>CM071855.1:5762500-7157500 GCA_036507275.1 Sicyos edulis | reverse complement strand
TTGAAGTCTTTTAGGGATGAGGGATGTTAAATAGGTTAGGGAGCAATCATAGATGTTTTGAGTTGCTTAATATTCAAGTAATGTGTTCTCCAAGATTTGAAGGGTAAAAGAAAATGCTATGATCTATGGGCTTTTTTGACTGAGACTCAGGCTTGAATCCAAAGATCTCCCATCTTTTCCCCCTCTCTTTATTTAGTTTTCTCAAGAATGTTAAAGGGAGACCCAAAAAAAAAAAAAAAACTTTGATTTAATTAACAAATAGTATATTCTAGAAAATTGTGTCCTTTGATTGGATATAAGAGTTCAATAAACTATCATAAATTTGAATGGATAAATCTTCTATCTATTTGGTTTTATGTTTTTGGTTTTTAAAATTTAAATTTATTTTTACTCAAATTTTTTATAACGTGTTCCATCTTTTTTATAATATATTTATCTTTTCTTGAGAGAGTATGTGACAAAATTTTAATAAAATTAAACTTTTGGAAGCTACTTTTTTTTTCTTCAAATTTTGGTTTGATTTCTAAAAATGTAGGTAAGATGTAAATATTTAAGGAAGGAAAAGTAAAGTAGTTGTTGTAGGCTTAAATATCAAAAACCCAAAATTTAGAACAAAATAGTTATAAACATGGCCTAGAGAGTATGAGTTCATCTTAAAAATAAGGAAAACTTATAAGATTAGTCAAATTCAAAAAATAATTATAAATATGACCACTTTTAAATTTTTTTAATATACATAGTCATAGATATTAATAATAATATTAATGCAGAATTAATGAGTATTAATAATACAATATTGAAACATATTAATGACTATGAATGCAAATATTTTAAAATACGACTACATTTATAATTATTTTGTATGTTTTTCCCCTTTTTTTAGAAAATTTATAATTGTTTTATTAGATTAACTCTTCTATTACAATTTTCCTTAAAATACTAGAAATAAAGTAAGCACATTTATTTTATAAATGGTAAAAGTTTTTACTTCATCTCTCTAAATATGGATACTCAACATGTATTTGAATGGACTCATTTAACTACTTCGAGGTATTTGGATGAGGTTTTGATAAGAAATTAGTTTGAGAAATTATTTTGAATAGTTAAAAATTAAGAATTGTAGTAAAAAACTCTTCTGGATGTGATTTTTTTGTAGAGGAGTTAGAGTGAAAAGTTTGTTTGGTTGTAGATTTAAAATGAGTAGTTATTTTGAGTAGTTGAAAAAGAATGATTAAAAATGAGTGGTTAAAAATAAATTATTTTGATTGATTAGAAATGAGTGATTTGGAATGAGAAGTTATATTAAGTAGTTATAAATTAATGACTAGAAATCAGTGGTTAGAAATGAGGAGTTGTTTTTAATATTAAAAATGAGAAGTTATTTTAAATAGTTACAAAAACTCGTGTGGATGTAATTTTTTTAGGAGGAGTTAGTTAATCTTCAATCTAAAATCTTCCTTAAATATGTGTTGAATTATGATAAACCACCAATCGGAATGAGATAAATTTAATTATATCAATCAGCACTCCCCAGAACTCATGACCTCTTACTTTTATACCATGTTGAATTATGTTAAACCACCAATCAATCCAAAAGCTAAGCTTATGGATTGAGGTAAATTTAATTATATCAACCAACAATATGGCAAACTGTTGAGATACCGTCTTGAACGACTGAATGCCCTCAACTCCCCCAATTCGTAAATGTTTTCTGCATTGCAGCAAACACATCCCATATTGTTGCAATGCATTCCACATTTGTTTAGCAAATCTCAGTTTCGCACTCCATAGTGTAAGCGCATCTAGTTTCTATTGCAGGTTTCGCATGTACGCATCCGGATTTTGTAATAGGGTTTAATGAGAGTACATATATAAAATAGAATTAAACTCTACCCGATTATGATGTTTATTATGTATTTTTCTCTCCTTAATAAAAATTGTGCTCCCTCTGCCCGTGGACTAACTAACACAACATTAGTGAACCACGTAAATTTCTATGTTATTTTCTTTCTTTTATGTTTCCTTATCTTCGATTCGATTGTTGATTTTCGTTTTAATAAACACAAACAAACACCTCCTTGGGTTTAAAGTATTTGATTCGAAAACAATGTTAAGTATAAACCTCAGTGAAATTGAACGGTAAATTCTAGATTTTGTCCATATGGTTTAAAGAAAGTTAGAATTTAGTCTAAGTTAAAATATATAGTTCATATGATTTGGAGAAAGCTAGAATTTATTCATATGATTTTAAAATGTAGAATTTAATGACATGTACATAAAAAAAACAATTAAAATTTAGCATAATAAAAAGAAAATAGTCAAGGTTATTGCCGGTGAATAAATGAAATGAAGGTATCTATTTATATGTAAATTATGTAATTTTTTATTTAATCATACGCTTAATTCACATTGTCATTATTGACATAGTATAGCTAATTATCTTCCGTATACTATATATCAACGATTATGAAGGACAATGCATATTAAATTTTAGAATTTATTGAACTAGATGAATTAAATTCTAATATTTAAAATCATTAAAATTAAATTCTAACTATTTCTAAATCATAATCACTAAATTTTAGATTTTAAAATAATATAAACTAAATTTTAATATTTTTTTTCGACCGTATAGTTCTAAAGAAAAAACAAATTGGGGGACAATTCAAATTTTACTTGTAAACTCACCCCAGCCGTATCTTCATTCAACTACATTAGCTGTTTTTTTCTTTTTGACGAAATTTGTAGATTTTGGTAAAATTATTCGACGTTCAAAATATAAATTAATTAGTGGGTAAATAAACAGAAATTTAACCAAAGATAAAAATTACAGCACTTACATAATTGTAGGATGGGAGGAAAATAAAAAGTTCATGATGAAAATCATTAGAACTTTAGAAAAATTTAAGAGTAAAGATTAATTTGTTTTCTTAAAATATTTTGATTAGGTTCTTTTGAATTAGTTTTTCGCAATCATGTAGAAGAAATATGGAAAATAATATTCTTTAAAACATATATATACTTGTTTTGAAGCAATGAACAATATATTCTTCAAAAAAACAAATCTTGTCAAAAGGAGAATAAATAAAATAATGAACTATTAGTTAGTCTCTTAATTTCAATTAAGATACACTTTTTTATTGGGACCTTTCAACTTTTTTATCCAAGTTTGTTTCCTCCCCAATTAAAATTAAAATTTATTTGTAGGGCATTTTTCAAATATCAAAACCCAAAAGTGAAGATGAGTGTTGATTATAAATATAATTTAATTTACCGTGCATCATTCTCCCATGGATTCTACTATTGCGCATCAATTTATTGTTGTTTTTTTTGTTTTTTCCTTTCCTTCTTTTTTCTTAAAATCGTGGAGTTTACATTCTTCCAAATTTAATATAAAAATTGTAGAATATTCTTCTTAATTAGTTTTAAAATGAAACATCATGTTATCTAAAAATTTGGCTTAAACTTGAGGTGTTTGTTTGACATATTTAGGTAGTTTTTGAGTTAAAGAGTTATATTGAAGAGTTATATTGGGTAGTTAAAATTTGAGAGTTCTGTCAAAAACTCGTTTGGATGTAGTTTTTTTGTCGAGTAGTTAGAATCAAAATCTTGTTTGGATGTAGATTTAAAAATGAGTACATATTTTTAGTAGTTAAAAAAAATGTTTAAAAGTGAATGGTTAAAAATGAGTTATTTTGATTGATTTGAAATGAATAATTAAAAATAAGTGGTTATAAATGATTGAGTAGTTATAAATGAATGATTAAAAATGAATGCTTAAAAATGAGAGTTTTTTTTAAAAGTAAAAATGATGAGGAGTTAATAAAAACTCGTTTAAATGTAGGTTTTCGACGAGAAGTTAATAAAACCTAAAAATAAATCTTACCTACAGCCCCTTCAATGTAAAAAAGAATTGTTGAGTGTAAAAAAGGCTAAAATAAATGATTTCGTGTGAAATCCGAATCAATTCTCTATGGGGTGTTTGGCTGCAGGTGAGATGAGATGTTGATAGCATAAAACCTTGTTTGGGGTAGAGGGAGAGGAGATGAGATGTTAAGATATGTATTTTAAAAATAAAAAAAAATCTGTCCTTATATATATTTTTTTAACAATAATTTTTTTTTTTTTTTTTTTTTTTTATAAATAATTATCTTCAAATTTTTAACTATTAATATAATAAGTATGTAAATATAACTACTATCATAAATAAAATGTAAGTAATATAAATTTAATATTAAGCAACCTTAATCATATTAATGTTTTTATTAAAAAAAACATAGTTTCAATGATATTATCTGACGACATAATAATCATGAGGTTAAAAGTTTCTAACATTTCATATTTAAATATTGTTTAATTAAAAAAAATTATGAGAAATTTTTTTTTCACACCACCAAAATAAAGTTTGACTAATCTAAAATATTTCTACATCGTTAATAACTTTTTTTTAAAAGATTTGTTAGACTTAAATAATAAAAAAAATTAAAAAATACCAAGATTCTATTTATTAAAAAATAAAAATAAAACCATTTGTTTAAACTAGTCATTATAAAATCTTGATAGCAATTTTTATTTTATTTAAAAAAAATTATTTTCTTATACATTTTATACATTCATATTCATATTCATAGTTACCGAAGGTCAAAAAATTGTTAATAAAATACACTAATTAATAGGTAATAATAAATTAAATATATTTATCTTATTAGTCATGGATACTTCTAGGGAACCATAGATGCCCTTAAAATTTTTTATTTATCCTTTTTTTGTAGTGAAAAGAGAACTCGGTCACATTTTGATAATAATTATTACATGGAAGTAATAAAATATCCCTCAAATTTTGGAATTTATTGTTTTTTTTATTAGGTAGAATAGATATCAATACTTATGACTCGTACAAGTCTTGAAATTTATAGTTATTTTTTGTATATACAATCAAGACTCTCAAAATTATTTAAGTTAATTTATCCTTTCAAAAAAAAAAATATTCACTCTTACTATTATTTCAAAGTTCAACGCTGAATACAAGAGTATAAAATTTGAATCTCATTTTTTTAACAAACAAAATAAGTTTAATATTTTAAAGTTTATTGAAAATAAGTTCATACTTTTAAATCTATTGTAAACTACGAATAAAAATTCAATGTGTATAAATTATTTAAATTTAATTTTTAATTTAATAATAAATTTATATATTTATTGTTAATATTAAAAATAAACACATAAATTTTAATTATTAATTTTTAAATATGATATTTGTAGTCTATCTCTAAACAATTGAAATTCTATAACTTTTTTTTGTTATTAAAGAAGATTAAAAAATGAATAAAAATATGAAAATTTAACGTCATATATTAAGAGATAATATATATCTATTTATTTTAATTTTTAAAATTAAAATATATTTAAATAAACATTTGATATAATAATAGTATAATTATTATAATTATATATTGATATATTAAAATAATAATATTATTATAAAAAAATATATCAAACATAAAATAAGTAAATAAGTAAATATATATAAAAATAAAAGGATGAAAAAACTTTAAATTAAAAAAAAAGATGAGAAAGAAGATGAGATGAGATGAGGTGAAGAACACCTTGGGCCAAATAAGGTGTTGGGCTTCAACACCCCACTTTCTCTTAAAACAAACACCCCTAAAGACTTGTTTATTCCTATTAAATTCAAGCAAGTTTATTATTATTTAGTATTTTTTTTTTTTTAAGAATTCAAGCAAGTTTATAACCAAACTTAATTAACAAAACCATTTGAGTTTGAATCAATAGAATGTCTTGGATTATTTTCTTTCACTCTTTTTCCATATATTGTTTTGTGAAAAAAAAAAAAAGAATAAAAATTTTAGCCTCTGTTTGATAACCATTTGTTTTTTATTTTTGGTTTTTGAAAATTAAGCGTATTTTTACTCAAATTTCCTATAGTGTATTCTATCTTTTCTACAATTTAACCATATTTATTTAAGAAAGTATGTGAATGTTAACCAAAATTTAAAAATAAAATAAACTTTTGGAAGCTCTTTTTTTTCAAGTTCTTGTTTGGTTTTTTCAAATAGGCAAGAGGTAGATATCTAAATAAGAAAAAATACATGGCAAGGTAGTTGTTATAGACTTTAATTTCACAAACAAAAAACTAAAAACAAAATAATTATCAAATGAGATCTTAAATAGATGTTTTTTTTAAAATCCGATACTAATTAAGGGCGTGTGGATTCAAAACTCTATTAATTATAATGTAATACATCATGCTTATTGATCTCACCTATTATTTGTAATAGATGTTCCCTTTTCAACCGGGGGTTGGTTGGAAACAATATCTCTATTAACGAGGGTTGTACATGAGTTGGGTTTGAAAGGGTTGGAGGAAAATTTTAACCCAACCCAAAATTTTGGGTTGATCATTTTTCTAACTCAATCTAATCCAATTAAAGAGAAAACTCAACCCAACATTTATATTTTCGGGTTGGGTCTTTGGGTTGACAACAATTATAAGCTCAAAGTGGAACTGCAAACTTAACAAGAGCACACTTAAAAATTGCTTCAACTTTCATCAATTAAATTTCAATACAAAACTAAATTCTAAAATATGAAATTAAATCAAAATAGACCAGATTTATACTCAAATATGAAGCTTATTTTGGCATACAAAACTTTTTTTTTCTTTTTTGAAAGAAGACAGGCTGAACTTAAACTACAAGAATTATTTTATTAAAAAAAAAGTTAAATGAAATATGGTGAACAATTTAATAGAAATAAGAAAAGAATACGAATGAAAAAAAATATTAGGAATATATATCACTGTTTAAGTTTTTATATAAAATGTGTGAAAAAATTAATTTTGAAAACTAGTAAAGAGTGGGGCCGAACCTGGTTTCATGCAGAATAAGGGAAGACGGTTGTTAATAATACAAATCGAATATAATAACTTTAATGATAAAAGACTAAATCGAGATAAAATTAAATCAAACTGAACATAATTAATAAAATAAAATAAATAACCAAGTTGATTCACCGTCTCCTCGTCTCCTCCCAGCGTGCTTAGAGAATGAATTGATAACAACCTCCCAGGATACAAAAGCTTCGTCTTTAATCCGTAGCATAAGGATTAAAGACAGACAAACTCAAAAACCGTGAAGAACTCTATCACCAAAGAACATTTGAGAGCAAATGTTTTGTTTGTTTTTGTTATATCATAGAATGAAGAAGGTCATGCAGTGTTTTTATAGCCGAAAAAACTATGAAACGTTTCGAAATAATAATGGGAGGAAAGTGTAACGTTTTTCGGTTTCAAAATATTAATGGGAGGAAGGTTTCGCAATATTAATGAGAGGAAAATGTAACGTTTACTGTTTCAAAAGAGAAAACAGTAACATTTATAAATTCAAAAGAAATTTAAGTTTACATTTTTTCCAACAAAGACCAGCCATTTAGTATGGACATTTATATTTAATAATTGTATGATGTACTAACTATAGCGGGTCAGTTCGGGTTGAACCCAACCCAAATAGGGTCAACCTGAGAATCGACCCGAATTTTCAGTTCTACTTATTTTCAACTCGAATCGACCCAAAATAATATTCAATCTAACTCAACGCTTACGATTTGGGTTCAATAGTCAGGTCGTCGGGTTACCGGTTCTTTTGTACACCCCTACTAATAATTGGAAGAATAAATAGAAAATAGCTGATTTTTTTTTTAAATAGCTAAGAAATTAAAAAGAAAACAACCCAATATGAAACACACGAATTAAGTAGAAAGATTCAAAATTGGGAAAAAAATACCGTGATCGAAAGAACCTCGGCTATAATAATATTTTCCATAACCATATATAATTCTTTCTCGGATGTCAATTACAAAATATTGTTTTCAAAACTTTATACCACACACATCCTTTCTCACACTCTATCAAAAAATACAAAAGAAATTTAATTAAAACTAATACATCAAACTAAAATGTTTCTAAAACTAATATAATTTTAACTAGAAGCAAAAGGTTTCTTTTATAAACTTCCTAGCCTATTGCTATGAGATATAAAATTGAAGATTTAATTTCTTCTTATTTAACACAAATTTTAACACAAATTTCAAGTTTACATGGATAATTTTACCGTTTCCATCTCCATTACCACTTGAATTCTCATTCTCGCAAAATTCATCTTTAAATTTTGTAAGAAACAAGGAAAATATTTTTTATGGAGAATTGGCAGAATTATATTCCCCATAGGAAACTATTTCCCATTTAATATTTTTTTTCCTCTATCTTTGTAAATAAGAGATTTCAACAAATAAACAGAATCGAGACAAGTGTAAATTAAGAATTTGTATTTTATATTGATTTGAATATGTGTGAGTGTATGAGGTACAATTTATAATATTTATCCTCTGATTGTTTCTCTCTCATATACAATTGTCTCAAGGGTTTTATAGCTTATTCTTGAAGTTGATTTATCTCAAGGGCTTTGTAGCTTGTTCTTGAAATTGACTTGTTTCGAGGGCTTTACAGCTTGTTTTCGATGTTGGATTTGTTTTGAGAGATTCACAGCTTGTTCTCAAGGTTGGATTTGTCTTAAGGGCTTCAAAACTTGTTCTCAAGGTTGACTTAGCTGTGTTGGATAGGCCTCTAGGCTTATTGATCCTTGAATGATTGGTCTCTAACTTGTTGATCTTTGGATCAGTCTTTAACTAATTGTGTTGATCTGCTTGAATGATCAAACTTTGACTTGTTGATCTTTGGATTGATCTCTAACTTATTGATTTGCCTGGATGATCAATCTCTAGCTTGTTGATCTTTAGATCAGTCTTTAACTTATGTTGATCTACTTGAATGATCAGTTTCAGACTTGTTGATCTTTGGATCGGTCACTGACTTGTTGATCTGCTTGGATGATTGGTCTCTGGCTTGTTGATCTTTTTATCGGTCTCTAACTTGTTGATCGGTTTGGATGTTCAGTCTTTGGCTTGTTGACTTGGTGAGGAGACGATTATTTATTGGAGCCTTTGTCATTGAGTGTTCTAATTTTTGAAGCTTGATCTCTTAATTCTCTGGCACGCCGACTGATATCTAAGGCTTTTGGATGGACGGTTGGATGCTTTGAATTCTCTTTGATTTGATGCTTTGGAGTTTCTGAGTTTTTAGTCTGCATCTCTCAGTTCAGGTCCAAGTCTAAATCTCCTTACAAATGAAGGAGAGCTATTTATTTATAGAGTTCTCATGGGTTTGTTGAATTTGGCATAAAACTCTTGGATTTTATGGTTTTTATGGCCTTTGGACACAACTCTTGAATTTGGGTCTTATGGGTTTTTGGGTCGGATCTTTGAGTGTCATCATTTAGTTTGAGTTTCGTGAATCTTTGGGCCCATTATATGAGTTTAGGCCCAACTTAATTTGACCTAAGTTCCAAACAAACTAACTTTTAATCCAATTAATTTTTGGACAATTATAAATTTATTATTGACGCAATATTTGATTGAATTTATTTATAGATGATATGAAAAAATTTTATTGTCCGAAATTTGTTAGTTAACAGTTTTTATCTCATATTCACCAACTATCTAAATCTTATTCCAATAAATTTTAGACAAAATTTTAAATAGTTCATTTTTCACGAAATATTATTAATTTTTAATTAAATATTTAATTAGATAAGAAAAATCTTCATTCAAATAAATATTCTTTAACTTTTAGATGTATAAATGTATTAAATGTGAAATAAATTAAATAATAAAAATATAACTGTTGCAAAAAAAATGGGAAAACAAGATGTGAAGTTCATTCTCCATAGAATCCCGTTGAAAAAATTAAACATATCTATTTATATCTAGTAAATTTATTAATATAACTATAATCTTAAAAAGAAAAAATTGTTTGAAACTAAACTTGTAATTTAACCACTTAATATTTTTTAAAAAATAAGTATGAACCAAATAATGAAAATGAATCTCTTCAAAAAAAAAACATAATTAAATGAATCGTGCAAATTTAAATCAACAAAATTTTCAAAATCATTTTCTTTTTTAAAACAAGCACAACTTAATTAGAACAATTGCCTCAAGAGCGAGCATCATTACACAAATCGAATGATGACAGTTCAAAAAAGAAGCCTAAACAAACGGTTGGAATGCAAACAAAGTATACCACGTTCATTAGATGAGGAAAAGATCATGAACATATAAATGATGACAACCATCTCCATTAGTATAAGACCTTTTGGATGAAACAAAAGTAAAATCACGAGAGTGTAGATTAAAAGTAACTAATATTATCCAATGTAGAGAATAAAATACCAATATTCTATCATAGAAGGCTGAACAAACCTGGTCAATGCAAACATAGTTGGTTTTCGAGAATCATTAGGAGATAAACCATTAAACATAGGAACCACTGAGGTGCATGATCCCGTCAAAGAGAGAAAGATCAAACCTAAAACAAAGCAAACCTTAACCGAAGAAACCGACCAGACCATTGAAAAGAAACCCCTTTGTCTACCAATTCACTGAGGGACGCACCAACAAAAACAGACTTAATCAACCACTCATAGAGAACAACAAAGAAACACAAGCAACACATAAAAGAAACCTAAAGAGTGAAGCCCAACGACAACACAAACAAGGAAAATGAAGAAGGCCAAAAGAAATCATATTGTTTAGATGTTACAAATTCAATTGCCCGGTCATGAACTTGAGTTCTCTGAAAAAGGAAAAAATAAATAAATAATAATAAAACAAGTCCAAGTTTTTTTTTATCATACTGTTCACTCTTTTGTCGCTAATTAGGTCTAGCAAGTAAATGAACATGAATATGAATATCATCTCACGTAATTTAATGGTCAAGAGAATTTCAAAAAACGAAAAAGTTATGAGTTCAATTCCTTTAAATAAATTTCTTAGGAATTTCCTTAACACCTAAACATGTAGGATGTATTATTTAGTATGGGCATGCATGTCAAAATCAAAATGAGAGAAGACCACTTATATTATAAATGCTTGGAGATTCAGATCACGATTTCATTTTGTAAGATTGAATATCCGTTTGGGCTTAATGAACTTATTGTATAAGATAGTTAGGACATTTATCTCAAAATCAATTGGTGATGAAAAAATAAAGTAGTCTACCAATGTTAAAAATGCTTTGAAGAATCTCCATTTTTCCAATGCGAGACAATAGTGGGATCCTTAAAAGGATTAAGGGTTTGTACTGCGAGATTGGTTGAAATATGCATAAACTGGCCTGAAAACTAACGGATAAAATAACACTTTGACCATCCGTTTCTAGGTTGATTTTTTTCTTGTTCTCTTGTGGGAAATCTCTTTAGTTTGAGCATTTGAAATGTTGAAGCCATGAACTGGAGACATTTGAAATGTTTGAAATGTTGTTAACTAAGTCCCTTTTCTAAGCTTCAAGTTCAATTATTTCTTGAATTGGATCATTTCAAGGATATTTTATGCTGTAGTTTCTTTGCTGAGACCTTGCTTGTTGTAATCGTTATGCCTAACTTAGTTATTTCCATATCTGCAGCGTAGCCTACCTCTTCTCTTCATGTGATAATATTTTAGACTCAAGGGAAATTTTAAGTGGGCCTTTTTCTTAAATGATAAAGGGAAATTGTGGTAAATAGACACTTTTAGGAAAATAATTACAAATCTAATCATATTGGATAGTATTTGTAAATCTATTTTCTTTTTAAAATTTAATTAATCATATTTTTTTTAAATGCCCAGTATACGCTTGTTGTCATGTTTTTTTCACCTTTTTCTTCTACTACGCTTTCACAAGCACACTTTTGCGATTACATTTTTTTTTTCATATTTCATTTCTTTGACCGGTATGAGATGGCCACGTGGCAAATCATTATTTTTTTAAAAACTTTTTTTTATTATATTTTGAAACAATTTTTTTAAATAAATAAATTAATTACGTTTGTTTCTTGTTTCAAAATTTGATGATTTTATCGCTTTATTTTGTTTTTCATTTCAAATATTTGTTTTTACTTCATTCTTTTTTCTATCTGGGTAGATTTCAATTTTCTAGGTTTGATGTTCCAAATGTTAAATTATCTAATATTAGAAAATTATAAGCGATAGACTATTCTAACAAAATAATTATAAATGTAGTGAAATTTTAAAATATTTGCATCTATAATTATAAATACATTTAATATTGTATTATTAATACTCACTATACAGTATTACATTATTAATACAATATGAACTATTATGACATAATAATTATAAAAACAATCAAATTTGAAAATATTATCATCCATAATTATAAATACGGTTAATATTGTATTATTAATATTCAATAATACAGTATTATATATAATTAATACAATATTATGTATTATTAATAGAACTTTTTTAATAAAATTATTACAAATTTAGTCAAATTTGAAAATATTTGCATATATAATTATAAATACGGTTCAATATTATATTATTAATACCCAATAATATAGTATTAAATTATTAATACACTATCATGTATTATTAATACAATATGAACTATTATAAACAAAATATTTACAAATGTAATCAAATTTGAAAATATTTGTATTTATAGTTATAAATACAGTTTAATATTGTATTATTAATACTCATTTATACAATATACTGTATTAATTATATCGTGCGGCCACTTGTGTGCTTTTTTTTTCAAATCAAGTTTGTTCGATTGAGCTGTTTATGGTTCCACTTGGCGAACTTTCAATTTTTTTAAACTTATTTTTATTATTTTTTCAGTTATAAATACTATATTTATATTTAAAAAAGATAAATACGGTATTAATTATATTAAAATAAAGATAAATATTGCTTTGATTATATTTAAAAAAAGATAATTGTTGCATTGATTATATTTTTAAAAATATAAATACTGTATTTATATTTTTTTAAAAAGATAAATACTGTATTACACAACTTATTCCATTTGGACATATAGAAAAAAAAAATAATGATTGAAAAATTCATATTTATTTATTAATACGTGATTGGAAGATTTTAAATTTTTTTGTCAAAACAACAATCAAATCGTATTTCACATAAATTGTTTTTTTAATTATAAAAAAGTTATTTATCACTTTTAAGGAGATAATTTTGGATTGAAAATGAAAATTGAATACTGCCCATGATTTGAGGATTTTTAAAATTATTATTTATTTATATTAGTACTTTTCTATTTTATTAAATATTGGTTTAAGTTTATTTGTGTAATTTCATAATTATAAATAATTTTCTTAAAAAATAGTAGATTACTTTTGCTAAAACTCCTTAATATAAACACGCGTGCAATTTTTTTTCCAATTTGGTCTAGTATCATAAAGAGCCCAATGATAAATGTATAACGTGCACGATTGAAATTTTATCATTTTAGGATTTCATTGTGGAATTATTTCCCATCATTAATTCAATTTTCAATTTTCACAAATACTTTTATTTTTTTTTAATTATTAATATATGGAGATTAGTCAAGGTTCACGTAAATTAACTAATATTCCTCTTTTCAGAAAAAAAAAAAAAAAAAAAAAAAAAACTAACATTCGCCTACATAAATATTTTTGTTTATAATTACCCGCGTTTAGATATTGCTTTTATTACATTTGGTAACAAAATGACGGTTTGGAGTGTGGAGTTGTAAAATTAGGCTATTCAAAGAGAAAAAATTACCCAACTTGTTGTTTAGTATGGTGTATATACTTACCACTACCTGAATAGTATGTTTTGAAATGTTTGATTTAACATATTTAGATAATTTTTTTATAAATAAATGTTGTTCATATAGTGTTAAATATACGTAACATACTTACCAACAAGTTGGTAAATTTTGCTTCTATATCCAAATGCATAGTAGATTGGAAAATCGTTAGAGGGGGTTCCATTGGTTGGTCCAAGACATTGCCCCCTAGAATTTATAGACTAATATCTTTTCAATTCAATATCTGGTTCCATATGGAAACTATTCTAAATTTTGTTCAACATGTATTTTGTTTTTAGAGCATATTTTGTTAAACATTTGTATGGGGGAGTGATTGGGATGTTCAATTACATGGTTCAAACTACTTTCAAAAGTTCTTCTAATGTATTCGCAAAGGAGAAAATCTTTTTTTTTTCTTCTATACTTTGAATTTTGATCCATGAAAATTTTGGTCCACACATTTTAAAAATAACTTAAAAGTGTCCAATTTAAGTTAATATTAATCAAAATTGGTTCAATAATATTAATAATGGTATAGAAACATAAACATAATCTAAATATATTTCCAACATTTATAGAGTAAAAAGACTAATTTTGTAAGAAAAAACAATAAAATTTTACAATGAAGACTATCTTAAATCTGGTTGAATAGTACATAAACTAAAATTAGACTTAAAAGTTATAGAATCAAAATAGCAGGGACCTATTGTAACTTTGTTTTTGAGTTAATGAAATTCTTATTTTCTTATGAATAAAATGAATATTTCCCTTAGAAGAAAGTCTACAAAAATCATTTGGTAAAATATGTCAGGCTACCTTCATTTCCCAATGGAAGCCAACACATGATGGATTTTTTAATGTTTCCACTTTTGTGTACAAATTTGGAGTTTCCATTTCATTCAGTCAATGCTTAAATTTATCTACACAGGAAGGGAACTTGTCAAGGTAAAGAGGAACCCTTTTGGTTAAGACTTTAAAACAAGATTCATACAAAAAAAAACTGGTGGAAGCTTCATCCTGAGAAAAATAAGGATTAGATGTATAAAAAGATGAACACAGAAGTCGAAACACGCAAGGCAATCGTCAAGCCTCGACGTCCTTCAATGGAGCTTCACCATGAAGCAACCATTTGCTCAATCTATGGAATCCTCTAAATATGGGTACAACAAAGACCCTATTTTTATATTAACCGTGCCATTTTGTATTTGGATAACGACCAGTTTAAAGAATTCTCCATAAAGTTATTTAGACTTCTTTCCTTCTTTTTTATGATATCGTCAAATTTGTTGAATAAACTTAAATATATTTGAAATAAGTGTTAATTAAGAAAATAAGTGGATAGACAATTAATGAATAAATGTGTAATCAATATAGGGGCTTATTAAGAAATTAGTGGATTCTTAATTTAGAAATTAGTGGGAAACATTTTTTGTAAGAACTTGGAAACTAAGTTTTTAATAAGCTATAAATAGAGTTTTCCTTTCATTGTAAATCATAAAAACAATTGTAAAACGAAAGAGAGTGAAGAGAGGAAGAGTGGAGTAGAGAGTGGTAGAGAAAGTAATTGAAAAATAAAGTATAGTGTTTTTTAGAAAAATTGTTGTGTGCATTGTCTCTC
Source organism: Sicyos edulis (assembly GCA_036507275.1). NCBI lineage: Eukaryota > Viridiplantae > Streptophyta > Magnoliopsida > Cucurbitales > Cucurbitaceae > Sicyos > Sicyos edulis. The sequence goes on along the minus strand of CM071855.1, from coordinate 7,142,171 downwards.
CAATCCCAAAGCGAAAAGTTTTGTATACTCCAGCCAGCTTGCAACTTCGAACTGCAGCAGCAAATTGGTGTACCCTTTGCTTTTCGATCCCGGTGCAGCCACGTAGTTTTTGAAGCAAAAGACGCGAACGGCTGGAGGAACGGTTAACCCGAGTTCATGGCTGTATCCGAGTTTAAGATACAATCTTGAGGAACCCAAAAAACTTGGCCTCCATTATAGTTTAATCAACTGCAAGCACCTGTGAAAGATGAAATTTGCAAACTACTTAGTCTATTGATATTAGAACGTTAAAGAACTAAGAAGAATGGGAAAGAAATACTTGCAATCACTTGAACTTCCATACTTACAAGCAGCAAAGTTTTTTTTGTCACTAGCCTGATTAGAGAAATTCAACATCATCCTCCAGGGGTGGAGCAGTTCGTCGAAAGCCCGGAGACTTCTGGGGTATGCTCTCCTTGACGTCCCAAATTCAAGACCCACTTGTTGTAGACACCCGTAATTGTGTCTAATATTCCCCCGATGTATACTGGTGCTACAACCTGAAGACGGGTTAGTGGTGTCGTGGCTATATATCTAGGAGCGAAGTTCTGACTCGTGGTCAGATCCCAATATCACCAATAATCTCGATCCCCATAGGATTGAGAATTGACACTCATTGACTCTACAATGTGAAGCTAACCAACCCAACAAATAACTCTCCCATGGTAATTCATGCTCTAATTACAAGTTGATTTTGGAGATTTGAATAAAATACAAAGTGAAACGTAATGAACACAAACATTGAGATTGAAGGGATTATTGCAGTTGAAAATTGTGGTATAACAGACAGAAATTGATTCGCTAGAGGAATGGAAGGAAAAAGCTGAAGTTCACTGTACTTCTCACACATTTTTGCTCTATAAATTGAGTGCAATAAAGAAATAAAATTAAATGAAAAAAATAATCCGACCTGCCGGATTCGAACCAGCGACCTAAGGATATCTGAGATTGCCTCACTACAGTCCTCCGCTCTACCAACTGAGCTAAGGTCGGATTTTGACATAAATTGTGTAGTTTAGCTTATTTATTTAATTCTACACTACTTTTGTTTTTAAAAAAGTCTTCATTATTATTCTTTTAGTACTTTTTATATATAGTGTTTCAGTCCATTTATTTAACACTGTCAGAACCGACCTTTAATTGTAGGGCTTTATGCATGTTTAAGCTAAATAAGGAAATTAATTACAAAAATATACACAAGTAGAAAATTTAGCAAAACTAGACAACCGTGTTTTGAAAGAAATTTTCTTTTCCAAGCAAAAGACACATATACCCTCCCTATTATAAAATAAAATTATATTATAATTTTTCCTACTTTCCTTACAATTTCACTATTTAAAATCACCTCCTAAAAATCTCCTCAATCATGAAGTTTATAGAATTTTTTTGAGCTTTTTACGTGATTAGACTAAACATAAAAAAATAATTATAAAAATGTTTAGATTTTAAACATTTAGCAAAAGTTGCGCACCACTAAAAATTAGGAAATTTATTTTAATATGAAATGACAAAACTATCATTTACTACCTTTAATAAAATGAAAACTAAAAAGATTTAAACTCCTAAAATCACACCTTTTCAACTTCCGTCATCCCATTTTAACTTCACCTTCATCCTAAAATTTTCTTCTTATTTTGGCTTTATTTTTCTCCGCGAGCATTTGATATATTTTTTTGAATTCTTTTTTTAAAGAAATTTTACTAGATGAGTTTAATTATAAATATATGCAACTTTTAAAGTCATTTTTTGAGAAACAAATTTTAAAGTCATTTATAATCTATAATACATTGTAATATTGTATTATAATTGTGAGTAATATAGTATTCATGATTAATATTGTATTATAAATTGTCATTAATATTAGTATTATTTATTTTATTTTTTTTTAAAGATTAATATTAGTATTATAGTTGTCATTAATACTAACATTAATCATTAATATTGCATTATAAATACTCATTAATATTATATTATAAATATTCATTAATACTAGCATTAATCATTAATACTATATTATAATACTCATTAATACTAGTATTAATCATTAATATTGTATTATAAATACTCATTAATACTGGTATTAATTATTAATATTGTATTATAAATATTCAATAATACTAGTATTAATCATTAATATTGTCTAATAAATATGATATAAAGTCTACTTGATTTAAAAAAAAAACTTGTGAAATTAATCAATTCTAGAAAATAATCGTAATTATAGTCAATTTTAAGAAAAAAAAATAGCAAATATAGTCCTTGTGCATTAATAAAAATATTGTATCAATGAATATTTATAATACATAATTAATACATAGCATTAATAATTAAAATTGCATTATAAATACTCATTAATATTATATTATAAATATTCATGAATACTAGCATTAATCATTTATATTATATTATAAATATTCATTAATATAATTTCAAAAAAAAAACTCATTAATATTAGTATTAATCATTAATACTGTATTATAAATACTCATTAATACTAGTATTAATCATTAGTACTGTATTATAATACTCATTAATATTATATTATAAATACCCATTAATACTAGTATTAATTATTAATATTGTATTATAAATACTCAATAATACTAGTATTAATCATTAATATTGTCTAATAAATATGGTATAAAGTCTACTGCATTTAAAAATAGAAATTTGCGAAATTAATCACTTTTAGAAAATAATCGTAATTATAGTTAATTTTAAGAAAAAATAGCAAATATAGTCCTTGTGTATTAATAAAAATATTGTATCGATGAATATTTATAATACATAATTAATACATATTAATAAAAATACTAATATTAAATTATTGACTAAATATTAATATTAAATTATTTAGTCAATAAAATTAATACTGCATGTAACATAATATAATAATTAATTGAAGTTTTAAATTTTCCTCAAACAAAAAAAATTTGAAGTTTTAAGTTTTTTTAAAAGATGGTGTGTGTAAAAATTTCTTCTCCAATTAATTATATTGAAAATTTAAATGTGAGTGCAGTGTAGCTGACATCGTCATAAATGATTTGGAAAAAAGAAAATGACCACTTTAAAGAAAAGGAGTAGATTCATACTTAATGAAAATAATTTTAATTAAAAAAAATATATTTGCAAATAGTTTCATGTTTGCACAAGCTTACAAATAGTTTTGTAAAAGTGAACAATGAATATAATTTTCCTTAATTGTATTGTTTTCATTTAATATTAGATTAAGAATTCAGAACCGTCTTTCCAAAAACAATATTTTAAAAATTCAAGATTTTGTCTTAACGTGGAGTGTATAGTTTACTCGATGACTGATGCTGTCTTTAAACTTAATTTCAAATAATTTTAGGGTAAGAAAATCATTTTTGTCTCTTTAACTCAGCATCACTTCGATTTTGATTCTTGAAATTTTCAAAATTTAATTTTAGTCCATGAGTTTCAATTTTTGTTTTATTTTAATCTTTTAATTTTCAAAAACTCAATTTTCATTATTGTACTTTCAAAAGATTTAAATTTTATTTTTATTATAAATTTGAAATTAATATTAATCAAAATTGGTTCAACAAATTAATAATTTTAATCTAATAAAAAATAAATTAAAAGAAACCATAATTTAAAAGATGAATTTAAAGTTTAATGACTAAAATGTTTTTTTTGTTTGAGTACAAGTTGAGAGTTGGGGGATTATAAATACTAATTCTAGAAATCGAATTCGTGACGGTGGAGTGAAAATGGATTGACACCAAACCAAATAACCAATTGTGCTACTAACTCATTTGATTAATGACAAATGTTTTTAGACTTTTGAAAGTTTAGTGATTAAAATTAAACCAGTTTTAAAATTTAAAGATTAAGATTAGACTTTTGAAAGTTTGTGAATCAATATAAAAAAAAAATATCAAAATTCACCATAAAAATTTAATATGATAAACCTAAAGATATCTAAAACATAATTATTACTGACAATCTCTCTACCAATTGACCTAAGTCCGATTTGATTTAATTAGCACTAATTATTAATTATGCTCTAATAATTTTAGCAACCCACCTTTTTCTTTGATGGTAAAGTGTTTACTATTGTCGATTTTATTTTATTAATGATCTTATTTTATCATTTAAATTGTATTATTTTTCTCTTATAAATGAAATAAAATTACAAAATCAAAATCTGACTTGTTTGATTTGAACGACCAAAGGTTATTAAGAAGTATAGTTTTCCACTCTATCATCTAAGTTAGGGTGGTTTAGGTTTAGTTATCACTAATTATCATTTGTGCGATCTAATAATTTTGAAAAGCCCCTTTAATTGTACAAAAATTACTAAAATAAAATCCAATCAACCAAATTCGAACTAAGGATCCAAAAATATTTTATAATTCATCATATATATGTCTTATGTTCTATCAACTGAGGTAAAGTCAATTTGGATTAGTTCTTATTGATTGTGTTCTGAGTTGAACACAACCCTACTAAGAAAGGTTGGTTTGGATTGTGATTATCACTAACTCTTATTTGTATTCTAATAATTTTATCAACTTACATTTCTTCTCGACCTGCCGGATTTGAACCAACGATCTAAGGATATCTATGAATTCCTCACTACAGTCCTCCGCTCTACCAACTGAGCTAAGGTCGGTTTGGCTTCATTAACACTAATTATTAATTTGTTCTAATAACTTTACTAACCTTTTTTTCAATTTAATTTTGTAGTGTCGAATAGTTTGTAACTTTATCATTTTTTAAAAAAAAAAAATGATAGAATCTTGATATATTTTATTAACTGTCTTAATCTACATAAAAAGTTGTTTGAAATTTAAATATGCCTGCTATTTATTTGATATATGTATGTATGTGTGTGTATTTTAAAAAAAACAATGTCAATGATGGAGAATAAAAGGCAAATCTGTGGAGCTATATTTTTTTTCTTTTGAGAAAGTTACTTTCATTCAAAGGTATGATGCCAAATTACCAATCCCTTTCAATTTAAAGCAAAGCTATAGAGTAAACTTTGAAGTGTTTTCATTTACAACACCCAGAGGCACCTTCAATATGGAGATACATATTTTATTTTTAAATACTTATTTATATCTACTAAAATGCATGTCTTAAATTTTATCTTATATTTATTCATCTATATATAAAGATTCATTTCCTCTCTCAAACACACGACAACTCTTGTATTGTTTTGTTTTTTTTTAGTGGTCGTATTAATCATTTAATCATACATAAATTAAGGACCAATTTGAAAGTGTGTCCTCAAGATGTGATTTTATTGATAAATGTTTAAAGTTTTCATATCTTTAAAATATTAAGCTTGAAATTTCGAAATGAATTTAATTTACAATTTTTTAGTATACGAGTCTTTGGAGTTACACTGTTTCAACTACTGAAATTTTATGAAATAAAAAAAAATATATTAGTATACTATTTAAATTTCATATAAATTCTAATTAAAAAAAAAGTCATATAAATTTAAAGCATAATTGCATACTTTGTTTTATAGAAAAAGTATGTGAAATTATTATTCTATGCACCATTTTCTTTTTTTCTTTTTTTTTCTTTTTTTAAAAATAAGCTATGCACCATTTTCTTAATTACTACATCTCTTCATAAAACATTTTCATATTCCATTTGAACATTTCTTTTTTCTTTTCCTATTTATTTTCCAAACAATTGTTGCTCATATTGTGTATGAATTTCCGCATGTATCTTAATTTGACCATGCCAATTCTATAAATGAATAAATATATAGAAAATCTACTTATTTCTATTTTTGATCCATCATTATACCTTTCACCTACTTGTGAGTTCTTTTTATTAAAAAAAAGTAACTAAACTTCCCATACTTGTTCATTTAACCCTTTTCTTCCTTCTATATTTAGTTAACCATAAAAAATAATAATAATCACAATGTTTCGACTTAAATCAAATCCCAAATTGATACCATCATAAATATTATATTTTATTCAACAGAATTGCAAAATGAGGAATCGAATCATTCCCCATTTAGAATGATATTTAGTAAACATATTTCAAAGTTGAATAATGGTGCACCATTGAATTGTGAAGTTTAAACTTTTTTGAACTATTTCACTAAGTAATTTTTATAATACTATCACTCTCACAACTTGTGAGTCTACGTAAAGAATATTACACGTAGAGAGTTGAGGAAATCGAACTTACCTCCGGGCTATTGATACATCTAAAATTTTTGGGAAAATTATAATTTCTGTCTCTAAATTTGGGATCTAGCTTTAATTTGATTGTTTCAAAATTGAATAATTTTACTCCTGACATTTTAATAATGATGTTTATAGTCTTCGTGTATTTTTTTAGTTTACTTTTATATTTATTTTCATTTGAAAATTCAATTTTATGAAAATTATTTCATCAATATATTGAAATTTAAAATTAATCCGATAATTATTTTAGGTAACATTAATTTATATCTCAAAAAAATTTTAAATGATCATTATTGAAAATATTGACCAAATTAAAATTAGAGTTCAAAATTACATACTAAAAAAATATATCAAAATGATTGGTAGCGTATTGATTTCATTGTTTAGTTATAATCCAATTCAACATTTAACATCATAATCACATTTTGATCTAGAAAATTGGTACTTAACTTTCATTTAGTTGAGAACCATAATACATTTATGCAAGGTTTGCGGTCCCTTCCTTTTAATTTGTACAAAAAAAAAACTATTTTTCCAAAATTTTGGCATCCACACTCTCCCGGTATTGTGTTTCAAATCCTCAAATTTGAACTCCTTTATCCTCTCTCTTTCTTTCTTCTTTTCCCTCTTTTTCAAAACGAAGTTCATTTGTCAATAATTGTACCAAATCTTTGGACATCATTAACATAACACACCATTTATTTTTCTTAATTGATAAATTGTCAAATAATCAAAATCGATCCAATTAAAACTCAAAAGTTCTTCAAATTTTGGCTATTTTTTTAAGTCAACAAAAATTTAGATGGGAGGAATTCAAAAGATTTTACTATTAAATTATTAAAAAAAAACTCGTAATATTATCATTTGGATGTCGACCAATTCGAGACCAACGTCACAAGTTTGATCCCACGAATCGATATTTGTTCTTCCTCCTCCAATATTTACTAAAAAGAAGAGATACAATTATGTCTACAATAAGTATCATACTATAAGTTTTCTTCTACATCAAGTTTGTTTTTGTTTCTACCTCAATTATGACAAAACTAAGTTTTAAATTTTAAAAATAAAAAACAAACTAAAAATCTATCTTATTAATATACCTTACATACACACATATATATTTATATATGAAAAAAACTTGCCTCCTTAGCTAAGGAGGCAATCCCTCCTTAAAAGAGGTATGTGGCTAGGGTAGCACAAAGTTTTTCTTTAAAAAATACTATTACTGCAAAAAACTTTTCTTTTAAAAAATACTAAGTTTGAATTGAATTTGTATCTATTACCGCAAAAACACTTCGAACAACCCTACATTCAAATCGATCGTTTCATCCATTCATTCCAACTCTTCTTCCCAAGAAAGTTTTTCCAAACTTACAATAAAGATCCAATCTATGATTATGGAGTTGAATTGAACGGCCGCCCATCCATCAAACTAACTTTCCCTAAAACCCACTCTCTATCCTCCTTTTCTAAAAAAAAAAAAATCACAGATATTATTCCATGAAGAAAATAAAAAAGGACATCCCAGAAAAAATAATTCAAAAAAGGACCGATCTAAAAGAACATTAATTAAAAAAAGTTGGTGCAAATCAGGACATAAACCGATGGCATTGCCAAGCAAAAGAAACAGAATCCACAGATCACAAAAAAAGGGGAACAATCCAACAAATAATACTTATAATTTAAAACAAATTAAACAACAAAGAAAAAGAACCCATTGAATTAATCTCAAGATGAACATCTCAATATCTTTCTAAAATTGAATGAGATTTTTTTCTGTAAAGAGAAGACCAAATGGTGATTGTGATTCTTGAAACATAAATGAATGTCATCTTTTTACAGAACAGAACAGGGCAAATAAAATTATGATTATGTGATTCACAAATACCTGATTTCAACGCCAAGAAGAAACTGTAATAATGGGGACTTCATTCCAGGCCAGTGAAAGAAACCCGGGTGAGGATTCCATCAAGCAGTACTCGGAACTGTAATCATATTTCCATAAAAGGATTTTGGCTTGACTTTTTGCGTAATGGCTCAGATTTACCGGTTCATAATCGCAATTCTCCATTATGCTTTTCCACTGTTCTTTGTCTTCCATCCGTTCCGGTTTCGATCCGAGCGACGGCTCCGGTCCTACCAAGCCGTTGATCTGCCGCCCGAGTACCAGCTTTTCGAGTTGCAGCCGCTCGTTTGAGTCGCGAGGTAGTTTCGGGTCGAGTGATTCGAACACCGCGGAGTAGTATCTGACTGCGTTCTTGAACCGCCTGAAGAACCCGACCCGGTTCAGACTGGCTTCGTACTCGCCCAGCGTTACGATTCTAGGGTTCAGCGATTTGGCCAGTTGGAGAACGTGGACGACGGCGCGTGGGGTCTCGTCGAGGAGGTTGTAGAGTTGAAGCATGAAGTTCACGGCGAGGGTTTCGCCGGAGTCGAGTCGGAAGGAGGATTCGTTCAGATCTTCGATTGGGGTTAGGATTGGGTCGAATTCGAAGTTTAATTCTAGAAGCTTCGCGAACTCGGCCAGTCGATTCCCCGTTGCGAACAGCGCCGATGCCGGGGATTTTCCGAGCATCGGCGCCGGAATGCCGGAGATCCGGATTCCGGTGGGTTTTCCGGTGGAGCGAGTTGCGAGAGCCTGAAGAAGAGCCGCCCATTGAACTCCCTGAGAAATCCCAAAATCGATTATGTGAATCTTGGTTGCGTTCTCTGTCATTTCGAGTATGGCTTGATTTGCAGTCAAATGGGCGAATTTAGAGTAAGGGCAAGCGTCGTTGAGAGCTTTGTAAGACAGAGTAAAATCATCAGAAGTTGATTCTACTAACCGATTCTCCGATTGAAGTGATAATCTCCGACGAAGAGCTTCCAGAAAGTAACAAGCCACTCTCTCCGTCGGATCTCCACGCTCCGATGACGATTCCGTAAGCTGAATCACCATTTGCGCCGCCCGATCTGGCTCTGATTCGGAAACACGAGCACATTCAATCAACGTTGTAAGAAGCGGCGGCGTCGAAAGGGGAACTGGAGTGTTCTTAACCACCGCGGGTGGAGTTTCCGGCGGAAGATCCGTCCAAGAAACCGCCGGCGGTTGAACGACGGGTTGAGATTTCGGCGGTTCAGGGAAAATGAAACGGTTCAGATCAGAGTGGGAAGAACAGGGGACAAAGGGATCGGCACCGTAGAAAGCGAAATCGGAATTAGACTGCCACGCGTCGCAACCAGAGGGAAGATTCGAGCTATCCGTTGAATCTCCGCCAGCCATTAAACTTTCCATCCAGTCGTCTGAGTCAAAATCCGCGGCAGCGCCGCCGTCGAAATCGGAAAATCTAAAGGCAGAGGAATGGTGGTCCAAGTTCGGGAACTGAAAGCTCGTTTCACCACCGTCGACCACTCTCTGAAACGGGTCGGCAAATCCAGCTCCGGCGAGCCCAAACCCCAAATCCGGAGTACCGGCGAGAGCATGGTTCGAAGCCGGCCACGAGTTGAGAGCAAAAGTACAAGGGCCAGTCAGCTGGGGCGGCGGCGACGGCGGCGGCGGTTGGTGTGGGTGGTGGTGGTGCTGCTCCTGTTGCTGCTTCTGCTTCATAACTTGGTGAGCAATCGCCATGAGATTGCCGTTATCAGCACACATATTCGCCATGCTCCGGCCAAAACACAAAAAAATCTACAGTCCCACCCATTTCCCCAAACATGCAACCAAAAAAAAAAAAAAAAATCAGAAACTAAAGAAGAAGAAAAACTCGAAATAAAATTCGGAGAACTAAAAACGAGGGAGTAGAAGAACACATACAGAAAAGAAAGTCGCCGGATCTGGAAAAATGACGGCGGCGATGTCGTCGGTGAAGTTGTTGTTTGCGTTGAAGCAGAGTGAACAGAGAGTGGTGCTAGTGAGAAAGAGAGATTAAAAAAAAATGAAGCAAAGTGAAGGGGGGTGTGGTCCCCACTTGGGGGGTAAGAGAAGGGAAAAAAAATATGAACATTTATAATAGGGAATAGTAGTCAGAAGAGAGAGTAGGGGGGGGGGGACGTGGCGGGTGGGGCCCAGTGGATGGGGTCCACGTGGGAGAGGAGGTGGAGTGGCTCCCGCGCAATGCGGGGAAGCTGACAAGGCAAAGTGGGGACCAGAGACCAAGAGGAGAGTGACACGTCCATCGGAAGAGCCGTCGGATGACGTATGGGGAGGGAAGATCGTGACCGTCCAAAGAGTGAAAAGGAGAGGAGCGGATTTTATTGGGGATTGAATTTTGAGTAAAGTTTTTATAAATATAATATGTGTTATGGGAGAGAGCAGTCACAGAAACTCTCCGTTTCACGTGAACACGTTCTCTCTTACATTACCCTTTCCACTTATCCTCCATTTTCAAATCACCTATTTATTTATACTGACCCTAAACTTTAAAAAAAAAAAAAACATTTGAGAATTTTGTTCTTGTATTTTTGGCAGGGGTGGATAATGGATATAATTCGGATTGGAATCGATTAAAGAAACCCAAAGTTTAAGAACAAATTTCAAGTTTTGGATTAGTCAATTCCTTCTACTCGTACAATTCTATTCGCTAAAATAATTCAACTCAAAAATTTGACTGGATTAGATTCTCAAATCATGTCAATCTTTTCTTTTTTGTATGAAACAATTTTATCCGCACATTGTAAATATATAGACAAATGAATCAAAGATAGATGATAGTATATTTGAATTTAGATTATCTATTTTATTAGAGAATGTTATTTATCAATATGTTAAGAATATATCTTATTATTTAATTTATCTTCTCATATGCGCACACAAATATATATAATTGCATGAGGTGAAATTTGAACACCCTAGACTTATCCTGAACCAACTCAATCCTTACGATTTGGGTTGAGTTGTCTAAATGGCTCAAATTGTTAGTTTTTTTATTCCCTATTTTTTTTTATTTCTTACTATAGGTATATTGATTTTTTTTAGTACAAATTGGGGAAACAACAAATCTTACATAGATGATCAAATAATATGAGAATCAAATATCGATTTTTGAACTCAAACTCGAGACCGTGGAGTCAAAATGAATTAATACTAAACAAAATATTCAACTATGCCACCAACTCTTGATTATTTTTATATTTAGTATATAATAAAATTTAAAAATGTCTTTGAACTTGTAATTATAGATTTCTTATTTAAAAATCTTAAATAGGATTCATCTATGGAATATTAAGTTTTTAAAATTAATTAATCTATTTTTCCATTATTTTTTTTATTTAATGATTTAATTTGTTTTAACTACTCTAGTATCTGGGTGTTTTAAGAATTTTAACTTTTATTTACAGGAAGAAAATTGCATATACCACAGATTAATCCGAAAGTAAGAAATAGATACTAAGGGATTTGAGTTTATAATTTATTAATCGTATACATATTTATATTAATTGAATTATATGGCTGCCTTTAGCTAAAACATTGCACATAGGTGTCTGTTTTTCACACTTTTTAGGTAATGGGTTAAGAATAAGATGATTAGGGGGTGAAGGGTAGGATAAAAAAGAGGATGGAAAGGTGAAAAAATGAGAAGAAAAAAGGGGGGTAAAGTAAATGCTTTATTAAAAATGAGAACATGTTCTTTTTTCAACGGTTGATGACCTGACTTTCACAACCCACTTTGTCTTTCGTCTTTAAATGAAGTCTTTGAAAAGACAAAAATTAAAGAAACACACAACGGACACATATCCTTCAACAACTTCACAACTCAATTTTTACCACTCGCTAAAATACCTTTTTTTACCCTTCCACCCATTATCTTCATTTTTTATATTTTAATATTTTTTTTAACCCAACATACTTCTCTTGCCCTTTCTTCCGGCCTTCCTTTGTTTTGGTGTCGGTTATTGTTGAGATCTCAATTGTCCCACGTTTGAAATGTGGGAAGTCCAACATCGATATAAAAGAGATATGAGTTACTCTCCTCATTACCAATTGGTTTTGAGGTGAAACCTCATATTCTCTAATAGTTATCTTGGTTAATCCATTTCAACTTCACGTCACGAGTTCGAGCCAGTAGTTGTGTCCTCTATGTAGGGTTTGTTGGTCCTCTCTCCTCACTAATAATACAATTAAGTATAATTCTACATGTAATTATTATTTATATTTTTCCTTATTAAAATTTTTATTGTAATACAAAATTAATATTCATTCTATTAGAATTAAATACGTATTAATTCCATCTTACATATCCTTGCAAACTTAGAGTATAGATTTAAAATAATAAAATATGCAGCAGTGTGCTTCCTATTAAATAATTAATATTTTTATTGAGTATATGAATTTGATGTATATGTTCAACATGTATTGAACAATAATACAATTGTACTAAAAAAACAATAATACAATTATGTAAATACATCGTAAAACACCGTATTTATTACTATGATTATTATTAATAATAGAATTTTAACAAAATCTAATAATAATATCATATTTCTTATTGATATGGTAGCTATTTGAGCTTACACAACAACAAAAAAAAAACATTTAGGCCTTCGATTTTGGTCATCATCTTCAACTATTACAAATCTCTGGGAGAGAATAATGCCACAAGAATTGCGTTTCGACCATTAAATCTTCAACATGTGCACTGCGATATCTAGAAATAAACGATAATACAACTTGTCGATAAATATGGAAGTTTCAGAATAAGTAACCTAGAAATAAAACTTTGATGAGTGCTAACAAAAAACTTAGAAATGAATGTATGGAATTGACGAAGATTTTTTTAGGAAGATTAAGAAAAACGGAAAAATTCTTGTGGGAAGTACTTGAAAATGTTGGGAAAAAACCATTCCTTAATAACAGCAGGAATAAGCATAAAATAATTGAGAAATTAAAAGGAAATAACAAAATAGTGAACACAAGGATTTACGTGGAAAAACTCCAAATTGGAGAAAAACCACAGACAGAAAGAACTTCCACTATGTAAAAAATTGTTACAATCACACAGAATTCTCTCCCCGACCCCAAATACAAAAGCAGTCTCTCAAAACTTATACTACTCACACCCTTTGCCCACTCTCCACAAGAGAATACAAAAGGAATTTAACTAGAGTCAATACACTAAGCTTAAAGTGCTTTTGACTGGGATGCTTTGAAACCAAAGCCTTATGCTCCTTTTATAGTGGTTGGAGCACACTACTACCTTGCATCTTTCCGATGTGGGACAAATTCACTTCTAATATTTTGCCAAAATCCCAACAAATTCCACCTTGGAGAGATATTTGAAGAATCCACATCCTCTGCTACGACATTGTCTTCTCTGACAATCATAATTCTCAACCCTGAGAATTATTATATACTCCACCATAAAAAAGTATAACACTTGAAATCTTACATTCCAAGATTTTTCTTCTTCGTCACATGTCGATACACCTTGCTGATATTTATGGTGCAACTTCTACCTACTTGGCTTACTTGGAAGTTCTTCAGCCATCGACATAACTTCCACCACACACCTTGCATAACCGCCAAGCCAATGCCCGTGTGCAAACTTGTGGAACCGCTGACATGACATCCTCTACCGTGACAAAGCGGACATACCATGAGGATAATTTCTTTCTTTCTTCAGAGGGCATCACCAGATCCCCGAACGAGAGAGACCACGTCAGCATCCAAACCAAAACCCTTGGACGAACTTGCTCTGTTAGGACAATTGTTTCTCATGTGACCAGGTTGTCCACATTCCCAGCAACTTCTCTTTTGCACAAAGTTTCTCTTCTTCTTCCAATTGCCAACTACCAGTGCTGAATCTTCTTGTGAAGTACGCTCATCAAGCTTCAGCCTTCTTTCTTCTGATAGAAGTTTACTAGTAGCCTCTGCAAAATTTAAAGACTATTTTCCGTACATCAAAATTGGCTTCATATATTCATAAGAAGGGGAAGTGACAAGATAAGCCTTAATGTTTTATCCTCGTCCTCTATCTTCACACCAATCACCTCCAGCTCAAAGACAACACCATCGAAAACACTCATATGATCTGAGATTTTCATACCTTCTTCCATTCGCAGTGTGTAAAATTGCTCCTTCAGGCACAACCGATTTGAAATGCTCTTCTGATACATCGCTTCAAGCTTCTCCCAAAGCTCTTTGGCTGTTGATATTCCATGCACATTAGCAAGAATATTTCTAGCCAAATTTAATCTGATGGCACTTGCAGCTCTCAAATCCATTTCCTCCCATTCGTCATCACTCATGTTGGACTTCTTAGAACCTTTGCTAGAACCACGACTGGACTCTGTTGAACCACCATCACCGCTTGATTTTTCAGAATCACCACCACTTGGTCTTCCCTTCAAAGCCTTGTGTAATCCAGATTGTATGAGCACATCTTTGACTTGCACTTGCCACAAGCCAAAATTCATTTGTTTCAAGAATACTTTTCTGATGTGGAAGCTCAGAAAAAACTGCAACCACAGAGCATACTCAGAAATTCAAGAAACTACGAACCTAAAGCTCAAATCTTCCCTAATAACAGCAGGAATAAGCAGAAAATAATTGAGAAATTAAAAGGAAATAACAAAATAGAGAACATAATGATTTACGTGGAAAAACTCCAAATTGGAGAAAAAACCACAGACAGAAAGAACTTCCACTATGTGAAAAATTGTTACAATCACACAGAATTCTCTCCTCGACCCCAATTACAAAAGCGTTCTCTCAAAACTTATAATACTCACACCCTTTGCCCACTCTACACAAGAGAATACAAAAGGAATTTAACTAGAGTCAATACATTAAGCTTAAGTGTTTTTGACTGAGATGCTTTGAAACCAAAGTCTTATGCTCCTTTTATAGTGCTTGGAGCACACCACTATCTTGCATCTTTCCGATGTGGGACAAATTCATTTCTAATATTTTGCCAAAATCTCAACAGAAAACACACAAGAGACCCACGTGAACCAAGAAACACGCTTGAAAACTTGTTAGCTAGATACTCTACAGTTTGGAAAATACAAGTTTTCAAATTCGATCCAAAAACTAAATATTTGATGAATACAAACAAAATATTGTGTGGCATAAAATAGAATTACACTCCATCAAGTATTGTTTAGTGAAAAAATTATAGGTGGGTTGTGCAAGTCTCTTTGACTAGACATTTCTTTAAAGTTATATATCTCTTTTTTTTTCTTTTTTTCTTTTTTTTGAAAACTTAAAGCAATGTACCTAAATATGACCATCTAGCTCGCTTAATTTTCAATTAGCTATGTTAATCTAGTCCATTTTCTAGCTAGTAATTAGCTCACTCTCAAAAAATAGCCCATGAAAACTTTTTATAAATTGATAACTAGTTAAGTGAGTTAAAATCAACTGATGAATCATGCTACTCTAAAAAAACTCATTAGAGAATGAAATTTAGTGTGATCATATGAGGTATGATTGGTCTCTGAAGAGTTAATCTCTAAAACGTACAAATATTCTTAAATCCAAAATCTCTTGCTATTGTCTCAAAATTTAGAAAGATTTCAGACTACAACTATATTGATAAAAAAAAAAAAAAAAATCAAACTTATGTAAGATATTGAATTATTAGTAGTATTCCACTCACTTGAGTTGTAGTGCATCACTATAACCAAATCCATCATCATTATAATCTTATAAATTTAACGCAAAACATTTATATATAACGATTACTAAGATGCCAACCTTTGTTTAATAAATACATGGACAAGTTGGTCAAACATACCATTTCAATTCTTGATTTATCATGAGAGGACGAGGGTGGCCAATAAATTGAGGGGACACTTACAAAACTAGTTAAATTCAAAAAATATTTACAAATATGATAATTTAAAAAAAAATAGTAATTATAGTCATGTGTGTATTAATATTAATACGATATTAATAATACATAATATTGTATTTATACACAATAATATATTAATAATATATAAAACTGTATTAATAATACATAATAATATATTAATAATAAATAATATTGTCCTCCTTCCTCTAATATTATTGCATAAAAAATAGTGTATTGACAATTACAATAAATACTATATTAAATTATATTTGTGACTATAATTGTAAATATTTTAAAATTTAATTACATTTATAATTATTTTATTTGAATAGGTTACCCTAAATTAAACGGCCACGTCTACCCAGGGGTCAAATATAAGAATGGGATCCTTCGGGTTAAATGTAAAAATGGGTCTTTTTCAAAATCTTACTACTTAAATGAGTTTTATTTCAAACATATCGTGAGAATGGGTCTAATTTTTTGTCTTCATGTAGTGATGACTATAGTAAAGTCACCACCACCTTGAATTTTTCAAAATTGGATTTATCTTGGATGGAAAAGTGGATGGAAAGTTATTCTTTTTTTTAATTATTATTTTATTTTTTTAATGTGTTACCTTATCATATTTTTTAAATTTTCTAATTGATTTAACTAAACAAATATTTTTTTATCCTAAGTTTATTTATTTTTTATCCTAAATTAAAATGATATTAATTATTTATATATATTTTTAACCTAAATCATTTATACAATGAAACGAAACTTGAATCAAAATAGGAAATATTTTATTTATAGTGGAAATGGAAAAATATTTGAATAGGGCAACATGAAAATTTGTAGCTGAAGAATAATATTTGTTATAAAATTGTGTTCATATTTATATCCTTGTATGTTTATCATTGTCATAATATTAGGTAGTATATATTTTTAGTTGTATTATACTTTCACTAGTAATATGATTTTTATTAAAATAAGAGCTGGTTATTTTTAAAAAAATATTTTAAAAAATACAAGTTAATTTTTTTTTTCTTTTCAAAAACTGTTTGAAAATAGTAGGGTAAAAAATTACTTTAAAATATCATTTTAAATAATTACATTTAGAAATTTATATTTAAATATATCTCTAAAAACAAGTTGAAAAATAAATTAAAAATGTAAATATGAAAAGAATTGTATAATAATAATTATACAAAAATATAAATACTATACAATGTATAGTATGAACAAACTGCTTATGGAAGTTTAAAAAAAAACAAAAGTTTTCAAGCAAAAATATAAATATAAACAAAATTATATAATAATTATTCTTTAACCATAACTTCTAATAAAAATTTGATAAAAAATAAACATGTAATAAAAATTAAATATGTATATCTATATTTACAATCTAAGCAATGAAATTGTCAAGTCATCGACCCATTTGATATAAATAATTTAGGTTTAAAAAATATATAAATATGATATCATTTTATTAATATAAATAAGAAATGATTAGTATAAATGATTTAGATTTAAAAGATATATAAATAATTAATATCATTTTATTTTAGGATGAAAAAATAAATATGATTAAGATGAAAAATATTTAATTAATTAAATTAATTAGAAATTAAAAATAAAAAATGTTTATGATGATATATTTAAAAAAAACAAATAGAAAATAATAATTAAAAAATGTAATTGAATTGGATGTTTAATAATTAAAAAAGTATAATATATTAATTGATTGAATTGTTTAATAATAAAAAAAAATAAAAATAAAAATGAAGCAACTTTCCATCCACTTTTCCATCTAAGTTAAATCATTTTTTAAAAGTTTAAGGTGGTGGTGTGGTGACTTTACTATAGTCATCACTACATGAAGACAAAAAATTAGACCCATTTTGACAATATGTTTGAAATAAAACCCATTTAAGTAGTAAGTTTTTTAAAAAGACCCATTTTTACATTTAACCCGGATCCTTCCCTTCTTGCGCAAGTTGCTACACCAAAGATGCCTTGAATTTCAGGTTTTAAATAAATATTGTTTATATAATTTTATGTTATTACTGACAGTAAATTTATTGACATCTTACATAATTTTATATTCATAAAATTAAAGATTCAAATTTATTTTTTCAAATGTTATTGAAAAGAAAAAAATAATACTTCAAACAATCTAATTTTAAAGTTAAGACATCTGAAGAAGTATAACTTCAATAATATCATAAATGATTGAAAAGCTTAAAGTTACAAATTTGAATCTTTTTATCTTTTAATTAAATTTCAATAAATAATAATAATAAATATGAAGAAGTTCCCACATTAAAAATGAAAGAAACTTGGCTTCAAACTTGATTGAAACATAAGAACCTACAAAAATTATGAGCGGACCATCTCTCAAATCGAGCCATCTATAATTGATTTTGAGACTAATTTTTATTTGTTATAAAAAAAAAAACTTAAGTTATGAAATAAAAGTCTAACAATTTTTTTAAAATATATGTTAAATGTCTGTATCACTACATTTATATAACTCAACAAAATTTGATTATGAAATAAATTTATACCTAATTAATTTATAAATAGGTGATTATTAAATTTAACTTTTAATACTAAATGAGAAAGTAGCATGATTAGTTATTTAGTTTGGTGTTAATTCATTTCCACCCCATAATCACTATTACTATAATAGGCATTTGTAATCTCTTTATTCCTAACTTAAAAAATTTAACTTCTAATTTTTCTAAGATTTCCTTAACTCAAATATTAAATGGAAACTAGAAAATTTCACCAAAAAATTTCACCATTCATTTAGTTATTTATGACATTAGGGAACTCTATCTGCAAATCGAAGATCACATCACCCATCACCACCTTAATGCGACGTTGTTTTTTAAAAGTAAATAAAAATGGAATTGAGATAAAATGAAAAATGAAAATATTATTTTTATCTCTTTTAGAGTGTGAGATTTATTCAATTTTAATCTATAAATTTTAAATTTCCTATTATAATTTTTATACTACTTTTTTAGTTTAATTATTATTAGGATATAGAAATTTTGAACTCATAAACTCTTGAATAAGAGAATAGTGTATTAATTAGGAGTATAAATAGTCTAAATTGAGTTGGTTATGTGATTTTTTTCTCGAATCTAAATTTTCGATTAAATCTTCAAAGTAGTCTAACTATTTGTATGTATTAGAGTAACTCCACCCAACCTTGGTTGGGTTAGGTTAAGTTCTCGATGTACTATTCTAATTTATTACTCTCAAAAGTTGTTTTAGTCAAAACACAATTTCTCTCTAAAATGGAACTAAAAATAAATAAATAATATGTGATAATATACTTAATTATAGGTTATCTATTTGACTAGTGTTTGTTCCTAGCCAATATACTATTCCTAATTCAGGTTGGATTAAGTTGAACAAGGAAAAAATTGATCTAACTTAAAAATTCAACTCAACCTAACTAAAATCATAAAATATTAATCCAACTTTTGTAGTATGAATTGAATAGTCCAGATTCTCGAGTCGTTGGTTTTTGTACACTCCTAATATTTATGGCGTAAGTTTTAATTTTATTCGTCATTAATAAATTTAAAACTGATCTTTATAATTATTTTGAAGGTAATTTTAATAGAAATAAGATGATTCATCCCAAGCAACGAATGTGAAAAGATTGCATAAATTTATAGAGAAATATAATACATTTTTAACATAAATTTATCATAAGTATGAATTTTAAGATTTTTTTTTACACAAAATGTATATGAATTAAAATTAAAAATTGAAGAATAATCAGCCTAAAATAAAATATTGAGTTTGAGGTTGGGAAAATATGAGAGGATGATAGTTGTTATAGGTGGTTCGGTTTTTGTTTGTTTTGTACCAAACGGACAACTGAATTGATATCTTCTGTTTTTAAATATAAATTCGATCTAATGTTCAACAAAATATAAAATCATTGGTTCGATTTGGTTTGGTTTTCCAAATATTTACAATATTCATGCTGCAATACTTCAATTTAGTTATATGACATTTCGGTTGCAATAACTCTTTTTCTGTAGGGTTACCGTCATTTGAACTCTTATTTTCAAGTCACAATCTATAATTTAGCATAAATAAGGAATGCACAGAACTTAAAAGTTTGTAATCCTTATATCTATGTTGAACTAAAGACAAGGGCAGACATGTATACTACCATTTTTTTTTCTTTTGAACAAGTATACTATGATTCTTTGAAGGGCTGATAAATTATATTTGATGAATAATAAATTATTATCATAAAATGTTGAAGGTTCAAATCCACCCTTTGACATTTTTATAAACGATTTAAGAAAAAAAAAAAAAAAAGGTCCAAGCTTCAACAATGGATGATTGATGCATAAATTCAAGAAAGAAAAATAAAAGACAAAACTTCAAAGAAAATTGAAGCCATTGCTCAAAAATTGAAAAAAGAATATTAATGTCAAAGTAAAATTTATTGTTAGCATTTTAACAAACACAGTACGTGCAACAAAAAACTGTTGGGCTTTTGGCAAAATATTAGAAGTAAATTTGTCTACATGGAAAAGATGTAAATGTAGTGGTGTGCTCCAAGCACTATAAAAGAAGAATGAGACTTTGGTTTCAAACCATTCCAGTCAGAAGCACTTTAAGCTTGGTGTATTGACTCTAATTAAATTTCTTTTCTATTCTCTTGTGGAGAGTGAGACAAATGGTGTGAGTAGCATAAGTTTTGAAGAGAGTGCTTTTGTAATTGAGGTCGGGGGAGAGAATTTTATGTAATTGTAGCAATTTTTCACTTAGCGTAAACTTCTTTTTGTTCGTGGTTTTTCTCCAATTTGGATTTTTCCACGTAAATTCTTGGTGTTCTCTCTTTTGTTGTTTCCTTTTAATTTTTCAGTTGTTTTCTGCTTATTCTTGTTATTAGGGAAGGTTTTTCCTAAATGGTGGGTTGCAACTTTGCCTGAGCTTCCACATCAAAAAAGAATTTTTAAAACAAAACGAGTTACAACTGGGTGGTTCATTATTTGCAAATTTGCTAAGATTGAAGTAGAAATGGCAAACTTTATGAGTTCAAATGAAGTTTGACGTGGAGAAATTTGATGAAGACCAAGTGGTGGTGATTCTAAAAAATCAAGCGGTGATGGTGGTTCAACAGAGTTTAGTGGTGGTTCTAGCATGAGTGATGACGAATTGGAGGAAATGGATTTGAGAGCTGCAAGTGCCATCAGATTAAATTTGGCTAAAAATATTTTTTCTAATGTGCATGGAATATCAACAACCAAAGAGTTTTGGGAGAAGCTTGAAGCGATGTATCAAGAAAAGAGCATTTCAAATCGGTTGTACATGAACGAGCAATTTTACACACTGCAAATGGAAGAAGGTATGAAAATCTCAGATCATATGAGTGTTTTCGATGGTGTTGTCTTTGAGCTGGAGGTGATTGGTGTGAAGATAGAGGACGAGGATAAGACATTAAGGCTTATCTTGTCACTTCCCCTTCTTATGAACATATGAAGCCAATTTTGATGTACGGAAAAGAGTCTTTAAGCTTTGCAGAGGCTCTAGTAAACTTTTATCATAAGAAAGAAAGTTGAAGCTTGATGAACGTACTTCACGAGAGGATTCAACACTGGTAGTTGACAATTGGAAGAAGAAGAAAAAATTTAAGCAAAAGAGAAGTTGCTGGGAATGTTGACAGCCTGGTCACATGAGAAACAATTGTCCTAACAGAGGAAGTTCGTCAAAGGGCTCTAGTTCAGATGTTGACGTGGTCTCTCTCATCAGGGGATCTGGTGACTTCCTCTAAAGAAAGAAAGAAATCATTATCATGATATGTCCGCTTTGCCATGATAGAGGATGTGATGTCAGCGATTCCACAAGTTTGCACACGGGCATTGACTTGGCGGTTATGCAAGGTGTATGGTGGAAGTTATGTCGATCGCTGAAGAACTTCTAGGTAAGCCAAGTAGGTGGAAGTTGCACCATAAATTTTAATAGGGTATATCGACATGTGACAAAGAAGAAAAATCTTGGAATGTGAGATTTCAAGTGTTATACTTTTTTATAGTGGAGTATGTTATAAATCTTAGGGTTAAGACTTAAGATTGTTAGAGAAGACAATGTCGCAGCAAAAGATGTAGATTTTTCAAATATCTCGCGAATGTGGAATTTTTTAGGCTTTTGGAAAAATATTAGAAGTTAATTGTCTCACATCGGAAAGATGCAAGGTAGTGGTGTGCTTCAAGTACTATAAAAGGCATAAGACTTTGGTTTCGAAGCATTCCACTCAGAAGCACTTTAAACTTGATGTACTGACTCTAGTTAAATTCATTTTGTATTCTCTTGTGGAGAGTGAGACAAAGGGCGTGAGTAGTATAAGTTTTGAAGAGAGTGTTTTTGTAATTGAGGTCAGGGAGAGAATTTTGTGTAATTGTAGCAATTTTTCACATAGTGGAAAGTTCTTTATGTCTGTGATTTTTTCTCCAATTTGGAGTTTTTCCATGTAAATTCTTTTTTTTTTTCCTTTTAATTTCTCAGTATTTTTATGCACATTCTTTCTGTTATTAAGGAAGGTTTTTCTCAACAACAACAAAAAAACAAAACATCCTCATCACCAATTTTCTATAACCATAAAAAGAATTGGGCAGAAAGAACAAGAGAGAGAAATAAGCCGTAGCTGATTAATGAATTTTTAAGGTTTGTAATTTCTTATTTATAAGGATGGTTCAGTTCGATTTTTATATTAGTTTTTCTATACCAAATTGAACTGAATCAATTACAACTATTTTTTCTATTTTTAAACCAATATAACCAATAAACTTCATAAAACCAAACGGAACCACTGGTTCGGTTCAGTCGATATTTGGTTTTGTTTTTCACCCATTCACCCCTAATGGGTATGAAGAAGTGAAATAGTGAGGCCTACAATCCCTTCTCCAAATTGATTGCTTTGATTATATATTGGTGTTTAGTCTAATCATCTACTAAACACGTTTAACGGTGGGATTTGATTGATATTTCCTTTCATATAATTTAATGTAATTTCCAAACCCATGCACTGCTTACTTAGATTAACAAATTTATAACTCATATAAATACTTTATATTTATATGCATACATAATACCTTTAATTTTAATTAAAATATAACATGCCGTGTCAGTGCACTATCTATTCTAATTACCTAATTGGTATGACTGACAATATTTAATGCTCTATAAACTCTGCAGCTTTATTAAATTAAGGACAAAACCCACCATAAGAGAAAATAAACTTAAAATTGAAATCTAAGAAAAAATGGTAATAAAGGGAAAAGAAAATTAAAATAAATGGCAAGGAAAAAGAGGTAATTAAATGGAGGGTGTGATTTAAAAGGCAATGCCACGTCGGAGCAAAACATGGACCGTTGATGAAGACGTGGAGATTTGACTAAAAAACAACCTAAGCCAAGTTGATGATTTGTCTTGAGAGTGACACCACTCGTTTTGTACAAATCTCGCAACTTGTAGAGTTTATGTTCGTCTTAATTTGGATGGTTAATATCTTATGAAGGAATAAAATCAAGATTGACATATGCTTATTTTTTTTGTTTCAAAAGCTTTTGTTGTGGTCATAGTTTGGTTGAGTTCATTGTTTTTTTTGTTTTTTGTTTTCTTTCTTTTTTAATTCAAATTCAACAACATTTGGGAATGTTTGTGATAAGAGGGTGAGAAAAGTGAAAAAGAATATGATTCTTGATATTTGGGGTACCAAGAATCCACCGATCTAATTTTTCCAAAATTATTTTTTATTTTTCTCATAACTATTTTTCTTTCCCATCATATTAATTAGTTTATTTTCTTCATAATTATTCATTTCACGTTAAAGACTAGTAATCATTCTTTTCATAATCATTCATTTCACTCCAAATGTAAATAATCATTCTCTTCATAATCATTTTCTTTTTTATTCTCTCCCTAATTCTCATTCACCTTCTTTCAAATATTCCTTTGAAGTTGAGTATTCAAACATGTAGGTCTCGTTCAAATTTCCTACAATGTGCTCAATCTTTCTCACAATATACTCCATCTTTACTTAAGAAAATAGGCGAATACTAACTAAATTTCAAAAACAAAAACAAGCTTTTGAAAGGAACTTTAAAAAAAAATTGGTTTCTAAAAATACATACAGATAAGATGTAGATATCCCAGTAAGAAAACTATTTAGTAAAGTAGTTGTGGTAGACTTAAATTTCAGAAATATAAAAATAAAAATAAAATAGTTATCATATGAGGCCGCAATTTCTTGAGTACTAGATTGTATAAGATTCCAATGAAACTTTATTCTTGTTAACGAATTTATTGCGTTCATATCAGTATCAAATAGAGATTAGCAATGTTAGGAAGGATGAGCACGATTCTCAAGAGCAGTCCAACGATTGAGGCTAAAAACTTCAAGGCATGCTTCCTTAAGAGATCTCTGGTTTGAGACTGCTGAAAAGCACTTAAATTAGAATATCTTTCGAAGTATCTTGTTGTCACAATTTAGGGACGGACCAGTGGTACCCGGAGTATAAGGGAGCGAATTTTAAAATTTAAAAAAAAAAAAAAAGAAAAGAAAGAAGGACGACGGCCAAGAAAAGTATAACAAGAGTTTGAGAAATGAAGATATCATGAATATTAATTTACATATTACTCATATATGTCTTTTTCTTATAAAATAAAATATTTAACATTTATTTTTTTCGATATATTATGTTCTTTTAATAATATTTGCAATCATTTATGCATTAAAAGTTTTTTTTTTATTTTACACAATACGCGTTTTGAAATTTGTTATATATATAATTTTTTTTTTGTTTTTTAAATCACTAAATATTAATTTTATTAGATATCAAACGTTTCTAAATTCATACATTTAAAAAAAAAAAAAAAAAAAAAACATATTTATATATGAATTCAAAATATAATTATTCACAATAACTAAATTAGTTAAATGTTTATTTTTCTTTGAAATGATTTATGTTGATTTTAATGATTTATCTTATTTTTTATTATGAAAACTATGTTGATCTGATTAAATTATTTTGATTCATTATCATTATTATTTTGTAGTAATCATCAAATTTAATTATTTGAATTTCTTTATTTGATTCATTGGTAAGTTTGATAATCAAATTGTACTATGATTTAAATTTCATTTAAATAAGCCAATAGAGCAGTAGCTTAAGCGACATTAATATACACTTAATGGTAGTTCTTAAGTTTGAGCCTCTCCCACCTCAATTGTTGTAATCTCTAAAAAAAAAAAATTTAATAAAATATTTCAAAAAAGAAACACGATATTATGAATGTTATGTTAAAAACTCACTTATTTGTTTATAATAGGTGACACATGCATTTTATCTATGTGGCATATTTACTATCACACAATTTGTTTTTTTTTTAATATTATTTTATTCATAAAAAAAACATTTGTGTGGTATCAAATGTGCCACATCCACCACATAGATGACACCAACACAAGTTTTATCCTTTATATTCTTTCTTTCCTTTCTTTCTATCCAATTCACATTTATTAATACTTCTCCTTTTTTTTTATCTTTTCATATAACACTAATTTATCATTTTTCTTATTTGAGTGTTTGTTTGCTATGTTTATCCAAAAAAAAAAATAAATAGGGGAGAATTTAAACTGCGAATCTACTAATTTCTCATTGGAAAATAAAAATATAAACGAGTTTTTATAATTACTCAAAAATAACTTTTCATTTTTGTACTCGTTATAATCATTTATTTATAAATACTTAATATAACTTTAATTTCCAAACTACTCATTTTTAATCGTTTCTTTATAATCAATCAAAATAACTCATTTTTAATCATTCCATTTTTAACTACTCAAAGTAACTACTCATTTTAAATCCACATCCAAACAAGATTTTTACTCTCACTCTTCAAAAAAAAAATCCCCTCATTTAAACGAGTTTTTAGTTACAACTCTTAATTTTTAACTCTTAAAACTAACTTTTCATCAAAACCTCACCCAAACAATTATTATACCAACAAATTTGAAAAACAAAACTTAAAAAAGAAGTACACAGAAAGTGGATAACTCTATTTATCTTGTTTAGAGAGAAGTATTTCGCCGGGGTCAAAGACAATCTCCTTAGAGAATCACTGGCGAGCATTTAAGGGCACTTTTGGGTGCGTTCTAGGGGCCTGATCGATGTTGAAACTGCTTTAATAATAAGTAATAATCTGGTCGTTTACACACTAAGTACAAAATACTACAACATTCAACAGACTACACGCAAGCATACGAAGTCAATCATAGTCAAGTGATAAGATAGAGTCATTCTCCACAAGAACTGGTTTAATATCTAGATGCGTGCTAATTGAAAAGTCACGTACAGAAAAGTAAAGGAAATATCGGGGGTCCACTACTTCTAATAAGTACTAAATTTGATAGTCATGTAAATGCGACATCAATGCTTTAAACATTGACGATAGAAACATAACACATGCAATGCTATTAACCTCAGACATCCAAACAACAATTAACAAAATGCTATAAACATTCACTACGAAAATACTAAATAAGAATGCTAGAAACACGAGGAAATAATCCAAATGAGATCATAAGCTCGGGTCAAGGGTCTTTTGAGTGTGTTTAACATGCATCAAGGTAGGTTATGGTGAGAAGCGAACTCCACACAACACGTGATCAATACACTTTTCCAAGATGTATTCATCCTCTTCGAACATGAGCTTTCACATCTATATTCGAAGCTAAAGACAATAAAATGTGCACTAGCGAAGTGACTATTACTAGCCTCCCTGTTTAACATGCAAGAGTCACTAGTAGAAATTCCATGATAGATGGCGGGCAATGCCCGCCTTTTTTACATAACAATGGCCGGCACAAACCCGCCATTAATGCCCCTTACATCGTTAGTGTTTGGTGGCGGGCAAGGAAAAGATGGCGGGCACGCCCTTCACCAATAATGGCCCGCCATTAATAACTTTCGAAGGCGGGCATTTTTGCCCGCCATTAATGGTGTTTTATGGTTGGTTTTTATGCCCGCCACCTACAATGTTTTTTTTTAAACCACCCAACAAAAAGGGTCTTGAGTTGTTATTAAAAAATAGTCAATCATCAGGATTTTGATGGTCAATGATCCATCGATTGTGCCCACCATTAAAAGACATTATATTTATAAGAAAAAAAAAAGAGAAATACGGAGCCCGCCATTAAAAGACACTATAACTATGATTTATTTAAAAATGACATATATTGTGCCCGCCACTAAAAGTTATTATACTTTCTAATAAAAAAAAGGCAATATAGAGGCAGTCAATTCTAAACTTTCTAATAATTATCCAATCCCTTATTAAACTCTAGTTTTTAACAAATATCAATCACCCACACACACTAACTTATATGTAATTCTAACTTCTAAACATATGCATGTGTTCTTAACAAAATAATAGATATGCACACGAAATTTCGGTAGCATGACTGGGCAATAATGCGATCCCAAAAAATTTCACCTGTTATATAACAAAACTCCCCCTGTATATGAGCATAATGAAAAATCCAGTACACAACAAATGAGACTTTGTCCCTCCATAATCTATTAATATGCATCTAGCTATCCAATTAACATTTAAACTACAACTAATTCATTTCTCCATACATAAACACTAATTTTGTATCATATGTCTACCTATGTACTCTGCCCATTCTATTCTTACCTCATAAATATCCACTTGAGTAAATGTTTTTGGGCCAGTCTTGAACAACAAAGTATTAAGACGTAAATAAAAACATCAAATTAGTATATGTTCTGTATGATGATATTTAACATGTAAATAAAACTTACAAGTCTCAATACATGCGTGGATGTGTTGTATATCATCTTCCGTATGAATATTTGGACATAGAATCCACATAATATTGATCCAATTTGATGAGGGCACTATGGGAAAAAAATAGTTACATATACTTAGTAAACGATAATTGATCAACATCACAAAAAAAGACAATAAACAAACGAATTTGATTTAAATTTACCTTCACCTCTTTCCAATATAATTGTTTTAGCCTCAACTGGTGTCTTTCATGCCAAACTCGGTAAGTACTATATTAATAATTCTAAACATTAGGATGATTAAATATAAATTCAAAGTCCAAAAGTTTTCTATTTAGAAACTTACGAAGTTATGATTTGGTATAAACTCTCATGGACCGAATTTTGACCCAACGAGTTGAAAATATACACCGTATTTTCCGCAAGAATAATGACGACCAAAATCCAATGGTGTCTATAGAAATTAACCAATATTGAGGTTGATATGAACATATAATCTATAAGTATTAAAAATTCAAAATTTAGAACACATACCCAGTATTGAAAGGAAAAAATATTCTTTGATTGGGATCATTCAACATGTCAAACCTATCAACTATACGTTCAACTCGTTCTTGTAGATTTCGTTTCGCCAAAACTGTTTCAAAATCTGAATCGTCTACTAGTATGTAGTTAGCTAGTATCTCTTTATCGCAAATTTCTCATATGTAACTAAAATAAAATATGGAAACGTCATTAGAGTAGTATGAGAATATAATATTTTGGGAAGAAAACATTTTACTTACCCGATGTAACAAAGTATGGGAGTATATCCAATTTCTTTCATATTACAATATTCCAAAATCTCGTCTTGTGCAATATAACAATCGGGAAGAAAACCGGTTATGGTAAGTGGGATATGTACTAGACCCCCAACACCCAATTGATCTCTAGCATAGTTACGTACTAGCTTGATCATAATTGGAACGGTCGTGCTTGATTCATGGGATTGCGAATCTAAAACAACCTTCCTACTAGTAGCTGATATAGACTTCTTACTAGTCGTTTTTTTGGGTTTAGATGGTTGACAGTAAACTTTTTTTATTATTAGTAAAATAGATGTGTTACATATTAAATTATTATAAATGTATAATCTATGATTATATATACCTCCGTTGTTGCAGTATGTGTCTTAATTAATTATTTTGGCCATGGCACAAAAGTGTTACAAGCTTGTCTGAGGTATTGCATCTCATCGTTTAAAGGGATGGACAAGTATAGGTCCTCTTTGCCTTCAAGTATCAAATCGATCGTGACTCGCGCATTGAATTTCCCTAAAGGCATATCATGTATCCTATCAAATAAGTCGCTCGATTCATACATTGTACCAATGGCAACAATGTCTCCTCCATGTTCAACAGCTAGTTTACATGTCATACCCTTTTAAAAAAGAAAAAAAATCATAATTAACATAAAATGATTGAACTATATTATTAAAGTTCAATAATATAATACTTACTCTTCCAAAATCATCTGGGACATCATTAGGATGATCAATTTGTTCTTCAATGACACCGACCCCTTGAAGAATTTGATTTTCTTCCCTTATGCCATCTCTATTGCTTCCCTCACACGGAGAGTTAAAGCGTTGAGAGAAATCTACTTGAGGGTCTGGTTGAGTTGGTCGTTGACCCATCTTCGACTTTAGATGAGACATCTTAAAGAAAATTGATGGAGTTACAAATCGTCCTGCTCCTCTAACACGCCCACGATGTTCCGGCGTTCCCAATGCTTCGGCCAAAATATCTTGACCTTCATTTGTACATTCCAAGTCATCCTGTTAAAAAAAATAGTTTATATTCACATTCAAAGAGTTGAACCCAACAATATACAAAAGAAATGAAACAACAACTTACAATTTTTTCAACCGTTTCAATTGTGTCTTCGTCGACGTACTCTTTATTCTTTCCCTTTCGAGCTGCTTTTCATAATTCAGCACGGCCTGAGGGATTAATTTTGATATCTATATGCTACAATTAAAATTAACAGCACATGAGATTTAGTAAAGTAGAAAATACATGATGAGAAACATAAATTCTTAGGGTAGATAGTTTCTTACTAGTTCATGATCGAGTTGAGCATATCCCTTTCGAGCCGTACGATGATGATACTTTTGTTTAGCTTGCAATGCTTTTTTCTCATCACTTTCTTTTTGTATAACATATAATTATATGAATATATTGAAGATTATAGACATTACACTCATAAAAAAAATAGTTACCTTGAAGTTTTCTTACAATCTGATGTCTACAAACTGATCACATTGCTTTTGTGTGATCGCAATGTATTTAACAGATGGTGTTCTTAATCTCTCAGGTTGGTCTAGAAATGGTTGGACGTACTTCTTGTTTAGATTATATCTAAACGTTCAGAACGCCGTCGACATACACATCATGACATTATGTTTGGACATAAGATCAACTTGAAACGTCATCTGCTAACAATAGAATAAGTTAGATTAATAATTTAGTATTGAAATACATAATGAAATTTAGATGATATGTAGTTACCTCTATAGAATCTCAGATCAACTCTTTTAGTGAATCAGAATCAACATACCAATCTTCGTATGTGCTTGATCAATCATATCTTTAGTTGGTGTTTTGTAATTGGCGGCAGATAATGATCGATCGATATTTGAATATATCATTTTGTTCGATGATCACAACCCTACTGATTCAACTCCTTGTAAAAATTAATAACAAAACTCTATCGACTCTTCCAATACGTAATTTTCTCCAATGCATCCCTTCAGAAGATTTCTATTTCGAACATAACCTTTCAAAACTTTCATATATCTTTCAAATGGATACATCCATCTCAAATAAACCGGTCCACAAAATTCAATCTCTCTTACAAGATACACCACAAGGTGAACCATGATTGTGAAAAAGGCTGGTGAAAAGTACTTTTCTAATAGGCATAAAGTGATCACTACATCATCATGCAATCCCTTCAACTTAGATGAATCGATCGACTTACTACATATAGCTTTGAAGAAGAAACATAGCCAGATAATCGCATATCTAACGTGTTTAGGCAAAACACCCCGAATTGCTACAGGTAGCAATTGTTGCATCAAAACGTGATGATCATGCGATTTACGTCCATAAAGTTTCAAATCTGTAAGCGAAACTAATTTACTTATGTTGGATGAATAACCTTCAGGCACTTTAAGTTCAGATAAGCTTTTACACACACCCATCTTTTCTTTTCTCGATAGTGTGTAACATGCTCGAGGCAGGAATGTCTTTTTATCTCCATTCTTAATTGGGACTAACTCATGTCTTAATTTAGCCAAGTCTTCGCGAGTTTTTATTTCATCTTTTGTTTTGCCAAGAATATCAAGTAGGGTTCCGATAATATTTGAACACACGTTTTTCTCAATGTGCATGACATCTAAACAATGTCGCACGTGAAAATGTATCCAATACTTCAATTCGAAAAAGATCGATTTCTTCTTCCAATAAGATTTTGTCAGTTGTTGTCCTTTGCCATACGTAAATTGAAGACTATTCAATTGTGCAAGAATCTCTTCACCACTTAGAGGCTCAGGGGTATTCCATATTCTTGTTCTCCATTAAATGCTTTTTTCTGTCTTCTAAATGAGTGCTCGATTGGTAAATATTTTCAATGTCCGAGATACACATTCTTTTTTCCACTAGGTAAATAAATTGATGACGTATTTTCTCCACAAATAGGACATACTTTGTAACCTTTTGTAGTACACCCACACAGGTTACCATATGCTGGAAAATCATTAATGGTCCACAACAAAATAGCTTTGAGGGTGAATTATTCTTGCCAACGGGCATCAAAAGATCGAATGCCCGTGTCCCATAGCATCTTCAGATTGTCGAATAACGAAGCTAAATAAACATCTATGTCATTTCCATGTTGTTTGGGTCCTGAGATTAATGAATTTAACGTTAAGAATTTACGCTTCATGCACAACTAAGGAGGTAGATTGTAAGTAACCAACATAACTGGCCAACAGTTATATCTACTGTAAGGGACCGACCCGAATGGGGCACTAAATGGGCCATTATCCCAATGCATACATTCAAAGTAAAGGACATTTAAACAGACATGATTTCGGATTCCAATTAAAACAAAAACATTCAAAATAACCCCTTTAAAAACTAGATAATTTCCCTGGAACTTGTCCCTGTTTCCAAGCACCTGTTCCAAGATAAATACATTTCCAAAGTTTACTCTGATCAGAGATTTACTAAAAGTCATTCAAAACCTGTTCAGATACAAATGCTGGAATCCAGAAATATTTACAAAACATCCTAGGGCTCCGTGTCCGCCACATGCACTCGGGGAAAACAAAACACACGAGAGTCATAATACAAAAATCGAGTTGGAAGAGACTGGGCCCCATGATCACGGCTCCTCCTTCAGCATCCCTGTCGCGACCACGATTACCGTGGAAAACCACAGAATAAGGGTGAGTAACGAATTACTCAGTAAGAATCCCCAACCGGGTACAATACGATATACATGGTCATCTCGATGAGCGTATGCAAGCTATGAATATAAACACGAATAGAGCACATAGCTTAGCCCACACTTGGGCCTCGGATGCCGGCCTAGGGCCTTAGTCCGGAATAATGTCACCACACACCCAATATATAAGTCGCCCTATACGAGAAACAAGTCCCGGCCCACTGCTGCTCATCGTCGACGAAAGGTACACTGGCTCACAATCCCGAGGAGCTCTCCGGTCGGGGTCAGAATGAGCGTAAGCATGCACCGCTGCGTGCTCTGCAGACTATGGGGGTGCCGGGTCTAGAGGCAAGCTGCCCATATCCAGTCACCACGCCTAACTAAATCTTTGGATCGGTGTCACTGACATAGGGGTGTGAGACCTGGACACGTAAACTATGTCAGCCTGAACCACCGCACCTGGGGCCAAGGAACGGTCGTGGTAGGCTTACACCAGGAAGCCGTCCTTGCCTTAACAGGTGGCAATCAGGGGCTACTGCCAAACATGCTGAGGACATGCCGGCTGCCGGGGACGAGGCAATGCCAAGTCATCATCCCGACCGTTGGGGCATTAACAACTG
Organism: Sicyos edulis; assembly: GCA_036507275.1. Lineage (NCBI taxonomy): Eukaryota > Viridiplantae > Streptophyta > Magnoliopsida > Cucurbitales > Cucurbitaceae > Sicyos > Sicyos edulis. The sequence continues at coordinate 7,109,223 of CM071855.1, read as the reverse complement.
CCACCCTCACCCAAGATTGCAGGGCCTACCGCTTGGGTTAGCAAATATCTCACGGGGTCCAGGGACGGAATGACTTGCTCGACGTCCCTGTCATGGATGCAAGGTTCTTTATGCATCAGGCCCGGATGATGCTATTTACCTGCAATTCTAACATGCCCTAGCAAATAGCAAACAATTCCATAAAATCCAATACGTGCTCAATAAGAATACAACGAGCCTAGCATGATACTACGAAGCAAGGAACAGATACGAGCATGCTAGAGAGGAACAACCTAGCATGAATTAACATGAGAATTAAACCAGGAAAATCATGCTAATCGGGAATTCAGAATAGAATACCTAGCTATACATGTCAATAAACACAAACAAGCAATCAATCAGCAATCACATATAATATCGCAGGGTCCACACAACTCCGGTAAGAAATCCTTACCTTGGTCGGGGACGAATACACGGAAACCTAGGCTGCGAACGAACCTGAACTAGCTACCGGGAACCTAATAAGCACAACACAATTACACACAATATCTAAATTAAATAAAATAAAAAATAAAATAATTCGGCTCGTCTCTCACTCGGCTCGGCTCGGCTCGGCTCGGCTTGGCTTGACGGCTCGGCTCGGCAGCAGGACACGCGACACGGCGCTGGGGCGCGGCTTGGCGACACGGCTGGGCGGCACGGCTTGGCGACAGGCACACGGACACGTCGTTGGGGCTGCTTCTGCGAGCGAGCGATGCAGAGGCGCGGGGGCGCGCGCGCGGTGTGCGGCGAGGCTCGGCGGCACTGCGCAGCGACAGAGCACGAAACAGGGGCGAAGGTGACAACCCAAAATCGAACGATCCACGGGGATTCGACGAGCGATTCTTTGATGGAGAACTCCCCTACACTAGCTGCACACAAACCACCCAGAAAATCACTTCACCACGGCCGTGAAACGAAGCCCGGAAGAAGGGGGCTCGGAACGAAGAAGAGAAGAAGAAAGGAAGGAAAACTTACCTTCAGCCCGGGAAAGGATCGACCTCAGAGCTAGGGAAGACAACCATGATCGATTCGGAGCTGGAGAAGGAAGAAATGGCCGGAAATCGCCGGTCGGTCGAAGGAGAAACGAAGGAGAATTCGCGAGGAAGAAGAAGCTTCGGGCGAGCTCTGCTTTTATACCAACCGCCTTCGAAAACAAGCATAAAGGGATGCTGGCGCGTTTAGAAGCACGAAGACACCCAGTGGCTCGACTGGCAGCGCCTCTTGCCTAGCACGCGACACGTCACGATTCGAATCTCACTCGACGCGCTATTTAATTCCCCATTTAATTTTACTCTTCCCCAAGCCCAAATGCCTTCACCAAAAATCCCGATCCTATTCAAATTGACTCATAATTATTCCGGCAATTTTCAATTTCAAAACCGGCCCTGTCGGCCCGACCCAAAATTACCAAAATGCCCCTGGGCCTCCCGGGAAGACCGGGATGAAATTTCCGGGCCGTTACAATACTCCCCCCTTATAAGACTTTCGTCCTCGAAAGTCACTTAAGATTGGAACAAGCTCGGGATCGCAATCTCATCTCATCCTCCCGCTCCCAAGTGGCTTCCTCTCGAACTCGACTCCTCCACTGAACCTTTACCAGCCGGATTTCACGATTACGCAGTGTCTTTGTCTCAAAAGCAAGAATCCCCACTGGCTTTTCCTCAAAGCTCAAATCCTCATTCAGCTGCAAAGGCTCACAATCAACAATGTGCGAGGGGTCCGGCACATACTGCCTCAACATCGATACATGAAATACACTGTGCACCGCTGACAATGACGGAGGTAGAGCCAACCGATAAGCGACTCTACCAGTGGGGACTCAGCTTTCCACGCTTGCCAAACCTCAAAACACCTCGCATCGGTGCGACCTTTAGGAATACGTGTTGACCAACCTCAAACTCCAAATCCCGACACCGAACATCGGCATAACTCTTACATGCTCGCTCCGAAGTTTTGTCAACATACGAGCTCTAATCTTCGCGACGGCACCATTGGTCAAGCGCGCAGCAACTCGGGACCCAAAACACGCCTATCACCAACCTCTTCCTGAACACGGGAGATCGGCAACGCTTACCATACAAAGCCTCGAATGGAGCCATCCAGATAAATCGATCGATAATCGTTGTTATATGCAAACTCCAATAGATACTGATATCTGGTCCCAACCGCCCGAAATCCAACACACAAGCCCTCAACATGTCTTCGAGAATCTGGTTCACCTCTCACCGATCCATCCATCGGTGCGAGGTGAAAAAGTCATCTTTGAAATCGCACTCGATTGCCTAAACCCATACGAGCGCTCTCGAAAGAGAAGTGAACCTCGAATCACACGGCCGACACGATCCTCACAGCACACCGTGATAACGAATGATCTCGCTCCAAAAACAAGCTGCGCCCCATTTCCACGGTATAAGTTTCTCACTGGGAATGAAGTGTGCGCTTTTAGTCAATCGATCGACTATCACCCAAATCGAGAGAACTTCCTCGGAGTCCTCGGCAAGCCGGAAATAAAGTCCATGGAGATCTCTTCCCACTTCCACCGAGGTACACTCACGGCCGCAACAAACCGGCTGGTCTCTCGCAGGTGCCTTCACTGGCGACAAGTGAGACATCGACCGACAAACTCCGCAACATCTCTTTTCATACCCATCCACCGTAATGTCTCGCTTAAGATCTCGATACATCTTGGTACCCCGGGGTGCCAAGCAAACGGAGAACTGTGGGCCTCTCGAGAGCAACTCGCCGCAATCTCGCAACATCCGGAACACACACTGGCCGGCCTCTGACGTCACCACATATGCTCGTGAATATACAAAGTCAAAATCTTCATCAAGACTAACTCTGTCAAATAATCTTTTAAGTGCGGGTCACTCGGTGACTATCAACAATCCATTTGTCTAATCGATGGTATTGGATCATCAATCGAGCCACTCGGGCAAGAACCTCACCCAACAACACTACAATCTCGGCCCGCTCGAACTCTCTCCGTAATCTGGGTGGGAGCTCAACAACACCGCGGAGTGCGACGTCTTCCTACTCGAGAGCATCGGCTACAACATTGGCTTTACCCGGATGGTACGAATCTCGCAGTCATAATCTTTCACTAACTCTAACCATCTCATCCGCTCTCATATTCGGCTCTTCGAGTAAGCAGAGATACTTGAGGCTCGTGATCGGTAAACATCCTGGATCCGCTCACCGCATGGTAATGCCTCCAAATCTTGATTGCAAACACCACATCGCCGCCAATTCCATATCATGAGTCGGATAGTTTCGCTCATATGGCTTTAGCCGACGGGAAGCATAAGCAATGACCTTCCGTGCCGCATCAACACACACCCAACCCGAACTTGGAAGCATCGGCTGTAAACCACGAAACCACATGTCCTCCGGATCGCCAACATCGTCTTTGAAGTCAAATGCGCTTGAGCCGGGCAAAGCTCTCATCACACCTACCGTCCCAAACAAACTCGACACCCTTCCTCGCCGACGAGTGAGGGCGAGGCTATGGCGGAAAAGTCCTTAACGAACCCGAGCGGTAGTAACTGCCGAGGCCCGCAAAGCTGCGTATCTCAGAATGAAGTCGGCCGCCCACGAACTCACGGCCTCAATCTTTGCAGGATCCACGGCTATACCATCTCTCGAGACTACATGACCTAAGAAGGCCACTTGTTCCAACCAGAACTCACATTTGGAAAACTTCGCATAAAGTTTGGTTTTCCTCAAGGCCGCCAACACTTGTCTCAAATGTTCGCATGCTCTTCCCCGTCCGTGAATAGATCGAATATCGTCAATGAACACGATGACGAAGTTGCCCAAAAATGCTTTGAACACCCTATCCATCATGTCCATGAACGCCTTTGGTGCATTCGTCAACCCAAACGACATGACCCCAAACTCGTAGTGCCCATATCTAGACACGAACGCCGTCTTAGGAATGTGGCGTCCCTAATCCGCAAATCGATGATACCCGGATCTCAAATCTATCTTGGAGAACATGGAAGCTCCCGGAAGCCGATCGAACAAATCATCGATACGGGGCAGCGGATACTTATTCTTCATCGTCACCTTATTAAGCTCACGATAGTCAATGCATAGGCGCATCGAACCATCCTTTTTCTTCACAAACAACATGGCGCCCCACGAGGACACACTCGGACGGATGAATCCTCGATCTAACATTTCCTCGCTGGTGAACCTTCGCCTTTAGCTCGGCTGGCGCCATAAGATACGGAGCCTTCGAGGCGGGAGGGTCCCGGCTCGAGCTCAATTGTGAAGTCAACTCTCTCTTCTGGGGCAACCCGGTAACTCCTCAGAAACACATCAAACTCTCGTACAACCGGCACTTGATCAATAGTCGGTGAGGGACGGCTCTCTCCGGACAATTTGGCTAGGTAGCCCCAAGCTCCATGAGCTAGCAAATGACGGGCCACACGGTGACACCATCGGCGGGCAAATTCCACCACGAACTCCACGAAACTTGAAGTTGGGCCGACGGCGGCTTTGAACACTACTTCCTTCCGGTGGCGATCAATCAATGCGTGGTTAGCGGCTAACCACTCCATACCAAGAATCACATCGAAACCACTCATGGGTAGAACTATGAGCGTAGCTACCAAAGCAATTCCCGGATATCTCGATCGGCCATCCTTAACCTTATCTTTTGCTAACATATTAACTCCCGAAGGAGTTGCAATGAACAATTCAAAACCTAGAGGCTCTAATCTCAACCTAGCATGCTCAGCAAACAAAACAGATACAAACGAGTGCGTAGAACCATAGTCAAACAAGATAAATGCACAATGATCCAAAACAAGAAGCGTACCTGCCACTGCGGCATCTACACGCTCAGCCTCCTGACGGTTCAGAGCGAACACACAGCCTGCCGCTGCTGCCTGCAGACAGGTGAATCGCCATAGCAGGTGATCACAAGAACGGATCATATGCCCCTCCTTTCCACATCGGAAACACCGCCTGGACCCGGTCTGACAAGCTCCGAAGTGGACTCTTCCACAAGTGACACAGGCGGGAATTTGCCTAGGACCGCCCGCTGGCGTAGGCCGAATCGGGCAGGGAATCCTACGCCGATCCCGGTTCGAATCGCCCTGGCGACGCTGGCCGCCTCCTGCGAACTCAAACCTCCTCTTCGCCCTACTACACTGGTGGGACAGTGGCCTGACCGAGCGGCGCCAGTCCGCTCAACAGGATACTTTCCATTGTAAATAGTGGCCAGCTGAACAGCTTTAGCATAAGTGATAGGGGCCAGAGCCCTGACATCCTGAGACACACCCTGCCTCAGACCAGAAATGAACTTCCGAATTTTCAACTCAGGGGTTGCTATCAGCTGCGGAGCAAAATAGCCATACTCCGAAAACTTCCTCTCGTACTCCTCTATAGAATCAGAACCCTGCTGCAGATTCTGGAAAAGCGCTACCATCTTCTCTTGAGCCTCATCGCTAATGTACTTGGCTTTAAATTCTGTCTTGAAGAACTCCCAGGTAGCAGGTGGAGACCCAGCTGGTCTCTCACTCAGGGTGGACTCCTACCACCATCTAGCTACGCCCCCTAACACATGGGTTGCACACCTCGGCCTCTGCACATCGGGGCACACCATAATCAGGAAGGTGTACTCCAAATGGGCAATCCATCTAGCTGCTGCTAAAGCATCACCTGTGGCGTCAAACTTATCAGGGTTCCATTTTACGAAATCCTTCAACCATTTACCCAGCTCATCGGCACCTTCCGCCACTCCTGCCTCAAAGGGTCTGGCTCTGCTGGGAGTGGGGGTGCTCTGCGCGCCCTCAACCAAACGAGTCAGCTGCTCGATCTGAGCTCGGGACTCTTCCCGCTGCGCTACCAACAAGGCCTGGGTCTGTGCCCTCTGGCCACTCAACAGGTCGACCACCATAGACCTCATAGAATTAGCAGATTTTGCTCTAGGAGCAGTCTCACGGCGCACAGTCGCCTCAATGTCTACTCTGGGCTCAACAGGGGGAGCTACAGGCGGAATGCTATCAGTCTCAGCTTGAGACGATCTCCCTGCGGTGTCAGATCCGATCCTGACACTTCGGCCTCCTCTCGGGCGTCCTCTTCCGGCGCGGGTAACTGGCATGCTGACGATCTACACCCAAACCAATAACGAGTCAGAACCTGCTCGTCTCCGCTCCACAATACTACACAAGGCATACACTAGATGACAGGTATTGTAAATTCTTAACCCTTTTTTTTTTAACAACAAATAGTAAACTTAGGAGTACCTGATAACTGTCGGAGTGCTAGTGATCATGGGAAAACGACCTACAACAACAGGTCATACTACAAAATTTATGACTCTGAGCTCTGATACCAACTGTAAGGGACCGACCCGAATGGGGCACTAAATGGGCCCTTATCCCAATGCATGCATTCAAAGTAAATGACATTTAAACAGACATGATTTCGGATTCCAATTAAAACAAAAACATTCAAAATAACCCCTTTTAAAAACTAGACAATTTCCCTGGAAACGCCCCCTGTTTCCAAGCACTGCTCCAAGATAAAGACATTTCCAAAGTTTACTCTGATCAGAGATTTACTAAAAGTCATTCAAAACCTGTTCAGATACAAATGCTGGAATCCACAAATATTTACAAAACATCCTAGGGCTCCGTGCCCGGCTACATGCACTCAGGGGAAAACAAAACACACGAGAGTCATAATACAAAAATCAGAGTTGGAAGACTAGGCCCCATGATCACAGCTCCTCCTTGGGCATCCTGTCGCGCACCACGATTACTGTGGAAAACCACGAATAAGGGTGAGTAACGAATTACTCAAGAAGAATCCCCAACTGGGGGTACAATACGATATACATGGTCATCTCGATGAGCGTATGCAAGCTATGAATATAAACACGTAGAATAGAGCACATAGTTTAGCCCACACTTGGGCCGGGATGCCGACTTAGGGCCTTAGTCTAGAATAATATCACCACACACCCAATATATAAGTCGCCTATACGAGAAACAAGTCCGGCCTCGGCTTTCTCATCGTCGACGAAAGGTACATTGGCTCACAATCCCGAGGAGCTCTCTAGCGGCTTGTAATGAGCGTAAGCATGCACCGCGTGCTCGCTGCAGACTATGGGGGGTGCCGGGTCTAGAGGCAAGCTGCCCATATCCAGACACCACGCCTAACTAAATCTTTGGATCGGTGTCACCGACATAGGGTGTGAGACACGGACACGTAAACTATGTCAGCCTGAACCACCGCACCTGGGGCCAAGGAACGGTCGTGGTAGGCTTACACCAGGAAGCCGTCCTTGCCTTAACAGGTGGCAATCAGGGGCTACTGCCAAACATGCTGAGAACATGCCGGCTGCCGGGGACGAGGAAATGTCAAGTCATCATCCCGACCGTTGGGGCATTAACAACTGCCACCCTCACCCAAGATTGCAGGGCCTACCGCTTGGGTTAGCTAATCCCTCACGGGGTCCAGGGACGGAATGACTTACTCGACGTCCCTGCCATGGATGCAAGGTTCTTTATGCATCAGGCCCGGATGATGCTATCTACCTGCAATTCTAACATGCCCTAGCAAACAGCAAACAATTCCATAAAATCCAATACGTGCTCAATAAGAATACAACGAGCCTAGCATGATACTACGAAGCAAGGAACAGATACGAGCATGCTAGAGAGGAACAATCTAGCATGAATTAACATGAGAATTAAACCAGGAAAATCATGCTAATCGGGAATTCATAATAGAATACCTAGCTATACATGTCAATAAACACAAACAAGCAATCAATCAGCAATCACATATAATATCGCAGGGTCCACACAACTCCGGTAAGAAATCCTTACCTTGGTCGAGGACGAATACACGGAAACCTAGGCTGCGAATGAACCCGAACTAGCTACCGGGAACCTAACAAGCACAACACAATTACACACAATATCTAAATTAAATAAAATAAAAAATAAAATAATTCGGCTCGGCTCGGCTCGGCTCCGCTCGGCTTGGCTTGGCGGCTCGGCTCGGCAGTAGAACACGCGACACGGCGCTGGGGCGCGGCTTGGCGACACGGCTCGGCTGACAGCGCGACGGACACTGGCATGGGCGCCGCTCGCAGCGAGCGATGCAGAGGCGCTGGCGCGCTGCTGTGTGCGCGAGGCTCGCGGCAACTGCTGGCGCAGCCGACAGAGCACGAAACAGGGGCGAAGGTGACAACCCAAAATCGAACGATCCACGGGGATTCGACGAGCGATTCTTTGATGGAGAACTCCCCTACACTAGCTGCACACAAACCACCCAGAAAATCACTTCACCACGGTCGTGAAACGAAGCCCGGAAGAAGGGGGCTCGGAACGAAGAAGAGAAGAAGAAAGGAAGGAAAACTTACCTTCAGCCCGGGAAAGGATCGACCTCAAAGTTGGGGAAGACAACCATGATCGATTCGGAGCTGGAGAAGGAAGAAATCGCCGGAAATTGCCTCGAAGGAGAAACGAAGGAGAATTCGCGAGGAAGAAGAAGCTTCGGGCGAGCTCTGCTTTTATACCAACCGCCTTTGAAAACAAGCATAAAGGGATGTTGGCGCGTTTAGAAGCACGAAGACGCCCAGTGGCTAGACTGGCAGCGCCCCTTGCCTAGCACGCGACACGTCCCTAGTTCGAATCTCACTCGACGCGTTATTTAATTCCTCATTTAATTTTACTCTTCCCCAAGCCCAAATGTCTTCACCAAAAATCCCGATCCTATTCAAATTGACTCATAATTATTCTGGTAATTTTCAATTTCAAAACCGACCCTGTCGGCCCGACCCAAAATTACCAAAATGCCCATGGGCCTCCCGGGAAGACCGGGATGAAATTTCCGGGCCGTTACAATCTAGTACTTTGGTCACCATGTTGATTGACTCCATCTGTTGATAGGGCTAGGCGAAGGTTTCTCGTTTCTCCACTAAAATCAGACCACCTTTCATCTATTTCTTTCTATGAAATTGTGTTGGCTGGATGTCATATACACCCATCTCGCTGACGGTCCATAGCATGCCACGTCAACAATCTCGCAGTTTCTTTACTTCGAAACATTCTTTCAAATCTTAGAATATGAGAGAAATATCACATGACTTTTGCTAGAATATTTTTCACTCATTCTTTCTTATTCTACTTAACCTTCCCTCTCGATGTTCCACAGGTAGGACACAGTTCTACATCGACAAGTTCTTTTCGATACAAACAAAAATCATTGATGCATGCGTGGATCTTTTCATACTTCATCCCTAAGGTACTTAAAATCTTTTTAGCATAATAGGCGGATATCGGTATTTCATTAAGACTAGGCAACAAAATACTCAATAATTCTAACAGCTCTGAGAAACTTCTATCGCTCCATCCATACTTTGCTTTCAAATTATAAAGTTTAATCAGTGTTGATATCTTCGTAAAACCTTTACAGTTAGGGTATAATGGTTTCTTGGCATCCACTAATGCTTCCTCAAATATAGGGGATGTGTCGTTAAAATAATTTTGTGCAGCCTCAAACATCCCTATTGGGTCATCCACATCTTCATCTACAACATCATCTATTGGAACACTTTCCATGTTTCTTTTCCTCGATACTGACTCTCCATGCCAAATCCATATGTTATAACTTTGATCGATACCATTACAAAATAAATGGTCTCTTGTGACATTCACGTCTTGGTATTTGGCATTCACACATTTCAAACATGGACAACAAACGACATTTGACCCTTTCAAATGTCGTATTGCTAGTTTATAAATATCTCAACTCCCAAACTGTATTCTGGTGACATCCGATCCTTAAAGATCTATGACTTATCCATAGTCATGTTAGGAATCAAGTGAACTAGAGAAACTTAACCTACAATTGTTTTAAAATAAAGTAGAATCGAGCCACATATCTACTTCTAACTTAACTTAAATCAAACATAGAATTTTAGCTATTTCAATTCACTAAACAATACAATTATTTCAAAAAAGTTAAGTCTCATACATATGTAAAATCTAGCATACATGAATCAAGCTAATAATACAAGAAATGCACAAAAACAAGAAATGCACAAATTTTCAACAAAGTTAAGTTTGATGGCTATTATTTACACAAAAACCACAAATGCACAAGTTATGAAATGCCAAATTTAAACTTAAGCAACTTTGAAACACATACCTAAAGAAACAAAAAAGACATTCAAGAAAATGGTTTACATTTCTCACAAAATGCCCAAATTTGAAACAAGTTATTAGATGCCAAATTTGAACTTCTAAAAGCAACTTTGAAACACATATCTAAAGAAACAAAAAAAAGACATTCAAGAAAATGGTTTACATTTCTCACCAAATGCCCAAATTTGAAACAAGCTATGATATGCCAAATTTAAACTTCTAAAAGCCACTTCAAACACATATCTAAAGAAACAAAAAAAGACATTCAAGGTTTATATTTCTCACAAATGCCCAAATTTGAAACAAGTTATGAAATGCCAAATTTAAACTTCTAAAATCAACTTTGAAACACATACCTAAAGAAACCAAAAAAGACATTCAAGAAAATGGTTTACATTTCTCACAAAATGCCCAAATTTGAAGCATATATGTAAGAATACAACATGCAATGTTAAGAAATGAGTCAAAAACAAGTAAAAAAAAGTTAGAGGAGAAAGAAATTACCAACACTTTGGAGAAATGAGAACAAAATGGCAGCGGCGGTGAGAGTTTGTTGAAGAAAGCGGCGGCGGCGGTGAGGGTTCGTGGAAGAAAGCGGCAACGGCGGAGGAGATTTTTCGGTGAAACGGCGGCGGCGGAGGAATTTTTGGTTAAATATGAGAGAAAAAAAGGAAGGAGGCGCGGAGAGAAAGGATTTGGTCGAAAGAGGAAAAAAAAAAGGTTTCGGTGGCGGGCAATGCCCGCCACCAATTATCAAAGAAGTCGGGCCTGGCCCGCCATCAATAAGCAAGGACGTCGGGCCTGGCCCGCCATTAATAAGCAAGGATGGCGGGCCTGGCCCGCCACCAATAAGCAATGATGGCGGGTTTGGCCCACCACCAATAAGCAATGATGGAGGGCATGGCTCGCCCGCCATTAATCATCCGTGTTTTCATTTTTCCTTCTATCTTGGCCCGCCATTGATAATTGAATTTCTACTAGTGCGTTCTTAACATGAAACTAATGGTCATGAGTAGTAGATCTCTAATCCACATCTCTTCTGAGATAAAGTGAAAAGCAAATATTAATGAATGATCAGTCGAAACATGTTAATTGAAATGCCTACTATGACTTAGTTCAACATCTCTCTCTTGCCCGAAATGCATGCATAACACACTCTCCCCTCAACCTTCTGCTATATGCATTTAGCTCATGATCATATTAAAAACGCCCAAGTCAAGATATGAGAATGTTGTTAACATCCCGTAACAGAAATTTATAGCAGCAACACAAGGACTAGAAAAATAATGAAACAGTAAATGCTCGATCTTAAACACAACAAACCATAGTAAAGAACACATAAATGTAGCAAGATAACAAAAGGAAACTTCGAAATTGCAATAACAAATTAAAGCAAGCTATGAAAAATCTTCCTTAGCTATTTAAAATGTCCCAGACAAAACTCTTACAAGCAGGAAAACTACACCAAAACTACTAACAATAGGAAAATAAAATGTTTCAAAAAAGAAATGCAGAAAGCGAAATAAGAATGTTGCAAACAATGATTTTCTCTCTTTAATTCCAGCAGCTCTGAATTCTAGGAAAATTTCGGACCAGCTTTTCTTCCCAGAAGATGGCTTTATATACTCTCTTCTTCATCCAAGATCAACTGCTAAGATTCTAGGACAAACGATGTCTTGCTTTCCACTCCCTAGCCGACCAAATCTGACACATTTTGTTCCACTGTCGTCTGCAGAGAATTTCATTTTTTCCAGGAAAACTGATTTTCCCTTGGATCGAATGTTGCAGACATTGGTTTGCTTACAAATGGCTCATCTTTTCTTTCATCCGAGTCATATGATTGAGGCATGAGTCCAATGCTTTCAGCATTTCCAAACCCTGCAAAGCTAAAAAGTACTTAGCAAAAGTGAGGATTCTTGAATTGCTATCGCGAATGCTGCAACAAATTCACTTTTTCATCACAAAAACTCTAAGTTATCATAACTTTCTAATCCTTGCCTCTTATCCTATACATTGTATTTTATGTATAATTATCTGTCTTAAAGTTGTTATATGCATTAAAGTGTAATAATAATGCATGATTTCTTTAATAAATATACCGTAAAAGAGGACTAAATAACTCTCTAATTAAGAATTATCAGAGCCTCATTGCGATCTCCACAGAGAGTGTGGGTTATGGTCGTTTGTGGGCTCAAAGATGAGTAAGGTGCATGAAGCCTTTTATAGGTTGTTCGTTTGAGATGGGCTAAGTGGGAAGGGGAGACATTCTCAGGGAAGATTTCTTTGGAGGAGAAAAGTCGAAAATAATTAGTGTATTAGCCATTGGGAGGCTGCCTTTTCTCCTCTTTGGCAAGTTCAACTGTTTCAATGGGATTCAATTTTAGGCTATAGTTTACTTAGTTTTTGGTTTGAACTAGATAGTCTTTTAACTTTCAAATATTTGGTGTTGATGTCTGTTGGTTATTGTGATTGGATTAAGGATTATTGTAATTGGGGAGAATTGGTGGACAAAGGTTTGAACCTTCTTAAGATTGTTTTGGTTTCTTTACGAGGAAAAGTTAATATTCTTATGGATATTAATTTTTTCTTTGGTAGAGTCCTATATGGATGTTAGATTACTCCCCAAAGATTATCGAAAAATCTACGAGATAAAAGAGATGATAGAAATTAGTTTGTACTCGGTGGAGTCTCAATACTCTCTTTTGGATATGAATATGGACTGAAATCTTGCTGTTACTAATATGTTCAATCTTATATTCGGCTTTTCTAAATTATGTGATCACACTCCAACATTTAGATCCTAATGGCGCGTGGTCCCTTCAAATGGGAGCTCACATGTTCTTTTTTAAAATTGATTAATGAAGGTTGTTTATTAAAATATAAAAAAAAGTACACAGCAGCTTATTGGTTCCTCGATGGAGATTGAAGTCGACGAGTTGGTGGGAAACACTGCTACTTTTTCTTCACAAAATCAAAATGACTAATCATTACTTACTTTGACTGTATTTGTTAATTTTTATTTTTATTGAAACGACTGTATTTATTTTTTTAATACCAAAACACATCATTATAAAATTATAATCATATCTCTTATAATTATCCACTCAAATACCATATAATAAACAGATTTTGATACGCTTTTGAGAAAGAAACATGTATCTTTTCTTTATTAGCTTAGCGATATGTCCACTCTCAAACTCAACCACTAACTTCTTTTAATAATATTATGATATTATTCGAGTAACAAAATCAACCGAATAAGCGAGTGACGTAATTAATTATTTAATTTTATGTTAATCTATTTCTAGTTTGCAGGCAAATTAGGTGATTTTCCCCAAAATTCAAAATTTGTTTAGTTTACATGTAAAATTAGATTTTTTTTTAGAAGGGAAAATTTATTATTATTATTTATTTTTACCATTTCAACGTTTTTTTTTTTAAATTAAGTAAACTATTTTTAAATTTTTGAGAAAGTCAAAATATTAAAATTAAATATTTAAAAATTTGTGAATTATAATTAGTTCAATAAAGATTTAAAAGTCAAATGACAAAAATGATACACTATAAAATTTAGGGAAAATGGTACAAACCATCATCCATGCGTAGACCCTGAACCCGACTCAACTGGATTTCATCTTTCTCGCTATGATTCGATTGTCTCAAATTCTAGTTTGTAACAGTCACCCTTACATTTTCAATTTAATCAATTATATCTCCTAAAATTTGATAAATATTGCAATCAACCATTTTAATTAAATTTGGGCATTTTATAAAAGGTTAAAAAATTATCATATCCAAAAAAGTTCTTACTCTCTCTTTTTCACTGTCAAATTTTTTCTCTCTCGGCTTTTTTCCTCCAAAATGAAAATGGAAATAATTTTCCACTTTTTTTTCTCTTTAATCAACCCACTCATACTTCATATAAATTTGTATTATGCATAATAATTAAAGCTGCCCTAATTCTTCAATCACGATCTTTTAAGCGAACGGAGGTGGGAGATTATTGATGAATCTTTGATTTTTGCAGCGAGGTACCTCTCTGTATCTTTTTTTGGTGTAATCGTCAAGCAAATTCAATGGTTCATTCTCTTTCGAAGATGGCTGCGACGAAAAATTTGGATCTTTATGTGATGGAGGACATTCCAAAAGCTCTTCAGAATGGACTCCTTTCAAAAAAACCTAGTGTGGTTGACTCGTGCTCGAGTTTAATTGGTCCTAGTCATGCATAATCTTTTATTGTCTGCATTCTTTTTTTTCTTTTTTTTTTAACCAACATCAAACTCAAACTCAGAATATTGCTTAAAACAAATATTCCTCTGTAAATTCCTATCTGAGAAGTAAATCCCATCGGACAAGAAACTCAAATTTCTTCAATTTGAGAAGAAAAATTAATGAAGAAACCCCAAACTCCATTTACGATTTCTTCAATTTTGTGGGAAACAATTAACGAAGAAACACAATTTTTACATGAACCCCGTAACTCAAATTTTGCTTAACACAAGTACTTCTTTCAAACTCAAACTCAAATTGTAATATAACTTTGATAACTATTTTATTTTTTATTTTTGTTTTTAAAATTTAAGTCTACAATAAATATTTTTTCGTATCTTTTTTTCTTATTTAGATATATACATCTCATAAAAAAAAAAAAAAAGTAGATTTCAAAAATTTGTTTTTGTTTTTTAAAGTTAAGAAATTTAAATAAGAATAGATTTAAATTTTAAAAATTAAAATAAAAAATCAAATGATTTTTAAAAAAAAACCTTCAGTAAATTATTTCTTCAATTTTGAACACATCTTAATATCATTTTGTGCTGATAGTGGATGAGAACAAACAAAGATTGACGTCCACATCAGTAGACAGATAAATTTATTTTGAAGATGGGAGTGGAATAATCTTTTTTTTTAATATATGACAATTTCAATCTTCAATATAATACTCAAATTTAACTAAAATGATGGATGGTAAGTTTATGAAAGTTTAGGGGATATAATTAATTAAATTAAAAATTTAATAGTATAATTTTTATAAACTATATAGTTGAAGATAGTTCGTGCAACTGATTGATTTAGTGGCACGATGATCAACACCAATGTTATAGATTTAATCTCGAAAATCGATATTTATCCTTCTTTCTTTCGATTCTTTCGGTATGTACTAAAAAATAAGATGATTTGTGCAATTTTTCTTAAAATTTAAAAATTAAAGTGATAATTTGACTAAAAAAATTTAAAAAGGAAAAAAAAGGGTGAAAATGGCCGAATTAGGAGATGACAAGTATGTTACGTAGTGTGCGGATAGCGATGTTTGTGGTTTCTGTCCACCTGAAAAGGACAGGACTGTAATTTAGCCTTTTATATATTTATTTATATATATTTCTCAATTTTTGTTATTTTTTCCTTTATTTTCAAATCGATTTGTCGGTACGTATTTGGAAATGGATGGTGTGGAAAGTAGTGCAAGTTTCCAACGTATACCACTTGTTTTGCAATAACATATTTAAAACTATTTTATATTTCCGGAAATTCGAAAGCTTTTACTCCCCTTGGTAATACCCCTACAGGGTGTTTATTTGACATATTTAGCTAGAGTTATTTTTAAATTTTATTAATTCTTCGTCAAAAATTTATATTTAAATGAATTTTTATTAATTCTTCATTATTTTTATTTTTAAAAATAACTCTTATTTTTTACCATTCATTTTTAATCATCAATTTATAACTACTCAATCATTTCTAACCACTTATTTTTAATCATTTCTTTCAAATCAATCAAAATAACTTAACTCATTTTTAATCATTTCTTTTTTAAATACTAAAAACAATTACTCGTTTTTAAATCTACATCAAAACAAGATTTTGACTCTAACTCCTCTACAAAAAAAACTATATCCAAACGAGTTTTTGACACAACTCTCCATTTTTAACTACTCAATATAACTCATTAACTCAAAAACTACCTAAATATGTCAAACAAACACCCCCTAATATTTTAGTTATTAAAATAACAAAATTATAGGTTACATAAAATAATAAATGCTTGATTAAATTAATTTTAAATGTTGATTAAATTAATTTTAAATGTTAATATAATGATAAAATAATTATTTTATTTTTCATGCAAATTTCATTTTTTTAAAAAAAATTGAATGTAAAAGTAGCCTTAAAAAATAAACAAAATTTAGAATTAAATATTATTAACAAATAAAGATAAAAGTATTCTACTTTAAAATATAAGAATCGAGATTTAGAGGCTGAAATGGTGATTTTTAAAAATACATTATCTAAAAATAGAAATCAGAAATTTTAAAATTTTAAAATGAAATAGTACAAGTTCCAAAATGCATTACCTAAAAAAAGGATCCAAAGACTAAAATTGTATTTATCCTTTTGTAGCTCTATTTTTTGGGCAAAAAAACCCATTTTTGTAAAATTAATTGTTACAAGTTGGTCTATCTAATTTAGGTTTGGTATTGGCCCTACTCCATATCGTTATTTAGTATGAGGCAATTTCTCGTATATTATAACTAATGGTACAATAATTTTTTCATCAACGATTTTGATATGTATTATCGATAAAGAGATTGCAAGTTCATATCTTTTAATGTTGAATTAAAAATAATTTTGAGTTAATTATTTGATTGATTGCGTAAATTTAACAATTTACAAGGATTATCACAATAATTTATGATGTTTGATCTAACCATATTAATGATGAGCATGTTTGGTCAACAAAAATAATAATTAAATGACAATAATGTTTATCTATGGACCAAAATGTCAAGAGTTCAAATATTTCATTCCCCAACTATAAGAAACTACAAACTTATTTGGCTACAACAACAAAGGAAGAGAAGAGAAGAGAGCAGAAATAGATATTTCATAATTAAATATATTTTTTCCCTTGTGGATGAAATATCATTTATTTTATTTATTTATTATTTAAATGAACATTTCAAATTAATCAAACCTTCTGGCTTTCATTTATTATTTAAGATTTCATATTGTTATTTTTTTTTAAAAAATGTGTTATCTAAGTTTATTAATTTATTCATTAAAAAAACAATGAGTTTATCGGACAAAATTTTGAATTTTATGCCTAATATTTTTCTTTAATTGTATTGCACTTACACTTTGGCACTTTGGCAAATATTACATGTGTCTTAAAAAAATCTAATAAGTGGAGGCCTCTTATAAGAGGCATTGTTTGGGAAGACAACTCAATTAAAATTAAATTAATTGATATGTGTGATGACAATTGGGTACCTAACGTAAATTAAGTACACACAATTAGCTGATTGATAATAACTAAAAATGTTTGTCAAAAAAAAAAGAAAAAAGAAAGATAATAACTAAAAATGTAAATAATAACTTAGAAATGTTCAATGTATCTTTGCCTCAATTATTGGATGCATCCAAACATCCAAAACATTTTCCCCACTTCACATGTTTATTTTTAAATAAATAGTTCCTACTAAAAAATTTAGTTTTTTTAGTTTAGTTAAAAAAAATTTAATGGGTCTCTTTTATTGCCAAAAACAATCAAGTGGTTTTAAGAACTAATAAGTTCAATATAATTGAGAGTGTTATGTCCAATTCATTTTAAACTAATTCTTTCCAAAAATACTTATTTCAAAAAGTATTTAAGTCAAAACTTTACTTTAAAAAACCAATACCAAACTCTTAAATTTAGTGAACTAAATTTGGACGAAATCTTTCGACATTCACAGATGTGTAATGAAGGTTTAGCAATAAATTGAAAATAAATTACAAATTTTACCTTAATATCTATAAAGCCTTACACATTTCTTTAAAAAAAAAACGATCCTAAATATATTTAATAGTAACTACTACTAAAAATTTAAAAAAATAATAATTAAAAAAAAAATCAATATAACTATAGACAATCTAGTCCATGATGTTAGGAATAGATTTACAAGTACTTACCCTCGTTATCATAAAAAAACATCAATATTTCCTTTCAAAAAAAATTAAAGAATCAATTTCTTTCTTCTTCTTTTTTTTGTGAGAAATAAAAGCATCAAATGTATATAGTTCACGACAATTTTATCTTCAGTTGCCAATTGTTGGCCCTTGAAAAATTATCGTGGGAAAAACATTTTGTAAATGAAAATATAAGCGAAACTTGGATTTATATATGTATATACATACATGGAAACAGTCACTCAATTGGAATAAACTGATAAGCCGTAGACCAAAAGTATAAAAACAATTTCTTAAAGATATATGAATTCAAAATTTTCAAATTCATTTTTCTTAATCCCAAGAAGAAAGTTTGCAAGTGGCATTGAGGACGTCTCAAAAGAACAGAAAAAAAAAAATTGAAACATTTTTAAATGATTTAATCCGAAGTGAGAATTCAAATATTTAACCTCGGTTGACGTTAAAAGACAAAAATGTAAATGCTCAACCTATGAGTAATGTTCAGGTAAAAAACGTTTGATTTAAGAAGGGAAATTTAAGAAACGAAAATTTGGGAAAGAATTTGTTAAAATTTGGAAAATATGCACAAAAAAATAATAAATTAAAAATAGCTGAGACAGCGTGATAACCAAATTTGTTGTATAATATTTACCACCCATGAATATGTAGGGTGAATAAATTACCAACCATGAGGCACAAGTATTTATCATAAGTATTTGATATATAATATTTATTTGGCACATGTATTTACCACATATTCATTTAGTGGGGTACGTATATTCACCCTAGGTAATTACTTTGGTTATATTAACCCAAACTTAGATACCACACAACCGCACAGCAAATTAACGTTCAATCAAATCAAGCATTCAAAATACACTAAAGGGGCTTAAAAAGCATGGTCAGAAAACTATTACACAGCAAGTCTAGGAGTTTTAAGCTCATAAATAAACCGAGCAAAAATCTGCATAAAGTGGCTAAAACTGAAACAACACCAAACATACAGCGTATCCAACAATGTTCGAGCAACTTGAGGTCAATTATCAAAAGAAAGAAAGACGATTCCAACCCGATCGCAGCCACTAAGCGATATTTTCATGGAATTTGATATCATCACCCTAACCTGGGAAATAGCATTCAGGAATACAAATGGGAGAAGCAAAAGGGAAGAGAGTGAGCAGGTACTTACCGGCAGAAAACACTGCAGCGCGTGAGAAACTAATACTCTCTTGAATGAGATCTCTCACTGCGCCTATATTCATGATTCAAATCACGAGACTTCTCTCTATCATGTGATTCAGAAGTGTCGCACTCATAATGGTAATCATCCTCCATTCTATCGTTCTGGTCATAGCGATCATGGTCACGATGGTCTTCTGGGTGATCATGTTGCCCTCGACTTCGGTTGTGTTCAAAGTGATCATAATATTGGGGATCGTGATCAGTATCTGTGTGTCTGTGCCCATGTTCAGGCTGATCATACCACCCACGACCGTCCTCAGCTTCACCATGATCAATATCTCTGTCCTTATCACCATGTCCATGTCTATCCTTTTCGTATTTTGATTCAATCCGGTCATAATCAGATTCCCTATCGTAAGAGCGACCATGATCCGGGTCTGCATTCCCCCCTTCATGATCCCGATCTCTCTCCCTATCTCTGTCTCGATGACGATCCCGATCACGATCTCTGTCACGCTCATAATCACGACCTCGATCCCTTCCTCGATCGCGATCACGTGTCCTATCGCGGTCATAGCCACGGTCTCTCTCTCTTTCCCTATCCCTATCTCTAGTCCTATCACGATCTCTGTGATGTCTGTCTTCTCTGACATCACGATCCTTAGATCTCTCATGCGAACGTTCACGAGACTTCTCTCTTTCTCTGTCTCTTCCCCTTTCATTTGACTTTTCTCTATCTCTGAAAACATTAAATTGAAGTTTATTTGCATAGCATCTTAAAATTAACAATAAACTGAAGTTACGTTCAGATGCTGAAAGGAAAATTTTCATTTAACAATGGTTTGGATCATCATACCTTTCTCCATGACGATCTTCACGAACTCGAGGCTCCTCTGATCGAGATGGTGCTCCAGACTGCTGTTGCTCCCTGAACAAAATTACAAATGCTTTCAGCGTGAAAAATAATATATCAAATTCAGTCTCATCTTTATAAATTTTCAATATTCCACAGAATACTTAAACTCCCGAAGGCACAAAATATCAAATCGAAAATGCTTATCACGCACTCAGTGCTGTCAATAATCATCAATATTTCTGAATGGCTTGCACTTGAAAGAGCAGGAGTTATTAACACCATATTAGTTACCTTCCCGATTGCCTCTGACTATTTTCTTCACCTCCCACTCTGGTGGTTCCAAGACCACCACCTAGCCGGCGAGGACGCCAATTCGGCACGGTTCTACCTCGTTCAACATCCACCAGTACCCTTCTACCATCAATCTTCCTACCATCAGCTTGCTTATAGGCAGCTGATTAGTTTCAAATGTAGGCGAGTAAATTAATTAGTCTCAACTGGAAAAAATAATCTAATAGAAAAAGGGTTAAAAACTTCAAATGAAACAAACCTTTCATATCTCTTTTGTGCATGTACTCAATGAAAGCATAACCTTTAGGTTTTCCTGTCACATTGTCCGTAATCAATCGGACCTGCAAAACAAAGAAAATTACACAAACAAGTCATATTGCAGAAGAAAAGTTAAAATCTCTTTCAATTATATTTTCTCCATAAAGGTTTTATTAGCTTATAGCTTAATAGTGTCAGAAAGTTTATTATAAGCTAATCCTATTGGCACGGCAGACAGGCACTATGCCTAATTAGCCGTGCTCACCTTTAAATCATAGAGCTTCCATCCGGAGATGCATCACCACCAGCTAGAGTCGGAAAAACTGAAGTATTTGTGGCCATTTTACCAGTTGTTGAACATACTAAATTCCCCTTACCATGGAAATTATTTTTCAAATAATGAAAAAACGTATATATATAATAAAGGAAATACCAGGGAATCTTCTCAACGGCAGAGATTTTTTGATGCCTTTAAAGCCAAAAGTAAAACTTTTAGCAGCAGAAAATCCATGCAGTACAAAATTCAAAGGAGAAAGGGATGCTAATACTCCCTACGTGTTTACCCAAGGCTGAAAAATAGGAAGTTGCACAATCTCCTTTGTTGCTTGGAATATAAAGACCAAAAGGCCAAGAACATCACTCCACTGCCCAACTTAAAATTTCCGGCTTTGTCAGGGATGGTGAAGTGCACTATCTTGGGATCGGAGCCGTAGAAACACTGATATCATTAATAATATTTGGCTGAATGTAGAGTAACTGCCTCCTTACCAGAAATTCTTGATGTATAGAACCTTACTAAGGAGTTTCCTATTAATATCAATCATACCTCAAGAATTCTCTACCAAACTATGTCTGGCCAACGACATGGTCACTAAGAGGAAAATGAAATACAAATGAAAGACATTACTGCATACCAGCAGCTTTACCTGAGAGACTATTAAGAGCTTGAATTATCGATGATGAATCCAGGGAGGTGTTTGGCATTACCTTTTCTTCAAATAGTTCCATCAAGGACCCAGTCAGGTATAAATATGTTTTACTCCTATAAAAACTTACCCAGAAATTTGACTACTTCAAAGGGGGAGAAAGTTGAATGACAACAAGAAAAGAAGAGACCTGTTTGGCATGTCTGATGCATAATTCAGAAGGCCACCGGAATTTTTAATGGGTTATTTAAAATGAAAGCATGAACCATTTTAGTATCACTGTAAGTGTAACAACAAAAAGCATTACAAGAAAACCACCTAAGACAATCCACCCAAGAAAACCCATGCTTAGTATTACACTAGACCTACCCGTGATAGTTTTAAATAGTATAGATTCAAAAAATATTTTTTGAAGGAAAATGAACCAAAACATAATCCAAACATGATAACTACCCAATCAATCTTTCTGATAGTGAAATTAAAGTATTTAATTCAATAAACAAATATTAGCCTCTTACCAAGCACCATGAGGATGCTCAAATACCTACCCGCTTGATTGGCCCATAAGACTCAAACTCTCTTTTGATTCTGCTCTCAGAAGTCTCGAAGTTCTGCCAACGGATAACGATAATTATATGTGAACACTAACCTTAAATTTAAAAAAAAATATATGTACACTACAATTTACACACCAGTCTTGCCACAAAGAGAGTTTTGTATGGATCTCCGGTGACATTTGGATCATCACGTTCAAGATCTGCTCAGAAGAACACACGTCAGACAAAATACATTAAAAATCTTTTTAACTACAAATTCAGGGTGAGTACTGAAAAGATGTATCACATTTTGGCAGCTCCTCAGCAACTTTCTCTGCACCCTTTTCAATTTTTAGCATGTGAATTCTAGCCCTCCTTTGTGCCTGAAAAGTTTCAGTTTCAGATTATTCAGAATCTTAAATAGTTACTTCATAATTTACATAGCTTTATGCACCGTCATTTAATTTTGAAAACTAGAGTTCTTAGGACTGTATCCTAATGTCATTAAATGTTTTTTCTTGTTAATTTCTCTGTTTGCTAAATTCACTACTTCGTTAAAGAGAATCATGGGCAAATGAGTTGTTTGATACACTCTAGCATTAAAAAAATTGTATCCTTAAAATCTACACACTAGCCGCCTAATTAATTAAACACAGTTAAAACGTTTGTTACACACGAGACTTGTAATTTACAAGATACCTAATCTACACTCTTAAAACTGTGTTTAAAATCAAACCATGTTGCACCACAATTGCAATCTACCAACAGCCTTTAAGAAATACAAGCTCAATACTCATCTTCCTAATTATACATGTGCACTCAAAACATGCGTGTATTGGCGAGATTAAAATTTTACTTTGAGAATGATTGGGGAAATTGTTTCAGATAATCATTAAGAGGTGAAATTATCTTACAGGAGTTTCACTCTCTTGAACAGGAGGAGCATATTCCGGATCATCAGGTTCTGCGAATTTACTCACAAACTGGGCCATCCCTTCGAAACACAATGAGATAGAGAATTGCATCCCTCAGCAAAAACAATGAAAAGTGAAAAGTAAGACAACACTTAATAAAATGCAAGTTTTGAAAAGTACAAAAAACCTGTTAATGGAGGACATTTTCTTTTCTCTGGTGGAGGTTTAAACTCCAAAGGCGGTCGGGGCTCAAATAGCTTCAGAAGATTGGACGTAAGACCCGTGGGATGACTCTGCCCAATCTGCAGGAGAAGGAAAATCAAGCAACCGACAGATTCCATAATCAAAAGATATACAAACTCATCTAGAACTCCTCTAAAAACCACACCACAATCCACAATTTCACACCATCTGCCTCTCTAAACAACAAACAAAACCATTCATCCACAATACATCCAAACACAGACTTTTTTTTTTTTATTTAAAACCAGGAAATCCGAGACACCACTGTCCCGTCCCTAACATACATCGAAGGTTATTCAGGGATCTCTCGAGGAAGCATGTTTTGGGTGCCCCTCGGGGACTAGGTTGTAACACAGATAGAAATCAATTTATCGTCTCTAAACCTATAAAACCGACATTTATGCATAAGTTGTCACTATGCAGAACGACTTCTTGAAACCCTAGCTAAGTTAATACAAAACAAAATCGAAGGATACTACAGAAATGATGATGATGATGATGATCGAAATCATTTCACGTACCAGCTTGAGTTGAAGAACACTGGCGCGATTCTGGGCCTTGGTACGAGCCTGAACCGCGGCGTTTTGGTTCCGCATGAAGGCGTCATTGTAATCCGCCATGGTTTCGAAGGATCGGCGCTCAGATTAAGGGAATTTTGTTATGGAAGATCCAATAGAGAGAAAAGGAAGAACATGTGTAGGGTTCTTGCTTTGGATCTAATTTCAGAAACGCAGAGAACGGGAAGATGTGACAAAGTGGTAGAGGCGGAAAGGGTTCTACATCGTATTTATACACCATCCTCTACGCTCGCATTTTCTAAAAAATAAACAAAAATTATTTAACCACATTTGGGGCGTGTTTGGTGCATGGATTAAGATTAAGTTAGTCGGTATTAAGTTAAGCTGAGGATTAAGTTAATCTGTGTTTGATGAACATGTTATGTTAAGCTGGATTAAGTTAAGCTGACTGTTGTTTGGTGCAAGGATTAAGTTAAATTGAATTTTTATTTAACATTTTTTAAAAATTATTTTCTCTTGATAATAAATAAATGACAAAATGGCATTAATTAGAAATAGTAACAATATAATATTCATTCAAAAAAATATGTTTATTATTTATTTCAATTTTAACTTAATATCTATATTAAATTTAAAAAATATATAACAAATTTTATATTCATTAAAAAAATTTAGAAAGACATTAAATTATGTAAAAATCATTTTAATTTAATTTCTTAATTATAAGGTTGGTATAAATTTAAAATTTTTTTAAAAAAAATTAATTTATTTAGTAGACCTTAAGTTGAAATTCAATTTTACTCATATTTAAAAGTAGTTCTAACTTCAAATACGTTGATGAAAGTTATAATAAAAATGTAAACCTAATTTTCATGCATTTTAAAATTATTTTACCTAATACTCATTCAAATTAAAGTTGTAGTTAATATAGAAATAACAAAATTACATTCATATATGGGTATATATGATAAAAAGGTTTTTTTTTCTTTTGAGAAACATAAAAACCTATTTAGATGTTTAGAAAAAAGTCATCAAATAACATAAGTAAAATTTATTATGTGTATAATAATAAATCAAATTACATTCTAAGTAGTAAAATGAGTTTTAAAATTTAGTAATTTTTGTGATATTTTATGTACCAACCATTGATTTTAATTGAACATAATTTTAAAATAGTCAATTAAAATATTTAATGTTGTTTTTTCAATTAATTAAACTAAAGTACCCAAATGGATTCAAATTATTTATGAAAATTTACATGTAACATGTTTTATTTGATTTTTTATTTAATAAAACTCATTAATACCTTTTAAAATGAATATAGTTTTAAATTTATTTTTACAATAACTAGGATAAGGGAATTCGAACCATTTTTAAATACCATAAAAAAATAGCAAAACAAATTTCTTGACATTCTATTAAATGTATGCATTTTATATTTTACAAATGTAAAAAGAATGCATTTTATATTTTACGATTAGGAAAGTTTTCTCCAAAATAAATTGAAGATTGGTTAACTTAGTTTTCTCCAATAAAAAGAGTCAATCGTTAATATCCATTATTTCAAATTATTTGTTAATTATATTGTTAATATCTATTCCTTCCAAATTTAAAGAGATTCATACTATATCTTAATAATAAAATTTTGTTACATTCAAATAATTATCTTTTGAAATTCAAATATAGTTTCCTTTGTTCTTTTGAATTATTTATTTCTTTAATTATTTAACATTTAACATTAAATTTAGAATATACAATTATATATTAAATAAACTACAAAATATAAAAAAATAATTTTATTCTAAAAAAATTAAACATAAAAAATAATTTGAATAAACTTTTAAATCTAAATTTTAAAGTTTAATAAATTGTTTGAAAAATAGAATTAAAGATGATTTCGGAAAAGGAGGCAGAGAAAGAATATATGAGGATTATTGTTGGATTTAGTGAAGGATTAAGTTAATCTGAGGGATTAACTTAATCCGTCCACCAAACACGAATTGGGAGGATTAAGTTTTGTTAATAATAAAATTTTGTTACATTCAAATAATTATCTTTTGAAATTCAAATATAGTTTCCTTTGTTCTTTTGAATTATTTATTTCTTTAATTATTTAACATTTAACATTAAATTTAGAATATACAATTATATATTAAATAAACTACAAAATATAAAAAAAATAATTTTATTCTAAAAAAATTAAACATAAAAAATAATTTGAATAAACTTTTAAATCTAAATTTTAAAGTTTAATAAATTGTTTGAAAAATAGAATTAAAGATGATTTCGGAAAACGAGGCAGAGAAAGAATATATGAGAATTATTGTTGGATTTCGTGAAGGATTAAGTTAATCTGAGGGATTAACTTAATCCGTCCACCAAACACGAATTGGGAGGATTAAGTTAATCTGGATTAACTTAATACTCACCCCAAACATGCCCTTGATATTCTCATTACTAAATTGAGGAAAAAAAAAAAAAGCTTTGGTAAAATTACATTTTTAGTCTATTCTTAAGTTTTTACAATTTTTTCTTTTTTTTATGAAATCAGTAAAATTGAAGGCTTTTACTCTTTTGATATTTTAATAATTTTCATTTTTATTCCGTATGCTTTTTTAGTTTACTTTTAAATTTTATTTTTTAAAAAAAAATTAAAATTAAATTATTATTTTATAATATTTGGAAATTTAAAATTAATTTGATCATCATTTTAGTCAAGATTATGGATATCAATTTTGAAACTAACAATTCTATGTAACTATATATAAATAATGTGAATATTATTGTCATTGATAGTCATGGATATCATAAAAAAAATGTCAATATTACGTTGTGTAACTAATAATTTTATGAGGGGAATTTGGGTTGCACCCCACCCATGAAGTCACACACATATTTTAATATTTTTTTATTAAAAAAAAAAAAGTGGGCTAAGACGTGTGACACCAAATGATGCAGCCCAGACGACACCCAAATTCCTCTCAATTAACTATGCTAAATACAATAAATTTTGCTTTAGTTTTATGTTTTTTTTATTTGGCAATATATATACAGGACAAATTATAATTTGGATAAAATGAAGAAAAAAAACAATGCACAAATTTTAATTAGGATAAAATTAAAATTCATATTAAGATACATTTATTTATTTCTCATATAAATTTAATGTAATAGTGTTATATGATCTAGTAATCTAGAGAAATATCGAGTAGATGGTTTGATAGTTTCATTATTTGGTGGAAATCCAATTCAATAGCAAGGCTATGATGGGTTGAATTGCTAGAATTGGTATTTGATTTTCATTTTTCTTTGTAGGATTTGTGGTCTTCCTTTCTCAACTTGTATTAAAATATATATATATATATATATATATATATATATATATATATATTGAAAGAGAGAGAAATAACTATTTTATTAATAAGTTATGTTTAGTAATTTTATTTAACGATAAATATATTTGACCCTACAATAATAATAATGGTTTTAAATAATAATAATAATGTATTTGACATATCCGATAACAATTAAATAAAATTAATTTTATTTTATTAATAAACTAAAGAATGGACGTATCAAACTTAGTTTGATACTCAGTTTAACTTAATACTCTCATTAAACAACCGTCAGTTTAACTTAATTCAATTTATCAAAGTATTTATTCCAAATACATATTAACTTAACACTCAACTTAATTTAACATTGCTTAACTTAATCTTAATTTCGACATCAAACACGCCCTAAAACTACCTTATTATAGGATTTGGTTTCGATAGTTAATTTTATTTTGAATTAAAATACAATCTAAAATTCCAACCATAAATCTTAACAACTATCAAAAATTAAAATTTTATATTATAAATTATGGTATTAAATAAATTAAATTATTGTTTTTTTTTTAATTTTAAGCAACCTTGTAACTAACTAATTAAATTAAAATGATTTTGATATAAATTAGATGTCTTTCTAAATTTGTTGAATGGATATAAAATTTGTTATATTGGTTTTAAATTTAATATAGATATTAAATTAAAATTGAAATAAGTAATAAGATATATAATGATCAAACATATTTTTTAAATGGATATCATATTGTTACTATTTCAAATAAATGTCTTGTTAAGGGAAAACAAATCAAAGAGTATACATTTTAAAAAAGCATGAAAAATGTTATTAAAAAAAACTCAGCTTAACTTAATCAATGTACCAAACAACATTCAGCTTAACTTAATCGGTCCATCAAACACAGATTAACTTAATACTCAGCTTACCTTAATACTTAACTTAACTTAATACCGACTAACTTAATCATAATCTCTGCACCAAACATGTCCTTAATTTTTATTTTCAGTTTTAATTTTTAAAAATCAACTTTTCCAATTTTAATTCGGTTAAATATATATTTATATATTATTTCAATTCCTAAAATCAAAATATTAATATTTTTATATCGTTTCAATTACTTTATATACATAATTTGTTTTGTACTAAAAAAATATACATAATTTGTTTATTATTTTAATTTCAATGTATAATAACTGGTATTTTTTAATATAAATCATTTGTTATTTTAATTTTAATCTATACTCATTTTTTATGTAATATCTATAAATGATAATATTTATATTTCTATAAGGGAATTACTTGCCTGCAGGAAAATCTCAAGGAGACCCTGCAGATGCGCCTATGTGGCTTTTTTTTCTTTTTCTTTTTTAATTTTCCTTTTTTCACGATTCTTCCACCGTTCTTCTCAAAAAAAAAAACAAAAACTATTCTTGGACCGTTTTTTCTTTTATTCATTTTTTAAGGAAGTTGTTTTCATATTTTATCCTATGTGGCATTTTATTTTGTTTTTTTTTCTTTCTCTTAAGAGATTTTTTTACCCACCTTTTCAACTATCTTATTTTCATATTTTATCTTATAATTTTATTTTTGTTTTATTTTTTCAATTAAGTATATAATCTATTTCACAATAAATAATCATTTTTAATTAATTTATCTTAAAATAAAAGTAATATATGTATTAATCATAAAAAAAAAATATAATTATTTTTTTTATTTTATATTTTATAATCTTTCTATTTTTTTTTCATCTATTCAATATTATTTTTTTTCAAATAATTAATATCAAATTAAAAATGAATTTAAGATCTACACAAGATATTCAAAGAGTGCAACCTGTCTTCTTCTTCTTTTTTTCCTTTTTTAATTTGATGTTTTTTCGATTTATTTTTTCTTTTGTTTTCTATGAATTTTTTTGTGAATTAATATGCTACATTAGTATTAATTCCTCTGTTTTTAAGGAATTACTTGAAAATATTATATAGCATTAATTTCATATAAAAAATATTTATTTTCATGAATATATAAGTGTTTGAAATTTATTTAAATTGAAATCACTTAATTGGATCTTAAGACTTAGTTTATAACTCTTTTGTTTTTGAAATTTAAGCCTATAACCAGTTTTGTCATATGTATTTCTTACTTGAATATCTATATCTTACCTATATTTTTAAAAATAAAACTAAAATTTAGAGAAATTTGGTTAGCATTCACATACTTTCTTAAGAAAAGATGGATATATTGTAAGAAACGATGAATACATAATACGAAATTTGAGTACAAAAAAGAAAAAGAAAAAATCACATCCTAACGGAGCTTCAAGGTCCAAGTCTTTGATCACTGCCTTATCCCTTCCACACTCAAGATTTTTGTTTGAGTCTTAAATCTCTTATTATACTAAAAAACAATTATAATTCATACATATTCTTACTTCTTCTTTTTTTTTTGAAATCTCATACATATTCTTACTCAATATTTTATTTCTCATTTTTAATAGACTAATTAAAAATTATTGCTTATTATTAAAAAAAATTATATTTAAAAAATAGAATAAAAATAAAATATGAAAAAACTTCTTTAAAAAGTGAATAAAAAAAAGACACAACTAAAGAAGGAAAAACTAAAAATAAAGAGAGAAAAAAAAAGTCACATCAGCCTGTCCTGCAGGGTCTCCTCGAGACTTTCCTGCCCGCAAGTAATTCCCTTTCTATAATATTCATTTAAATATATATACTAATTTTATATAAGAATTTTGATGGATTAGCAAAAAAAAATAATAAAAAAATAAATAAAAATCCACAAATATCGAAAGCTTAAAAAGAATCAAAATAAAATCAATCACGTTAAATTGATAGATACAAAATTGTTAGACTTCATTCAAGCAAAATTGATACATTGTAAGTGAAACTTGAAACTAATAGATTTCAATCAAGTTATGAAATATTTTAAAAAATTGGCTATAACTAAAATAATTTGTTACCAACACTAATTTTTCAATTTTATATTTATAAACTATCTTAATTAAGATACAAATAGTATTCATATAACTCTTTTTATTTTATTGTTTAATTTTATTATAAATATATAGATACTTAGTATGTGCATTTATATCTTATTTAAATTTATTTATTTATAATTTGATTTTAAACTTTTGTGATATTTGCATTCATTAAAAAATTGTGGTTTTCAATTAAGATGCATTAGAATTTTTTTAATATTTTTTTTTGAAGCAGAAAAATGCAAACTTTTGATACTGACTCCATTATATTATATATATTAAGAAATAAAAAAAATAAAAAATAAAAAAATTAGAAACAATAAATGGTTACCAAACATGTTTGTTTCTGTTTCCTTTTTTTTTTTAAGAAACAATAAACAGAAACAGTTATCAAACAAATTTTTGTTTTTTTTTTTAAGAAATCAAGAAACAAGAAATAAGAAACAAGAACGGAGAAACGAGAAATAAAATCGTTACTAAACGAGCTCCATGTGTACTGAGTCAAGATAAATATAGATTAATAGTAATCAGTGTGACGAAAAAAGACTAATTAAAAAAGGGGCTTTTGCATGTATATTACAAAATGGATAAAATATTACGTGAATAGCACAATAATGAAAATATTTGCACATATAGCAAAAATTATAAATTGATAGACTTCATATTGATAGATTCTATCGATAAAGGGTGATAGAATCAATTACTAATAAATAAAGTAAATTGATAGACTTCCATCAGATTCTATCAAGAGTCTATCAATAAGAGCCGATAGAATCAATCACTGATAAAATTGATAGACTTCCATCACTAGAGAATGATAGATTCTATCAAAGTCTTCTATAAAAAAGGTAAATAATTTTTATTTTTAAAAATGACAGAATTTGCTATAAAAGAATTATTTTTAAAAATGTTATATAATTGTAAACTGTGGTAAAAAAGTTGTTATACAGCGCAAATTCCCATTAAAAAAAGTATTATAAATGAGTATTTATAATTTCTCTTTAAAAATTTTTATTCAAAAGAATTATTGTAACCATTCATTTCTAATCAATCATAATAACTCTTCATTTCAAAATCACTTATTTGTAGTCATTCTTTTATGCAATTTCTCTACAAAAATTTATTGCCTAATCCCTTTATAATGTTAGGTTTTGGTAAAATATTAGAAGTGAATTGTATACATTGGAGAGATGTAAGATAATGGTATGCTTCAAACATTATAAAATGAGTATGAGACTTTGGTGTCAAAGCTAACCAATTAGAAGCATTTCAAGTTTGGTGTATACTAACTCTAATTAAATTCTTTTTGTATTCTCTTATATAGAGTGACACAAATTAATGTCAGTAATTAAACTTAATTTTTTAGTTATTTTCGGCTTATTCCTATGATAATTAAAGAAGGTTTTTCTCAACAAATCTACATCCAAACAAGATATTACTACACACAAGTAACTAAGAAGATTCATTGTAAGTATAAAACTATGATCACATTGTGTATGATCGAAAAATTGTTAGTAGCTATAAAACTAGGCATATATTGACAAATTTTGTTATCATTATATATCAATGGTACTTTAAAAAGAGAGATGCTTAAAGTACCAAATCACATTTTACAACCTTTGAAAATATAGATACTTAAATAAATTTTATTACTTTTTTTAGATTAACTTTTGAGAATGAAGAATTGAAACTCATGAGTATGGATCTGACACTTTTAGTTGTATATCAAAGAAGGAATTAAGAAAAGAAAAGAAAATATCAATCAAAGATAATTCCAAAATTTACTCGTGAGAGCATATTTGAAAATAATTTGTGGAGTATTTATTCATTATTCCCGATTTTGGTTGACATTAAAATTGTCAACCATTGAGCTCATAATCATTAGGTAGTACTTTCGAAGAGGGGGACAAATATCAATTCTCAAGATCGAACATGTAACGTTGGCATTGAACTGATTTACATCCAAACAATGAAACTATTGCGTCACTAATTCATTCGGTAATATGATTTAAAAATTAGAGTTTAGTTCATTTTTAAAACTAGAATATAGTGTGTATGATTTGATTAAATGTAAAAATAGCATTTATCATTTTTAACCATTGGCAAATTGAGTTCATGGGTCAATAATAAAATTATAAGTCACTTACATAATAAAACAAATCATGTCGTATTTTAATACGTCAGCAATTACATACCATAAGGACTATATTTTAAATTTTATAAAATTATAGGGACTAAATTCTAATTTTTAAAATCACCGTAATTAAGTTTTAATTTTTTTTTAAATTAAGACTAAATTCTACTTTCATAGAAACAAATTTAATTTTTTAAACAATAAAAACTAAATTCTAACTTTCTTTACGGAACTAGACTCACGTTTTATTACCCCTAATAAAGATAGCTACTACAACCAAAACCCAAATAAAGCAAGCCTTCGGTCCACACAACAGGGTAAGTCCTACGCCAGATTCGTAAAGAAGAAGAAGTAAACAGAACAAACCAAATTGGAGAAACAACAGCCACATACATTCTCACAAGATAATGGTCAGCCAAAACACTGATCCGCCGGAAGAGGGCCGGGGATGTAGCCCTGTTCAAAGAACTGCAACCCGAAAACCACCAATATGGCCAGCAAGCTCAGGTACGACAGCCCTTCGACCGCACCCAACAACCCGAACGGGCCATTGGGCAGACCTGATCCAGTCTTGGTCTTGGTGTACAGAGACCAACCCACAATGCCCACCATAGCCAAGTAGCTGACCCCTTCCAGTGCACCGAGCGACCCGCCTGGCCCCGGTGGCAGCCCGCACCCGGTTGTCTTCAGGGTATATAGCGACCAACCAATCACTGGACTCGCCACTAACCCTACAGCTATGGCTACTGTCTCTGCAATGCCCACTTCGCTTTTGCTTCCTTCCTTAGCCATGGCCTGAACCTTCAGTGCCAGCGTTGGATTCCCCGGTTTACACGAGGAACTCAATCGATTCCCCGGTATTGACCGTAGTAAAGAGGATGATGTTGATGATAGTAGCATCTTTCTCAGCTTCCTCCACTATGGCTGTCTCTTCTCTTGTGTTTGCTTGTGTGTGCGCAAAAGAGAAGTGGTGGTGATTCCGTAAAGACTTTCCACCTTATCCATCCGAGGAATATCACAAATATTTGATTATATTCTGAACCAATGGTCTGACTTAATCCATAAGGAATTAAATCTAAATAATCAGATGAAAAATCAGAATATGAAACCTTAGGAATGAAATTTTTTATGGATTTTTTGACAGCCAAAATTTTTAGTTGCCTTTATGTGTAACTTCCAAGTTTTTTTTTTGGATGTTACATTTTTAGTTTCACTTAATGCATAATTCGTGAGACATTCAAATCCACAATCGAACAAAACATCCATATTAGAAATTGCCCCAACTTTTTCTTTGGAAAACTAGGAAATTGGAGATTCGCTCAACTATATCCAAGAATGATCACGTTTGTCCTTAGGCCAATAATACATCAAAGAAATGGAAACATGAGAGGTGTCTACAAATTATTGTTACAGATAAGTCTCGAACCTCGGAGGAACACACCTTCAAAACTCAATCACAGAAATCAATCGCAGCAATCACAGAAATGCAAACTTCTAATGTCAGAAATCAACCACAGCCATCACAGAAATGCAATCAGAACGTAAAAAACATATGCAAATAATGTATTGGAAGTATAATTTATGATCTCATTCTACCTGTTTAAAAGATGGTTGAATATTGGACATTCAAAGTATATATCTTTCATCATATAAATAACATTAACAAATATCACTCTAACATTCTAAGGCAAAAAGGTTGGGTTGTTTGACCCATCTTGCAATACTGTTAAAAGCAAAGGGGAAAAAATCAAAATTTTAAAGAATATAGATTTGCCAATCAGTGCCTCCTACAAACTTCAGACAGCAATCTAGTGGCAGAAAGGACTGAATAGAGAGGCCTCGAACCTTGGATCGCCATGAACATCATCCATGTCACAGCTTCCTCCTAGTTTTGGTAGCTGTCTCTCTGCTTTTATCTGCTATTTTCTGCATCTTTGTGAACTCTCGTGCACTCTGATAACAAATATAAGAAAAAGTACAGAGCATAGAGGTTAAGAGTATCTTCACAAGTCGCCAGATGAGAGAAAAAAATTGAAACGCCCAAGCATACTTTTAGCATCCT
Source organism: Sicyos edulis (assembly GCA_036507275.1). Taxonomy (NCBI): domain Eukaryota; kingdom Viridiplantae; phylum Streptophyta; class Magnoliopsida; order Cucurbitales; family Cucurbitaceae; genus Sicyos; species Sicyos edulis. The sequence continues at coordinate 7,074,826 of CM071855.1, read as the reverse complement.
CCTAAAAAGGTAAGAATTCTTTTAGGAGTTTTCTTTTAGATCAGTGACTGTTTGAGCCAACTTGCATGTACCTCGACTATTGTCATAAGACATACCATCTCACCCTACGACATTTGGATGTCAAGAAAACCCGTAGGAAACTAATTCTTAACTAAGTGGCCACTATAGATTGAACTCACCTCTTAGTTCCTCGAGGCGCTCTTGACCACTAGGCCACTCAATAATTAATTATTTTAGGTGTTCTAACATTCTAGTACTAAAGACAGACAAGATTTAATCTTAAAATACAAAACAAAACTCCTAGGCACAAAATAAACCAGAAGGTGCATCCTTTGCATGTGTAAAATAAGAATATGTGACAAATATATGGCAACTAGTGTTAAAATTGTTCCCGGCAAAAAACACTCCATATTGCAATTAATGGCTAAAACGTTGGTGTCAATAATTCTCCCGACTGTAATAGTCAGTGGATTTACTAAAAAATTTGGTTTTATATACGTGAGCGTCTCGGCTAGTTTACATGCATCTCAACTATTTTCACATCATAAATAGTCGACCATACAATATTTGGTGGTCTAGAAAATTCATAAGAAATTAATTTTTAGACATGCGACCATCATGGATTGAACCCATAGTCTCTGAATTTTTCCAGACCCTCTTGACCACTAGGTCAACTCATGATGGTTAGGATTTGCTAACCAGTTAGTGAAAGATCAAATCTACTATTATGTCTACATCCAACTATAGTAAATTACTGTCAATAAGAATTAATAAATTTCCTCCACTCGTAGAAAGACGCTCAGTAGTTAATCAAGCTCACCCATCGATCATGAACAAAGCCCATGCATCAATTACACATTGATTCTTGAGAGCTTGTGATCACTTTTTGTCACTTACATTGAGAAAGATGAAAGAATAGTCTCAAAAACTACACAAAGGGACTCCAATCCAACAAAAATAAACCAAGATCATAATTATAAAAACACCTAATACCAATACCCACAAAGAGGCATTAACCTCACCAACTCTCAGAACTCGTCACAAGACCACTCAACCTCTCTAGAGAAATCCCTCTCAAGTTAAATCCCTCAAAGAACTGGAAAGAAACTCAGGAAAAAAGGTGGTCCAGGAAAACCTCCTCCATCACCAACGGACAGCCCCGATAAATGATAAAGAACTGCATTTTCCTTGAAGAACAAACTTTATTTTTCTATTAGAGACTGCTATAATTCTATATCAGGATACCAAGAAACCCTGAATTATATCGAGTAAAAGATAACCTCAGCTTTTGTAAATCACCAAACCCCATATCTAAGTTCTATATTTTGCAGAATAGAATGAAGAACTTGATCTTCTTTAGGCTGCAGGGTGTATAGAAAATACAAACCTCACAGCCTATTTGAGACAACTATAATTCTTTGCTGCAAGCAGCTATAGCAAGAATGATAATTAAGTGGCAATCCATCATTCACAATTGGCTATGGAAGTAGCAGGTAGGTAAAAACACTTGGAAAACTTATACACGTCAACCATTGCTCCCTCATACATCTCACGAAGTGATTTGCTCGGCATACAATATATCAAGCTGGGTAAGAAAATCTCAATTTTTCTGACGATGTATGGGAAAATTGGAGTTATACAGACTGCCAAGTTGCTGAATACGCAACAGTATCAAGAGTCAAGAATAGGATCCCATTTATCAAATGGAAACACAGGGTTGCATTAGATAGTCAATTGATTCGTTTTTTCTAAAGATAACTGCGCTATAGTGACAGCTTATAAATTCAATATAGCTTCCACACAAATTAAAGTTCAAGTGAGACAACACGAAACACGCAGGAGATACCAACTCTGTGCAAGCAATTTCCTCGAATGTCATCTTAAACAGTATTTCCCAAGGCAATACTTGACCGTTATATCATGCTAAACACTATATGCATTACAAATTCAATGAGAATCGCAGTCAACTCTAAATCCGTAATAGTAACCGAAACCAAACCCCCACCCAGACACGAAGGTGTTACTCAAAACCAACATGATATCTAGTGCAATCTCAGTTAAATTATGAAGAATGTAACCAACATTGAAGCATTTCGTTTTAAGATAACTTCCCACCTAATGATTGTAAGAGTTGTAACACTCATACTTATGAACGAAATAAAGAAAAAACTCAACTACAATTGTTCCTGGTTAGTAATTTTTTTTTTTGAAACTGGGAAATTGGAGCTTTGCTCCACTATACCCGGAATAACGACGTCCGTCCCTAGGCCAAGTTCGTGGTCAGTAATTATAGGCTATAAAATGCCGTAGATACCCATTTGGTGAGCAAAAGAAAAACACAGGATCATCAGGGGAAATTCAAACGTAAGCATCAGAGAGGACAAACCAACCGTTGATTGGTCCGAAGGCGTATCAAGAACAATGGAGCGCACGGACATGCGGGCGATCTCGGAGATAGCAATCTCTTTATCGCCAGGCACTTCGCTGGTCAGGTCCTCATACGCAGCCTCAAATGCCTCTTGCCAGAAACGCGGCAACCTGATCCGGCGATTGTTAGTATAAACATCCCACATATGCTTCACTATCTTCTCCCTTTCCTCCATTTCCTAAAATCCAAAACCAACAATCGAAGAAATCAAAATCAATGCGTTAAAATCCATCAAGATCTGGCTCAGAAATCGAGAGAGGGGTTGAAATACTAACAAGCACATCGAGATCGTCATGGAAGTTGAAATCGACATCATCGGAGAGGCCGTTGAGGTTGCCGGCGGACCATCGGAGAGAGACGGTGCCGGTGAACATGGACCAAAACGCGAGCAGCAAAATTGCAGCCAATGCCCAGAACTTGTAGCGGCCTTTGCCGAACAAGCTCGAAACCGAGCTCTCTTTCTTCCCGGCGCCGGCTGCCGTCGTCGGAAGGACGTCGTCGTCCTTCATAGCGATCAAATGAGGGAAAATGGAACAATCAAGAGAATTCAAATCACTGTTGCAGAATCGAATTTAGAGAAAATGGGAAAGAACCAGATTTGGACAGAGAAGAGAGGGAAAAAAAGAAAGAAAGGCTTAGTTAAGAAATTGATTTATCTAATCAAACTATTATATGGTGGTGTGGGTCACCACAATATAATTATAATTAGGGTTAAGATTTCATAATTTCAATTTTTTTAATGTCTCCAATCATAATAAAATGCATGACAAGATAAATCTTTGGAACATGTTTGGATGGGTAGAATGAATGAAATATGGGGTTTGAAGGGGTGATTTCACCAAAATTATATTTGGATAAAATTATTTATAAGAAAGGTAGGAAAATTATGTTTGGATAAATATTCTTGAATGAGTAGTTACACAAAAACATATTTGAATAAAGTACCCTTCTAAAAAAATGTGGTAGGGAAAATGTGATTGGACCAGGATATTTTCAATAAGTTATTTTTATTAAGTTGTTGCATGGAAATCATGTTTAGCTAAGATTATTTGTAAGGGACTAACGAATTGTGTTATTATAGTATGTAACAAAGGTTGCCTCTTCTACACATTTCTCCACATTGGTGTCCCTTCTGCCAAAAAAATGGAGAATTACAAGCTCATTTGCTGATTACTTGCTCATTTGCGACCTCATTTTAGAACCTAATTAGATCGGCTTTTCATTGGAGCTTCCCTCTACCACAAAAGCCCTCAACTATGTTGCTGATTGTCCTCACTGGCCATCCTTTTAAGAAGAAAAAGATGATCTTATGAGAAACCTTTATCAGGGCTTTTTGTTGGCATATTTGGAAGGAGAGAAACTACCGTCCAGGATAAAGCTAATACCTTTGACAAATTTATGGACTATATTTCTATTTTTGTTGTCTCCTACATCAAACTTCACCCCATTTGATTCTTATAGCTATGACTCCCTTATTTATAATTGGAGAGCTCTTTTGTAATTCTTTGGGGACCTGTTTATCTTTGTAATTTAATAATCATAATGAAATTGTTTCTTATCCAAAAAAAAAAAAAAAAGCTATTACAAATGAACTTTTACTATATATATTCAAAAAATTATATCAAAACGAGTTACTGTAATTACTCAAAATAATCCGTCAAAATAACTATTAATTCGTAACCACTCATTTTTCACCATAAAAAAATAAATCCCCATTTTAAAACCACTTATGTGACCTCTATACAAAAATTCACATCCAAATGAGTTATTGTGACCTCTCTACCAAAGTTCACATCCAAATGAGTTATTGGTTGCAACTCTTCTACAAAAATTCTCATCCAAACGAGTTATTAACTACAAGTTCTCTATAAAAATTGTTATTGGCTGCAACTTTTATTTACAAACGAGTTATTGTCTATAATTCCCCTACAAAAATCCACATTCAAACAAACTATTACTACTACTAATTTTCTAATCACTCAAAATAATTACGCATTACTCATCAAAACACTTCTAACAGGGGTATTCTCAAATTTTTTAAAAATTATATCAATGAACTAAAAATTAATATAAATCAAAATTATTTAAATAAAACTAATATTTTGATACAAATAATACATCATGTGAACTAAACAGTAAAGTAATTCATTTTGGTTGATCAAAACAGTAACCGAGTGATAAATGTAATCTAATTTTTATCACCACAATGATAAAGCAGGCTAGACTACAAACAAAGAGAAAGAGGGGAAGCAACAGTATCGAATTAGCCCAAACACTCAAAAGGATATATTATACATACATACATACATACATATATATATATATTATACATACATATATAGATATACATACATACATATACATATATATACATACATACATACATATACATATATATATATACATACATACATATACATACATACATATACATACATACATATACATACATACATATACATATATATATATATACATATATATAAAAGAATGGTATCAATGTTGATAACTATAAAATAACATGAGATCCAATCAGTAAAGAGAGGAGCATTCAGCGTTTCTTATCAAGGCAATGATGACTTTGTGGACCGAATACTCGGTTAGCTTGGATTGAATACCCACTTGAGTTTAATAAACTCTATACCATATTACACTTATAAACTTTCATCTTAAAATCAATTAGTAATGAGAGAGAAATAACCAATATTTCTTATAAAAGCGGTAAGGACTCCTCACCTTTCCAACGTAAACAAGGTAAAATTAATAACGATATAAGCGAGATTACAAGTAATAACACACCCTTCAACTCCTTGCGAGGGCCAAAATGAGAACATCACTTTTTTCTCTTGAAATCGAAAGTTCAAATAGTTGACTCTACATTTCTAATGAAGAAGGACGAGCAAACCTTTACTTACTCGTCCATGGCATCAACTCCATCTCCTTCATTCAAATCAAGATCAGCAAGCAACTCTTCAAGTGGAACCAAAGGCCCATCTTCCCCATCAGCCATTTCAGAGGGTTCGTAGTCTCTATTTCGGTACAACGATAGGTTGAACCTTAAATCTGGATTCTCTTCCAAATCTCTCAAAAACTGTTCATACTCTGAATTCATTTTATCTCGCTCTCCTCTACTTACATCTTTATCTTCAACATCCATTTCAAGAGATTTGAGCTTCCATGATCGAGGCGTTTCGCGCTTTTTCTGACGTATTTCTTCGTAACTCTTCTTGATTAAAATAGCTTCTGGAAGCTGAAGGTTCTTGTATTTGTCTAGCTCCATATCATTACTATTGGCTCCATAAAGATCATAGCCAAGAGCATAATCCCCAGGACTTAGAATATGACCCAGATGAGTTTTTATGTAGAAAATTGTGTCAGTCCTTCCGAGATCTGCTACACGAGCTACTTGAGCATCGGCCAAAATATACTTTGAACCACCAGCATTGACTTCAGTAGAAACATTCTCGATATCTAAAATAATATATTCCACAAGTTGTCGGCTAGTAAGTAAAGGCTTAAAAGATGTCCTCCAATACTGATCGGCATCCAAGAAGCAGTGCCGTAAGGTGCATGGATCAAGCAAAGCAATTATATTTGTAACTTTAGTGCAAATTACAAGAGGACCAATATTGCCCAAACTATTAGCAACCTTAGGAGGCAAGCATATCAAATCCTCACGGCATATTGGGGAGATTTCAACGGAGAAAGTGTGTTTATAGTTGTGAATACTCTTAGGACCATGAGAAACAGACTGTTCATCGTGGTGGCGACTCCGGATTGGAGCAACCTTTCCAATAAATTCCACAAACCTAACACCATGAATCCTATTAGAAAAGAAAAAGTCAATGCCTTGATCCATCTGTTTGATCCTTATGGCACTGGCAGCAGCACCATGTTTTAGTATCAGTTGCTCCAAGAATAAGAACGTAAGTCGATGAGGGACGCGCTGCCTGAGTTGAACACGAGCCACCCATTGGTCAGAGTTGGCCTGGAATTTTGAACAAGACTCACACGACTGATCCTGTACAACATACTCAACAACATACGACCGTTCCAAAACCACTCCATGAAGGACCTCTTTCTGAATCTTCAACTTGACCTTAATTCTCTTGGAATGGGGGTCAGTCCAAACAAATTCAGAATGTAACAATTTAACCTTGTTTAGATTTTTTAACCTTTTGATACAGAATGTCAATAGTTTCTTTGATTCTAGTTGCGCTTTAAACCAAGTTCGCGGTGGTTGCAAGTAACTCTCGCAATCTGGACAATGCATAATAGTCAATTGCTTCTGTAAACCTTCTGTGATGTCAACTTCGGAACACAAACACTTGACACACATGTTGGCAGCATTTGGTGCCATCGGAATTCCACATTTGCAACATAAAACACTGCCAATAGTTTGTTGAACCACAAACATTCCTTCTTCTTCATCCATAGCTTATACACCTACCAAAGATGAACCATTGAACACTAAGTTGAATTCTAAAGCCCTTTTTAAAGCAAATAATTTTGTAGACGAGATGAGAACAAAAAAAAACAATCCAACAAAGGCCAAAATCTAATTATATAGTGTAAGGCCACATAAGAAGGAAATCAAATGAACCTATTCTCCATAGCCAAACAACTATTTAGTTCCAAAAAATTATCAGAGCAATCATAATTAAACATAAATACAAACAACTAAGGGAATCCAATAACAAATCCTCTGATAAACTGAAACAGTAAACCAAAATCAACATCATCTTATTCAATTGTGCAGGGGTTTTTCTTTGCCGAGATAAGTAACAAGCAAGAACAGAAATATTTAGCAAATATAAGCAAATTGATTACACATTGTCTCAAAAGAAGTTAGAAGCAGCCACTGTTGAGGATAGGGGTGGTAAGGAAGATAAAAAATAGTAGGGATATCTTATGTCTGGAATCGGCATTATCATTTCTTATTATAGCATCTAACTATTTTGAGTACAACAACAATATTTGATAGTAGAGATTCGAATCTGCAACCTTTAAATCTATTTCTATACATGCCAATTAACAATGGGCTAAGCCTGCTTTCACATTAGAATATCTTATTATTATCAATATAATTCTTCACCAAATTATGACACAACACAATACTGAAATTTGATCTAAAAAAAAACACAATACTGAAATGTTATGCTTGCTTTTGAGCAACCAAACAAAAAATTCTAACTTCATTGATTTCAATTTTTTTTAGCCAGGGAGATTCAAAGCAATGATCTATTGGTCACTGCACACACTTATACCCCTTCTTGTTGGACATTTCAAATCAATTTGATTCCAATAACAAATAGAAATCATTTTTATCTTTTAGAATGTAGCATTTGAAACGATGATCTTTTTTTCCTTCTTCCGTTCCAAATTTTCACAAGACTCCCATTTCGCTCGATTAACACTGTGAAATGGGGTTGATTCTTTGTCTAATACACAGAAGAATGAAAATAACAATTTCAAACAAAAGCAGGGAAAAAACAGTAAACTGTTCATACAACCAATATGAAACAGAAATCGAAAGGGGAAAAGATGAGAAGGCGATGAGAAATCAAGAAACTATGAAAAGAAAACATATGGAGCAAGTATCAAAATCAAATACCTTGAAGAAGATGCCGATTAGGGCTGTGATAGTACTTAAACAACACCTTGGGGGCTGTGAATGGAAGCGTAAAAGAAGAAAAAAAAAAAAAAAAAAAATCGAAGAGTTTCTGTGCAAGAAGAAGATCGAGAGATAATAACGCTGGTCTGTGATTTTCGGCAAAGAAAAGGTGTTTAGATTTATTTTTGGGTTAAATTCCAAGTGACATTAGTTCGGTTTTTTTATTTTTATTTTATTTTAGGTCAAAGTGTCGAACCCATTCAATCAATTTGACAAAAAAAAAAATCAAATTAATTTTTTTAAAAAGGAAAAACTATTTGTTAAGTTTTCCTTAATTTTTAGTCGAGATTGAGAATCGATCAATCCAATTGATTTGACAAACAAATGTCCAATAAATGACAAAATTGTTGGCTTGATTTTTCAGTTCTTTAATAGAGATGTCAATTTTTCTCGTAGGGACTAGCCCTGAACAGGGCGTGAATCCTCATTTAGGCGGTGAATGGGGGAGTGAGCGAGGATGAAAGAATCCCCACAACCTAAATGGGTACGAGAATGTATTCTTCATCCCTGTTTCCTCGATCCCTGCCCGGTTTACATTTTATTTTTAAAAATTATTTTCCCCCTCTTTTTTATTAATTTTTGCGGGGATGAAAAATGATTTTGGTGACCGGGACGGGGAGAGTATTCCCCGGTCCCGCACAGGAAAATTCGTGGAATGGAAATGAATTAACCCCACACTAGATAACCAATCACGCCACCAATCCATTCGATAAAAATTATATATATAATAAGGGCTTTTGACGTGAGTATGCTAAATAAAGAAAAAAATTACAAAATTGTTCATGTTTGAATAAATTAGCAAACTTAATTTCCGCATTTCAATAAAGAAAAAGCAATATAGTTAAAAAGACATAAATGCCCTCATGCAGCTCTGCCTTCTTAAATCAGCATTTTTTTAAAAAAAACTTTCGATTTTTTCAACTTCTCTCTAAAAAATCTCATAAAATCATGAGTTTAATAATTTTTTTCCTTTTATTTTTTAAGCTTAGTCCAATATTTTTAGTTGTTTTTATTTTTCCGATTATTTAAAATTTTTAATCATGTATTAATATTAAATACACATTCCAAATAAATAAAGATTTACAAATTGATAATGTTTTTGTGGTATTGATGTGTTATATATAAGTATTATATTTTTTAAATATAAATACCGAATTAGTACATACTTCACGATTAAAATATCTTTTATATTTATATATATATATATATATATATATATATGAGTATTGATTCATCAAATTTTATATTTATTTTTATTATTTAATAATAAATTTATAAATATACAGTATTAAAAAAATGATCACGATTTCAAAGTTTAAAACATTAATACTTCATAAATAATGTATTTGAATATATAATCAATTTTCAAAATGAAATCTCTTTTTTTTTAATATGAAAATATTAGTAAAAATGAATTCATTTAATTATTCAAATACATCGAAGTGCTAAAAGTCATTATTGTTTTGGACTAAAAGAAAAAGAATGTGTGAAAAAAAGTAATGATAATTTCATAAAATCTTTAACCATGTATTAATAAATAAATACATGTTTTAAATATATAAAAATTTATTGATTTTATTTTGGGTTACTAACAAAATTAGTCAAGTTCAAAATAATTATAAATATGGTCAGCTTTTTTAAAAACAATAGTGACCATAGTCATAAATATTAATAATAATACAACATTAATAATACTAATTCTATTTTAATACAAAATATTGTATTAATAATATACAATACTGTATATTAATAATGTATTAATTGATAATACAATATTAATGAGTATTAATAATACAATATTAATAAATAAATACAGGTTTTAAATAAATAAAGATTTATGAATATTATTTTGGGACACCTATAAAATTAGTCAAATTTAGAAATGATCAGTTTTTTTACAAAAATAGCAATCATAGTCATATGTATTGATAATAATACGGTATTAATAATAAATAATTATATAATAATACACAATAGTATAATACTATATTAATGAGTATTAATAATACAATATTAATAAATAAATACAAATTTTAAATAAATAAAGATTTATGAATATTATTTTGGAAAACTTATAAAATTAGTCAAATTCATAAAATCATTACAAATATAGTTACTTAAAAAAATAGCAATCATAGTATGTGTATTAATAATAATATGATATTAATAATACGTAATTCTATAATAATACACATTACTGTATTAATAATTACAAATATGATCACTTTTAAAAAACAAGAACTTAAAAGAAGAAAAAACAAAACAATAAAAATCATGAAATTTTAAAAAAATCAATCAAACATAATTAATTTTTTTTTAAAAGAAATTGCTGGAGAAAATAAAAAACAAGTTGCTAAGTCGCCGCGTAGCCAACATATGCCATCCAATAAAAAGCAAACTCAATAAAAAAAACAAACAAACACTTAAGTGGCCACGTGATTAGGTGGTAGAAGGAAAGAAAGAAAAAAAAAACCGTTGAAATGAAGGGTGTGCTTGGTATTACAAAAAAATATTATTAATTAATTTTTAAACAAAAAATAGATTTACAAATACTTTCACATCTAACTAGATTTGTAATTATTTTCCTAATAGTGACTATCTATCACAATTTCTCATATAATAATAATAATGATTAAATTAATGAGAAAAAACGATAAATTATAAACGTGGTAACTTATCATCGTTATTAACAGTGAAAAGTATGTATTAAGGATGACCAAGGGAGTTGACAAAATTTTAAGTATTTGGTAATCTATGTAATTGTTAATGTGCAATTATATTTGTTATTGTTGAGCGTAATTTTTATAAACCAAAAAATGATTGAGATGGTGTTAATCCAATTCATAATCTTTGATATACATTAATTGTGCTTTGCTTTTGTTGACAACAAGTTAAATAGTTGGTTTAGTAAAATAAAATGAAAATAAAAAATTTAATGTAACTTCTATACAAATTAGAGAATTTGGAGTTGGTAACAAATTCTAGTTGGCCTTATTTTAATTTCAGCAATTTTTAAAAAATATATAACATAGATATTTTTTTATGATGTATTTCAATCAATTTAAATTGGTTGAGTTAATTTTACTTGATTGACCTTGAACCAGGAATCTCTCAAGAAAGCATATTTTGAAGTTTTTTGTCTTAATTGCTGGGCTGCCATTGAGGACAAAAAAAGAGTAATACTTCAATCACATCATATATCAATTCTTCAATAAAATATACATTATTAAAATTAAAAAAATAATTACAACTATGATCACTTTTTTTTAAAAAAATTAGCAACCATAGTCATAAGTTTCTATAATACATAATACTATATTATTATTAATGACTATAAGTATAAAAATATTTATATAATTTGTAATTATTTTGTTAGAAAAACTCCTCCACTAACTCCTCAATATAAAATCACATAAAGAAGGGGTTGAGGTGAGGAAATAGGTAAATCCTTTTGATCTGCAAGAGAAATGAATGAAGTAATGATTGGGCCAGGGTGAGGAATGGGCCTAAATACGGCCCAATGGCCCATTGTCGGCCACCAAACAAGAAGCATAAATAAATAAATAAATTTGTATGGGTGGCATCCAGCTCGCCACCAACCTCGCCGACGATTGACGGTGCTGCCTGCCATTCATGCTTCCTCAGCCTTTACTAAATTACCTATCATATTATACTATGCCCCCTATATTTTTTCTTTATACCCAAACCAAAAATGATATAAATTTTTAACAATTAAGTTCAAATTGAATTTCAAAATGAATAAAATTATTGGTTCCTTTTTTAATTTCGATTTTAGTTATGATTAGAACTTTGTTTAGTTTTCATTTTTTTGTCTAATTTTCAATGCTTTTGCTTCATAAAATAATATTTATAATGGTTTTGCTTCCTATTTCATATTTACATTTGTTCTTCCACCAAATCTAAATATCAATATATTTTAAATATTTTTTTAGTATTTATATATTCGGTTTTATGTTGGTTATTCTATCAAGAACTAAACCGAACCAAAATATTTTGATTTTCTAAAATAAAAAAACTAAGACCCCGTTTGATAACCATTTTATTTTTTATTTTTGAAATTTAAGCTCACAACAATTATCTTACCATAACTTTTTTTTTATTTGGATATCTACATCTAAGACCCCGTTTGATAACCATTTTATTTTTTATTTTTGAAATTTAAGCTCACAACAATTATCTTACCATAACTTTTTTTTTTATTTGGATATCTACATCTTACCTATATTTTAATAAACAAAATCAAAATTTTGAAACAAAAAAAATGGCTTCTAAAAACTTGTTTTTGTTTTTTAAATTTGGTTAGTATTCACCTACTTTTTAAGGAAAGATGAATATATGGTAAGAAAGATGGAGCACATAGTAGGAAATTTGAGTAAAAATAAGCTTAAATTTCATAAACAAAACAACCAAATGGTTATTGGCCTAAATGATCCAATATTGTTTTAAAAAATTGAACCGATTTATTAAAGTGATTTGATTCGGTTTCGTCCCTTTCAGTTTTTCCTTATCACTCCTAATTAAAACCAATAATATCTTAAAAATAAATTGGTTGAATCTGCAATTTTTGAGATATACTTTTTCGAATGTTCAAATTGCTAGAAGCCTTTACTCTAAAAATCTCTTGACATCACACAGTTTAGAGATGACTCATTGATATCTTAAGTGTAGGAGAGTTAAACTCCAATTTTCTAATTTTTTTAAAAAACTTATAAAATAAATTAGGGATAATTTTCGTGGTGAACTCGATTCTACAAATTCTCCACAATTTGGGGGGAAATTTCACAAGATGAAATTAGAATAAATGTTAGAGATGGGTTGGTAAAGCCTATCTTATTCCTACTCCACTCCTTAAACATCTTTATTCTAACATTTTACCAATTGACGCTTATATTTGATTTTTTGAACTTCAAATCATATTTATATTATATATACATTAATGTATATTGAAAGTTAATTGAACTATATCATCTTATGTTTTTCTAGTTAAAAAATTCTTAAAACCAATAGTTTTCCAGACAAGATACCAGTCCTTACCAGTAGCATGTTTTAGGAATCACAATTCTAAACAAAACACACACACACATACAAAATCATTTTTCATTTTTTAGATAGGAGAAAAAGTTGTATTTATTAATAGTAATAATAATAATAATAATATTTTTAATCTACAATATTTATTATTTGGGATAGGAAATTTGTAGTCATGACCTTTTTAGTCATCTATACATTGAATCTTGCTTTTGTTGGCCTTTTCTACTAGAATACTATCACAAAATGATCTATTTTTAAATCAAAACACACATTGTATATCTCTTCTTTTAGCATAAAAACAGTCCATTTGATTCTTTGAAACCACATATTTATATACACAATAATAGTATTAACATTTATAATCTATTCAATAAGTTATGATTAAGAAAAGAAAAGAAGCAAGGGAGAAAGCAAAAGCAGTGGCATAAATAATATATAAAAATGTCCAGGTCAGATTAGCAGAAAAATAAGAGTCCAATCAGCTTTTTACAAGAGATGTTGAAAAGATTTGAACCTAAAAGAAAATGAAATTTTACCTAATGAGGCAGAGTTTATCTTATAAATCTCACACCCTCCAACTAATCTTCTACCAATTGAACTTTTCTACTTCTAATTATCATTATTAAATGAAAAATGACTATTTTATTTTGATATTCTAAATAGTTAAAATAATTCATACATTGTTTTGTTTAGAATGCTCAACATTGTTCTAACTGCGTTATTATTTTTTTCTTATGTAATGTTATTGTCATATGTCTATAAAGTGGCATGGAAAGAAAAAGTAGATCACTATGTTAGACCTTGTAAATTATATCATAAATATCCATGGCCTAAGATGTTCATATTGTTTTTTATTGTGTAATGTTATTGCCATGATATATGTCTAAGATGTTCATGCGTGAGTGACATGGAAAAAATGTTGTTACTATTGTCATGTACGGTTTATTGTTTGTTAATAATAATGAGAAACGATGAAACTTTCATTGTAAACCAGTTCATCATTTTAGACAAGTTCAATTAATATTTATAAAAAAGATCATCATTAAATGTGAAATTTGCAATGATAATATAAACAATGTATGCTAATCATAAAAAACAAAAAAGCTATGCACTCGAAAAAAAGATTTATTTGATAGAGTTTCTTTTAGGGGATTTTGCATCTATAACAAAAAAAGATAAAATATTTTCATCTATAGCATAAAATCAAAACTAATTCATTTGTAACAAAAAATTCAAATTGAATTCTATCACTAGCTGAGTTCTATTATTGATAGAATTCAATCAATGAAAGACTTCTTCTATCACAACTTAAATTTTCTATTATTGATAGAATTTCAAATTGAGTTCTATCACTAGTTGAGTTTTATCACTGATAGAAATTAATATGCTATAGATGATATTATTTTAGAAATTGTGCTGCAAATGTAATACAAAAGGTAAAATGTGCTGCTGATGGTAAATTCTCTTTCTTTTATTTAATTCAACAATAAATTAAACTAGAGAATTTGAATATATTATTATTGATCATGAATACATATTTATGCTATTATTTTTATCATCATTAATAAATACTTACATAAAAAAATAAAAAAATGTTTTACATAATTTTTTTTAAAATAATTTATGTATATCACAAATATCCTTATTTTTTATTTTTGTTTTAAAAAAACTAGTATCTCAAAATGGTGATTTAAATCTTTTAACCTAAAGAAAAAATCACTAATATATATTAATTATTGTGCATGCTTAAGGTTTTTTTTTTTTTTTTTTTTTTTTTTTTTTTTTTTTTTAGGATTCAACAATAATTGAAGTTGGAAATTTGAATGCATAATCTCTTAATTATGAATATAAATTTATGAGTAGTGAATTACGGTTCTTGTTGTCATGTTCATGTTAGTTAAATATTCTTAAAAAAACATGGTTTGTTCATTTTTCAAATACTAGTAACATCCTTAACAAGTGTCTAATGAAAAATTGACAATTGGTTGCAAAATAAAATCTGATAGATACATTATATTTGAAACTAAGTAGTGGAGAGAAATAGATCTTAGAAAGAGAAGGGGGTTAATATACAATGAATGTAAATCTTTTGGTGAACAATCCTTTGTGAAGAAGGAAGAAAAGGGAACACTTTTGATGATGGATGACTTTGTTTTTATATTAACTTTTAAAGAAGCAAAAGCATATAAGGAAAAGGGGAAAAATAAACTTACACCCATCAATTCTCACTCAAGTATTCATTCATTGCATCCCTTCTCATCCACATATTACTTGGCCAAACCCTATAACTTTCATCCCTTTCACACTACATTCATTTACAAAGCTTATAATTAAGTTTCCTTTCATAATTATTAGATTATGTTTCCTTTTCAAATGATACAATTAATTTCAAAAGAAAAAGAAATAAAACTTTGATTGAGATATTGATTATCAACTTGGTCACGAAGATGACTTGATTGATATGTTATCTCAATAAATAAATAATGTTTATATTTCATTTATAAGAACAAAACTAGTATGTCTGATTTTTTTTGTTGTTTGTCTTTTATGTTTTTTTAATGTAGTAGAGAGCTGTAAACAACCACTATTAGAATTTTTGGTTTGTATCCAGCAGCAAATAACCATCTTTTAACCGTCCATTAAATCTTGTGTATTGAATCTTACGTCAAAATGTTCATTAAATTCCATATCAAACTTATCACTCAACATTTACACGCTATTTTTTAAATGAGTAATTAATTATCTCAACTATTATTAATATCATTTTCTAATTGAGTAGTTAAATTAAATACTTTAACTACGTTTAATATCAATTTCAAAATGAGTAATTATTTACCTTTTTTTTGAAAAAAATTAATTACCTAAACTATCATTAATCTTTCTACACTACTTTTTTCTACCAAATCCATACACACCTAAGCTATATTAAACATTTGGAAATATGATTAGAATTTGATGGAAAATTATAATGCATGACTTATTCTAACAAAAATAATTACAAATGCAATCAATTTTGAAAACTTTTGTATCTATAGTTCCTACAATAAAGTTGCTCTCAAATGAAATCATCAAGCTACCGA
The DNA here is from genome assembly GCA_036507275.1 of Sicyos edulis. Lineage (NCBI taxonomy): Eukaryota > Viridiplantae > Streptophyta > Magnoliopsida > Cucurbitales > Cucurbitaceae > Sicyos > Sicyos edulis. The sequence continues at coordinate 7,058,592 of CM071855.1, read as the reverse complement.
CACTTTCAATAAATTTCCTTATGATTTAGAAAAAATGGATAAAAGATAATGTCAATAATTACATATATATTCATTAAAGGCTAACAAAAAAACATTACTATTTTACGGAGGACAATAATTTATAAATATACATATTTCAACTATTGTCATGAGATATATTATCAAATTAATTTTTAGGTAAGTGATTTCTATCCATAAATTTATCATCTCTAAATTTTCTAAGATCTTTGATCATTGAACCATTTTATAATAATTTCTTACCGAGAAGAATCATAAATTGCTTCTATGATAAAGAACCTAAAAATATAACCATTTGAAGAAAAGATATCATATCAATCTCAAAACAAATAAAGTAAAGCATTTAATTCAATACTTAAAATCGAATTGATTTTAACATTCTACTAAACGAATGTGCAGTTTCATATCATTTATTTATTTATTCACCAGTTCTCTAAGCTAAATTAAACATCACATGCGTACTCGTGTTATATTCAAACAATAATCATCTCTGCTAATTTTACCAATAAAATTTTGAAATCAAATTGTCTCTTTTTTTTTTGAAAAAAATTGAATTGGTTTTACAAGTCAACGCGAGCAATGATAATATTTTGCAGAAACTTGCCGGCTTTTTTGTTCTACTTTATTTTCTATCCCTTCATTTTCCAACTTTTGAAACCTTCCTTAAATTGAGTTTTTTTAAAGATTTTTTTTTTCTATTTAATGACTATTTTAATCGTATCATATCATACTATTTTGACTTAACGGGTAAATCATTTTTAGACGATTTTATCCCCCAAGTCATATCCTAAATTACAAAAATGTAATTTATTTATTGGAATATAAAAAAAATCAAATAACGTAGAAGATATTTACAATATCATTTAGATTTTCATTCGTAGAAAATAAGATATTTTTACCAAATCTCATAGATTTGACATTTTATATTCTAATTAAAATAATAAATTGAATTTTTCACAAAATTCAAATAACGTAGAAGATATATACAATATCATTTAGATTTTTATCCATAGGAGATAAGATATTTTTATCAAATCTCATATATTTTAGGACTAAATTACAAGATAAAAGATTTCAACAATCAAATGAAGATATTTACAATATCATTTAAATTTTCATGTAGAAAATAAGATATTTTTATAACCAAATCTCATAGATTTTATTTGATATTTTATATTCTAATTAAAATAATAAATTGAATTTTCCAATCCTATAAATAGGTGTATACATTTTGTTTACAATAACACTTTCTGTTTGCTTAGATTTGTTTTTCTTTATTTTTTTTTGTTTTTTGTTTAATAATAAGTTATGTTCGATTATTTACCTTAACTTTCATCTAGTTTTTATTTTGTGCAATAATTTTTGTAGGGATTATTTTTTGAATAATTGTTTACTTTCAAAAAAAATACTTGGAGATCTGGAAAAAAAAGTTTGAAAAATTATAAAATTATCATTTGAGGTTAGTACATGAATTCTTCAATTTCAAAAGTTTGGTAACAATGATTTCCGACTATATATATATATAGTTCTATATATTTTATTTACAAACATATTTGAAATTTTCTTTTTGCTTGGGGTTATTTTTTTTGGTTTTTTTTTATAATAAAAAATTTAGTTATTTGGATTATTTATCTTAACTTTCATCTAACTTTTTTTGTTGGAATAATTTTTGTAGGGATCTTTTGTTGCTTAATTGTTGATTAGGAGATGTGAGATTTTTTTTTTTTGAAGAACGATAAAATTATCATTTGAGGTTAAATGTAAGTTAAATATATTTAGCTTATTTATATTTATAATTATAATAATGATATAACTCTTATAAATTTTATAATTCAAGAGTAATTAGTCTATTAATAGATAAATTGAGAAAAAATTAAAGAGCATCGATTTTTAAAAATTAGAGATAAAATTTAATTTTAATTCAATAAATTTTATTAATTTTTTTAAAAAAATAATAACACCTATTATTTTTTAAGCTCAAAATAAATAATTAACTTTGAATTTTAATAAATTTAACTAACGTGCAAAAATGATTATAAAATTCAATATTATATTGAAATTATTATTTGATGATTTAAATTTAGCCTAAAAATGTAAGAAAAAAATTATAATTATATATATATATAATTTATTATTTAAAAAATTATCACGTGCAACGCCGTATTAAAATTCTAGGGAATTTGCGCTGTATAGCAACTTTTTTACCACAGTTTACAATTATAACACATTTTTAAAAATAATTCTTTTATAGCAAATTCTGCCTTTAATTTTTTTTTTTTTACCTTTTTGATAGAAGACTTTGATAGAATCTATCATTCTCTAGTAATGAAAGTCTATCAATTTTACACACGAGGTTTCTTATAAAAAAAAAAAAATTATACATGAGAGTTTTGTTCATACTTCTATTAAATAATAAAATTTTAAGTTTTAAAATGATAAAAATGAATTATATTAGCCTATAACCTTTCCAAATGGTCTTCAAAGCCTAGTTCAACTAGGCTAAGAACTTCAAGACATGCTTATCCTTAATTTGAGGCCGTTGAAAAACGCTTAAATTAAGTATCTCAGTGCCACAGCCTAGAGACGCAAAAAAAAAAAAACCTTTCCAAATGATGTGAATTTTTATATTAATTAGACACTTAATTTATACTTCCTTCAAAAAAAAAAAAGAAAAAGAAAAAAAAAGACACTTAATTTAAACCGAGATTATTGATACATAGCTAACTTAACCACCAAAAAAATAGTTTTAAAAATTTTCTATTTATTTTAAAAAAATTTCACAGTTCAACTAGGATATAAGAATTATGATATAGAAATTAAAAAAATAATAAAAAACCAAATTAATTATTAAATGAGACCTTAAATATCTATTTCAAAATATACATTGTTGAAATAGATTTTTAAGGATGAATGTGGAAGTAAATGTATCCCAGCAGGGAATTTTTTTAGAAATTGCTGCTGGAATTTAAATATTACAGTTTTATTTCTTTATTGTGTTAGACAAAACTGCACTTTTGATGTTCTTTATATTAATCTCCACACCTTCCAAACACAACCTTTGTCCTACTCATTAAATTTATCAAAGAAGCAAATTTATGATGATGAGAGGATGCCATGTGTCAATAGTAAGGATACTATTTATACATGTTAGGGTTTTTAGTAGACTAATAAGAGATTGAGCATTCAACCATAATTTGTTTTTTTTTTTTTTTTGAAAAGAGCATTCAACCATATAATGGAAGATATATACTCAATATTTACCACAAAAAAAAAAAAAAAAACTATAAAGGTAATCATATTTCTTTTCCATTAAAATTTTGTTGCATCAAATCATACTCGTATTATCCAATAATTATTATGGAGTTTTATTGAGTATTTAAGAATGTTTATGAAGGTATTTCAGAATTCAAAATGTGTAATTGATTCATATATTTTAATTTTATTTTGTGTTTAATACACCCTCACAAACAAATTAAATTTAATTCACGATTTTTTTAATGCATATTAAAAAACCATTAAAAAAAAAATCTTTGAATAGAAACTTTTTAGAAGAAATTCATGCATATCTAAGAATTGAGGCCAATCTAGTATAAAGATGAAAAGATTCATGCATCTGATGATTTCAATAATTGCAACAAATAATTTTCAATGAATACACATATAATTTTCAATAAATACTACAAGTGTAGTTTTTCAGTATAGTTTTCAATCAGTGTTGTAGATAGTTTATTTGATGAGCGAAGAAGATAATATTCAATCAATAAGAAGTAAAAGTTAAAATTGGAATATGCAAAAAAAAAAAAAAAACTAAAAAATATAACATTTCTAAAAGAAAGTGGTATAATTAAAATAGACATAAAACTTATCTACAAATTACTCTTAATTTATTAGACATAAAACTGAAAGTATTATTTTGTAGACACAAATTTTAGCATGAAATTATTTTAAAAGAAATATAATATTGAATAGTTAAATAACATATTTGGCATAAAATTAAAAAGTACGGGTCCTATAAGACACTTTTAAATTTGATTATTTTAAAGTATGGAGATTATTTGATTCTTTTGAATTAGATTAAAAAAAAACAATAAAACAAAAGAAGAGTTGCGATTTAGATGATGTTTTATAGAATCAGGTAGAAATTTGGTGGAATATCGGAAGAGTAGTTATAATGTACTAAAAAAGATATTAAAATCTTTCTTCAAAAAAAAAAAAAAAAGATATTAAAATCTCAAACGCTTCTAAACTAAAAAAAACAAAAAAAACTTTGGTTTTGAAAGAAAAATAAATTTCTTTTTAGTTTAATAATAATCGAGATAAAAGTACTCCACTATAGGATATCCAATATTGTGGAGTACTTTAAATTTGAATTCATGAACTTTTAACATAGACACACATTAATACCGGTTGAATTATTTGGTTTTCTTTGGCAACAAATAATCCACAATTAATCGTCAAAAAATGAAAAATAATTGTGTTTAATTTTGAATATATAAATTAAATAAAAATTTCACCTAAAACTTAAAAGACTAATAATGTACTTTTCACCGAATGAGATGGTGACACAGTTGATTATCTGGTTTAATGTTTATACACTAAAAAAATGTACTTTTCTCTTAAAAAAATATATTAAAAAAATGTAGTCTCATTGTTATTCTCAGAATTGGTATTTGTCCTCTCTCCTCTCATATGTACTAAAAAAAAAAAAAAAAAAAAATTAAATACATAAATTTATGTCCGTAATTTTAGGTGTCGTATAAATTAAAAGCTCAAACTAATAATTGTATCCCTAAATTGTTGTTCTAAAAAAACATATCCTAAATTGTTATAGGTTAATCAATTTTTGACTAATTTAGACCATTTAGTAGTAATCTAAAACTATTTTCACTATATTATATTTTAAAACAACTCAAAATTATCTAAGATGATTTCCCCCTCAAAATCCTACAAAAGTATCAAGAAGAATTATTATGTAATTCTTCGGAAATATTTACAAAAAACCTAGAATAGAAGTGTGTGTGTATATATATATAACTACTATTGTGTTAATCCACATATTTCAAAAAAATTATGCATGGTGAAAGTTACCTATTCGAAATTAAAATGAAAGTCTTACAAATAATTTAAATTTATTTAATTATTTTTTAAAAAATTAAGTTTTAATTGATACAAATATCAATATTTTAAATGATACAACTCTCAAATTTTAAAATATAAACGAACTTTTTTTCACATAGCTAAATTATTAAATATACTCCTTTTAACTATTACATTTTTTCAACATTACCTCTGAACTTCGAAAATTTTCAAAAATACCTTTAAAAAAATGCTTTAGAAATTAAGTTGGATGAAAACCGTTAAAGTTTTGTTTAAAAAATGCCCAGAGTTTTAAAAAGTTTCAAAAATACCCTTAAATATAAAATTTATTAAAAAAATTGTAACTTATCATTGTTTATATTTGGTGAGATCGATTTCTAACTTGAATTATTCAAACAATTTAGCTTTTTAAATATTTTAATTTAATGTCAAACTTTAAAAATGAACAACAAAATCTCGATAACTTCATAATTTCTTTCAAATTAAGATTTTTTAATGTTTACCATTACATCGAATTTGTCCCCAACGGGCAGCCCAGCAATTGAGGCGCAGGGCCTTTGGAGCATGCTTCCTCACCTGTCTTAGGTTCGAGACCGTTGGAATGTGCTTAAAATAGAAAACTTTTGAAATATCTTGAGTCTGGGTCTTGAGACATGGTATCAGACCCAGGATGTAATGGGGCTCATATGCCAACACATGTAGTTCGGTAGGGTTTAGTACATTTACTTAGCCTTGAGGACTAGCTTCAATTGGCCGGTTAACAAAAAAAAAAATATTGCATCAAGATTAGAATTAGAATTTAGAGTTCATTTAAAATCTTGTAATTTATTTAAAATTTTGAATTTCTTCTTATCAATTGTTAATATAACATTAAATTTGAAAATTTAAAACATATTACAACTAATCAAATAATACTAATTAATTTAAGCTAACATTCAATGACTTTCTATTAGAAGTGTTCCAATAATCTGACAACCCTAACTAACCCAACCAAATTTAATATTCAAACATACACTATTGGACGAGTTGATAAATTAACTAACCCAAAAAAATTTATTGGTCCAAAAAATCTCCTTTAACTTAATCGCTTGTGTACAACCCTACTTTCTATATATCGAAAAATAAAGGTTAAATGATAAATATATAAAAACAAATGATAGACAAGAGAATTATATCAATAAAATACTTTCAATATTAAACTAATTATTCTATTAATTAAACAACTAATATTGACACATCAAATTAATTTATAAGTTAAAAGTACAAACATTAAAAAAAAATTACAATTAAATATGTATGGTATTTGAAACAAATTTTTTAACATTTTTATAAAAATATTAAGGATACAAATATTTTATAAAAATTTTATAGCTAACGATATTTTTTAAACTTTTTAAAGTTCAAGGCATTTTTTAAATAAAACTTTAACGGTTTCCATCTAATTTTAACGACAAGGGTGTTTTTGAAATATTTTGTAAAATTTATGGATATTTTTGGAATTTTTCGAATTTCATGAATAATGTTGAAAAAAAATGTGATAGTTTAGAAATATATTCGATAAGTTAGCCTAATTTAAAATAGCATACAATGTATTTTGGTTGGCATTTACTTTCGTGTATTGTGTACATGAATATTCTTGATGAGATTTGGTTAATAGGTATAGTATAACTCATAAATTGGGGTCTTGCCAGAAAAAAAAAACTCATAAATTGGGATTAAAAGACATCTTTCTATAATAACGTTCGAATTTATAATATTAGATTTTTTTTAAAAAAAATGATTTATTTAAAAAAAAAAAAACTCACAAATTGGGTTTGCTAGCAAATAAACTCATAAATTGGGATGAAAAGACATCTTTCTATGATAACGTTCACATTTATAATATTAGAATTAAAAAAAAAAAGAATTATTTTATAAAAAACTCACAAATTGGGTTTGCTAGCAAATAATCTGAAAACCCATCATCACCTTTAAAGTCAATAAATCTATAATAATGCTTTTATTTCTTTTCTTTTTTTTCCTTTCACTTTTTGGTTGGGGAAAACTGTTTTCAACTTTGTGCCTTTTTTTTTTCTTTTGAAATAAACTTTGTGACTTTTATAATGGGATATGATGATGCTTATCAGCTTCATATGCTTTCTTCAATTATATAGATTGCAATTTCATCCAACTTTTAAACTTTGTTTGTTACATTAAAAAGGGCATTGGTTTTCATTCCAAGCAAAGTACTAATTTAAGTTACATAGTTTATCTCTTTTTAGTTAAGTGACAAAGAAGTGGACAATATATTAGAGTTTGTAACTTAGATGCTTCTATGTTTGAAAATTTCCTCTTTTTTTCCCCAACTTCTTCTGGTTGGAAGACTATATATATTATATTGCATACTGATAATTAATCAGATATATATGCCCAATAAATAAAACTTACACAAACTCAAATGTCAATTACTTTTTTTTTCACAAGCCATATAGGTGTTACATATAAATTCAAACTCTGCAATTCAAACTCAATCAACTTCACTTACTAAAATTATTAGACAATGCAAATATCTCTACTATTATATTTTTAAAAAGCTCGAGACAATATTGTATTCAAATTCTTTTTCTAATAGTCTTTTCTTTAGTATAAATTGAGAGGAAAGGATCATAAACCCTACTTAGAGGGCATACCTGCTCTCAAATAAATGAGAGACGAATATGGATTATCAAGATTGAAGTTGTGATCATAGTGTTGAATTGAATTTTCATCGAACAAAAAAACCACCGGACCACCAACCCTTTTAGATATGATATATTAAGGATATATCATCATTGACTTTGCTATTTTTCTCTTTGTAGTATAATCACAAGTTTTATAAACTTGAGTACATGGAATACAAATGATATATTATATGGTAATTGACCTGTATTTTTTACTTAGAGATTGCTAATTCAATCTCCAAATTTTAAATATTGCTGTTGTACTAAAAACATTCATATCTTTCCTATTACCCATATACATAAGGGTTAAAAATGTGTTTTGGATGTATGATTTAAAAAATATTAGATAAATTAATACATTCATAATAATAATAATAATAATATATTATAATCATTATTATTATTATTATTATTATCATTATTATTATTTTGTAAAAAAAGGAATTGAAAATGGAAAAAAAAGGGGGAAAAGAGTATAGATGTGGTGTTTTTCCATGGAAGACTCCAATTATAGTTGAAATGAGTGTGGTGAGTAGAGGTGTGAGGAAAGGTAAAAGGTTCACTCAATAATGGGTTGAAGTTGAAGGATGGGGGAATAAAATGAATGGACATAAAATGTGACTCTTTCTTTGAATTGGCTTCAATACTTTCACTTCCTCCATTATAAATATATGCTTTTCATCTAAGAAAATCTATTGCCACCTCATCCTTTATTAATTTCACTCCCATCCCCTATCATTTAACAATAATGCATCACCTAAATATTATTCTTGATATGAAATCTTTCATTTGTTTATTACAAAATTCAAATTCGATATTTTTTTAACTTATCCATATAAGAAAAAAAGATTTGGGCAACCTTTTGCAACATGTGCTTACTTAGATTAATAGACAATACTATACTAAATAGTGTCACCTATCACTATCCCTTATAACATAAGCTCGCTAAACTATTTAGGTATCTTTACCCCAGCTTGTTTCTCTAATAAGACTTTTTATATTTTATTTCTTCTTTTCATACTTTTTGAACTAGTTATAGTATTTTATGTTATCATACTCAGTATAATACGATCCAATCATTTGAATGATATATGACACACTTATAGAAATTTAAAGAAAATCTTGGAGTAACGAAGATATAATTGACAATAGTTTTCATCTAGACATCTACAATCTCCGTCAGATATAACTAACTTTTCAACTTTTCAATTTAAGAGCACGAAAATAATATTACCCAATAAACACTTGGTGTGACTTAAAGTTAGTCAAAAAATTGCACATGCATTTTAATATAATTTGAAAACTAAGGTGTGTGAAAATGAATACATGGTCTTTTAATATGATAATTTACTATACTCTGGTTGGTTTCTTCATTAAGAAATAGTGACGGGCTCCTCTATGTGCATTTCAGGGCATTTTTGTGTGCGTCATGGAACCTTTTATGACACGATATCTCGTTCTATAGTACATGGACTAAGGATGAGCGTCTCTTCTTGATAACACTGTTTACACGACTTTCTTTGCAAGTGTTGCAAAAAACCTAATTCTAGTTGTTCAAGTGGAGACATATGAGTAAGGGTATATATGCAAAGAGTTCGCACAAGATTGAACTAGAATTACTTAGATACTTGCTAAGTCTAAGTAATTCTAGTATACACTTAGATCAATATTTCACTAGGATGATCGTAAGATGATTTAATCATAATTTTGAATGAGTCGTTAACTCCTGCTTGTGAAAGCGTCATTTGATATTTATGAGTGAGAATAATCAACAAACCTAGTACATCAAGTCTCTCACGTTGGGGATTGTCGTAGTGAGTAACTGTGAACATAACGTCACAGTATGGAATTCACTCCTTCCCTATTTGTGTGGAAGTAGAGGAGTTATTCTTTTAAGGAATGATCCTAGAGCTTGAACAAATGGTACTGACATCTCACTGACCCGAGAGGATACTAGTTATTGTTAGACCATAAACAACTTGTTCATTAGAAGAATTAATGACATTTAAGGAGAAAGATGTAATTGTAGGGATAAAATAGAATTTTAACCCAGCTACCATTACAAACAACTTGTGAAGGATCAATTGACAGATGATTGATTATATCAGCGGACATAACTTGTCCTACAATGTGTGAGAATGCAGTTAATGGAAGAATCTTGTGGTTCATTCAAATGAGTATTGTATTTGGGCTAAAGAGTTTAGTCAAATTAATCTCGTGTCGTTAGATCTTACCATCTATAGGTCTGTAGGTCCTTAGGCTAACTCATAAGCACGATAGGTTGATATGTATGGAGAGACTAGTTTGAATGATTCAAACTAAATTAATGGCCCTTCATAATTTTTTGAGTCGATAATCTTTGTAAGTTTTATAATGTACATACATGTCAGACTAAACAAATTTTAGGGATTTACGCATGTGGATTAATATGATTAATCTAATTAAATTAAAATTCAAAACCTTTTTTTTTTTTTTGCATAATCTACGCTACAATTCCCAATAATTTTTGGGTAATCGAGCCTAGGTTTGGCATTGTGGTGGAAGTCTTGGCCTGAGCAAAAGTTCGTACATGGCGTTGGATTTGATGAAAGGTATGCGTTTTGTACCAGATAGTCAATTGACCTAAACCAATCGTTATACCAAACCTTCATCTTAGTTGTTGATTCTCGTAAATCATCTTGGTTAGGGGGGTTAGGAGATTGGTCCTCTTAGATCATTTAAAATTTTGACTCTTTGGATCAGTTTGCCCAAACCACTACAAGAAAAGCCTTATACGCTAATGACAAAAAATATCTATCAAGGCCCAAAAAACCATCATCTTACCTTTAGACAACCATTTTTTGGGCGTTGGACAAAATGTTGGCATATAGGCGTGAGGTGAGGTTATACTAATGCTTTTTTATTATTGTTGAAAGATGGAAATTCAAATTTTCAAATTCTTCATTTAATAATAAACCCAACAAAGGGTTTAAATAGAGTACAAGAGATACCTAATTATAAAAGAAAAATATAATATCTAATCATAAGGAAAATATGACCTAATCATAAAAGAAAAGGATAATACCTAATCATAAAAGGTAAAGGTATAAAATAATATTTAATATAATCCTAAAATGAAAAAATAATTAAGAAAAAATAAAAATACTATTTTACTAAAATTAACATAAACCAACACTCCTCTTCAAGCTGAATTGTATATGAAATACAAGTCAAGCTTGAAGTTAAATTAATCAGAGTTGGTTTTTGGATGATGATACGCTAATTGAGATGACGATGACACTGATGTTAGGGCCAATTAGGAATACTAATGTTAGTACCAATTGGGAATACTGATGTCAGGACCAATTGAGAATATTAATGCCAGGCCAATTGGGAATACTAATGTTAGGGCCAATTGTGAATACTGATGCCAAGATCGTCAAGGCCAATTGGGAATGATGTCAGGACCAATCGAGAATGCTTCTAAGACCAATTGGGAATGCTGTCAGGACCAATCGGTAATGCTACCAGGACCAATCGAAAATGCTGGACAAGACCAATCAGGAATGTTGGGAATGCTACCAGGACCAATCGGGAATGTTGGATAGGACTAATCGGGAATGATGTATTGGTACCGGGATGATTCTTCCGCTTGCGGGCGGTTCATTGACGCCTTTGAAAAAAGAAATTTTGGCTTTTTTTTTAATGAATCAAGAACATAGTGAAGAAAGAAGAAGATAAAGATGGAGAATGGAGAAAAAAATTCCTTGGAAGAATTTTGTAGAGAAAAGAAGTTTTGAAAAGAGGGTAGAAGATTGGTAGTGAGATATTTTTTTTTTATTTTCTAGGGTTTTATCAAATGAGAACATGGAGGTTTAAAGAAGAAATTATGTAAGGATTTGAAGGGGAAAAAAGAAGATTTTGGAGAAAGATATGGAAGAAAAAAATACATAGAAGAAAGCATTGATTTTGGAGATTTTTTTCTTGAGAAAAAAACGGAGATTATGAAGAAGAAGAAGGAATTTTATGAGGGGAAGAAAAAGGTTTACCCGGATCCAAAAATAAATTTGAGTTTCTGATACCATGTTGAAAGATGAAAATTCAAATTCTCTAAATTCTTCATTTAATAATGAACACAACAATTGGTTTAAATAGAGTACAAGATACCTAATTATAAAAGGAAAATATAATATCTAATCATAAGGAAAAGATGACCTAATCATAAAAGGTGAAGATAAAAATAATATTTAATCTAATCCTAAAAGGAAAAAATAATTAATAAAAAATAAAAATACTATTTTACTAAAATTAACATAAACCAACAGTTACCGTCAGATTATATCCCTATAAATCTTCGTACACAAACCGTCTTATTAGAATGATAGGTCGACTGCTAAATGCCCTCGACCTTGCCTTATGTAGACCGACGATGAATATTGTCAGTTTCTTTGGATATACGTCAAGGATTTCTTATCGTCGGTTCATACCTACAATAGGCCGACACTATCTTCACACTGTTGGCTTATATCAAGTAAGGCTGACAGTTTTAAACTTTCGATTTATATTCGAAAAATAATTTTCTTTTTCTATTTTCGTTTTCAATTTTGTAAAACTATTTTTTAGATTCAAAATTATAATTCTAAATAGCCTAAAATCATTCATAATTGAACATAAAACATAATCAATGTTCAATACAAAATGTGTCAAAATTAAAAGTGTTTATAAGTTACCTAAAAGTGTGTTGAAAGTTAAAAAAAGAAAGAAAAAAAAAGAAAAAAAAAGACATAATCCAAATGTACAATAAGAAAGATAAAGAAACAAAAAATGCTTTCATAGTGAGTTATGATGGTCTGCTCAGCGAACCAACAATACCTGAAAATTACAATAAAAATAAGAATAAGTCAGTCTTGCCTATAAATTTTTTTCCAGCATACCGACATATTTACAATTCTAGAATTAGTTCAATCATATTACATACAATAATTAGTGAATAACTTTACAACATGATGACCACTAAAAGAAAAAGGTCTACTCTAACAAAGAAAACGCAAAAAGTCCATAAACTGAAGTCAATAAAACAAATAAACTAAGTAAACATATCTAACTTGACCAGTCACCTCCTTGATTGAACTGCTTATACATATTCGTCATCATTACTTGCATAACGTTCATTTTCTCCTTTTACGCTCAATCTTTCTCCTATTGTGATCTGCTTAATACCTTCCTCTCTTGTTCTTGTTTCTTTACGTACTTCTAAAAAAAATTCTTTTGCTTCTATATTGTCTATCTTCAATCTTGTCACCTTCTAGTCAAGGTCATGCTCACGATTAGATATCCCACTAGATAAGGATGAGCTACTTTTTGCTGGCTTTCCATTGGGTAGCCAACCCATCTTACATGATTTGAACGTGTAATTAGTGATTGTGCTTGCATCAATGAATTCTGATTTCAAAGTCAAGTTTATAACCGAACTTAGTGTTAAACATAAATAAAATTATATAACTAACATATAAACTCTAGCCTAACTTAATGTTATAAAAGAAATCTAACCTAATTCAAACATTGATCTAACCTAATTAACCTAAACCAAACATTAAAACTAACCTAATTCTAACAATAACACTACTCTAACATAATATCTAAACTTACATTTTATCCTTATAACTAAATGTAACCTAATTCTAATTCATGAAATCTAAATATAATTAGCTTTACTCTAACAGAATTTGCACTGTATACCAACTTTTTTATCACAGTTTACAATTATAGCAACTTTTTAAAAATAATTCGTTTATAGCAAATTCGGTCTATTTTAAAAAAAAAATCTCCATTTACCCTTTTTAATCGAAGACTTTGATAGAATCTATCATTTTCTAGTGATGGAAGTCTATCACTTTTATCAGTAATGGATTCTATTAGTCCTTATTGATAGAATCTAATGGAAGTCTATCAATTTACTTTATTTATTAGTAATTGATTCTATCAGCCTTTATTGATAGAATCTATCAATATGGAAGTCAATCAATTTGCATTTTTTGCTATATATGCATTTTAATTATTGTGCTATTCATGGAATATTTTAGCCATTTTGTAATATACATGCAAAAGCCCATTAATCTAACACTAAATTATAATTTAATAGACATTTAATCTAACCTAAAAACACAATTATCTAAAAGGCTAAAACTAATTTAATCTACCCTTAAATTTAACTTAAACTAACTCTAACCTAGTATAATCTAAACTTAGAACTCCACATATATAAGATAAGGAACAAAAATTATCCTAACCTTCAAGTGTTAGGGGAAGGCCGTAGGGAAGGGTAGCGAGCGCCAAACGACGGCGGTGAAGCATAATAAAAAACGGGGAAGGGAGAAATGGCTACAAAAGTTTGAAAAATTGTTTTTTATTCGTGATTTTAAAAGGGATAAGTGACCTATCCGACGACGATTATTATATTCGACTAACTTCTCTTTGACCAAACTCCCACTACTACAATTTCAGCTTTCTATGACAATTTTTAATTGTCATAATTAACTTATTATAACAATTATCCCTAAAATCTGCTATGTCATGGTATCCCCTATCATGGTAAGTCTTTCATGACATATAATAACAATGTCATAAAATATAATTTATGACAATTATAAAACTGTCATAAATGTTTTTTTATGACAACTAAAAATTGTCATGAACCCATGAGAAATAGGGTTTAAGATCTCTTTTATGACATTTAATAATTGTCATAAATTATGTTATTTTTGTAATTTTAACTTTTGTTACCATGACAGTTTTAGAATGTCATAAAGTAGAGTTATTTTTCCAAATAAAATTAAATCGTAAACAGTCATGAATTCACATTTCATGACAATTATAATAGTCATGGTTTCTATTTTATGATAGTTTAAAATTGTCATAGAAGGGATAACATGACTATTGTGATAGTCTTGTTGATAATTTACAATTGTCATAAATTATATTTCATGACAATTCTAATAATCATGATTTCTATTTCATGATAGTTTAATGTTGTCATGGAAGGCATATCATGAAAGTTTTTAAATCTTAAAATTTGATATATTTCATTAATTTATTCATTTGATAATTAAACCTGATAATTCAAAAGTAACAACATTTAAACTTGTCAATAATTAAACATTTAAAAAATAATGTCACAATTCACATAAAAGTTAAATAGATTTCATCGATCATAGTGCAAATAAAATTTTAACAAGTTCAATACAAAGTAGTTTATATATAAAAGTTGTAAATGAAATTACACTGAATGTTTTATAAAGCCTAGAATGAAAATCGAATACTTTTGCAACTTGTACGATAACCAACAACTTGGACGATAACCAACAACTCGGATGATAATTGTCCATGCAAACGATCCTTACTTTGAATAAAGTACCTACACAAGATAAAAATTATAAACTTCTAAGGATTACCTCAATTTTCATTCTAAGCTACCATAATTGTAGGTTAGCTGCATAAACACTATTCAAAATGCATCAAAAGTATGAGCGATACATTATTTTAGAAGAAATTAGACTTACTTGATACAATGTTGCAAATGTTAATTGCTCCCAAAAAATTCAATACTTTCACAAAAAAACTTCATTGTACTTTTGATCTATGGTCAAACTCCATTGATGCAATCTTTTGCCATAACACCAGCAAACTAAGACAAAAAAATTTCAAACGTTGAACAAAAAAAGCATCCTCATGCTACTAACTATTCATCTCAAGATAAAATTGTGTTCAAAAGGGACACAAGTAACAATTCAATTTAGGTATGTGAGTTCATTGTATCAATCTAGAAACAACAAAATGCAAATTGAATTATAAATTTCTCAACCTTGCTAAATTTGAAATCAATACCTACTTACAACCATATTATATTTAAATCATACCTTTTGACATTAGCAACCCAAACGAAATGACCACATAACTATCAAAATCTCGAGCCATGTTATTTAAATCTCAAGTCATGTTAAATTACCTCATCACCCCCAAATTCGCAGGGCATTACTCGAATACCTGCATAAAAGAAAAAACTTTCAAGTTACGAACAAGTTAAAAGTATACCTTAATATATCGATGTTTAACAAATTATAAGACCACTTAGGCAGATCAAAGTTAATAGTCACACAAGATATAATGTTGAGGAGATGAGAAAGAGAAAGATTAAGAAAACCTTAAAAAAAATATTAAGAAAACCCCAAACTCAATACTAAAGAGCTAAATCATTAAAAGTAAAAAAAATATAAATATAAATAACTTCGATATGAATATTTTCAAAACTTAAAATATATACAGAAAAAAAAAGATCGTTCAATACATATAGTCATCCAAAACAGAATATGGTCACATGCCCCAAAATATGTATAGAGTAAAAAATGAGTGTAAATATACTTTAGTCAAAATAAGTATTGCTTCAACTTGGCATGATTTCCTTCTTGCATTGAGAATAAATTTGCTTTGGCCTGCACATTGAAATATAGAACAAAAAAATTGAACTTACTTGTTTCCCTTGATGTCCCCTTAAATAGATACAAAAACACTGAAGTGTTTGATGAATATACAAATAATACAAGATAAACAAATATTTATAAGAGAATCAGATCTAAATCACCATATAAAGAAAAAGATTAGCAATTAAGAACAGAACAATTTATATTAAATAAATAATAGATAAGTATGAAAAATACAGAGTTAAATGTGGTGGAATACAACTAAAAATAATTATGAGGTTAAGCAAAATAATCTCTATGCTTTGAAGATTAGTCAGGCATAGATAACCTTACTTGAATATTCATCCATGCTTTCCATTCATATTGGCAAAAACCATTGTTGCTTCCAACCAAAACAACTAAGTATTCAATCTATTAAAGAAAATGAGGAATATGAGTATATCTAGATTTAATTTTTGGCTACCATAACTGTAAGATAGCTACATAAGCACTATTCAAAATACATTGTAATGAGTGAAACATCATTTCTAGAAGTTAGAGATTAGTCTTACTTGGTAAAATGTTCGCTTGTTGCAGCTGTTACCGGTGACTTTTACAAAAATATGTATGGTGTTCCACAAAAAAAAACATATGACACATCATCTTGCAAACAATATGAAATAAAGAAGGTCATTAAACAAAAAAGAAACAAAATGTGCAATCAAACAACAATAAGAATATGGTGTCGTCTATGTTTGAAAGATAGAAAGAAAAGGAAAAAAGAATTTTAGCAGTGGGATAATGTCAATTGCATGTACAACATTCATAACAAATAATAAACATAAATAAAAACATAAAGAAGTCATGTATTTAGTTTTCCTTCGCTGTAAAAAATAAGAAAATTAATCGTAGATTTACCTCAAAAGAGATGAGTAGGAGAAAAATTCTTGTGGGCCAATCGCCAAGCACTATTGTTTGTAGCACTACAAGGAAACAGATCCTTAGAAGCAAAAATGACCTAAAAGAAAAAAGTCTCTAAAAAAAAATTAAGATCATGGACGATTACATTAAAACAAACATATTCCAACTTTTTAAGCTAAAACAACCTTTTTTTTTCTTTTTCTTATTTATAGTTTTGAAGCTTAAACCAACCTAATTTGACCAATCTATACTTTCGATCGAGTCAAAATGGAAAAACTCATGCCATAATTTAACATACTATGGATCAAACTCATGCCATACATTGTCCCCGAAGGATCCTTTGAAGTATCTCGGTGCCACAGTCTAACTACAGGGTCAGTGGTGCCCCAAGTATAGGACAGCGAAGCTCTGATTTCTCGATTTTCAAAAAAAAAAAAAAATCATGCCATATACTTGTGAAGATTAAACATAAAATATCCTATAATTGGTGCTCTTTTAGTGTCATTTCCTCAAGCCTACAAGAAAGAGTGTTAAGATTATGAATTAATTATACGGTAACCCATCAACTTTTCATTTTTTTAATCTAATAGTAACCCACGGAAGATAATTGAGCTCAATTAGTCTTCATTCTGTCTTATTCTAATTTAAAACCCAAATATAAAACAGAAGTGTTAAATATGATTGAATATTTTGTAAATCTTATTAATTGAGGACACCACCACAAAAATCAATCCCCTCCCAATCAAACAATTCCTAAAAGATAATAGTATTATCAAAGTGTCATTTAATTTTAAAACTTTACAAAAAATTTGAACTAAAAATTATTTGAATCCAACACCATATGAGATGGCTTTCATGCAATAATAAAAGATATATATGCAACTCATTTTCATCAAATTAATTTTCTCAAATTAAAAATTATAATAACAAAAACAAAAAAACAATGCTAATGGGTTTCACACCTAAGTTGAACAAACAAGCTTTTAGTGACTGCATAGCGTATTTAAAGAAGCTTGGA
Organism: Sicyos edulis; assembly: GCA_036507275.1. NCBI lineage: Eukaryota > Viridiplantae > Streptophyta > Magnoliopsida > Cucurbitales > Cucurbitaceae > Sicyos > Sicyos edulis. The sequence goes on along the minus strand of CM071855.1, from coordinate 7,040,404 downwards.
GTGAATAAAATGTGAAGGTGAACTGATAACAGTAGAGCTTCAATATGCCATTTCTACAAATTAATAAGCACAGAACGAGCAACAGAAATAACAACATTCTAGAACCCCATAATCCTAACATGTTTGCAAGAAGGATAAACAGACAAAATTAACACTTAAATCGCACCCTGGGACCCCATAATCTCAAGATACTAAGCATACATATCATGTTTAACATTTAAAGTAACATAAAAAGATGGCACCCCGGGACCCCATAATCCCGAAGCACAACATGCAGAACAAGCACACATACCACTTCCATATCAGCAACAATCCAGAATCCACAATTCAGAAACCAACAAAACAACATCAGGCCACATCCATATCTAGAAATGCATGAAACAACTCAATGAGTTTCACCCTATGCAGGGTCCACACAACCCGGGTAGAGAGTCCTTACCTGCAAGAGAATACCAAACGACATTTCCTTGGCTCCACAGAAATAGTAGCAACAACCAACAACCTAAACAAGCCATAAACAACAATACACCCATTCAGCTAAAAAAATCACCAACTTAAACAGTCCAACACCAAGAATCCAATTGGTTTTAGAATCAACTTACCCAAGATCCAAAATCAACATTTTTGACAAACACTTGGTGAATTCAATCCTAAAACAACTGAGGTGAACATGGTTGTCCAACACTTGAAACATGAATAAACGGAGCTATAATGCACGCCAAACCACAACTTAGCAAACATTCAAACTCAACAATCAACCCATGAAGGTTAACACTGGAAATGAGTCAAGATCTTACCAGAAACCCAACAAACAAGCATGATTGTGCTGCGAACTTACCCAAGACTCGAGCATGTCAGAAATCACACGAACAAGACTAGATGTGAAACGGGTGTGAAAGCTTGCTGGCTGGTGCGCGGGTGCAGGTCGGGTGAGTTGCGGCTGGAAACGACGTGAGACGCGGGCGGCGTGGCTGTGGTCGGCGATGTGGCGGGAGGGGTGAGCAGGGCGTGAGGAGCACGCGCGAGGAGAGGGACGCGTCGACTACGGTTGGTCGTGGCTGGGTGCGTGCGCGAGCGCTGTGCGTGGGTGGATCTGAGCAAGGAGAGCGTGCACGCGCGCGGGGAAAACTCGACTTGGACGGGCAGCACGCGGGCGAGCCGCTGCAGTTGCGTGGTGGCGTCGGCTGGGCGATGACGAGTGAGGGTAGCACGGCGGCTCCTTGCGGCGGCGTTGGAAGTCGACGGCGGTGGATGGGCAGGACGGCCACAGCTGCTGGTAGGTGGGGAGTCTAGGGTTTGGGTGAAGGAGAAGAAGAAGATGAATGTGGGTTTTGGTTTTTTTTCACTTTTTTTCTTTTCTTTAAATGCTCTTTTCTTTTATTTTTAACTTAAAAGAAATTTCCTTCTTTTATTTAAAACCACTCAAATGGTTCTTCCATTATCTTTATTTATTTATTTTTTTTCAAGCTTTTAAATGAAGGCCTCTTTACAACCCAAAAATTCGAAAACAATTAACGAAATGCCCCCAAAACCCGAACTCAAATAGCGATAAACATCAGCGGCTTCAAACAAACCAAAGCCTAACTCAGATTTTATCCCTAAATCTTGAAAAGAATCAATCTTAAATTCCTAAAAGATATAAGGTTAAATATGCTCCAATATGAGTTGTCCAAGTAAAACACAGTACAACAATAATTCAACTCCAAAGAACAAACTTGATGAAAAATCAAATACTTGTAAGAAAAAAGTATAAAATTGTACAAGTGATGCGGCTCATGATCCAGGCTCGAGGACATGCGGCGCGCGCACGCGTTGTTGAGCAAGGCGAGGGACGGTGGCGAGCAAGGATCGGCAGCGCCAGCCGAGAAGGAAAGGCGCGGTGGGGGCTGCGAGTGGGGTGCCGCCCTTGTGGGGTTGCGGGAGTGGGTGTGCGATGGTGATGGGAGGGGGTGTGGAGCAACGTGGGTCAGGCGGCGGTGCCGAGCCGGTCGGTGACAGCGTGGTCAGTAGGTGGCGGCGGCAGGTTGAAGTGGAGGCTAGGGTTTGGGTGAGAAGAAGGAGGAAGAAGAAGATGAAGAGGAGAAAAGAAAAATAAAAATAAAAGAAAAAACCTTCCCCTATTAACTTTCCCCTTTTTTCTTTTTATTTTTAAATAACACAAAATCTGTCTTTTCTCTTTTTTTTTTTCAATAATACCAAAAACAATTTCTATTTATTTATTTACTTATCATTATTTTTTTTTTCAATTTAAAAATTCATTTTTTTTTTCTTTCTTTTTTTTAGATTTTATATTTTATTTTAATAAAAAATTCAATAACCTATATACAAAAATAAATATAAAATAAAATAAAATAAAATTTTAAAACTTACAAATATTATTTTCTATGACAATTTTTAAAATGTCATAATTTTATGAAAAAAATGAGATATTCTTGTCTAAAAGTAAAAAATTTCTATGACAATTATTAAAATGTCATTATAATGATTTGATTACAATTATCTAAATATCAATAACTGTCATAAAACATCAATAACTTAAAATTCATCTATTTTCTACAAATACGCGTGTTTTTAGATATTTTATGACAGTTTTAGATTTTTTAAAATTTCTGGATTGAAATAACTGTCATGAAAGGCTAAAATTGTAGTAGTGTCCTCTTCCCCCAAGGGTACACAACCAATCTATCAACATGATTATGTTTGTGACAACTCTACCTTGCTCGATCTCACAATAGAATAATATTATTTAGGCATACATTCTAATGACTTTGTTTTTGGTTTCATCCAAAAAGTTTCTTCCCAAATAAGATTGTTGTCCTTGTTATATGCCCATATCTTCTCTTATTTAACAAATGTGAGATATTTTGTTTGTATCTCTAGGACTAGATCTCAAACCTAAAAATTAAAAGTGTATTTTTATCTAACTTCACTGATATAATAAGAAAATTTTTAAATTGTCGACATCCTAATCATAGATATATATTAAGATACATTCACAATCAATTAAGATATAAATTTCAATTTTTTTTTTTTTAAAAAAAAAAAAGGTAAAATTTGAAAGTTTTTTAGTTTCCAATTTACTTTTCAAATACGAGGCAAAATAAATAAATAATAAAAATAGCAATAGCACCAGATCATTAATTCACAGTCTCTCAATTCAAACACTAAAAAGATATTAAAATAAAAATTTAAAGGTCAAATGCAATAAAAATGTCAAATATATGTAATAGAAAAAACAATAATACTAGATAAAAGCTAAAATGGGTGCAACGCCAATAATGTTATATAAAAATTAGAATTCATGAAGTTTTTTTTTTTTTTTTTTTTTTTTTTGAAACTAGTATTCATGAAGTTACAACTTCCGTTTAGACTATTAATAAATATATTTCCATCTATATGGTCAATGAGATCTTTTTAGTTTGAATACCAATTAGAGTACTCTATAATTTTAAAAGTTAACTCCAATTACTACGGACATGTTTGGTTTCGACAAAGTTGGGTTAAAAGTGGAAAAATAAAGGAATTTGAATGAGCAATTGGAAAAAAAAAAATTATTTAAATAAGAGTGTTTGTAATAGTTGCATGAAAATATTGTTTGAATAATGTTGTTTATACATCATTTAAATAATGTTATTTGGAGAATAGTCTATAGGCGAGTTATTTTGAGAAGTAGTTGTACAAAAAATTTGTATGATTAAGATTGATTGAAGAAGGGATTGGAATGAAACTTAGAGCAAAATATTAAAATGAAGAGTTAAAGAGATTTTTTTTTCCATGAATAAATATAGAAAAAATTTAGAGATGTTTCTTTTCCATCTTCCTATTTATGTAAAGGAATAATCGATCATTCAAAAAAAAATTCTAGCATTTTAAAGTTATAAGACCAGTATAATAAATTTATAAAAAAATTAAAAAAAAAAAAAGAAGAAGAAGAAGAGAGAATCGAAACAAAAATAAAGGTTTAAAGCAGAAAACAAAACATAGCATAAAGTAGAAAATTAACAAAGTTCGTAAAGAGAGTGAATACGGAGCAACAAATCCCACTCCCAACTCCAAGCCCTAAAAATAAATTAATTAAATTAAAAATATTTGAAGGACTATTTTAATGTGTATTGAAAAGGCAAAGTCATTATTATATTTCTTTCCCTCTTCCCCGACCCCGACCCGACTCCCTTACCTTTTACACCCATCTCAAATCCCCTCCTCCGATTTCTTCTTGTCCGCCGCCGCCGGTGAAGACTTTTCCGATGCCGGCCGATTTGGACAATTCCTCGCCGGCTTCCGGCGAACCCGCCGTCTCCTCCCCCAAACCCGCCGTCAAGAAAAAGCGAAGCCTCCCCGGAATGCCAGGTGCCTTTCCATTACTCTATTCCTGCTTAATCTTACTCCCTTTTTTTATTCAACTGTTGAATTGGAACTTTTGATTTTGCCCAGATCCGGATGCGGAAGTGATTTCTCTGTCCCCGAAATCCCTTTTGGCCACGAATCGATTTGTTTGCGAGATTTGCAACAAGGGTTTTCAGAGAGATCAGAATCTTCAGCTTCACCGGCGAGGCCACAATCTGCCGTGGAAGCTCCGGCAGAGGTCCGGCAACGAGGTCAAGAAGAAGGTCTATGTCTGCCCTGAGCCTTCTTGTGTTCATCACGATCCCTCTCGAGCTCTCGGCGATTTGACCGGAATTAAGAAGCACTTTTGCAGAAAACACGGCGAGAAGAACTGGAAATGCGATAAGTGTTCCAAGAAATACGCCGTTCAGTCTGATTGGAAAGCCCATTCCAAAATTTGCGGTACTCGTGAGTATAAATGCGATTGTGGAACCCTTTTTTCCAGGTTTGTTCTTCAATTTTTGTTTTGTTTGTTTCTGTTTTGAATTTGGGGGTTTTGAGGATTTGGGGTTTGTTTTTGAAGGAGGGATAGTTTTATTACGCATAGAGCTTTTTGTGATGCATTGGCTGTGGAAAAGGCGAAAGCTCAGCCTCAATCATCGGTGGAGAAACCAATTTCTAATTCTCAGACGGCGGTGGAGTCAAATCCGGTGCTGTCTCCGCCGTCATCTCCGGCGGTATCATCTCCTCCTCCGCCGCAGCCAACTTGTGTTTTGTCAACTGTTTTGCCGATTCAGAGTCAAGGTAAAGTCAACGATTGCTCTTTCTGTTCAATTAAGCTTTGTCTTGTTTTGTTATTTTGTCTCAATGAAATAAACAGAACAAAGATTTTGTGTTCTTTGGATTGTAGTTGTTCTGGTTTTTGTCTGTTGCTGTTTCTTTGTTTCAATCTGTGTAAATCCTCTGAGCATTTGGGTTAAATGACTTGAGTTGAGATTGACAACTTTTGAGGGAGTAATTAAAAATGAACTTTTCTGGAATAGTTACTGTCAACCATGAGATTCATTACTTTTGTTAAAGAGATCCACAAGTGTTTAAAAAGCTAAAAAGACGAGATATAAAGAAAAGAAAATAAAAGTTGTTTGTAGTTATAAACTTGATTGATGATTCTGCTTTTTTTCTTTGGCTTTCTTTCAAAGAAATCCCCAAAATGGTTAACATTCCATAGATGTTGCTAGAGTGATCTTTTCTTTCCTGTTTGTTAGTTTAATCTTCCCCCTTGCATTTGTCATAGATGGGCCGGAGAATTCTCCGCTGTATATCGAAGAAGCACCAGCTTCGACGGGCATGAGTGGTAGTTGCAGCAGCAGCAAGAGTCCCAGCAGCAATAGCAGTTCGGGTAGCCGATTTGCTAGCTTGTTTGCATCGACGACTACTTCAATTAGACCGCAACCTCCTCGTCCCCCAGTGTTTACTGATTTGATACATTCTATGGCTTGTTCGGATCGCTCGTCCGACTATTCTCCAACGACAACTATGGAACCTATTTCTCTATGTCTTTCCACTAGCCATGGGGCATCAATTTTCGGGGCTGCCAGTCAGGACCTTCGGCAGTACACACCAACTCCACAACCTGCAATGTCTGCTACTGCGCTGCTACAAAAGGCTGCTCAAATGGGAGCAGCAGCATCAAACGCCTCGTTGCTTCGTGGCTTAGGCTTAGTACCGTCCTCCTCTTCGGCTATGCCGCAGGAGAGCTTGCCATGGAATCCAAGGCTAGTCGAACCCGATGGCATCTCGATCGCTGCAGGGCTTGGACTCGGACTCCCTTGTGATGGAAACTCCGGATTGAAGGAACTAATGAGGAGCAACCATTCCATATTTGCCCCAAAACATACCACCCTCGACTTCCTCGGACTGGGAATGGCAGCTGGTGGCAGCCCCAGCAGTGGCCTAGCTGCACTAATCACGTCAATAGGCGGGAACGTGGACGTTACGACAACAACCGGATCATATGGAGCCGATGACCTATCCAGCAACGACATGAACATAAACAATTAGCGTTTGAAACAAACAGAAAAATGCAAAATCAAGGTGTAATTTGCAGCTGGTTGTAATTTGCCCCCTTTTTTATTTATAGGTTTTTTTGGAGGTTTAATTTTTGTGCTGCCTTCCATTATTATGATGGCAGAGAAGGTAGATATAAAGTTATGATTCAGTAACTGTCTTTCCATTTTCAATTTCTCGTTTCTGATAGAGTTCATAGAAAGCAACAAAAGAAGTTATTACAATTACCCTCTTGAAGGTTCAGTTCAAATAAAAAATTATTTACCACACAAAATATAAAAGTTTTTATTGTAAGATCGAAATGTGGAATTAAAGAAAAAGGAATAAGAGTTATTTGCCTGTATATTTGACTTTCTCTAGTCCTCATCCATTTTTTAAATTCAACATGTTCTTTTTTTGTTTCATAATTATCATATTGGGAGGAAAAATCCATGTTGAGATGGAAGTAAGGGTAGGCTCAAAATCCTTTTTTTTTTTAATTGTATTCTAGATTCACCTTGTGACAATAGTCTTAAGTTGAAAATGTGAAGATTCTATACTTCTCTTCTTGCCAAAACTCTATATTATTTAATATTTTAATTTAAAAATATTTGGAATGAAGTAATTTGAACTTTTTTTATTATTACAACAATTGTGGGTGGGGGGACTCGAATCCAAGACCTTTGGTTATTGGGTATACACTAGTGTCGTTGAGCAACCGTTCATGTGGAGGAACTCGAAGTAATTTGAACAAGTAGTTTCAAAGTTATGAGTCAATTATTTCATATAATTTTGGAATTTCAAGGGAGAAAACCTAGACGAAAATGCAAGAGTCTAAATTCCAATCCTTAATCTTATAAACACATTTTTTTTTGGGTTGTTTCACCTAATCCGTTTTACACAACACATGTTTGATTTGAAATTAATTATATCCTCTTCTCTCTTATAATAATTTACCATTTACAATTAGTTATCTTTTTTTTTTTTTTTTTGAGATTTCGGATTTGTTTTTCAAGACGCGGACTAAAGTTTAAACATAGAGAATTACTTTGCATTTTTTTTTGTTGATTATTCATGAGCCCAAAAAATGCCACAAAATAGATCATCCAGAACATAACGTCCATGAATTCACAACCCCAAATTGTGCAACTTTATAAGAACTTTAGAAAAGAAAGTATAGTGTTCACACATGTGGGTAATAGTGAAACCACGTTGAAAGTTCTTGTGATTTATTATTATTATTATTATTTGGTATGATGATTCTTTTGAGCAAATTTATGTGCACTTCAACTATTATCACATGATATACCACTTGATTTTATAATATTTTGATGTTAATAAAAATTTTAAAATATTAATTTATAGATAAATGATGATCGTGTATTAAACCCAATATCTTTTAATTATTTGAGTTGTCTTGACATGTTTGAAAGTTTTCTTAGTTATGTCCATTGCCTCAGAACTCTGCCTCTTCTCACAAAAACAAATTATTTATTCTCATTTGTCTTCTTACACATTTGGTTTTGTAAAATGTAAAGTTTTGCTGTCTCCTAGGCTTTAGAAATTAAACACCACCGACATGGATGTCATGGCTGTATTTATGTAAGATCAGTAGATCTCCCAGTAAAAAAAAAATTTAATTTTTTTATAATATAAATTGAGAGAGGTGAACCATAAACTCTACATTTACTACTATTCTTAAATAAAAGAGAAATAAATACTGATTTTTAAGATCGAACTCGTGACTATGCTATTAAACTGGAAACCCACTTAACTAAACAATAAAATTAAAGTGCTACCAACCTAATTCGTTAACTCAACTGAAATTGCATCAAATTGAGAGCCTAATTTGAATTTTGAACCATATAATTAAAAAGTAAAAATAAAAGTATGGGATGGAGTTATATTTTTAGGGAATTTTCATGTATAATATATATATATATATATATATATATAATCAGTATATTTTTTGAAAAAAATTCACACATTGCTTAGTAAAAAGATGAAAAAAATTCACATGTTTCATAACTTCAATCAATATAATAAATAATTTTCAATCAGAGCACTAATTGAAAACTGTTTGTGACATTGATATAGTCTTCGACCAATATAGTATGAAATTTTCAATCAACAATGATAAATAAAAAAATTGAAATATACAAAAATAAAAAGAAAATAATCCAAAATTTTACTATGGATAAAATAGTTTTAAAAAATACTATAAATAAATTTTGCTAAACATATTTTTCTGGTCGTATGACATGAGTTTGGATTTTCGATTTTAAGAGTGTGAAAGTGACAAAACTAAGATATCATTAAATTATAGATAACTTTAATAGCTATTATTTGTCTGACTCGGAAATTTCTTTGCGATATTTTACATAAAACAAATATTTATGTTTTTGTTCAAATTTGGTGTCTCTAAAGGGACCACATGGTGTTGAACTGGTTGTTGCTTTCTCCAGTTGTATTTCTTTTTTTTCGAAAATTAAATTCCATTTTCGTCCTTGTGTTGAATTTTTGTTGAGTTCATTAATCAACTCTCTTAGTTGTAATTTTTAAGATTTTGTCGTTTCCTTTTACCCAAATTCTTTAAAAAATTATAATGTTGGATAACATAAAATTTCATCTAAAAATAATTGATGATCATAGAAGTAATTACCTTTCTTATAAAGATTTAACGCATTTTCATTTTTCAATATGAAATCCTTTTGATTTTAATGTGGGAGAGTCTTAATGATTTTTCGTTTATCAATAAATTGTTTTACATAAAAATTGTAAATATGTCGACGAACTGATGTTGATGTTCTTCGTAAGTGATATTTGTCTCATGTATATGTACGAGCTATAATGATTCAATTGAATATACGTTTCTGTTACTACTTGTCACATAATTCAGAGTTTTAATGAGTGGAATGAGTAATATTTTACTCGGAAATTATCCTCGATAGTTTAATTTTACAAAATAATTGTAGATGTAGGTAAATTTGAACTTTTACATCTATATATACGGTATAATTAATATTTATCATAGTAGAATTGACATATTAATACAATATTTTATGTTATTAATATATTATTAATACAATATCATATGTTATTAGTATAATATTATATGTTAATACAATATTATATATTAATTATACCGTATAATTTGGGTACAGTATGATTATGATTTTTTATTTTTTTTTTGCTAGTATTGCAAATATTGTTCCAATTTGGTATACTCCTAAAATACCCCTATTTTATTTTACGGAGAAACTTGAAAAGGCTAGAGAGAAATAAAAGAAAAGGGTTCAAACTGACATGAAAAGTTAATTAAGAAAATGAAAATTTTCTTCTAACTACATTTATATGTGTGTGAAAGAAAAATTTAGATTAATGAAAACTAATATAATTGTAGGATCGAAAGGCAAAGGCACTGAATAAGATTCGTCAACTTTTTAGTCATTTAAAAATCTACTTTTAAGATCTAAATTTTGTTAATCTAAAATCACCGAACAAGCGATCATAATACGTAAGAATTGAAATAGCAAAAAGTAAAAGGGAAGGGAAAAGAGAAAGACGCCGAAATTTATAGTGGTTCGGAAAGTTACTTCACTCCATAATGCTTTTCCTTGGGTATTTTACGAGAATCACCTTTTTTTTCTAGGCTAAAGAAAAATTCAATCATTTTAACGGGTTTAGGATTAAATCACCTCAACCTCTTTTTCTTAGACTAAAGAGAAACTCGATTTTTTTTCCACTAGTTCAGGATTAAACAAATTGCATTTTCTCACAATTGAAGTTGTACCCAACAACCCTTAATACAGAAATTAAATAAATAAATAAATAAAACTCACAAAGTACCTCTCGTGGGCAAGATTAGCAAGTTTGGCGTTGACAAGTTTTTCACAAACTTTGCATTGCGTGGTTTCAAGAACGGATGAGATTTTTTGGAGCTTTTAGAATGATAATGTTGATGTGGAAATTTTTGTTATGGTGGCCATGGATTTAATAGGGAGAAGATGAAAGGTATTCGTTGAATGCAAAATGATCAATTGATGAAATTTGATGAAGATATGATGCATGGTCGCCATGAATTTAAGACAAATGTAGTATATAGCTAGGATTGAATGAAGATAAGATGAGAAGAATTTTGGTTCAAATTGAAACAATTTGAAAATGAAAATAAGTTTTTTTTTTCATAGGCTATTTTTTCTTCCGATCTTCATTTGTCCATATATTCTCTCCAAACTCTACTTAATAAACACTTCAAAACTCCAAAAATATTAATACAAAAAAATTCAAGTTTGTTATCATTAAAATATTAATGAATTAATTAGAGATAATTGACGAAAAAGCGAACAATAATTTTCTAAATAATGGAAGCAAATATTATAGAAGAAATCAAAAGTGAGCCTAGCAAAAATGAGTATAATTAAGTCGACATTTTATAATAACGATTTTAAAATTCGACATTTAACCTTATATATTATAAAAAATAAATTATTATGGGAAGCATTCTTCCAAAAAGGAACTCAAACCTCATCAAAAGAATATGATTCACACCTAACAAAGCTTAGAAAAGTTTAGCCAAGATTTGAAAAAGATATGCAACACCATCGCAAGATCTTTCTCCATGAAGAAAAAAAAAAAAAATTCTGATGAAAAGGGGACTATAGTATAAGTAAAACATTCTTAAATTAAAAATAATAATAAATAAAAGAAGTTTCTTAAAAATTATGGAGAAATGAGATTAAAGTTTTCATGTTATTTGCCAAAATAAAAAACTAGAATTAGAATTAATTAGTCCCGTACTCAAATTCGAGAATATCATTCCCCGAAAAAGAGTAGTCAATTTGATTAGCTTTATGAAACTTGTCATCCAAATATCCTTGCAAATAAAAATAATCACATTAAAGAGAATGAAGATAAAGTTGTTTAAAAAGTAGTTATCAACCAAGTAAGTAATTAAATAAATAACAGAAATAAAATAAGTTTGAAGATGAAGAATGTGAAGTGAAACGTTTTTTTTTTTTTGTTGACATTTTAAGACTAACAAAACCAAAATGATTGAACTAAAAAAACCCGTGTTTGTATTAGTTATAAATTTCAATTCTGTTTTTAAATAGTAAAATAATATTTTTAAGAACTAACAAAATTAAGAATTTTAAGTCAATATGTCATTTTTTTTTCCTTAAACATATTCGTGTATTTATAATTTTTTTTTTTTACGAATTTCATTGACATCGAAATATTGTAAAATCAAATAAATTGTCAGTAAAATAATCGATGGCATATAGGTTATAAATACTCGAGTATATATATATATATATATATATATAAATGATAAAAAATGTTAGATTCTTTTTTTTTTTTAAGAAAATGGTAGAAAATTTTAATACTGTAAAATGGAAGATAAAATTTCTAATGAAAATCATAATTAAAAAAAAAAAAAAAAAATTGAGACCACCATAATAAAAGTTTTATCTTTTATGTCCATAAAAAAATTATCCTTTATGAGGTGGTCATAATTTTAACAGCAGGCAACAAATATATTCTCTCATATTAATGTTTTTTTAAACCCCTCATATTAACGTTGAACTAACAAAAAAACAACAATTTTCACGACTATTTTTAATATAAAAATCATCTTGGATAGATGTTTTTTTAGGACGATTATTATCATTATTTTTTAAAACATTTTCTATATTAAAAGGTGTTTGAATGAAGATTTGGATGAATTATTCAAAATAGTTAAAAATTGAGGAGCTACAACAAAAAAAAACTCTATTTTTTCACTAAATAATAAATATATTGGAAGAGGGGCACAAATACGGACTGGTGTTAAACTGGTTTACAACCAAACACTGAAATCATTGTGTCACTGATCGATAATGTGAACCATTTCCCTCATATTAATGTAAGGCTTAATGAGCTTCTTAGGCTCAAATTTAAATGGGCTCTTAAGTTAAAATGTAGTTCATTATTTTATATATGTATATGATTTAGGGTTAAGGTGTGGCTAATAGCCTCCACAACAATTATATCATCTTCTTCAATGAATTCTATCCTTTTATCGATGACTTCTCATATCTTCTCAACTTAAATTATCATAGAAATAAATTATTAGAAGTTAGTGGTTAGAAATAATTAGTTATTTTGAGTAGTTAAAAATTGTTAGAACATATTAGATTGATTAGGAACAAATGTTAATATTAGTGTAACCTCCAATGGTATGATAAAATGTAGTTCATTATGTACTCAAAAAAAAAAAATGTAGTTCATTATATATATTTATATATGTGTGTGTATGGTTTAGGATTGAAGTGTGCTTAATAGCCTCCACTCCAATTATATCATCTTGTTCAATGAAGTCTATCTTTTTATCCATGACTTCTCATATCTTCTTGCTGCTCAAATCATCACATAAATTAATATTAAAAATGAGTGGTTAGAAATGATGAGTTATTTTGAATAATTAAAAATGATGAGTTATTTTGAGTAATTACAATAGTTTGTTTGAATGCGGTTTTTTTAAGAGTAATTAGTAAATATTCATATCTAAAATCTCCATAAATTCAAAATTCGGAGGTGTTTGGATGATAAATTATTTTGAGTTGTTAAAAAATTGAAGTTTTTGTAATAGCTCGTTTGAATGTAAATTTTTGTAAAATAAAATTAAAAACTTGTTAAGCCGTGATTCTTGTGTACAAAAGTTATAGAAAATAGTTTGTTTGAATGTTGATTTAAAATGAGAAGCTATTTTGAATAGATAAAAAAAATTAAATTGTTAAAAACGGAAATTGTTTTGAGTGGTTAACTCAGTTTAAATGTAATATTTTGATTAGTAAGCGTACAATATAAATCCTCACTAAAATGACAAAGAAACGCTCTTTCATTTGCAAAATACCGATTATCAGTTTTTTCTTTTTTGACAGATATTATCAGTTAAGGGTGTTTATGTCCCGAATTTGATAGGGTTTGGATAAATTGTTTGAGCAACCTAATTTTTTGGGTTGGTCCCGTCCAATTCTATATATTAGTATAATCTAACCCAACCCAACATTAGAGTTTTGGATTGGGTTGGGTTCTCGAGTTATATAACTATTTTTTTTTTCTCTTTTAAAATTCAATTGATAGACTCATAAATATGCTAAAAAAAATAATGGTGTGCCTCAATTTATTACTTATCTTATTAGTACACACATATTGTTTTAGAAGGTGTACAAGTAAATTAAGAACCTATCTTATTAATTTTATCATACATGCATATACATATTATATATAATATTCTTAATTCGGGTTGAATTGAATTTTACTAACAAAAAATTAGTCAATCCAAGAACTAACCCAACAAAAACTATAAAATTATATCTCAATCCAATCCAAGAAAAAATTATAGCCCAACGGTTTGGGATTGAGTTAATTGTAATAATGAGTCTTTTCAAAAAACTTACTATTAAAATAGATCATTTTTTAAAATGTTGTCAAAATGGGTCTAATTTTTTGTCTTTATGTGGTGGTGACTTTAGTAAAGACACCACTACCTTGAAATTTTTTAAAAATGTAACGGTGTTAAAAGAAAGTTTGTGGTGATGACTATTGAAGAGTCATCTTCTTCTTAATTTTTTGTGATGTCTATAGAAGAGTCATCTTCTTCTTAATTTTTAATGATGACTATACTAAAGTCATCTTCTTCCTTGTAAATAATAAAACATGATATTAGCAAAAAAAATTATTTCTTTCTTCTTTAAGCTAAGGGCCGGTTTGAGAGTGTCTCCACCAAAAAATTATACCAATGCTGATTCATAAAATAATATTTAAAAAAGTCACTTGGAAACTTTTAAAATAATTTTAACAGATGTATTTTAGGGTTGGCAATAAAATAATAATAATAGACCAACTCATCCAATTTTTAATTATGTTAACTTTTCTTTTAACCCAAGAACTATTTTTAAGCTTTTAATAAAGTTTGAGAGACTAAATTGGACTTTTGAAAGTTTAGGGAATAAAATGGAATAAAGATGATAGTTGAGAGACCAAAATGATATTTTAACCTAATTTATTTTACGTTTTACAAAAAAGAAGATGACTTTATGATAGTCATCACAAAAAATCAAGAAGAAGATGACTCTTCTATAGTCATCACACAAACTTTCTTTTAACACCGTTACTTTTTTTGAAAATTTCAAGGTGGTGGTGTCTTTACTAAAGTCACCGCCACAAAAAATTAGACCCATTTTGATAACATATTTAAAAAAAAGACTCATTTTAATAATAAATTCTTCAAAAGAACCCATTCTCACAATTAACCCGTTTGGGATTAAATAGTCCCCATTCTTGGTTTGTTTGTACACCCTATTATCAATTTTTTCTAATCTTTGAGGAAAAAAAAGGTTCTTTCAAGTTTCAACTAATCGATCGCCGTATTCCATATACTATCCATTAATTTTTCACTTCCTTCGAAACCTCGTTCTTCGGATTTTGAAATCGCTCCATGTTTTCATGAATCTTTGGTTCGTTTGGGGAAGATTTAAGTAGAAATTTTTGTTTCCAGTCGATTAATGGCTCTTCTCGGCTCCGCGATTTCAAACGAGGTGCGGTTTCTATTTCCTATTTCGATCTTCTTTTCCATTTATCCATGTCTGCTAGAGTTTCTTCGTCGCTATCTCTTTTGATTGTTCACAAACTTCGAAACCACGTTTGAAGAATTTATTTAACGCATTCGAGATGAATACAGCGTCAATTTAGTGATCGAGGTGTCGTATGCTTCACTTTCATCGATCTGTAATGTAGGATTCAATTTGTTTGCGTCATTTTATAGTGGCCAGTTTTGTTTGGCTTGGAGGATTTGTTTTAGTGAATGTTTAGGTCTTCTGGTTGTATTTCGTGTTTTTTTATTTGCGTCTGCTGAATAATTTGCTGCAATCTGTGTTAGAAGGGTAGGTCAAGAACTGGAATGTAGTTTTTTTTAAGACAAACGATCAGTAAAGATTATGGAAAGTTTGGCCATTAGGGAGGGCTTTAGGCATATCTTGATGAGCAGTCTCAACCCTATCCCGTCTATCTTGGTGGAATTTGATTCTAAGTTGGTTATGAGCATTATTAATGATATTTTCTACGATGTAACCTGAACTCAGCAATGCTATAGTTGATATTTGAGATATGGTTCCTATGTTTAGGGATATATCTTTTTTTTTTGTGGTAGAGCTTGCAATCGAGCTGCTGACCTCATTGCAAAGCTCCATTCGCCCATGATTTCTACTCTTTTTTTTTCCTGACCATCCCAATGTCTTAAAGGTTATTAAGGCTTACGCGTTGAGGCTAAGACTCTAACTTTTAGTCTTGAGTTTTACGTATTTGTTGGATCATAAGAGTCTTACGCTTTAGCCTCTATGATAATGCACGGAGTCTTAAAGTCCCTACGACTCATAGAATTATTAGAAGAATAGTATTAATTTTTTTTTCCGTTCTTTATAATATAAGGGTTTTAATCGTTTAAAAACCGTCAATTTAATTTTGATAATTTCTTGGCTTATTTTTCTCTAGTATCTCTTTTTGGAGTTCTATGATGTATTTACTAATTGGCTTGAAAAATTCACTTATGTTTTATTAATCAACGAAATTGTTTCTTATTCTAAAAAAAAAAAATCTTATTAATGTTGGTCTGATGCTTTATGTATTTTTACCTTAGTATTATGTCCATACATGTTTACACAAATTTAGAATTTTGTAATGTTTTTAATTAAAATTGAGGCTGACGCCTTGCCTCTTCAAGGGGAAAAGCCCGAAGCCTCGGGCCGCCTTTAGGCTTTTAAAACATTGGACCATCCTACATTTGAGGATTGAAACTTTTTTTTGGAGCGGGGGAATCTCCCACCACAGCCGCAGGTTGCTTCTATGGTGACTGCAAAGCAGTTTCGCTCTGATTGGACTTGTGTTGGATGAAAACTGGAATGTAGTATTAATAGGCCTTTAAGAAGTCAATTTACTACTTGTATGGTCACGACATATTTTCTAGAAAATAAGATAAATGCTCTTTGATGAGGATATTTTGCATTGAAAACGCTGGAAATATATGATACTTGGGATCTCTGATGTAGGTTGGATTGCAGCTGCTCCGATATCCTCTCAGTTCCAATATTTTCATTCGTACAGCATGGTAAGCTTTGTCATAAAAACCCCTTTAAGACGTGATCTTATTTGTCCCAACGCTTTCCTAGTGGCTTGTTCAACTTATTTTTCATTCTGTTCTAAGAAATGTACTAGTGGGACTGGGAGATACAATTCTGAAATCCTGATGTGGAGTGTATGATTTTAATTATGGCCTTTTGTTTGTTTAGCTGTTCTGTAGGGGTTGTTTTACCTGTGTATTCCACCTTCAAGGCGATTGAGAAGAAAGACCAAAATGAGCAACAAAAGTGGCTTTTGTATTGGGCAGGTTGCGAAATATCTTTTCAGTTTTCTCCTTCATTGATTTGTTTCCTTGGCTTTCTTGATTTTAAGTTTCGAGCTACAAATTATTTTTTTATGTTGTGCCATGAAAAGTATACAAGTGTTGTTTTGCGCCAACCATGCCTTAGTTATATGAACTATTTTTGTTATTTTTTTTTTATTAGAGATGTTATAGTTGTAGGGTTGGCCTAATGATCATTTGAGCCAGTGGTAAATATAAAGAGATCTACAATTTTGTGAGCTCGTAACCAAATAAGATCACGTCGGCAGCGGCTTCGTCATGACGACGATCCCTTGAAAATATGTGTACACCCAACCCTAATATCAATATCCCAAAACCCTAGGGTTTGACTCTGATACCTCTATATAATGGGCAAGGGATTAACAGGCCTAGAACTAGGAAAGCAAATAACTTTAACACTCCCTCAAACTGGAGCAGAATGTCTATCATGCCCCAGGATTTAAATAAAATAGGGCAGCAAACAACCCAAATAACAAATTAAACAGACTTGAAGCTCTCCTTGGAAGAATATGGCAGCGACGGCAGAATCCGGAAGTGGCAGTGGCTACGTCGATAGAATCTGGCAGCGGCTTCGGCGGTTGACGACGATCCCTAGAATTTGACTCTGATACCTTGTAAACAGGAAATTGTTCTATTTTATTCAATGAGGCGATGCTTTATATAGGGAATACAATGGCCAAGAACTAGGAAAGCAACATATAATACAATAATACAAATAACTCTAACACATAACTTGAACAGTCTAATTAGTTTAGAAGCCTATCCATATTTTTTGTAATAAATAATATGCTGAATTACAGATGTGGCAGATCATAAAGCTAGTATATTTTCCCTTTTTATTCTACTGATTATTTGTAACATTGGCTATTAACATGACTGTAACCTTAAACCTTTGTATTCTGTCAATGTATCTGTATTTAGTATTGTGGTGGAATAAGGGTGTTTAGATACTTGAACTGTTGCATGAAGTCATTGTAGCTTTAATTAAATTCTAGTGTACATAGCGGATAGCCTTCATGCAATATCAAAAAATTAATCTCTTCTATATTTGCATTGCATTAATACAGCCTATGGATCTTTCAGCCTTGTCGAAGTGTTCTCAGACAAACTTCTTTCATGGTATCATTCTCTAACACATATACATTTCCTTCTGTCTAATGTATCTGCTTTAGTTTAGAAGAGGGAGCATCGATAAGGTTTCCTCACAAGGGAGCTTACATAGAAGTACTCCAATTGCTCTATTCTGTAAATGTCATAATTGCATACGAGGTTCGATTGTATAATTAAAAATTCATCTGATTCTCTTGTTTTTTTTTTCCTAAAACGTTTTTTTGGTTTCTTTTCTCTAAGCAAATAATCTACAAGACACCAAATTAAACTACATAAACATTTTTAATGATTTACTCAAATATAGTGTTCGGTTAACTTCAAACACATTGCTACCCTCTCGTCTTTCTTAAAACAAAAAATGATGGGCAAGAACTATAATTATCAGAAAGATTGCGCTGTATTTCCTGCCTTTAAAACTTGTTTGATTGCCATTAAATCATCTAGTGCTTGGTATCAAGAAGCAGGAATAGTCTGATATTGATCGTGCAATAGTTTTATTGTAATAGCCTAAGGAAAAAAAAACATCAAGAAGCAGGAATAGTCTGATATTGATCGTGCAATAGTTTTATTGTAATAGCCTAAGGAAAAAAAAACATCCGACACCCACCCTTGGATGAACACCATGTTTTATAGGTCAAGCAACTTAAGAAAGTTCTTTTACAAAAAAAAAAACGAATATCCGTGTGCCCCTGTTTCCTATGTACAAACCACGTGATCTATTATAAAAAAGACAACTATACAACCTTACAAATTTCAACCCCCAACCTAATGTTCAGAATAAACATTCACAACTACAAGACAGCCCTAGGTTCCTGAATCGAACAGATTTACAGCCTGCTTGGCCGCCCATGCACCTCACTGCACTTTGTCATACTTATCTGCAACAGAAACATGGGTAGAAAACATATCATAATAATGAAAGTTTGTCCGATGGGAGATAAAATACTAAAATAGTATACCAACGTACATAAAACCTCATCTTTAGTTTATGTTCACTGCCATCCATTCATCGAGCCCTTAACTTGCTTGGCTCCTACCCCTCACACATGCGTCATTAACCCTCTTATGAGTTCCCACTCTTTTCACTCCCTGTCCTTAGGATCCACACCGTTCACTTCCGGGGCTTGCTCCCAGTTTTTCACAACCTTTCTACCTCCACCCTTTGCATTAAAACATGCTCACCACATTGTCATGCCCACCCAACCACTAGGCTGCATACTCCATTTCTTTTGCCCCCACTCCCGGGATGCACCCTTCTCATGATAACACTTTGTTATTCAAATTAAGGTAAAACAGAAAAACCTATTTAAAACGGTTGGAGATACTTACTTTGTGGGCTTTGTCCCACATTGAAAACAATATTATAGAAAGAAAGTCAAGAATTTGAATCAAGATTCCTCCCTTTCTTTTCTTTTTTCTTTTTAAACTCACAGATTCACATATGAAATACACCCAAATATTTACATATATATATATATATATATATGCATATGTTTTTTTCGAGTCTTACATTTATCTTCTATAATATTGCAGGATTCCAGTGTACTACCACCTGAAGTTTGCATTTCTTGTTTGGCTCCAGCTCCCAGCAACTGGTGTAAGTATGGATTTCTATATTTCTAAATTTAATTTTAATAGAAAACAAGTCTGTTATTATCACAAACAACACGATTACAAAAACAGCATGGGATGATAGATTTTATGGACGTACCTAAGGAGATACAAACAAATCCACCAACTGGAATTGATAATGGAAGGGTTGTACTTGCAAGATATTTTTTTCTGGGACATCAATCTATTAACAGAAAATAGAGAGAATTAAACGACGAGGTTCTTGTTTACCTTCATAGATCTCCTGTCATTTCTTTCCAGCTTTGAACCAAGAAAAAACTTGAAAACACTTAACCATAACAACTTTAAACCGTAAATAGTAGACGCTAACTGGAAAACTATGCCAACATAAACCAAAAATATTGTTAAAAAAATTTCAAGCACTTGAGAAATCTTGACTTGCTTAAACATTTTCCCTCCCATACAACCTTTGAGTTAGCTTTTTAGATTCTGGTAATATTATCCAATAAAACCCTGAAATATGATTTGCAAAGAAAAGCCGATGGGCTATACAGTTGTTCTTACTACTGTCTCATTCTTCTACCAACAGTTATGATTATCATCGTCCTTGAGATAATATACCAAAAAGGAATCACGCAATTTAATAGCTCCCAAGTTCTTCCCTCTAATCTTTAACATCAATACCTCGACAATTTTTTTTTTATTGGAAACGATAGAACTTTCATTGATGAATGAAAAGTTACAAACTGCAATCGATAAACAGTACAAAAAAATTAGAGAAGAAATTGCAAAAAACTCTTCCAATGGGATAAAAGAGTAGATAGACTATATTCCTTAAATGGTTGATACTTATGGGCGGAAGTCACTGCAAGAAAAACTATAGATTCCATGACAGTTTCCTTTCTGTTGTGCTGCTTAGTTGAAAAAATTTGATCATTTCTCTTTTTTCAAATATACTACTAGAAAGCAGCCGCCAACTAATCTTCTTCCCCTCCTCGACAATTTTTGGTTAGTTAAAACCTTTCTTTTGTTTTTAATGGTGACTAGAACAGGTGTCCTGAACAATCTTGTTTTTTTCTGGAAAACACCACCACGTTAAGCAATATGAATATCCCAAAAAGTTTGTTACAACATCTCATCATGTAGTTGCAGAAAAAGGTGCAATACTAGTCCACTTCTCTAGACCGAGTTTCATGAACAATCTTGACTCAAGTGTCGCTTCTAAAGCTAGGAAGATTGTACTGAAATGTTGACTTCTTTCTCCACAAGATGTGCCCATTAGACTGGTGGATGAGAGAAATAATAGTCCGGAAAAACACTTCACTTCGATGGACCTACATCTATATTTCTAAGTGAGAGAGATAGAAGTAGATGAATCTCGTCTAGCACATCTATAGAATTTCCAATGAGAAAAAGTCGGATATAGAAGAAGACCCCTAGCTCTAGTGCCTATTTTCCTTTTATTCCTTCACCTTCACGTCATTTGTCAATGCAGTCTCTAGCTAGCTTCCAGAATCTTACTACATGGCCTGCTAATTATGATGAAATATGGGTTGTAGTTTTAGTTTATAATTGATGTGTACTAACACAAGGTTGGAGGGTCATTGAGTGCCCTTTATTCTTACAACATAATTGATATTAAGTTAAATTACAAATTTAGTCTCTAAACTTTGAAAGTTATGGCTAATAAGGAATGTTGTCTAATAGGTTTCAAAATTTTCAAACCTACAAGTGAGAGGAGTGTTAGTTGATGTAATTAAATTTATTTCAACTCATATGCTTCAACTTTTAAGTTGTTTTTTTCTTTGAGTTCAACAACAATTGGAAGGAGGATTCGAGCTCATGACCTTTTGGTCATGAAAACGCTCTGATGCCGATGAGTTACTGTTCTTGTTAGCACTTAAGCTTTTGAGTTGATGGATGATTTAATATTATTCAATATAGTATCAGAGCTCATGAAACCTAAACAAGTATTCAATCCAGTGTTTTAAAAGGTGCGAGGGGCGTAAGTCGCATGGCTAGCGCATTGCCTGCCCAGGCGAGACGTAGTTAGTTAGGCGCGCGCCTTTTGGCGCCTCATGTGAAACCCCATGCCCAAAAGGCGCGCGCCTTGTGGGCTTTTTTTTTCCTTTGTAAATTTTGTGTTTTAGATCCCTATAGGCTTTATATATTATTTTTGGTTAAAACTTCATTTATGTCCATGAAAAGTGATTTTATTGTGTATACGCACATATATATAAGTTTTTTGTGTTTTTTTATATAGTGCGTCTTACGTAAAAACCCTCGCCTTTTGTGTGCCTTGCGCCTCAGGCTCCAGAGGTCCATTGTGCCTTGCACTTTTAAAACACTGATTCAATCTAATAAAATGAAAATGAAATTGAATTGAGATATGGTATAAGATTGGTGAACCCAAAAAATGCGTCATCTTAATAGGGCGTGTTGAGGAACCCACATTGAGTAAGGAGACCTTTAAGTATTTATAAGATCGGTGCTCTCATCACTAATAGTTTCTATGTTTGATAAATCTCTCTCAATAAGTACTTACTTGAGATAAAATTAGAAGTTCACAGTCTAACATCTGTTATCAAATTGTTTAAGGACCTTCCTTCAGAAAAATTGAAAATAGAAAGTTTTTGTTTAATAATCATTTGGTTTTTTATTTTTTTAAAATTAAACTTATTTTGTCTTAATTTCTCTACCATAGTTTTTGTCTTTATTGAAGCATTTTAATTTCTAGGCTAATTTTAAAATTAAAACTATATATGTTTTTAGTTTAATTACAATTAGAAGGGAGAGATTCGAGTTCATGACCTCTTAGTCATGCGAACACATTAATACCGTTGAACTACGGTTCTTGTTGGCAAAATAAAAACAAGTTTATTATTATTATTATTTGTCTGGTTTTTGTAAACACACGGACAGAGGAAATGAGAAAATTTATGTGAAATTTATATTTATAGGTTTAATTTTGAATACCAAAACAGTTTAGTAGACAGTGTAAAAAATCATTGCTAAATATGTAATTTAAATTATGATATTTGTCAGATATCATGTCGACTATCCAGCTTGAAGGTAGTTGCCACTTGGCCCTGGTATAGATGGGTTGGTAGGTCCTAAAAACGAAGCAAAATAGATAGAAATGTTGTTTTTGAATGCTTCAAAAGAGGGTATCTTGCTAGTCGCTAGTGAAATGAGTGCCCCATTATTTGGGATGCTTTTGAGCTTTGAGGTTGCTTGAAGTTTTTATTTTAAAAAATTAAAACAATGTAACGGAGTGTTTACTGGTCAATGTGTTCTTGAACTATGTTTTTCATTATTCAATTGTGGCTTTCTTACAGGGAGCAAAGCAAATATACACAAACCACCTGCGTCCTTTCTTCCTCAGGCATCAAGCAAGGGTGGATCGAATTTTGGGGTCTGTTTATGATGAAATGGTAACTCCTCTGCCTCCATTATAATATAGTCAGGCTTGCCTTTACAGTAATTAGTTTTATTATATATCTTAGATTGTCCCGATCAATTTTACGCACACTTTCACCATTCTTACGGGACAACTTGCCTAACACTACAAAATATTCACGTGCATTACGTGTTTTAAGCAAAATAGATCCTTCTAAAGCTATCATTTTCAATTTTCAACTGCAGGCGAAAACCATTAGCGCACATCAATCTGAGATTCAGTATTTTAGAGCCATGCTTATGAGAATAATGGGATCAGGTGAAAGCTTGGTAATATTTTGTTTATTAGTTAAATTGATAGCATTTTTTTTAACTTTTATGTTCTCAACCTCTGGAACAGACGGACGATCATGAAGGTTCAGACCAGATCAGGCTGGAAGGCAGCCACAAATTGAAGATCAAACAAGACTGAGCTCAGATACAGATTCCGATAATGATGAATGACAGACAGCCTTCAATGGTGTAAATTCTTAGAATCTCAGCCCTCATTTCTTTCTGGAAAGTTCATGTAGGTTTCTCCTTTTAAACGAATGTGTGCTATTTCTTTATAATTTTTTAGCATAAGATAGTGTGTCATTAAACAGTCTCAGAACTGAAGCTTGAAGGAAGCATAAGAACTTTAGGAGTTGGTTTGGGAATGGATAATAAATATAGGAGTATATTAGCAATTGAGAAGTAGAAGCTTCTAGTTATAAGTAAGAGAGATTGTGTGATGGAAAAAGGAGATGTATTTTGAGTGATTATACTCTGGGCTTTAACAAATGATTGGGTGATTATACTTTCGGATCCTATTAGTCTTTGAATGAACTTTTAAACATGGTGTTAGTTTGAGGAATTATTTTAAATAGTTAGAAATAAAGAGCTGCATTTCTAAATATATATTCGAGAAAGAGTAAAATTATTAGAAATGAAGAAAAAACAAATTATTAAAAATAGGAAGTCATTTCAGTAGTAAAAAGAGATTTTAAGTAGTTTTAAATTCATTTAGATGTTTTTTTTAAGAGTAATTAATAAATACTCATTTTAAATCCTCCATAAATTTAACAAACACCCGGCGATTACAATAGAAAAGTATTAGTAATCTCCTACAGTATTACTCCTATGCACCATTATGCTTTCAAGGTGAACCACCCAAGTAAGTAAAAATTTCTTCTACAATGTTACAGTTGAAAGAAAAGATTAGTCAGAACAATAAAAACAAATTTCTATATTCCTACGACAAGATCATAAATCCAAGTTAATAGGGTTGCCTCTTCCCAGCCCAAGAATCGTAGCTTTTGAATGATATGGAATTGCTGTTCTTAGTTGTTACCCTCGCTGCCACTGCGAGGCTGGGCGGCCGGAGTAGCAGCAGTTCCTTTTTCAAATTTAGCTAATGCCTCTGGTCCGCAAAATCGTGTCAATTCTTCCTGTTGGAACAGATTTAAGGAGGAGATTTTAGCCTCATAAGAACAGGATTTCATTAATTGTTTGATGTCATCCAGCATAGAGCAGACCTTGATGGAACTATTTTCTGATGTTAGCTTTTTGCATTCCTCGGAGAGCCTCTGTAGCTCATCTCTGAGAGTTCGGTTCTCGTTGTTCAATGTCTGCACTTTCACCTGCAATTCTTCGCACTCCGCCTGTCGATAATGGGCAGTAGCATTAGATACCAGTGATTTTGATAGATCAAGAATGAAACACATTAAAATTACATTGCTTTTAGCGTAAGAAGATGGAATTCTGTGAATTGAACCATGTAAAGCACATGTCAATTATGAGGCTGATTATGAAAAAGATGAGAATACGAGAAAGAAAATAGAGAAATACGTAATTGATTATTATGAATGATGAAAAGAATAATTATTAGTGTTTTAGATACATTAAATTATTATAGAGAGAATAAATCTGCCATTGATTATGAAAACGAGTAATTAGGAGGAAAGTAGTTAGGAGAAGAATAAATAGTTTTTATAAAGAATATGAATATTAATTACGGTGGAATAACTGTCGCCAATCCAAACATAGATAAACAAATTATTCTCTCCATAATAGTCCCGAAAAGCTACACTCAACTTTGCCAATTCTAATATACCTTGGTCAATTTTTTATTCGTATGCATGTGTAATTTCTAAAAATCGCATTACCGTTGATATCTCTACTCGTAAGTACATAGACGTCTCGACTTTTCCATGAATATTAATAGAAAGTCTTCAGACAATAAAAATGCAATTTTCCAAGTATCAGTTCTGATGTAAAAGTGATTAATGTCGAAAGAAGAGAAAACGTGGTGGCGGGAAGTAAAAGATGACTCGAAAATTAGGCTCGGTACATGCACAATAGAGGTAGGAAAATTGGCAGTTGATGTTAACATATGTAGGCATGCATAGATACCTGTTTACGTAATCTTGACCTCCTGGCAGACTCTCGGTTAGATTGCTTCCTTTTCTGTCTCTTTAGCTCACGTTCGTCCTATCAATCAAACAAGAATAATTTCAATGAAAATCTACAGCCTTGACATATTAGGACAAAATTCTACATGATAAATGATGCATTTTCCATTAAGTTCTAAGAACGTCAAAAGAATATCAAAATCTATGAAGGGAAGTAGGGAGAGTATTTCAAGTAAAAACGGCATTAGCTCATTACTTGACCCCATTGTTCAGGCATCACGCCGTCACGACCAGCCACCATTGGTGTCGTAACAATAGCTGAGGAGACCACGTTTGCTCTTGCTTTTGCAGCCACAGAGGCACCACCTGGGGTGGTATTCCACAAATCCATTCCCATGTTCAGATTAGTTGCAGGAATGGAGGTCACGGGTTTCCCCATCACCGAAGATTTCGCATTTGGTCCACCCGTGTTATTTTGTGCATTGGCTCCTTAAATATCATTCAGTTCAATTACAGGATTAATTGTCAAGCATATATGGAGCAATATATCTAAAATAAAAGTAAGAAAATCATACCATCTGCCAGCATCTGGTTGAAGCTTCCCTTCTTATTCGCAGCAAATTCCTGAAAAGAATTGGGAATAGTTTCACAAGTACAAGGCTATCGTAGTAATTGAGAACCGAAAGATTTCGAAGAAAAGGCACATACCTGTTGGTTACCATTCTCGTCAGTACCTTCTGATGAGTCCTCAGTACCGCTTTCAGCACTACAAATACCGGAAATTCATAATAAGGGAGGTTGATTTTTAAAAAGAATACAACTCCGTACCAAGCCTTAAGTTATAACACCTTTGAGAAGCACCATCATTTCCAGAACTTGAAGCCACCTTTCCACTCTCCCCAGTCCGAGCACCACTGCCTGAACCGGTATTTCCAGACGTGCCTTTGGATTTTTTTGAAGCCCTTTCTTTTCCATCAGGGGGTTTTCCATCATATTCTGCATTGATTGGTGCAGAGCCAGGAGTCTACAAATGAAAATAGAAGCATACCAAGAAACCAACTTAAAATCTTTATATAAGAAGGAATGATCTGGAAAAGAGTATGTAATATATGAAATCATAGAGACAAGATTTGCCAATTTTTCATCCACCAGCGCATTGTGTAAGATGGAGATTACCACAGTGATATTGGGATGGGCATAAACTCCCCCAGGAGGATGAGGATATATAGCTGGATAAGGTACTGGAGTCCCATAAGGTTGCATCATAGGATGCTGAAAAATGTTAACAAACAATTAAGAAAATAGGAACAATAGACTCAAACACCATAGACTTTGAGGGACAATAGATTATTACAATTACCTGACCTCCCCACATGTAAGGGTGGGGAGTTGGAGAGGCAACAGTAGATGCAAAGAAGGGAGGCGGAGTGGCACCAGCACCATAATAAGCCTACATAAGAAGCTAAACTTTGAGACAGCAGTATTCTTCGAGATTTTTTTTTTTTCATAAGAAACAATTTCATTTAGGAAATGAAATTACTATTCTTCAAGATCTTCAATACTAGATACATATATATAACCAAAAATTAGAACTTCACCCCACTACATACCCGAGAACACCCGCACTCGGGCCACATTCGGGAAATAACAAGAGATTCTTACAATTAAGTTCACTCGTGGGTTTCAAACTTGGGAAACCCAAGAAAGCATACTTTGAAGATCTCTACCAACGAGGCTACCCCTTGGGGACCGATCTTCAAAACCATCCTAGGTGTTTAATGAATTCAAAACGGAAATTAATAAAAAATCGAATGTCCATATAAACCTGCATAGAGCTTGACCAATCAGGATATGAAAGTGTCGGGGGTATTTCCTGTACTGGCTGCACATAACAATCAAAATAACTCAAGATATGGACAATACAAGAATGAAAACTGGAAAACTTAAGGAAGATTCTATCACCTGAGATGAGGGGGGCGGTTTTGAAGTTTTAGAAGGCGTGCCCTCTTCTCCTGTCCCCATTAACCAAAGCTGAAACCACTACGATTCAACAATTTCCAAGTGACAGTCCTGAATCCTTGATAACTTCTACGACCAACCTGATAATAATCAGTTATCAACTACAATGAATTAACTTGGGAAAAAGAGAAAGCGACACAAAATACACTCGGAAACTTTAGAGATAGAGAATTGCTAATTCAGGAAAAAGAACAACATAATTTCATAGATGGACCAGTACCAAACCAAATCTACAGAGTTATTAGATGCAATCAAATAGACATCGTTCAACACTACTAATAATGAACAACTCTATCATAATAGGCACTCAGATTTCTATATAGGTTGCAGTGAAAACCATTAGTGGTCAAAAAGGCCTTAGGGAACTAGAAATTAATTTCATACCGATTTTCTTGACATCCAAATAGAATAAGGTCAGACAAGGCACTACGTCTGTCGAGGTGCCCGGACAGTCACAAATATATATAGAGGTTGCAGTAAATCGGATCATAATACTAGACACCAGATTTCCAAATAAGGATTTGCTTCCCGGAATTAGTGAACATTCCAATAATCTCACTCACCCCTTAGACTCATAAAAATGAACAAACCTCTAATTATAAAAATTAGATCCCATTTGATAACCATTTGATTTTTTGTTTTTGGGTTTTAAAATTTAAGTCTATTCTTAATCAAATTTTCAACAATGCATCTATCTTCCCTTAAGAAGGTACGCAAATACTAACCAAATTTCAAAAACAAAAACAACCTTTTGAAAACTACCTTTTTTTCAATTTTTAGTTTGGTTTCTAAAAATATAGGTAAGATGTAGATATCCAAGTAGGAAAAGACATATGGTAAAATAGTTATTATAGGCTTAAATTTCAAGAACCAAAAACTAAAAATAAAATGGTTCTTAAATGGGGTCTTTATGAATACAAGTTCAATTTGTTCTCAGGTATTCACTCCTCCATATCCCTAATCATAGGGTTCCAACATACATGCCGGAAAATTATGCAATCCAGCATGTTTCTATATAATTAACTTAAATCCCAAACGGGAAATCTATCATAAAATACCAATACCTACCTATAAGAACACAGCTTCCAATCCATTCCAATCTCAAAACATATGGATTAACGTAAAGATAATCTGAGCAAAACAATTTCCCCCTAAAAACAGAATTGCCCACAAAATCATGGCGTAGAACTCCATTCATCGTCGAATTAAACATAAATTGGCACAAATTGGGGAAGAAACTTAGTTGGAGAAACTGAAGCAGAACACAACAATCCAAACATAATTTCACAATCCCTAGAATAATCAAAGACTAATTCAAAGACGAAAACACATAATAAAAACAAAACAACAATTAGGACCAAATACGACCAAAAGTTCCAGCACATTACGTGTCTACGCAGGAAGAAACTAAAACGCTAGAGAGAGAAAAAACAGAGACCTGCTCTCATGGCGCAGGGGACTGGTGTGGAAGTCCAGGTGGAAGAACGGAAAGATCAACGGCTGAGAATTGTGGATTCCGGACCTCTCGAAATCCAAATCCAATCTCGGCGGCTGAGAAATTCCGGCGGGGCGAAAACCAAGATAGCTCGGTGCGTCGGTATCCGAGCTCCGATGGGGACTGCGGCGGAGGAAGAGGGTGGCGCCACCGCTGGAGCCGCCGGTGCCGACGAAGGGAGGCTGCGCGTGGGGGAACAGGGAGATGGGGATCTGGTGTGAGTGTGCTTATGGGATAAACCTACCTGGGTTAAGTTTAAACGACTTCTTCGGGTTAGGGTTTCCACCGTTGACACGTGCGACAAATATCTTGCCACCTGTCTTCGTTTTAGTGGTTCACGTTCGGTGACTCATCGCGACAGCTAATGGATAACCTTAATTATTGTACTTTATTTTTTTTACTGTGTTGTCTTAGAAATATTCGTTCAATTAATTAACTTTTTAAAAACCAACCTCAATAATTCTACCCTTTAAAAGTATTTGATGGGTTACCAAAGTTAAAGTTATGTTTTTTTTTGTTAGTTCAGTTTTTTTGTTTGTTAGTGTATTAATTTTATTGTTTAGTTGTAATTTATGTCACAAAGTCGATATAAAAAATGAGTATTTAATTTTTATTTATTTGAGAGTAGTTGAATCCTCTCATACGATTTGTAATCTCCTTCAAATTATCACCGATAAATTTTTCTATTTTATATTTAGTATGTTATTAATCACATTTTTTGGAATGATTTGAAATCCACCGCATTTAAGACTCAAATTTGTATCCAAGAGATTATTATTTGATATAAAATTCCATTAAAGTATTATTTATTTCTGCATGGATTTACTCCAAGTAAAAGATAATATTTAAAGTTCAATTAGACAAAACATTTACTTTTGTGTGAGACAGGTGGTGCGCTTTCTTAAAAAATTTGGAGATATTAATGATATTATTCACAAAATATAAATGAAATATTAATTAAACATTTTAAAAGTTCAGGACATATTCTTGAAAATTTGGAAGCTTGATAGATAAATTGAACTATTTTTTTTTAAATAAGGATAATTACGTCCGTCTCAGACGAGGCATCGAAAGATATCAAAGAGTAAATATCGTGTCACTTTGAAGGTAGATTTGTTAATCAAATGGAAGTGTATTTGTTATTTGAAGAATCTTTTTATAGGCAGGCTTTAGAATGTAATATATATAATCTCTTGATTATTAGGTTATACAAGATACAACTTAAACTTTGATCCTTTTTGTTATATTAAACATATAATTTATCTATAGGTTAATGACAAGAGGTATGGGTAACTTTCTATTTTACTGAAAAATGGTATTCGCCTTAAATTAATATACTATAAATTAACTAAGTAAAAAAATGGAGGATTATGTTTTTAGGAAAATTAAATTTAAGGTTAATCAATGCATTATGATTTACCTTAAATTTTTTTGATACACTTGTTTTTCTTTTCTTAAAATTAAAGTCCCTTCGGCAATAGTTTAATTGTTTGGTAGTAATCGATGATATTTAGTTATTATTTATTTAAGAGTTACCAAATTTTGACAGATAATTAATGTAGTTATTTTGTTGGCAACCACACCGCACCTAGTAGGGGTGAACATCGATTGGGTTGGATTGAGAGAGGTTTTCAATCCAACCCAAATTTTTGGGTTATTCATTTTTTAAACCCAGCCCAACCCTTATATTTTTCGAGTTTTGGGTTGAGTTTGGTGATCAGGTACAATAATATATTATAAATATATATATCTTTTATCAAATTAGTCTAATATTATATATAAACAAAATACAATCTTCAATCAAGATAATAAATGAATATAAATATTAATTATGTAAAATAGACAATAAAAGGTCAATTGCTATTAATCCTTCAATCATGTTCATATAGAAGATTCTAACTATACTTTCAAAAAAAAAGATTCTAACTATATAATATAAAACAAATAGATAATTAAAACAACAAAAATAGACGACATAATTCAACTTTCCAAATATATGATTAAAATCAACAAAGATATATTACGATTATATATTTTATCATGATATATAAATTATAAATACTTGAAAAAATATTACACAATCTAGGAAAATAAAAAAAGAATTAACAATAATGATTAAATAAAATAAATATGCGCATAGTTATATGTTATAAGTAAATGTGTGTATATATCTATTTAGATTAAATTATTGTTTCGGGTTGGTAGGATTGGTTGGATTAATTTTAGGTCAACCTTAACCCAATCCAATCCTCGAATATTTCATGATTTTGAATCCAATATGTAGATACCGCATTTGGCTTGGCTCGATTTTATTATAAAGTTATATTTTGATAATTTGGTTATTAATGAAAAAATATAACTTTAAATTAAAAAATATCTTTTTATGTTTTTCAAGTATGTTGTATCAGTTGTTGGTTTAATTTTGAAATTTGACCAAACATATTGGTTTAATATTGTTTGTTTGGCCACAATTACTCGTTCATGGAATTGATTTAGGATATGTTGTCTATTTGAATGTTGATTCATAGCATATCATTTTATTTATGATTTATCTGTATCACTTTTTTTATATCAATTGTTTCATATTGTCAAACATCAAATTTGAAATTTTTGATAATTCAATTACTTACTTAATTGTAATTTTAATTGGCATTATTTTCTCAATTTCTTTTTAAAGAAAAATTCGAAAGATTTTTCATTGGAGAATTTATGAAATGTTGCTTTTATTTCAAACACTCGATGAATCTCAAATAAAAATTGGTCAAATATCTCAAATAAAAATTGGTCAAATATAATTCTCTTGGAAATTCTGTCTGTAGAGAATATCCCCTTTTAATTGGCTTCATTACCTTTTTTTATAGATTTTAAAATTGGATTTCTAAAATAAGAACCCTCCAATTATTCTCAATTTCTCATTTTATTGTTTTCAAAATTGAATTTATGAAATAAGAACCCTTCAATTTTTGCATTCTACTGTTTTCAAAATTGGATTTCTGAAATAAGAACCCTCCAATTTTTCTAAACTTTGTTTCCAAAGTTGGATTTCTGAAATAAGAACCGTTTTCAATTTATCGTTTTCAAATTGGATTTCTGAAATAATAACCCTCCAATGTGTTTTTTAATTTACCATTTCAAAATTGGATTTCTGAAATAAGAACCCTCCATTTTTCTCAAGTTATTTTTTTTAAAATTGAATTTTTGTAATAAGAACCCTTCAATTTTCCCAAGTTGTTATTTTCAAAATTGGATTTCTGAAATAAGAACCTTCCGATGTTTTCAATTTACCATTTTCAAATTGAATTTCTGAAATAAGAACCCTTCAATTTTTCTAAGTTGTTTTATTCAAATTAGATTTATGAAATAAGAACCCTCCAATTTCAATGGTTTATTTATGTTATTCAAATTGGATTTTTGAAATAAGAACCCTCCAATTGTTTTCAAATTATTTTAAATTTCAAAATTAGATTTCTAAAATAAAAACCCTCCAATTTTTCAATGATTTTTTAAATTTTATTTAAAACGAATTTCTGAAATAAGAACCCTTCATTTTAAATTCTCAATCCAAAGTTTTTTTTTTAATTTCCAAGTAATTTTCAATAATTTTCTTAATGGCCTAAAGCCACCCATATTTTTTAATTAGTGTTTATTCTATAAATGTGAATTAATATCATTTGGGACATTTATAAATTAATACAAAAATATTTTATTTTTTAAAATAATAGGATAATTTTAAAATAAACTGTGGTAACCGTTTTTCTAAAACAGGTGTTGTAGGGGTGCTTTCACCTTCCCTACACTCAATCGACTCCCGAATCTTAAATTTGATTTTGTATACCATTTTTTTTTAAATATTTTTATGGGTGACCAATCACACCTGCTACATGATTGGTGGCGACTCCAAACCTCTCACCTCGAAAGAGACCCTTAGAGACAGATGTCGGCCGCTCTGCGTCGCGATGACGTTGCGACAGCTTGGCGACTCTGATGGGGATTTTAGAGAGTCAAGCCATAAAAGGTTTTATTTTTCAATTATCCTATTATTTATTTATTTATTATATTTTGGTGTTGATGTTCAACATTTATCTTTGTTTCATATCATTGTCATGCATATTTCACACAAATCACGACTCTATACCCAAACTTTACCTTGTAGGATTAGAATTGAGAATTGAGTAGTGTCGACCTTCGAGGGGATATAATTGCCTCCATGCAGGAACATGAAAGATTCTCACTCGAGTTAATTCATTTGCTAGTTATTAACATTTGAATTAATTTGGGAACCCTTATCCTTTTAGGATTATAATTATACATTCACTTTATCATTCTTTTATATTATTTGGTTCATACATTTTTATTGTGAGTGATTTACCAGTTCAACATTTTTTTTTACACCTAGATTTATACATTCGTTACAGACACTCACGAGTAGGTGTTACCCTTTCGAACTAGATTTAAGGACTTAATATTGTTACCTTCATAGAATCTCGATTTTCATGAAGGCACACAAATTATCCACTTAAGTTAACCATATTTTTTTAGAAGTGGAAATGTTTGAGAACCATTAATTATCCTTAGGGTGTTAGAACCTAAACTCACACTATTGTACATTTTAGAGTCATCTTATTGTTATTATAAGTTTGAACTTTATGATACATTTATGTTATATAATTTATTTGAGCTTAATATGTGTTTATTATTTCAATCATATACCCAAAGTTTTTAACTTAATAATAAACATCCAATTCATTTTTTCCAATTTTTATGAAAAATTAGAAGTATAATTGTTATGCATATTCCATAGACAGCTCTACACCTAAACTTTGCCCTTAAAATATTGAATTGAGTAGTGTTGACCTTCGAGGAGATATAATTGCTCTCCTGCAGGAACACAAAAGATTCTCACTCAAATTAACTCATTAGTTCATTATTAATAATTTAAATTAATTTTGAGATCTTTTAGGATTATAATTATACCATTAGTATCCTTGATTTTATAGATTTATTATTATAATTCCAAATAAAGGGTCTTAACAAAAACATTAAGGAAACTCTTAAAAGGGTTTGATATATGTTTTTTCCCCCTAAATTTTGACTATAAAAATATTTAAAAATAGATGCATCTTCTATGTGAATGCCTTTGATTTATTCGGTTTCACCTTTGATTTTGTTTTATGACATCTTGATTGCATCTTCTTACTGGAGATTTTGAAAGTTTATAAAAATAATTTATTTTGTCATATTGATTGCATCTTCTATGTGAATGCTTTTGCAATCTCATAAAACTTAGATGAACATTATGTATGTCATCTTTGAGAATGAAGTAGTGTCGACCTTCGAGGGGATTTAATTGACCATGTGTTAGGAACACGAAAAATTCTCTCTCAAAGTAATAATTTATTATTTTATGACATTGAGTTAATTTAAGATCATTGATTTTATAGGATTAGAATTTATCTTCACACCAACTTCCCTCACATGTTATTTTATTACATTAAATTAATTTGATTCCATTCGTCTTTCGTGGTTAGAATTTATTCACATACCCTTTTACATTTTACATTAATCATATATATGTGTATATATATTTTATTAAAACAAAGGAAAAAATAGCATTGTATTACTTCTTCATATATTGACACATCTGATATTGAGTAAGTTTAGAATAAGATACATCTTTACTACCTTCATTGTAGGCGTACAAAAACGTTTCTTAATTCCTTCTTTCTGAGAGATTTATGAAATCCACCCCTTAGAGTAAAATGCATTTTAGCTCAAACTCATTTCATGGTAGAATTATGAGAACATTGGCTCTCACATAAAACGACATCACTATAGTTGGAGTCTCTTTTATATTTCTAAAATGCATTAAAGAGTCTAGAATTGCATCTTCATGCATTTTTATTTTATAATGCATCTCATATTACTTAAAAAACCTTTATTATTTCACTTTGAATGTGAATGTGAAAAAGTTTCAAAAGTTCTTTTTTTCCATTGTGATTGAGTAATTGCATTATATCTCAGGCATATACATTATTTTATTTTTTTGAGAAACTCTCATGCATATACATTAGGGGTGAAAAGAAAATCCAAAAACCGAATGAACCGAACCAATCCAATGGTTCGGTTTGGTTTTTTGGAAGGAGATTGGATGTATTGGTTTCAAAAGGTAGAAAACTGAATTTGAATTGGTTGGGTCGGGTTTGGTATTGAAAAACCAATTGAAAAGCGAAGCGAACCAACACTATAAATTGTATTTTAAAAAATCCTAATATTCTGTCGCTTTGTCTCCCCCGCTTCTCTCTTCTCTTTTCAATTTTCATGGTTGTTTCCCTTTCCTCAATGTTTTTCCATTCTCCCTTTAATACAGAGCTTTAATTTGCATTTTCTCAGCATCTTTAAAACATCGTTCTTTTTATTTCTTCCAATTTATCAAGCATTACTCAGGTAGGTCAGTGTTCTAGCTGTTGGGAATAAACACTATTCTAATATGGATCAATTATTTCCTCTCTTATGTTCCTAATGAAAAATCAGCAAGCATATAACATGGTAGAAATATCAAGCACAACACAACGATTTTAACGTGGAAAAACCTCCTCAAGGCGAGGAGTAAAAAACCACGGACCGAAGTTGAATCTCCACTATAATCGATAATGGGCTACGACAAGTTCTCTCTAGTTACAACTAGAGGTATACAACACATAACAACTCAAGATAAACTAATCTTGAGTTGTTTGGAGATTACAAGCTTGCCAAGAACGGTATTTCCTTTTTCATTTTCTCATACAACTTTCTGATCTCATCCTGTTTTTTTTTTTGCTGTTTTGAACGTTCTTAGAATGATTCCAATAGTCAATATTCTTTTTCTTTTGTTTCTTCTTGAAATTGAATCCCTGACATAGTTTGGCTCTTTTAGAATTTGATTGTCATTTGAAATCAAGAAGGAAATTCTTTTATCTTAGAATTGATTGCAATTTGAAATCCCTACAAGCTTTCCTTCTAGAACAGATGATCGAAATTGGGCGTCTGAGCTTTTTCTTTCTTTCTTGGGAAATTGTATTGGATAACCACTTTTACGAAAATAATTACACATCTAGTCATATCTTAAAGTATTTGTAAATCTATTTTTTGTTTTAAATTTAATTAATAGTATTTTTCTATATTGCCTATTATACCCTCATTTACCCGTTTCTTTTTCTTACCATCTAAAGTAACTTAAATTCTATTGGCACTTGAGCAATTTTTTAAAACTCTCTGTCCTTTATTTTATTTTTTCATTTTCCCTTTCAAATCCTCTTTTACTCTTTTTTTTGTTCTTATTTGCCTCTGGATGGATTTCATTTTTTCCGATTTTTTTCTAATATTACAAAGCTAGGATAATTATTGATTATTGTATATATATATTTTTTAAATCAAACCTATGATGATTATTGAATGCTAAAGAAAGACATTTAATTTCTATTTTAGTCAAATTAAAAAATATATATAAATATGGTCACTTTTAAAAAATAAAATTAGTCATCGTAGTCATAAGTATTAATAATAATAATACGGTATTAATAATATATAAGAATGTAATAATACACAATATTGTATTAATAATATATAATGATGTATCAATAATACAAAATATTATACTAATCATAAATAATGTTGTATTAATGAGTATGTATTGAACTGTATTTATAACTATGGATTCAAAAAATTTCAAATTTGACTACATTTGTAATTATTTTGTTAGAATAAGTCATCCATTATAATTTTCCAAAAAATTGTAGTACTTATACATTACATGATCGATACTACAAAAACAATTTATATAAATCTTTATTTATATTAAAACTTTTGTATTAATATATA
Organism: Sicyos edulis; assembly: GCA_036507275.1. Lineage (NCBI taxonomy): Eukaryota > Viridiplantae > Streptophyta > Magnoliopsida > Cucurbitales > Cucurbitaceae > Sicyos > Sicyos edulis. The sequence continues at coordinate 7,003,686 of CM071855.1, read as the reverse complement.
AATACATGTTTTAAATTTTAACGTCATCTCCTATAACATAATAATTATAAGAGTAATTGTTGGTTCATTTTTTTTTTCTAAAAATAAGGCTACTCTAAAAATAATTAGCAAAAAAAGTTATTTATTACATACTTTATTTATAATACCGATATTAATGAGTATTTATAATAAATTATTAGAATACATTAATAATTATGAATACAAATATTTTAAAATTTACCTACATTGTAATTAAGTTGTGATAAACAATACAATTTTTTAAAAACATTTACACTACTTATGCATAACATGATCAATACCACAAAATCAATATCCATAAATTCATATTTATATAAAAACTTATGTATTAATAAATAAATAGAGGTTTTAAATTTTAACGACATCTTCTATCATACGATTACTTGTTCGTTGATCTTTTTTTCTAAAAATAAGGTCATCTTTTTTTTAGCAATAGTAGTCATTAAAATTAGTGAGTATTGTCATGTATTAATCTTATAATACCAGTATTAATTATTATTTATAATACAGTATTAAAATATATTAATTATTATAAAATGCAAATATTTTAGAATTTTCCTACATTCATTTTTGTTTAAAAATAAGTAGCAGTTTAATATTTCCATAAAAAAAACAATTGCAATTCATTACAATCAATACCATAGAAACAATCTTATTCATAAATCCTTATTTATTTGAAACTCGTATTTATTTATTAATACATAATTAAAAAATTTAAGTATTTATGAAAAATCAAAACTAACTCCTTAATAAAACAAAAATAGTGTATCAAACTTCATAAATGGGAAGAAAAAAAAACTCTATAAAATCCCACAATTTTGGGAGATTTTTTAGGTGAAAAGTTGAAAAAAAAAACAAAAATTAGAAAGAAATAGGTTTTTTAAATGTGGATTTAAAGAAGAAAGGACATTTATGTCTTTTACCTATAAAAGAAAGTTTCTACTAAAAACACGGCAATTAGTTTTGAAATTTTTTCTAAATTTAAATACTTTTGTAATTTTTTCCTTTACTTGGCTTAGTTCTGCTAAAAGCCCTTCTTTCTTTTCCCCCAACCCCTCAATTAAAAATAATAATTTGGTCTATTTCTTTCCCACAACACAGTAGCTGCATTTACAATTTTTTAGAATAAAGATAAAACCCTCTTTCTTTCTCAAAACAATAATATAATATAAAAACAAAATCAAATAAAAATAAACCCATTTTTTTCCCACTTTTTAAAGCATTTTTTTCTATAACCAAACGGATCATTATCATCTCCAAACTTCTCTGAATATTCTCTTAATTTCCAAAAATTGAACAAAAAAATCAAACTAAGAATGAGTAAAAGTTTTTAATTCAATTTCCATTTAAGTCAAAACCGAAAACCGAACCGATCCAATGGTTCTATACTTTATTGGATATTGGATCGGATCCATTTTTTGAAAATCGAAGGTATTGGTTCGGTTATCTATTTGGTACAAAATCGACAAAAATCGAACCGAGATCACTCCTAATATATGCATGCATACATTTCAAGAAAAAAAGTACTTCAAACATCATTGCATTCTTCATCATATTAGTAAAAAGACAACGATATTTTCTTTTTAGAAAATAGTTCAATGGTCATAGTCTTACTATAAGATGTAAAAAGTCATAGAAGAATCAAATGTTATAGAAGAAGATATTAATCAATTATTTGATGAATCTTAAGAATTTCTTCTGTTTGAAAATGAATCAATAATGCAAATACATGAAATTGAGCCATTTTGTGAAAGAGTGATGTGTCAGCATACATGCATTTATACATCATTCATATCATGGAATTTTCTTTTAGAAAATAAATAATGGAGTCACGAGTTTCTGTCAATGTTTAAAAATGAGGTTGTAAATGTATGCTCTTATCATTTTTTTCGGCTAAAACTTTAGCAGGAATTTTAGACAAGAATGAGTCATCATATGAAGAAATAATAAAAAAATTAAAAAAAAAAGCAAAATAAAGAATGAAAAGTTTTTAAAAAGATAAAAAGAATGCTTTCACCTTTTTCCTCATTGGTAAAAAGACTAATGATCGACCATTTCATTACCATATGCGAAAATCTCTTCTAGATTTTCATTATGGATCTAACTTCAAATCAAGGCAACTTTATTTTCACCTTCATGCTTCTCATGTGCTAAGTTTTTTCTTTCATCATATATATCTTTTGAAAAAGGTTTTCATTATCACATCGGATCAAACACCCTTCTTGAAAGAGAGAATCCAAAACTACTCACCATAAACTTTGAGCTTAATTAGCCACGAGCAATTTTGGGGTAAGCATTTTGAATTGTAAAACCATTAATTGAACTCACTTTATACATTTGTATGGTACATACCAATATTCGTTTACCTGGCAAACCTTTACTTTGTCATACATAATTATGTGACAACATTCAAAATTTACTCACAAAAAATAGCTAGGAGAGCTTCAGACGTGTTAAAATAGCGTTGAACTCTTATGATTTTCTACTTCATACCTAAGATTTGTAAGTTTCTCGAAATTCTTTTTTCTTTTCTTCTTTTTTCTTCTTTCTTGTGATCCAAGCTCAAGTTTTCATTTCCATAATTTGTCAACTTTCTTTCATGAATACAAAGTGACTTGACTAAGGATAAAATTTTAAGAGTTAAGAAGTTAGTAACTTGAGAAATAGTCTCGAAATCTCAATTTATTTCAACGAGTTTACTTGAGGGCATCAACATGGTACCGAGGAGAATTGATGAAGAAACAACTTTTTGAGGTGTAAATTATATCATATATACATCATCAATTTTTTATACTTGATTACCACCATATCCGGTAGCCATATAGAAAGTATATTTGGCCAAAAACCAATTATGAAAAAGGAAAAAGACATGGAAAATTGAAAAAATGTCTTAGCACTATGGAAAGTGTCAAAATTGTTGTAATTTAAGCAATTAATATGGATAAGTCACTTGACTTCCAAATATTTTAAGGTCATTTGTGCAAATTGCCACATTATAAAGTAAAGTCTTCATTGCTAAATTTGGGCAAAACCATCCTTTCACTTTATAGAGACAAATACTTTATCTTTGCTACAATGAGATAAAATATTGACCACTATATTGGGGCAAGATTGTGTCACATTTCAACCATGTTTAAATAGTGGCAAAATTTTTATCTTTGCTATATTGAGCCAAAGATCTCATATCTAAGGCTCCCTTAATACATTGAGGCCACATCATTATCTTTAAACCTGGGCAAGGGCCTCATATTTACTAAATTGAAGCAAAATTTTCATCATTATATTGGGGAAAAACCTTCATCTTTATTAGATTGAGCCAAGAATCTCATATCTAAGCCTCCCTTAATACATTGAGGCCAAGCCATTGTCTATAAATTGGGCAAAGCCATCGTATATGCTTGATCAATAACAAACCACAATCACCAAATTGTAGTAAAACATCCATTTTGTTTCATTGAGCCAAAGATCTCATATCTAAGGCTCCGTTAGTGTATTGCCAAGCCATTCTCTTTAAATTTGGGAAAATTCCTCATATTTGTTGTATTAAGGCAAAATTTTCATCATTATATGAAGGAAAAGTCGTTATCTTTGTTGTATTGAGTCTAAAGCGTTCATATTTGCTTCATCAAGGCAAAACCACCATCACTAAATGGTAGCAAAGCCTTCATTTTGTTACATTAAGTTAAAGATCTCATTTTTAAGGCAAAATCTTATCCTTTGGTGCATTAAGGCCCTATCCATAACCTTTAAATTTAGGCAAAACCTTTATATTTGCTTCTTTATTGCAAAATTTTCATCATTATATTGAGGAAAAAAACCGATCTTTGTTGTATTGAACCCAAAACTCTCATATTTGCATCATTAAGGGAAATTTTTTATCATTAGTGATTTAACATGTTTAAAAACATTTCTCTTTCTCTTTCATCAAATATGTGGCTCATATGTTTAGGTAAGTTTTGCTGTAATAAATATAGCCAACAGTTATTACAATAAATAATTAAATTAAAAAAAATTGGATTAATCCTTATCCAAGAAAAAAAAAATCCATCAATAGGAATCGGTTCAAGATTAGAAGGTGCAGAAAGAAAAATAAATGTTTGTTGAACTCCAAAAATAAATATTGCCTAAAATATGACAGATAAAGATCCAAATTCAAGGCTCTAGTGGATAGGATCCACTGTTGGTTAAAGAACAAAATCAACACAACAGCCTCTTTTAAGCCTCATAGAACTTAGACAGCAAACAAACAAAAGCACAGAACCAAAAACTGTAAGTGAACCAAGCCCAAGATAAACATTCAGTTAATGATGATCAAAATCTGCTTTATCTTTCTCAATGTTCTTTGTCTATACACTTTTATGCACAGTGTTCTCTTACAAAATTGCTCCTATTATGAACCTGTAGTTACAAGTTGAAATGAATGAATCTAGCTTCAATCATTTACACTTATTTGCCAAAAACATGATCCACCCAACAAAACCTGTCGGCTAATCAGACAAGCAGGAGTCCTGACAACACTTGAGACAAAATGATGAGTTTCTTCTGCTGGTTTTATGCTCTCTGTTGCTGGGAGGAGTCCATATGTCGGGTGCGCCCTCCACGACCTCTTCTATTTCCACCATGTTGGGAAGTGAAGATTCTTCTATGGAGAAAGTTTGAAGAAGATTGTTTAGAGAATCCATGATTTGTGTGAATTATGGACGGATATTTGGATCCTCAGCCTAGCATGACTTCAAGAGATGGCCAATATCTTCTGGGATTTCCTCTAAACTTAGTCTTATGTTCTGAACCAAGAAATGGTAAATCAGCACAAGTTTCAATTCATAACAAGAAGACAGCATAAGTTTTAGATGCATTAAACTACGTTGCAGTAGGAATACTCCATGTTGAAATGCATTGAACTATGTTGCACTATACCAACTTTTTGACCCCAATTTACAATTATAACAGTTTTTTAAAAATAATTTGTTTATAACAAATTCTCCTATTTTTTTTAAAAAAAAACTCTATTTACCTTTTTTATCCAGGATTTTAATAGACATTCTTTAGTGATGGAAATCTATCAATTTTACAATTAATTAATTTTATCCACACTTATTGATAGAATCTATTAATATGGAAGTCTATCAATTTTCATTTTTTTATTATGTGTGCAAATATTTTCATTATTTTGCCATTCATATAATATTTTAACCCTTTTATTATATATATACAAAAGCCCCTAAAAAATAATTAGTAACCATAGTTATATATATTAATGATAGAACAACTTTTTTTTTTAGTATAAAGTAGGGGAAGGGGGACAACAAACTCTACATAAAAGGTACAACTACTCTCATGATAAAAAGACATTAATATAATATTGATGTATAATCATGTATTAATAATGCATAATACTATACTAATAATACATTATATTGTATTAATAATAGAGTATTAAACCATATTAAAAAATATTATTAAAACGTATTAATAATTATGAACACAAATATTTTAAAATTTAATCAAACTCATGATTATAATGTTTGAACTCGAATTACACCAAATAATGAAATTATCAAGTCACCCAATTTTAATATAATTACGTCAATTCATTAAAAAAAAAAATTATACACTCCTATAAGGTATGGGCCAAGTTAATCCTGATATGAAAGATTGGCTTGTCCATTCGTTTGCTTATGCACTAATCATTTTTGTTATTTTAAATATATAAAACGTGACAATAGGTAAATAATTTATGAGTACCTTTGAATTACAAGTTTACCATCACTTTATTGAAAAAAAAGTTAAACATCACTTTATACTCTTTTTCAAAAAAACAACATTAATTTTGTACTAAAATAATAATAACAATAATAATAATAAGTTTAACATTACTTTTGTCAGTAAAAAAAGTTTAACATTACTTAAAAAATATATTTTACTAAAATTATAAGTTATTTGTTTTAGACTTTGTGTGTGTGCGCTTTTTTAATAACTCAATTAACAATTTCATATCTAATATAATTTTAATATTTATTTTTATTAATTGACATGTGCATAAAAAAATCTAAACAAGAGCGAACGTCTATAAAAATTAGGAGTGATGTCCCTTCCTCGATTTATTTGAGGAAAATGAACTATTCTATCAAAATAATAATGAAAGTAGTCAATTTTAAAAAAAATTTATATATATAGTCAATAATACGTTTTAATATTGTATTATTAATACTCAATAATTATTATGTATTATTAATATAATATTATTTATTATTAATATAATATTATGCATTATAATAATAATAATAATATTATTATTATTAATACACCGAATAAATGAGTGACGCAATAATTTCATTATTTAGTTGTAAACTAATTCAACACTAAAGTCACATGTTTGATTCCAAAAACTATTATTTGTTCCTCTTCCCGATATATACTGAAAAAAAGTAACCATATTTATGAGGACTCTTTACTTTGGTAGGATTGATAAGACACCATTTAATGTCACACATTTTTTTATAATTATTTTTAAATATTGTTGAAACAAATTTTGTGTGGTGGTGCCACATCATTAAAGAAGCCAATGACTCTTTTGACGTCATAATTCACTTTTTTTTTAAAAAATAATAATTAACAACAATTGAGTTGAATAATTAAAATTGAAAATTGGATTAAGAAATTTTTTGGGTTTTCGAATGGCATTATTTGTTTCCTCTTTAAAGTTTAATATATAATTCATAAATATGCAATACACCTATTATACTTTTTTTTTTAAACATATAAACCTTTTGAGGTTGTTTTGATAAGATTTTAGAAGAGTATTTCAAAGAGTAATTGTTAATTTTTGGTTTCAATATAAATTTTTATAGAATGGTTTGTAGAGTGATTGACAATTTTCTGTTTAAAGAGTTGTAAGAGAGGTTTGTTACTTTTTTTGGATGATGTGACATTTATAAATTTTTTTAATATGTAATAGTTCCACTTTATATATTTATCATTTCAAATTCCAAATTATTTTTTTATGCTTTTGAATTTCTTTTAAATATTTTTTGTCTATTTTTATTTTTATTTATATTTTTAAAATTTCAATCTTTTTATTGTGAGAATACCTTTTATTTTCTTTCATAATATTATCTTAGTATCCTAAAAAATAATATTATCTTTTTCTCCTTTTTTTTTTGAAAAAAAAAATCTCTTTAGTAAAAAAATAAAATTTCAATTAATTAGTTTAAAATTAAAAATATTAGGTAAAAGGAAAAAATAAATACAATTATAAAACATATTTGAACCTTTTCAATTAACTAATTTAAAATTAAAGTATTTTGTAAATAAATAATAAATAAAATTATAAAACATATTTATGAAACCATTTAATATATATATATATATATATATATATATATAATACAATATGAATGATAATACTTTCTAATTATTCAGTTTAAAATTTATAATATTAAGTGGGAGTGAATGGAAAAATAAAAAATCAATGAAATCAAATTGAACTAAACTCATCTAATGGATGGTCGTTTTATGACAACATTGGATCGATCCTTTTGATATTGAAGAATAGAAAAGAACAAACATAAAACATAAATAAATTGAATATACAAATTTTAAAGAAAAATAAAAATGTATTTGTTAATTTGTAAGAGAAAAAATTTAAATGTAAAATAGAAATATGAAAAAAGATTAGAAATATTATGTTATTTATGGAAAATAATTTTTGAATTAAAAATATAAATAAAAATTATAAAATAAATAATGAAATATATTTTCTTAATGGCGATATTGAAAATAAAACATGATATTGGGTGAATAAAATTTATAAACATGTTTTTTTTTTTTGAGAATTTATAAATATGATTTTTAAATATTAAGAAATAAGTATAAAAAAATGAAATAAAAAATAAAAATACGAAAAAAAAACTAAAAAAGGTATAAGAAAAAACTGAAGAAAACGAAAATAATAATAATAATAATAACTGAAATTAAAAAATAGATGAGTAGAATTAGAAAGAGGACTATTTAGAAACGGCCTCGGCAGCAACCACATTTGCTGCCCAGTAACGTGGAAAACGGGAAGCCTCAAGTTTTTTTTTTTTTTTTTTTTCATTTTTTACTCTCTCTCCTGTAATTTTATTATTTTAAAATTCATTTCCTTTCTAATGGAAATACATTTTAAACTACCCGATGTGTCCGTAGCACGATTTGTGAGTTTGGTGTTAATCTAATTCTACTTTTATAGTCACAAATTTGATGCTTGGAATTGGTATTTCTAATTCCATTTTCCCCACTTATTCTCAAAAAAAAAAAAACATTTTAAATTTTTTTTAATAAATTTTATTTCTACCATAGTATTTGATGAATTAGTTTTAATTTATATTTTTTATTTTATTAAAATATAATATATCAATTAGTAAAATATAGCATATTAAATTTAATTAATATTCACACTAGATAAATTTTTTTAAAAAAACTCAAAGTTAGCACTAAATGCTTAAATTCAGCGTTTTTTTTAGATTACAATAATTAGAGGTAGAAGAGACTCGAATCTCAGACTTCTAGATCATTAAATGTACATTGATGCCACTTGAACTACTATTCTATTGGCTCAGCGTATTCTTTTAACTCTACCAGATTTTGATGTTAATTAATATTTTTTTGTTGAAAAATAGAAAATTATTTATATGCTGCAACTATGAAAAATTTTTATTTCTTTTTTCTATTATAGGATTTTCTCTCTTATTTTTTTTTGTTTATTTAATTTTTATATTCTCTTACCTGCCGTCTATCCTTTTTCCCTTTTTTTTATTTAAGGAAGATGAATTTATTTGGTTCTTTATTAAAAGAAATCACTTTCTTTATATTTGAATTTATTACGTTTTGAGCGTGGAGTTCAAGCCCGACATCGGTATTTGATTCTCATATTATTTGAGAACAATAAAGCATGTTGTATAGGGTTTATTGGTCTCCTCTTATTGTACCAAATATTTTTCAATCAAACTTTATAAATAAAAATATATATTTTCAATTGATTAGTGCTGCAATGGTTTCATTGTTTTATTTTATATCAGTTCAACGCCAACGTCACATGTTCGATCTCGAAAATCGTTATTTGTTCACCTCTTACATGTACTCAAAAAAAGATTTTTTTAAATAAGGATCAGTTTAATTTATACCGACTATCTATTAAAAAATAATTTCTTACAAATTTTCTTGACTTTAAGCATTTTTAATTTTTATGATTTTGTAAATATTTTCACAATAAAATTTGGAGTCTATATGTTGATTTTGGGTTTTATAATTGTTTTATCGAATTTTTAAATATTTGTTTAGTTAAATACTTTTTTAGCACAACTATTTAAGAGATGAAATTGAATATAAAACATTTTTTATTGTATCATTGACATTTTATTAATGGAATTTAATATATTATATTTTAGTAATTGGTATATTATTTTAAAAAGTAAATCTAGAATAGATATCACATTATATTTTGTTATAATATAAAAATGTAGTTTACAATTAATCTATCTAAGACAATGGAAGAAATCAAATTTACATTATAAAAAAATTAAGGAAAAATCAAAATTTGTTCACAATAGAAAAGAGGGTAAATTTAAATTTATTATGCCAATTAAGAAAAAGAAAACTTGAAAAATGAAAAACTGCATAAAAAAAGTAAAAAACAAAAAAACAAAAAAACTTGAGGCGTGCAGCTTTCCACGTTGCTGGGCGGCAACAAGTGTGGTTGCTCCGAGGCTGTTTTTACATAGTCCCCAATTATAAATAGTGGCCTCCTCACGCATTTTCATTGTGCCAGGTGGCCACCCAAACACTCCTCTATTTGCTGAAAAGCATACCGTAAAAAAAAAAAAAAAAAAAGTAAAAAACCATTTTTAAAAAAAATATTAGGGCTCGTTTGATAACGTTTCTGTTTTCTATTTTCTATTTCTTAGTTCTTGTTTCTAGTTTCTTGTTTTTTATTTTTTGAGAATAAGAAACAATAATATGTTTGATAACCGTTTCTGATTCTTATTTCTTAAAAGATATAAAAAACAGAATCAAACTTGTTTGATAATTATTTCTTGTTTCTTGTTTCTTATTTCTTGCTTTTTGTTTATATATATATATATATATATATATATATATTTAGGTTTCTAACAAAATATAATATGCATTAAAATATGACCATCGAAAGTTTACATTTTCTAGTATAATTAAAAACAATATTAATATAAAACTAACCATAAATTTAATATGCTATCTCTCACATAAATTATTTGTCACAAATGACGTGTTTAAAAAATGTTGTGAGTGTAAAATATTAAGGTAGTGCCAGTTGTATATTTTAGTGAACAAATTTTTCATGATACCAAATTTTTTACGGATCCCGAGTGTATTATTAACTTAAATAATAAATAAATACACATATACAAAATTTTCAAATCAACCCATAAATTAAAAATACATAATTCCATTAAAAATATAAACAACAAAAGATTACAAAATTTAAAACTAAAAAATAAAATGGCAAAAAAACATACAAAATTAAAAGAATTAAAAATTGAAAAATATAAATATTGCAAAAATGATTTGAAAAAAAAGGTTAACAACAACCATCACACCACATGCAAATGTTGTTATTTTTATGGAACGCATAATATAAAACTAAAACAATACTGGGTTTCAGAAAAAAAAAAAAAAAAAAGAACGGAACAAGAGAAACAAGTTTTGAGAGTTATCATTTTTTCACATAATTTGAGAAACGTTTCTTGTATTTTTGGAAACAAAAAACGGGAACAGTTATTAAACAAGACCGTTTCTCAATAAATAAGAAACATGAACAAGAAACAGGAAACGAGAACATTATCAAACGAGCCCTAAAAGACCATTTTTTTTAGAAACAGTAAAAGACCATTTTGGTCCCTAAACATTAACTATTATTTTTGTTCTATTTTTTTTAACACATTATTTTTGTTCTATTTGATCCTCAAGTTTTATATGTCTAATTTTAATTTTTGATCTATATGTTCAAATTTAAAAATAGTCATGGAATTGCCAATACAACAATACCTCAAGCGGCATTAATATACACTTAAAGACTTAGAGGTCTTAGGTTTCGAGTCTCCCCTACCCCCAATTGTCGTAATCTAAAAAAAAAATAGTCATAGAATTAAAAATAAAACTTAACCATAATTAAAATAGATGATGTGGCTAAAAAATAATAATAATAAAATTGTTACCATCTTCTTCCATTTTCAAACTAGACAATATATATAAATAATTTATGAGTACCTTTTGATTATAAGTTTAACATTTACTTTTGCCAATAAAAAAAGTTTAACATTACTTAAAAATATATTTTACTAAAATTATAAGTGATTAATATTGTTATTTTACTAAAATTATAAGTTATTTAGGCTAAAATATAGTTTAACATTATTTCTGTAACCTTATTAATAGGTTGTTCAAATAATATGCCATTAATATTTTTATATAGTGGCATTTGGAATCTGGACGACTTGTACGTTGATTATGTTGTTTTGAAAACTATTCTTTAACCTAGAATAAAATTTTATGATATCATGCAATACCGTATTTCACAACACCAATAAGTATATCAAGTGAATACCAGATAATGCCATTAATAAGTCAAACTTATTTGAAATCAATAACAATATTGAATAATGTAAGAATCCGACTCTAAAACAATGTTAAAAATAGTTCTTACTCGGCATGCATGAATTTAAAACTATTAAAACTTCCACATTTTTTTTTTTGAAAAAGAAAACTTCCACATTTTAATATAGAAAACCGTAAACAAAGCCTGGAGGTTCAATTCAGAAATAGATCACCACTCAAATAAAAAATCTAAAACAGTTAAGCCTCTGGTTTGAGAATTATTAAAAACATGTTCAAAACATAAACCAGAAAAGAAATAGGAACTCAAGTTCCTGACTACATGCTGAAACAAATACTCAAATATAAATAAGTTGGACAACAGACTCCCGTGATCTATCAGCTCCTCCTCTAGCCGTCCTAATGCTGCCTCAAGTTACCTCGTAAAAAAACCACAGAAAAGGGTGAGTATGAAAGCACGAAGTAAGAATCCCCAGTCGGGGCACAGTACATAAAAACTACATCATCTAACATCCTAGCAAACATGCAAAACAGCTTACCAACCGAAACGTGGTAGAAACTTGAGTCATCAATATAACTCCCAAACCTCGGGAGTCTCTAACTCTTGGCTAGGTGATCAGCTCACTAACTGTTCCTGGACACTCGAATGAGTCCCTGAATGTTTGGCTCTAAACTGAACAAAGATGGTGTACTGACGGCACTAGCCCGAGGGAGCCGTCCTCTCAACCTCTAGTGCGTGTGCGCACACACCGCATGCTGCTGCAAATTGGGTAAATGTAGGCCTACACAAACTACACTAATCCAGGTACGCATGTCTAAGCCTCGGAGGGTGTCCACTGATCAGTAGAAAGTGGAAGGCCCTTGGCACCTAACTGTGACAGGAAGCTAAAGATCGTGCCAAGGTAATAAATGGGCTTAATTCTTAAATTAGTAAACACATTAATTACACCCAACAAAACAATTAATATTAGTGAAGTAATTTTCACTACTTATATATACTAAACTATGATCGAATTTCTTAGTCAAAATAAGACTTCAATTGCACTCCCAAAATCACACATAGAGTTCTACCATATATCTCCGCATTATATTATTCATCAATGATCACTATTAAACACTAGAAAATTGGCTCATACATATATACTTGAAACTAACTCTTATATCATTTATGAGGGACATTAAATCATTCAAGGCATTCCACAATGTTACAGAATTTATTGTGAATATCTTTATGACTTAATAAACTTTAAGTACCACGTAAAAGTGTTCTACTAAGTGAAGATATAATTCTTCATTTATATACACTCAAGTTCAATTTAACTAGCTAATATGAAAGTTTAGTTGAACTGATACAATACTAAAATTAAAAGTTAAAATTGGATATATGCATATATAAAGAAGTATAAGGTTTAAAAAAATACAATTCTAAAAGTGGGAAGACTAAATATATGGTCTACATTGTCTATATTATAGAAAATTATTCCGAAAAGTTATGGCAGAAAAGAAAGATAAATTGGCATAGTATTTGGCATTTTCTGATTAATGGGTTTGGGAAACAACAATATGGTTATGTGCATTTTTTGCGATGTTTGCTCATTAATGGGATAAATGTGGGGTGCACTTTATCTTATTCATCACGCATCTATGGCTTCATGTTCTAGTGGATTAGGATGGATTTAAAGATAATGGTTATACAAACATTAATATATATATATATATTTTTTAAAAATATTTACTAATTTATTAATTTTAATTTTATTACGTATACTTAAAATGCTTAATTTAAGAGGTTTTTTTTTTTTTTTTTTTTTTAAGTATAAATTGGGTGAGGAGACCACAAACCCTTCAAAGAGGGTGCAACTACTCTCAAACAATTAAGAGTCAAATAATACCAATTTCAGGGATCGAACTCATGACCATGGTATTGAACTAAATTTCCACGGATCTTTAAGTTCACAATTCAAATACTTAAAAAAAAAAGTCTAAAATTCAAAATTCTAATCTTTTGTTGTATAGATGTTAAGTTACTATGGATTATTATAAACTATGATAGAGTCGTACTCAAAAAAAAAAAATCTTTAATATTTTTAGGATTTGTCAAAATATTGATAATTAATTAATGAAATTTCTAAGAGAAGAATATAATTTATTTTTTTGAAATAAGGTAACCATATCCATCCATACCCAAACTCGAGACCTTAAAGGGAGCATATCCTTAAAACTCAAGTTTTCAACCACTGCACCACCCTTTGAGGACTTTACTTGAACAATTTATTTAACTATCAAATGTCATTTACTTTAAATGATACTAAAAGTAATAGCTTAATCAAACACAATTGTATGTTCCGTTATAACTAAGAAATTATAAATTCAAAATTTTCAATATTATCGATTGCTATTGAAAGTTATCGAATAGTCCAGTGATGCAATGATTTTATTGTTTGGTTGTAAACCAATTCAACACTAGCGTTACAGGTTCGAGCCCGAGAATTAGTACTTGTCCATCCCTCTCCTAATATGTACTAAAAAAATGTTATTGAAAAGCACTCATAAAAATAAGGATAATTGAACCGAAAAAATTAATAGTTCATTGGTTTCGTTGTTGGTTGGTAATTCTGAACACTATAGTCACAGATTTGATCCCGAGAATCGATATTTAACTTTCTTTTATTTGAGAGCAATGATACTCTCTATATAAGTTCGTGGTTTCGTCGATTATAACTTTATAGTTTTTCTAGGTAGTTATAGAATTAAAGTGTTTACAAAGTTTTTTTTCGAGTTACAACAATTAAGGTTGTGAGAATCAACCCATGACCTTATGATTTATGGTCATTAATTTGAGCTATGGCTCTTTTGACTAGGGTTTCCAAAGTTGAAGGCTTATCTATCCATTTCATATATTTATTTTTTTTAATTATTCGCAATTATTTTTACAGTGGTAAATTGGTTTTATTTTCCGAATTTCTGTTTTATTATGATTTTTTTTTCGTCAAAGTTGTCCAAACTAATGGACCAACGAGTCAAGGCCATAATCCATGAGGCCCAAACCTAACCAAATATATTATTAAAACTTCAAATGCCCGAAAAAGAAAACAAAAGTAACTACAATAAATAAATAAATCTATATATATATATATATATATATATATATTTATTTATTTATTTATTATATGAATAAAAAATCAAATGGTTTTTCAAAAGGGGTCTTAAGTTATTAAGATAGTGTTTTTTTTTTATCTTTTATATTTTACCTCTTCATTTAGAAGTGAAAAGAAAAAACACTTCACAACTTGGATATAATTAAAGGTAACAAAACCAAAGCAACACATGTCTAAATCATATAAAAGAGATAATAACACAATTGATTTATATCTTAATTAATTCCAGGTTATGGATTTACACTAGTTAGATAGAGACATAGAAATAGAGAAAAATGTACATTACATTAGGATCTATTCGCTATATATATTTACAACCTAATCATTAACTAGTGAACATTCATAGCTTAATTAGTCTACATATAAAAATTAACCCATTCCATTCCTTGACCATAATTGTTCTCTTGCATATAATAGAACACATCTTCATATTCTTCAAAAAGTAGCTCTCCCAAAGACGACGTCGATTGCACCGCGTCCATCGTCACCGAAGAGGATGGGCTATTACTCGAAATTCTCTCGCTTCGTTCGACCAGTTGTTGTATCTCATTCTTTGCTTGCATCAATTGCTCTTTGAGTTTCATCATCTAAAGATAACACCATCAACCAAAAACTAATTAATTGTGGATATGGGTATTTTTTGCATATATACCTATGTCAAAAAATGGACAATTTTGTCACTTTTAAAAGTATCCCATAATAAAATATTCCATAATTTTGACCCAATACTTAAAAGCATAGACATATATGGAACACCCCCCATCTAGAGTTAGATAGAGAAATCAATAGAGAAAAGTTTGTACGAGAGTCCAATAATTTATTTATGTCGCACCATTTAATACCACAAAAATAATTTATAATTTTTTAAATATTTTAATGTATAAAAAAAATTCAATTGATACCTAATTATACCACATGATCAAAGTAGGGTAGGGAAGTTCTTCTCAAACTATCCCATTTGCAATTTGCTAAAGATGGCAAAATTGTACGTTAACGAGAAAATGTAGAAGAAGAAAAAAAATCGCAACTCTAAATTATTGAAAGGCTTTTGAACCGTTAAATTATAATAACTTGGTTTTAATTTAAACTATCAATTAATGGATGATTTAGCTTATAGCGGTTCATCTCAACTATAAAAATTTGTAAACTTTATAATAATAATAAGTTATAATAACTAAAAAAAAAGTTATAATGAAGTTGTTTTTGTTGTATTATAACTTTTATTATAATAATTTATGCTATAAATACATATTATTATAACTTTTGTGCAATAATAATCTCATTTATAATAACTGTTGTCGTACAGGCACACTATAGGTAGCTCACATTCTTTGAACCTAGCCCTCATGCAAGTTATTCTTTTTATTTTCTTGGAAAAAAAGTATAAAACATGTTTTATTACCTTTTGTTCATTTCTTACCAAATGAGCAAATACAAAAGACTGTATTTTTAGTACTCGAAACGAACTATTATAAAGTCAAACAATAACTCAACTCCACATGCGAATTATAAGAAAAGTAACGCATAATAATAATTAAGAGTTTACGGGTTCGAGATTAATTAAATTATTTACCTCAGATTCAAGGTGAGAGTTTTGAAGAACAACAGAATCATGAGCTTTTTTGAGCATGGAATATTCATCTTCCATCTTCTTGTTCTTCCACCGTGCACGGCGGTTCTGAAACCACACCGCCACTTGCCGTGGGTCAAGTCCCAATTCCGAGGCTAACCGATCTTTCCTCTCCGATTCTAGTTTGTGTTCGTTTCCAAAATTCATCTCCAAAAGCTTCACTTGTTCTATACTTAGCTTCCTCTTCTTCAATCCCGCCCCCTCCCTGGCCTCCTTCGCTTTGCTCCGCCGCCGCCGCCGTTTAGTCACCTTATTTCCCTCCACCCCCCCTGAAAAAATGAATGAAAACAGATAAATTATGAAAAAACTATGATATATGAAACTATATATATCATGATTAGTGTGGTATAAAAAAATTTGTTGTTGACGAGTATAGTTCAACTGATATTGGGTTTGGTGCATGGAGGGAGAAAAAGTTTATGATGTACAATTTCATTTTTGATGTTTCACAATTTTTTTTTAGCTTGTTTGAGTTAATGAAATGATATGAAGATGTGATGAAGTTTGAGATAAGTACCTTGTTGGGGGAGTACGATTTGAAGCTCGGGGTTGTAGAGGTGTGAAAGGAGTATCGTATTGTCATCGTCGGGTCGGAGATTGATAGCGGCCATTGTCGTCGTCGGGGAAGTAGTTCAGTAGTTTTCCTCTCTTGATGATTGCTTTGAGGAGTTGGTATTGTGGAGTGAGTGAAGAGTTTGGGATGTGTTTAGAGAAGAATTTGGAACTTATTTATAGAAGTAAGTTTTGTTGATGCATATGATGACGTAAGTAGGATAGGCTTTGTGAAATATGATTGGTTAATGGTGAAAGAAGGTTGATAGAACTAAATAAATATAAACTTACAATTACAAATTAATTTTCTACAAAATTTATTGATGGTAAAAAAATGTAGAATTATGTCTACTTTCCATTAAAATAATTTTTTTTTAATATAATAATATTTGAAATTGATAATTCTAACTTATTAATTTTCTAATTATATAAGATGTTATTAAAGTTACCCAACCATTATTTTTGAAAAAACAAGGGAAGTATCAAAAGTACTATAATAATGGATAATAATAATAAATAAAAAGAGAAAGAAAATGGGTGGGGACTGGGGAGGCTTGGCTTGGCTTTGGCCTGGGGATCCCAAACAAAAAAACACATAACAAATTACAAAAGTACCACCTCGAAGATAATAAACAACAATAATAATAAATAAATAAAATATAGTACGGTTTTTGTTAAGCATAAAAATTTGAAAAATGTAAATAACTTTTGTTTGGTTGCATCACCTTTCTTTACATCCATCCATGTCATGTGCCATCTCAGATTCCCCCACTATTTTTTTCTCTCCTTTATTTATTTATTATTAATTTTTGTGTTGGCTCGAGGTGTGGGTGAGTTTATTAAATGATTAATGATATGGAATGTGGAAATTGCACGCAAATTACCCCAATTCTTTTGTGATGAATTGACTTATTTAGGTGGGTACAAAATGGTTGGATAAACCATATGCTAATATATTATACATGATTAATTTTGGTTGATTAGATGACATTTCATTATTTTTCTCGTCAAATAAATTTGACACGCATGATTCTAAATTGATAACGGTAAATAATGAAAAAGCTAAAAATTGAAAAAGTGGGTTACAATATAGGGGGGGTTAGAGGTATTTTTCATCTGTCCTGTGAGTAATATGAAAAGACTCCATGAAAATGAAAGTTAAATTTTGTGGCTGCTGAATCACCACCCATGCCCTTTGCCTAACATTTATTTTAAAAGTTCTAAATCTTTTTCTTTTTTGTCTAATTTCCTCGCCCGTGATCATAATATTGTCGGGATGATAAATAATATTCTTTTCATGTACACGTAGGTATAATATTGTTTATTTTGCCCACCAAGATAACATTAGGGGGTATTTTTTTTGACATATTTAGATAGTTTTTAGGTTAATTAGTTATATAAATGAGTTATATTGAATAGTTATAAATTGAGAGTTGTGCCAAAAATTCATTTGTTTGTAGTTTTTGTTAGAGGAGTTATAGTCAAAACCTTGTTTGGATGTAGATTTAAAATGAATAGTTTATTTTTAGTCGTTAAAAAAGAAATGATTAAAAATGAGTGGTTAAAAATAAGTTATTGGATTGATTTGAAAGCAATGATTAAAAATGAGTGGTTAGAAATGATGAGTAGTTATAAATGAATGATTAAAAATGAATGGTTAGAAATGAGAGTTATTTTCAAAAGTAAAATTGAGGAGAAGTTGATAAAAACTCGTTTAGATGTACGTTTTCGAAGAGGAGTTAATAAATCCTAGACCCAACTCCTAGCTAAAAACGTCAAACAAACAACCCCTAAGATTTTGAATGAGGAGTTAATTCAAGAAGGTATTTTGAATAGATAGAAAAATTAAAGTTTTATAATAATTCGTTTAGATGTAGATTTTTATGGAGTTAGCATTAAAATATTGGTTTGGATATAATTAATTTTTGTATGGAAGTTAGAGATAATAGCTTCTTTGGTTATAAATTTAAAATGAAGACTTATTTTGAGTAGTTAAAAATAAATGATTAGAAATGAATGGTTTAAAATGAGTTATTTTGAAGAGTAATTAAAAAATGCTCAATCTAAATCCTTCTCAAATTTGACAAACAAGCACCCCTAAATGTACACTTAATGATCAATAGCTCATGAGTTCGAGTTTTCCATCTCCAATTGTTACAGAACTTAAAACCCAATTTTTATTTTTGTGTGTTTGTCTTTTTATTTAGAAGAAGAGTAGTAAACAATCACCATTTTCCAATTATTTATTTGTATTTGAAATCAAATAACTACTCTTAACCATCTATCAAACTCCATATCAATGCACTTTTCAAACTCTACATCAAATTTGGTCACTCAAACCACTATTAACATATCAATTCTCAAATGAGTAGTTAATTATCCACTAATTCTTAAACGGTAGTTAATTACCCAAACTACTATTTATATCAATCTCTAAACGAATAATTAATTACTTCAATCAATGCTAATATTAAATTCTCAAACTAGTAGTTAATTACATCAATTATCAATATTAACCCTTCTACTCCACTATACTCTTCTCTTTTCTACAAACTACTACTTCTTTGGTCAAATATATATATATATATATATATATATATATATATATATATATATATATATATATTCCAAATTAGGAAGAAATTCAAATTTTAAATTCACATGTTTTTTTTAATTCAATAATATTTAGATGTGATAGATTTAAATATGTAATTTCTTAGTTATTGGATCAAATGGTCCGTACCTCATTTATATATGTTTTATTAATGAAATCTATAAACTTATTCAGTTTCTAAATAAATTGGTTTGTTTATGCAGTTGAATTTGTAGAATTTACAAACCAAATTTGATTTTTTTCCATTCTCTTTGAGCCTAACACATGACACCTTAGAACTTTAATTTCTGATTGGTTTTGACATATTACTAAAAGCTGCTTTCAAGTTGAAAAATTAAAAAAAGTGGCAGAGACTGATTGAATTGTGATTCTTTTTTATTTTCAATCCATTAATTTATATATCCATATTTATTTCCTTTCCCTTCCATTTATTATTTCCTCTCTAATTATAGTCATACCCAGTGGCACAAAAGAAAGGATAGAGCTTCGGCATGACACAACCAAAAAGAGAAACTCGCACATCATCCATCATCTCAAACCCTTTCAAACATATAAATAAACACAAAAACAAAATTCCATTTTTCTTCAAAACAAAAAAAACACATATGATATGATAGTTTATAAACAACAAAAAAACTTACAACTTTTATTGGATAAATGAATATTGAAAACGATAATATTAAGTGGACGAGTTGTTGTCCTTATGTCCTTATGAAGGGTAAAATGGTTAAAATAAAATTATAGGAGTATATATATGTTTGGATGGAAGAAATAAAAATGGAGTGATTTAAATGTGATATTCAAATGATTAATTGCATAAGAGCCTGTTGAATAAAATTGTTTGAAATAACAATTGTACAAAACTATGTTTAGATAAAAATATTTGAACGAATGATGGTATAAAAATCATGTTTGGATAAAATTGTTTATATGAAGAAAAAAAAACTTGTTTTGAGGTGTGGTAGGAAAGTGTTTGGATTTTGGCAAAATATTAGAAGTGAATTTGTTTACATCGGAAAGATGCAAGATAGTGGTGTGCTCCAAGCACTATATATAAAAAGAGCATGAGACTTTGGTTTCAAAGCATCTCAGTCAGAAACACTTTAAATTTGGTGTACATGACTTTAGTTAAAGTCCTTTTGTATTCTCTTGTGGAGAGTGAGACAAAGGGTGTGAGTAGTATAAGTTTTGAAGAAAGTGTTTATGTAATTGGGGTCGGGAGAGAGAATTTTGTGTGATTGTAGCAATTTTTCACATAGTAAAATTTTTTTACGTCCGTGGTTTTTTTCTCCAGTTTGGAGTTTTGGTCCCTCGACTATCAAGGTTGTTCTATTTTGGTCTCTAGACTTTCAAAAGTTCAATTTTAGTCCTTCAACTATTAAATTTGTTCCATTTTGGTCCCTAAACTTTCAAAAGTCTAATTTTAGTCCTTCAACTTTGCAAAAAATTTAAAAATAGTCCTTGTAGTCAAGAAAAAATTAACCATGATTAAAATATGATGAGTTGGCCAGAAAATAATAATAAAAAATTTATAATACTGTTCATCTTCTTCATTTCCTCCTCTTCTTCATCTTTTCTAATTCACCCATTTTTCCTTTCAACTTCTGCAAATAAATTTTATTTTCCATTCCAAAATCTCTTATATTTCTACAAACACCAAAAAGTTCATCTATCCTAATTTTTTCTTGATTACAAGGACTATTTTTCCTTTCAACTTCTACAAATGAAGAAGATGAACAGTATTATAATTTATTATTATTATTTTCTTGCCAACTCATCATATTTTAACCATAGTTAATTTTTTCTTGATTACAAGGACTATTTTTAAACTTTTTGCAAAGTTGAGAGACTAAAATTAGACTTTTGAAAGTTTAGGGACAAAAATGGAACAAACTTAATAGTTGAAGGACTAAAATTGGACTTTTGAAAGTTTAGGGACAAAAATGGAACAAACTTAATAGTTGAAAGACTAAAATTGGACTTTTGAAAGTCTAGGGACCAAAATGGAACAATCTTAATAGTTGAGGGACCAAAATGATATTTTAACCTTTTTATTTTGTTATTTCTTTCTAATTTCTCAATTATTTTCTACTTATTTCTGTGTTATTAGGGAAGGTTTTTCCTAACACAAACATTATTTTAAAATGGTAATTTGAGTTCTACTTCACTTTTTATAAGTTGAGTGATAAGTCTTAACTATTCATATTCTTTGTGTCAATTTTGTTGAATATTGTAGTTAATAAAAAAAAAACGTCGCCATTGAGCAACAAAATTAAAGTTAAGAAATTCGAATGCACAATCTCTTAAGCATTGGTCTATATTTTATATCGGTTAAACGATATTTTCGTATCGCTCCAAATTCGAGCGAGTCAGGCGTGTAAGATTCAATAATGTACGTTGGTCCAAGTAGAATAGAAGCAGCATGGTAAGGGGAGTGGCGACCCCCACACACGAGAAATGAAGCTTTGGGTTTGAAAGAGAGTTGAAGGAGATAGGTAGGCAAAAGGGGCAGGAAGTCAAAGATAGAATAAAAAGGGCTTATAATTTGATTCAATACAGACAGACAACTTAGGCTCCTTCTACAAAATAAAAACAAAACAAAAAACACAGCCACAAAATAAATCAAAATTAATAAATATGCACATGGGGTGCACTTAAGAGCCTCTTTTACGCGTGTCATCTCCCCAAAATATTGTACTACATTGGACCACACTAATAAAATAAAAATAATAATAAATCAATAAAACTTTAAATCTCAAATTTTATCCACAGTCCCACAGCCGCAATCCCTTTTCAAATCTAGATTTAGTTTAGTTTTACACATTACTTAAAGCTCGAAAATCACTCATTTAAGGACAAAATATTCTAAGCGAAGTTGCTCCATGGTAAATGACTAGAGGCGTCCATTCATTTTTTAGAATGATAGTCTTTTACCCATGTAAGCAATTTACGTTTGAGGTGCAAGTTATTATACCAAAGATTATAAAATTTGGAGGGTAATTAAAATGAGCGTTATAAATTATCTTATCGTTTATTCTAATTGGTAGTCCAAAACATGAATTTAGTTACTATAACTAACTAGCTTGTACTCCAAATTGATAAGGGCGACAATATTAGGATGATTGATACATTAATGTTCATATTGAACAAAAATTTTCATGTCAATAGAGATAGTTGTCAATATATATAATCTTTCTTTTTAACTAATGAATGTGAGAGGACTTTATTTGTACCCCAACACAAATACAAATGATTATAACCTTTATTATAATATTATTAATAACTTGAATCCCACCTTGAAACGAGTTCAAACATCTCGAATAAGATTGTTGGGAGGAAAGAAGAATGTCATCTCGAATAAGATTTATCTACAATTTGGAGTGAAGGAATAACTACGAGGAAAATCCAGGTGTGTATATTCGGAGTGTCGATAATGATTATGAAAAACAAAATATTACTTATAAAGAAAGGAAATAAGTTAGTAAAGTATAAAAATGTAGCTATACAAAAATTGAGATTATAAAGAAATGAATAGTAATTATAAAGGAATAGTGTTGGAGGACCGAATTGAATGGATTAATAACGCAATCATTTCATTGTTTGGTTGTAAACTAGTTCAACATTAACGTCACAGGTTCGATCCGATAATCGGTATTTGTCCACCTCTTTTGATATGTACTAAAAAAAAAAAAAGAATGTTGGAAGACACAAATATAATAAAAATCTCTAAAAAATGACTGAAGTAAGAATAAAATATTGAAAGGAATCAAATAGGGTTCTTATGAAGATCCGTGGAGGAGTTTCTCTTTGCTAATTTTGTGCAGATTTTATCCCGAAGGGAATCTGTTTGGAAAGGGGGCATTTTGCTGATTAAGCCACTTCTGTTTGGGTAAAGTTGAGGGGTGAACTGAATCCGGACATTTTTCAAAAAGAAAATGAACAATAACAAATTAGTACTTGTTTGGAGTTATTTATGTGTGTGTGTCGGTTTCACCAAACCACTTTCGAAAACCCCACTTTCCCAATAGGGGTTTAGACCACATGGAATGAACGCTACGTGGACCTCTGTTTCTCACCCCAAACACTTCCCTATTCTTTCCTGTTTGGATTCCCGGATTGGGCTAACCCTTATCCCTTTTTCTTATTCTAGCAAGGATATCATGCGTAGATTTTCCAAACACCCCTCTCCCCCTTTTTTGGGTTATTGAAACTAAACAAAGTAATTACTGCTTACCAAATGCTACCACCTTCTTGGAATTTGTACATTTTATGATTTGGATAAAGATAAAGTCTCCAATAGCATTACGACACTGTGTTAAAGATAAAAGATTATAAAATAATGTGTTTGCTTAAACTATAATTTTTAATGTAATGATAATAATGAACAATTACAGATAGACAAAGAGAAGGGAAAAAAGAAAAAGAAAAAGAAAAAGAAAAGGAGTGCGCTTCAGCGTGGGATGGGATTCCTTTGTCGGGTTATGGAGTTTATTTATTTATTTCATGTTTGTTTTTTTTGTTTTTATTTAAGTGATTAATTAAGTTTGAAACTAATGGGTGTCATGTTTATCCCAACACATCCAACCCATGTTTCCCCATCTTCCAACTTCACATTGGTATGCAATTTAATCATTTTTATTTCTTTCATTAATCTTCAATGAATCAGATCGGTTTAATAATATTCATTATATCATTGCTCTTCATATATATTTTTTTTTTTTTTTTTAAAGTTGGGCCAGATCCGCATTTAATTATCTTCCAACTAACCATGTTTGAGACTTTCCAACTCAGACTATATTGTGAAACTATGCAAATGGAAAATTAAAAAGAAAGAGAAAAAGAAAAAAGAAAATAGTTGTAAGGACCAATTCGGAAAATAAGCTCGAATTAGATAGAGTAAGTTTATAATTCTATTTGAATGTATATTTTTCAAAGGAGAATAATTGTTTACGGTCTTCTTTGTTATGATTCTACTATTATCCTACATCACAAAGTGATGAGATTTTGTAGTAATATATCATATAGTGAAAATATTCATCTCAAAATTATGAATACTTACACTATCTAATAGAATATTAGAGTTCATTAAGTCTAAACAATTTATTCGATTTAATAAAATAAAGTTGAGATTAAATAAGCATCATCTTGAAGGGATATATTCAAATTCCACTAACTATATCTCGAATTGGAAAGTAAGGAGATCTCGTAACGATGAATAGCATAAGTGGGTCATTTCTCTCATCATCAATTGATTGTGAGATAAATGAATACATGCTATTTAATAATTTTTTAAAAAAATTATTAATTTTTTTTTAAAGCTTGAACGAGATGAATTCTGGCAAGAGGGGACCCCCATACTTGGAAGGCTGGTATTATGGTTTGTACCCTACTAGGTGTTGTTGGATGTGGTAATGTACCAAATTCTCACCACTATTGTATTACTCTTTTTAAATAATAATATTTAATAATAAGGTAATAATAAATAGTTGCTTTTATTCTTGTATGTTCATAAAATATTTAATTAGATTTGGTACACATTTCATTCACGAGACAATTTTATGGCTTTGTTATGTCAAATTGTAAAAAAAAAAAAAAAAAATTTGCAAAATTTTGATTTTAAGTAAATGACCACTATCATTTATTCAACTTATTCTTTGGACATTTTGTAGTTTTCAAATTCAACAACTTATGTTAATTTATTTTAAAAAAGAAAATTAATAACTTTTTCTCTATGTTTGGTCACTTTAATGGGTTTCCACTACACCATTAATTTCTTATATAAAATTGAATAAAATCAAAGTCTATTCCACCCATCAATCTTCAATTTCACTCTAGCCTTAAAAAGTGAAAATGTCACGAATATGTCAGAAGAGGTACTGCTAGAATTTCGTGTGAATTAGAACCAAAACAATAGTAATGAATTTGTACGCAATATTAATTATCATATTAATTTCTTTCTTTTTGGTATATTTCTATGCATACTTTTTTTTTTAATTATATTATCAAAAATAAACTTTAGTAGTTCGAATGTTCAATTCTGGAACTTTCAATTTTCCATCTAATAGATAAATAAATTTGATGCCTCGTATGATTTTTATATTTTTGAGATTTAATTTTAAGAGTCAAATAACCCTTTTGTCTAAGAATTTTTTTAATTAAAAAACAGTCAAAGACCCTGTTGGATACAATATTGAAGTTGATTTTCTTGTTTTTTTTTGAGTACATATTAGGGGAGGGGGACAAATCCTAATTGTCGGGTTCGAATCTGTGACGCTGCTGGTGTTGAACTGGTTTATAACCAAATACTGAAACCATTATAATCGTTGATTTTCTTGTCTTGATGTCATAAAAATTTGAAAATTAAAATTCTGTTAAACAACAATTTAGTTTTTATTTTGAATTTATTAAATTTAAATTTGTTGACTCAATTCTTTAACAAATATTTTATCTTTTTTTATATATAAATATTTGAATCCTAATCAAATTTTAAAAATAAAAATAAAATTTTGAAAGTTAATTTGTTTAGTGTTTAAATTTTGATTTGGTTTTAAAAATATACCTAAAATGCAAATATCAAGTAAAAGGAAACTATAAAAATGAAGCAGATGTATAAACTTAAATCACAAATATAATAAATATAAAAAAATAATTATCCAACCTATATTAATTTAATGTCATGTCACCTTATGGTAAAATGCCACCCTAATAAAAAAAAAGGGTATAAGGACACTTGCACTTTTGTCAAAAGGCCACAACAAGGCCTAAGGGCTAAGGCAACCCAAGGACATGATAAAAGTAGGGGCCATCAGTCCCCATGTTTGGAGGAAAGCAAAGACAATCTCCCAAAACATCTAATTGGATATCTTTCTTAAGTAATTTTGTTAACCTCAACTTATAAAATGTAATTTAATCTTTTGTCAAATCCCTAAAATCTACAAGATCTTTGATTCATTTTAAATTTAATAAGAGAAAGTTAAATATTAACATTTTATTTTTTGTTCATTTTATTGATAAGAAAGAAATGCAAACCATCCATGTGACACATTGTTACCCATTGGTTTGTAATATCAATCTCAATCCTTAATTTACAAAATTAATCATTTGGAAATTGTGATTTAAATTATGTAATTGATGCATTTTATTTTAATTTTTTATCATTGTAAAAATTTGTTACCTTTGAGGTAAATTTATTTTTTCATTTGAGTTAGAGTTTTTTTTTTGTGAGTTGAAGTTTTATGTTTTCCACGTTGCGAAGATTTTATTTGAAAGAGATATTTGAAGATTATGAGAACGTTTAACAATAAAAAAAACTTGTCTATGTATATATGTGTAGAGTCAACTTACTTATTGTTATGTAACATAAGTATTCACCTCACATTTGTTAAATTTTATTCTTCAAATTTTTTTTATGATATATTAACATTTATTAAAACAAAAGTAAAATCAAATAAATAGATTGTAAAATTTATGTCATGTGGAATCAAGTAGATAAGTTTTTCTTTTAACAATTGTAAAAGGAATTAGAATTTTTTATTTGTATTTTCTTTCTTTACATTTTGAGAAGCAAGTAATTGATTCAATTTTTTGTTTAACAGAATCACCAAATTAATGATGAAGAAATCATATATCAGAATTGTGCCATAAAAATGGTGGGAAAAGAGAAAATAAAATTGTAAACAAAATTGGTTTTGATTAGTGGAGAAGCAATTAAATAAAACAAAGTTAGTTGATTAATTTTAGATTTTCCAAGCTGGCCTTACTTTTCGAGACAATAAATGTATTTGATTTTGCGATATGCTTTTTTGGCATGCACATGCCCTCCCCTAAGCTGTACCTATGTTTATTTTTTCTTTTTTTAATAATAATTATTGTTCAAATATTTTAATTGGTCACTAAATCTTCCAGATGTGCTTACGTGGCCCGCTAATTTTCAATTCCCAACTTGCTTTTTTTCTGTCACCACTAGGGGAATCAAGGATCAATAACACATTTATTATTTCTAATTTAATCATTCTGTTTATTTGTTTAAGTAATGACTTTATGAAAAGCAATGTTAAAGCTTTTGAAATTTAAGGGACTATTTAATCAATTATATGAATTATATATTTGTTAAAAGAAACAATTAAAAAAAAAGGTATGAATAGAGTGATTTCCCTAGAAGTTGTTAGGAGGGTTCAGTATAACTGTTTTTTTTTTTACTAAAAGATATATCATTCTAGTTTTACAATTTATATTAAAAAGAAAGTTATGTTTGGGATTCAACTTAGAATATGTAGTTTTAGTTTTTGATGAGAGGAAAAATTAGAATTATTTTAGAAATGAGAATCATAACCTCTTAGTTATTAAGTAGTAAGTTGAACTTCACTCTAATTAAAACGTGCTTGTTATTCAAACATTTATAGTATTTTATGTTCTGTTATCTTTTTTTTGTTAGATCGTTGAAGTATTTTTAAAATCATCTAAATAATATTTTTTTTTTAAAACTAGAATGTTAAAAAAGTTATCAAAATGGTTTTAGGAAACTTCTCTGCTGCTCCAAAAACATGTAGTTTTTAGAGAAAAAAAATGCTTTTGTCATAAAAATAAACTTAAATATACCTCTAAATAATTTTAAAATCTTACAATTTACTTTTTATTTTGTAACCATATATCTTGGAAAGAAATGTTAAGTGAATAAAAACATTAAACCCATTCTCAAAACAAACCCTCAATGAGTAGCACGAATGAAAGTCACAAATGTTTATCCATCCATTCAAATTAAGTGTTGAGAATTATCTCTAGTGTATATATTATTCCATGTAGTAATTAAGAGGTTAAAGATTTAAATTTTTCGCCCAAATGTAGTTGAATTATAAAAAACAAAACAAAAAATAAGTGCTGTTTTCCCTTGACTTTCGATTGGGGAGACTACTTGGGCCCATCTTTAGGAAGAGCCCAGCCCATTTGTCATTACCATTTCCTGGGGGGCCCAATTTGGTTGGTTTCATTACAATGAAATAAATAAACGAGACTCTTACCCTATATTTAAGGAAAATTTAAAAATTAGCAAATTATAATTATCGATATTAATAATAATACTCTATTAATAATATATGATACTATACTAATGGATATTTATAATACAATATTAATGAATATAGATACTTATTGTGTGAGAGTCTATTTAATATAAATATGTAGTGGCTATTTAAGAGTGAGTGTAGAGGGCAAACAGAGCGAGTGGTATCAATGTACATTAATAAACTTGAGGTCATAGGTGGCGGGAGAGATTTTTCCCTTCCCAATTTACCCGTACTCCATTTGCCGCATTGAAAAAAAAAATGTTAGGCTAACGTTTACAAATATGGAGAAGATCCCTAGTCAATTACCATCCAATTATCTTAATACAAGACTTTTCATTAGCTTATTTTACATTAAATTTTATTTTAATAGTAGTAAAAAAATAATAATATAACAAAAGATTTTATTTTTTTCTTCTGATTTTATGTTTAGAATAACGCAAATTATCTCACTTGTGATTCATTAGATTTTCCACACTTAAATGACCGCCCACGACCATAAAATCCAACAAGAAAACACAAACATATAGAAAAATGCCTATGTTTTGTACATGTATTGAAGCCTCCCACCTGCTCCAATTAATCATTCCATGAGTTACATGTAATATGTGAAGATGTAAAGTCATGTGTGATATTTCCAAAACTGATATTATCAAATTTTTTTTATTTTTTAAAATATTTTTGCATCCATTTATTTTGCTTGTTGTCATCATTTTTTTAAAATTTTAAATTTAAATTTTTTGAAAGGTTGTTAGAGTGAATCTATTATGAAATTATTAAACAAACCAAATCAATTAAAAGGAATGGTACAATATAATTACAATCTATTTATTTTATTATAAGATTGTAAGTTTAGATGTCTATTTAAATTCCTCAAAAGTTTAGACATTTGTAACTTATTTATTTATTAAATTTTCTAAAAAGTAGTCATTTCCCTAATTCAACATTTCAAATAAAACTTCTTGAAAACCATATTTTTAATTCAAGATTGGGAAGAGAATATTTCTTTTAAGGGATTTTTCATGGAAAAAAAATTTATATAAATGCCAAAATTTTATAAAACAATCCAGGTAAAATTGATTAAAAACAATGAAAATAAATATATTTTAATTGAGTGTACATTAAATATTTTTAAAAATTATTATAATTAAATGGATTGCTAAAATTTACTATCTATAAAAAATTTCCTTTATTTTACTTGAGATCAAACAAATGTTTTCTATAAAAAAAATAAAAAAAAAAAGAAAAAGAAAAAAAACAAAACATAGAAAATTCAAATCTCTCTTAATTTTTTTGAGATTAAATTTCTCTTAATTAAAAAAACATATGGTTAATGTCTTCATTAATTAAATTATAATTAAATTGACATAAAATTTAAGAATTTTAAAACAAATCTAACACTGGAAAAGACGTGAAAAACTTCGATAATTAAAGTATATATTAGGTTGCAGTAGCTTTTTTTTTTCGAAACCCAGCTAACAAGTTTTTAACATGCTAATATATTATTATTATAGAATTTATTCTCCCTAAAAAAAAATTACTTCTACATTTTTTGGTCAATCATCTTCTTCTCCCTCTGTTTACCCCTCAAAAAGAGGGGTTGATCGTAGGCAGTGATTTTTCCCTAAACTTTTTAGCTGACAGAATCGGCTTCTTCTTCCTTCACTCCACTACTAGAAAAAACACATTTCATGACTATAATTTATAGTCATGAACACCTTCCATTAGGGGTGTTCACCGGTCGGTCGGTGTCGATTTTTTGGAGGAAATCGACGCCGACCACCGACCAGTCGGTTTATGTCGGTCAGTTATCGACAACTTCGCTGGAGCTCTAAAAATCGACCGATCGGTCGGTCGGTTTGTGTTACTTTGATGAAATAAAAGAAAAAAAAGGTGAAAGAAAAATGAAGTTGCCATGCAAAATATAAAGAAACATGAAAGAAAATGGAGGAGGAAAAGAAGACGTAAATGAAAAATAAAATGAAGATGAGTCAGAGCTTAAAGAGAAGAGAAAAAATAAATATAAAGAAATTTATATTTTAAAATTATAATTAGTACATTTGAAATTATAAATTTATTAAAATTTAAAATGTAATGAGTGTTTTTCATTTAATAATATTATTTATAATGAAAAGTAATAATTACATGCTATGAATAAAAATATTTATATTCTTAATAATGCAATCAAATAATAGTAGAGTACAAATGACAATTACACCTATAACATACACACTACACAAGGTGCAGTCACATCATTTTTTTTTATGAATTTTCTGCCTAAATGGAGAAATTCATTTGTGAGACATGGGTGGGTTCGAAAAAATCTCACCCAACCTCTCCGACCGACCGATTAATCGGTTTAACATATAAAAAATCGACACCGATCGAATTTTTAATAAAATCGACCGATCGACGTCGGTTCGGTCGGTTTTGGTCGGTCGGATCGGTTTTCGGTTATCTCATGAACACCCCTACCTTCCATGACTAAAATCAAGAGTCATTGTCTCCGCTGTCACGGAAGGTTCAACTATGACACTATAGTAAAAGTGTCATAGTGAATCAATTATGACACTATATTATAGTCATAGATGAACCATTAATGACACATATATAGAATCATTGATGAAATAATAACGAAAATTTACAAGTGTCATCGTACAACCAGTTATGACATTTTATTATAGTCACAATTGATCCATTAATGACACGTATATATAGTCATGATTGAACTATTTATGACATTTTATTTTAGTCAAAGTTGAACCATTAATGATACATATGTATAGTCACTGAGGGAATATTAACGACTTGTTAATATTGTCATTATAGCTTATATATTGACACTTTTTTATAGTCATCGATTTATGTAATATGACTATTTATTTATGTCAATTTATTAGTTTTCATGACACTTTTTTATGCCTATTTACAACATATTTTGTTTGTGTCTTTACCTGTCAAGAAAGATTTATAATATGCATCTCATAAATCTTATTCAACAAGTATTATTTCATATATGACTAAATAATTTGTACACTACACTTGAACAAAAAAAAACAAAATCAATATCAATAAATTTATAATTCTTAAAATGTCTACAAGAGGTTTAAAAACTAGAATGTTTACAATATAACAAATAAGCATGGTCTGCTATCCCTTGTGCAAGTATATGTGGATTGAAAATTTGCACGATAACCATAGATACAAGCGATTTCTCACTTTGAACAAAGTACCTACACACTGTATTAATAAAGATTTGAATTAAAAGCTGCACAAGAGAATATAAATACTCATAATATAAACATCACGTGTCACAACTTTCATGGTAGGGCCAATTTGTAGTAGTGATGTAACACCCTGACCCTGGATTTACCTACACCTGTAACTCTAGTACTTCTATACGCAAAATAGCACCATGCTTTACTTAACTCTTTACAACAAAAAAAGGTATAGCAATTTGAGAAAACCCTCCTAAGTTAGATTTACAAATCCAACAAGATTCTAATACACTATCACCTAAACAACTTGTCAAGAATTCAAAATTGATCATGCACGCAAAACACTATTTATCTAATTCCAGACCGTGACACAAAAATCCCGTGTAGCCTACATAGACCTTCAAAGCGCTTTACCGTTACTCGATAGAAGGTTCCTAAAAAAACATATATGCAGCGTAGAACAACATTAATGTCGAACCTACAATGTATTGATTAATATCAACTTCTATTAGGTGTTCATACTTCTTCCACACCATACACTAGACACCCCACCTGGAGAACTCAAATTACAAACTTGAACATATATCATATGTCCGCAATGACCAACTCCAGCAAACACTTCTTTCTTCAACCTGTTCCACTTTAAAATGCATAATTAATTCATGTACCACACATTAGTTCATAATAACATAACCTTTTAAAAAAATCCAACAGTAAACACATTTGGAGGCTTATCTCAAGAATAGGACAACTCACTTTTACAAACCATCAAAGTGATAGAAAATATATTACACCTTTTAAGCCACCCTACATTCACAAAAAAATAACCCAAACTCTTCTTAGTAGCTTAACCTTACCATTGCACACTTTCACTACAAGCATTTCCTATTCCACTACTACCAACTATTCAGTCAGAACATCTCTAATATCAGCAAATAATTACAAAGAAAAACCACAATGGGAGAGAGCACCATAAAAAACTCTCACCTATGTTGAGAAGATCCTCCATCGTGAAGCTCGATCTCATTCACTCTCGTGCCTCCTACATACAGAAGAGACACCATAAAATATACATGTATTTCACACCATAAAATTCAGTAACAACTTATAAACATAAAATTCACTAAAAACAAATACGCAAGCTTTGATCCCCACAACTGAAATAGCAAATCAGGGTTTTGTGTTTAGGTTTTCTCTCTTCCACCTTCCTTAAAAGAATGAACCTAAAAATTATACATACCTCAAGAAAAATTCTACAAACTTCATTCTCACGCCGACTCGATGCAACCCCTCGTCGTTCTTCGTCGAACTGCGGTCAAAATCGCCCCTCCGAGGTCGCTTAGGTTCCTTCCATGTGGAATCCTCTTCCAAACCCTTTTCGTGCGATTCTTTTTTTCCTTGAGGTCTCTCACTCCAAGAATTTTATATCCTTGGCCGTAAATATACAGAACATTGTTGTCCATCATTCCCCTCCCTCTCTAGGCTTACACCCAATTCAAACAGCTTCAATTAACCCAATGAATATTTACAAAGATCAAACAAACCCAACATCTAGAATTGTTGAGAACAATTTGTAAAGGTATAAAAAAAAGTTTTCCTGAATTGGGTTTGACAAACAAAGACTGCATAGAAACAAGTTGGATTGATTCATGTAAGACTTAAAATTAATTAATTAATGTAGTTATCTTAATGGGAATGTGTATCTAACATAGTTTAGGTTTTTAAAATTAAAGAGGAAACACCTAACCCGTTCTTTATATATCTATCCAAAACCTTAGTAAGACAAAAATACCTTATTATCCAAAGTTTATCTCTTTCATAAATCTAATATGCATTGCTAGCTTTACGTCAGTTTAAACACTAACCAAATTTTACCTAACTATGCGATAATTAATCTTCACCCATACACAATGCATATAGTATTTTAACATCCTTCTCTTGAAAGAATTTACTTATCTATACTTTAATGTAAATATTCAAAGCCACACAATGAGACTTATCCACTAAAATACCTCACTTATCTTCCAGCTTCTCCTTACAACTCACTATTTTATAACTCTCACATTCAAGGCATGTACCCCCTTCCTTTTGCACCTCTCCTCTATAACTCAAGCATATTGGCTTTTATACATTCTATTTTACCGCCTTAGCTTCCCCCTTTGTAAGTAAGTTATCTAACTATCCCTCTCTACACTTACAACTCAAGACTTAAAGTGGAAACAATCACGATCCTTTCCCCCAAACTTCATCAATACACACTTCACTCCAATAGGGTAGGCTTATGCTCTAAAAAAAACAAATACAAAAAAAAACTCTAATCCATATACCATTACATTCATGCACGCTCAGTACACTAGGATATGGATTAATGCCAACAAAGCCGTCAACTTTATAGAACTATATTATTCCATCAAGATAGTTCAACCAATAGATTTACTCATATATCTATCTAGTGATCCTAAAATCCTACACTAGTAGACACAAAGTTCATTACACATTTACATACCCTTCACCAGACAACCCTTCAGTTTAACACACCACCACATCGTGTACCTCACTACCCTATACCAATGGAGTTTGCATAAAACCCACTTCACTCTATCACTCACACTTACTTTCACTCCAAAGGGTTTATTTATTTTTTATTTTTTCATGTCCACACTAGAAGCTATCAATATAAAAATAAGGAATAGAAGATAACTTGATTTTAACAATTAAAAATTCAACTTATGTTAACTCCAAAATTGAAACTTCTATTCTTTAACCCCTTAACACCTTCGGGGGCCTGCATCCCACCCAAGAGCCGCGAAAGAACCTGGTCGACAATATCTTTTTTGTTCCACTAGTGATTCATTCTTAACCCTATCTAACGGAAGGAAAAATCGGGTACATTCAAACAGTGCATTGACCCTAATTTTTTTTTTAAAAAAAAATGTATAATCCTTGATAAATACAACATTGATTGTTGTGTAACTAAAGTTCCACCCTATGGTTACTAGCAACTATCCAGATGCTCACTATCTGGAAACTTCAAACTGTCTGCAACTTTCCGCTTTTGGATACTCATTTCCAAAGTTCACTTTAGAGTCATGGCTTTAGAAGCTTTACCTCCAACCCGACTAAATCAAAACACCTACACCTAAATCCACTTTAGACACTTTACCAACTTCAAATACTAGGGTCTCATTCAACCTGACTTATCTGGATCTGGCTCTACGACCAAAGACTACTTAAACTCTCCTACAACAAGATGTAAACAACAGTCCCACAATCAAATACTTTATCAATACAAACTATGACAAACGATTATTAATGATACATTGTATTATGAACACTAGAAGTTGTAGCAAACCAACCTTGTTTGTAAACAACTTTCAAATATCCTTAAGATCAACCATTTATTGTTGTCATACCAGCAGATACTCCAACATGGAAACCAAACTCTTTTGTAATTCACCCCAACAATCACCTACACTAGAATGAATATTTGGACTCAACGTAACTCGGTTTTGCTCAATCCCCCCATTGGACACACTTTCTTTCTAAATAGTTTACATTTAAGAAATGATTAAATCCAGGCTTCAAGTTAACCACCCCTTTTTACTCACCTTTATTGCAATTAATAACTTCTTATCACAAAAGTACTGGACTTAACACACATGCCAAAACTGTTATCTCATGGAACAACTCTAATGCACTCACACTTACAAAAGTACTCGACTTAACACACATGCCAAAATTATGGTTTCTTTAATTTTACAATAGATTGATTTTATAGTTGTTTAACTTTCAATATATTCTCATAACCAAAAGATCATGAATTCTTTTTTTCTTTTTTTTTGAAATAAGGTAACCACGCCCGTCCCTAGGCCAGACAGTGGAGACATCGAAGGAGTATTGTCACAGGGAAGACTCGAACTTGAGACCTTGAGGGGACAAAAGATCATGAATTAATTAATGTGTTCTCATGACCAAAAGGTCATGGATTCGAATCAGCATGTCAGGCTGCTCCACTTTTCTAATACTAGTGAGAGTCTTACGAGCCTTACAACTTCACTACGACAAAATGGACGACAAAACAAGACAACTAATCATTGGCTTCACAGCACTTGGAAATAATTTCTTTCAATTCCATCACAAAATTCTCTCTGGAATTTTCACAAACAGTTAGTCTCATTCCACATCTATTTCATAATTTATCCCTTTGTATTTCTATTCCATTGGGGTGATTCTATTTTTCATATACAAAATGAATTTATGTTTGATTTTTTTGAAAAGAAATGACAACTAGAATGATAATAACAACACATACCATTAAGAAATGGCAAATTCTAGAAAAAAAAATCTCTAAAAATACTTGGTGAAGATGAACAGATACTTGAATAATTGACTATATATAAACAAAAATCACAAAGAATAGATATCGCAAAACTCAAAGAAACCCATAAGACGAAGATGGAATCAAAGAAACCAAGTAATATCTTCAATACCCACTATGGGAAAATTGTAGAGAAAGATGAAACAACATAATACCCATGAGATAAAACCAGAGACAAAGGTTCGAAGCTGAAAATCGGAGAGATAAAGAACAAGAATACCTCAAGCGAGCGTTGAACACTAGTGACGACAATGGTTGCGACAACGAGTACAAATTGACGAGCGCGATTGACGATGGTGGTGGTGATAAACTAGTTAAGATTGACGAGCGCGACACTAGTGAAGATTGACGACAAATACAGAGAAAGGAAGCTTGAAGTTGTGGCCGACGTTCTGGTCTAAACGGAAGCCAGCGGCGGCCGTTGAGATTCTGGCGTGTGTTCGTGGAGAAGAAGGGCGAGGGGTTCATTGGGTTCAAAGATGCCAGATACAAGTTTCTTCGCGATGCTAGGGCAAAGTGTCGTCTTCTTATTTTTTATGTTTTCTATTACTGTTTAAAAGATACAATTGTTTTTTAACAAAATCACAACATTCCAAGCTCGAACACATGACCTTTTTTGATGGTATTTTATGTATGACTCTAAATTTTAATCATAAGTAGTTAAAAATTGGTATTTTAGGCCCCTCCGTGTTTTACCCCATTAATGACACTTATTTTCTATTCTTCTCAAATTTTGGTTTAACATAAGAGTCATGGAATCCCCACTTTTATAGTAGTGCTCACACCAAATCCATCTCTGAAATTTTTTGTGTCACCTCTGAAATTAGCCCGTAGAGAACTTTTCCTACGAGTTTGTAATTGTGTTCAACGATTGTTTGGATCACAATTTTCTTCCTTAATATTAAGGAAGAAAATTGTGATCCAAACAATCGTTGAACACAATTACAGATCTATACTATTCTAAATCCAACAACAATAAAGCTATAGAGATGAATCAATAAAAGAGAAGAATTAATCAGGAGAAGAGATTGCACGCCGATCTAAAGTGGTTTGGACTTGCCTACTACACTATTACAATATGTTTTGATCTATCTTGATCATACACACTCATAATGCCATCGATGAATTCAAGAGCTCTTCAATGTTGGTTAGGGTAGCACATTATCCCTCACATATTAGTTAACTAACCCAAATTAACTAAGTTAACATAACTCACTTAATGCTAATGACTAATTCACTAAATAACAACAATGATTTCGGTGAAAAATCAGGAAAAGAATACAAACTAATACATAACGAGAGATGTTCATTTTTTCGAGGGGCTGGATCCCGCAGGAATCCACCGTGAACGGGGTTGGGGACAGAGACG
Source organism: Sicyos edulis (assembly GCA_036507275.1). Taxonomy (NCBI): domain Eukaryota; kingdom Viridiplantae; phylum Streptophyta; class Magnoliopsida; order Cucurbitales; family Cucurbitaceae; genus Sicyos; species Sicyos edulis. The sequence goes on along the minus strand of CM071855.1, from coordinate 6,966,062 downwards.
GGGACGGAGAATGTATTCATGCCTGTTTCTTTAATCCCCGCTTCGTTTATAATTTTTATTTCTTATTTATTTATTTTTTAATTTTTTCTTTCTATTTAACTATTTAATTTTTAGATAAAAAAATATTTGATATTGAAATTATTTATTCAAATGAATATTTTTCCATAATAATTAAGGATATATTTTAAAATTATATATTTTTAATTATTTGAAATTATTATATAAAATATAAAAATGAACAAAGAAAAAAAATAAAAGGGAAAAAATTCCACACGGGAACTCGATCCTTACCCATTCCATGCGACGAATCCCTGCCTCGATCCACGTGAAAAAATGGTGAATTTTGGACAAGGACGAAGAATGCATTCCCCGGGCCCACACCACCCATGGACATCTCTCATTAGAAGATAGAAAATTAAGAAAAAAGAAGCAATTCGTCAATTCGAGGGGAGGCTTATGTGTATATGAAGACAATCAACTGAACAAATTGAAGATTATCATCTCAACTAATTGAAGTTATCAACTGAATTGATTGAATGCTATCGGCTAACAAATTGAAATGTTTACGTTATATATAAAATATTTTCAAACTTTTGCTATTTATGAATATCTTAGTTGTTTTTGTTTTATACTATGTAAAATCCCTTCTTATTAACCATAGCTTAAGGTAAGTTAGTTTAAAAACATTTAAACCATAAATATTATGGTAAAGATTTTTTTCTTAAAAAATAAATATGATTTAAATCATAAAAATTGTATGTTTTGGGTCGGTTGTAATAGATTAAGGTTAGGTTATTCCAAAAATTAGATTAAGGTATCAAAAGAGGAAGAATTTCAATAGTTTTTTTTTTAAAAAAAAAAAGGAATTTCAACAGTATCTTAATAACTTAATAACCATGATTTAAATCTTCAATTTTCAAGTGTTATTGAATTAAAAAATAATAATAAGGTTGCAATCTTACAAAACATTAAATCACAGTTTATTTAATTTATTTAAAATACGAAAGAAAAGCAAAAAAAATACCGTAAATAGAAAAATATATTAAATTATTCTTAAAAATACCTTGGTTATATATATATATATATATGACATAATTAATATTACGTGTTCAAAATCCAGCGTAGGAATAATTCAACTCTAAAACGAAAAGGTGGGTAGAGGTGTTTGTCATAATTTATGATAGCTGGGAATTTTTTTATATAATATTTTATTATATTAATAATTTGTTATATTTTCTTGTGAGTTAGATATTTATGTATCATTTATCTTGAGAAGCAAGTAATAAAATTTTGCATGAAGTGGATGTAGAGAATTTTTCTAAACTAAACTTATCTTTTGTCTCCTCTTTTCATTTTATTTATAATTTGTTTTTGTTTTTGTTTTTTTTATTTTTTATAAAACTTATAATTTGTCTTGATTCATCTCAATTTGAACCTAATTTCTATTTTCTATATAGGAGCATATTTGATTTTTCAATAAGATGGAACCCCATAACACATCCTATCTAATATGACATTATGCTAGCTCAACATCTTCATAATAGAATTAATCCTCCCAAAATAGCATATCCACATTATGAGTGAATTGGTTGATCATTCATTAAATATATGAAAAATACATACGAACATAATATTTTTTGTCTTTCAATACACCAACCAAAAAAAAAAAAAACTATATAAATACATGGAAAAACGATAATTGTATAATGATTATTACAGTGCAGAGTGAGAAATGGAGATGAGCACAACAGCTGATAATAGAGAAAGCAACCAGCTAGCAACATTTGATACAGCGGCTGATGGCGAGCCAGTGGCAGGCCCGTCAGCGGCCGTGGCAGTGCTCGATGACACTTCGCTGACCGGTGGGAGAGGCGGGTCGACGATAGTTGCAGCATCCAATGGTGGCAACCGAGGATTGATAGGTGGTCTAGCTTCTTTCTCCACCATATTTATCAATGATCCAATTTCAACTGGTAAGACTGGATATATATTCTGGTCCGGGTTCTCACTATTTGGTCGACATGGATTTGCTACAATCATCAAAAAAGAAAAAAATTATTGTCGTATATGTCTTGACCAGTTGAGTTATATTATGATATTAGTTAATAAATTACTTAAGAATTTCTTTGCAGTATAAGGGAATTCAGTGATGATGCCATCGACATGGAAGTAGTCGGTATAAGTGGAAATCTCCATCGAGCTTTGGCTATAGAAATCGACGGCAAGGGAGACGTATTCGTTCCTCATGACATAAGCGAAGACGGAGATATTTGCAACCTTTAATTCAGCGATGACCGGGGTGCTATTCGTGGTGAAATAGTTCGATATTTCGAGGATCGACCCGCGAGGAATGGCGACAACTTCAGCAATGTTTTTAATTTCCTTAACGGCAGCTTCGGGGATGGAGCCATACTTGCCATCAAGAGTCAAGACTCTTGTTAAAGTTGGAAATTTGGTCTTGAAAATGGACAACACAGAAGTGTCATCCGACCGTATGAAAACCATTTGTGTCGATTGCTTCTCGAAACTCGCATTAGTTAACGCTGTTATTATAGTTCCCACAAGGTCAAGACCTTGCTTTGAAGCCAGGTATGCCGCATTCTAACACAACAACAATGATCAGAAACAAAACAGAATGGTTGTTCAAATAACTAAACAAATACATTAGCTTACTTGAATGTTGATCATAATCCCTGAAACCGCTTTGGCTTTGGCAAGGTCGAGAAACTCTGGGAGTGTCATGAACTTGCCCTTATTCTTAAAGGCAGGATTTCGCGCAAGCTGAGAAGATGACAAGTAAGGGCTAATAGTTTGAGCTGAAACAAGTTAAGATACAAAAACAGAACATGAGAAAACAGAGTACACAAAAACAGAGCATAGGAAAACAGGATAACAAAAAGAAGTAATGGACGTACGCTTGATAGTAAGAATTTCAGGCCAAGTAAGTTGAAAAGAGAAGATTCCGGGTTCGCGTTGAATTTCGGGGATAGTTGTGGTTTTATCGGAGAAAGTAGTGATAACAGTGGTAGTAGGCATAAGATCAGCCAAGTCCATGCAGAAAGGAACTCCATCTTTTGACAATTGTACTGAACAATCAATAACATCAGCCCCATCATCAATGGCTCCTTGATATGCAAGATCCGTTGAGCCCGGAAAATCCCCACTTGCCCCATTGCTGCTTATCACCAGCGAGTCTTTTTGTGCTGATAACATTCAAATCGTATCGTCTTTCAGAAAAAAAAAAAAAAACAAAAAAACAAAATAGTTATCAAATCGTCGTCATGAAGATCAGAATGGTTACCAGGCTGAGCAGGGCCGCGAATGCTAGAATAGCAGGCTGCAAGAAAAACACAGCACAAACAACTAAGATGATAAAAAGAGAAAGAAACAAAAAGAGAAAAGCAGAGTGTATATTGTACCAACGGCTTGAGAAGCAGTAACCGTGAAATCAGTGAGCAACCCATCAACAGAAAACTGTCCATTATCAATAAACTGAAGGTACTCACGAATAGGATCATAGCTATAATTGTAGCCAACAAGAGCATCATTTGCAAAGCCAGAAGCATAGACTTCAATGCCAAGCTTATGAGCATCCGTCACAAGTGTTGTTGCAGGCATCATATACCCATTTGGACCAACAGGCCAAATGTTTTCTTTTCGGATCAGAATCCCCGACGCAAACGACTTAATCATCGCCAAATCCTTCGCCAGTTCCCCGTATGTTTTTCCCGTTGTCGGCTCGGTCACACCATCTTCCAAGAATTTAAACACGAGCTTCGTTTCGGTGTTCTTCACATTCCCAATTAAGCTTTTCAAGATCCCGATCTCGCACGACGACACGAAGTTTACTCGCAACATTCTCATTTTCTTCTGAAGGTATGCCACCACACTCTGGTTGTGTTCTTTGAAGAATGCCTCATTCTGCGCAAACAAACCATGCCACTATCATTAACGATTCATAAACGAGAGTCTCGTTTCATAACCATTTGATTTTGAATACCTGGACGTTCAACCAAAGTTGGGATGGTTTCAATCCCATAACATCATCAACAGTAGAAATCGGGAGAGTAGTATCGAAGATACTAGGCCGGGATAGAGTACTCTGAACCACTGAATCCAAGAAGCAGCAAATGAAGCAAATGAACACAAAAGGATTTAAAATATAAAGAGATTTGAGTGGAAAAGAAATTACAGTTGATTCTGCTCAAAAGATCATCAGACATGTAATCAACAGAAAACCATCCTCGTACAAGGTTTCCGTTGACTTTGTAAGCCTGGCGAGCTTTTGGGAAGATTTCTTGAATGTTGGTTGAGTTTTGTAGCCTAAGATCAGTCAAGCAAATGCCAACCCCATCTTTGGTTAATTGGATGTTGCAATACAAAACAGTGGTATGTAAACCATAACCAATTGCATATTGATTTGCAAAAGTACTTGATTCTGGAAATAATCCTGAAAATCCACCTCTTGCTATCACTAATGGCTCTTCCCCTGCATCCAAACAACACACCAAACTCAATACCATAATACCCTTTTCATACTGTTTTTCATCCCTATCCTAATGCCTCATCTCAATTCTACATCGTTTTTTTTTTATATCCGTTAGTGTCTGGGCTAGCTCATAAAAAGACTTGTTCATAGGTGAGGAGACTTCATTAATTACCAATTGATTTTGGAATACGATCTAATATGATATTAAAGAACATAAAACCTAAATGAATTTGAGATCTGATTCAAGATTGATGAACTTAAAAAAGGCATCATCTTAAGATGACATGTTGAGGATTTTACATTAGAAAGTGAGAAGACCTGCCATAATAAATGAGTTGCTATACTTGTGGTATCAAAGTTGTTACACATAAACGAGTATTTGATCCAAAAAAATAAAAAATTTTGCTTCCATCCAAAATTGGTGAACTTATAAAGCACATGTAAAGATTATCATATCGGAAAGATGAGTAAAGCTCCTAGGATTTATAAAATAGATAATCTATTTCTCTCATTATAAATTGGTTTTGAGATGGCCTTATATTTAATACAAATTATGTAACCCTACAACATTTGGTTGTCAACAAAATCTGACGTTAATTCTTAATGAGATGGTGACTCTTTATTAAACTCATAATATCTAGTTTCCTAAGATCTTCTTGACCACTAAGCTATAATGGTGTCGATCTTTAAGCGAAAAAATAAAAAAAAAGACCTTTCAAAGTGAGCCATTTCCCTTTTGGTTTAGGGATGTCCTGTGCAAAGGCCGAGAAGGCCAAGAAAACTATGACCAATAAGCATTTCACCATTGTTAGCCTGTCTAGCTGCAAACCAGAAACAAAAATAAATCATAATTTATTCTTTTGGATGATTTCAAATGAATTTTATATTGAAAAAATCTACCTTGATTTGAAAAATCAATACCAGATCTGCAAATGAAATGCAAAGATGGAAAAAAAAAATCTAATTGGAATACATGTTTAAAGAGAAAATTAATGAGAGAGGGAGCTCAGAAAGAGCATTCCCTGTCAAGTTTATTCAGAATGAACAAAAAATGTCAAGGAATGTTTTTTTTTTTATTCTCTAATTTCTATTGCTTTCCCTCTCTATTAAGCCTTGGAAGGAGATGGGGTTAATTAATAGATCTCAGTTCCTTGCTAATTTAAGGTTGTTTCAGTTTCATAATTGTTTGGTTAATTACAATTAATAATAATAAAACTCTCCTTTTGCTAATTAATTTTCATCCTCACGTTTTTCTTTTCTGGACATTTCTGAACCTTGGAATTTTAACTGCCTTTCTCCATTATTTTCGACTCTACCATTTTTATTTTCTTTTTCGTTTTTTGAATCTCATTTTTAATCTTATCAACTTTAAAGTCGGAGGTTTTAAGATTTGATGGTGGTTTTTAATAGGATACTTGAAAGAAAGACAGTAAAAACAGTTTGACTTTAATGGAGATTTAATATGATACAGTTTAATAATGTTCTTTTTTAAGTTATAGTGATGTTATATAATTTTTTATAGTTCAAACAACAATTTTTAAGAGAAGATTCAAACTTGTAAATTATATATCGGCAATTATCGTGGAACAAAGTTCACTTGTAATGCGACAGATACAGATTTGATCTTGAAAATCGATATTTGACTCTCATATTATTTGAGAGTAATATGTTGAGTTTGTTGGTCCCCTCCCCCAATTTGTACCTAGAATTTAATAATGACTTAATAAGTTGTTGAAATATCTTGAAATTCTTTCCAAAAAAAGTCTTGAAATATGTTAATTATGTTTAATATTTTTGTATTAGACTTTTACGTAATTTAAGGCAAATGATGTATTGAGATTTTATGATAGGTGCATTATATAAATTAAGTTTTTTGAGTTACAAAAATTGATGGTGGAGGATTCGAATCCACGACGTTTTGGTTATTGAGTTTATACTAATGCCGCTAGCTAGCTAGATAGTAGCTACTGCTCTTATCGACACCAATGCTCTTTATGAAAACATGAGATTACTCCTCGTCCATTGTTTTGGTTTATTTAGAAGCTAAATTCGAAAGACATGGCTAAATCGATTGGCATACATTTTGAGTTTTAAGAATCCAAGTTCAATGTAATTGAGTTGGGATTTTTAAACCAACGCAATCTTAACACACTTTGCCATTGTGTAACTGTGCAACCATTGCCAACGATCTTTTCTCCAAAATCTCGAGGCCATTGGTGGTCTTCTCTATGTCTGACTGCAACCATCGCTAATGCGGCCGCCCTTCTCCTGCACATACGACCATACTTGTAAACCACCAACTACATTCTCCAAATGACCATCGTCCTTGACAGTCGAACTTTCGACGACTATCTACGATGATAATTCAAGAGGTAAACAACAGTTGTGATCTTTTTAGTTGTGATCGGTCGTTGTTCTTTATGCTAATTTAACATCGATATAAACATCTTGGAAGTATAAATCAAACCAAACAAAACATGAGTTAAAAATTTGGAGTTTAGAAAACAAAATATTCATGTACACATTTTTTTTAATATCTGTGACTGCCCATGTCAATTTAGGCACACCTTAATTATTGTCACCAAATATGCCACCTCACCCTACAATATTTAGATATAAAAAAAATTCGTAGGAAATTAATCCACCTGCCAATGTGACCAGTTGCTCAGCGGCATTAGTATATGCTCATTAACTAGAGATCTTGAGTTCGAGTTCCCCCACTCCCTATTGTTGTACTCTTTAGGTGGCCACCCTCAATTGAACCCAGAAATTAAAAATACTTGTAAATTTTTTAAGTTGACAATCTCAATTGAATGCTATAATTCTGGACAACTGTATGTCTAGTTTAATGGTTAGTTCACATATGAAAGTCAAACGCCTAAAAGCCACATTATTTTGGACAACTATATGTCTAATTTTCAACCAGTTTTGTTGAGCATGATGTGGACGAACTCATTTAGATAGAAACCAACTAAAACTAATATTACTTTGGGTTGCTTTGACTATTTGAAATACTTGAATGACAGACAAATAAAAATGACACTAATTTGTTTTTATTCAACAATCAAGAGAATGTAGATTCAAACCTGGAACCTAGTGGTTATAAGTTATATCGACAAAAAAGATAGACACTATTGAAAGAAATAAGATGTGGCCTGCATAAGAGCTAAAGAAACTTCAATTTTTAGCCAGAGAGATCAGGTCAGTGGCTTTATTCGGCCATGCCTTCTCAGATTCATCCAAATATGGAGCAAGAATATCCCAATACATTTTGAATGGTAAGCGTTCAACTCTTCAGATGTGAAAAAACTTTGTGTTGATCAGCTTTCTCTGTTATGGTGCCTGGCCAACAACCAAAAATTATAATATGCTAAGGAATAGGGGTGCAACAAAAAACCAAAAAACCGAACCGAACCGAACCAATGGATCGGATCGGTTTTTTACCTCAAAATTGGACATATCGGTTTGTAATTTGAAAAAATCGAAAATATTGGATCGGTTCCGGTTTTCATTTTAAAAAACCGATCCAAACCGATATATATATAGTCAATAATTCATATAGAGTAATCTTCTTTCCATTAATATTTCTTTAAATTCACCCCTATTTCAAGTAAAAAATATCCTTAAATAATTTTAAATAAGTTAAAAATACTTCTAACCCTTAAAAAAATAGTTGTTTACGAGAATGTTGTTTTTATATGAGAAATATTATTTTTGATATATTAAAAAAAATTGGACATTGGATCGGATCGGATCCATTTTTGGACATTGAAAAACCGAACCAATGGTTCTATACTTTATTGGACATTGGATCGGATCCATTTTTTGAAAACCGAAGATATTGGTTCAGTTGTCGGTTTGGTACAAAACCGACAAAAACCGAACCGAAATCACCCCTACTAAGGAACAGTGTTCTCTGTTTTAAGGAAGAGATCGATGAGTTGACAATGCTTGCAAATGAAAATATTTGGAGCGATGGTTGAATTATTATAACAAGAGATGTTATAATAACATGTGTTTGGAGTGCAAGTTATTATAATAAGAATTATGGTAACTTGCATGTTATTAATGACCTAAAATTATTATAGCAGAGTTTTATTATAAAGGTACGAAGGTTTTTTTTCTTTTGAAACAAGGGTAATCACGCCGGTCCCAAGGTCAGGCACCGGGAGACATCGAAGGAATGGAGACACGAGAGATGTCTATAAATTAATGTCACAGGTGAATCTCAAACCTGAAACCTTGAGGGCCGAGGGGAGCACACCTTCAAAGAAAAAGTCTTCAACCAACTGTACCACCTTTTGGGAACTAAAAAGGTTAAAGGTTATTATAATTGGGATGAAAGATTATGGGCTAACTCACTGGTAATTATAACAACTGATGGCCAAACACAGATAGATTATTATAACTCAATCTAACCCAACCTTAATGCCGAAGGTGCCATCCTCGTAATAGCCAGGCTCTGAGATTTTCAATTAGAGGCATCAACTAGAAATGGTTCTAGGACCGAAATTCTAAGCTAAGTGTTGGATTGCTAACGGAAAAACCGAGTTCCGAAAATTATCAGTATAAACATCAACTAGTGCCGATATGAGAAGTACCGATGACTTTCTTATGCTTACTGTTCATAATTAAATTTTACTCTAACCTATCAATTTAAACTTTTAAGTTGATGAGAAATTTAACATACTTCAAAACTTACCATCTGTTACGGTCATTGAAGCTTGGCGTGGAACATTTCAAGCTTGTTGTCTGAAACTAATTAAATGGAGTCCTCAAAATAACCAAGAAATCATTACTTTGAACACAACTAATTACTGAATAAGAAATGTGGAAGTCAAAGTAGTTTTTTTACCTTCATGAACATTAATGGAAAAACCAATTCCATGTCGATAATCCAGACCATCCTTTCGCAAAGGAACTCGAGCAAGAATATACAATGCATATGACCTGCTAATAGGAAGTCAACGTATCTCCAATCAGCTTGTTGGAATAACAACATACAGAGCAGAAAAGGGGAGAACTCCTACCATTTGTGCCATTTCCCAAAGCAATATGGCCTTTGGGAACCTGTCAAGATGTCTCTTCAGTTTAGATAAATACAAATAGCAGTACAGATTCAGGAAGTTCATATAGGACTTAATGACTCCGGCTCATACATATAGTAAAAGAACATATTGATAATTTTCATTCTCTCGTAATGACCTTATGACAGTGTAGGACGACAACTATTATGGGTTAGCTTAGTGGTAAAAAAGAACATTGGACATCTAAAAGATTAAGGGTTGTTGTCTATCTGCATAAGAATTTATTTCCTACAAGTTTCCTTGATATCCAAATATTGTAGGATCAGAGAGTTTGTTCTGTGAGAATAGTCGAGGTAGGCGTAAACAGGCCCAAACACTCACACAGAAAAAAAAAAAAAGAATGGAACGGCAGCTCACTAAGCAGCCAAGCCGGCAGCTTTTCCATTCATGTTATTCAAACAGATGATTAAAAAACCTTCCTTTTCATATGGTCGCAGCCACTAGCATAAGACTTCAATTTCCTAATTAAATCGTGTTTAATATGTAAATATATATATTCCGGAAAATGCTCTAGTCTTGAATACAATCGAGAATACTGCCAACAGAAGAATATCCATCTCACTTCAATGAGTCCAAAAAGAACAATCTTAGATTTGAAGAACAGGACTCTATCCATCCTCAATCAGAAGCAATTGGTAGAACAAAGTGTAAGGATCCCAGCCTTCTCAACCTGCAAAACAGACCAAACACAGCCAAAACACTCCCAAAACAGAGCAAATCAGCCTTGGTGAGTTCTCTATCAACCAAGGGAGTTATATATTGACAATTTGCAGATTACAAGCAAGAACAAAAGGAAAAGAACAAGATAGCTTCCCAGCAAGATTAAAGAGAAGCTGCTATTCTCTCCTTAGACCTAAGCCTACCCAAAATTCAGCCTCCTCACAATCAGCCCCCTCTCTCGTACAAAAACCTCTCCCCTCAAAATCCCACGACCCCACTAACGCCTAACAGAAAAGGCAGACTGATTCCCCTCAGAATTTACCCTGTTACCCCTACGTTGATATGTATGAATAATTGGAGGCCTTACACAAAGCTCTAGCCTAGCTGAAAGTAACCATCTTTACAAGAAGGTACATGTCTCCAGAAACCACTATCCCAATCACAACATAAACTGAATGGATTTAGTCCCACCCCATGGGTTCAGTCCATTCTTCTTCATGGAAGATAGACTTCTAGAAAGTACTAGAAAGCACTTGCAAACAAATACCACAGTAAGCAGATTAGGATTGGGAAATTTTACATTGATGTTGTGGCTTTTATTAATTCTATAATTCTACGGAACTTGATATCAAAGAGGAGTTTCATGGCTTCTCACTGCATTGCACTCTAATCTCTTACTTAATTACGTGTTGTGCAAAATCCAGATCTAAGCTAATCCAAGAACAAATGCACAAATAGAGATTCAAACAAATAGAAAAGAGAAGGATGAAGAAGAGACAACACCAAATCTATAGTGGTTAGGGAACGTCCCTACTCCACTGTTATGGATCGATTGAGCTTGATCGATCCACCATCATAATGTCATTGCTTGAAGTGTACAAGGGCTCTCTCTAGGTCTAGAGTTTAGTTCTCACTCTCAAATGAACAAAAACCCCCAAATGGAGCTCATATATGAGCTCCTACACATCTCTCATGATTAGACTAATCTAACCCTCTAATTAACTCAAGTTACACTTAACTCATCTAGGGCTAATTAATGATGTGTAATTCACCTATTACATTACGATTCTTCTTTGACTAGTAGTCGAACAAGCAGCTTATAATACCTGCTGGCAGTTAGCTTCCTCCTGCCAACCTTAGTTCCGTGCAGCAATTTTTGTTAGCTGTTCAGAAGCCAAACACGTTGCTTTTGACATCTGTTCTATGCCACTGTCAGTACGGTTAAAGGCAGAATCGACATTACTAGCCATCTTCCTCTTGCTACTTCTAATCATTCTAGTCGTGCTCAGTCTGGTTGCTGAGTTCTTGCTGGTCATCCGAGATTACCGGAGTCCATTCGCATATCAGAGAAGTAACAATACCTTCTTCTTATATAATGTGCAGAAGAACAATATAACAAGTCCTATCAGATCTCATTGATTGTTCAAAGGCCAAAGATAGGTTGCAGCCAATAACTGTCTCAACAAAACCACACCCAAAAGGGGAACAGAACAGAGAAAATGAATGATTTCTCAAAGTTTGCAGCAGCCAGATCTGTTCCAAGCAATATATACTGATTAAGGGTAGAGGAAAAAGAAAACCAAAGAGAAAAGGATCCAACCTAAAGTGTGAGACAGATGGACAATTGGAGGAAGCTGAAGCTGCTTCAATTGATGCTTGGCTGAACTACTGCAAGAAAAAGGGTTTGATTAATGAAATGTTCATCAGAAATATTTAGAGTGGCTAATAGTTAGTGAAGAGGGGAGACATACATTTATGAAAAGTAAATGAAGTTGTTGACAATATTTAAGGTTGCTTTGTTACAAATTATGACTGTCCTGTCAGAATTAGGTAGATAAGTAATGAAGTCTTGAGCTACTTTAGTGAAACAAAATTGTTGAATGTGTTGGGATACAAACAAAGTATCCCACATTGGTTAGATTAGGGAGAAGATCGTGGGTATATAAGTGATGATAACAATCTTCAATTGGTATGAGACCTTTTGGATAAAACAAAGCCACGATGGTGTATGTCCAAAATGGACAATATCATACCAATATGGAAATTCAGGTAGGATTGTCATTCTTATCAAAATGACGAGAGAAAATTACACTATTGAGTACATAAAGCTTCCATGAAATTGAAGGAATGAATTTGAAACCTGAACTGATTACCCATTCCAACAATCCAAAACCCCCTCTTTAAATTTGAGTTCCTCATGTCAAATAATCAATACAGGTAGCTAAGTACCATTAATATGTTCCATTCATAATAGGAATAGTGAAATACCATAGAGAAAATGAAGAGTCTAAAGACAATATTGCCACTTGAATCTCCAACTGAATTGCATTCCAACAAAAAGAACAACATTCAATAAGAAAATTTTCCACATTTCACAACATTATTTGACAAACACCATATCCATGAATCATAAACCATGTACAAAGAGACGACAGAAAAAACAATCCCGCACAGGGCATTGTATAATTTGCACAACCATGTAACATTGTAACGAATAAAAAATACCCAAACAAACACAAGACAACTATACTTTTAATGGACACAGGACAGGGAAGAAACAATCATAAAAGAAGGTTGGTTGCGGAAATCGAAAAGAATTTAAATTTTTAAACAGGAAACAAGACATTTAATCAAGCCTGAAAAAGCTTCTTGACTGTAGCAGCCATGTATTTGCCCTGATGCTCTGCAAGTGCCAACTCTGTTTCACTTGGCTGTCTCGAGCCATCACCAGCAAAAACTCCGGCACCATAAGGAGACCCCCCTCGTATCGTGTCTATCTTGAACATACCAGCACCAAACGTGTAGCCAATGGGAACAAACAGCATTCCATGGTGTGCTAACTGGGTAATTGCAGTCCATCTGCAACCAAAAGGAATCATGCTTAGGATCGACCCTTGGTCGATTGAGTTGGACAAGAACTGCTTCTAACTTTTATAGAGTTAAATTATCCTTGATAGAAAGTGTATTTCACTTTACAAGAAAATCCAAAATAATCAAAATGATATCTTTCTATGATGAATGGAATAAAAGATCTAATACCAACCCGAAACCAATACGATATATCATATTATAAGTGCTAACAGACTTCGAATTGGACAGGAACCATAAAAGAAATCCATAAGCACCAAGCGTTTTTTTTTATATCTGTGACTGTGCGGGCCAGCTTGTGCACACCTCAACTAATGTCATCAAGGTATGAATTTAAATGGCATTCCAGAGTTTACAAAGCAAGCCTCATGAATAAAGAAACCATTTTATGAATCATAACTGCCTGCATTTTATCAAAGTGACCAAGCCAAGTGGTTAAGCCTGAGGCTATAGGATTCCATAGGACAAAAGGAAGACCAAATTAATGACTCTGCACTTATATCCGTCTTTGTTCAAAAGTCAACTCTGAAGCTCGACCATGGATATAACTCTTTTTTCACTTATAGCATCACAACTCTCCTTCACATAGCATCATTACCCAATAAGTAGAAAACCTAATTTAAATTAATCACTATTACCAAATCCACAACAAGCAAAAAGTTCAACTCCCTCCATTCAGAATTCATTTGTGAGTCAGAAACATAATGAAAATTAAAGGGAACGAAACAACAATCAAGGGAAATTCCAACTGGGTTAATAAAACTCACTGCAAAACCATTGTTTACCAAAAGATAAGTCAAAATCAGTGCATTAAGAGTCCTAATTAAGCAAGTCAACCAGTGTTCAATTCTCAACTATGTGAAACCAGATACCTAAATCAGCCATCAACTCCTAGGTCATATAAAATTGACAAGTAACCAATCATTTCCAACAGCTAAATAGTATAGATAGAGAATTGGCTTACGCAGTGGTTTCTTGGCCGCCCCCTTGAGTGCCAGTGCTAACAAAGAATCCGGCAGGTTTCCCAGCGAGCTTCTGCTCCGTCCAGAGCTGCCCCGTGGAATCAAAGAACGCCTTCATTTGCGCCGCCATAGACCCAAACCTAGTGGGAAATCCAAACAAAACCCCATCAGCAGCCACCAATTCCGCGGCGGAAATCTCCGGGATCGTCGTGTCCTTCGGCGGCGCTTTCATCTGATCCAGAACCTCCGCCGGCAAAGTCTCCGGCACCCGGTACAAAACCCCCTCGAACCCATCCACACCATCAACCCCCTTCTTCATCCTCTTCGCCAAGCTCTCGACGTGGCCGTACATGGAGTAAAACACTATGAATATCTTCAATCTCACGGCCGGGTGCGAGACGGAGACTTCGGATGAATCAATCTGAGGGCGATCTTCTTCGACGGAGATCGGGGCAGTCCGTTCGGCATGGTCGTCAACGGCGGCGGCGGCGGCGATGGACGAGGGGACCTTCTTCTTGCTCGGGACACAACCCGCTCCCTTGCCCATGATAGGAGAATCTGTAATGAGGGTTGAAGTGAAATGGTAGCCGGAGCTCGAAATTGAAATTTCAATGGCGGAAGAGTGGAATTGAAGAAGGAAATTATGAATCTGAACGTGTTTGTTGTAAAGGGAAGAGGATGATGGATTTCAACGGCCAGGTCCCACCGGTGGAATCCAAATTTCGGAAGCCTCCAAGTAGGACTGGTTTTCGATCCAAATTTCTTCTTTGACTTATGACCTTATACAAATGTGATTATTTGCATCACCTAAATGTAATAAATACATAATAAAATTTTCTGTAAATCTTTTCTTTTCTTACATTTTATTTATTAATTAATCTTCTTGAATTAGACCAATACCATGGAAACCTTCTGTGGAGGACCAAAGAAGCCTCCAGCGTGAGAAACAAAAGGTCCGAGAGAATGTATTAGTAGGTAACGCATATGTAACAAGCCGAGGTCACTCATGGAATCTGCTTCATCCAGCTAAATATCACTTCCCTCTTTTCATTTCGAAGAACAACTCCAAATCCATTTTGGTCACTATTCGCTCTTACTACTTTTCATCTGTGTTTAATTTGTAGTTTGGATAGATAGGTTTTGTCCATTAATGGCAAGTCGCACGAATAGAGGGTCGAGGATTAGTAGTAATAGCATTTGTATCTTTGAATTCTGCAATAAAACACTCCCAATTCAGTTTCTCAATCACACTCTGCCTTTTCTCAGACATCACTACACAAAATTCATCTTCAATGAATCCTTTAGGAAGCTTAAAACAATTCATAGAATAGGTAGGAATTGCCTGCAACACGAATTTAATAAAAAAATATATATATTTTCCTCTAGTAGAAAACATCTTGTGCTTCCATTTCATTAAGAAACCCCAAATTCTATCACGGATATACTTGAATTTCCACTTCTTTGATGCCTTAAAGGATACATGTATCCCAAGATATTTTTCATGAGCAACCACCTTTGGAATTTGAAGGATCGTAAGAACTACATGTTTGACACTTTCACTAGTATTTAGGCTAAAAGAAATGTAAGATTTCTCATACTTAACAGTTTCCCAGTCATCACAAAGAAATCCTCCAACATTGGTACCACTCAATTAACTTCTTGGACATTAACTCTAAAAAATAGAAGGTTTCCATTCGCAAAGAATAAGTGAGAGATAGATAGGGAAACTCGAGCAATTTTCACCCCAAAAATAGAGTATTAATTTTCTGATTCTATAATCAACCTAGATAAACATTCAGTACATAAAAGGAATAAGTATGGGGAATAGGATCACCTTATCGTAGGCCGCATGTGGGTTTTTTAGAACCCCTCTGGCTCCTATTTATATTGAAAGTAAAGGATACCGAAAGTGACACACCACATGATCAACTGTACAAATTATGTAGGAAATCTCAACGTCACTATAAACTTCTCAAGGAAAAATCACTCGACCCGATCATACGCTTTACTCATATTCAATTGGACAACAACCATATACCTTGTTTACCCTTTAATTTGTCCGACCCTTTTATATATTAAAGGCATTCATACCCCAAAATAGCGTTATCTGAGATTAGTCGCCTGGTCAAAAAAGCACTTTGCATAGGAGAAATGGTTTTCGAAATGATCTTTATTCTATTTTGTTGAAAGATGGAAATTCAAATGCTTTAAATTCTTCATTTAATAATGAACCCAAAAATGGATTTAAATAGAGTACAAGAGATGACCTAATTATAAAATGAAAATATAATATCTAATCATAAAATGAATAGATACTACCTAGTCATAAAAGGAAAATATAGAAAATAATATTTAATCTAAGTTTAAAGGGAATGAATAATCAAAATGGTGAAAACACTAAAATAAACATAAACCAATACTCCCCCTCAAGTTGGATTGAATATGGAATACAAGTCAAACTTGGAGTTAATTTATCAGAGTTGGTCATGTGATGATGATGTCAGGGCTAATCAGAAATGCTGCCAAGGCCAATCGGGAATGTTGTTGGGACCAATCGAAAATGTTGTCAGGACCAATCGGGAATGCTGCGAGGACCAATCGGGTATGCTGGAAAAAACTAAGCAGGAATGCTGGTCATGACCAATTTGGGAAATCTAGTTTGGTACCTAGATGATTCTTCCATTGCGGCCGGTTCATTGATGCCTTTGAAGAGAGAAATTTTAGCTTTTTTTAAATGAATCAAGAACATAGAGAAGAAAGAAGAAGATAAAGATGGAGAATAGAGAGAAAATTCCTTTAAAGGATTTTGTAGAGAAAAAAATTTTTGAAAAAATGGTAGAAGACTGGTAGTGAGATTTTGGATTTTCTAAGGTTTCATAAAATGAGAATATAGAGGTTTGAAGGAATAAATTCTTTAAGGATTTGAAGGGAAAAGAAAAACGATTTTGGAGAAGGATTTGGAAGAAAAAATACAGAGAAGAAAGTAGTGATTTTGGAGTTATGGAGTGTTGAATTATGTTAAACTACCAAAAGCCTGTAATGGATGAGCTTTGAAATTTGAAAAATTCCCTACAAGTGAAATTTAATTTTACTTGGGGAGGAAATGATTTGACAGAGATTTGAATTCAGAACCTCCTAAGACCTCCTACTCTGATACCATATTGAAAGATGAAAATTCAAATGCTCTAAATTCTTCATTTAATAATGAACTCAATAATGAGTTTTAATAGAGTAGAAGAAATGACCTAATTATAAAAAGCAAAATATAATATCTAATCATAAAAGGAAAAAATGATCAAATAATAATAAAAAAGATATTATCTAATCATAAAAGAGAAAATATAGAAAATAATATTTAATTTGAGTCTAAAAGGAATAAATAATAAAAATGATGAAATAATAAAATGGAATGATTAACTTAAGATGATAACTTAGTATTTTTTTTTTAGAACAATGATAATGTTAGTACGGTTCGTCGTCCATGACATGTGAAACCAAAAAGAATCATGGTCGAGCTACACCAACTTATCCTTCTCAACATCTTGGTATTCTTGGGCAGCTTATATTAATGTAGTATTAAATGAGTCAATGATTCAATGGTTTCATGTTTGATTGTTAATCAGTTCAACACCAACGTCACAAAAACTGCCGTGGTTATTTCAATTTTAACCTAAATTTAAAATTATAAATAAAATAAGTAAACTAAAAAGATACATAAAAAATTAAAATTTATTGAAATGCCAACAAAAAATAATATTTGATTTTGAAATATACAAATCAAATATAAATTTTACCCGGACTTAGAAGTTATTTTCTATGAACTCAAAAAAGGAGTTGCTTTCTATGAATTTTTTTATAATTGTAAAAAAGGGATGTGTGTGACTTGTGAGTGACAATTTTTTTTATTGTCTATTTCATTTATAAACCTTTAGTCACTTATTCAAGGTTATATGTGCTTTCATTAAAGATATCAAACACATGAGCATATTCGTCTTCATAATTTTTTGCCATACACGTGAGTTTTTTCTAAAAAGTTGTTAATTAGAACCCTTTAATTATTATGCTACACATGATATCCTCTGGTTGGTACTCAATGTTTCAATTTGATTGTTTAAGTGAAATTTAGTTATTTCCTTTCCTTCTTATTTCAATATAATACAAATGTGTGAATCAATTATTTCATCGCTCGCCAACAAATGTATAGTTCGAGTATGATGATATATAACTTAGTAATAAAGATTCAAACTTCCCATCGCCAAAATATTTTTTTATTAAAAATATATATTCAATTCATTTATTTATTTCATCATGAATCCGAATATGGTTAAATAAATGAGATATTAATGGAGCTATGATTATATTAATATATTTTCAATTTATTTACGTTGACAGAAGAAAGCATCACTAAATATGAACATTTGATCACCAAACAAGTAACTCAAAAAAAAAATGTATTAGTAGATTTTTTTTAATAGAGGATGGAAATCCGAACGTAGGAAAATTGTACTCATACTTTTCCTAAAGTAATTACAAACGTAATTATTAATACATTTTTATTAGATTATATTTATTAATATTTTTTAAATGATGATATTTATAATTATTTTTTAAATTTAACTAGTTTATTTTTTGTTGTAAGAAATAAATACTTTTATTAATATATAAAACGTTGCAAGATTATCGAAACATCATAGAAAACTATGTCACCGAGATATTAAAGTGGTTAAATCATAGTTACAAAAAAGAGAGAATAGAGTGACATCAATACAAGGCCAAATATATAATAGAGTTAAGAAGGGATAGGGTATTTCTTGTAGGTGTAGTCCTCATTGAACATTCTATTGTTTCGTTTTTTCCACCAACTCCAAAGAAAAGTATAGATAATGTCGAGCTACAGTGTTTCAATATCTCCTTTGGATAGAATTTGCTATGCATAACAATTTTTACTTCATGTATATATTATAATTATAACTTTTTTCTTAAAATAATATATATATAATTTTTTAGAAAATCATAAAATCATAAAATCATATTCAAAATTAAGGCCAACGTAATCAAAGGGGAAAATATGTTAATGTAGCTATCAATTTGTTTATATGATAACATATAGATAAAATGTTATTTATGTTAGACGTTTCTGTCACATTCATATTTTTTTAATGTTTACATATAATTCAATATAAAAGATTATATAATTTTAAATAAAATGTAAAATTAATTTTTATTGTATTTTTTAGTTCAACGATGATTAAATATGATAGATTTTTTTAGTACAAATTGGGGAGAAGGAAACAACAAACCTTACCTAAAATACACTATCATTCTTATATGATTTTGAGGATCCATTCTGTAAAGTTAAATTGAATCACAATCAATCAACCAAATTAATGTGCCATTAAATTGGATTGAACATGAAAGATTTGAATATATCTTTGGACTATAATCATACATATACATAGTTGCAATAATAAAAAAAAATTATAAAGTTTACTATTATTGTTTATGAAGGAAAAAAATCTTTTTAGTTTGTCCTATAAATTATCTATACAAGATTTTAAATAAAAATTATTATTGTTGTTATTATTTTCAAGTTCGTTTATATTAGAACTAAGTTTGAAGTGTGAAATGAAATAAACCTAACATGTTATTTTAATAAAAAATGGTTTTTTGCATAAATAGACAATATTTGAAAAGTATTTGAAAATATAGGTATCTACAAAAATATTAGCAAAAGTAGATTTTTTTTAATACATTATAAAATCCAAAAATAACGAATTACAATCATACCCTCGTATTGGTGGTTTTTTAAGTTTGGAAGGAAAATTTCAAAAAAAGAAAACCATCTCACATTCCAAACCACAAATCACAAATTTATGAGCATTAATTGTGGAAAAGTATATCATCCGAAATCACATTTATTAGAGACATTTCAACTTCCTTTTTAAATACCTTATAAATTTAAAAAATAAGGATCAAATTATTGGTTTTTCATTTGGGAAAGAAAATTTTAAAAAAGGAAATTCGTCTCACATTCAAAACCAGAAATTGTCAATTTATGGTGCATTAATTGCAAGACGAAAGTGGCGACAATACATTGTTAAATGTACTGTTTTGATTTACATACAGTATAGATAGTAATGTACATATTATTTGATTATGGTAGTTTTATTTATAAATAAACCGTATGAGCTGTTGAACGTTCCATTTCGTTGATTGGAATCAGAACATGTTTGATAACCACACAATATTGAAATAACTTGAAATATACGGTACAACCATAATATATCATGTACCATACCGTATTTTAAAACTTTGTGTTATTTTTTAAAGTTTTTAATTTGCTAATATGGATACTTGTAGTGTGATTTAATATGTTTGCGATAGCGAACAAGTAATTTCGAATGTACAATACCGTATAGTAAAACATTGGGAAATAACATATATAATATTTGTGAATTGATAGAGACTCGTACTGTTGGAACAGTTTCACACAAAATTACTATTCAAAGTGAGATCAATAATAAATAAAAAAGGTCTCATGGGTTACAAAATTGAAACTGAAAGCGTTCGACATAAAAAAAGACTGTAATATAAAATCATCATTGAGTGAATGAGTTCCTCAATATTTATGCGACACTCTTCAGCTACTTCATGATTATGGTACATCTCATTTTCATCCTACTGACCATTATGTGCAATACGGATTGAGATTCTTATTGAACATATAAGGAAAAGTTGTATATAATTACAAAAATGTCCAAACAATATTGTTCTATATTATAAGTTGTATAATATACATGTATAAACAATACCGTATTGCGAAATGGAAATGTGATGAATAGTAATATGAGTACAAAAAATGTATTAGACATGAATAGAATGACTAATAAACCATAAATATATCGTGTAAGTTATACAATATGTAGCATAAATAATGAAACATATAGAGTTTTATATAGTTTATACAGTAATATAACGGTACATGGAAAACTACGGTAGATAATACTCAAGTATACTAGGACTTGGACATTTTAGTACGTAGATAATACTGTTCTACATATGATTTAAATACATTTCTAAACAGAAATATTGCATTGTAAAGAACATTGTGTGCAATTTCAAATGAAATGATTAATGAACGTATAAGGAAAAGATGTAAAATATAACTAACCTAAAAACATAGTATGAACATACGGTATATAGTCAATTATACAATTTCTTCAGCTATATAGATATTGAGAACGTGTGAACATACGGTATATACTTAATTATACAGTTTTGTAGATGTGTATACAGTCAATTATACCAAAATATGGATTGGAAAGTACGAAGATACTATTGTTCTACATATAATTTTACTACATTTTCTAAACATGATTTTTGACATTCTAAAGACTGGAATATAAATCAATTAAATGTAAAAAAATGATATAAATATGAATAAAACATATCATAGTAAACAATTTGAAACATATCAGATCAAGACTATACTAAAAATGAATAGTAACATGCTAATGGTGATGGATAAAGAACAAAAACGTGATACAAATACTGTGAAAAATGGAGATTATTGAGAGAAGATGACTGAACTCGTATGATTATACCGTCCGATCAGAGCTTTGTGGTTGATGGAAATTTACGTTTAACGTGGTGGTCAGAATGTGAAAAGAGAGAATGAATGAATCTGAAGAAACGAAAATGGAGGAATGAAGAATGGAAGAAGAAAAGTGAAACGAAAAATGAAAAGAAAGAAAGAGGGGAGATAAATGAGAAAAATAATTAAAATCTTTTGCATTAAAATGATTGACAATTAAATATGGCATATATGTTTTAAAAGGATGAAGAGTTGTTTTAAATGAGTGTTTTAATTCAAAGATTCAGTATTAAATGTGATAAATGACAAAATGGTATTAATGAAAAATTAATGATTACGAATTTTAATAAAAAAAATATCTTTGCAAAAAAACATCTTAAGAGCTTATATTTATAAATACTTTATAAATATGGTCTAATTACTATCATTTTCCAATAAAAAAATAACTAACGCCAACAAAAAAAACAACACACGGCAAGTAGAGAAGAAAATGGCCGACATGTTGCCAGCTGTGGACCAACTGTGTATTTCAACAATTAGCACAAATTATCCTTTTTTCTTACTTGTTCTTCTAGAAGATGTTGTTAAGATTTTACTAAAGTTAAAAATATAGCCGTTTCTTGGATTTATATTTATATGCAATTTGAAATCGTAATTTTGACTTATTTTCAAACGCATTATTAATTTCTTAAAATTTCTTTTGAGTCAGCTAAACTTTAAAAATAACAACAAAGTTAAGATCATCTCAATTAAAAGCTATGGTAAGAACACATAACTTCATAAGTAGAAGTAGCATTTATACACTTAATCTTCAAAAAAAAAAAAAAAAAATCCAAGGGAAACAAGATATATAGCTAAATTTCAATAGGCTAACTTGAAAAATGGCTACACATTTAATTTTGTAAAAATGATCATTTTTTTTGTTATAACATTTATATTAGATTTGTTTGAAAATGCCCTCGATCTATGGCAACGTAATTTTGAATGAGAATGTTGTGAGTATTTATTTAATGAGAATTGTTTGAAAATGTGAAAATTCACCAAATTTTGATATCAAAACCTTTAAATTGGAGAAGATGCATGAAAGCAGATTTTCATATAACAACACCTTACAAAGTAGGATATACTTCCCTGAATGGAAATTAAAGGTTATAAATAGAGGAAAATGATGGATGAAGAAATATACGGCCATTTAGTAACATTCTCATTTCTTGTTTCTCGTTTTTGTTTATTTTTTTTAGAAACATGCTTGTTTGGTAACTGTTCCCATTTTTTGTTTCCAAAACTTAAGAAAAACATTTTTAATATTAAGTTTAAAAATGAGAAGCTCCCTAATTTTTTGTAGGTATTTTTTTTGGGCCCATTTGATAACGTCCATGTTTCTTGTTCCTTAACTTTTTAAAATAAAAATCAAGAATGTTTTCGGCTAAAAACAACTTGTTTGATATCTATTTCTTGTTTCTAGTTTCTTTTATTACTTTTTTATCTTTAAAAACTGTAGCACGTTTTAAAAATTATATATATATAATTCATTAACAAAATTTTGTATTTTTATAGCATAAATAAATTTTTAGAAGAAAAAAATTAATGTAAAATTAACAACATATTTGTAATAAATACGTATATTACAGATCAAATTATAAATTAATTAGTTAAAATAAGATATAAATATACATACTAACCATTCTAAAAAAAAATTGATTCTATATATCTATAATATAATTATGAAATAAAATAAAAGATATATATATATATATATACTATAATTACATTGATTAAAATAATTTATAAATATAAAATTGGAATTTTTTTGTGAATAACAAATAGTAGCATAATATTTAAGAAATATATCGATTTCACTTAATTATTCTAAAACAAAAATCACTTGATTGAAATTTAACAATTTTATAGGAATCAATTTAATGGATTGAATTAATTTTTTCTATAGATTTTTTTTTCTAAAATTTTGATATTTTTAGATTTTTAAATTTTTTTTTTATTACTCATGAAAAATCATCTATAAAATTAGTATATATTTAAATTAATAATATTGAAATATAAATATTATTATTTATAGAATTAAATTTAAAATGAGTATAAATTAAAATTTAAATAAAAAAATTTTTATATAAAAAAGAAGTAGAATAATTATTATATATTGAAATCAAAATAAAAATTAAATATTAATATTATGATTTTATGAATTAAAATAATATATTAATATTTTTGACGAAATTAAAAATGAAATATGACAATTTTTCAAACATACCCTCAAACGTAGGGTAAAGTATCAAACATACCCTCAAACAATCACAATTTTTTCAAACTTACCCTTGAACTTTGAAAAGTTTCAAAAGTACCCCTAAACTTTACAAAATGTTAATATTTCAATCAAGTGAATGTTATATTTTCAAATTTAGTGTTATATTTGCAATTGATAATTTAAACTCAGAAATTTTAATAAATTACAAGGTTATAAATGAATTATAAATTTTAGTTGTAATAATAAACAATAAATCTCAATTTGAAAGCCTTTAGTTGTAATAATAAACAATAAATCTCAATTTGAAAGCCTTTGTGAGACATAAAAAAATATTTGTTCATCCCGGCCAAAATTTGACACATTAAATTCAAATATTTGAAAAGCTAAATTATTTAAATTTATGTTTTTTTAAGACTAAGAGTATTTTTGAAACTTTTTAAAGTTTGGGGGTATTTTTGAAACAAAACTTTAACGGTTTCCATCCAAAATTAACGGTAAGGGTATTTTTGAAATATTTTGTAAAATTTAGGGGTACTTTTAAAATTTTTCTAAGTTCAGGGATAAGTTTGAAACAAATGTAATAGTTTGAGGGTATGTTTGATACTTTAGCCTATATTAATATATTTGACCAAATTAAAAATGAAATATGATTTAGAAAAAAAAATCTCAAAGAAAAGATAAAAGTTAGATTTCAAAAAGTTAAAAATTAAAAGATCTTAAGAAGGTTTGAACCTCTATGTGAGAGTATTCTCAACTTATCATCCAAGGAATTTTCCACTATGCTAAAACCTTAAATTGTTTTTAAAGAGGACGCATTTTTATAAAAATAAAACCAGAACTTGAGAAACACATTCAAAGAAATGAGAAACGGAATAAAAGAAATTTCATTTGGGAGTTTCTCATTTTAGAGCCAAATATAAAAAACGTTTCTGTAAATTTTGGGAACAAAAAACAGGAACAATTACCAAACAAGTCTATTTCTAAAAAAACAGAAACGAAAACAGGAAACAATAATGTTACCAAACGAACTCTTACTACATTGATTAGAATGTTAGTCTTTGACAAGCAGGCACGAGAGGCACTTGAATGATTATATTCATCTCTTTTTATTTTTTTTCCTTTTCAGTTTTTAATTTTCTATAATAAACTTGTATTTCATTTTTTCAGTTTTTATTTTTTAAATTTAACTTTTTATTTTTCCTTCCTTTTTAATTTTTTAAAATCAAATTAAATTTTAATTTTAATTCAGTCAAATATATAGATTTATATTTTATTTTGATAACTAAAAACTCAATACTAATATTTTTATATTATTTCAATATATTTTTCAAATGATATTACTTCAATTCTTTTTCTATATATAAACTATTTATTATTTAGATTTCAATTTTTTTAGAATAATATTAATAAATACTAATTTTTCAATTTAATTTATATAAAAAATAAATTTATATTTCTATATTATTAATTCAAATGTATACAAATTTTATAGAAGATTTTTCATGAGTAGAAAAAATAAAAGAAAAAAAATCTACAGATATTAAAAGCTTTAGAAAAATCAAATATAAGAAAACTCAATTGAGTCATATTAAAATTGATAACTATAAAATTGTTGGACTTTTCTTTTTAGAATTGAAAAAATTGTTAGACTTCAATCAACAGAAATGATAAGTTTTAAATGAAACTTTGAATTAATAGACTTCCATCAAATTATATTGATATACGAATAATAACTATTATTTTATATAAAATTTGTTTCTATTTGTTATTTATTTTTTTATAAATAATTTTTTAAAATTTTATTTCATAATTTTACTGCATATATATAGTATTTTAAAATATTTAGTATGTGTATTTATATCTTATTTAAATTTATTTATTTATAATTTAATTTTTAAACTTTTTGACATAATGTGTATTCATTATAAAATTGTTGTCATCACATTAACATTCTTTGATTTTTTTTTTTTTTTTTGTTGAAAGGGTTTTTATAAAATATTTATTAAGGTTAGAAAATGCAAACTTTTGGTTAATGATTTTTCTTTGCATATATTTTTAAATATTTTTTAAAAAAAGCTAGAAACAAGAAATGGTTATCAAAAGCATGTTTATTTCTGTTTCTTAATTTTTTTAAGAAATAAGAAATAGAAACAGCTATCAAAACATATTCTTGTTTCTTGTTAAATAAGAAACTATAACAAAAACCTAGAAGCAAGAATATGTTTGATAACTGTTTCTATTATTAAATTAAAGGTTTACAAGAAATAAGAACTAAGCAACAGGAAACGAGAATATTACCAAACGAACTCATACCAAATAAGCCCTTAATTTCTCAAATGAAACAAATCCCCACTAACTCTTGTCCAAATTTAAAATACTGTAGTATTGCTGGCCAAAGTGTATTTGTGCAAGGTTTTCTTCCCAGGTGCAATTGTAGGTGTAAATGGGAGCTGAAATTAAAGATGGAAAATTAGTGGTGAAAACAATTTGTTTTTAGAAAATGGGTGAGCTGCTGTAGGGAGTTAGTTTTCCTTAATTTTTGTTTAATGGTTTTTTAAAAAAGTTTGTTAAATGGCAGGCACCTCCTGAAGAACATCATTAGGATGCTTAGTTTGAGCCTTAACTACTTTTTTGTGTGCTTGGCCAAAATGAATCTTTTTGGGTTGTAAATTTTATTGGGTTGAATAAAGCAGGGTGTTCTTGACAAACTTGCTTGGGCTGTAGAAATAGGGTGTTAGTGAAGAATTCACTATTTTATTTTTATTTTTTCCTTTTCTAACCTTAATTTTTATAAATATTTTTTTAATAATTTTTCAAATAAATTTTTTTTTCGAAACATTGAAATAGTTAACTCTTCACGAAAGATAACTAATTATTATTGTAAACAATATGTATTTGCATAAATATTACAAACAAAATATTATAACTAAAGATTAAATTAGTAAAAAGAGAGAAAATTCATTTTTTAAAAATAAAAAATAAAATGTAACCCGGGTAAAGATGATGGAAACATGGATGTATTTCCGTCCCCGTTTACGTTGCGGAAATTTTTTCATCCTCGCTCATTCGGCTTTACTGCCTAAACAGGATTCACCGTCCCATTCAGGACGGTTCTCCACGGGGCTCCGACTCCACGGAAAAAATGGACATTTCTAATAGAGCTTGTGCAAAATTGAAAATGATTCTACCATTTAAAATAAAATCTCTGTTTTTGAAGAATAATAATTCACGAAAGATTTTTTCAAGGTCTTAAATTTCTCAAGTATGAGAAACACAAAAGAGGGAAAAAGGAGAATGAAAGAGAAGGAAAAGGGAATTAAAAATAATAAAAAATAATAATAATTAATTAATTAATTAAAAAAAAAAACCAAATGGCGTTTCTACTCTATTTTGGCAAGTAAAAAAATAAATAAAATAAATAATAAAAATGTAGAACGTTGGTCAATTTCTGTTTGACAGGTGGTGAGTTAGTAGATGTACCTAAAGACTAGTCTGAAGTAAAGTTTTTCCCATATATTATTGTTTCATAACTCAAAGTTATTATTTTCTATCATTGTTGTCTACAGTACATACTACGGTCATATTCAAGTTAGTATTTATAATAAAAAACAGAAAAGAAAGAATTGTTGTGGTAAACTTGGGGCTGTTTGGATGGGAATTTATAAGAGTGTTTCGCTAGGAATGTTTCAATGAGGATTTATAGGAGTGGTTAAAAATTGGGAATTGTATAATAGCTTGTTTGGATGGAGTTTTTTGTAGAGGAGCCGGTTATAGGGAAAAACTCGTTTGGATGGAGATTTTGGAGGTTATATATTCATTTTTTTAATATTTTATTTATATAGACAATTTATATGAATTTTTTTGTTCATTTATACAAAATCTCTCATTTTTATTAACGTTTGTAAATTTGTCTCTTCCAATTATCTTGCTTTGAAAATTATATAAATTTCTAAATTATTCAAATAATATTAAAATAATGTATTTTGTATGTTTAATTTTAGGCTAAAGTATAAACATATCCATCAATTATGAAGTTTGTATTAAACATACTGCTAAACTTTAAAAAATTTTAAAGTACACATGAACTTTGAAAAATGTTTCAAAAATACGTTTGCGGTTAATTTTGGATGGAAAAAGTTTTGTTTCAAAAATACCCCTTAACTTTAAATTTTTTTAAAAAATATCATTAGTTTTCAAAATATCAACAAAAAAATCTTTAACATTTTATTATAAAAAAATAATAATAATTATTGGAGAAATTGTTTTTAACATTTTTTTTTTGGTTAAGAAAGTTTTTGAAAGTTTTTTAAAATTGATGATTTAAAAAAAAAAAAAAAACTTTAACATTAAGGCATTGACATTTTTCGAAGTTCAAGGATACTTTTGAAACTTTTCAAAGTTCTGGGGCATGTTTGACACTGTTGACTGAGAAATTTCGGCCACTTACAAGCTACCACGTTATTATCTCAAATTTAATGGCAAATTGAAATTAAATTCTGAGACAATATTTCTCAAAATTGATTTGAACCAAAATTTGGTTTATTCTAAATTTGGTTCAAAATTAAACAAGACCGAGTGAATCAAACCACGAAATCCAAGCCCAAAAAGGCCCATTAGGCCCCAAGCCCATGGTCACAAGAACTCTATAAATAGAGGTGTTCTCTTCATTCCGAAGGGGTGGAAAATTTTTGGAACTAGAGAGGGAATTCACATTTGTTGAGGTCTCTCCACGGTTCTGAAGATCAAACGTCGTTTCGAAGGCAAAAATTACTTCGAAAGACAAATTGTTCCATAAACGAGCAGTTGCATACGAAGAACACACATTTTGTTCTTCAAATTGATCTTCATATCAAGAACATCTATTCAGAGAGAACGAATCAGAGGATCAAGCATAGAGATCGAACCACTTTCGCAAAGATCATCTCAAATTCAAGTTCAATTCCACGAAACCAAATTTCTCCGGAAATCTCGTGTGAACAAATTGGCACGCCCAGTGGGACCTCTCTACCTCTCATCTCAATCTCTCACATAAATCAAGCCACCATGTCTGGAAAAGCCACATCAAAGACCGCTGCTCCATAAGGCATAATCAAAGGAAGAAACACTACCTCAAAGGTGCTTGCTCCAATAAACTACACTGGACCTATCACGCGTAGTCGTTCCAAGTCCGTCGAGAGTAATGAACCTCAAGTAACACCAGATGCGATCGCAAAAAGAATTGCAGGACTACTAGAGGGGACCTCTGATGAAATCGTCGTCAAAGATAACCCATTATTTGACCAAGTCAGTCCTAGCGTTGATCAACCAAAGGAGACATCTAACTCGATGTGATGTCTCGTTATGATGATATTTGGTGATGGAGGCGATGATCGAATGGCGGAGTTTGAAAGAAAGCTCGAGTAGATGATGAAAACAATTGAGGAAAGAGACTTAGAGATCGCTTACCTCAAAAATCAAATGCAGAACCTAGAGACGGCTGAATCAAGCTAGAGTCCACATGAGAGAGTTAATGATAAAGGAAAAAACCCTCTCTTTGAAGCACAACCACAACTGCACTCAAACTCAGTCGCTTCCTTATCTGTCCAACAGCTACACGACCTGATCACGAACACTATTAGAGCTCATGGTGGTGGGCTAGTTCAAAGTTCTCTTTTGTACTCGAAGCCATACACAAAGAGAATAGACAACTTAAGAATGCCTGCAGGATACCAACCGCCTAAGTTCCAGCAGTTTGATGGAAAAGGCAACCCCAAACAGCATGTTGCTCATTTCATAGAGACTTGTGAAACCGCTAGAACTCGGGGAGACCTTCTCGTCAGGCAGTTTGTCCGAACGTTAAAGGGGAATCCGTTCGACTGGTATACTGATCTTGAAGCTGAAACGATAGATAGCTGGGAAGAGTTGGAGAGAAAGTTCATTAATCGGTTCTATAGCACGAGACGAAGCGTATCGGCGATGATAGAATTAACAAATGCGCGAAGCGTGGAAGAAGGCGAGCACATGCGTTGACTATATTAACCGTTGGCGGGCTCTAAGTCTGGATTGCAAAGACCGCCTCACTGAAACGTCCGCGATCGAAAACTGTATCCAGGGCATGCATTGGGGACTTCTATACATCCTGAAGGGAATCAAGCCTCGCACCTTTGAGAAGCTGGCCACCCGAGCTCATGATATGGAGCTGAGCATTGACGCAAAGGGAAACAAAGATTCTCTGGTCTTAGAAACCCGTAAGGAAAAGAAGGATTTCAAGCCCACAGAAAAAGTTACAAAAAATGCGGCAAAGGATTCAATGACCATCGGTGCAACTCCATTAAAATTTTCCTCAAAAGCAAAGGAAACAAAATCTGAGAAACGACCAGTTGTAGAGCAACGACGTCGCCTAACGCTTCAGGAAAGATAAGAAAAAGTCTATCCATTTTCGGACTCCGATGTTGCTGACATGTTAGAGCAACTGCTGGAAGCAAAACTCATCCAGTTGCCCGAATGCAAGCGTCCCGAGGAGTTAGGCAAGGTAAATGATCCTAACTACTGTAAATACCATCGCATTGTCAGCCATCCCATCGAGAAATGCTTCGTTCTGAAAGAGTTGATTCTGAGATTGGCTAGAGAAAAGAAAATTGAGCTGAACTTAGAGGAAGTAGCTCAAGCAAATCATGCCGCTGTGGTTTTTCAACCTAAAATACAACCACTCAAGGGTGCAACACTGTGTTGGTCTCAATACTTGATTCAATTCGGCTCTCTTGAGCCAGTTTTTGTTCAATGTCAAAGGAGATCCTCGGACCACAACCTTCAGGCGGAAAATTAACAAGCTTCCATCCAAGAAATATGTATTTTAGAGCCAACCGTAGATGAGAATGAAGGTTGAACTGTTGTAACCCGTCGTAGGAATAAAAAACAAACTTATGCTCAGAAAGAATCACGCAGATTTCAAGAGTCGAAGAGGAAGAGATTGCCTAAGAAACGAGGCAAAAGATGTGTAAGGAAATTTAAGCCCATTATAGAGGAGAACGAAGATTTTCTACGAGCACATCATGTTATAACGTTGGCTGATTTCATCCCAAAGGAATTTTTGCGTGAAGGAAAAGGTGAAGTGATAGACATTGCTACATGTCATGCAGTTTGCACAAGTGATGTGTAACGGCCCGAAAATTTCATCCCGGTCTTCCCGGGAGGCCCAGGGGCATTTTGGTAATTTTGGGTCGGGCCGACAGGGCCGGTTTTGAAATTGTAAATTGCCGGAAAAATTATGAGTCGATTTGAATGGGATCGGGAATTTTGGTGAAGACATTTGGGCTTGGGAAAAGGTAAAAATAAATAGGGAATTAAATAGCGCGTCGAGTGAGATTCGAGCCAAGGACGTGTCGCGTGCTAGGCGAGTGGCGCGCCCGTGAGCCATCGGGCGCGTTTGTTAATCTAAGCGCGCGATCTAATACATATCCGTGTCGTCGTGCGCTCGGTTTAAAGCAGAGCTCTCGAGAGCCTTCTCCTTCATTTCTCTCCTTCTTCTTCTTCGCGATCTCCTTCATCAACCGGCAAATGGCCGATTTCGGCGATTTCTTCCTTCTCCGGCTCCGATTCGAGCGTGGTCGTCTTCCCCACTCGAAGGTCGATCCTTTTTAAGGCGAAGGTAAGCTTTTTCTTTTTTCTTCTTCTCTTCTTCGATCGAGCCCCCGCTTCCGGCTTCGTTTCCTACGTGTTGAAGTGAATTTACGGATGGGTTTTCTGCGGCTTGCGTAGGAGAGTTCGTACAACAACTATCGGCCGTCGAATCTTCGCCAAGCGCTCGAATTCGGATTTTCTCCATCGCCTGTTCGCGCAAAAAGCAGAGCCCTCGTTCGCCGTGCTCGCGTGCGTAGAAGCGACCACTGTCGCCGAGCCTCGCCGCGACACCGGCGCGCGCCTCGCCGACTCAGTGTCACGCGCGCGCCATCATCCGGTGTCTGCGCTCGCCGCGCGCCTCGTGCCCGCGCTTCGCCCGCATCCGTCCGCGGCGTCCGCGCACCCAGTAGCGCCCATCACGCCCATTCTGCGCCCAGCTCGCCCGGCCGGCCCGTTTCTTTGCCCGTTCGTGCTGTCGGCCCGTTCGTGCGTTAAATGCGTGCCGTGAGTTGCTCCGAAAGTGAGCCTCGTTTATTTTATTATATTTAGGCCTATTGTGTGATTTTTGTTGTGATTGATAGGTTCTCGGTAGCTAGTTCGGGTTCGTTCGCAATTTAGGATTTCGTGTCAAATCGTCCCCGACCTAGGTAAGGATTTCTTACCGGAGTTGTGTGGACCTGCGATATTATATGTGATTCTTTGATTGATTTGCTTGTTTGTGTTTATTGACATGTGTAGCTAGGTATTCTATTCGAATTCCCGATTAGCATGATTTTCTGATTTAATTCTCATGTTAATCCATGCTTGGTTGTTCCTTTCTAGCATGCTCGTATCATTCCTTGCTTCGTAGTATCATGCTAGGCTCGTTGTATTCTTATTGAGCACGTATTGGATTTTATGGATTTGTTTCTTTGATTGCTAGGGCGAGTTAGAGTTGCGGGTAGATAGCATCATCCGGGCCGATGCATAAAGTACCTTGCATCCATGGCGGGGACGTCGAGCAAGTCATTCCGTCCCTGGACCCCGTGAGGATTAGCTAACCCTACCGGTAGGCCACGCAATCTTGGGTGAGGTGGCGGATTAAATGCCCCAATGGTCGGGATGATGACTTGGCATTGCCTCGTCCCGGCAACGGCGGCATGTCCTCGGCATGTTTGGCGGTAGCCCACGATTGCCACTGTTAAGGCAAGGGCGGCTTCCTAGTGTAAGCCTACCACGACCGTTCCTTGGCCCCAGTGCGGTGGTTGGTGACATAGTTTACGTGTCGAGTCTCACACTCCTATGTCGGTGACACCGATCCGAGAGATTTAGTTAGGCGTGGGTATTTGGACATGGCGGCTTGCCTCTAGACCGGCACCCCATAGTCTGCTGCGATGGCGCGCGGTACATGCTTACGCTCATTCTGGCAAGCCGACAGGAGAGCTCCTCGGGATCTTGAGCGATGTACCTTTAAATCGGCGATGAGACAGTGAAGGTGGGACTTGTTTCTCGTATAGGGCGACTTATGTATTGGGTGTGTGGTGATATTATTCCGGACTAAGACCTTAAATTGGCATCCGAGGCCCAAGTGTGGGCTAAGCTATGTGCTCCATTCGTGTTTATATTCATAGCTTGCATACGCTCATCGAGATGACCATATATATCGTATTGTACCCGGTTGGGGATTCTTCTTGAGTAATTCGTTACTCACCCTACATCGTGGTTTTTCCACGGGTAACCAAGTTTCGAGACAGGATGGTGAAGGAGGAGAAATTTGTGATCATGGGGCCCAGTCTTCCAACTCTGATTTTTGTATTATGACTTTTTATGTTTTGTTTTCCCCTGAATGCATGTAACCGGGCACGGAGCCCTAGGATGTTTTGTAAATGTTTTGTGGATTCCAGCATTTTGTATTTGAACAGGCTTTGAATGGTTTTTAAGAAATCTCTGATCAGAGTATACTTTGGAAATGTATTTATCTTGGAACAGGTGCTTGGAAACAGGGGGCGAGTTCGAGGAAATTGATTAGTTTTTTAAAGGGGTTATTTTGAATGTTTTTGTTTTAATTAGAATCCGAAATCATGTATGTTTAAATGTCCTTTACTTTGAATGCATGCATTGGGATAAGGGCCCATTTAGTGCCCCATTCGGGTCGGTCCCTTACAGTTGGTATCAGAGCTCAGAGTCATAAATTTTGTAGTATGACCTGTTGTTGTAAGTCGCTTTCCCATGATCACTAGCACTCCGACAGTCATCAGGTACGCCTAAGTTTACATTTTGTTGTTGAGAAAAAGGGTTAAGAATTTACAATACCTGTCATCTAGTGTATGCCTTGTGTAGTGTTGTGGAGCGGAGACGAGCAGGTTCTGACTCGTTATTGGTTTGGGTGTAGATCGTCAGCATGCCAGTTACCCGCGCCAGAAGAGGACGCCCGAGAGGAGGCCGAGGTGTCAGGATCGGATCTGACCCCGCAGGGACATCTTCCCAAGCTGAGACTGATAGCATTCCGCCTGTAGCTCCCCCTGTTGAGCCCAGAATAGGCGTTGAGGCGACTGTGCGCCGTGAGACTGCTCCTGGAGTAGAATTTGCTAATTCTATGAGGTCTATGGTGGTCGACCTATTGAGTGGCCAGAGGGCAGAGACCCAGGCTTTGTTGGCGTGCTTGGCGGGAAGAGTCTGAGCTCAGGAAGCGGTGACTGACTCGTTTGATTCAAAGAGGGCGAAGAAGCACTTTTGACTCCGTAGGAGCCAGCGACCACTGTGGCAAAGGTGGCGAGAGGGTGCCGATGAGCAGTAAATGGTTGAAGGATTTCGTAAAATGGAACCACGATAAGTTTGATGCCACAGGTGATGCTTTAGCGGCGACTAGATGGATTGCCCATTTGGAGTACACCTTCCTAATTATGGTGTGCCCAGATGTCTGAGAGGCCGAGGTGTGCGACCCATGTGTTTGGGGCGTAGCTAGATGGTGGTGGGAGTCCACCTTGAGTGAGAGACCAGTGGGTCTCCACTGCTACCGGGAGTTCTTCAAGTCGAATTTAAGGCCAAGTACATTAGTGATGAGGCTCGAGAGAAGATGGTAGCGCTTTTCCGAATCTGAGCGGGGTTACGATTCAATAGAGGAATACGAGAGGAAGTTTTTGAGTATGGTTATTTTGCTCTCATGGTGATAGCAAACCCCGAGTTGAAAATTCGGAAGTTCATTTTTGGTATGAGGCGGGGTGTGTCTCGGGATGTCGGGCACAATCCCCAACACTTATGCTAGAGCTGCATTTGGTGGCCACTATTTACAACGAAAAGTATCTGTTGGACGGGTATCGCGCTCGGTGCAGCGTCTGTCCCGGTGTAGTGGGACGAGAAGAGGAGGTTTGAGTACTGAGAGGCGGCGGCGTCGCGGCGATTCGAAGCAGGACGGCGTAGGATCTGGCCCGATTCGGCCTCGCCGATGAGAGGCGGTCTTAGGCAGAAATTCCCACTGTGCCACTTGTGGAAGAGCCCACCGGAGCTTGTCGGGCCGGGCCTAGGCGGTGTTTTTGATGTGGAAAAGAGGGCATGTGATCCGTTTTCGCGTGATCACCCGGCTATGGCGATTAAGCTGTCTGGCAGCAGCAGTCAGGGTGGGTGTTCGCTGACGAACCGTCGGGAGGCCGAGCGTCGCGAGATGCCATGATGGCGAATGCGCTTCTTGTTTTGGATCATTGTGCATTTGTCTTGTTTGACTCTGGTTCCTACGACTCGTTTTTATCTGTATTGTTTCTTTGAGCATGCTAGGTTGAGATTAGAGCCTCTAGGTTTTGAATTATCTGTTGCAACTCCTTCAGGAGTTAATATGTTAGCAAAAGATAAGGTTAAGGATGGCCGGATCGAGATATCCGGGGAGTTGCTGGTAGCTACGCTCATAGTCCTACCCATGAGTGGTTTCGATGTGATTCTTGGTATGGAGTGGTTAGCTGCTAACCACGCATTGATTGACCGCCACCGGAAGGAAGTAATGTTCAGCCATGGGTTGGTGACTTCAAGTTTCGTGGAGTTGAGGTGGAGTTTGCCGCCGATGGTGTCAGTTGTGAAAGCTCGTCGTTTGCTAGCTCATGGAGCTTGGGGCTACGTAGCCAAATTGTCCGGAGAGAGCCGTCCCTCACTGACTATTGATCAAGTGCCGGTTGTGCGAGAGTTTGTGGATGTGTTTCCTGAGGAATTACAGGGTTGCCCCAAGAAGAGAGAGGTTGACTTCACAATTGAGCTCGAGCGGGGACCCTCCCTATCTCGAAGGCTCCGTATCGTATGGCGCCCGGTAGAGCTAAAGGCGAAGGTTGATTCTGCAGGAAATGTTAGATCGAGGATTCATCCGTCCAGAGTGTGTCCCCGTGGGGAGCGCCGATGTTGTTTGTGAAGAAAAGGATGGTTTGATGCGCCTATGCATTGACTATCGTGAGCTTAATAAGGTGTGATGAAGAATAAGTATCCGTTGCCCCGTATCGATGATTTGTTCGATCGGCTTCGGGAGCTTTAGTGTTCTCCAAGATAGATTTGAGATCGGGTATCATCATTTGCGGATTAGGGGACGCCGACATTCCTAAGGCAGCGTCAGGTCTGAGATATGGGCACTACGAGTTTGGGGTCATGTCGTTTGGATTGACGAATGCACCAAAGGCGTTCATGGACATGATGGATAGGGTGTTCAAAGCATTTTTGGACAGCCGTCATCGTGTTCATTGGCGATATTACGATTTATTCACGGACTAGGGAGGATCATGCGAGAACATTTGAGACAAGTGTTGATGACCTTGAGGAAAACCCGGCTTTATGCGAAGTTTTCCAAATGTGAGTTCTGGTTGGAACAAGTGGCCTTCCTAGGTCACGAAGTCTCGAGAGATGGTATAGCCGTGGATCCGGCAAAGATTGAGGCCGTGAGTTCGTGGGCGAAGCCGACTTGATTCACGAGATACGCGACTTCACGGTATGGCGGTAACTACCGTCGGTTTGTTAAGGACTTTTTCCGCCATAGCCTCGCCCCCTCACTCGTCGTCGGCGAGGAAGGGTGTCGAGTTTGTTTGGGACGGTAGGTGTGATGAGAGTTTTGCAGGCTCAAAGCGCGATTTGACTTCAGCACGACTGTTGGCGATCCGGAGGGACAGTGGTTTCGTGGTTTCTGATGATGCTTCCAAGTTTGGGTTGGGTGTGTGTTGATGCGGCCGACGGAAGGTCATTGCTTACGCTTCCCGTCATTTGAAGCCATATGAGCAGAACTATCCGACTCATGATATGGAGTTGGCGGCGGTGGTGTTTTGACCGAAGATTTGGAGGCATTACGTATGGTGAGCGGATCCAGATGTTTACCGATCACGAGCCTCAAGTATCTCATTTACTCGAGAAGGAGGAGTGAATATAAGGCGAGAGGAGATGGTTAGAGTTGGTGAAAGATTATGGCTGCGAGATTCTGTACCATCCGGGTAAAGCCAATGTTGTAGCCGATGCTCGAGTAGGAAGACGCGCGCACTCGCGGTGTTGTTGAGTTCCTAGCCCAGTTACGGAGAGAGTTCGAGCGGTGAGATTGCGGTGTTGTTAGGTTAGGTTCTTTGCAGAGTGGCTCGATTGATGATCCAAACCATCGATTAGACAAATGGATTATTGATAGTCACGGTGGTGACCCCGCACTCAAGAAATTAGGTGAATGAGTTAGTCTTGATGGAGATTTTGACTTTGTGTATTCACGGACGGTGGTGACGTCTGAGAGGCGATTGTGTGTTCCGGATGTCGCAGGATTGCGGACAGAGTAGCTCTTAGAGGCCCACCGTTCTCCGTTTGCTTGGCACCCCGGGGGTACCAAGATGTATCAGGATCTTAAGCAGACATTCTAGTGGATGGGTATGAAAAGAGATGTTGCGGAGTTTGTCAGTCGATGTCTCACTTGTCGCAAGTGAAGGCACCAGCAGAGGCGGCCCGGTTTATTCTGATACGAGTGTGCCTCGGTGGAAATGCGAAGAGATCTCCATGGACTTTATTTCTGGGTTGCCGAGGACTCCGAGGAAGTTCTCTCAGATTTGGGTGATAGTCGATCGATTGACTAAGAGCGCACACTTCATTCCCGGTAGAGACACTTATATCGTGGAACAGTGGGGGCAGTTGTTTTTGGAGCAGATCATTCGTTATCACGGTGTGCCTGTGAGGATTGTGTCGGACCGTGATTCGAGGTTCACTTCTCGTTTCTAGAGAGTGCTCCGGAAGGGTTTAGGGCGAGTGCGATTTCAAAGATGACTTTTCACCCTCGAGACCGATGGGCGACCGAGAGGGTGAACCAGATTCTCGAAGATATGTTGAGGGCTTGTGTGTTGGATTTCCGGCAGTTGGGACCCGATGACTCAGATCTCGATGGAGTTTGCATATAACAACGATTATCGATCGGCGATTCGAGATGGCTCCATTCGAGGCTTTGGTGATAGGCGAGTTTTGGGTCGAGAGGCGTGACTTGACCAATGGTGCAAAGTCGAGAAGATTAGAGCTCGTATGTTGCGGCTCAGGAGAGCGAATGAGAAGAGTTATGCCGATGTTGGCGCCGGATTTGGAGTTTGAGGTTGGCCAACATGTATTCCTAAAGGTCGCACCGATGCGAGGTGTTTTGAGGTTTGGAAAGCGTGGAAAGCTGAGTCCCCGTTTTGTTGGTCCGTTTGAGATTCTGGAGAGGATCGGTAGGGTCGCTTATCGATTAGCCTTGCCTCCGTCATTTTCGGCGATGAAGCACGTGTTTTTCATGTTTTGATCTTTGAGGCGATGCACGTGCGGACCCGTCGCACATTGTTGATTTTGAGCCTTTGCGTTTGAATGAGGATTTGAGCTTCGAAGAGAAGCCAGTGGGGATTCTTGCTTTTGAGACAAAGACACTGCGTAATCGTGAAATCCGGTTGGTAAAGGTTCAGTGGAGGAGTCAGAGTTCAGAGGAAGCCACTTGGGAGTGGGAGGATGAAATGAGATTGCGATATCATTTGTTCCAATCTTAAGTGACTTTCGAGGACGCGAAAGTCTTATAAGGGGGAATATTATAACGGCCCAGAAATTTCATCCCGGTCTTCGGAGGCCCAGGGCATTTTGGTAATTTTGGGTCGGGGTGACAGGCCAGTTTTGAAATTGTAAATTGCCGGAAAAATTATGAGTCGATTTGAATGGGATCGGGAATTTTGGTGAAGACATTTAAGCTGGGGAAAAGGTAAAAATAAATAGGGAATTAAATAGCGCGTCGAGTGAGATTCTAGCCAAGGACATGTCGCGTGCTAGGCAAGGGGCGCTGCCAGCCGAGCCACTGGGCGCGTTTGTTAATCTAAACGCGCGATCTAATACATATCCGTGTCTTCGTGCGCTCGGTTTAAAACAGAGCTCTCCCGAGCCTTCTCCTTCATTTCTCTCCTTCTTCTCTTCACGATCTCCTTCATCAACCGACAGCGATTTCCGGCGATTTCTTCCTTCTCCAGCTCCGATTCGAACGTGGTCGTCTTCCCCAGCTCGAAGGTCGATCCTTTTCTGGGCAGAAGGTAAACTTTTCTTCTTTTTCTTCTTCTCTTCTTCGATCCGAGCCCCCGCCTCCGGGGCCGTTTCGGGCGTGTTGAAGTGAATTTCGGATGGGTTTTGTGCGACTTGCGTAGGAGAGTTCGTCCAACAACTATCGGCCATCGAATCTTCGCCAAGCGCTCGAATTCGGATTTTCTCCATCGCCTGCATCGCGCGCAAAAGCAGAGCCTGATTCGCCGTGCTCGCGCGTGCGCGCGCGCGCCGCCGGCGAGCCTCGCCCGCACGCTGCGCGCGCGCGCGCCTCGCCAGCGGCTCGTGTCACGCGCGCGCCATCCCGGTATGCGCTCGCGCGCGCGCCTCGCGCCCTCGCCGCCCGCATTCGTCCGCGCGAGTCCGCGCGCACCAAAGACGCCCATTCTGCGCCCATTTCGCCCATTGGCCGCTTCTTTGCCCGTTCGTGCGTTAAATCGTGCCGTGAGTTGCTCAGGTGAGCCTCGTTTATTTTATTATATTTAGGCCTATTGTGTGATTTTTGTTGTGATTGAAAGGTTATCGGTAGCTAGTTGGGTTCGTTCGCAATTTAGGATTTCGTGTCAAATCGTCCCCGACCTAGGTAAGGATTTCTTCTAGGAGTTGTGTGGACCTGCGATATTATATGTGATTGTTGATTGATTCGCTTGTTTGTGTTTATTGACATGTGTAGCTAGGTATTCTATTCTCAATTCCCGATTAGCATGATTTTCCGATTTAATTCTCATGTTAATCCATGCTAGGTTGTTTCTTTCTAGCATGCTCGTATCATTCCTTGCTTCGTAGTATCATGCTAGGCTCGTTGTATTCTTATTGAGCACGTATTGGATTTTATGGATTTGTTTGCTTGATTGCTAGGCGAGTTAGAGTTGCGGTAGTAGATAGCATCATCCGGGCATGATGCATAAAGTACCTTGCATCCATGGCGGGGACGTCGAGCAAGTCATTCCGTCCCCGGACCCCGTGAGGATTAGCTAACCCCACGGTGAGGCCCACGCAATCTTGGGTGAGGGTGGCGGTGTTAAATGCCCCAACGGTCGGGATGATGACTTGGCATTGCCTCGCCCCGGCGGCCGGCATGTCCTCGGCATGTTTGGCAATAGCCCCGATTGCCACTGTTAAGGCAAGGGCGGCTTCTGGTGTAAGCCTACCACGACCGTTCCTTGGCCCCAGTGCGGTGGTTCAGGTGACATAGTTTACGTGTCCAGTCTCACACCCTATGTCGGTGACACCGATCGGAGATTTAGTTAGGCGTGGTGGATCGGACATGGGCAGCTTGCCTCTAGACTGTTGAATGCATGCATTGGGATAAGGGCCCATTTAGTGCCCCATTCGGGTCGGTCTCTTACATGATGACTCAACGAGCTCTTCAAAAGCTGTCATTGAGCCTAAAGCTACGTCTTTCTTCAACATAGAGGATTTGACATCACTTCCCCAAGCAGACAAAAGCGCTCTTATCGAGGCACTGTAAGACTCAAGTAACGAAGACGTTAAAATACGCAAGCGGGGGGCTGCGGTTCGATATGCATGTCCATAAGTTTCACTGACGATGACATTGTTGGGATCAAAGCCTCACAACCGCCCTTTGTACGTCTCAGGCTATATACGAGAGCAAAGAGTTGGACGAATCCTCATTGATAATGGGTCGGCTGTCAACATAATGCCAAAGGTAACCTTAAAGCAACTAGGCATCTCCATGGAAGAGCTTTCTGACAACCAGTTATTAATCCAAGGCTTCAACCAAGGCGGAAAACGGGCGATTGGCATGATACGGGCAATTGTAAGACAACATATCGACTACTATTGGGACGACCCTGGATTCCTGAAAATCGAGTTGTTACCTCCTCGTTGCATCAATGCTTTAAGTTTTACCAAGACGGGGTTAAGAAAGTAGAAGCTGATACAAATCCGTTCTTGGAGGCCGAGTCTCATTTTGTCGATGCAAAATTCTATGCAAAAAACGAGACTGTGGAGAAAACAGTGCCACAGGAGGTCCTTGAGATAAAAGAAAATGAAAAAGCTAAGCTAAAACCAGAGGCCGACATAAAAAAGAAATGGGTAGTGAGAGAAGAAAAGTCATGCCCTGTAAAGATAGAGGCTTCAACGAGTCTAGTAGCTCCTAAGGCTCCAAAAGATGAGAAACTTCCAACTTCACCCATTTTGCGCTATGTCCCTATATCTCGACGGAAAAAGGGTGAAGCACCTTTCGCCGAATGTTCTAAAGATTTCAAACTAGGTGATATCGAAGTATTAAAGCAAAGTTTCACCACTCCTTTGACAAAGATGCAAAAGCAATGGAATCAAAGGTACGAAGAAGATGAGAAGAATGTGGCTTTGCCTGAGAAACGAACAAAGGATGGATTTGACCCCAATGCGTACAGACTGCTGGCTAAAGCAGGGTATGATTTCACGACACATACCGAGTTTAAACGCTTAAGTATATTTGATGACCAAGCCGAGCTTTCTTCGACGCAAAAGAAACGGTTGAAGAAAGGTTACGCTCTACCAACGTAAAGAAAAGGACTCGGATATAAGTCACCGGAACCAGTTCACATAACAAGAAGAGAGAAGGCAAATATGGAAGATGCCAACCACATAACCATTAAAGAGGTTGAAGAATCAAAGGAAAATAGGAATGTTGGTCATAGGGTACCCGCCTTTAAACGCACTGGACCATCAACATCTCGTGTTTCAACGTTTCAAAGGTTAGGTACA
Organism: Sicyos edulis; assembly: GCA_036507275.1. Taxonomy (NCBI): domain Eukaryota; kingdom Viridiplantae; phylum Streptophyta; class Magnoliopsida; order Cucurbitales; family Cucurbitaceae; genus Sicyos; species Sicyos edulis. Next base: position 6,924,316 of record CM071855.1, on the reverse strand, counting down.
TAAAAAAGAAAAAAGAATAAAATGTCTGCTACCACTAATAAGACACAATTGCCTATTTTTGAAAGATTGAATAAAGCCATAGGAGAGGCGAGAACATCCTCGACTTCTGGGGGAGCACGACCATCCGCCTTTCAAAGGTTAAGTAAGCCGAAAAGGAAAATAGAAAATACAAGTCCAACTACTGATAAGGCCCGACCGTCGGCTTTTCAAAGATTAAGAATAAGCACGACAAATATTGAAAGGAATACCACATCTATTTTTGACCGAATCTCTCATGAAAGCCTTAGAGAAATTGTAAAAAATGAGTCATCGAGTAAGATAAGAAGCGATGAAGACATATGCAGTGTTGTTCCATCCCGTATGAAGAGAAAAATGTTTGTCACAGTTGAAACATAAGGTTCGATGAGAGTAAAGCGACATGATGTTATCTTCACCAACCCAAGGGAAGAGAATATAGAACAAGAGGAAAATGAGTTTTCGTGTCATCACATCACTATTGTAGAAGAGACAGAGGTTGAGATGGGTGAAGAGGATGTTGATGAAGCTCCACTTCCATTAGAAGATTGCATTCAGTCGACAGTAGAAGAGCTTAAAGAAGTAAATCTTGGTACGAATGAGGAGCCACGCCCAACTTTCATAAGCACGTTACTTACGCCCTAGGAAGAGACCGAGTATCTACGTCTACTTACTACATACAAGGACATCTTTGCCTGGTCATACAAGGAAATGTCGGGACTTGATCCAAAAGTTGCAGTCCATCATCTAGCTGTTAAACCTGGATCTCGATCGATCAAGCAAACTCAACGGCGATTTAGACCAGAACTTATCCCCCAAATAGAGGTCGAAGTAAATAAGTTGATTGAAGCTGGGTTTATCCGTGAAGTAAAATACCAAACATGGATTGCCAACATTATTCTAGTAAGAAAGAAGAATGGACAACTTCGCGTCTGTGTTGATTTCCGCGATCTGAACAATGCATGCCTGAAAGATGATTTTCCATTGCCTACTACAGAAATCATGGTTGATGCCACTACGAGACATGAAGCTTTATCTTTCATGGATGGATCATCAGGCTACAATTAGATAAGGATGGCTCTTGAGGATGAAAAAATGGCTGTCTTTCGAACTCCAAAGGTAATATACTGTTACAAGGTCATACCGTTCGAACTGAAGAATGTCGGTGCAACCTATCAGCGAGCAATGCAGAAGATTTTTGATGATATGCTGCATAAAAACGTTGAATGCTATGTTGACGACCTCGTCGTTAAATCTGTAAAGCGACGAGATCACTTAGAAGAGCTTAAGGTAGTCTTCGATCGACTAAGAAAGTATCAGCTGAAGATGAATCCTCTCAAATGTGCATTTGGAGTTACTTCAGGAACATTTCTAGGTTTCATCGTGAGACATAGAGAAATTGAGATAGATCAGTCCAAGATTGATGCGATACAAAAGATGCAGCCGCCAAAGAATTTACACGAGCTAAGAAGTCTTCAAGGGCGCCTAGCTTACATCAGAAGGTTTATTTCAAACCTAGCTGGTAGATGTCATCTTTTTCAAAGATTGATGAAGAAATGAGAAATCTTTGAGTGTGATGAGGCATGTCAAAATGCCTTCGAAAGCATAAAGAAATATTTTCTTAACCCTCCTGTCTTGGGCGCCCCTATAGCCGAAAAACCATTGCTTTTGTACATCACCGCACAAGAACGATCATTGGGGGCATTATTTGCCCAAGAAGGACAAGGTGGAAAAGAGCGAGCACTATATTACCTAAGCCGAACTCTCACAGGAGCAGAACTAAACTACTCTCCCATTGAGAAGATGTGATTGGCTCTTTTCTTCTCCATCGATAAGCTGAGGCATTACATGCAGGCGTTCACCGTACGTTTAGTTGCAAAAGCAGACCCAATCAAATATATTTTGTCCCGACCTATAATTTCAGGACGTCTGGCTAAATGGGCAGTTCTTCTTCAACAATACGACATTGTTTACGTCCCGCAAAAACTATGAAAGGACAAGCATTGGCAGACTTCTTAGCAGACCACCCCATTCCCTCAGACTGAAAGTTGTGTGAAGACTTCCCTGATGAAGAAGTATTCACTGTTGAAGTCATAAACCCGTGCACAATGTATTTTGATGGTGCAGCACGAAAAAGTGGTGCAGGTGCAGGTGTTGTCTTTATTTCACCCGAAAAGCATATGTTGCCTTATAGCTTCACTCTCGGAGAACTATGCTCAAATAATGTAGCAGAGTATCAGACCTTAATAATCGGTCTTCAAATGGCCATCGATATCGGCGTAAAGTATATAGAGATATTCGGCGATTCGAAATTAGTGATAAGCCAAGTCCTACTCCTATATGATACAAAGCATGAAGACTTGAAACCATACTTCACATATGCAAGACAATTATTAGAGAAGTTCGATAGCTTCATCATAGAGCATGTCCCAAGGTCGGGAAATAATAGGGCCGATGCATTGGCTAACTTGGCTACTGCGCTGACAATCTCTGATGAGGAAAGTATGAACATTACACTTTGTCAAAAATGGGTCATACCACCACCCGAAAATGGACATCATGAGACTAATGCAATATCTGTTTATGTGATTGAAGAGGAAGACTGGCGTCAACCCATCATTGATTACCTTCAACATGGGAAGCTCCCTACAGAGCCTCGACGAAAGGCAGATGTACGAAGAAGATCTGCTTGATTTGTCTATTACAAAGAGACTCTTTATCGTCGATCCTACGAAGGACTCCTTCTTCGATGCTTGGGAAAACATGAGTCAGATGCAGCATTAGAGGAGGCACACTCCAGAATTTGTGGTGCTCATCAGTACGGTCCAAAGCTTCATTTTTAGCTAAAAAGAATGGGTTACTATTGACCTACTATGGTCCAAGATTCGATGGAGTACGCAAAGAAATGTGAACCTTGTCAAGTCCATGCGAATTTTATACACCAACCGCCAGAGCCTCTTCATCCAACCATTTCTTCATGGCCATTTGAGGCTTGAGAACTTGATCTTGTAGGCCCTATAACTCCAAAGTCATCAGCAGGTCACTCTTACATTTTGGCTGCGACCGACTACTTTTCAAGGTGGGCTGAAGCGATTCCTTTGCGGGAAGCAAAGAAAGAAAATGTTGCAAATTTCATCCGAACGCATATAATCTACCGTTATGGCATTTTCCATTGCATTGTAACAGATAATGGAAGACAATTCTCCAATAGCTTGATAGATAAGTTATGTGAAAAATTCCATTTCAAACAACACAAGTCATCTATATACAATGCAGCAGCAAATGGGTTGGCCGAGACATTTAACAAGACCTTGTGCAACCTATTGAAGAAGATAGTCTCCAAGGCAAAGAGGGATTGGCAGGAAAGAATCGGTGAAGCATTGTGGCCTATCGGACTACGCATGGCACACCTACCAGAGTCACACCTACCGGAGTCACACCATATTCTTTGGTCTATGGAGTAGAAGCCGTACTTCCATTGGAGAGAGAAATTCCATCACTTCGAATGGCCATACAAGAAGGGTTGACAGTTGAAGAAAATGCAACACTCCGCCTCCAAGAGTTAGAAGCATTGGATGAAAGAAGACTTGAAGCTTAGCAAGCATTGCAGTGTTATCAAGCACAAATAAGCAAAGCTTTCGACAAAAATATCAAGACTCATTCGTTTCAAGTTGGAGATCTTGTACTCGCTGTTAGAAGACCTATCATCACGACACGACATACAGGAAATAAGTTCACACCTAAATGGGACGGACCCTATGTTGTTCAAGAAGTCTACACTAACGGAGCTTACAAGATTGTGGATAAGGACGGACTAAAAATTGGCCCGATCAACGGAAAGTTTCTTAAGAAGTTTTATGCTTAAGAGTGTAACACTCCTTGGCGTATGAGTATAAACTACAAGCTATGAAATTGAACTACGTTATGACTTGATCCCTTCCTTAAAAAAAGGGGTACGTAGGCAGCTTAACAAATTTTAAGTTCAGTCACAATTAATTTTTTTTTATCGTCCCAAGTTATGTAAGTGAACTACGTTATGACTTGATCCCTTCATTATAAAAGGGTACGTAGGCAACTTAATTAATTTTAAGTTCAGTCCTAATAAAGCAAAGAAAAGAGAAAAAAAAGGGGTCAAAATAAAAACTTTTATTTTATTGATGATAAAAGAGGTCGAATCGGCAGGTACAATGAAGAAAAAATGCTATAGATGAAATATGGTAAATAAATTCGTTCCTACGATACATGAAATCTAAAAGAAAAAGGGAAAAAAAGAAGCTAAAACGTCAAGTTATAATCCAGCAATCTGCGCCGCTGACTTCTAAGGGTTTCTTCCAACCTTGCTAGTGTCTGCTTATTGTTGCTGGCAGCCTGAGCTTCTTCAGTTGCACTTATCGCTTCCTCGAATTCAGATACTTTTTGTTGTATTTGGGCTGATAGTGTTGCCTCTGCAGAAATAAGTTCAGAAACGGTTTTACGCTCAGTTTTCAGCTCTTTTATCTTTCGAGACAAGTCTTTGGATTGCTTACGAAGGGAGATTCTCTTCTCGTTTGAGGTTCGCATATCCGACAACGCTTTCTCCATATTTTTTCTAAGCTCTGATAGGTCTTCATCCTCACTGGTTAAAGCATGCTGGGGAACAGTCGTATGCCTTAAGTCGTTGTATGTGCGTATTTTCTCGAGGTATTCCCTCACCGATGTTCGGATAAGGGTTAAATTAGTCGTAGTAATATCTGAGATGCCTTTAAATATCGTCTCCATAGTTGACTCAAGGGAGCCTGCATTCTCAAAGGTTGCATTCTCTAACAAAGTTTTGGCTTGAGCCCACATGTGAATGGCAGATTTTCGATTTGCTCTAGCAACAATTTCGTCTCCGGTAAGATGTAAGGGCGTCGTATACATAGTGTCTGTGTCCCCTCGCTCCTGGCAGGGGTCCTCGTTTTCCCTTTGCTCCTGGCTCCTGGTGGGTTGATCGACTTCAATAATCGGCATATTAGGTTGTTCCTTATGGATAGGAGGAGCATGACCAATAGTCGAGTGTGATGTTTACAAGGGAGAACAAAGAGTCAACATAAAACATATATATGTATAAACATACATATATGTAATTGAAAAAATGAAACACAAAAAAAAAAAAGAATGATGCTCACCATAGGCAATGCCATCTTTGGGCGCTCTACATCATTTGAGGGGCTTTCAAAGGGGATGTGATCAATTTTTGGAGATTTGTCTACTTGCCTCCGACGGTTCCAGTGACGATCCTCGTTGCTACTACAACTCTTACCTTCACCTTCACGAATGCGTTTAGAGTGAATCACAACCTCGGGCGTGGGTGCATGATCAGTTTCTTTTACTTCTTCTACACTCAAATCTTTGTGGGCTTTATGTTTAGCAGAAGAAAGCTAAAACTATCCACAAGAATTTGGATACCATCTTCCATGTATTTGCCATGCTTTTTCGCCCACCATTCTTTGTAAGAGTCAGTCATTTGGGTATGTGGGTTTAGCTCACGTGCTGGAATGTATACTTTGGAGGATGTTGAAAGTTTACTGCAACTTTTCCAATAGTAAAAGATGTTGTTGAGATTGATGCGAGGAAACATTTCGTTGGATTGGTTGGGCACATCTTGATAAAAGCCAAACTGACGACCAAATCTATGCGGGTTATATGCCTAAAGAGTCATCAACTTCCCGTGACTAGAAGATAAGTAGCACGACCGGAGACTCATGAAAAATGAGGCTGATGGAAATGATAATCCCTTGATATCATGGATAGTTTCAGCCTTAACTCTTGAAGGGGTGTTCGCATGCCACATTATTGCTTCACCTCGATGGATTAATTAACGAGCTTCGAAGCCATTTAAGCATCGTGCACCACCTTCTCCAGAGAAGTAAGCCATCCCAGGACCTCTGACAGGGTTTATGACCTTATGATGAGTGCCAAAGTAGCGGGCAAGCCAACCATGAACATAATGAATAGGAAAGCAGTTAGCCGAGCATCCAATAGAGGAAGGCGTGTTTGATATTTGGCCCAAACCGTAATAAATATTCGACAAAGCTGGCGCGGCAAGGTTAAAAAGTCTTCCTTCGGCCATGAGGGATGCGACCTTAAACACACCCAGACATGATGAGCGACCACTTTGGAGAGGGAATACGAATAAGCATAGCCAACATGAAAGAAAGGCAGCTAAGTATGTCTCATCCCTCATATTCTCTGTTATGCCAAGTAGTTGGAAAATTGCTTGCTCTTTTTCCGTCCAATTGCGAGTCTCTGGAATAGATCCACTAGGATTATGAGTGGAAGCAGGTCGTGATTTCTTCTTTAATCTTCTACTAGGAGGCCTATCATATTTTTTCTCCCCTTTAAACCAAAACGAGATCCATGGGTCTATTGGAATCGTTTGCCTGTCTTTTTGTTGGGAAGCAAGACGATGGTATGCGTAAAAAAGGTATTGGCAACTGGTGGGGAGGGACTCAGACCGTCCATTCAGTCTCAACACATCTTTATAGCCAGGAATGACTTCATCATAAAATGCACCCTTGATAGAAAGACCGCCCAGTTGCCACATGTCCCACAGTGAAATGGATACTTCCCCAGATGATATATGAAGCGTATTTGTAGACGAACACCATGCTTCAAAAAAGGCTTGCATCACGTGACTATTGCAGTCATAAGTATACAATGAGGCCATTACTGCTGAAATGAGTCCAGCATTCTTCAATGCTTCAGTGTTTCGGGAGACCGTGAACTCTAGCCATTCCCAGTAAAGAGCCACATAAGAAAATTCACCATTAAGCTTAAGTGGGGAGCCCCAACATATTTTTCCTTCTATGATTTGACGCCCAAATGTCGGTTCTGGTTTCACAGATGGACTTGCCGTATGTATAGGGGAGTCCAAGAGCCAGGTTGTAGCAGATGCATGTTTATGTAGAGATCTTTTTGTTGACCAGTCTGATAGAAAAATTGAATCTCTAGAGTCAAGCCTCATCTCTCTATATGGTTCGTCGATGGGAAGAATAGTTCTTTCACGAAAAGGCTGGTCCTTGTGGCTCAAAACAACGAGGCTATGCTCGGTGGAGTTTGAAATCTCTGTGAAATAGGTCATTGTCCTGCATTAGAAAAAATGAGGATCATTAGAATCACGGGGTTTCATAAGCGATCTATAAGTACAAACAGAATTTGAAAATGGTACGCTGAGGGTTAAAATATATATATATAATAAAGGGGGCCAAAACTAAAAAAAAAATAAAAAGCCAAGGTTTTGGTAAAATTTTAAACGCCTAATTTCGAGCACCCCTAAATATTCAAGACACTCATCGTTAATTTCGTGAGAAATGTCTCGTGCCTTGTCCACATAGGATCATTTATAGTATCTTTGTGAGGTGGAAAGCAACTTAAAAACTTTTTGACCTCAAAGTCTCTTTTTTATTGGTCAATGAGAACCGTTGTCGATACGTCGCAATGACATCACTTAAAGGGGACATAGTGAGCACCGCCGTCATTTATGAATCCCGTCGCAAAGCGCACCCCGCGACAGGGTCGTTTATAGGGCATCTCGCGACAAAGTGTTCATAGCGCATCCTGCGACAATGTCGTTTTTAGTGCATCCCGCGACAAGGTCGTTTCCAGCGCATCCTGTCGCAAGGTCGTTTATAGCGCATCCCGTCGCAAAGCACACCCCGCGACAAGGTCGTTTATAGCGCATCCTGGGACAAAGTGTTCATAGCGCATCCTGTCGCAAGGTCGTTAATAGCACATCCCGTCGCAAAGCGCACCCTGCGACAAGGTCGTTTATAGAGCACCCTGCGACAATGTCGTTTTTAGTGCATCCCACGACAAGGTCGTTTCCAGTGCATCCCATCGCAAGGTAGTTTATAGCACATCCCGTCGCAAGATCGTTTATAGCGCATCCCGTCTCAAAGCGCACCCGGTGACAAGGTCGTTTATAGCGCATCCCGCGACAGGATCACCCATAGCACCAATCTGATAGGGTCATCCAAAGCAGCGATCCGAAAGGGTCATCCAAAGCAGCGATCCGATTGGGTCATCCATAGCATCAATCTGACAGGGTCGTTTATAGTATCAATCCAACAGGGTCATCCAAGGCGTAAAGGGTCTCGAGTCTTTTGCAACATCTCTTGCGAACCCAACACTTTAAAGAAAATGTTTGAAAAAAAATTATTTGAAAAAAATTAGTAAGTTAGAATTTTGGGAAAAAAAATTTGCCTCTATGACTTGATCATGTCATTGGGAAATATTCAGAAAGCAAAAATAAGGGAAAAAAAGATTTGAAATTGAAAAAAAGAAAAAAAGCTGGAAAGAAAAGAAAATGTTTGAAATAGAAAAGAAAACAAGCTGGAAAGAAAAAAATAAAAAGGAAATAAAAAAAACAAAAAACAAAAAACAAATGTTGGGCGGCAAAAGTGCCGCCAATTTTGAGAAAAGGGAGTAGTGGTAGGCTCCAGCTAAAACAAAAAAAAAGGCAACAAACGGAAATTCAATCAAATTTTACCTTTCCCATATTTTGGAAAAAAAGAAAGAAGCCAAAAAAAAAATCGATTTTGTAAAGAAAAAGATTTATGGGGGACCCACTTTGTTTCTTTAAAAAAGGAAAAAAATAACTTGGCCGCCTCCCCATCGTCTTCTCTATTTCTCTCCTAGCCATCTTCATCTTAACTCTTTCTAAAAACAAAAGGGTTAAAAGATAGTTTCAAGCCTTACCACCAGAAAATGTTGGAAACAATTTTAGAAAAAAGTGAACCACAACGACGTTGGCAGTAGGCGAACAGGCCGATATGTGGCTTGGCAGTAGGCGAGCAAACACACTCCGGCCACGGGTTCTAGCGATCGGGTGTTCTTAGACGGTGGCGATTTGCACGATGGTCATTAGTCATGATGTCTTTGCTCCGTTCTCAAATGCCTCGGGCTTGAATCAGAACAAACAACTCAAAGACTGGTTTAGCGATTGAACAAAGCCTCAATAAAGTAGTATTTATAGGGAAGTTTCGAGATCAAAGATTCCGTAAATATTGCAAAAAAAAAATAATAAATAAATAAATAAGAAGCTTCGGGAAATTGAAGAGGATTGAGTCGATCTTCTAATTTGGGACCATCAAATCTTAGTTCTCAATTTTGATATTGGTAAGATTTAAATTTGAAATTTTCAATTCAAAATCTAATTTTCTTTTAGAGGAAAATTATTGGATTAAGGAAAGGAAATCTGTGTTTCTGAGGTATAAGGAAAAAATCTGGAGTTTTGGGTTTTGCACAGAAAAGGAAAAAACACTAAATTTAAAGAGAAGAAAAAATGCCAAGGTTTGCGTTAAATTTTATACAGAATCGAGGAGTTGAGATTTTAAAATTGTATATTTTGATGGAAAAGATTTCCTTGAATTTGGAAGTTGATTCCTTGTATTTCATGAAATCCAATATTTTATTTGAAAATAGTTTAAATATGGCCATAATTCAAAATCAGTGTTTTTCAAAATATATTGGGGATTTAAGCAATTTCCCAAATATATTTACCAAAATTTCCTCAAGTCAAGATTCAAATATATTTCCTCCAATGTCGGGCTTAGGAAAAATTCGAACTCAAATTTCAAATAAATTTCAAAACAAAACTTGATTATTCCACCCAATAACTTGTCCATAGAAATGAGGATATTAAATTGGACTTCAATTGCAACGATGGGTCCAAGTTTAATATTGCAATGGAGTTTATTCAATTTCAAAATGAAGACTATGGAAAGTTCATTTCAAGTTCAAGTTAGAAGTAGAAGTCACATTCAAATGGATGCAGATTCAAGTTTTGATCAAGATCAGTTCCAGTTATCTCCAAGATGCACTCAAAATGTTAAATTATTTTAAAATTTGAAGAACTTCAAATCTCCACCATATTCAAGGGAATGGAGTTGATTCACTCTTTATTAAGTCAAGCAAAAAATCTTGTGTTTGTGTAAGAAAATTTTTAGCCTTGTTCAACTTCTCAAGCTTTAAGTTGTACAATCTAGAATTTTAAATTAAAGTGGAAGTTTGTGCCAAATACTTGGGGGCAATCAAGTTCTCACTAATGGAGGCTAAATAGATTAAACAAAACTTTTATCACTTTAAGTTGTGTTCATGATTTAGCTCAAATTTTGCTTCAAAATTAGGTAGGGCTTGGCCAAAATAGTTGAGTGTAATCCAAATCTTACCTCAATTCAAACTCGATAAAATTAATTCTATCCAAATTATAGAATTTTAATTTTATCTCAAATATTGGCATGATGCCAATTTTACCCATTCAAATGCAAATTGGGTTGAAAATTTTGGTATTGTCATAAAGTCAATTCGAAATTAAGTAGAACATAATCCTACTAAATTTCAAACATTTTATCAAATTCTTTCTGGAGTTTACAAGTCGAAGAAACTATCCACACTATCAATCTCCTGAAATTAGATTGAAAATTGCTCTTCAAACTTTACTTCCGATTTAAGTAGAATTTGTCCAAAAATAATTGGGTGTACTCAAATCTTACCCCAATTTCATATTTGATAAAATTAATTCTATCAAAATTATAGAATTTAAATTTTATCCATAGTTTAGGCATGATTTAAATGTTGCCCATTCAAATGCGAAATTGGGTTGAAATTTTGACATTGCCAAAAAGTCAATTTGGAATTGAGTGGAGCATAAATTCTACTAATTTCAAAATTTTCACGCCAAATGTAGAAAATCATGATTTTGACCAAATTTCAGAATGTGATTGATTGGCATGGAAAAAAGTACGTCAAAACAATCGAAATTATGACATAAACTCATACACTTCGGTTAAACTGACGATTCATAGAATTGAAGCCTGAAGCAAGAATAAACAAGCTCGTGCTTCGACTCGATACTATAGTTTTCGAGATTTATCCACACATATTTGTGCATAAACCTCGAAAAGGGGGCATTTGTTGACTGAGAAATTTCACCACTTACAAGCTACCACGTTATTATCTCAAATTTAATGACAAATTGAAATTAAATTTTGAGACAATATATTCTCAAAATTGATTTGAACCAAAATTTGGTTTATTCTAAATTTGGTTCAAAATTAAACCAGACCGAGTGAACCAAACCACGAAATCCAAGCCCAAAAAGGCCCATTAGGCCCCAAGCCCATGGTCACAAGAACTCTATAAATAGAGGTGTTCTCTTCATTCCGAAGGGGTGGAAAATTTTTTGAACTAGAGAGGGAATTCACATTTTTTGAGGTCTCTCCACGGTTCTAAAGATCAAACGTCGTTTCGAAGGCAAAAATTACTTCGAAAGACAAATTGTTCCATAAACGAGCAGTTGCATACGAAGAACACACATTTTGTTCTTCAAATTGCTCTTCATATCAAGAACATCTATTCAGAGAGAACGAATCAGAGGATCAAGCATAGAGATCGAACCACTTTCGCAAAGATCATCTCAAATTCAAGTTCAATTCCACGAAACCAAATTTCTCAGGAAATCTCATGTGAACAGACACGAACTTCATAATTCAATGGTATATTTTATAATTTAGCCTTAATTCTAATTAAATTTTATAAAAAATAGAAAATTTTTAAATAAAAATAATAATACTCAATCTTCTTTGAATAATTATATATTTTTATTTTTTAAATAAAATATATAGAATATCAACGAAAAAATAATGATTATTTTAAAATTATTATTTTAATTTGAAAACTTAGATTTGAAAATCTTTTTTCTGGAGCGATTACAATAGCTCGTTTGGATGTAGTTTTTTTGAAGAGTAATTGAAAATTTTATTTTGAAAGTCTAGTTGAAAATCTTCATCTAAACACTTTCTTCCGCAATTAATGCCAAAAAGAAAAGAAAAAAAAGTGCGAACGTAATTCACCGTAATTGAGGTTGGAGATTGAAATATTCATATCCATCCTTCGATGTAAAAAAAGAAGAAGATAATTTAAGTAATTACATAATATTATAAAAGTTTAAATTACAATAATCAAGGAGGAAGTGGAACTTCTTAATTATCGAATATATATTAATATTTATAAGGTTTTCTCTCCTTGTGAGAGTCGTTAGGTTCCTTGCTTTTGTTGATTTTTTTTTTATTGTAATTGTCCATTTCCAAACTCTTTATTTCACAAACAATCATAGAAAGTCTGATATCAGGAAGAGAAGAGTCAAATGGGCTTATTTGGAGAGAGGGATGGGGAAGATTTTGAGGTTTTTGATGGTGGGCCATGCTACTCATCTTTCACTGGTCCTCAACATCTATGTGGCATGTTGGGTTTTTTATTCACATTGTGAAGGCCCATCAAATAAGGCCCATTAGGGCTAAGTGTTTTAAAGTGCATTTTGTCACTTTGGTAGAGTAAACACACAACAAAGGGAGAGCTGGAAATCAGCAGCCAGAGAGAGAAACAATCTAGAGAGAGAAAGTAAATAGAGAGGAAAAGAGGTTTCTGCCCAGCTTCGGTATTTTGGCGTTTCCGAGCGATTTCACCGTTGGATCGAGCTGAAATTTGGTCAGCGTGTTCTTGACACGAGGGTATTCAATCTGAACGGTGGAGATTGGGTTTGAGGTTCCTACAGCCAGATTCCAGTGGCGATTCGGTTCCACATTTTTGTGAGATCTTTCTATTTATCTCTCTTGATTTGTGTTGTTTGTTGCCAAGATTAGTTTATCTTGAGTTGTTATGTGTTGTATACCTCTAGTTGTAACTAGAGAGAACTTGTTGTAGCCCATTATCGATTATAGTGGAGATTCGACTTCGGTCCGTGGTTTTTTACTCCTCGCCTTGAGGAGGTTTTTCCACGTTAAAATCGTTGTGTTGTGCTTGATATTTCTACCATGCTATATGCTTGCTGATTTTTCATTAGGAACACAAGAGAGGGAATAATTGATCCATATTAGAATAGTGTTTATTCCCAACAAGTGGTATCAAAGCTCCGTGGTTGAGTTTATTTAGAGGTCTTGTGTTAAATATGGAAAAGAGTCATAGTGGTGGTAGAATGGTTCTTTTGAATGGATCAAATTATCAAGTTTGGAAAAGAAAAATTGAAGATATTTTATATGTCAATGATTTATATCTTCCCGTATTTTCACTAGAGAAGCCGGCTGATAAAACCGATTTAGAATGGGAAATATGTCATAGGAAAGTATGTGGCATGATTAGACTTTGGGTCGAAGAGAATATTCTAAATCATATTGGTGAAGAAAATCATGCAAGGTCTATGTGGAACAAGCTTGAGTCTTTGTATGCCCCGAAAATTGGTAATAGTAAATTGTATTTGATTAAGCAAATGATGGCTTTAAAGTATCAAGAAGGAACGTCTATGTTAGATCACTTGAATACATTCCAAGGTATTATTAATCAGTTAGCTCGAATGAGTATCAAGTTTGATGAGGAGATACATGGGTTATGGCTTCTTGGTTCATTACCAGATTCATGGGAGACTTTTAGAACTTCCTTGTCGAACTCAGCCCCGAATGGTGTACTAAGTATGGACTTGGTAAAAAGCAGTGTATGTAACGAAGAGATGAGAAGAAAGTCACAGGGTTCTTCTTCACAGTCTAATGTACTTATTACTAAAAGAAAGGGGAGGAGTACGAGCAAAAGTCCGAAAAGCAGAGACAGAAGCAAGAGCAAGAGTGGGCGGTTTTCGAATGTTGAATGTTTTCATTGTGGCGTGAAAGGTCATACAAAGAAGCATTGCAGAAAACTGAAGAGAGAAAATAAAGCTGATAAAGGTAAAGAAAAAAGTGACTGATGATGATGCAGATCGAATTACTGCAGCCACTGAAGAATTCTTCGTTGTATTCGACGGTGATAGTGTAAACCTTGCTACAGAACAGAGCAGTTGGGTTATTGATAGTGGTGCCTCAATTCATGCAACATCTAGGAAGGAATTCTTCACATCCTACACATCTGGGGTGCGTTTGGGGCACCGGTTTGGTTATTATAGACGGAAGGTTATGATAAACGGTGGGTTATGATAAACGGTAGGTTATTATAAATGGTGTTTGAGGGGCAAGTTATTATAACAGGGATTATGATAAACGGTGTTTGGGGAGCTGGTTATGTAACAAAAAGTAATATATGTAAGGTGTAGATAAATGGGCACGTAGGTTTAGATAAACTGGCACGCAGGTTTAGGTAACCACCGTTTATAATAAACGGTGGGGCAAACACCGGTTGGGTTATTATAACCAACTCGGTCGTTTACATAAACGGGGGCCCAAACACACCCCTGGTGATTATGGTAATGTTAGGATAGGTAATGATGGATTAGCAAAAGCAGTTGGCATAGAAGATGTGCATTTGGAGACCAAGAATGGTACTACCTTAATTTTGAAAAATGTGAAGCACATCCCTGATATTCGCATGAATTTAATCTCCACATGTAAGCTAGATGATGAAGGTTTTTGTAATACCTTCTGTAATGGTACATGGAAGCTTACTAAAGGTTCAATGGTGGTAGCAAAGGGGGAGAAGTGTTCTTCATTGTACTTTATGCAGGCAAAGACTACTGGTTGTGATATCAATGCAGTGGATAGTGAACAAAGTGTTGAGCTTTGGCATAAAAGACTCAGTCATATCAGCGAAAAGAGTTTGATGATTCTAGCCAAGAAAAATCATCTTTCTGGGGTAAAGAATGTGTCCTTGAAGAGATGTGAGCATTGTTTAGCGAGAAAGCAAACGAGAGTTTCTTTTAAAGCATCCCAACCTTCAAGAAGACCAGAAGTACTTGACATAGTATATTCTGATGTGTGTGGTCCGATGAAAACAAAAACACTTGGAGGTGCGTCCTACTTTGTGACGTTTATAGATGATCACTCAAGAAAAACTTGGGTTTATACCTTGAAGTCCAAAGATCAGGTGTTGCAAGAGTTTAAACAGTTCCATGCCCTTGTTGAAAGAGAAACTGGTAAAAGGTTGAAGTGCATCAGGACCGATAATGGAGGAGAGTATATTGGACCTTTCGATGAGTATTGCAGAAATCATGGTATTCGACATCAAAAGACGCCTCCTAAGACTCCTCAACTACATGGGTTGGCTGAGAGAATGAACAGAACATTGGTGGAAAGAGTGAGATGTTTGCTTTCATGATCCTGATTAGCCAAAACGTTTTGGGGTGAAGCATTGAATACAGTTGTACAAGGTTCGAATCTCACACCATGTGTTCCTTTGGGAAATGAAGTCCCTAACAGAATTTGGTCAAAGAAAGACATATCTTATAGTCATCTTCGCGTCTTTGGTTGTAAAGCTTTCGTTCATGTTCCTAAAGATGAGAGATCGAAGCTTGATGCAAAGACAAGACCATGTGTGTTCCTTGGCTATGGTCAAGATGAGTTTGGCTACAGGTTGTATGATCCAGTGAAGAAAAAGCTTATTATAAGTCGAGATGTTGTGTTTGTTGAAGACCAAACCTTACAAGACATTAATAAAACTGATGAAACAGAGTCAGAGATTAGTGATGATCTGATTGACTTAGATCTGATTCTTTTGGCACAACCTTCTACAGATTGAGAATGAAATTCGAGAATGATCGGTTTGTTAATTCGGATGAGATAGAAGGTGATGAACATGTTGAGGTAGATGATGATATTCAGAGCAGGTTGTCGAAAAGTGAAGTTCCTATAGATGTTCCACTCAGAAGGTCTATCAGAGATCGTCGTCCGTCAACAAGATATTCTGCTGATGAATATGTGTTATTGACTGACGGGGGAGAACCTGAGAGTTATGAAGAGGCTATAGAAGATAAGCACAAAAGAGAGTGGATTGATGCAATGAAAGATGAGATGAAATCTTTACATGAGAACCACACTTTTGAGCTTGTTAAATTGCCTAACGGAAAAACTGCACTGAAAAATAAGTGGGTTTATCGAGTGAAACATCAAGAAAGAACCTCAAGACCGCGTTATAAAGCGAGACTAGTTGTTAAAGGGTTCAGTCAGAAGAAGGGTATTGACTTTGATGAAATTTTTGCTCCAGTTGTTAAGATGTCTTCGATTCGAATTGTTATGGGTTTGGCAGCTAGCCTTGACTTAGAAGTTGAGCAGATGGATGTTAAGACTGCATTTCTTCATGGAGACCTAGATAAAGAAATCTATATGGAACAACCTATGGGTTTTTAAGAGAAAGGCAAAGAGAAACTTGTGTGCAAGTTGAAGAAAAGCCTTTATGGATTGAAACAAGCACCGAGGCAATGGTACAAGAAGTTTGAGTCAGCTATGGGGGAGCAAGGCTACAAAAAGACTACTTCTGACCATTGTGTCTTTGTACAAAAATTTTCTAATGATGTTTTTTTGATACTATTGCTTTATGTTGATGACATTTTGATTGTTGGCAGGAATGTTTCTAGAATTGACAGGTTGAAGAAACAGTTGAGCAAATCCTTTGCCATGAAGGATTTGGGGCCAGCAAAGAAGATTCTTGGAATTCGAATAGTTTGAGATAGAGTATCCAAGAAGTTATATATGTCACAGGAGCAATACATAGAGAAAGTGTTTGAAAGATTTAACATGGACAAAGCTAAAGTTGTTAGCTCCCCTATTTCCAGTCATTTCAAACTGAGTAGCAAACAGAGTTCTTCTAATGATAAAGAGAAGGAAGAAATGAGGAAAGTCTTATATGCTTCAAAGAGATTGGGAGTTTGATGTATGCCATGGTGAGTACTAGACACGATATTGCTCATCTTTGTTGGAGTTGTTAGTCGATTTATGTCCAATCCAGAAAGCAAACATTGGGAGGCGATCAAGTGCATCATGAGATATTTGAGAGGCACTTCCAATTTGAAGCTCACATTTGGAAGTGGAAAGCCCTTGCTTACAGGCTATCTTGATTCGAGATATGGTAGGAGATCTAGATAACCGACGGTCTACCGGGTTATTTGATAGCGTTTGCGGGTGGTGCGATGTCTTGGCGATCAAGACTACAGAATGCGTTGCACTTTCTACTCTGAAGCGAATATATAGCCGCTGTGCGAAGCGTGCAAAGAGATGTTGTGGATGAAGCGGTTTATACATGAACTTGGCTTCAAGCAACAACGGTATGTGATATTCTGTGACAACCAGAGTGCTATTCATCTTGGTAAGAACTCTACATTTCATTCCATAACTAAACATATAGATGTGAGGTATCACTGGATGAGAGATGCATTGAATGATGGCTTGTTTGAGCTTGAGAAGGTACATACGGATCATAATGGGTCCGATATCTTGACTAAGAATCTACCAAGAGAGAAGCTTGATTTTTCGTTCGCTCTGCGGGAATGGCAAGTTCCTCCACACAGTGAATAGGGGGAGATTTGTTGGGTTTTTATTCACATTGTGAAGGCCCATCAAATAAAGTCCATTAGGGCTAAGTGTTTTAAAGTGCATTTTGTCACTTTGGTAGAGAGAACACACAACAAAGGGAGAGCTGGAAAATCAGCAGCCAGAGAGAGAAACAACTTAGAGAGAGAAAGTAAATAGAGAGAAAAGAGGTTTCTGCCCAGCTTCGGTATTTTGGCGTTTCCGAGCGATTGCACTGTTGGATCGAGCTGAAATTTGGACAGCGTGTTCTTGACACGAGGGTCTTCAATCGTAACGGTGGAGATCGGGTTTGGAGGTTCTTACAGCCAGATTCCAGTGGCGATTCGGTTCCACATTTTTGTGAGATCTTTCTATTTATCTCTCTTGATTTGTGTTGTTTGTTGCCAAGATTAGTTTATCTTGAGTTGTTATGTGTTGTATACCTCTAGTTGTAACTAGAGAGAACTTGTTGTAGCCCATTATCGATTATAGTGGAGATTCGACTTCGGTCCGTGGTTTTTTACTCCTCGCCTTGAGGAGGTTTTTCCACGTTAAATCGTTGTGTTGTGCTTGATATTTCTACCATGCTATATGCTTGCTGATTTTTCATTAGGAACACAAGAGAGGGAATAATTGATCCATATTAGAATAGTGTTTATTCCCAACAAGTGGTATCAGAGCTCCGTGGTTGAGTTTATTTAGAGGTCTTGTGTTAAATATGGAAAAGAGTCATAGTGGTAGTAGAATGGTTCTTTTGAATGGATCAAATTATCAAGTTTGGAAAAGAAAAATTGAAGATATTTTATATGTCAATGATTTATATCTTCCCGTATTTTCACTAGAGAAGCCGGCTGATAAAACCGATTTAGAATGGGAAATATGTCATAGGAAAGTATGTGGCATGATTAGACTTTGGGTCGAAGAGAATATTCTAAATCATATTGGTGAAGAAAATCATATTCAATGGCTATTATTGCTATTTTGATGGGAGGAGAACAATAATTTTATATTAATGCAGAAAACAATTTCTTGGATAGTTAAATAAGTTATGAGTGGTTAAGTAGAATTAATTTTATACTCAAAAGAGTATATGAAGAAGGTTTGAAGGAGGGTTTTATGGGAGTTGTTTGAATTTTTTTTTAAAGCAGTTTCATTTTTTTATACAGATGTGGAGATGTTTCATTTAAACGTTGGGTTAAACCAAGAATAAACTCTGACATACCCTCTGTTCAAACACCGCCTTATTTAGAATGCATCATATTTCATATTTTCATTTCATGTATATGTATAGATATTCAATTTGTTTGGAATCTACCACAACAGATCCTCTTCTGGTAAGTTTCACATTTTGCTGCCACTTGAGCCAACGAATTATACGACGATCCACCCTTCTCTCCACTTTTCTGAAGTTCTTTAACTCTCTCCCTAATTCTCTTCCCTTCATCATCTTCCTCATCCATTATCTTCCTCACTTTATGTTCTATCTCCTCCCTCCCCACCACCCCGTCCCTCGCCGCACTCACCCTCACTGCCACCTCGACCTCCTCCGCTAGCACCGTCGCGTTAATCTTCTGCTCCGCACACAACGGCCACGATACCATTGCCACTCCGCTCACTACGCTCTCTATCGACGAGTTCCACCCGCTGTGGGTCAAGAATCCCCTCACCGACCGGTGGCTCAAAATCTCCGCTTGCGGTGCCCACATCGAAACGAGGAGCCCCACGTGTTCGGTCCTCTTGACAAATCCTTCTGGCAGATATTCCGACGGCGACTTCCCTTCCGCTCCGTTCCCGGACGTGAAAAACGTTCCCATGCAATCGGTCCCCTCGGGGGGTCGAACCACCCAAACGAATCGCTGCTGACTCAGGTCCAACCCCAACGCCAATTCCCTGATTTGCTTCTCACACAACGTCCCCCCGCTCCCAAACGACACGTAGATTACCGACTCCTCCGGTTGCCGGTCGAGCCACTTCAACACCTCGCTCTCCAAACTGGGCTCGCCACGTTTGGTCAACGGCCCAATTGGATAAATTGAAACTTCGTTGACCTGGCCGTTAGTGAGCGCTTTCAGAGTTGTGGGTTCCAGATCCTGCCACGTGTTTAACAAGATCCCATCGGCCGTTCCAAGCTCTCGTGTCATCACTCCAAAGTCTTGGTACACATCCTCCCGGTTTATCTCGAATACCGAAATAGTATTCTCGAACCGGATCGGACTGCAGCCGGGGATTCTCAGCGGTTCATGTTTGGACGCGTGGTCGGCAATCATTTGCCGGTCCATGGAGGGGAAAAACAATGCCAGTGAAACGAACAAAGCGCTGGTGGTCATGAAAACGAATCCCAATATACCTAGCTCGCGGGCCGTGCCCAGAGCTTGGGTTCCGAAGAGGTCAACAATGAGCGCTGCGGGTCGGGGCATGGTGGGGGAAGTGAGGAAGGAGCGGAGGAGGGGGAAAGAGGCGGACATCATGGCCTTGATTTTGTCGATGGAGGTGGCGGTTGGATGGAGGGGGAAGGAGGGGTGGAGCGGGACGATATTGACGGGGGAGGACTCGTGGAGGAGGTCGGACTCGGCAGCGGAAGAGCCCGAAGCAACGACGAAGAGGGTGGGTTGGAGGTTGTGGTTGAGGAGGCGTTTGGCTAGCTCGAGGAAGGGAATAAGATGGCCCATTCCCGGGCTAACCAATAATGCTACACGGATTTTGGAATCCATAATATATTGGAGCTTCAAAACCGATGCTTATGTTTATGACTTTGTGTTTGAATAAGATGTAACTTGTAAAGCCTTGCTTATGCTCCATATATATGGACGTAAAGTCTTATAATTTATTATTGAAAAAAAAACAAACCGAAAGGTAAATAAACAAATCTCGAAATTTTTTAATTCAACTACATATCTTATGTCCCGAGCGATGAAATAGTAGTTGAAAACTTGAACTTTGAAAATATTTTTCCTTCAAGGTTCTAGGTTCAAGACTCACATGTAACATTTTTCCCTCCATATTTTCAATACCTAGCCAAGGAATGGGCATGATACCTTTGTTTAAAAAAAATGAACCTTATATTTTGAATTTTTTTGAAATTATAGAGATAAAAAACAATACATCAAACTAAACATTGGTTTGGAATGCACAATCACGTCTTCAAATCCTAAGGTGAAGGATGGATTGCAAATCCATGGCTTCCATCACTTTTTCATATTTCCTATCGTATCTCCTTTTTTCACAAAAACAATTAATATTTTTTTATTATTCAATAATAATAATATAAATTTGATTAATATAGAGTTGACAACCTTTTATGAGAATTTTAATTGAATTATAATATAAAATATTTTAAATTTGAACTATTATAACAATTTATTTGTTATTGATTTAAAAAAACAATTTGTTTTTATTATTATTATTATATACTAATTATTATAAGCATTTATAAATATAAATTATATAAGTTTTATAAAAGAAAACTATTTTTCGTTTTTTAAACTTATTAATATAAATTTAAAATTTCAAGTCTTTAATAGATGTAGTCATTTAATTTAGTAAGATGCTCATTGCATTTTTCTGAAAAATAAATAAAAACTCATTGCATTGGACAAAAATTTATTAAATAACAAAATAATAAATTTTTAAGAATTGAAAATACATAATTAAAAATAGGAAACCAAATACCATAAACAAGCAAATAAGAGTATGTGGTAAGTGGTATGACCAAACTTCCCTAGTTCCTTGTATTTTCATAATTATTTTTATCCTCCTTGTACCAAGTGCCTAGTTATGGTTAAACTAACACATGTAGTATATGATAAAATAATATAACTTTGTACTTTCAATTTTGTTTTATTTTAATCTTAAAATTTTTAATTGTTCATTTTTAATTAATATAATAATAAAATTATTAATTGGTCTAAATTTAAAAATAATAAATGAAATTATGTCAATAATATTAATAATAATTTGAATTCAACCGAGAATAAAATGTAAATATATTTTTAAATTTAAAAGGAAGAGAGTTTCTTTAAAAAAAAAAAAAAAGTTAACAAAAACAATTTAAACATCTTAAGACACGTGAATCGAACTAAAGTTGTATTTGGGGCACCGGTTTGATTATTATAAACGGTGGGTTATGATAAATGATAAGTTATTATAAATGGTGTTTGAGGGACAAGTTATTATAACAGAGATTATGATAAACGGTGTTTGAAGGGCTAGTTAGGTAACAAAAAGTAATATATGTAAGGTGTAGATATACGGGCACGTAGGTTTAAATAAACGGGCACGCAAGATAATCATCGGTGGGACAAACATCAGTTGGGTTACTATAACCAACTTGAGCATTTACATAAACGATTCCAAACACACTCTA
Source organism: Sicyos edulis (assembly GCA_036507275.1). Classification (NCBI taxonomy): domain Eukaryota; kingdom Viridiplantae; phylum Streptophyta; class Magnoliopsida; order Cucurbitales; family Cucurbitaceae; genus Sicyos; species Sicyos edulis. Next base: position 6,902,659 of record CM071855.1, on the reverse strand, counting down.
AGAGATTTAAAAGTTTATTGAATAAATTAAAATAACTCAAATAATACAAACATTATCCTATTTAATTTTTTTAAAAAAAATAATTGGTCAAATTATTAAATAATAATAATAATAGCAATTCTGTTCGTGACTGACACTACAAATTTAGATGTCATCAAAATTAATTGGAAATTAATTCTTAGGTGATAATTGTGAATTTAGATGTCAACAAAATTAATTCTAAGATGAAAATTATGAATTGAATTCATAAAATTCTTCTTAATTCTTAACATACGATTTGGGGGTTTGTTAGCAATAAGTTAAATTGGAAAAATATTTATAATAGAGGAAAAAAAGAACTTAACAATCATAATTATAGATATAAATAATTATATGGTATTATTAATAATTGTATGATATTATTAATATTAATACTTTACTAAAATATAATACTATACTAATAATATATAATATTGTATTAATATTACATAATAATATATTAATAATTAAATAATACTGCATAATGAGTATTAATAATATTGTATTTTTTAAAAAATATTTTCAAATTTTCCTAGATCTACCATTATTTTGTGAAATTAGACTATTCAAAACAATTTTTGGTTTTTTTAAGTGAAACTTATAAAATCAAATTCAAAAAATAATTACAAATATGATTACTTTAAAAAAAAATAGCAATTATAACTATAGGTATTAATAATACATAATATTGTATTAATATTACAAATATTGTATTAATAATAAATAATACAATATTAATAAGTATTAGTAATAAATAATACAATATTAATAAATATTAATAGCACAGTATTTAACTGTATTTATGATTATGTATACAAATATATTTAAATTTGACTTTAAAAGTTTTTTTTATTAAAATAAGTTATCAATTACCATTTGTTAATTCTCAAAACTCATAAATATCCTCCTAACTTTAAAATAATTTTGAAAATGCTTATAATATTTATTTTTTGAAAACAATTCACAAATGACCTGTTGTAACGAAACATAGTTAAAAAAAAAAATTCAACTCAAATGCAAAGCTTTCATTTTTGAAAATGGGCAAGTAAGAGTTGATTATCTTATTTGAAGTTAATTCATTTCAATTCTATGATCTTGAGTCTAAACAATATATTTAATTTTTATATTATTTAAGAACAATAAAACTCCTATATAAGATTTGATAGTTCTCTCTTTCAATTTAAACTAAAATAAATAAATAAAACCCTAAAACTAGGTGCTTGTAAAAAAAGGGGTAAATTAGAAGAATGGGGTAGTTATAGAAAATATTTTTAAAAGGAGGGTTGTTTTTAAAACGTTTGTAAGAAGATGGTATATTTTTTGTCTTCATGCAATTTTACTCCACCAGTGGTGGGACCTACCAGATAATTTATATTAAAATATTAAAAGTAGGGTCACGCATTAAATACACCCTAAACTTCTGGCTTTTTTTTTTCTCTCTCCCATCCTCTCTTTTTCTTTTATTTTGTTTTTTCGTCTGTCATTGATGCCCAAACACAAGGTTTCTTTTTCTTTTTTTTTTTAATTTCTAACAATGAGCCCAAATTAAAAACAACTTAAATTTGTTCAAACTGGAAGAGAGATCTTGAGAGGTTGGGATTTCGTTGGTGTAGAAAATAATATATCCCTATTGTAACCCTATCATATTTCTTTACCATTTAATCTTGAAACATTTTGCTACTACACAATGGTAACAAATGGAATAACATTAAAACAAAATTGATTTTAATCGTTCCTATTGATTTTCGAACTCTTACTAATACGGCGATAGTAATAATATTGTTCTAAGAACACGCTAATTTTCGATTTTGTGTTTAATAAGTAATAATTAATCATTATGAAAATATTAACTAATATTTAGTGCTTTTTAAAATTAACTAATTCATAAGACATAAAATTGAACTTTGTTTAATAAGAAATTAAGTTTTCGATCGCCTACTAGACAAAAATTAAGCTCGATCTCATCACTTTAACCTTCATTTTCCCCCTTCCTTCTGCCATTTTAGCCTTTGCGTTTGAGTATCAATGGCGGACGGAAAAACAAAATAAAAGAAAAAAAGAGGATGGGAGAGAGGAAAAAAAACCAGAAGTTTATGCTGTATTTAATGCGTGGACCCCACTTTTAATATTTTAATATAAATTACCTGGCAAGTCCCACCACTGGCAGAGTAAAATTGCATGAAGACAAAAAATATATCCTCTTTTTACAAACGTTTTAAAAACAACCCTCTTCTTAAAAATGTTTTCTATAACTACCTCATTCTTCTAATTTACCCTAAAAAAACGTAAAACTAGACAAAGATAGCTTTAAAAGTTAAAAACTTATTATTTTTTATTACTGAACTTATATTTCTTTACAAACCCAATTTTCTTTAATGTCATTTATTTTAGTAGATCTTTTTTCCGAAGAAAAAATAGAGTAGATATCTATGCAAAATACACAAATCTATATTGGTTAGGTTTATTGCACAAATGTAAAACCTATATCAAATTACCTATATATATCATTTTATCTTTTGATTGGTATTTATTGGAAGACAGATGTGATACACTAACAATTATAGAAAAGTATTAAAATAAAATAATTACAGAAAAATAAAGCAACATATAATTTATGGTGACGTTAAATTTGCATTCATGCACATACCAAAAGTGCATAGGTTAGTGGCATAATGGTTTCAGTGTTCGGTTTAAACCAGTCCAATATCAACATCACAGGTTCGAGTTCGAGAATCCATGAAGTCATGTCAGTTATTAAAATATAATTTTGGACTCATTTTATTTTTTTTTTTTTTTAAGTTTTTTTCGGGGTAAAAGGGCTCAGCCCTCGATTGAAGCCATGTCTATGACGATTGCATTCGACGAGGTTTGAGACGACGTCGTGTATTAAAAGTTCGGTTGAAATCACAACAATACATATAACGTATAGGATTCGAGATTGAGATTTAAGATTTTCTTTTCTTTGCTCAACCATTCGTCTCCCACGTTTGTGTAGATATTGAGTACAATTACACACCCCAATAGAGCAATTTTGTTACCGGATTATGACGAAGGAAATGGAAGGCCGAGACCTGATCGTCGGAAATGGAACCACATGTACAGTAACGAAAAACATAACTCCGATTAGAATTTTCTATTACTGTCAATGGAAGGGAAATTTGCTCGGTAGATTTTATGTAAAATAATGGATAAAACAATGTAAGAGGCTTTGGTGGAAATAGATCTAAACAGTTCGTCAATGAAAACTAAAGGAAAATGATAATTAATAAAGAATTAATTATGAGATACAAAATAATTGACTTAAACATTGTTAAGGGCAAAATAAGATTATTAAAACGGAAAATTGTGGTAGGTAGTCACTTTTAATAAAGTAATTACAAATCTAGTCATGTCTTAAAGTATTTATAAATCTATTTTTTATTTTAAATTTAAATAATAATATTTTTCAATAATACCTAATATACCCTTTTTTCTCACTTTTTTTTCTTTATTTGTTTGGGAGCCAAATCTAGCGGCATTTGTTCTTTTCTTTTCCAATGGTTTCAATGAATGGTTGTAGTGGCCACTTGGAAAATTTTATGAAATCAACAATGTTTTTCTTCACACTTTTTTTAAATAATTCATAAACTTTATTTATTGAAATTCATATTTATTTTATAATACATTATTATTGATTTTATGAAATCAACCTTATCTTTCTCACACATTTTTTCATTAAGTCAAGAATAATGTTAGTGTTTTAAACTTCAATGTATTTGGACAATTATACTAAAAAAATTATTGGAATAATTAATTCGTAAACTCATTTTCATTAATATTTTTTAATTTTAAAAAGAAAAATTGAACCAGATAAGTTCTTCTCATAAAATAATTATGAATTGGCAAATTTAAAATATTTGCATCCATAATAATAATATGTTTTAATACTATATTACAAATATTTATTAATGTCTGTATTGATTAATGATTAATACATTTAATACGGTATTATAAGTACTTATTAATACTCGCATTAATCATTAATATTGAATTATAAATACTTATTAATAACTGCACTAATTATTAATACAGTTTAATATTGTATTGTAAATACTCGTTAATACTTTCCTTAATGATTAATACAGTTTCATATTTTATTATAAATACTTATTAATACCCGCATTAATTATTAATACACTTTAATACTGTATTATAAATAATCACTAATGCATGCATTAAAGATTAATACACTGTATTATAAATACTATTTAATGCATGTATTAATTATTAATACGTCTCAATTGTTTTTTTAAACATAATACGTTTTAATAATGTATTATAAATACTCATTAATATTGATATTATAAGAAAATATGTGACAACAAATGACTATATTTGTTATTTTTTTTAAAGTGATGATATTTATAGTTATTTTCTAAATTTGTTCAATATTGTAAGTTTCCATTCTTATACAGAAAAATAACATCAATTTATACTTTTTTATTTATTTAAACCTCATATTTATTTATTAATATATGATTAAAAAAAATTAAGTATTTTGATAAAATCAAAACAACCAAAAGAAGAGTTAAAAAAATCACTGAGGCAATTTTAGACCGAAGTTGAACAAATTTCATATCACAACTTTTTTTAACGTTGATTTGAGGAAAAATGGAGGGTATTTGTGTCTTGTTACCTATAAAAAGATATTTCTATTGAAATTCCGGTGATTAGTTTTGCTAAATTCTTCAAATGTGAATATTTTTGTAAAAAATTTATTTATTTAGCCTAATCATGCCAAACGCCCTATTAAAATGCAAGACTTTTAAATAGAAAACCAAATTTGCAATAATGAAAGAAAGTTAAATAAATAGATTGATAAATATTTATTGGAAAGTAAATATTCAATACAATTTTCATATTTTTATTTATATAATATTTTATTTTTCAGTATTTTCTTTTATTTTTTAAATAATTTTACCACATATTTGAGTTAGATTTTATTAGACGTTATTTTAATTTGCAATTACTAGTGGAGGATGACGACATTGCATAACAATTAGATAATATACACATTTGATAATTATGTTTTTTTTGTATGTTTTAATACATTTTATACATTTTTAGTGAATTTACTATCAGCAGCACAGTTTACCTTTTGTATTATATTTGTAGTACAATTTTTAAAATAATTCCATCTATAGTATATTAATTTCTATCAATGATAAAACTCAACTAGTATAGAACTCAATTTAAAATTCTATCACTAATAGAAAATTAAAACAGTGATGAAAGAAGATTGAATTCTATCATTAAAAGAACTCAACTAGTGATAGAATTCAATTTGAATTTTTTGCTACAAATGAATTAGTTTTGATTTTATGTTATAGATGAAAATATTTTATCTTTTTTTTGTTATACATGCCCTTTTTTAATATTAATTAACTTTCTTTAAAAAAGACATAAACAAGAAAGGGTTATCAATAATTTTTGTTTATATTCTTAGGTTTTTTAACAAACAAAAAAGAAAAAAAAAATAGTTATTAATTATCGTTAGAGATAACAAGCAATTATAAATCTCCAATATAATATTCTCTGTTTTGGGAATCACTCTTATATTGGGCATCTCTTAAATGGCTTCATATAAATTAGGTGTTAGTTTCTTTTTTATATACACAAGATATTTTCCTTATCTTAGAGATGTAGGACAATTTTGTTTGCTCAACAAATATGTTTTCGTTTTTTGCTTTAAGAAAATAAGATAAAGAAAACAAGGATCAAGAAAAGAGAAATAAGAAATGAGAATGTTATCGAGCGATACGTGCTCAGCCGATGCTCTGTTTTGTTCGAAGATTGAGCTTTTCTTCCGATTTTGCTCCCCAATTCTTCTCGACGGTGGTAAAAAGGAAAATAAATTAAACTCACTTTCCATTTTCTCGGCATCTAAACAAAGAAATTGTTTTTGTTAATGATAAAATGATTAATTATACGTTTTTTATTTATAGAGTTTGGAGTAGGAAAAATAGGTTATACATTGTCTGAAACGGCTAAGTGAAGGCGAAGCTGCCGCCGTGGTAGTAGAAAATGACCCGATGATCGAAAGCCAATTTCTGGGATTATAAATTTTGTGTGTTGAAATATATATTACTTTAAATAATCAACTATTTTGTGAGCATTATATTATGATGTTGTAAGATTGACAAATGAATCAAATGTGGAATTAATTTATGATGTTGTGAGATATATAAAAGAAAAAAATGCGTTATTTTTTTTAGGAGATGAAAAGTATGATAATTATTTTGATTAAAAATGACTTTTGGATGAGGATTTATAGGAGTGTTTCGCTAGGAGTGTTTCAATGAAGATTTATAAGAGTGATTAAAAATTGGAATTTGTGTAATAGCTTGTTTGGATGGAGTTTTTTGTAGAGAAGTTATAAGGAAAAAGCTCGTTTAGATGGAAATTTTGGAGGAGGAGTTGCAAGAATAACTCGTTTGGATGGAGATTTTGGAGAAGGGAATATATGTTGATTTTTTAAAATATTTTATTTATATAGACAATTTATATGAATTTTTTTTGTTCATTTATACAAAATCTCTCATTTTTATTAATATTTGTCAATTTGTCTCTTCCAATTATCTTGCTTTGAAAATTATATAAATTTATAAATTATTCAAATAATATTAAAACAATGTATTTTGTATGTTTAATTTTAGGCTAAAGTATAAACATATCCATAATTAATTATGAAGTTTTTATTAAACATACCCCTAATCTTTAAAAAAAAAATTTAAGTACCCATAAACTTTGAAAAATGTTTCAAAAATACGCTTGCGGTTAATTTTGGATGGAAAAAGTTTTATTTGAAAAATACCTCTTAACTTTAAAAGAATTAAAAAAATATCCTTAGTTTTCAAAATATCAACAAAAAAATCTTTAACATTTTATTATAAAACAATAATAATAATAATAATTGGAAAACAAATTTAACATTTTTTTTCAGTTAAGAAAGTTTTTGAAAGTTTTTTAAAATTGATGATTTAAAAAAAAAAAAAAAAAAAAAAAAAAAAAAAAAAAACTTTAATAGTGAGGCATTGACATTTTTCGAAGTTCAGGATACTTTTAAAACTTTTCAAAATTTTGGAGCAGGTTTGATAATTCAATGGTATGTTTTATAATTTAGGCTTAGTTCTAATTAAATTTTATAAAAAATAGAAATTTTTTAAATAAAAATAAATAATACTCAATTTTTTTTAATGATTATATTTTTATTTTTTAAATAAAATATATATAATGTCAACAAAAAAATTATTATTATTTTTAAATTATTATTTTAATCTGAAAACTTGGTTTTGAAAATCTCTTTTTTGGAATGATTACAATGACTCGTTTGGATGTAGTTTTTTTTAATAGTGATTTAAAAATTTATTTTTAAAACCTAGTTGAAAACCTCCATCCAAACACCCTGCATTGTAATAATCCCATCATCAATTTATTATATTTTAAAATTAATTTAGTCATTATCTTAGTCAGCATTTCGTCATCTTATTAATGGTTGTGTGTTATGGACTAAAATAAAGTATTATTGAAATGTATTTAGTAAAAGTATTTGATTTTAAAATGTAAGGACAAAATGAAACTCCAACCAAAAGATAGAATCTAAAAAAATATTATTTCCAACATTATTTTAGAACATGGATAAAAAAAACATGAAGATCCTTATGATAATTACTTGTTTTTTATTTTTAGTTTTTTGGTGGTTTAAAATAATTCAAGCCAGATCTAAAAAATAGTTATTTTTTCTTTAAGAATTTAAATATGCCATTAAAGATGAAGGCCTATGTCAATCTTAGCTTTATATGAACATGAAAAAAGGAAAATTGAAAATTATAGTTAATGTAAAAGTTGATGTGCAGTTAAAAAGAATGGATCCACAACAAAATTCAAATTTACAAAAGAAGATTTTTCTTTTCTTTTCTTGTTTTTTTTAAACTTTCAACAATATGCATAGGAGTTATCAAATATCTACCTTAGAATAATGCATTAATTAGTTAAGTTATATTTTAATAGAAAAAATATTGAAAATTTATGGTAAAAAAAATCATTTATAGTTTAAATGTACACAATTCATTCTAATTCGTATTTAAATCAATTGACAATTAAAAAAGTATTATTTAATCAAAGTGAATTTTGTTGATATATAATAGAGATACAAATTCAGTAAAAAAGATCACAAATGTAAATATAACTCCAAATACACTCTCTAACAAAATTCTAAGTATACGATTTAAAAAAATGAAAAAAATATAAAAGGTTGAAAACTAATTAAATTGAGGTTTAAATGGTAATTTATGATACTACTCTACTCTGTAGCTAGATGGAGAGTAGGTTTGAAATTTGGACATTAATCAATGGCTAAATAACATGCAATTACCAAATAAATCCCCCGTCATCATCATTAAATACACCATTTATTTAAGTTTCAGCTCTCTTTACTTCAAAAAAAAAAAAAAAAAGTCAACTCTCATTATTTTTATGAAGAAAGAAAAACATTCACTCATATACGTCCTTAATTAATTGATCACGTCTTCTTCTTCTTTTTTTTTTTTTTTTTGTGTTCAAATTAGAGATGGGTGCCGCCACCCATCCTATATAGATAGTATTAATACTCTTAAATATAAGATAAGAGTCACCGATGGTTAGAATTAAACCCGTGAAAATTAGGAGTGAATATGGGTTGAGTTGAATGAGTTAGAGAAATTTTTAATTCAATTAAAAGTTTTTACGTTGGTCATTTTTCCAATCCAACTCATCCTAATTAAAGAGACAACTCAACACAACCCAACTCTTACATTTTTTAGTTTGGTTGGGTTGAGTTGGGTCAGGTTAAATAATAAATTATAATTATAAATATCTTTTATCAAATTAGTCATATATTATATATAAACAAAATATAATATTCAATTAAGGTAATGTAATGAATATAAATATACAATCATGGTTCATATAAAAGATTTCAACTATAAAACATAAATCAAATAGATAATTAAAACAACAAAAATAGATGATATAATTCAACTTCTATAAAACAAATATATAATTAAAATTTATAAAGATGTTTTTACATAATTTGACTATAAATATCATGATATATAAATTATAAAGATTTAAAAAATTATTAAAGATTATGAGAAATAAAAAGTCTAACAATAATAATTAAATAAAAATATATATATACACATATATAATTATGTTATAGTCAAATATATATATGTTTAAACTAAATAATAATTTCGGGTTGAGTTGAGTTAATTTTAGGTCAACCTTTAACCCAACCCAACTCATGAATATTTCATGTTTTTTAATCCAAAAATATATTTAACCCAACCTAACCCAACAATTTGGGTTGGGTTGGGTTTGTTCAGGTTTCGGGTTGTTTGAATACACATCTATTGAAAATGGAATTGAGCTAGATTATAACCAATTAATAAAGTCAACACATGTCATCAACCCTTTCAGTAATTAGTTGTCATTTTTAATCTAACAAAAAATGGTTTGGAAGATATGGTTTATTTAAAATTAAATTTACTTCAAATATTGATTTTTTACATTATGGGTATATGGGTTTATAATGGTGATAAACATTGAGTCTTTTTGGATGAAATTAAAGACAAAATCATGAGAATGTAGGTAAAAAATAGACAATATCATATTAATGTAGGGGTTTATTTCAATAAAGTTCTTTTTTTTTTTGTAAATATTCAACAATCGAATATGTCTAATTTGAACGTTGGAAGCCGATAAATTCATTGGAGGCAACAATTTTAGTTGGTGGCAGATTAAGATGCGAGTTTTGCTAAAGCAGCAGTAATTATGGGAGTATCTTACTGCCAAAATGGAAGGATATGAATGTAACGATAACAACGAGTTGACGAGCCATAAGGAGAAGGCTCATTTGACAATAATGTTGTGTCTTGCAAATGACATCATCGTTGAGAAGCAGGGGTTGCTGGTTTGCAGTTGAAGCTCGAGAGTCTATACATGACGAAATCTTTAACTAAAAAAATTAAAGTTAAGGTAGATGATGAAAATGTCACTCTAATTCTATTGGATTTTTTACTGCTCGACATATGAAAATTTGTGAAGAATGTTGTTCCTATTAGAGAAGAATGTCACAAGGTTATTGGATCAGATACAATAAAAAACTCTGCATCTAGATTAGCTACAACAGGAAGTAAAGGTAAAGAAAGGCCTAAAAATAAGAAATTGAAGGAGGCTACCCCACTTCCTAAAGGCACGAAGACAAAGAATTCCAAAGCCATTGACATTTGTGTTTACTGAAAAAAAAAAAGAAACATTGGAAGTTCTTTTATTTTTTAAAAATCAGTTAATCTAAGTTTCACTCTTCTACATCTGGGGCACTACTGGCTCACCTTAAATTGTGGCACCGAGAGACATTGGAAGTATGATTACCTCGTCGTAACCATTATCAATATGATAAAAGGCAAGGTTCTATAAGCATTGCTTCAAGTGTAATTCGAATGGATCCGTTGTTTTAGTTCAGGTCATGTGACGCTCAAGTATAATGTAGAAAATGATTATCCAATCATGAAGACTCGTATGCGGTACTTTGTTCAAGGGGAGAATTGTTGGGAATTCAAATAAAGTGTAGTCTCACATTGGTTAAATAAAGGGTGGAGAACAAATATCTCCATTGATATGAGACATTTTGAGTGAAACTAAAAATATAATCATCCTAGGATTTATGCCTTAAAGTGACAATTTCATACCAATGTGGATAATCTTTGAGGGTTTGTTGTCACTTAACATGCATCTTGTACTAACTATCTCGAGATGAAAAGTTTGATATTTCAATATATTGTCAAAAATAAAAATAATAAATAAAAGAGTTGCATTGTGAGAATGAAAAAAAAAAGTGATGAATGATCAAATTTCAAGAGTATTGTTAATCTCTTTATTCTCAAAAAAAAGAAAAGAAAAGTATTGTTAATCTAAACATAATGTACGTATTTTATAAAGATTAAATGTTGGAATCTCTACTCTCAAATGTATGAGTTTTTTTAAAAAGAAAATTAAAATTGAGTAATGATATAGAATTTCTCAGCATTGATTGAACTACAAAAAAATATATATATATATATATATTGGATTTTTAATCTCATGACAAGCAAAAAATGTCATAATGTGTGTACATAAGCAAAAAATGTCATCATGTGTATACTAACGAATGTACCATTAGAAGTGTTCATTGGTTGACCATGTCAATTTTTGATAAAAATCGACACCAAATCAATCCATTAGTTTGCTAAAAAATTACATCTAACCAACTTGTCGATTTAGTGGGTTAATTCTTTTTATTTAATTATTTTTTACTTTTTTTAATTAAAAAACATATTTGTCATACATTTTTAAATTAAATTTTGAAAATTAATTTAAAAATTAAATATAACTGACAATTTTTGGAAACACTTAAATTTAAATTAATTTTGCAATAATTTAATAAGAAATTTAATTAATTATATGAAAAAATTTCATATTTGTATAAGTAGATGAACAGACTCACTTAACCAATAAATTCTCAGTTTTCTATTTTTTGATTGGCACCAATCAATATATTACTTGAAAACTCACCGACCGATCATTCGATTGGTCAAATCGAGTTTTGGGAAAGGTATGAACACCCCTATATACATTCACTTCACACTCAACTTAACACACAACGAATATATATATATATATATATATATATATATATATATATATATATTATATATATATATATATATAAGTTTTATTTTCTCTCATGATATCTAATCTATTTTTAATGACTTAAAAAAAAGGACAGTAGGGGTTCAAAAGCTATAAAGATAGAGAATGAATACTAGAGAAAAAGTCGAAGGAATTACATGGAGGCTTTATAAGAGCAAATTTTTATTCAATATTCAAAGATTGAATACAATATAATGAATTTTCATACATACAAGTCCCTTCAGATGATGAAGTATTTATAGTGGAGGTGAGTCATATAAAAAGCCTTAAAAATAGAATGACAATTTTCTGTTCTAATTTACATCCATTGTACATATGGTTGATGTTGTTGTACAAGCAGTTGAGGTTTTTTTTTATCTTTTTTTATATTTGAAATAAGGATAACTATGTTCGTCTTTAGACCAGACACTAGTACACATCGAAGGAGTAATATCACGCATGAAACTACTTGTAGTAGTTGAGGTTGTTGTATATCAAATTGAATCTACTAAAATTGCTTCTTCATAATTGTTGGGCAGCTATACACTTTCTTTATAAAAATCAATTTGCTGATTTAGTTGCTGATTTTAATTTCACAAAATTCTTCATTATACAATTGTGTTTTAGGTGAAAAACTATTATATTTATTATACTATATGATGCCATTGTATGGCATTGTGATATTTCAAAGGTGTTGTTTATTCGGTAAAACTTACTAAAATATCTAGATAAACCTACCGACAATATAGGTGGTCCTCTTAAAATGAGTGAAGTTTTATTTTATTAAAAAAAATCTAAATTTCTTTTAACCGTGTATAAAGTATGTTTGCTTTTCTTTTCCTTCTTTCTCTCTTTCCTCCCAAGTCTTCTCTTTTCTGTTGGGTTCTTTTCCCTCTTTCTTCCTCTTCATCTCTGTTTTCTCCTTTTTTTTTTCTTTTTTTTTTCTTTTTTTTTTAAATGGGATATAAAACTATTAAGTTTGAAAAATCTTAGAAATCGTTTGAGAAAAAGAAGATAAAAGAAAGGGATTTATCTCTAGTTTTAATTTACTTTCTTGTTTAAGTTTGTCTTGTTTACTTAAAATGGAATTGCTTGTAATTTATTTTTTTTAATTTTGAAAGGGAATCGTTTATACTCATAGGGTAATAAGATTGATCAATTAATAAGTTTCCATATTGCACTAATTTAAATTAGGGAAACATGTTCATTAACTTAAAATGGAATCGCTTATAATTAAAAGGTAATAAGATGATCAATTAATAAGTTCTCATGTTGCACTCATTTAAATTAGGAAACCTTGATTACATAACTTATATAATAATTCAATCTATTTTAAAAACGATACAAGATAGGTAAAATTTATATCGAATGGGTCAGTGGCGTAATGGTTTCATTGTTTGGGTGTAAACCAGTTTAACACCGGTATTTGTCCCATCTCCCCTAATATGTACTAAAAAAAAAAGATAGATAAAATTTATATAATAATTCAATCTATTTTAAAATTTATAACATTTGATTACATGTCAAAGATATAAGCGATGAGAGCCTATTGAAATCAAAATAGGAAGATTGGTTGCATATGAAAATGTTTTTTTCTTCTTAATTTCTGATTCCTTTTGTTCTTGAAGGCTTGTTGGAGTATGGAAATACAAATAAAATATTGGGAAAAATATCTTTTTAGTCGGTAGAGTTTCAATGTTGTTAAAAAATGAACATTTTTTATGGCTCACATTTAAGTAATACTTAATTTTAGTGCTTGAAATAATGAAACCGTTGATCGCATAACAAAATGTTGACTAGAATGATGACTAAATTACTTTTAAACTTAATACATGGATGATTTAATTATATTAGATTTTATCTTTCATAAAAAATAAAAATATAAAAATATCTGATATGGAAATTGCAACTATATCCTCTTCTTTCTTTTATATTTCCACCACACCCAAATCATTCTCCCTTCTATCTCCCCCTTTAGTTACATCATTACACATCCTTAATTTTCATTCTTAAACAATAGATTTTTAATTAAAACCAAATTTGCAATGGGTTCCCTCTCAAAACAAGTACTTTGTATGCAAAATTCATGAGTTTCCATCCACTTTTTTTTTTTTTTTGAATTGGAATTTGAAGTTAATTTTGAAATGAAATTTCTATTTTGAAGGTGAAAAGTCACTAGATTTTTTAGCTATGCATTTTGTGCTTTGAACTTTTATTATTTATTTATTTTATTAAAAATAAAATCTAATATAACCGCATCATCCATCTATTGAAATTAAAATTATTCTAATCATCATTCTAGTCAACATTTTGTTATATTTCTAATGAAGCATTATTAAAATGTGAAGGGCAAAAATATTTATTTGTGAAACATAAGAACTAAATTGAAACTCTACTCAAAACTTAAGAACTAAAAATGTATTTTTACTTGCAAAAGATCACAAATTATAACTATGAGGTAGCTTTTTTAACATCACCAAAATGAGTGGCGATAATTAGTAAATTGTTAAGGTCTTATTTGATAACCATTTTGTTTTTTATTCTTAATTTTCAGTTTTCTATTTTATAAAGTAGAAATCATACAAGTTTGATAACTATTTTATGTTTTTTAAAAACTTTGGTTTATAAAAAAATAAAAAATAATTATTTTTAATATTTAATAAAAAAAAATAAAGTAATTTTATAATATTATTGATCTCATGAATCTCAAATTTGCAGATTTGAACTTTATTAATAGTATGTCTTATATCGAAAGGGTGAATAGCGCAATAATTTCATTGTTTGGTTGTAAACCAGTTCAACATCAGTGTCACAAGTTCGAGTTTTTTGAGTTGGGTTGCACCTTATGCATAGGGTTGGACGGGTTGGCCAATTGACCAACCCGAAAAGTTGGGTTAGTCCAAAAAATTCATACAACCCTACCTAACCCGGATCAAGTACTTCTCATATCATAAGATCCTGAAAGTTTTGAAAGGGCTCTCCAAGGGAAGGAAAAGCATATAACCATCACAATTGTCTTGTTTGAATGTTGTCCTTTCATTGCATGGCTCTTCAATCAAATATTGACGAAGGCTGGAAGAGAAGGGAACTGATATATCCAATCATCCATCTACTGGTAGCAGAAGTGCAAGTCCCAAGCTAAGAAAGTAAACATATTTTGTGAACATAAACCAACAACTTTTAAGGAGCAGGCACTTCATTTCTCGAAATAAATTATGAATATTCATAAAAATAACATAACATGATTATTAGAGTAGGTATGTTCATTCTATGCTCAGACTAAACTCAAAAGATAGGCTTTTTTCTCTCTCTCTTTTATACCTTTCATCTTTAGATTAAAAAATTTGTTGATAGAATTATATATTCAAATGAGTATTTTTCTTTGATAATTAACTATATAGTTTAAACTCTCAGATATTTTCTATAATAATAATAATTATCCAAAAAAAATTATTTATAGAAAGTGAAAATATATATATATATATATATATATATATATATATATATATATATATATCTTGCAAGTAACTCTTCTCTAAAAAAACAAGTGAATTTGGGGGATTAGATTTGGTGAAGGAGACAGAAAAATCATTTTCTAGTCCTATTCGGTGGGCATCTCTAAATTTGAATTGTTATTATTTTAGTTGACAAAGAATAAAAAAAGAAGAAGAACCATAAATACAAAGAATTGTTGCTTTAGTAAAACTATTTTTTAAAAAAAAATTAAATAACCATGGGTGCTATCTTCAGGTGGCTTTTTTTTTTTTTTTAATTATGATTTTCAAAAAAAAAAAGTATTATGAAAACGCTCACGAGGTATTATGATTGGTGGACGATAAGTAAAGAAGTTTCTTACGTAGCTCAATAGTCATCCAACCATAAAGTTCAATGAGTACTTAATTCTCACTCAAAAATACCGACATCTATTCTAGTCCTAAACTTTGGAGAATCCAAATTTCAACAAAGCCAATAAGCTATTCAAACATGTCCCAATAAATAAAATTCCTAACAAGGAAACAAACGACATTATTCGGTGAATTAAAGAGTATCGATTCTCTCCCAAAAATTCCTCAAACTATCTTCTCAAAGTAAGTCTACTTCCCATCTCCTCCCTTTCATTAGTTATAGCCACCCAAGCCCCCTCTCATCACTCCCCCTCTAACCCATCTAACCACCTACTAAGGAACTTCCTAATTTACCCTTTCTCGAACGTTCGCGGGAATTAAGAATCTTACGAAGTCCCACGCTCCCCCATTGCCCACGTTCCTCGATTGAGGATGTTAGATCAGGCTGTTACCCCTCAGAACTCCACTCATAAGGAATGTGTAGAACAGAATCTGTACAATCTTTCAGAAAAAGAAGGAAAAAACTAAATCTGCATTATCACGACACAAATCAATATTAACCCTTCTTTGACAGCCAACATGTTCATAATATCGTGTCTCAGAGGTAAAGAATGCTGCAAACTAATGACGATATGATGTTGTTTCTTTGTTGAGAACCGGTGAATTGATACATTAATACGAAAATGTAAACAAGTACCAATACATTAATAATAACAATCATAACTTAGCAATTTAACTTCAAACCTATCTCAAGGATTTTAAAAATGGCTATAATAAATAGTTAAATACTAATACAAAATAAATAATCCAATTACTTGGATGTTCCTCCTGACAACAAAACGCAACATTCGGCAGTCACATCTTTTGCTTCAGTAGCCATCATTTGCAATCAACATATCAGATACCAGAAGAAAAATATGATCTTTCCATTCACCAACGCCTGCAAATGGTATAAGCCCACACAGAAATGGCAGAAACACAAGCAGAATGGTGTAGAATGCAGCACGGCGAATCCAATATGGCAAGATCGTGTAGCGCTTCTTCCCTTGAGAAACCTCGACCGGCCCATGTAGGATCAGAAACAGTGCAGATGTAAAAATGTTTGCAAATAAGTGAAGTAAGCACAAGGTTTCCCAGAACATAAGCCAATGCAATCCACTTCCTCCCAGTGTGTCTATGCAGAACTTCCCGGCTAAACCGCAGACAACACCAAGCAGCAAGACAATGAAAGTAACTGGCATTGTCTGGTTTGAAGATGAGCGTAGGTGAAGCAAGTAAGCGATTGCAAGAATCATAATCACACCAAATGCCATTCGGCTCGCTACTTGAACTACACACCCTAACATATGCAGCCCGGAGTTCAAAGATGCCATAGGATTTGGCATCCACCAAGATTTTGAGTCCTGCAATCAGCACAGAACTTCAAATAAACTTGTTGAATGAATTATTTCAATTCCAATAATATGTGATGAAAAACTCATCCACTATAAAACATATACAAGATGGTTCGCCGAAGTTTTTGGTAGAAATGGTTAAAACTGTATGTGAACGAAGTTGTATAGTGAAGTATTCAGTTTTCCAGATGCAATCTACCAGTGTCTTGAACAAGCCATAACATAAAGAAGGATGCAACACTTACCTGGGTTGAAGGTGTACAGATTGCAGTAGCTTCAGAAATTCTTTGATACGAAAAAACATATGCTCCATAAGAGATGGCCATCGCCATTATAAGCAAACCAGCAACAAGACAGTCCATGCACTTTTTAAGCAATTCCAAATGTCTCGTGTCTTCTAACTGAGTTTTGAACTTCTGTGCCTTAAATGAGGCTTTGGATATGCCCACTGCCAATTTTGATCTCTCAAGATTATTCAAGTCACAATTGAGTGCAATTTGAGTTTCTTTCAGCTTCAGTTTCCTCATTGCAAGGCCAAGTTCCATTGTCTTAAGATCGTTTGAACGAGCCTGCTCGACAACAGATCTCTCGAAAGTGCTATGTGCGATCTCATTGCTATGCGAACCAACTGCCCTTGGGGCAACATAACCCACGTCACTTTGACATCTAGACAAAGCTAACTCGCGAGTCAACATATCAGAAACATCTTCCTTTACCTCTTCAACTGAACACAATTGGTAAATAGGGACATCTGTCCTAGAAGACTCTTCTAAGGAAGATTCTTCCAAACAAGAGCTACTTGTCAAATCTCTTTTCATATCAAGGGCCAAATCTCTTTTTTCTTCCTTGTGTTTGCTGGAGAAATACACTCCTGTTCTTGCAGTTGATTCACTGATTGATCTAAGAGTTCTCAACGTGCTTCCAAATGATTTTTCAAATTTCTTCAAAAACCAATCAAGCCGGTCTCCGAAAACCTGTTTCCATATAACCGGTCAAAGAACAGGCATGTTGAAGGGATTTCAGCATCTTGGACTGTGGGCAATGCTGAATGACTGAACATGTACAAATGAAGGAATTGGCAAGAGCAAGTAGTTAGAGAGCAAACTTACATTGACCAAAGATTCTTGGATAGCCGAAGTGCAAACCTGCAGGCAGACAAGACAACCTTGAATCATATAGCTTCATGTCTGTAATTATTTTAAAAAAGAATGAAATCATATCTTAGGAAAAAAGCGAGAACGGAACAACTCGGTGGTAAAATTTCATTGACCGTAGACAGACTAGGGAATCTGCAACATTTAAACCAAGGAAGCTGCACACTTTAAATCCGGCCGATCAGAACAACACTAGTGAATCTACATTAACACCACACCTGTGGCAGCATTCTGGAAGAAGAAAAGCAATCGAACAAATCTCCATAATAAATTCTACAATTTGAATAAGAGAATAGAATTCGCTATACAGCTTCTTATTCAAAATGATTCCGAAGAGTTACACAAATGCCATTTTTTTCTCATTTCAACACGTTGTTGAGGAACATTTGAAAACTCACTCCTCCCTCTCCCATTGCTACATTATACATTGTGAGACCGCTTACTTTGAGAGTATTGTTTTAAAATACATAAATAAATGTTTCTTCACATAAGGAAAAACAATTATAACTATTAAGTCGAGTTGGCTTCAAAGCTTCTTCGGGCATTCTTATCAAATATGAAGGAAATAAAAAGCAGTATAAAGCCAGTATCAAAGGCATCAAAATGTCGAGATGACCCTGGAGCGACATAGACAGATGGAAATATTTGTCATATAATGACCTCTCCTATAAGGTTGGCTCCTGAGAATATACTTCTTTTTGGTCTGACATGTGGTTGGGTGATGCATCATTATCATTGTCCTATGACTATCCATTGATTTTTGGACTCTCGGCTAGCAAGACTTTAAGTGTTGCAGAGGCATGGAACGGAGACTATAAATCATGGATCCTGAATCCTAGGAGAAACTTAAAAGATATAGAGATTGAGGAATGGGATAATCTTTCTCACTTGCTGGAGTCCTTGACTTTGAATGATAGAATGGATGCTTGGCATTGGAACAAAGTTCACAAAGGAAATTTCACATCAAATTCTTTTTACAAGTCAAGTCACTAACTAATGTTAGTTCCAACCCACTGTCGATTTTCTACACAGATCTGAGAATCCCCAACCAAAAAGATAAGGTTCTTCATTTGGGAAGTGAGTTATGGAATTTCGAATACTCGAGATAGACTTCAGTGTAAGATTCAGGGAAGTATTGTTTCTCCTTAATGTTGCCTACTTTTGAATCTCAAAATCATCTCATCAACCAATGTTGAAAACCATTTGGGATTATTTGCTTGATGTGTTCAATTGGAAAATCACAAGACCGAGGTCCATCAATGAGCTGTTCTTCTCATCTTATTTTGGACACCCTTTTGTTAACGAAAAAAGATCCTTTGGCAATATTTCCTAGCTGCAACCTGGTGGTGCAGATGGAGGGCTCGAAATGATACTATGTTTGCAGATAGTTGCTTCAAGGAAAGATGTCTTATTGAATCTATCACCCATCTTGCCATTACATGGGCTCACACTCTGTTTTTCTATTTAGGGCTTATTGCATTTCTACCCTTATTTTCCAATGGAAAATCTTTTTGTTATTGGATAACCATATCTAACTTGTCATTTTATCAATTAAAGTTTCTGTTTCCTATACAAACAAAATAGCTTCTTCAGGCATTCAGATTTGTAGAGAATGGTAGCTTACCACTGAGAGATGATCAACCGACATCTTTTCACCAGACTTGTCCTGTATCTCTAGAACCTAAAATCAAAATTCCAAAAAGCCACAAAGATCAGCAAACAACTTCAACAATCGTCAGCCCACAGAGACACAAGAACACATAATGATCGGCCATAAAGACCCCCAACATCATAATATTCCAAGAAAGAGTTCATGAAATTAATAGCTTTAACTCTTTTTCAGGCAACTACATTCATATCAAACAAATACATTTCATTTCAAGGTCTGCAGTCATCAAAAGTCTATATATTTAACCATATTAGTTAGGAAACCACTAGATTCACTCTCCCACTTGAAAACAAAGTTCATACTCAGAGAAAACTCCCGTATAAGTATCAACTTTCCACTTAGATCTTCTAACATCATAGAGATAATTAAGTAGGCTTAGAATCCAAAAAAAAAATGTTCCTTTCTTTAGCTACTTCTGAAATTTTTAGAAATTTTACCGGTCAATGTCATTACACCTAAAAAATTGAGCAACAAGAAAAACTGTAGACAAGTAAACTAACAGAATTTCAGAATCTCTGAGACAACCAACACTATGTAATTTAGGAATTAGGCAGCATTCAACTTCAACCGATGATCAAATTTCCCTAATATCGATTTTTTTTATATATATACACATGAGTATTATCTCAAGAACAAATTTATGAACTTTGATCTATCCTCAAGCGGTGGCGCACTGCTTGAAGGCTTGAGCTTTGAAGGTATGCTCCCCTCAAGGTCTCAAGTTCGAGAGACATTACTCCTTCCATGACTCTGTTATCTAGTTTAGGGACAGGCATGGTTATCCTTTTTCAAAAAAAAAATTATGAAATTTGATCTTACAATATTTAGATGTCAAAAAAATCATAGAAAATTAATTACTAGTTACGAATTTGTACTATGAATTGAACCCATCACTTACCACTAGATCTTAAACCCTAGAATTGAATGTCAACATTCAACTATTTTCACTAAAAAATAAAAATAAAAAAATCTTAAATGATAAATAGCACATTGAAATGAGGAATTATTAACCGTTAAGAAGCATTAAAACGAAAACAAAACCCTAGCCAGATAAACCCCATTAAAAAAACGAGAAGAAGAAAACGAAACCTGAGCAACAAAAGCTGCAAACGACATTCCAAGTAAAAGCGCAACGTTTTCGAAATCACCATCGACGCGCCGCGATTGAGCAATTAGAATCTTGGGGCGTCGGCGCTTGCAATTGACGCCTCTCTGCAACAATCGGGCGGGCGAAGAACAAGAAGACGACGAAGAAGGAAGTTCCTGAACGTTGTCGACAATAACCATTTTCTTCTTCTTTTTCTTCTTTCTGTTGCGATTCGAGCACGGCGGTGGGTCGTACAGCGGCCGGCTTGAGTTCCCGGAATTTGAACCGGCCGGTGAGATTTCTTCCCGGTCGTTGTCGGTGGTTTCGTCGGCGACGGCGCTGCAACTTGGGGCTTCGCCCATTGCTGAACGAAGAGGCGCTGTTGCCATGGCCGACGAGAAGACGAAGTGTTTGATTTTTTTTTATTTTTTTTTTGTTAGAATAACTTAGCGTTAGCGTATGATTTTAATCATTCTTTCCTCTTTTTTTCTTCTTCTTTTGGATACATTTTTTTGTTTTTTAATAAATAAAAAGTTTATCTGTTGAAATGCCATTTTTTCTTTTAATTTTGCAAGCAATGATTGAGTGGGCGAAAAATTCAAAACGGTATACCATTAATTATTGAGTTTTAGAAGATCCCTTTTCAATTTTATTCTTGTTGACATATCTTTTTTATCTTGAACTTTCAAAATTATTGCATTTTGGTATTTAAATTTTCAAGATTCAATTTTAATATTTATTTTATTTTAATCTTTTTTTAGTACATATTGGGAGGAGGAAGACAAATACCTATTCTCGTGACTCGAACCATAACAAAACAATGAAATCATGTGTCACTAACCCATTTAGTTATTTTATTTTAATCTTTAAACTTTCAAAAATTTAAGTTTAATGTTAAAAATTTTCGTCGGCCGGTTGAAGCAAAGAACTTCAAGTCATACTTTTTTGAAATCCTAGGTTCGAAACCACTAGAAAGTGGTTAAATTAGAATACACTTCTAAGTATCTCATAACTCCAATTTCCCAATTTTTTTTATAAAAAAAATTATATTTTTCAAAACATTTCTATAATAAAATTAAAGTTAATATTAATCAAAATTGATTCAATAATTTTAATTCAATCAAAATTAAATGGGAAAACTCTAAAGAATAATAAAACGAGATGAACATATTCTTAAAATTTATAAAAAATAAATAGTATTTTTGCAAAGGAAAGCAAATAAATTTCTTTTATACGGATGAACTTTAGTTTACTTTCACCAAACTTCAACTTTTAAAAAAATGATACTCAAATAAATTAATTTCAAACTTTAAAAATTAAAATTAATTTTAAAAGTTGCGAATTAAAATGGAACAAATTAAAAAATTCTCAAATCAAAATGATGTTTTATCTAATCCCGATTTGGAATTATAATGGCTTTGTTATACATAACAAACAATATACTATAGTTGGAACCTATTCATCCTTTAATGAGTGATATACACTAATCAATTGTTAGGCTTTATTTTATTAGATATGAAATTTTTTTTTTGATACAATATTGGGGGAAGGGGGATTCGAACCTGTAACCTCATGGTTACTAAGTTATACAAAATGCCGGTAGAGCTCTGCTCTTGTTGGCAGATATGAAATATTTGAATACTATCAAATTTATAAAATAATCGCAAATCCGATCACTTAAAAAAAATAACAAATATAGTCTAGATATTAATATGTATTCTTCTAAAGAAAACATTAATATGTATTGTTACATTTTTTTTTTATAATACTCGAATTAATTAGTATTTATAATACAATATTAAAATCACGTAGAATTTACTTTCATTTGTAATTATTTTGAAAGAAAAAGTTCATTCCATATAATTATTATTAAGTTAAAATTGTAGGAAAATTAATTTACTAGAAGAAAGCAAGTTGCATTTGAAACAGACGAAAAAAAAATACGAGAATTTGCTTAAATCACTATGTTCATTTGACTTTTCCTCCAGCAATTTATAGCCAAGATACAACCTAAAAATAAATCGCATAATTCCACTACCTAAAATATAGGATGCACTATCACACAATTACACGATCTAATTAATGACTGAAGACCAGAAGACACGATTAATAAAAGACACTGAATTTTAAAAAAAAATTAATTAATTAATTAAAATCAGAATTAAAATATAATCAACATCCCTCCTTAATTCTGATTTGGAATGATCTTCACACCAAGTAGGTTCCTTAATTTGATAAAGGCATCGATCTTCAACGGCTTAGTAAGAATATCTGTAATCTGATCTTCTGACTTGCAATATTTCAATTCGATCATGTTCTTCCCAACCTGGTCTCGTAAAAAGTGATACCGAATATCAATATGTTTACTTCTTCCATGAAAGACTGGATTCTTTGCCAAATTGATTGCAGAGATATTGTCAACATAAATCTTCATTGGACCTTCAAGATTAATGCCAATTTGACTCATGATATTGTGGAGCCAAACTGATTGACATGCACTTGTTGCATCAGCTACATACTCAGCTTCACATGTGGATAATGCAACAATTGACTGTTTCTTTGATGACCACTAGCAAACAGTCTTTCCGAGCATAAAACAATGACCACTTGTGCTCTTTCTCTCATCTGAATCTCCACCCCAATCACTATCCGAGTATCCAATGATCTCAATCTCTTTGGATGAAGAGTAGAATAGACCAAAAGTTGTAGTACCTTTAATGTAGCGCATAATTCTTTTTACTGCTTGTAAATGAATCTGTTGAGGTGACTTCATGTATCGACTAACCAATCCCACAGCATAACAAATATCAAGTCTAGTGCACGTGAGATATCTTAAGCTTCCAACAATCTGCTTAAAGTATGTTGCATCTACACTTCGCTCATCATCATCTTTGTTAAGCTTAAGTCCGATTTCAACTGGCGTCTTCACTGAGTTTGAATCTTCCATCTTAAACTTTTTCAAAAATTCAGCAACATATTTCTTTTGATGAATGAATATTCCATCATCTCCCTGGATAACCTCAATGCCCAAAAAGTAAGACATTAGACCAAGATCGCTCATTTCAAATTCCTTCATCATAATATGTTTGAAATCACTAATCATCTTGAGATTATGTCCTGTAAAAATCACATCATCAACATAGAGACATAAGATTAGCAAATCTCCATAATCATTGGTCTTTACATATAGACCATGATCTTATGGATATTTTTTAAATCTAGTATCATGAAGAAATGAATCAATCCTCTTGTTCTAAGCTCTTGGCGCCTGCTTAAGGCCATACAAAGCCTTATTAAGTTTGTAGACATTGTCCTCTTTGCCAGATTGTATAAAACCAGGTGGGTGCTTTACATAAACCTCCTCGTCAAGTGGGTCGTTAAGAAACGTCGATTTGACGTCCATCTGGTGAATTTTCCATTGCTTTTGTGCAGCTAAAGCAATGATTAATCTCACAGTTTCCATTCGTGCTACATGATAAAATATTTCTTCATAATCAAAACCTTCTCTTTGCTTAAATCCCTTCGCCACCAACCTTGCTTTGTATTTGTCAATTTCACTATTTGCTTTTAATTTGATTTTATACACCCACTTCACATCAATTGCTTTATGTCCTTTTGGAAGATCAGCCAACTGTCATGTGTTATTTTTCTCAATTGCCATCAATTCTTCGTTCATAGCCTTTTGCCATTTGGGATTTTTAATGGCATCTTCAAGTTCAACAGGCTCTGAATCTGCGAGAAAAGCAAAGTGGAATAATTCTCCATCATTATCAACCTCATCATCGAGATTAAATTCGTAATCTTGAAGATGTGTAGGTTGTCGACGCTCCCTTCTTGGCCTTTCCATAGTAGTTGTAATTGGAGCTGCAATTTCTGGTTGAACTGCAGGTGTTTCTTCTTTGACTCTACCTTCTACATCTGCATCCTCATTCAAAACATAAATGTAACGTTTTGTTGAGTCTATATCATCTGTTGTATTCCAATCCCATACCTCGTTTTCTGCAAATTTAACATCACGACTTACTATCACCTTCTTTGTCATTGGATTGTACAATTTGTACCCTCCTTGCTTATATCCAATGAAAATTATCTTCATTGCCCTATCATCCAACTTGGTTCTTGTTGCCTTAGGGACATGAGCATAAGCAACTGATCCAAATATTTTCAAGTGTTGGACATTGGGTTTGAATCCACTCCATGCCTCAATAGGAGATGTGTTGGGAAGACTTTTGGTAGGTGATCGGTTCAACAAATATACTGCACATGAAACAGCTTCGGCCCAAAAATAATTTGGCATACCTTTCGCTTTAAGCATGCTACTGGCCATATCCATAATTGATCTATTCTTTCTCTCAGCTACTCCGTTGTGTTGAGGAGTGTAGGGAACAGTAATGTTGTGTTACAATCCAAGTTCCTCACAGTGAATTTTGAAATCATTTGACTTGTATTCACCTCCTCCATCACTTCGCATCATCTTAATTAATTTGCCACTCTGTCTCTCCACAAATGCTTTAAATATTTTAAAGCAGTAAAATACCTCATCTTTGCTCTTCAAAAAATAAATCCAAGTTTTCCTTGAAAAATCATCGATAAATGTCAGAAAATACTTGTTTCCTCCAATTGATGATATGTTCATTGGGCCATAAACATCTGTATGAACTAGCTCCAAAGGAAATTTTGCACGCCAATGCTGCTTAACAAAAGTTGTCCTGTGATTCTTTCCAAAAATACAAGCTTCACACAATTGATCAGAGTGATGAATATTGGGTAAACCTTTCACTAAATTATGTTTGGAAAGATTTTCCAAACTCTGAAAATATAAATGCCCAAAACGTAAATGCCATAACCATGATTCATCATTCACCATTGCATTCAAGCACTTGAAATCACCCATATTGAAATCTACTGGAAACATACGATTTTTTGATAAAAAGGTTTCAAGAATCATATTACCTTCTTTATCAAAGATTGAGAATTTATTTCCAGAGACGTGCATCACATAACCTTTTTCGGCCAACTGTCCCATACTCAACAAATTACTTTTCATATCAGGTATGTAGAAAACATTTGAAATGTACCTGTGATCACCATTTTTCAATGTTATAAGAATTCGCCCTTTTCCAGTCACCGGAACGAACCTTCCATCACCAAATTTCACTCTTGTGCCAAACGATTCATCAAAATCTGCAAGCAGCTCCTTATGGCCACACATGTGATTCATGCAACCAGTATCCAAATACCAAGTTTGGTAGTTTGGAGTTTCATTTGATGTGGCTACCATTAATAATGCATGATCTTTTTCGTCATAATCCTCTTCTTGAGCACAATTGGCAGCTTGATTTTCACCTTTTAATATGCACTCATTTGCATAATGACCGCGCTTGTGGCAATTATAACATTCCACATTTGATTTATTATATGTGCCTCTACGTCCTCCACGACCACGTCCTCTTTGCCATGAGGAATTGGATTTCAAATTTTGATTGGAACCAGTATTATTCTGGTTAGTATCTCCATGTTTCTGGCCACCACGACCTTTGTTGGAATAGCCACGACCGTCCACTGCCTCTGCCTCGTGAACCACCATGTGAGCTACTAATTGAGGCTTGTGTTTGCAAAGCCTATTCAATTGGTTTTTCAATTTTACTGTCATTCATCCATTACTCATGTGCTTTTAAGGAACCAAATAATAACCTTACTGTCATTTTTGACAGGTCATTGGCCTCTTCAATTGCAGCAACAACATGTTCAAATCTGGGAGTTAAAGACCTCAAAATCTTCTCCACCTTTGTTTGCTCTGAATGTGTTGCACCATTGGTCTTCATTTGGTTCGTCCGGGCAAGAATCCTATTGATGTAGTCATCAACCGTTTCTGTTGTCTTCATCTGCATCAACTCATATTGGCGCCTTAGGGTTTGAAGACGAACCCTTTTGATCTTGTCATCACCTTTATAAGAGGTTGATAAAATGGTCCAGGCCTCATTTGAGGTTGTTGCTCCTTCAATCTGCTCAAATGTCTCATCATTCATCCCTTTGTGGATGAAATATAATGCATTTTTGTCTTTCTTCTTCTGTTCACAATGTGCTACTCGTTGCACATCAGTTGCATTTTCAACTAATGCAGAAACTCCATTTTCCACGATATCCCATAATTCATGGTAATCGAACAGAACTTTCAACTGTACAGACCACCGGTTATAATTCTTCCCATCCAAAATAGGAACTGACAATTGGGTAGAATTATTCATGATAACATAAGAACTTGGCTCTGATACCACTTTGTAGGAAAATTAATTTACTAGAAGAAAGCAAGTTGTATTTGAAACAGAGGGAAAAAAAAAATACAGAGGAGAATTTGCTTAAATCACTATGTTCATTTGACTTTTCCTCCAGCAATTTATAACCAAGATACAACCTAAAAATAAATCGCATAATTCCACTACCTAAAATATAGGATGCACTATCACACTATTGCACGATCTAATTAATGGCTGAAGACCAGAAGACACGATTAATAAAAAATACTGAATTTAAAACAAAATAAATTAATTAATTAAATAATAAATTAAAATCAGAATTAAAATATAATCAACAAAATATCATTTTGGTCTCAAATAAGTTCCATTTTTTGTTCCTAAGATTCAAAAGTCCACTTTTAATTTATGAGATATAATTTTTGTTTTATTTTTATTTTTAAATTTTGAAATGTCTCATTTTGGTGGGTGTACTTCCAAAAGAGTTTTAAAATAATTCTTAAATTTGAAAGAAAAAAAAAAAAGAAATCCTAACCATAGAAAGGATTTGATGAGGTGTCAGAAAAAAATAATAATAAATTAAATAAAATTTATCATCGTTGTCGACCTCTATCAGGGGGCGTTTGTTTGACATATTTCGGTAGGAGTTAGCATTAGGAGTTATCAACTTTTCCTCGAAAACCTACTTCCAAACGAGTTTTTATTAACTCCTCCTCATCTTTACTTTTAAAAATAACTCTCATTTTTAACTATTCATTTTTAATCATTCATTTACAACTACTCAATCATTTCTAACAACTTATTTTTAATCATTCCTTTCAAATCAATCAAAATAACTCATTTTTAACCATTCATTTTTAATCATTTCTTTTTTAACTACTAAAAATAACTACTCATTTTTAACTCTACATCCAACAAGATTTTGACTCTAACTCCTCGACACAAAAACTACATCCAAACGAGTTTTTGACACAATTTTCAATTTTTAACTACTCAATAGATCTTCTCAATCTAACTCTTTAACTCAAAAACTACCTAAATATGTCAAACAAACATCCCTTCATTGTCAAACGCAAACCCTCGCATCCAAACTCATATTCCATGCCACCTGTCACTCCACCTTTCAATTTTCTTTTCCCTTTTGTTTATTTTCTTACAAATTAAGCGCATAATTATTTAATTTTTTATTTTTGGAAATTTAAGTTAAGACAACTCCTTTATATTATGTTTTCTTTTTCTTAATTGGATATCTATATTTCATCTATATTTATAGAAATTAAATCAATAATTTGAATCCTTAAAAAAAACCAATAATTTAAATAAAAATAGGTTTAAATTTTAAAAATAAAAAATAAAAAAATAAATAATTAAAGTCTCGTTTGATAACCATTTTATTTTTCGTTTTTTGTTTTTAAAACTTAAGCCTACGACCATTATTTTACTATAACTTTTTTTTATTGGGATATTTACATCTTACCTTGTTTTTGTTTTTGAAATTTTGTTAATATTCACCTACTCTCTTAAGAAAAGATGGATACATTATAATAAAGATGAAGCACGTAAAAGAAAATTTGAGTAGAAATAAGCTTAAATTTTATAAACTAAAAATAAAAAATAAAATGATTATTAAACGAGACCTAATAAAAGGGTTCTAAAAAATTGAAAATTCTTCTAGTGATCTAAACTTCCTGTTCTCCCTTCGGCTTTTTGCACTCGAAACTGAAATTGAAGTTGGGTATGGTAAATCAAAATTATTATCTGAACCCACGAATAAGGTGTGGCTTTTCAATAATTTGGATTTTTTTTTCATTTTGAGTTCAACAACAATGAAAATGGGGATTTGAATCCATGACGTCTTAGTCATAAATTCACAGATGCCACCAAACTACGACTCTTTTTGGGCATTTAATGACTTGGATTGGTTTTGAACTTTTGATGTAATTTGCAATTGAGTGGTTGTTGTTCTTGATGAAAAGCTGCTACTTTTGGGAATTTTGGATTTTGTTTTTGTTTTGTTATTATGAAGCGGTAGATGAGTGCTTTGATGAAAAGCACCAAATATTGGTATGAAGCATCAACAATCCTTGCACGTTCCTCCATATTTTCTTTTTTTCATTTCTTTAATTTGTTGAGTTAATGGAGCCATAACATTATTCATTTCTTAGTGTTTTAATTGCCTATATTTTTTCGGAAAAAAAATGAAATAGAAAAAAAGGGAGTTATTTTATATATATATATATATATATATATATAGTTTCATAAAAACGTGCTGTGTTCTTGAAAAAAGAGAAAAGTTGTGAGAATTTTTCTTTTGGGTTCTTTTGACAAGAGAGAGGGTTTTGTCGTAATTTATTGTATTCTCCAGACAATTTAGTGGAACCTGCAATTGGTAATAGAGATTGAAAATAGTCATATCTAACTGAACGAATATAAATTGGTCTCAATTTCTCTTTCCTAAATTTTTTATAATTGTTGTTGTTACTTATAAATTTAGATTCATTTATCTATATTTAAAGCACGTTTCCAAATTGTTGATTTCCTATTTTGATTTGGAGAATAAAATAGATCTTGGAAAAAGTTTAAATATATATTCTTTTCGATGGAAATTTAGACGGATTGTATATTCTAGTATTGACCACATATTAGCCTATCATTTTTTTCTCTCCTATTTAGATTGCATTTGATTCCCTACTTTTTTGTCATTCTTAGGGCCAATTTGGGTGGAGGAGAAAGTGTGGGGGAAGGGATGGGGCTTCCATCCCGTTTGAGCAACATGTTTATTTGTAGTATTTACTCAAAAGAAAATTGTCGACTCAAACCTCAACCATTTTAATTATTAAAAACCTTTTCGAAGGAATAGTCTCTCTAGTTGCTGGAGATCTAGTAACTCTTCTTCGATCTAAAACTAATATTTTCAACCAACTTATCCATTTAACCTAATGGATTACAATTATAATTATATATTACTATAAAATGCATTTTCTTAAGATTTTAAAATATATTATTGAGTCATTATATACATATATATATTTAAAAAAAGTAAAATTATTTGATATATTGATTGTTTTAAATTTAATTTAAAGAATTAATGAAATAAAATAAATTTTAAAATTCTCTTTTTTGTTTCAATATTATCTTATTATTATGCTCTTAAAAAATATTAACAATTATTATATATTTGAATTTATTATATAAAAGTATATATATGATAAATATTGACTTCATACTTTATTATTTTGAATATGAAGATAAAAAAGTTAAACTACTATTTTAGTGTTTGTAATTGGAGTTTTGTTCGAGAAATTGAAAAATGGGGGCTGTTTACAAAGTTTATTGCCAAAAAGAGGTTGAAGTCTTATAATAAGGAACTGTAATTTTCGTGAAGTAAATATTAATAAATAGTGTACTAAATATATTAATATTGATTTCTACTTTTGTCCCTTAGGTTTTAAATGTCTAAATTTAGTTTTATGTACTTTCAAAAAAATCTTTAAATTGATTTTTATAATCTGGATTTGTTAATTTTTCTTGAGAAGTTTTATAATTTTAGAAATATATTCACATTTTTGTCTTTAATTGTATTAAATTTATTAACATTATTGAACCAATTTTGATTAATATTTACTTTAAATTTTTTATAGGGATCAATTTTTTAACTTTTTAAAAGTTCAAAGATTAAAATTGGGCTAACATATTTATGCCTTCCAAGCAACATCTCTAGATTTCTTAACTGAGGTGTACTCCTTCCCTTATTTTGTGAATGTGGGTTATTGGAATGAGGTGTACTCCTTCCCTTATTAAATATTTGTATTTTCTTTCATCCTTACATTCAAGTTATTGTAACAAAAACAAGTTTTAAAAAAATTTATTATAACAAAATAAAATATAACTAAAGATTTTTTTTTATAACCCCTTTTATAATAACCCATCTCTCAAATACAATTTATCATAACTCTTATTATAATAACTGTTATGCTTGTTTGCATCGAATAGAGTAGGGTCACAACTAAAAGAGATTTGAGAATAACAATAATAATGAAGAGGAAGAAGAGAAAGAACGACACAATGATTTTACGTGGAAAACCCCTAAACAAATTAGGGTAAAAACCACGGGCAAGGATAGAAGAACTTTATTATAAAAATAGGAATTACAAACATTCTCTCTTACAAAATAGTAACAAACTCTCTTATATGGAGAAACTCTCTCTATTTTTATCTCACACCCTCACTCACTTGGATGTGGGATGTCTTGAGAGATTTTGGGATGGTTTGCCAACAAATAGCAACACATATTTATAGTGCACATAAACTTGGCCTCCAAGTCAATCTTATGGTTCCAATTTTGCCACAACTTTACTTTGGACTATGTGCATTGTCTAGATCATTCTTCACCATTCTTAGACAAATGATGTTCTAGAATTCTCTTGATTAATCCAAGACTAATTGTGTATGATCCAGATCTCTCCTCAACAATCTTGGATAAGGTGTGCTCTAGAAACCTCTTTAACAATCTTGAACATATGTGTATGTTCAAAAACCTTCCTTGGTCATTTAGGATAAAGGTGAATGTTCTAGAATTTTGTAATATTATTCAACATTCTCCCACTTGGAGATTTGATTGAAGATCAATCAATCTCCACACATGATTTATTCCTTGTCATTTCCATGTTGCTTATGTTCTTTGCTAGGCCATTTGAGGATCGACACCAATTGAACTTGTCAGCATATCCTCCGACAATAACGTATGGTCCTTCACAACACAATGCAACATATATCGATCCTTTAGTATATCTAAGAATCCTTGCAATAACATTTCAATGCTCTCCACCAGCATTCGACATATACCGAATGACTACTCCCACTGCATGTGCAATGTCTGGTTTGGTATAACTCCTGGCGAACATTAAACTTCCCAGTACTAATGCATACAGTACTCGAGACATCGTCATCCTCTCCACTTCACTGCTAGGGCACATATTGGAGGATAACTGAAATTAATAGAAAAAGGGTAGAAATTGGCTTACAATTTTCCATGTTGAAGAGTCGCAATATCTTCTTCAAATGAGACAGCTAAGCCTTTCTATTATTTCTGTCTCGGTGAATTTGCATACTCGGAATCTTGTTTGCTGGTCCCAAGTCCTTCATTTCAAACACCTTAGCCAACTGAGCCTTCAACTCTTTAAGACAATCTCTGTTGGGGCCTGGTACCAACATGCGTCACCATACAACAACAAGATAACGAAATCTTTCCACCAAAACTTTTGAAATATAAACAAGGGTCTGCATAAAGCTTGTTGTATTCAAGGCCACAATGAAGGAAAATCTATTGTAACATCTCGGCGCTTGTATGAGACCGCACAGAGATTCGTTCAACTTGCAAACCAAGTCCCTTTTTTTCTTTTTTCCTCTGGTTGGAGCATACACAGTTCATCTTCAAGAACCCCCCTGCTGATGATAACCTTATGGGTAGTGGGATCCCACAGGTGTACCCCTTCACACCATCAGCATACCCTAAGAACAAACATCTTCTGGATTTGGTATCCAGTTTTGTAGCTTCTTGGGTATTGTACATTGCGTACACTCGACTTTTGAATATATGGAGGTTTGAATAATCAACAACCTTTCTAGTCCACATTTGCACTGATTTCTTCAGCTCAATTGCAGTTGATGGAGCACGATTCACTACACTACTGGCGGTACTGGCTGCTTCTGCCCATAATGATTTTTCTAAGCTTGCAACTTTCAACATTACTCTTGTTCTCTAACAAGGTTATGTACATCCGCTCTGCAACTTCATTTTGCTAAAGAGTGTAGACAGTAGTGAATTCTCTTTACGCCTTGTTGATTCCAAAATTCAGAAAACTCATTGCTTGAATATTCTCCTCCATTATCCATTTGCAAACACTTGACCTTCTTTCCTGGTTGAAGTTCAACTAGCGCTTTGATTACTTTAAAGACCGAACACACATCTACCTTCTTCTTGATGGGATACACCCAACACCTCTTGGAGTCACTACCTATAAAGGACACAAAGTTCCCTACTTCTCCTAAGGATGTAACTGGTACTTTCCATCCATCATAATGAACCAATTCTAGAATAACTCCATTTCTAGAATTTGATGTGTTGAACTTTAATCTGTGTTGCCCACTTGCCATGCGATGCCCAAACAAAGGTAAACATACCTTAATGAGCTTTGGGAGTAGATTTTTCTCTACAAGAACTTCAACTCCTTGCTCCAACATGTGTCCAAGTTTCTAATTCCACATCTTTGGAAACTTTCCACTTGGACTACTTGAGGCAACATATGCCTCTCCCTTCAAAGTCTCTCTCACAAGCATGTACAAGTTTGTGTCAACTTTTTCTCCCTTCATAAGTATCATCGCTCCTTTCAACCACAACTTTGCAATCAAGGTCCTCAAGTTGACCTAATGCCAACAAGTTCTTTTCAGGTCTTCTACGTGTCATAATTGTTGAATTGCACGAACGAGCTAGAACTTCAATTTGATAGTCCAGTACCGACAATCTTCAAGACATAATGATAACAGTCTCTTTAGTCGACGAACTATTCATCATCCAAACTTTTTGTGCCTTTGATAGTTGTCACTCCTTCACAACATAAAACACCACCTTTGTTAGAGGCGCTTTCTACATTTCCTTGAGGATTGAAATCTTTCTTATTTTAGATTTCAACAATCCTTCTTCAGATGTCTTTTCTTATGAGAATGATAGTATTTCACGTCCTTCTTACTTCTTGTTTTTTCCCTTCCTTGATTTTGGCTCCCACTGAAGCCACATTCTGTTGATCCGCCTCTTGTCACCACTAGAGCCTCATTTGTCAAGTTGATGAGAAGTTGATCATACGATTTAGGAAAACTTTGTAGTAGAATTTCAGACATCTAGAGAGAATACAATTTCCTCTTAAGGAAAAAACTTGTTGTGAAGTGATTTAACCTCGTACAATTTTGTGAGATGATCTCAAATCTCCCTCGCAAGTTTCTTCTCCTCCATACTTCACAACACTCTATCTGCTAATGTTAGATGAGATTTGCAATAGCATTCCCGTCCATCTCGTTCCACTTATCATCTGTGATGACCACCATCTTCTAGTGATGATTGCATGACAATAATCTTTTTCTCAAGATAGCCTTCATCTTCATCTTCCACAACGAGAAATTTTTCCCGTTGAACTTCTCAATCTCGAACCTTGCCACCATTGCTTCTACCACGAACTGTAAAAAATTCGTGAACCTTTCAATAACGGTGAAAATATCTAACTTATTTTCTGATGTGGAGGATCCACTTCTAGTGGCAACCACAGAGCATACGATAAGTAGATATTTACACCAAGAACCAGGCTCTGATACCACTTGTTATGATTGTTTGCATCGAATAGAGCAGGGTTGCAACTAAAAGAGATTTGAGAATAACAATAATAATGATGAGAAAGAAGAGAAAGAACGACACAGTGATTTTACGTGGAAAACCCCTAAACAAATTAGGGTAAAAACCACGGACAAGGATATAAAAACTTTATTATAAAAATAGGAGTTACAAACATTCTCTCTTACAAAGTAGTAACAAACTCTCTTATAAGGAGAAACTCTCTCTATTTTTATCTCACACCCTCCTCACTTGGATGTGGGATGTCTTGGGAGATTTTGGGATAGTTTGCCAACAAATGGCAACACTTATTTATAGTTCACATAAACTTGGCCTCCAAGTAAATCTTATGGACATAAATTGGCCACATCTTGCATTGGTAACCAAGTCAATCTTATGGTTCCAATTTTTCCACAACTTTACTTTGGACTATGTGCATTGTCTAGATCATTTTTCACCATTCTTAGACAAATGATGTTTTAGAATTCTCTTGATTAATCCAAGATTAATTATATATGATCTAGATCTCTCCTCAACAATCTTGGATAATGTGTGCTCTAGAAACCTCTTTAACAATCTTGAACATATGTGTATGTTCAAAAACCTTCCTTGGTCATCTAGGATAAAGGTGAATGTTTTAGAATTTTCTAATATTATTCAACAATAACTTTTCCCCCCAAACACAGTTTATCATAACCCTGTTATAATAATCAGCCCCTCAAACACCATTTATCATAACTCATGTTATAATAATCTGTCCCCCAAACACCGCTTATTATAACCCACCATTTATCATAACCCACGTTTATAATAACTCAAATTGGTGTCTCAAACATACCCTTTAAGATTTTTTAACTGAGATTTTTTAACTTCAATTGTACTTTTTTTCAGCATCCTATGAATATTGTTGTTGATGATGTCAATGGAGGAAGGTTGATCTTTTATGATTTTGGAATGATAGGAAGGTACATACATGTGAAGAGAAACTTGAATAATATTAAATTGATCATTATTCATTTCCTACAATTGTGATAGGGAGAAAAATGTCGTTTATGAGGATTTTCATTTTAATAAATATATTATCCTCGAGTTTTCGGATCAGCATACACACACATTAACTATTCTCACGGGACATACCACATGACCCTACAACATTTGGATGTTGAGAAAATTTGTAGGAAATTCATTTCTAAGTAGGTGGTCACTATAGATTGAACACAACACTTCTTAATTTCTCAAGGTCTTCTTAACCACTAGAGCTACTCCATGATAGTTTTCGACTAAATTATCAGTTCTTACATACCTTCATTCTTATGCATACGAAGGATGGGAGGTCTACCAAGATCTAAATAAATTCTGATTTCAGAGTTAGAGTTTATGAATCACAGCAAATGAATCTGCTTACAATTCATCATCACATAGTTGATAGAAAGCACTACTCTGTAGCCTGAGGTATACATCATCTAAATATTACATTAGATGATTCGGGTTGAAAACACGAGCACTTCTCCCGAGCTTATGAAAATCATATCACACAAATTAATCTTCACCATATGGTTGGTTAACCAGCTCATTTTTTGTTAGGAGCTCGCCTCGTATGCACTCCCCAGGCGTGCCATCAGTTATAGTTTAAACAATTTTTTTGGATAAAAAACAATTTCATTATGAATATGAAATTACAAGGAAACAAGGCTAACTACGAAAGGGATATCCGGAAATTCAAAAGAGAATCATAGCTATAATTATGGAAAAGAGGAGATCGTGTACACCAAGTGTGACGAACCCGACCCAAAACATGGTCCTAAACTGGGGTTCTCACTCAGCATGCAAGTTAAATATGATAACAAGCGGTTTAGTGCTCATATTTAAAAAAAAAAACCTTTCAAAACATATGAGAAGGGGGAACCCTTAAAACATAACCAACAGTTTTCATTTAAACCATCCAACGAAGTAAAACAACCTGGCCAGTATTTATAAAATCATACAATACAATTTAAACAGCTTTTTAAACAATGTTCCCCTAGGACTCATGTCCATCTACATGCTGAATAAACAATGCAATAATAAATGACAGAGTGTCGGCGGCTCTCCATGATCAATCAGCTCCCTCCGCTAGCCATCCTGGTGTTGTCCCAAGTTACCTGAAAGATAAATAAGGGTGAGTATAAACATACTCAGTAAGAATCCCCAACCGGGGTACAATACGATACATCAGTCATCTAGCACCTCAACATGCAAGCAAACAGCTATCAACACAGATCATAGCTCAACGAGCTCATAAAACAAGATCTAGAGTCATCGGAAGTCTCTTACTTCCGGCCTAATGGATTGGATACACTGACCAATCCGGGACATCACCGAGGTATCTGTCACTCGGGGGGAATACACTGATCCCTAAAATGTCCTTAAGGGCCTCCTTGCCCTTGCACTAAACTGGACTTACGGGAGAGTACCCGAAGTCAGGCTCTAACGGAAAGAATGGTGTACTCACAAACATTAGCCCGGGGGAGCTCTCCGAACCGGCGACTAACGCGTGTGCGCGCACACCACATGCTCTCTGCAACCGGGGTAAATGCGGGGGCCTAAGGGCAAACTACGCAGGCCAGGTACGCATGCCTATGACTCGGAAGCGGTGTCACTGATCACAGTAGCGCGAGGCCTTCGGCGCTCATCTGTGCAGCCTGATCCACCGACCTGAAGCTAAGAACCGGCCAAGGTAGGCTTACACCGTTGGAAGGGTTTCGCTCTAGCAGGCTACAAACTAGGCATACGCCAATGAGGTAGCTAAGTTTCATTGGCTGCTGGGAGGGGGGAGAAAAAAGCAATGTATGTTATGCTTTGCTCTATATCCGACCACTGGGGACAAAGTACGTTATGTCCGCTCTCAACTCCTGAAGCAATGCTTCACTTTACTCCCGAACGGTGGGGACAAAGTACTTTATGTCCACTCTCAGCCTCTGGATGATGACAAACCCTACAACTCTATCTAAGAGTACAGAGCAAAATTAATGATTCCTGGCTATCAAGCAATGACCGACATAAATCACATTACCTAGCATGATACTACAACTTAAGCAGGAATCATAAGCATGCCGGCAGAACAAACCTAGCATGGCACTAACATGTAAAATCAGGCAAACATGCTAGCAAGAAATCAATCAACTGCTCTATCTCTAACATGCCCATAACAGTCAGCAAACAAGCAAGGCATATCGAGATATATCGCAGGGTCCACACAACCACGGTAAGAAATCCTTACCTGGAACAAGCAGGAAAACAATTACAAATCATAATAAATCAACGAACGATCCTCGAGCCTCTAAACGATCCCGAACAGCCTGAACATCAAATAAAGCACCCCAATTAATACAATAAAATAGCCCAATTAATACAATAACCAGCAGCCAACAAATCCGGGCCCAACGAAGAAAAGACTCGGGAAATACCATCCGAGAAGCCACAAGGCTCGGGCCAAGCCAACACACAACAAGCAGGCTGTCGGTAGGGGCTGGGCTGGCTGGGCGTGCTGGGGCGCGAAGCTGCGCGCGGGCGCGGGCTGGGGCGAGGCGAGGGCTCGCGAACGCAGGAGAGCAGCTGGCTGGGCGCGCGGCGCGGCTCGGCACAGGGGACGGCGCGCGCGGGCGACGCGACTCGACGGGCTACATGGGCGCTCGATCTGGCGCGGGGACGGCCTGGGAGAGGGCTGGGCGACGCGACACTGTGCGGCCAGGGCTCGGGCGACGCGACACGGACCTGGGCAAGTTGGGCGACGCTTGCACAGGTGACATCTGCTTGCGACGCGATCGGCATGAGACGAGGCGGGCAAGCAAAGCAAGGCTCGGCGCGACGACTGGCGACGACAATGGGCGACTTCTGTGCGGCTGGGCTCGGGCGAGCTGGGCGGCCAGGGTGGGCGAGCTGGGCTGGCTCGGCAGGGAGGAGGGCTGGGGTCGGGCTGGAGGAGAGAGAAAGGGGAAAATGGGGAAAAAGGAAAAAAATGGGGAAAAATGGGGATTTTGGGGATTTTAAAAAAAAAAGAAATTCCTTTTTCTCTTTTAAATTTATCCTTATCCAAAATCCAAACTTATCCATTTTTTCCAATTTTCCAAAAAATCCTTAAAATCCTTAAATCCCATTTCCCGGCTTCCTCCTTCGAGACCCGACTGAAGCAACCTTTCCAAACAATAAATCTCACTCAAATCAACCTCCCAAATCAACACTGAGGCCCCGGGCTCGAATCCCAAAGGAAACACCCAAACAACCATCACTTTGCCCAAAACCCAAATCACAACCGGAATCCCAAACGAAAAGCCCAAACATCTCGGGACTCGCAGCCCACAACAAACAAGCCTCAACAAAGGCTGGAGTTGCCTCGAAGCCCTGAAAATCCACAAATCCTGCCTGGGGAGCAAAAAGACCAAAATACCCCTAAGGGTCAAAACAGCTCTAACGGCCCAACCGAACCATTGAATATGAACCGGAAGCTCCTTGAGAACCGGGATAGAAAACTGGGCCGTTACACCAAGATACAACTACTATAGTTAAGTTGGCAATGAAACTGTTGAATTATGTTCAATCACCAAATCAACCCAAAAATTTAAGTTAGTGAGTTTGGGTAAATTTAATCATATCAATCAACTTAAGTTTATATATGTAAATGCAAGAGAACTAAATTCTAAATCCCATTTTTGGGGTTGTTTATTTTTGTTTTTCATTATCTCATTTTTATTAGAAGAACTTCGTTTGCATTGTAATTTTTCTCATTAAAGAAGATAGTTTACAGTTATGAGACTTTGCACAACCGAAGAGAGTTGGTTGCTGAAGACAACATTATTTTGCCAATACAAATGCACTATTTTATTATGCAGCCTAAAACGTGATCTTCAGAGGAGTTGCAGTTTCCTCAAAGGAAACAAGTTTGAAGCTTCAAGTTGCTTGTGAATGGTTGCTGCTACTTGACAAATTAGCTATGGACACAGCTTTCAATTCCCTTATTATTATCTCAGCCATTGAAGTAAGAAATTTAGATTTCATAAACTAAGGGATAGATTTGACTGTAGACATGGTGTTGTGTTCATTTCCATGGTGACCACCTAACTAGGAATTAATTTCTTACAAGTTTTTCTAGCATCCAAATATTATAGGGGTATATTTTGTGACAATAGTCGAGTTGCACATAAGTTGACCTAAAGAGTCACGGATATCCAAAAAAAATATATAAATCATTTGAGTTGATTAATGGTCAATAGGGTTTGAACATCTTAGAGTGAGTTCAATCCATGGTTCATTACTTAAATTTTCATGACATCCAAATATAAGAGAGTCAAACAATTGTCTCCTCTCTTAAAATTACGATACTACCCAAGATCTATACAAAATACAAAGAAGCTGTAAGATAAACCGAGTATTAATAAGTTTTGAAACCTCCTAAATCTAGAAAACACTTCTACTCAGCCCATTAAGCGTTTACTCAATATTTTGGATCTCTCCCCATATACCCCTTCCATCTATTTATAACCTAATGGCTAACAAACCGAAACTAATAGTCTAATGACTTAACTACCCCTACATTTCCCTCTAAAAAAGGTAGATAATAGATTAGTTGAGGTGCGTGTAAATTGGCATTGCTTACCAAATTGAAGGATTGATGATTAGTTCATTGGATATTGCACGTCCATGCTCAACCAGAGATGATGGGCGATTCATAAACTAGACACGAGCACCGACAAGAGAAGATCATGAAAGGGTTGTTGAGACAAAAAATAATATACTAAGAGTACAACTAATTAATTTGTAATGTGATTGGATGGATAGATATGTGTGTGGTTTTGTGAAATTAAGCTTTACTTTTGACCTGTCTTGTGATTCCTTGGCAGATAAGGCCGAGGCTGAAGGCAATGGGTTGGCTTTGTTGGTGCTTATATGTCCATAATCTAAATGAAGGGAGCTTAGGTGCGTGGAAAGTTGCCATTAATTTGGTTTTATTTATATTTGAAGATTCTCCCAACTGTCACTTCTAGTCTCTTCGTCTATACTCACGTTGCTACCCATAGCTACCTTCACGGTACATGTAAAGTTATCAAACGAAACCTTAAATTTTTAATTTTAGTTTCTAAACTTTTATATTTGTTTCATTTTGATCACAATCAAAGACAAAATGTAATATATATCTAACTGGTTTTTAGCTTTTTTGAAAGCTCAGGGGACCAAAATGACATAAATTTCAAAGTTTATGGACTGAACTGGGCAAATCTTAAAGGTAGAGACTAAAATTGTGTTGAGATGCAAACAAAATATTCCACATTGGTTGGATAAATGGAAGATAATAGATATATAAGTGATAGCAACCATCTCCATTGATATGCGATCTTTTAGATAGAACTAAAAGCAAAGCCACGAGAGTGTATGTGTGGAGATTCGGGTAGAGTTGCATCATTTATATATCAAATTGGAATAAATCTTGACCTTTTTTGTTTCATAATTCAATAGCATTTGAGAATGTAAGATTTGATTGAACTTATAACATTTAAGTTTCTAGATCATACATGTCATAGCCTAGCTTTACTGGCGTTGGCTACTAAGATGGTACAAATCTTATGAAGAAAATCATGACCAATATAAGAGAATACTTTGGTCATTATATTAGGAGAGTCGCCTAAGTTGTCATTTTCTTTCCTTAAAATAGTGTTGATTTTATGTAGAAAATCAACACAGCAGATTGATTTGATCAATATATTTGGAGTCATGATGTGATTGTTTTTTTTAATTAAGTAATTTATAAGCTTTAAAAGAATCATTTTATATGTGCGTATTAGGTAATGCTACCGTAAGGAAGGAGTCTTAAATTCATATAATATTGCAAGTTGTTTGTGCTTTTGTTGCTTGAATTTATGGAAAGTTTAAAATGAGTTTTTAGTTCGGATTTTTAACTAATTATATTCACACTAGTTTTATTGTAATTATTCAAAGTATCTCTTAATTTTTTATATTAAAAATAATATATAATTTATAATCATTCATTTCTAATGATTCATTTGTTCAAAATAACTTGCATTTATAATAAATTATTTATAATTACTCAAAATAATTTATTTTTTAACTATTCAAAATAAGTCTTCATTTCAAATCTACATCCAAATAAGTTATTGTCTTTAACTCCTCGCAAAAAAAAAACCACATTCAAATAAGTTTTTCGCAGTAAATTAATTTTTAACTACCCAAAATAACTTTTCAAACTTTCAAACTAACTCTTCATCCAAAATTTCATCTAAACACTTATAAAATTGTGTGTATTTTTTTTTAATATTTGTGAGTTTACTTTTTAGTTTTCAGGATTTTTTTAAAAAAATTTACAATAATAAAAGTGGCAAGATTCAAATTTGCAATCTCTTCAATTCTGTTTGATAATTATTTAATTTTTAATTTTTAAAATTTAATTAACATTTACATACTTTTTAAAAGGAAGATGAATATATTTTTAAAAAGATGTAACACATTATAAATTTTTTAAATAAAATTAAGTTTAAATTTTAAAAACTGAAAACAAAAAAAATCAAATAATTATCCAACAATAGTTATATACTATTGCTTTTATTTGCTTTTCCAAAACCCACTTGACTGTTATAAATAGTCTTTGAATAATTGGAAGTATTTAGTTTGGAGCATTAGCTATTGAGAAGCGTTGTTTATATATTCTGACATCACATTGGAATTCTCACTGCTTTAAATTATT
Source organism: Sicyos edulis (assembly GCA_036507275.1). Lineage (NCBI taxonomy): Eukaryota > Viridiplantae > Streptophyta > Magnoliopsida > Cucurbitales > Cucurbitaceae > Sicyos > Sicyos edulis. Next base: position 6,860,377 of record CM071855.1, on the reverse strand, counting down.
CATGTTTTTGCTTAAAGGCATTTAGTTACACGTTCTCCAAATTCTATTAGACCTTGCTTGGATACAGCTTTTGCAATTCTCCAAATTTTGGTCTACTTTTTAGTTATTAATTAGAATAATTAATAAATAAATAAATTACAAAAGACTTTTTGGTAGAGTACAGAACTTTTGTTCAAACTGCCAAAAAGGTTCACAACATGAAATGCCTTCAAAAAAATAATTCTGATTTCTTTGCTTTGAATGTGAGATAGACATGTTTTGAGCTTATAAGTAAGGAATCAAACTTTTAATGTTAATTATATATTGCTTTAGAAACCAGACTTTTCATAGTTGTCATGGGCCATACGAACCCAAAAAAAAAAAGTACTCTTTGAAATTTCATGTCATTATTTGAGAGAGCTAATTTATTCTCATTTATTCAATCACTTGTTTCTTTTTTCAACATCAAGAGTTGATCAAATAAGTTTGTGTTCTTATTATGTTGTTGTGAAAGTGGATTTAGCCCAATATTAAATGGTATATTCTTGATTAATTTGATTAAGAGATTTTAAGTTAGAATTTCTCAAAGAACACACCAAATTTATGTGATTCATTCAAAAATGTGTTAGCTATGTCTATTGAAAATGGAGGAAACAATTTTATTAGTTTAGAAATAAAAATACCAAACGTTGAAAAGTAGGATTAGGGTTTTAGGTTTGTATACTGCACTCTCGTAAAACTATTACAAAATAGGTCTAAATATATAAAAGTTCATATGCGTAAGCATAAACCCAATTACTTAGACCATGTTTAATAATTTTTTTTTTTTTGAAATATTAAAGAAAATTTAAAAATAAAAAAAAAGCTTTTAAAACAAGTTTTTGTTTTTGTTTTTTAAAAAAGCATGAAAATATCAAGAATAAAGAGTAAAAAACTAAAAAAATCAAAATAAAATATGATATTTGAAAACAAAAAACAGTTATCAAACATGTTCTTTAGTTTTGTATTTTTAAAAATAAAAACTAAAGACCAAAAATGAAAAATATAAAACAAAAAACAATGGTTATCAAACGAGGTCTTAGGTTTTGGGAGCATTGTCCCCAAGACTTCACCATAGACCTCCATGCTAACTGACTCGACAGAGATACTTCCGACTTAGTCCTCCATGCTAACTGACTAGACAAAGATACTTCCGACTTAGTGCGACATCAAACTAATTAAAGCATATCTCAACCATTTCAATTCTTAAATATTGTTATTGCAATTAAAAAAAAAAGTGGCTTGATGATGCCAAGCCAGATGATAAAAAGGGGTGGGGGCATTTTTTTTTACTCTAAAAAAGCCATAGCTGCCAGCGATTAGGCCAAAACTGCCAGGTACTCTAGCTGTTACATTTTCACAAAGTCCAAACTGGAAATGCAAATGAGATCATTTTTTTAGTGTTCTTTTTATATGGACAAGGTTCTCAATTATTGGTATTTTTTGGACATTTGGGTTTAAATGTTTATTCCAAAAGTACCAGAAAAAATGTTTCAAATGTAAGAACTTTGGTTCAAAACACATCTCAGATACTTTTATCTTCATCTGCAATTTTTCATCTTTTGTTGACTAGGCTTGAAATAGTTTTGCTTGCCTTCTGTATTGGTCTTCTTGATGTGAATTTTGTTGTAAGTTATTTCTTTGATTTGACAAAAAAAAAAAATCAGAAAATTTGATAGTTTTTTATAAGCTTTTAATTTGATAGTTAAATGTGGTAAAAAATTCAAAATTGAAAAATTGAATTGAAAATAAGACATACAATTGAAAAATTGAATTATTATTATTATTATTTAGGCATGAGAATGGTTATTTTTAGTTAGTAAGAAAATAATTGAAAATGAGACAAATAATTGAAAAAATGAATTAAATTTTCATTGAAATCAAACCCGAACAAAATGAAAATCGAACTAATAATTTTGTTATTTATTGGACATCAATTTACACTCAATTTTTTTAAAAATTGAGTTCAATAGTCTGTTTATCAGTTTGGTACAAAATTGACAAAAATAAACTGAATTCACCCACCCCTAATGATATCCATGCTCAAAAGAAATACTTTCTATACTATTAGAGTGTTTTTTATAGATGGATTTGAATGGTTAATCCGACTCAAGGTTGTGGTTGTAATTTTACTCCTTTATTTAGATCTAGTATTATGTCATCTCTTTTTGGGCTGTTTATTTGACATATTTGGGTAGGATTTAGTGTTAGGATTTATTAACTTTATCTTAAAAAATTTAATGTTTATTAACTCCTCATCATTTTTACTTTTAAAATTAACTCTCATTTCTAATAATTAATTTATAATTACTGCAACATTTTTAATCACTCATTTTCAATCATTCATTTTAAGTCAATGAAAATAATTCATTTTTAATCATTTCTTTTTTAACTCCTAAAAATAACTATTTATTTTAAATTTACATTCAAACAAGATTTTGACTCTAACTCTTCTACGCAAAAATTACATTCAAACGAATTTTTGACACAATTCTCAATTTTTAACTACTTAACATAACTCCTCAGTGTAACTCCTTAAGCTAAATCCTACTTAAATATGTTAAACAAATACCCCTTTTACGGTATGTTAGTACAAAGGTTAATTTTAACTTAAACTCTCAATTTTATTAAATAACTTTTTAATTGAATAAGTGTAATTCAACAAGCAGAGCTAACCTAATGATCACATAAATGTCATCATAACAAAATTAAATTAGTAAATCAATCCCTGCATTTTTTTTTACAAATATCAAACAAAAAAAAAACCTTTAGAAAAAAAAGAGAAAACAGCTTCTCGTCTAAGCGTTGTCCTTTTGGACAGTAAGAAGAATTACATGACAATCATAGGTATATCACATATTTAATTTATTTATTTAGGATCATAATTTATTTTATGCCAAAGTATCAAATATACTATTAAATTATGAGATTTTTGTCAACCTTTTTCTTAAACTTTCAAAATTTTCAAAAATTCCTCTAAACTTTACAAAATGTTTCAAAGTACCATTGATACTAAATTGGAATTTAATTTAATATTAAACTCTATAGATAACAATAAAATCTTGATGATTTTTTAATTGCTTTCAAATTAAGATTTTTTTTTTGTTTAAACATTACATCGAGCTTGTCCTCAAGGGCAACTCAACGATTGAGGCGCAGGCCATTTAGGACATGCTTCCTCAAACGTCTTGATTTGATATCATTGGAAAGTGCTTAAAATAAAAAAAACTCTTAAAATATTTTAGGTATGAGTCTTGGGACGTGGTATTCGACCCCCAAATGTAGTGGAGCTCATATGCCAACACATGTAGCTTAGTTGAAGTACTACCTCTACTTGGTCTAGAGAGCTTCAATTAGTCGGTTAACCAAAAAATATTGCATCAAGATTAAAGCTAGAACTTAGAATTCATTTATAACATTGTAATTTATTTAAACTTTTGAATAAATTTCTACATGAATCTATCCAATTTAGGTTTTTAAACTCATCCCAACAATAGTTTAATTTTAAAAATAAAAAAAAACTCATCCTAACAATAATGTAGTCTTTTTTTTTTCCGTATTTGATTAATCAAGAGATGATTATGGTCATGAATTTTGAATTTTTGCCGCTTAGTTGCTCACTGTCTTTCAAAATTTAATGGTGAAAATATTTTATAATTTTTTTTTATAACAAGGGTATTTTTGAAACTTTTTAAAGTTGAGCTATTTTGAAACAAAACTTTAATGGTTTCCATCCAACTTTAATGACAAGATATTTTTTAAATATTTTGTAAAGTTGAGAGATATTTTTGAAAATTTTCAAATTCCCAAAGTAATATTAACAAAAACTCTATAATTAAACGAGTATGTTTGATACTTTAACCCTTTATTTTAATTCACCATTTTGCCACTTTAGCATTTTGTTCGGTAAAAAAAGGGAGTACATGTTTGAAATAAGTTCAAGCAAAATAAATGTCTAAAAGAAAGTTTAGTGTAGGGGTTTTTGCATGTATAACAAAAAATGACAAAATATTTCTATTTATAACACAAAATAAAAATTAATTCATTTGTAGCAGAAAATTCAAATAGACTTCTATCACTTGTTGATTTCTATTAGTGTGGAATTCCATCAATAATAGACTCATTCTATCACTGCTTGAATTTTCTATTAATGATAAAAATCCAAATTGAGTTCTATCACCAGTTGAGTGATAGAAACAAATATACTATAGATAAATTATTTTAAAAATTCTGGTCCAAATATAATATTAGATCTAAAATATGTTGATGGCAAATTCTCTTTTTAATTTTGTGTCTAATAGTTTTGTTGTTACAAATTCAATATTTTAAAATTTTAATATATATATATATATAAATTTAATAGTTTTTTAAGAATATATTTAATAGTTTATTTAGTTTAGCCCTGAAAGAATCAACCTTAGTTTATTTTTATTTTATTTTTTAGAATGTATTTAATAGCCTATTGGCTCACACCGTCACACGTTGCAAACATAAAAAAAAAAAAATAGGTCGGGAAAATTATGGAATTTATAAATAAAAAGTATAAATCAATATAGTTATCTATATAGTTAACTGTAAAAAAAAACATATTATTTATTGAAATATATTTTTTTTATCACAATACAAAATAAAAACCATTTGAATCATAGTACATAAATGTATATTTTGCAGTCAAAAACATTTTTCCTTTAACCGATTCAATATTAAATTTTTTAATATAAAATGTTGAAAAACATTTTTTCTTTAACCGGTTCAATATTTAATTTTTTAATATAATAATACATAATGTTAAAAGATTTCAACTTCTAAATATTTGGTCGAAGTATATAAAGTAAGCAAGAGCTCTTCAAATTGCCACCCACAATAATAATAATTCAATAATATAAATATATATTTCTATATATTTTTTACAGTAATATAAGTGTATATCTATGAAATATGAAAGTACATTGAAAGGTCTCTCCTATTTTCTTGAATGACAAAAAAAAACATATTGACTTGAAAATCTCACATTTGATAAACTAAATAATAATATCTAAGCTAAGAAAATTTAAACCGACTTAACAAATAACATTTATATTTTAGTTAAGACATTAAAAACTTTCTAACTTATTGATGATTCTAGATTTCGTCTATATTATTTTTCAAACATTGAATTAGGATTAACAATTTAATTTTAATTGTCTCCAAACGGTGACATAGTGGTTAAAGACTTAAATTTTGAAGGACCAAATTCGAAATTCACTTGTAACATTGGTTTTTTGATGTCTCTCACTACGTGATCTAGAGACGTTATTCTTGTTTAAAAAAAATTAGTCAGTTTAATTAAGTTGATAATCCTCCAATTCCTCCTATCAAACTGGACAAAATTAAGCTAAATTGATTGCTATTATCAAGTTTTTTTAAACAATTGTAACTTACAATAAAGTAGACATCTTAAATAATTTAACTACGATAGATAGTCTTGTAATTAAAAGGATAATTAAAAAAAATAAAATAAAAGATAGTTAATTGAATTTATAATGATCACTTAATTATATATTATTTTACTATAAATTTCTTTAATATTTAAATATATTTAAAGTCCCATGCTTTTCCCTCCCCAATAAGCACAAAATAACTGAACATTCCCGAAAAAAAAAACAACAACTAGGTTTTAGGTTAATTTACCTAAGAGCCAAGAGAAACACAAAGTACAATTTATTTATTTATTTTTGAAACAACGTACAATTTACTCATTTTTAAGAAAAAAAATGTAGAATTTACTAATTTTTGGTAAATTTTCAACACTAACGTTAGAAAGTGGAAACAATAAAGAATATAGAAAGTAGAGGGATTTGTTTGCTTGTTTCTTTTTTGATATTGTTTCTTTGTGCGTGTTAGATTATTGAAATAAAATAAAATAATAAAAAATACTATTTTAGATAAGAAGAAAAATATACACAATTGTTGTTGTTGTTTTTTTTTTTTTTTTGCTTAGCTGTTATCCACCCCCATTAGGATCAAACCTCCATTATTATCTGCGTAACTCAAGGAAAAAAAAAGAAAAACATAAAAAAAAAAGAAAAAGAAAAAGAAAAAGAATTCTCTTACAGAGCAGCAGCTCAACGCCAGCTGAGCTCTGGATTCCTTCATTCTTCATCTTCTTCTTCAGCTTCGTCTTCTCCATTCATCAAACCCTAATTTCGACCTAAACCTGAACATCAACAATGGCGGAGCCGCCGTCTGTGTACATTTTTTTACCCTAAATTGTTCTTACCTTTACTCTCTCTTCTGCTGACGGCGTCAAATTGGGCGTTATTGTGGAACCCAGAGCAGCAGCATGTGGGGGCGAGGGCCGAGAGTCTCAGCCAGAGGAAAGAGACAGATATGGCCTCGCAGCACCCGGAGGCTTGTTTTCGTTTCCTTTTACTTCCATTTCCACACTCTCTTGTAACCTCACCCTAATCCGCCATTCTTCATCGCTTTCCCTTTCTTATGTACATATACTCTCTGGTTCTGTTCTAGGGTTTTGATTTCTCTCTTCTCTCTTTTCTACTCCGTCGGTTGATGTATTGCTTTTAGGGTTTTTGTTTTGGTTTTGGTTTTTCCCACATTGTTACCGATGAATCTTGTTTCTTATTTACATCGTGCTGTTCTCTCTGTTGGATTTGGTTATCTGCTTATCGTCTTGGTTTCCTCTGCTTCTGATTCGGAACTTAACTGTCTGCTTGAATTCAAGAAGGGGATTGTGAAAGATCCGCATGGTTTGGTCAATGGGAAGTGGGATTTGGCCCTGGTTTCGAATTCTGGTGGTTGTCCTTTGTCCTGGACTGGTGTGTCTTGTGATGACAACGGTAATGTGTCTGCAATTGTGCTGGATGGGCTTGGCTTAGGCGGGGAGTTGAAGTTCCAGACTCTGATTGGGCTTAAGAGCCTTCAGAATTTGAGTCTTTCTGGGAATGATTTCACTGGCCGGCTTGTTCCGGCTCTTGGGTTGATATCGAGTCTGCAGCATTTGGATCTGTCTTCGAATAGATTCTATGGGCCAATCCCGGAGCGGATCAATGATCTTTACAATCTGAACTATCTTAATTTCTCAGTCAATGACTTTAGTGGTGGGTTTCCAGTTGGGAGGTTGAATCTTAATCAGATCAGGGTGTTGGATTTGCACTCGAATCGACTTTATGGGAACGTTGGCCTGTTGGCTTCCCAGCTGCGGAATGTGGAATTTGTTGATTTGAGCCACAATGAGTTCTACGGAGGGCTTTCAATTGGCCGTGACAACGTTTCCAGTCTGGCTAATACATTGAAAAGTTTCAACTTAAGTTACAATAGACTGAATGGTGGATTCTTTGACGCTGACTCTCTCATGTTATTTCGAAACTTGGTAGTTTTGGACTTGGGTCATAACCAGATTATAGGGGAATTGCCTTCATTTGGGTCCTTGCCTAATTTGCGGATTTTGAAGCTTGGTAGTAATCTTTTATCTGGCATGGTGCCTGGGGAACTGTTTAACAGGTCTTTGCAATTGGAGGAATTGGATCTTAGTGGTAATGCATTTACAGGTAAAGAAGCAGTTCTGTTATTATTATTCCACCATTTATGGTTAACTGGAAATTGATTGACCGTGAAAAGGTGCATTTAAGCTTCTAATTTGTGATCTTGTAACTTAGATCTCTATGGGATTTGTTGAATCAGGATTTTCTCAAACCATGCACATAATGGTTTTTTATTTTCCTTTTTGAAGTTTGGAAATGTAATGAATGTTTGAAAATTAATAATTTCTTCTAGTGATCTATATACAAGACCATTATTTTCCCGTCTATACTTGAAATCACTGAGTCAAATGTACGGCAGAGTTGTGTTCTTAGATCAATAATCTAATTCAGTTCAACTGGTTTCAAGAAAGGTTCATTTATTCTATTTTTCTGAATATGAATACTTTTGACCCTTTTTTTAGTTTGATGTGAAATTTAAGATGATATATCTACTACTCGTTTAAACAAACTTTGTTCTTGTGAACCTACGCTGTCGACCACGACTCTGTGTTTATTACTCTTTGCTGAACATGATTCATTAATTGCCTTGCAGGCTCAATTCTTCGCATTGACTCTTCTACTTTGAAATTTTTGGACCTTTCATCTAATGCTTTATCCGGCGACATATCAGTTATGCAGACTTGGGAAGCCAATTTGGAGGTTCTAGATTTAAGTTCAAACAAGTTCTCAGGAAGCTTCCCAAATTCTACTTTCTTCTTTCAGGGATTAAAGGTTCTTAATGTCAGAAATAATTTCTTAGTTGGCCCTTTGCCTTTTACTTTGGGGAACTATCCAAGTATATCTGCAGTTGACTTCAGTTTGAATGACCTTAGTGGTACTGTCCCTGCTAGTTTCTTATCATCTGTTACCTTGATCAGCCTTAATCTTTCAGGAAACCGGTTTTCTGGTCCTATTCCCCTTCAAGACTCGAGCGTTAGTGAGTTATTAGTTAAACCATCAGATCCACCAATGGAATATCTTGATCTATCTAATAATTCCTTGACTGGTGAGCTGCCTTCTAAGATAGATAAGTTGGCGAGGCTCAAATTGCTAAATCTTGCTAAGAATGAATTATCCGGATCACTTCCAGATCAATTGAACAGATTGAGTAACTTGGAGTACCTTGATTTATCGAACAACAAATTTACAGGTGAAATTCCCAATATGCTTCCCAACCTGCATGTTTTTAATGTGTCCTACAATGGTCTGTCAGGTGATGTTCCAGAGAATTTAAGAAACTTCCCTATCTCATCATTTCATCCTGGAAACGATAAGCTGAACTTACCAAAAGATATAGGTCCACAGAACTCTATTCCAAATAAATTATCTGAGCATGGAAAAGGTCGCTCTTCTAAAAAAAATATCCTAATAGCTATTATTCTTGCCTCAGTTGGAGCGGTTGTGATGATTGTTTTTCTTTTACTGGCGTATCATAGAGCGCAACGTAAAGAGTTCCATGGAAGAAGTATATTTAGCAGCCAAGGTGCTGAGAGAGACATTAAGACAGAACGTTTCAGGCCTTCTCTTTTCAAATTCCAACCGAACAATCAGCCTCCACCAACCTCTTCAAGTTTTTCAAATGACCATTTACTAACCTCTACTTCAAGATCATTATCTGGGCAGCCAGAATTCTCGTCTGAGATTGCTGAACATGTTTTACCTGTAGGTGCTGCTACAAGTTCATCTATGATTATTCCTAATTTGCTCGACGAATATCCTGTTACTTCTGGAAAAAACCCCTCCCCCAGTTCTCCATTGTCTTCCTCACACCAGTTTGTTGAAGAGCGTGAACAATCCGTGATACTAGATGTCTATTCACCAGATCGGTTAGCTGGAGAACTGTTTTTTCTGGACAATTCTCTGCTATTCACTGCTGAGGAATTATCCAGGGCTCCAGCTGAAGTTCTTGGCAGAAGCAGCCATGGAACACTATATAAAGCTACTTTGGATAGTGGACATATGCTGGCCGTTAAGTGGTTACGTGTGGGACTGGTCAAACATAAGAAGGAATTTGCCAAGGAAGTTAAAAGAATTGGATCAATGAGACATAAAAGCATTATTCCCTTCCGAGCATATTATTGGGGTCCCAGAGAACAAGAGCGGCTTCTTTTAACCGACTATATTTTGGGAGATAGCTTAGCCCTTCATCTTTACGGTAAGAGTGTTGGAACTTCCTTTTTATGTTAAGATATTTCTTTGCTTATATTTTACTGATTCTTACTGTATGGAAGTGCATGTGACCTTTTAGGTGTCCTGTCATTGATGCATTTTTTCCCTAGATTTTTAATCATTGGAGTAATCGATTTGAAAAGAAATTCGTGATTTTGACATTGGTTTGTTAGTGCTGGAATGTACATGCTAAGGATAGTTTCCACCTTTGCTTTGTTTGACACATTGGAAAACATCATAGAGAAAAATTGTGGCTTTTGCCCTTCTTCTCACATCATTAGCATCTTATGCATGATGATGCTAATAGCTTATGAGGGGTATCGAAGTCCAAGAACCTTTTCTTCCATCATTCATGCATAAAAATGAATGGTTAGAAAATGGAATAGAAATCGTTGACAAATAGTTTATTTTATTATTATCATTTATATTTATTTGTTGTTTTGTTTGATAAACTGAAGTCAAAAGTCTTATTTTTCTGTTGTATATTGTGAAGCCTATAATGGGCCCTTTTTCCAAACACTTTCGAGTTTCGAGGAGCCTCTATCATCAATAAGTCGGAGTTCCAGGAAGTGCTAATTCAACCCCATTTTTTAAGAAAATTTGACAGCTGTCTAATTGTATGACCTAGTTGCTTCTATTTCACTCATTTCTGATATATAACGTTGACACCGTTATACTTGTACAAAATTATGTTTCATCCAAAGATTTTTGAATTGTTAATACTGATTTTTGTCATTCTATTCGGACTTATGGTTTTACTATAGACGATCAACCTTTATTATTATTTTTTTTTGGCTTACAAGATCAACTCATTGGCATTTTTTCTGGCATTACAAGATCAACCATCGCCATGCCATCTTATGTTGTGCAGTATTTGACATGTTTTTGTTCATTTATTGGATATTCTAGATTCTTTCATTTGTTAATTTTAGCATTGTTTTATCCTTTTTACTTTTTCATCTTAGTTTTGGTACTTTGTGTTAATGATTTAATTTAGTTTGAGTTAACGATATATTAAATTGTATACTTGTAGTCGTCCCCAAGGGGTGGCAAAGTGGTCCCTAAGGGGTGACGCAATGGTTGAAGACTTGAGTTTTGAGGATATGCTCCCCTCAAGGTCCTGGATTCCCCTCAAGGTCCTGGATTCGAGACTTACCTATGACATTACTCCTTTGATGTCTCCGGTGCCTGGCCTAAGGACGGGCATGGTTACCTTATTTAAAAAAAAAGGTGGCACAGTGGTTGAAGACTTGGACTTTGAAGGTATGCCCCCTTCAAGGTCCAAGGCTTAAGACTCATATGTGACATTACTCCTTCGATGTTTTCCGGTGCCTGGCTTAGGGACGGGTGTGGTTACCCTTGTTTCAAAAAATTGTATACTTGTAGTCGAGGTAACATCACATGCTAAGTTGATATGATACTTTTGCAAGCTATATAATTGCATAAACATAGAAAGTTTCTCTCTAATTTCACTTCTCTCTAAACGATGTCCCCATAATCCTAAACCTCGCATCCTTCCTCTCCCTTCAATGTCGCACCTCATTGGCATTTGAGAAGGAACTCCAAACGACTCGCTTTGCAGAAGTCTCCCTTCTCCCCCTTCCTTGACAACATGTGGTTTTTTTGGCAGTTGAAGCTATCTTTTGTCATTTGAAGCAAGGTTAGAGTTGCACTTCATCTGACGATGGGTCTTACCTTCGACAACGTTTTTGGGGGCTCTGGTTTGGTCGAAAAATGACTTCAACTGTCATCGTCGACGTCGTATACTCCCCCATTCTTGGATTATGCCTATGGGCACTCTCTTCTCTTCCAACTGCATGAGCAATGAAGCAGATCACGAGCAAGGCTCCTCTTTCTCCCCCCGATTCATAGCCTCAAAGCTCTTCGACGAGCCAACATTTTTTTGACACCTAGCTCGAAACTGGTTCTTCGATGAAGCTTTGACGAGTAGGTGGCACACAAGAGTAGTCTCCTCCCAACTAGGTTGTGACATGGTGATAATGACGCGTTGGCTAGCAATGTGCAAGACGATGGGAGCCCTATTTTCTATGCCAACATACCCGCTTTGACCTCCTTTCCATGTATCTATTTTTTTCTTGGGATTTTTTTTGCACGTTCTTTCTTTCTCTTTGGCTTTTACCTCGTTGGCCATATTCAACAGATTTGTATCTCGGCACACGAGCGTCATTCATCCAGTTTGTGAACAATATATACGGGCATATATTGGCTACGTCGACTTTGACATGCAAGCTATTCCCATCCTTTTGTTTCATCGCCCATTTGAGCGTGTTTTTTTTGTTTTTGTTTTTTAGCGTTATGCGTTTGTATTTTTGTTTATGTGATTGGTCCTATCACTATTTTGGTTAGTATGCGATACTTTCACTCTATCAATGATAATGTTTTTGTTTCCTATACAAAAATACATAGAAAGTTAAAGTAGCACCTCTTAGTTTTTATGTTATGCTCGTTAGCCCATAAGTTAGTACTGTGACGACGTGGCTGTTGCTCATCGACATGGTGAAGTCACAATTCATCCAACACAATCATCAGAGGTGAACAAGAATTGGAGATCGGATGCGAGCAAAATTCTCGCCAATGACTGAGATGTTTAATCAACTTGCTCCAAACTTTGTGTGGGCTTGGACACTACGAGTGAGCGGAAAAGAGAGGAGGAAAGAGGCTCGACGACCATCATAATTAGTGAAAAAGTTGAAGCTTCACTGCTTGATAATAGTATGGAGTATTGATCTCACCGAGGGACATGCCCTGAAAGAAAAAGATTGGAACGAGCAGAATCATAATTTGATTAAAGAATTATCATGGAGTGGCCTAGTGGTCAAGAAGGCTTTGGGAAACTTAGAGATGATGAGTTCAATCCATAGTGGGCACCTACCTAGGAATTAATTTCCTACGGATTTTCTTGACATCCAAATGTTGTAGGATCATGTCGAGCATATTGGGATACAAATAAAGTTGTCCCACATTGGTTAGTTGAGAAAAAGATTATGCATATATAAGTGATGCTAACCATCTCTATTGGTATGAACCTTTTTGGTTTAAACAATAAATAAAGCCATGAGGGCATAATGCCTAAAGTGGACAATATCATATCGATGTGGAGATCATTCAAGGGTTATGATTCATATCATTTGGTATCAGAGTCATGCCCTTCATTTAGCTTAGTAGAATTCCCCAATGTTGGACAAAGAAGATGAGAGTGTAGAAGAGACATTGTCATGGTGGAAATTTGTGGTAAAGAGCTTTATTATACTAGCAGTCTACCCTTGGGAGAGATGAGTTTGATTTGAATATGAGCTCGACGGATTGACTAACAATATATACTCACACGAGAAGAGGAGTTAGTTGGATATGTAGTCATGACCGAAATTCATTCTATTAGATTGGCGCTGTACTCTCGGGAGAAGAGTTTGCCATAAATTGTCTAAACGGATTGACTATTTAAGGAAAGACAGAGACTTGGTCTTTGTTCGATGGGAGGATTAAATCGCCAGGTGTTGAATATAGAAGACGAGCTCAAGGAGAGGTTCAATGGTACTTTGTTTGAGGGAAGAATTGTTGAGATACAAACAAAGTTAATATAAGTGATGACAACTACTTTTATTGGTGTGTTTTGAGGCTTTTTGTGAAAAAAAAAAAAAAAAAATTGAGAGCTTATGTCTATTGTGGACAATATCATAATTCATACCAGTATATATTGGTATATCATCCTTAGAAGAAATTAATAGTAGGCTTATTAAGTTACAGAATTTATTTGGTAGTAAAATCTGGAAGTAGATTTATTTTATTTTACATTTTTTACAGATGAAAATCTTCCTTGGTCCCATAATTGAAACCACTTGTCAAAAAGTTAAAAGAAAGGAAAATTATATGGTCGGTAGTTGTTTGAAAGAAAATCTCATCTAGAAGTAGTAAGCCGTGCTGGATTCCACAAACTACTAAAACTTCTAGACTTATCTTATCTTTGACCCAAATCTCGTACAAAAGAGCTTTGATGGCTTTGCTATTTGGGATTTTATGCTTCATCTTTAAACGAGTGGCCTCACAACAATTGAGGATGGCCTACTTTGCAGCAATGCAGCCTCGGTTCTTATTATATTGCTATCTTTTTAGTATTCACCCCATCCAAAGATCTCTGTAATGTCAATTATAACGGGAACAAGAATGTTCAGCATGTACTTGGTGTTCGTTGATATAATTGAATTTGCTCTAATGCATGAGCTTAAGTTTTTGGGTTGATTGGTGATTTAACATAATAATAGGAAGTTTTGTGTACAGGCCTTTGTCGAGTCATTTCATCCCCATAAATTTTATTTGTAGGGCGTTTCTCAAATCATTTCAAGCCCACAAGTGAGGGGAGTGTTGATATAATTAAATTTACTTAAACTCATTAACTTTAAGTTGGTTGATTTACATAACTTGGAACAGGAATTCCTGCCAAGTTTGCAATAATTTATTATAAGGAGTTTGCCAGGTCAGAAACCTTAATATTCGTGGAAATTTATTTGAATAAACACCAGAGTATCACCATCCTTCACATGCTTAATGCTTTTTGCATAAGTGCTTTCACTTGCCATCAGTTTCTCTCCATAAGACTGCTACTGCGCGTTCTATTGTTTCATTATATTGTTTCTTTTTTTGACAGAATCTACGCCTCGAAGATACTCTCGGTTGTCGTTCAGTCAGAGATTAAAAATTGCAGTGGAAGTAGCTCGATGTCTGTTATACCTCCACGAAGCGGGCCTCCCCCATGGAAACTTAAAGCCAACAAATATTATCTTGGCAGGCCATGATTTTGATGTCCGGCTCGCTGACTATGGACTTCACCGGTTGATGACGCCCGCCGGCATTGCGGAGCAGATTTTAAATCTAGGAGCACTTGGATACTGTGCTCCAGAACTGGCTTCTGCAGCGAAACCTGGTCCATCCTTAAAGGCTGACATTTATTCATTTGGGGTGATTTTAATGGAGCTTCTAACCAAAAGAAGTGCAGGCGACATCATATCGGGCCAATCCGGAGCTGTTGATCTCACAGACTGGGTTCGTCTATGCGATCAAGAAGGACGAAGAATGGACTGCTTAGACAGAGATATCATCGAAGATGAGCCTTCAAAAGCGATGGATGAACTGTTGGGTATATCCCTTTGGTGCATTCGCCCTGTAAATGAGAGGCCGAGCATCAGACAAGTCTTCGATGATTTATGTGCTATATGTGTTTGATTTTCTTCCACCCCGACCTCCTCCCCCTTGTGTACATGCGTCTTGGAATTAGTTTTTTCGGCGTTCCTCGACCCAATTGTTTTTGCTTCCTATTTATCTCTTTGTATTTGTTTCAGCCTGGCTAATTGTTACCATTTTTTGTTTCTGTGAAATTTTCTTGTAAATGGACAACCCCATCCATTGATTTTTTATTTTCTTCCCTACAAGAGTTTCAGTTTGGTTTATGTTAATGGAAAAATGTTGCTCACTTTCAATGTCTCATTTTCATTTCATCTTGTCAAATCAACACTTCTTCTGGTGGCAGTGTTAACATTGGACTTTACCACAAACTTTCTTCACCCTGCATTTCAACTTGGTGAACTTAAAGTTGGGTCCATCAGTTCATTTTTCAACAAGAAGCTATTGGCATAAGTCTTTCTATCTCAATGGTTGTTGTCCTAAAAAAATAAAAAAAAATTTGGAAGAAAAAAGAAAGTATCCCAACCTGTTTTTATTTATTATTTAATATGTAGGGATTTTTCATGAACTATAGTAGTTTGAATGTCTTCACATATATTTATTGATCTAAAAGAATAACATGTTTTTCCTACCTATGAATTTCCAACATCTAAAAGAATAACATGTTGAGGATAAAGTTAAGGAAAAAAGATTCACGCCTTTTTATTATAAAATCTTATTATAACATTGAAATAATATCTCATGTTTCATTTAAAATCCATTGGTAAATAGAAAAGTAGCTTATGTTTATCTAATAAATATTATGAGATATCTTTTGTCTTTTTGTTCGTTCACGAATGTGAGACTTCAAATGACACTTTGACACTCTCAAGATGAGCTTTGTAGATTTACCATTTTTATTTTATCTTTGATTTCGTTCTCGAAGAGATTTTGGGGCTAAGATGTACAACCACCCCAATCCTTGCAGCCTCTTCAAGATTGTGAATCAACTAGCCAAGGCTCTTCCATTCTCATTAATTGGAAAGAAAAACTCTACTAAATGTCGAGCATTCCGTGCTGAAAAGGTGAGTGTTTGAGATATGCCTTGAGATGATCCTAAACCTTAAAGAAATAGGTAGTTGGGCTTTTATATATTTGAGCCTATTTGTAATAGGATTTAAGAGTACTCTATATAAACTCTCTTCAACCCCTAATTTCAGTAGATCAAACATTTGTATTTTTATCTCCCAAAGTAATAAAATGGTTCTCTCATTTGCCCGTGGATGCATAAGTTAACACAACGTTAGTGATTCACGTAACTCTAGTGTTCTTCTTTTACGTTTTTATTGTTTTCAATTGATTGTTAATTTTTGTTTTCATAACAATAAGAATGCCTCGTGATTTCTATAAGAAAGGTAGGCTAGTCTCTTTATTTTCTTCTTCAAGCCTCCTTAATTCGATTTCAAAATTGATTTAGAAGTTAATATCAGGCCCTTTGAATTTCGATGGTGAAATGATCCAACTAGAAGACATTGGGCTCATGTGAACAATACCTAGTAAATGAAATCCCGTGAACAAATCCATTAATTTTGCAAAGCTCTTTTTTTTTAAGACTATAGCATTGCTACTATCGCTAGAAATTTTTTTAAAACTTTTTTTTATGCACCTTCCATGATCTATTAATATGTATTGGTATCTATTTTCCAAAAAACAAAATACTTGATCATCCAAAATGCAGTGGAAGTTTAGGTGTATTTGATCAGTGCTCAACAATCAATAGCAAAACTGATAATTTAACATCAAATGGAGGTGAAGAGAAAAAAACATTTTTTTAATGACAATTTGGTCTTTTCTTATCTCACTTACATTTCACTTATTTTTTTATAGTAAACTATAATATACTAAAGTTGGAGATTCAAACCCAACCTCTTCTAAGTGAATAATACATGTCAATTAGCTTTGTCTTGCTTTGACAAATGGGAATTAATTACCATATTTATCAAACTTTAGATAGTAATTAATCAAACTAAAGGTATAATTGTCACACAAAACATAATTTAGCCTGGTTTGTCCTATTTTCTTTTGTTTTTATATATTTGAATAAACATTTCAGAGCCATTTGTAAAATGGGCAATTTATTAAAATATGATAAATAATAAAATTATTTTTTCCCGTTTTACCCTCCTTTCAACTCTGGAAAGGTTTCAATTAAAAAAAAAAAGAAAAAAAAGGAAAGAATTCTGGATAGGTTTGTATGTTTTGATTTGATCGTTGACGTGTGCCGTACGGCTTCTTCTTTCCTTTTTTCATTTCCCATACAAATTTTCTTTTAAATATCTCTTGAAGTCTTTTTTTTTTAAACAAAATTATTTTCCTTCTTGACACTTCTTTGGTACTTTAAGTTGAAATAATGACAAGAATATTGGTGGGGTTGGTTTAACAAAATGACAATATATTTGACATTTTTAAAATTTTGATGCTATTAATGAGTGGGGTTGCTTAAAGAAGAAAATCATATCTTTTTCTTTTCTCTCTAAATTAATTGTGTATTGATAAAACAACTTTTGCCTTCACAACCACACAAATATCTCTGATTATTTTTTTGAATTTGATGCTATCAATTATTGGTGGTGTTGCTTAAACAAATGAAATTTACATAGTAGGCTCATTAGGATAATTATGCCTCAATTTCGGTTCCATCGTAATGTCCTATATCATGAAAAGTCTTTCGTAACATGTTGCGAAAATGTCATAAAAGATCATTTATGTCATTTTAAAATTGTTTGCATATGACACGACGTATGAACGAACTTAGCTCATTATATTGAGACATATTCAAGCATAATAGTTGGTGTAAATTAGGGTTTTCAATATCAATAAAAGCAATATCTCAGCAACATTATGAATTAAGAGCTTATAGCTTACATTTGAATCTCTCTTCCAATCATCCTGGAGTGGCCAAAATGATAAAAATAGCCTTGGGGTACTATTAAACTTTCAGATGTCTAATTAAAATTAACCTACTTTTAAAAAAGTTTAAAATTAGTATTTATGATAAGCCTAAAATTAATATTAATATTAATTGAATTTGGTTGAATAATGTTAATAATTTTAATATAAATATTATTTTTTTTAAAAATAAAATTAACAAAAACTTATCTTAAGAATCAAATTTAAACGTACATGACTATAATTGGACACTTGAAAGTTTATCAATCAAAATAAAACAAAATTCAAAGTATATTAGAACAAAAATGATATTTCGATACTAGAGTAGTTAATAATAATAAAAAAAATCTGGTGCACCCTAGGGATTTGTTTGGATAAAGGGTTTATCACTACACATGTGAAGATTTAATTTGTTTAGGGAAAGTATTCTTATGGCTTCTTCTATTCTTTGGGAAAATGTTCTCATTCTTATGCCTTCTTGGTGCACTAATTAGAGAGCTTATGTATGGCTTATTTCAATGACTATGATATGACTTGTATGGCTCTAAATTGGAGAGCTTTATGTACTTATGAACTTTAATTCCGCTTGCTTCTCGCTTGCGCTTCTCTAATATATCGTATCTTTTTCCAAAAAAAGAAAATTTAATTTGTTTAGGGGTTGGCACAAACTCACGATTGAATGAAGCAGTTACAACAAGATTGAATGAAGCAGTTACAACAAGCTCCATAAATTCCCATAAAAACGGTAACACGAAAAAGAAACTTTGAGGTAACACACTGAAATAAACAACTAAAGACATAACAACCTGAAACCCAGGTTTCAGGTCTAAGTCTCTAATCCAAACTACTATTTCACTGTTATGAAAACGAAAATCAACAATCGATACGAAGATATTAAAACAGATAACGATAAAGGAAAAAGAAGAAGAAATAAGAACACACACAGATTTACGTGGTTCACTAATGTAGTGTTAGCTAGTCCACATAGGGGATGATGTTTTATTAAGGAGAGGACGAAAAAATACAAACTACAGAATGAATGTCATATTACGGCTAGGTTTTAATTGAAGTTTATATATGCACTCTCATTAAACTATATTACAGAATGTGTAAGCATTAAACAGAATACAGATGTACTAGCACGCGCGAAATACACAACATAATGCGGAAGTGCTACCGCTGTGAAATCAAACAAAGATCAAACTTGTATGTAAACTTAGCAACTTAAGACATGCCGATCATTTGCAACTCGTCTTACTTAAATTGACTGACTTTCTTTTAGATCCTTACAAAAATAATATTTATACTAATCCTTTATAAAATCTCTATAAATCCTAGAAACCATGACATAATATCACTTCTAATTCAACCATTCAAATCCTTCACAACCCCTCAAAAACTAAACGTTTTATCTTCACAAAATCCCTTAAAACCATTTAACCCTTACCCCTCGTATCTATAATCATTTATCAAAACACACCCTTATTTTCTATCAAAACTCCTCTAATTTTTGCGTACCCATGTGACTAATAGTTTATCATCAATATGTTAATGCACAAATATTTTGAACCACTTAATTATTTGGTTGTCAGTGTAGAGTTACATCTTGTGGATATATAGCAAACTCTCCCTTTCTTAAGGACTTCAAATTTCCAATTCAAACCACCACCTACTTTACTTTCCACCCCACACTTCAAATTCATGAGCTAAACTTGGTAGCTTTAGGAATCTCATCCCAGCACAAAAATGGCTTGGCTTATATGGATCATTATTCTTCATTTGCTAGCTCTTGCACTCTTCTTACACCCATGGCTATCAAGAAACAAAAACAAGAAACAACCACCTGGTCCAAAAGGGTTTCCAATTTTGGGCAGCCTTCATTTGTTAGGAAAGCTTCCTCACAGAGATCTCCATCGCTTATCTCAAAAACACGGTCCGATCATGCGCATCAAACTCGGTCTCGTAAACGCCATTGTTGTCTCTTCCCCCGCAGCCGCAGAGCTCTTTCTCAAAACCCACGACCCCATTTTCGCAAGCCGACCATCTAGCCAGGCCATGGAGCTCATGTTCTACGGTCAAAAGGACATGGCGTTTGCAAAATACAGCCCGTATTGGCGCAACATACGCAAAATGTGCACGCTCGAGTTGCTTAGCACCACCAAAGTCAATTCTTTCCAATCAATGAGAAGGGAAGAGCTTGGCTTGTTGATTGACAATCTTAGAGAGGCTGCAAAGATTGGGATGGTTGTGAACATTACTTCCAAAGTTTGTTCTCTTAGTGCAAACATGACATGTTTGATGGTTTTTGGGAAAAAGTTTGAAGATGAAGCTCTTGATGAGAAAGGGTTTAATTGGATGATTCATGAGGCTATGAAAATAGTTGGAGCTTTTAATTTGGGGGATTTTGTTCCTTTTCTTGCTCCTTTTGATCTTCAAGGATTGAACCGTCGTGCAAAATTTGTTAGTGAAGTGTTTGATGTGTTTTTAGAAAAGGTCATAGATGAACATCTTGAATCCTCCCATGATAATGATGCCAAGGATTTTGTTGATGCCATGTTGGGTATGATGAGCTCTAAAGAAAATGAGTATCAAATTGATCGCTGTAGTATCAAAGCTATAATTCTGGTAAGTAGATGGAGAACCATATACTTTCTTGCTAGTTATAATATGGTTTTGTTTTTATGATTATATGACAAATTGTGAATCTTTTGATGGATGTATTGCCTAGAAAAAGTTAGAATTGAGTTCTTATCGTTTGATAAAATATATAAAATTAGTTTTCTTCTTTACTTTTATTTATTTTTTTAACGGGATACTTATATATTGAAGGAACGAAATATTTAAGGAACATATTAAGATAAAACAAGTCATTTTCTTATAAGGATGGTAAGATATTTTCACTATATACTAATATGGTATACTCAATACGTACAAAAATAGTGTTTGTTTGAGTTCATCAATATTCAGTCGGATTTAAAATTTCATTTTTATTAAACTAAATATTAGTTTAAGTCGAATGAACTTCAATACTATATTAGACGATATAAAATTTCATCTTAAAACTAAATTGGGAATGTTAGAGTAGTCCATCTTCTTTATAAAAGGTTGTGAAGACTACTTCTTACTTTTTTTTAATGTGAGATTCTCAAGATCCATGTACCGATGACGACGATATGGGCTAAATAACCGATTTGATGAAAAATTGTATCTGTATGGAAATTGAAATTGAAAGCTTCATTTTTATCTAATAAACTAATTGACTCACATTGTGATTAAATACAAAAGACTACTATATTTACAAATGTCCTAACTAAATTAATTTCATGTACAAAAATTGCTTGTTATATTATAGGATATGCTTCTTGCGGCAATGGACACTGTGGCAACAAGCGTTGGATGGGTTCTAGCTGAGCTCATTAGACATCCACATGTCATAAAGAAACTACAAGAAGAATCCGAAAAGGTCGTAGGTTTGAATAGAATGGTGCAAGAAACGGACTTGGGTCACTTGAAATACTTAGAAATGGTGGTAAAAGAGGCTTTGCGATTGCACCCTCCAGGTCCATTGTTGCTTCCACACGAGTCTCTTGAAGATTGTACGATCAATGACTTTTATATTCCTAAAAAATCACGTATAATAGTGAATGGATGGACAATTGGACGAAACTCAAGTGCTTGGGCTGATGCAGAAAAGTTTTATCCGGAGAGATTTGTTGATAATGAAGTAGATCTCAAATGGAGAGATTTTCAATTGATTCCATTTGGATCTGGTCGAAGAGGTTGTCCTGGATTACAAATGAGTCTTGTCGTGGTTTATTTAGTTATAGCTCAACTTGTGCATTGTTTTGATTGGATGCTTCCGAATGGGATGTTGCCAAGTGAATTGGATATGACAGAAGAATTTGGTTTAACTTGTCCGCTTGCGAAAGATATTATGGTTACTCCTATTTACCGTCTCAAAGATTAATGAAGATTTTTCTTTTGGTTTTATGGGAAGTGAAGAGATTTGAATTTTTGTCCTTTTGATTACTAAGTTTATGCATCATGTTATTAAGTTATGCTTTTATTGGCAAATTAAATAAAGAATTGAAGACTTAATGTTATTAGTTATGTCATACATGTAAGGTAGAGGTAACAATTTATTTGAAGTTGTTAAGTTCAAATAAATGAACTTTACATGGATTTAGATAGGTTGTCGGATTGATTTAAAATTAGTTTGAGTCCAAAACTAACCAATTATTATTATTATTTTTAATTATAACGTAAGTATATGTATTTTTATTTTATTTAAGTATGATGGTTGGATTTTTTATTATCCGAAGTTCTTTAAATATTTTGTAAGTCTTTAGAACTATACATCATTCAAAGGTAAATTATTCATGGTAGTTATATATCACAATTATGTTGGAAACATTTTATTTGAAAAGTTCATCTTAATTATTTAATATATGAAATATTAAAAAATAGTTTATTATATGAAATATGATGAACAAGAGAAATTATTAATATATTGGATATACTAATAATTAATGTTTATTTAATTTAAATAAAATATGTAAATATTTAATTCTATTTGTAGAATTAAATTTATTTTTATTTATATATTAATAAAATATTTAAAGTTATTCTATATAAGACGTAGTTTAATTTAAATATTATATATTCAAAAAGGTATTATTATTTATGAAATTAGTGATTTTTTTTTTACTTCCACTCTCAAACTTAATATGGAAATGAGGAATTCCACCTCCTATTTTTTTCATTTCCCTCTCTACTCTTCCACTCATCTACCTTTCATTCATTCCAAATACCTTGTAGCAACCAAATTAAGAAGGAAATTTGTAGTGTCAAAAAAAAAAAAAGAAGCAAAATTTGTAAAAAAGGAAAGAATGAAAAGTATTAAAAAAGAATTGGATCAAAGAAAAAAAGGCCCATGATATTTTCCCATCTTCAATTATTATGTGTCAGCTTGTCAAGTCATGCACGTGGGTAGAGATGTCTACCGGGCGGGGCGGGGTGGGGACGGGGATGACTTTTCCGTCCCCATCCCCGCTACTTATTTCAATCCTCATTCCCACAAAATTCACCATAAAATTTTGTGGGGAACAGAGCGAGGATTCACCACGGGTAAATTACGGGTGAATTATTCCCCATTTAACTCTTCTTCTTTTCTTTTTTTATTCTTAACTTTTTCCAAACTTTCTCTATTGTTAACTCAATTCACTAAATCTTAGATGATTTTTTCAATATTAAAAAAAATTCTTATTAATTAGGTAAGGAAAATATTAATCCAAATAAATATTTTTACTACTTTATATATATTAATGTATTTAGAAAAATTAAAAAATATATATATAAAATATGAACGGGCGAGAAACAGGGAAATGAGAATGGAGAATACATTCCCCGTCCCCATCCCCATTTAGCTTGCGGGAAATTTTTCATCCCCACTCATTCCCCTATTCACCGCTTAATCGGGGATTCACCGCCCCTATAAGGGGCGGGTCCCCACGGGACCCCGGCCCTATGGGGAAAATGAACATCTCTACACGTGGGCCATGTTACATAATAAGAACTTATTAGAGTTTGGAAGTGCTATTATCCATGAATATGAACCATACAAAATAAGATATAGAAGTATTGCATGTGAGGATTGTTGGTCTAAATAATTTGGGAGAGCTTGAACTTGATCCAGGAAGAATTTGAGGATATTATGCAATATTAACTATACAATTTATAACTTATGTGTATTTCAAGAAGATTGAAATTTTGATTAAACATACCTTTGGTACAATATTAAACGATAGGTGTGTGAGTATGAGAGGAAAGGAGGCATTTAAAAGAATTTGGAGAAGATTAAATTTTATCTGATAGAAAAAACTTGAAGGAGAGATAAATCTTTTTGTTGGAAGAGAATTAAGAGTGCTTTGAAGTGAAAGTAGCATAAAATTTGTTTATTATGAAAAATTTATAGTGATTGAAAGTGCAACTGACAATTAAATTTTTTTTTTGAAGGATTAGAAGTGGAAAAAACTTTATTTAACGTAAAGGAAAAAGAATTGGTGTTTAAGGGGATATTATTTATTATTTATTTAAAAAAATTGAGAAATCCGAGCTTTTGCTCCCTATATGCGAAACACCATTGGCCGATTCTTAGAATGTGGTACTAGGATACTTCAAAAAATATTCTAATTTAAACGTTTTTCAACAATTTTGAATCATAAATCTCTAAAAAAAACATGTCTTAAAATCTTTAACCTAAACTAAAAGTAAAATAATTCCTTTCCCAAACCCTTCCCTAACATTCATACAAAACACCCTAAACTTTGTTAATTGGCTCATTATTGAAAGACATGTCAAAATAAAATCTTCTATCATTATCCAATTTGATAGATGACCCATAATAGGAGTAAGCAATTATTACTTTAGCTCTTGGACAAATGAAACCAATTTCTTTGCTTCTCGAAAAAAAAAAAATAATTGCTATTTCCTCAAATTAAAGCAATTAGGTTAAAATATCATTTTGGTCCCTCGATTTTGGGGTTTGTTCCATTTTGGTCCCTCGACTTTCAAATGTTCAATTTTAATCTTTCAACTTTGTTGTTTGTCCAATTTTGGTCCCTCAACTTTCAAATGTCCAATTTTGGTCCCTCAACTTTGCTATTTGTCCAATTTTGGTTCCTCAACTTTCAAATGTTTTCAAATTTGGTTCTTAGACTATAAAAAAAATTCAAAAATTGTCTTTTGGTCAAATGAATTTTTTATCACTCCTAAATTATTTTCTCTCTCTTTCATCTTTCATAATTTCTCTCTCTAGAAATTTTACCTCCCTTCAATCCACATCTCTTCCCCTCTTTTCTTTTCTTTTTTTCTTATTTATTTTCTTTCTTTTTCTTTTTTGTTCCATGGTAGACTATGAATTTTAGAAAACAAAAAGTGATAAATCAAAGTAGAAAAATTATTATTTAGAACAATTATCTCATGTTAAATAATTTGATGAGATGGATTGAAGAGAGAATAAGAGAAAAAAAAAAGAAGAGAAGAGGATTAGAGAGGTGAATTTAAGAGAGATAAAACTTTTAGAAGGAGAAATGATGAAAGATGGAAGAGAGAGAAAATAATTTAGGAGTGAGAAAAAAATTTATTTGACGAAATGACCATTTTTGAACTTTTTTTATAGTCTAGGGACTAAATTTGGACATTTGAAAGTCGAGGGACCAAAATTGACAAACAAAGAAAGTCCAGGACCAAAATTGAACAAACTACAAAGTCAAGGGACTAAAAATGAACATTTGAAAGTCTAGGGACTAAAATGGAACAAACCCCAAAATTGAGGGACCAAAATGGTATTTTAACCAAGCAATTATTACTTTATCTTCTGGAAGCATTCAAATTAAAGCAATAATTGCTATTTCCTCAAAAAAAAAAAACAATAATTGCTAGATTTCTCCTCGGATCTAAATGGAATATTTTGAAACGCTCTTTCTTTAATAATTTAGGGCTGCTAAAAAATGGGATCGAACCGATTGAATTGGTTCGGTTTTTTTTTTTTTTTTTTTTTTCATAAATATAGTTTTTTGGTTCAATAATATTGAGAACCGATGATAGTCGGTTCGTTTCAAGATTTATTAAGTGAAAAACTGCAAACCGAACCGACATGTACTAACTTTATTAAAAAAAAAGTCGTAGGCTCGTAGAGTGTAGCCAAGCCCACATCCCATTTTTAAAAACCACATTTAATTTTGGGAAAACTTGGGGAATGTGAGCTATCTTTTACTGGTGTGAATATTACTACAACTCACATGTTCGAACAAGAACGCACCGCCGATTCACTAGCAAATATTCTTCAGAACTAGCTAGTTCCTGAACATTTTTTTCTTATTAATTTACTCTGAAATAGCTTCTTCACTGTTGAAATTTATTAGGGGAATTGTTCGCCTGTTGGTTTAAAGTTGTGTTTTGTTTTTTTTTAATTAATAAAGTGAATTGGGATATGTCTATTTGGTGAGGATTTTTGTTTTGTTTCTAAAAAATACAAATTCATACTTTCAAATATGTGTTGGTTTGTCTCTTCTAATTTTCTGTTCGATTTTTTAGACGTAAAAGGAAGAGATTTTCAATTGAGTCCATTTGGATCTGGTCGAAGAGGTTGTCCTGGATTACAGATGAGTCTTGTCGTGGTTTATTTAGTTCTAGCTCAACTTGTACATTGTTTTGATTGGATTCTTCCAAATGGGATGTTGCCAAGTGAATTGGATATGACAGAAGAATTTGGTGTAACTTGTCCGGTTGTGAAAGATATTATGGTTACTCCTATTTACTGTCTCAAAGATTAATGAAGATTTTTCTTTTGGTTTTATGGGAAGTGAAGAGATTTGAATTTTTGTCCTCTTTGATTACTAGGTTTATGCATCATGTTATTAAGTTATGCTTTTGTTAACGAATTAAATAAAGAATTGAAGACTTAATGTTATTAGTTTTGTCATACATGTAAGGTAGGGGTATTCAACAATTTATTTGAAGTTGTTAAGTTCAAATAAATGAACTTCACATGGATTTGGATAGATTGTCCGATTTTTTTAAAATTAGTTTGAGTCCAAAACTAACATAAATTTATTATTATTATTATTATCATGTTTTTTTTAATTATAACGTATGCATATGTATTTTTATTTTATTTAAGTATGATGGTTGGATTTTTTATTATCCGAAGTTCTTTAAATAATTTGTAAGTCTTTAGAACTATACATCATACAAAGGTAAATTATTCATGGAAGTTATATATCACAATTATGTTGGAAACATTTAATTTGAAAAGCTCATCTTAATTATTTAATATATGAAATATTAAAAAAAATATTTTATTATATGAAATATGATAAACAAGAGAAATTATTAATATATTTAATGTTTATTTAATTTAAATAAAATATGTAAATATTTAATTATATTTGTAGAATTAAATTTATTTTTATTTATATATTAATAAAATATTTAAAGTTATACTATATAAGACTTAGTTTAATTTAAATATTATATATTTAAAAAGATATTATTATTTATGAAATTAGTGATTTTTTTTTGTTACTTCCACTCTCAAACTTAATATGGAATTGAGGAATTCCACCTCCTATTTTTTCATTTCCCTCCCTACTCTTCCACTCATCTACCTTTCATTAATTCCAAATACCTTGTAGCAACCAAATTAAGAAGAAAATTTGTAGGTAAAAAAAAAGAAGAATAATTTGTAAAAAGGAAAAAAAAATGAAAAGTATTAAAAAAAGAATTGGATCAAAGAAAAAAAAAGGCCCATGATATTTTCCCATCTTCAATTATTATGTGTCATGTCAGCTTGTCAAGTCATGCAAGTGGGCCATGTTACATAATTAGAGTTTGGAAGTATTATTATCCATGAATATGAACCATACAAAATAAGATACAGAAGTATTGCATGTGAGGATTGTTGGTCTAAATAATTTGGGAGAGCTTGAACTTGATCTAGGAAGAATTTGAGGATATTATGCAATATTAACTATACAATTTATAACTTATGTGTATTTCATGAAGATTGAAATTTTGATTAAACATACCTTTGGTACAATATTAAAAGATAGGAGGGTGAGTATGAGAGGAAAGGAGGCATTTAAAAGAATTTGGAGAAGATTAAATTTTATTTGATAGAAAAGACTTGAAGGAGAGATAAAATCTTTTTGTTAGAAGAGAATAAAGAGTGCTTTGAAGTGAAAGTAGCATAAAATTATGAAAAATGTATAGTGATTGAAAGTGCAACTGACAATTAAAAAAAAAATTGAAGGATTAGAAATGGAAAAAAACTTTATTTAACGTAAAGGAAAAAAAATTGGTGTTTAAGGGGGATATTATTTATTTATTTATTTTTTTTTAAATTGGGAAATCCGACAAATGAAACCACATTTAATTTTGGGAAAATTTGTGGAATGTGAGCTATCTATTACTGGTATGAATATTACTGCAACTCCCACGTTCAAACAAGAACACACATGTCCATTCATTAGCGAATATTCTTCAAAACTAGTTAGTTCCTAAACTTTTCTTATTAATTTATTCTGAGATAGCTTCTTCACTGTTGAAATTTATTGGGGAATTGTTCTGGCGGTTGGTTCAAAGTTGTTTTTTTGTTTTAATTAATAAAGTGAATTGACAAATATCTAAATCTAAAGATAGATAATTTAGTTAGTGTAAATCTAGTATTTTATTCCCTAGAATTGTGGTGTATCCCACGAATGAGGGATTGAAAGCTTTTTATTTTAAAAAGTATTTAAAACAAACAAAATTATGATAGATAGAATGAGAATGAAAAAGATCTCTCACATACAAAAATGGATTTAGACACTTAATTAAATGTAGACAAATTGTTAAATAGTTTCTAAAATCTAGACAAATAGTACGATTTGCCTTTAATTTTATTCCTTCAAGCCCATTTTAAACTTTAAACCTAATTAACCAATTTGCCAATTCACTTTTCCATTCCAGCAGCCGCCAACAACTTCTTTTTTCTTATTCTTCTTGTTTTTCCCTTCAGATCAGTGGGGGATATGCCTATTTGGCCAGGATTTTTGTTTTGTTGCTCAAAAATACATATTCATACCTTCAAATCTTGTGCTGGTTTGTCTTCTTCTAATTTTCTGTTCGATTTTTTAGTAAATTTTACAAATCAGTCATGAATTGTTCATATGGTTGGATATTATGACTTGCATGAGTAGAACTTTGAGAAGGCTTACCTTTAGGGTGGGATTTTTCTTCGGTTAGTTCTTGAGTTTTTGAAAAACAGAGATAATATCGGTTTATAATCGAACCGAACCGAAAAAATCGAAGGTGCTTGGTTCGGTACTAAAATCAGAACCGAATAAAGCTCGGTTTTGACGGTTCATGAAGTATATAAACCTTAGTAATCGGTTGAGGAACAATTAATCAACCTTCGACGGATTTATGGTATTAATATGGGAGGTCCTTTACTTTGCAGTAGCGAAAATAACTAAAATTTAAAATATTTAAAATCTTAAATGTTCGAAATTATTTAACATTTTTTTTAAAAAATATTTATTTTACAAATATTTGATAATATTTTAATAATTATATCTCGTTTACCGGAATCGTCCTTGAGATGTCGTAAATTTATATAATATTTCAAAAAATTTCTTTACATATTTATATAACTTTTTATAAATTTAATAAATATATAAAAATAGTTTAATAAATTATGTGTACTCATCTGAAAAATGGTACATATATATAATGACTTATATATAGAGAGAGAATCAAAATGAAGGAAAAATTTGAAAGATATAATATCAACTTTGTATTTATTATTATTATTATTATTTTAATGTAAACCATCTTTCAAAAAGTAAAATAAAAACACTTCAACTTTCAATTGAAAAAGAATTTGAGACATATAATACTAATTTAAATAAAAAATATTAAAATAGATAAATAAAGAAAATTAGAGAAATGTCTACTTTTAAAGAAAATAAACATCAAATGTCTACCTTTCTAGGTGATTTAAATATATGTCTAAATTTAATATTCTGGAAATTTTTAATTAAATAAATATATTTTAAATGACTTTTTTTTTTTTTTTGAGAAGTATTTTAAATGACATTTGTATCCTTTTTATGCATTTATTTATTTGTATTTGTTTGATATCCCCATTCTAAATAGCTACTAACTAACTCCCTTAGAATATAAATAAAAAAACTTAAAATTATAAACTTTAGATTCGAAAAACACGGATGGAAAATTATATATAAGATTTGAAATATGAAATTTTAAATAACTCTCGGAATTCCTTCTTAGCGTCTGTCCAGCCATTTACATATGGTGGCCTTGAATGGTGGTTGGAATTTTTGGAATTTTCAATTATATAAACAAGAATTAAGACCAAATTAAAGCTCATCTGGCATGCAAACTGATTATAATTACTTGGCAGACGTAGAGTTTCAGACTTTTTGAGTTTTAAGAAGTCTTGTAAAAATCCAAGGGAAAAAATGTCAAAACCCATCCATCCCCCCTACAAAGAAGCACGCTCGACTACGTTCACCGGCATGTCCAATTCTGTCCTCGTCCACACAAAGAAGCACGCTCGACTACTTCTTATTCCCGTGTTCGATCTCTTCCATCCACAAAAAAATGTGCCTGCAGTTATTAGGGTCCCAACAAACTTATTCTTTAAAGATACCCCACTACTACAAAAAAGACAATACTTGACACCTGTTGAATGTCAACTAGAACGTTACTTTACGACTTTTCAAACGTCAACTATACTGCTGTCAAGTAATGTATCTTTACTTGACGGTCGATTAACCGTCAACTATATATAGTTGACATCCAATACGTATCAAATACATAAGTGGGTTGACGGTTGTAAAGCGTCAAGATTAGTTTCCTCATTGACACTATGAAAGCATCAAGTACAATAGTAGGTTTGACAGTTGAGAACCATCAAGTATAAGATATTGATTGACACGTAAAAAGGGTCAAGCAATATATTCTTTTTTTTTAAATTTTTTAAAAAATATTCATTCTACAATTTTCTCGTAAACCTGAAAGTATTCTGTAAATTTGAAAGCATTATTCAAACTCAAATATTTAATAGATTTGTAGGAACCATAATAATAATATATATTTCATCAATCAAAATTTTCACCATGTACACAAAAAAGAATATGAGGATATATTGAACCCTTTGTTCCATGTACACAAAGAAGAACCTAACTAGATTTCCAAGAAATGTTTCCCAATGATTTGATCTTCTTAAAAATACACTTCAAACATTAAATATCCCATAGATTTCCAGCAACCAAAGTAACTTGTATATTTTAAGAGCCAAAATAACAACCTCTATCAATTTAAACACAAAATACCTACCAAGAGTTTAAGAAAAAACAACTCACATAACTTAAACTTAAACAAACATTATCTTAAAATAGTGAACATTACTCTATATATTCAAACACAAAATACGAACCCTTTCTCAACTTCATTTTTTTTATAAAAAAAAGAAAGACTTATTATACAAAAAAGCAACAAATATGAATGAAGCAAATTTATGTGAAAAATAAGAAAACACACCATCATTAGCCACAACAGCTTTCATGAACATTGTTTATCCTTGCCTTAACACTTTTCCATTAAAAACTTTTTCCAATCAGCTTACATCTTAAGTGCATGCCCTACATTTAATTCAAACCAAAATGAAATACTAAGATTAGAAAATAAAAAAAAAATCAAACAAGTGAAATTCTGCAACTAGTTGTTAAGTATTGAACAAATTACTCATGTCTACATTCTAGAATCCTAATCAATGATCAAGCAAACAGTTGAGCTACATGCTTGTGTTCCAAATTCAGTTCAATACCAGTAGTTTAACAAAAATTTAGTTAAAGCTCAAGTTCAACTCTACCTACTTGAAACTAACAGAGTCAGTAAAGTTGGAACAGTTACAATAAGATATTACAAGAAACTCTTAGTTTCCTAACAACATACATGTTGAATGAATTTGTAGAAAGTTAAAGTTAGTTCCAACTAAATCCAGCAAAGTCAAACAGTTCAACAGTCCTAAACAACAATAACAGTTCAAGAAACAATCAGTTCAAGTAGTTGCCCAACAGTCTCAACAGAGTTCAAGTAGTTGCCCAACAGTCTCAACAGAACAGTTATTTGAATCTCAGTACAACAGTTCCATCTCAACTCTAGCTACTTCTATATATAGCCTATTTTTGTACCCAATTGAATCTAATTGAAAAATGAGAATTCATAAGTGAGAATGAGTGCAGGCTTGTAAAATGTATTTTTAAGTGTATGTTTGTCCTGTGCAAGTGAGATTTGTAACCCACCTTGAAGAAGAGAAAGAAAATGAAAGTACTTACCTCTTGGCAGTGGAGTAGGCATCAATTTAGCTGAACCACTTAAATTGTGGTGTTGTTTTCTCTCATCCCTTCTCATTATCTTTTTACTGTGTTTGTGCATCTTAAAGTTCGATTGTGTACATGTCAAATAAGAGAAGAGAAAATAGTGTAAATGATATACAATCTGAAGTCTAAAAGAGAAAAGAAAGTTTCAAGGCTTCTGAGATTTTACCTTTTTTCGTGAGAATCATTCAAGTAAGTATCTCCATTCTTGTTCAAACTTTCTTTTCTACTAATTCTTTGTATGTTGTATTTCATGATCTCAAAAAAAAAAAAAAATCATACATGAGTCAGTAAGAGTATTGAATCAAAAGAATGAAAGCAAATAGAATTAGAAATGAGAACTCACTCATTTTCAGACCCTCAAGCTAACAACTAAGAAAATCACCATGGTTGGAGCTTCTGGAAACTCATACTTGAAGAAAAATCTTGAAAAGAATAAGGTTTCATTTTGGTAGCACTTCCTTTATAAGGATGAAACCCTTGAATGAAAATGAAAGTGTTAAACAAAATTTTGTTCAACTAGTTTGAATTGTCCAGCAGCTGTAAAAAATGGAACATGAAGGCCAACAAGTGTTGGTCATGGGTAAATTCTTCTAGAAGGTGGTCTTTAGTTTTTGGGCCTTTGATGGAAATTGGTTTTCAAGTTTAAAATAGCTACTGGGTTTTCTTTTAAGTTTCATTTAGTGCTATTGGACCTATTATTGCATTCACACTAGTAACTCATGATAAAAAAAATAAAAGCAAATAGTACCCAAAAGTTAGGATTAAGTAACATAAAAAAAGATGATCCAAACACAAAAATTCAAAAAAAGTTAAAAGTTACCTAGCAACTGAGAAAGTCCATGGAGTGACGAGTTCTTCCTCTATAGGAGAGTCTTATCCATAGATATCCTCTATGTCGCCACCAAAAGTGGAATTAGGGTCCATATTCTGCATAGAATCATCATCTCCAGTCTTTTTGAAAGTGCTTTCCAAAATGAAACCTTATTATTTTCAAAAGCACCTTATAGAAAAAAGAATTAAAAATTAAATCTACCAAAAAACAAACACATATACAAATTGGGTAGACTTAGCTTTTCATTAAATAGTCAAATTCAAACTCACTTGCGAGAATTGAAATGGGAAAAAGAGCATAGTCATTTTTTAGGATAAAATCAAAATGCATCACTACCAAACAAAAGAATAGGAAAGAGATAATTTTGTAGCTTAAAAACTAGCTATAGAAAATAAGATTCAACCACCCGCACAAACCAAATTATTATTAAAGCTGGTAAAAAATGATAAACCCTGTCAATCTAGTTTAATTTGTTATTTAAGATCAAAGGAAATATAGAAAAATGTTTTGATTCAAACACACAATACCAATAACTTGAGTTTAAAAGAACAACTCACATAACTTAAACTTAAATAAACATTATCTAAAAAAAAGGAACATTATTTTATAGCCACAACAACTTTATGTAAAAAAGGAGAAGAACACGCCATCACTTGGCTTAACACTTTATGAGCATTGTTTTTCCTTACCTTAACACTTGTCCATAAAGAATTTTTCCGATTAGCTTGCATCAAAAGTTCCCTACACCAGCCAGATAACCAACTACGTCAAGAATTAAATTTAGAAATTTATCCCTATAAAAATAAAACTAAATGTTGCATCATTAAGAAGAACAGAGAAACATAATTTTTTTTTACCCATTTGAACTTTGAGAGAATTTAAATTCAACAAACTAGATGAAAGCGAATTTCTTTATTTATTTTATCTGTTTGATTGAAAGTATTAGTGAAACTACTTTATATAAAGTGCCTTGTTTTCAGGCAATTTCAATAAAAGGTCAAGAGGCAAACATGGTGAAAGATTCTATTCTCTAGGTAATATAATTCACTCCAAGTTAAATAAATGCGAATAAATATATATGTTCTAAGTTTCAATCAATTTAATTTCACGTGTCATAATTTTTTTCAAAGTTAAATTATAAATTTGCTATCTACGTTTTGAAGAAAATTAAAGTTTAGTCTCTATGGTTTCATAAACTAAAATTTAGTCTCTAAGATTTTAAGAAAGTTAAAATTCAATCCCTACCTTAACTCCAATTTTATGTTCCTTCCTCAATGTAGCTAACTCAAAATCATGAGAAGAATGACCATCATCTTCATGGGAACAAGCATCGTCTTCAAAAAAATGTGGAGGCTCAGAAGATGCCATCAGAAAGATATTACTTTTCTTCTTTAGTAGCTTTAAGCTTTCTAATATCCATCACATAAACCACTGTTTTAACAATGAAAATGAAAATAATGCTCCAAATATAAACTCCATTCCATTGCATCATCTCTAAATACCCAAAACATGACCTTCCATCGTTGGGTAGAAACTAATGCCACTCTCGTTGGCAAATACACTCTTATCATTTATGTAAGCTATGACATATTCCTAGCTATCAACTCTTAAAATACAATTAGTTTACAATTTACACAACAACAAAATACTGAAAAGTTATTAAGAATGATAATAAATAATAGAGTACATGATGGAACAGTTACAAAATTCATAACAATTACCAATTGAATCATGAGAGATTAGACAAGAATTAAACAATTTGAGTATATAAAAAGGAAAAGAAAAATTTAAATTCAAAGGCGTCACAAACAAACAATTAGGGCAAATTATTTTTCAAAGCTAAAGCCTATTGCAAACCTTCCTTATCAAATCAGGATTAACCTTATGAAAATTGCAGAGTTCATCAAGTGAGATGATGCCCAAGGATTTTCATAAATCCTTGACGAAAATGTCCTCGCCTAGTTCACCGTAAGTTCTCTCGCCTTCCTTGTGCCTGGACAAAAGCTAGAACCCCAATTAATCGACAACCCAAAAGAAAACCCAAATTAATCAACAACCCAAAAGAAAACCCAAGGATTTCTGGCGCAGAATCAAAAGCGAGGAAAAACTTGAAACAAATAGAAGAAGAAGAAGAGAGCTTTGGTTGATTGGTGAAGGAAAATCGAAGAGGAGATATGGAAGAAATTTGGGGAATTTGGGTAAGGAGAAATCGTAACTGAGAGGGAAAAATCGCGAAATTTTAGGGCATGGGGTTAACTTGGTGAAAAACACTTTAATGTGAAAAGATTCGTGAATTTTTGGGAATTAATTTTTTTTTTATACCTTACTTGACATTTAATAAGTGATAAGCACTTTAATGTACTGCTTGACGCTTACTACGTATCAACGGTTGGTACACATTAAAAACACGGGATCCTAAAACAATTTTCGCTTGTTTTTTAACTATACTTGACGGTTTTTTTAGGAATTAGTGAATTATTTGACGCTTTTATGAAAAGACGTCAAGTATTTGAAAAAGCTACTGGCAAGTAATGTCTTTTTTGTAGTAGTGCCCCATCAACACTAATGACGGGTGAACAATGTGTTCATCCTTTGATTGATGCTGCCAAACTAAAGAAGAATCCATGTAATGTAATGACACTCTAGTCTTTAAGCCTCAAAATATGTAAGCATTTGTACTTTTAAGTCACCAGTTGTACACACGTATATGTCTCATGGACGTATTGAGCTTTAAATTTCTTTTTGCTTGACACGTCTTAAACAGAGAAATTCTACGGGGTGCTAGTTTGCATATAAACTTCTTCATCTCGTTCTTGTTTGACAATGTGAGCCCAAATTTTAAACACAATCAGGGTTGATTGAGCTATACAACTCAGTATGTATTGATACAGTTTCTGTAAGGATGAAACAATCATTGTATATGCCATTGGACAACATGCTGCTTATTACGTATGCATTCCTGTTTTCGGCGATTTGAATTATTTTGCATCTTTCTGAACCATCTTTATAGAGTGAGATGGTTGATATGATCAAACTTTCGCCAATATCAAGAGCAATAGAAACTAAATCGATAAGTTAAGTAATCGTTGTATTGTATGCTACTTCAATCGTTGATCTTATAATTTGTGTAAATATCCTTTTTATCCCAAACTCCATTGAAGATGATCGTGGTCTGTGTGACCTTCATTGTTGCGCTAAAAAAACTCTTGCGATATGGAATTTAGGGAGATAAATTTGTGGAATGTGGAGATCATATAATTGTGTTCTTCAACATTGGTCGTAGGTTGTGGGGAGGTGATGTTGAATTGGACAGCGTTGAATTCCAAACTTCAACATGATCGGTGGGTGTGGTTCGGCTAGGATAATTATTCTTTTTAACCATTAAAATTTCAGTTATTTTAATTATTTACGACTTATTTTTTCAAAATTTTATTTGAGTAAGCAACAAAATAGGAGAGATATTGTGGTTAGTTAGATTAAAATCCGATTTTTAAATGTTTAATTAAGTTTGCATTAAAATTGAATAAGATATTCAAATTAAAAATAATTAAAATATTGAATATGGTTTTGGAGAAGAAGATTCCTAAAATGTAGGCTTTTATACCAAGATTCTTTTTATAAAAAATATTGATTATTTATTAAGTGAAATCGTGGGATATGATGGGCACTATGAGTAGTGAAATTATCTCTCTATGATGATGAGTAGACATGTCATGAATATTTTCCATAAATGTAAACAATCGTTACTGATAACTCTCAAATAGAGAGTTATGTAGCCCTAATCTAAGATGTTTTTAATCTTAAATCTTGCATTATGACTTTAATTGGGTAGTTAGAATCGCCTTAGAATAGAGAATTATACTGAAAATACAATGCATGTAGGTAAGAGGCTTGAATTAGAAGTATGGGATAATTAAGCGGTTTTTGTTCTGAAAAGTCCAATGTTTGAAGCATTTTCTATAGCATTTTAAGAATCTTTGTTCCCCTAAGTGTTGTTAAATATTTTAGGATCTTAGAATGCTAGAAGCTTTTACCGAGCCTAAATTAGAGGAAATCTCCAGAAAGAAAATCCAAATATGAAGCGTTGCAATGTCAAGAGTATCAGAAAAGTTCTAGATTTTGGATGTCTACAACATTCAGTTGATCAAGAATACTAGTTTTTCTACAAAAAGCAGAATTCTTGCACATATGTCAGACGAAGCAGAAGCGGAAGACGTGTTTGTCTCTTGGGAACATGTCCTTTCTGATCACTTTTTGAGTGGAAAATCAAGGCATTTTGCCCTGGAATCTCAATCGTTGATCTTGGATGAAGTTGGAGTATAAAAACATCATTTTGGAAGGAAGAGAGATACTATTGTTTACCATATTTTTCAAGACTTGTCTTTTTAAACCTCTCTAGCAACCAGCATTAGTTTCCTTAGTTTTCTTGCTTTTTTACTTAATTTTTGTAATCGAATAGTTAGTTTTGACAAGAAGCTTGGAGGAGCACCGTTGGAAACCACTTTTGCGCCATTAGAGATTTCCCTTTTTCTCTTTATTTTCAGTTGTAATGGTTTTAGTTTTGTAAGACTTGATTTTATTGCTTAATACATACTTTGTTAGTAGTTTTTTTTTCATTGTTGATAACATTATGTTCTGTTATGATTATCGTGCTGTGTGAAATGTTCTCGACATTCTACTCTGTTTTTGTTCTTTACATTACAAACATGAGCTAAATGCATGTAGGTGAAGGTTAAGAAAAGGGTGTGTGTTGCATGTATCTTGGGTAAGCAGGGGATGTTGAACTAAGACGTGGTAGGTGTTTTAATTAATAGCATGTTTCGACTAGCCATCCATTCATGTTTTCTTCTCACTTCATCTCGGAAGAGAGGGGGATTAGAGATTTACTACTCATGTCCATTAGTTTCATGTTAAGAACTCTTGCATGTTAAAGAGAGACGCTAGGAATAGTCGCCTCGCTAGTGCATATTTCATTGTTTATAGCTTCGAACATAAATGAAGAAGCTCATGTTCATTGAGAATGAATGCATCTTGAAAAATAGCATTTGATCACGTGCTGTGTGGAGTTCACTTCTCGCCATAAACTTACCCTTGATGCATGCTAATCACACTCGAAAAACCTTTAACCCGAGCCTATTCTATAATTAAAGTATTTCCTCTGTTTTCTGCATTTCTATTAGTATCTTCATATTGAATGTTTATAGCATTGTGATATGTTGTTATTGGGTTCTGTGAAGTTGTTAGCGTTTCATGTTTTACTGTTATTATTTTCAGTGTCTAAAGAATTTATTTCGTTTCTACAATTTTATTGTTCTTAGTTATTTAGTTAAGATAACCAACCCCAACATTTCCTTTACTTTTGTGTACTTGACTTTTCGATTAACACTTATTTAGAGATAAGCTAGTCTCTGTGGAGAATGACTTGTAAACTTATCACTTGACTACGATTGACTGCGTATACTTGCGTATAATCTGTTGAATGCTTGTAGCATTGTCCGTTGATTGTGTTATTGGTTCATATTAGTATTTATTTTATTCAAGTAGTTTCAATCGATCAATTGCTATTTCCAATAAAAAAAATAGATGAAGGTAAATATATATTAAAGAAAATTAAGGATAAAATCCCCAATAGAGGATTCTCTCATCGGGAGCATTTTGGAAGCCCACTTGTAAAAAAGGTATCCAAATCTTTTCAAATGCCCTTATATGAGAATTTCAGGATTCTCGAGAATATCAAGATATCTGGTATTCTTATATTACAATGAAAAAAACTTGGTAATCAAAATGCTCATTCCATGAAAATCTTGACTTGCTGAAAGTGAACAACCCCTAATTGCCATGTTTGTTTTTTAATCGTTACTTTAATTTATGTCATGAATATATTTACAAATATAGAATAAATATGTAGACATAAGAGTATAGGTCAACTTACAAAAATATACATAGTGGCAGTATAGTTCAACTTACACAAAATATATATTATGAACTCAAGTGATTATTGAGAAAGTCGATAAATTGGAATAGCCATAAGATGTTGAAGTCTAGGACAAGTTAAACCAAAATCCTCTGTCATATCCAGTTCAATTGGCAACATATTATTTGGAAGCTTCCAATCAAAACAATGCACAAGTTGAGCCAGCACAAGACGAACCATAGTTAACCCCAACTGCATTCCTGGGCAGCCTCTTCGACCAGATCCAAATGGAATCAATTGAAAATCTTTTCCTTTCACATCCACTTGCAAACCGACAAACCTTTCAGGAAAAAACATCTCTGGGTCAATCCAGAAATTGGGATCTTGTCCAATTGCCCATGCATTTATTATTATGCGTGATTGTTTGGGAATATGGAAGTCCTTGACAATGCAATCTTCTAAAGACTCGTGTGGAACTGATAATGGAGCTGGTGGATGCAATCGAAGAGTCTCTTTAACAATCATGTCAAAATATTCCAAGTGCTCCAAATCTGACTCTTCCACCGTTCTGTTTAAGCTAACGACCTTTTCTAACTCTTCTTGCATTTTCTTCATCACCTGTGGGTGCTTGATTAGCTCTGGTAACGCCCATTCAATTGCAGTTGTTGTAGTATCCATGGCCGCAATTATCATTTCCTACAAAAGAAATATATATGGACTTTTAGCTAATTAAATTATAAAAATAAAACAAAGTTTGACTTAGATCTTTTTTATAATATAGATAAAATAAAAATAGATAAGAAAAAGTATATAAGGAGGTATTTGACTGCATATAAGATGAGAGAAAATGATATGAGATATGATATTTTGACCATAAAAAAAAAATCTTATTTAAAGTGTAGGGAGATAAAATATAAAGATAGAAAAAATTTGTTTGAACAGATGAGATCAAATGTTATAATATTTAATGCAATTAATTTTTTTTTTTTTTATAATTTATTATTGAATAATAAAATTATTGTTAAATCTTTAATCTTATGTACACATGTCGATCTATTGGAAGTTGTGACCCAAAATTTGGTATGGATTATAAAGTGAGCCACAATCGGTATCCAATATTTTCTGTCTTTTTTTTAATACAAGTTGGGAAAGGAGGACTAATATGAGTAGAACTCCTCTACATATAAATGTCGACAGAATTCGTATATTTTAGTTATGTGGTATCATTGCTATCACAAAAAATTACTTTTATAAATAAAAATATCAAAATGCATATAAATTTTTGTTGCACCCTAAACAAAATTTAGGACTCCTCTACACATTTATGTATGGAGGAATTTTACTCGATCAATATTAATTCTGTATTTAAGATGTATTTTGATACATGTTCCTCGAAACTTTGTAATGAGAATTTATCAACCATCTTTGACAATTTCTTAAAAATATTTCATATAGTAAAAAAAAAAAATTTCATTAACTTCCATCAATTTCACTTGATTTTTTTTAATCTGTTTCCCTTTATTAAAACTATCGATTAATAAAGAGAAATGTTATGAAATATATTTAATAATTTTTGCTATATTTAACTGTTTTTAAATAAAATTTTGACATAGAAAATTCTTTTTTTTATTTTTTTTTATTTTGAAATTTGAAGTTTTTTAATTATGCATACATACACATATATATAATACTTACTTCTATATATAGTATATATATACATACATACATATATATATATATACAAACATACATATATACATATATACAAATATACACACATATATATACACACACACAAATATACTTACATGCATACATACATACATACTATACATATACATACATACTGTACATATACATACATACATATATATGCATATACATACATACATACTATACATATACATACATACATACATATATATGCATATATATATATATACACACACGAATACACACACACATATATACAAACACACACAAATATACTTACATGCATACATACATACTATACATATACATATACATATATACATACATATATATGCATATATATGTATATATATACATACTTTTATATATATATATATATATATATATGCATACACATATACATACAAATATATCCACACATACATATATATACATATACAAATATACATATATATATATACACACATATATACACATTTATACAAATACATATATACATAAACATATACATATACATATACAAACATATGTTACTTATACATCGTTGATTTCATTGTTTGGTGAAAATCGAGTTCAACACTACAATGACAAGTTTCATCTCAAGAATTGATATTTGATTTTCACTTATTTGAGAGTAGTATACTTTTGATGTAGGATTTGTGATCCCACAATTTATACTTAAAAAAAACCTAATTATATAACATTTGTGAGTGACTTCAAACTTTTTGTTCTCACCCTCCCAACTCTTTTAGTTTTTATTAAAAAAAAAACTATTTTAGTTTTCAATTTTCTAAAATTAAATTTATTTCTCTAGCTATTTCTTTGGTTAATTTTCTTTTTTCTTTTAACAGGTTGGTTTATATAATTAAATTTATTTAAACGTAATTAAAAATTTTAAATTAATTGATAATTTAACATAATTCAATGTAGTATGTATATTGGTTAATATAATTAGATTTATCCCTACACTTCAACTTAAACTTTTTATAACTTGATTAATGATTTGACATAATTTAATATAAAAATATATTTGAATTTTTTTGTCAATTCAAATAGTTAAAAAAAAACATTGAGTTTCTAAACTAATTTAGATGCATTCAGACTTTTTTTACATGTCCTAATATTTAGTTGTCAACAAAATTAGTATAAAATTAATTTTTAAGTCATTATAAATTAAACACAGGATAATCTTTTAATTAATTTTCAGATCTTTTTGACTATTAATTCAATAAGAAAAATTTGGCATGTTTTATTTTTTTAAAAAATAGAAAACAAAAAATAGATTAGAAAACAAGAAAATCACGAAAGAAAGTAAATAAAAAGCTTGATTATCTAAAGACCAAAATAAAAGACTCTAATACACATATATAAAACAAAGCATAGAATCTAAGATACTTAGTACTTACCAAAATCAATGCTTTGATATTCAAGCGATCAATCTGATACTCATTATTGTCCTCCTCCATAAGATCCAACATAACATCAACAAAATCATGGCTCTTAGTTCCATTCCTAGACACAAGATGTTCATCAACAATCCTCTCCAAGAACCCATCAAAAACCTCACTAGCACGTATAGCACGACGGTTCAATCCTTGAAGATCGAGCCGAGCAACAAACGGAATAAAATCCCCCAAATTAGGAGCCACAACCAATTTCACAACCTCTTGAACAGCCGAATGAAAACTCGTCTCATCCAGATCCACGCCAACATTTTTCTTCCCGAACACCATCAGACATATCATGTCCCTAACAACACACGTCACTTTCAAACTGAGATCGACGGCAGTTTGACTTTTCGCAGCCTCCTTGAGACTCTCAACCAATGATTCAACCTCGGTTTTTCTCATGGATTTGAATGAGTTGACTTTTTGAGTGCTGAGCAGCTCCTGTGTGCACATTTTGCGCATGTTGCGCCAATATGGTCCGTATTTGGCGAACCCGAAATTCTTTTGGCCGTAGAATAAGTGGTTGGTGGCGCTGGTGAGTGGGCGGCTTGCGAAAATATGGTCGTATGTCTTGAGAAAGAGCTCGGCTGATTCGGGGGATGAAACGACGATGGTGTTTACGAGACCTAATTTCATGTGCATTATGGGACCATATTTTTTGGATAGGGTGTGAAGATCTCTATGAGGAAACTTTTTTATTAAATGGAGGCTGCCAAGAATGGGAAATCCTTTTGGACCAGGAGGTAATTTCTTGTTTTTGTTGAGCCATGGTTCAAAGAGAAGAGCTAGAAGGAGTGGAATTAGGATCCAAATCCAATTCCAAATTGGGGTCATTTGAGAGTTGTGAAAAGATTATTTTTTTATATTTTTTTGGTGGGTTGGGATTTGTGATGCTTTTAAGAGAGAATTTGGCAATGCCAATGGAAATATAAAGGCAATCCTACCTCAAAATGTGTCTTAAAGTTTTGATGAATTTATTGGGTAAAGTGATGTCTTTCTTAAATAGGCCACTGAATAAGATAATTTCGTGGATTAAATTTAATAGAATGACATCTATGTAGAGTCATCAGCACTCTTTTAATTGTAGTGGTTGAATTTGAGGGGCTGTCATATTTAATGAGAATTTAGTTGGAGGATTTATTAAATCCTCATAAAAAAACTTATATCTAACGTCAACTCCTCATTCTTTTTATTTTAAAAAATAACTCTAATTTTTTATAATTGATTTCTAATCATTCATTTATAATTACTCAATCAATTCTAATCACTAATTTTTAATCATTAATTTTTTAACTATTCAAAATAACTATTTATTTTAAATCTACATTAAGACAGATTTTGATTCT
The DNA here is from genome assembly GCA_036507275.1 of Sicyos edulis. Lineage (NCBI taxonomy): Eukaryota > Viridiplantae > Streptophyta > Magnoliopsida > Cucurbitales > Cucurbitaceae > Sicyos > Sicyos edulis. Next base: position 6,817,341 of record CM071855.1, on the reverse strand, counting down.
AACTCATTTACACAAAAACCACATTCAAACAAGTTTTTTACTACAACTTTTAATCTTTAACTATTCAAAATAACTCATCAATATAATTACTTAAGCTAAATCCTCACTAAATACGATAAACAAACACCTCCCGAAAGATCTGGGATAAGAAAGAAGGTGAGTATTACAAATTAGAAAGGATGAAAATCACAGTAGGCATGGAAAAAGGTAAAGGAGGGATCTGAATCATAATATTAAAAAAGAAATATTTTATAAAGTGAGTGAGATAATGAGCAATGCTGGGACATGTTCTTTTCCAAACAAAGAAAAACAAGGTAAATTATCAAAAATATTTCTGAATTATAAAAATTGTCAAATATATTCGTACTTTGAAAAGATTTATAAATTTTTTTGAATTTTACCGAACATTTCAAAAATGTCTTTTATCGTGACAATTGGTTGACATTGTTAAAGTTTTATTTTAAAAATACTTCTTGTAACAGGTGAAATACACATCATTAATTAGCCCTAGATCAGTTAAGTGTAACTTGGGTTAATTAGAGAGTTAGATTAGTCTAATCATGAGAGATGTGTAGGAGCACATATATAAGCTCCATTTGGGGTTTTTTGTTCATTTGAGAGTGAGAACTAAACCCTAGACCTAGAGAGAGCCCTTGTACATTGATGATTCAATGGCATTATGATGGTGGATCGATCAAGCTCATTCGATCCATAACAGTGGAGTAGGGACGTTCCCAAACCACTATAGATCTGGTGTTGTCTCTTCTCCATCCTTCTCTTTTCTATTTGTTTGAATCTCTATTTGTGCATTTGTTCTTGGATTAGCTTAGATCTGGATTTTGCACAACATTTTGGTATCAGAGCATTGTATTGATTCCTGCTGCAATTTCATTCTGCCATATTTGATTTTAGAGATTCGTATTTGAAAATTGCATTCACTGTTCTGATTTGAAATTGGCGTCGATTTCTTCATTGGATGAGTTTTTTCGTTTGCCAATTGATTTTAGTTCTGATTGTTTGACGTTTGCACCTCCGATTTTCACCAAATTGGAATTCGAAAGCCAAATCAGCGTTTCTATGATGTTGCCGGCAGATTTGTGATAGCGTTGGTGAATTTTGAAGAAATTGATGTCGTTTTAGTGTTTTCATCGTGATTCGGACAGATTGTTTGATTCTTTAGTTGTGATTTAGCGATTATCATCCTCAAATCGTCTTCATCAAAGCTAATCGGTGAAATCGTCTTCAAAATTGGGAATCGATTTAGCTTCGGAATTTTGGATTGAAAATCGGTGGTGATTGATTGAGAAATTGAGAAATCAATTTCAATTTGGAGATCTCATTTTGAATTGAAGTCAACGTTTGCGGCTGGGATATTGGAATTGAAATTTGCAACTTGCAAATTTCATTTTGCTTTATTGGCATTATGTGGGAATTGGACAAATTCTTGGTTGTTTTATTAGTGCAGCATATGAAATTGCAAATTTGGTATTTTGGAGTTTAGTGGAGCAATTGATATTTCAATTTTAAATTGAAAATATAAGGCATCAACTTGAAATAGCTTTTGATTAATAAGCTACAGGTATTGTTTATACTCAATATGAATTGTGAATTTTGGTGCTGTTCTAAAATGCATATTTGAAAAGCAAGTTTATGAATTTAGCTGCTGGACTATTATGAAATTGAGGCTACATTTTGATTGTTGTTGCTGTTTTGAGTATTGATTTGAGATTTTGATTGAGATTTATGATTTGTGAGAATTGATTCAAGATAAGCTACTTGTTTATTCTTGACTGGGTAATTTTGATTTGTTGAGCTTTGTTTTCTGTGAGGCTCGCATTCTTTGAATAAACTGCTTTCCCGAGTTGTGATCATTTTGCAGGCATGGCAACTAGATTTGTGATAGATAAGTTTGATGGGAAAGGTGATTTCAGTTTGTGGAAAAGGAAAATGAAAGCCTTACTTGTGCAACAGAAGGTTGCAAAAGCCTTGGACAGCCCTCCTAAATGGCCAGCTAGCATGACAGAAGAAGAAAAGGTTGAGGCATGCGAGATTGCAAATAGTACCATCATTTTGCATTTGGCCGATAATGTCTTAAGAAGACTTGGCGAGATTGACGATGTGGCCATTCTGTGGGCAAAGTTAGATGAATTCTACATGTCAAAGTCACTGTCTAACAAGATATATCTGAAGGAGTTGTTGTTTGGGTTCAGAATGGATCCGTCCAAAGGCTTAGAGGAAAACATAGACAATTTCAACAAAATTTGTGCAGATTTAGGAAATACTGGGGAGAAGCTTGATTCTGAGAATCAGGCAGTGATTCTTCTCAACTCATTACCTGACAAGTTCAAGGAGCTGAAATCAGTGATAAAGTATGGCAGTGAGAAATTGACCCTTGACAAAGTTCTTGACTTGCTTCGTTCAAGGGATTTAGAGATGAAAATAGAGAAGAAGAATTCTGAGGCTCTTTATATGAAGGGCAAGTCGGTCAAACTTGCCAAAGGCCAGAGTAGTAAGTCAGGGAAAACCAACTCGAAATCTGATAAGAAAAAGAAAGAGCCGAACGAGCAGAAAAAGCGTTTTACCTGTAATTACTGCAAGGCAGAGGGACACATCAAGTATAGTTGTCCTATTTTGAAGAGGATGGGAATGCTCCCTATCAGAAAGCCCAAAGCAGATGCCCATGTCCTCGATGGTTATGATTCAGCCGAGGTGCTTATGGCTGGAGATTCTGATGACCGCTATGAGAGTCAATGGATTATGGACTCGGGTTACACCTTCCATATATCCCCTTATAGGCACCATTTTGAAAATCTGACAGAGATTGAGACAGGCAAAGTAACTCTGGGAAATAGTCAGCAGTGCGAGGTTAAGGGCATCGGTTCAGTACGGTTCAGTATGGATGAAGGGTCAGTCAAAGTACTTTCTGATGTTCGCAGTACGCATCGGGCCCGAGACGTAACCTCATATCCTTAGGGACTTTTGATGTCTTTGGTTATGAGTACAAATCTCGCCATGGCTTGTTGATGATCTGTAAAAACAACAAAGTCAAATTGACTGGTAAGCTTGTGAAGGGACTGTATGTTCTTCAAGGTCGAGCTATCCAGGGTGAGGTCCATGTTGTCTCAGAGTTCAATTTGAAGGCTTCGAAGTTGTGGCATTACAGAATGGCTCATATAAGTCACAGAGGACTAGATTGCTTGTGTAAGTAAGGACTTTTGGGAAAGATGAAGATATCATCAATAGAAAACTGTGAACATTGCATCCTAGGCAAGTCAACAAGGCTGAGTTTTCGAGCTTCGCAGTATAAATCAGAGGGGATATTAGATTATATCCACTCAGATCTGTGGGGACCAGCTCGGGTCCAAAGACATGGTGGAGCTCGGTACTTCCTTTCTTTGATTGATGACCACTCGAGAAAGTTGTGGGTTTTCATGCTAAAAACCAAAGATGAAACTTTTCAGAAGTTCAAGGAGTGGAAGATTATGGTTGAAAAACAATTAGGAAAGCAAGTGAAAGCCTTGAGAACAGATAATGGGTTAGAATTCCTTAATCAGAACTTTGATGATTTGTGTAAGCACTCAAGGATTAAGAGATTTCTAACAGTTCCAGGCACTCATCAACAGAACGGTCTTGCAGAACGGTTTAACAGGACCATTTTAGAGAAAGTGCGATGTATGTTGTCTTTTGCTGGTTTGCCAAAAGTTTTCTGGGGTGAGGTAGTTAGTACAGCTGCTTATATCATTAACAGAAGTCCGTCGACTGCTTTGAACTTTAAAACTCCTCAAGAAGTTTGGACAGGTTCTCCACCAAACCTAGATCATCTGAGAGTGTTTGGTTGTGCAGCATATGCACATACCAAGCAAGACAAAGTGGATTCTCGGGCTAAGAAGTGTATCTTCATTGGGTATCCTTCAGGTGTGAAAGGATACAAACTCTGGTCCCTTGAATCAGGAGATAGAAGATGTTTTGTGAGCAGAGATGTAAAGTTCAATGAAGAGTTGTTCCCATGGAAAGAGACTTCTAGTGGTCAAGTTTCAGACAACTTAGAAATTGCTAAGCAGATGACATATGAGATTGAGTTGCTTGGCACTGATTCGAGAACTGATTTGACATCATCTTCTGCTTCCACATTGAGAGATTCTTCTGTAGAGCCATCAGTGCATATCGATGATACTGCACATTCTGATCCCATGGTTGTTGCTCCTGAGCCGGAGGATGTTCCTGCTAGTTCAGAAAGTGATGTTCAGTCAGTTGCCCCGATTGTGAATTCTGAGATTCAGTCCTACCAGTTGGCTAGAGATAGACAGAGAAGGGTAATTCGGCCTCCATCGAGATTTGATGAAGCTCAGTTTGTAGGTTTTGCTTTGTACTGTTATGATGAAGAGAGCATTTCTGAACCGAACACCTACAAACAGGCTTTGAATTCCAAGCATTCAGTGTAATGGATGGAAGCGATGGATAGGGAAATGGCTTCTTTGATGAAGAATCAGACTTGGGTTTTGGTGGATCGTCTAGAGAATAGTAAGATCATTGACTGCAGATGGTTGTTTAAGGTGAAACCGGGTATTAAAGGTTTTGCTCAACCTCGATTCAAGGCAAGATTAGTTGCCAAAGGTTACACGCAAGAAGAGGGGATAGATTATACTGAAGTTTTTTCTCCAGTAGTTAGACATTCCTCTATTAGAGCTTTGTTAGCTATGGCAGTTCAATTCAATCTTGAATTGGAACAGATGGATGTGACCACGACGTTCTTGCATGGAACTTTGGATGAGGATATCTATATGAAAACGACCCACAGGTATGAATTAGATGGTCAGTCTGGCAAGGTTTGTCATCTGAAGAGATCCATCTATGGCCTTAAGCAATCATCAAGGCAGTGGAATAAGTGTTTTGACTCTTTCATATCTGAGAATGGATTTGCTAAAAACTCTTTCGACTCTTGTGTATACAGAAAGTCTGTTAGTGCAAGTTGCTTCATCCTACTTTTGTTGTATGTGGATGACATTCTGATTGCATCTAGCAGTGTTGCAGAGATTAAGAGGGTAAAGAATATGTTGAATAGTAAATTCGAGATGAAAGATTTGGGAGATGCTAAGAAGATTTTGGGAATGGAGTTAGTCAGAGACAGAGATAATCATTGTTTGAGTATCAGTCAACCTGACTATTTGGCTGGCATTCTGAAGCGTTTTCATATGGAGAGTTGCAAGTCGGTGAAGACTTCATTTGCTCAGCATTGCAAATTATCATCTAGTCAGTCTCCATCTTCTGAGGAAGATATTGAAGATATGAAGGTAGTGCCTTATTCTAATCTTGTTGGGAGTATTATGTATGCTATGATTTCGTGCATGCCAGATTTGGGACACTCGATGAGTGTTGTTAACAGGTACATGAGTAATCCTGGTAAGCCCCACTCGGAAGCAGCTAAGTGGATATTGAGGTATATTAAAGGCTCAGTCGCGAAGGGTCTTTTATATACAAAATCTGATTGTTCTGAAGAATCCATATTGACAGGTTATGTTGATTCGGATTATGCTGCTGACGCCGACAGGCGTAGATCACTTACATGTTATGTTTTCATGTTGTTCGGCAATGTGATTAGTTGGAAGTCTAGCTTGCAGACAGTTGTTGCGTTGTCTTCGACTGAGGCAGAATATATTGCTTTGACAGATGCTGTCAAGGAGTCGTTTTGGCTCAAAGGTTTGATTTACGATATCTTTGGATATAGATTTGTTTGATTGCTTTGCATTGTGTGATCGAGTGCATTGGCGTTGTCCAAGAATCCTATATTTCACAATCGAACCAAGCATATTGATGTTAGATTCCACTTTGTTCGAGATGCAGTTGTTGAGAACAAGTTATCATTTCTGAAGGTGAACACAGTTCACAATCCTACAGATATTCTGACTAAGGCCTTGTCTTCTAAGAGATTTGAGTATCTCTGTGAGTTGCTCGGTATGGGCAATTTCTGAGCCAAGACAGTTTGGCATTCTGAGCCAAGATAGTTTGGCATTTCATTATGTTATGTTATGTTCTGAGCTGCTTTGTTTTGAGTAGCATTCTGAACCAGGTGAGTCTGGCTATTCTGTTTTGATTGTTCTGTTTTGAACATGTTTCGATCCGGTGTGTGCGGAGCCGATGATCTCGAGATCAATTCTGTTCGCCATGTTTGTTATGATATGTACTTCAAGAGGGTATTTTGTAATAGGTGAAATACACATCATTAATTAGCCCTAGATCAGTTAAGTGTAACTTGGGTTAATTAGAGGGTTAGATTAGTCTAATCATGAGAGATGTGTAAAAGCACATATATAAGCTCCATTTGGGGTTTTTTGTTCATTTGAGAGTGAGAACTAAACCCTAGACCTAGAGAGAGCCCTTGTACATTGATGATTCAATGGCATTATGATGGTGGATCGATCAAGCTCAATCGATCCATAACAATGGAGTAGGGACGTTCCCGAACCACTATAAATTTGGTGTTGTCTCTTCTCCATCCTTCTCTTTTCTATTTGTTTGAATCTCTATTTGTGCATTTGTTCTTGGATTAGCTTAGATCTGGCTTTTGCACAACACTTCTAGACCTTAAAATTATTTCAAAATATCATTGACCTAAAAAAATAAAAAAAGAGGTAGTGCAATTTTAATCTTCCATCCATACTGTAAAAGCGTAGACAACTAAGTGTACATTTTTTGTGAATGTAGGTAGTGGCTGACTGTTACCAAAAGTTCTCATCTATCAGATATCTAAGGAATGAAGATGCATGATGTGTCTACAAAGTAATGTTACAAGTAAGTTTCGAATCTTAGATTTTGAAGAGAACACACCTTCAAAACCCAAGACATTGACTATCGCTCCACCTGTTGGAGCTTTTACCAAGCTACACTTAGTGCAACATTGGGGCTGAGTTCGACAACAAAGTTCTAAATGTCTTCTATAAATCCGGTAATGAACCAAGAAGTCATAATTTATGTATCTTCTCATCAAACTCAATACTCCTTCATGCTGGCTGATTAATTAATGATCTTTGAATGTATTCGGGTGATTTAACATAGATGTTAATTGTTGATACTTTGATGTCATTATTTATTTGATTAGAAATAATTTACTATTACCATTTTTAGAAGCATACAAAGACTCAAACTTGTTTCATATTTATATTTTATTAATTTTTTAATATTAAAAAGAGAATTTACCTGAATAAATAATTTTAAGCGGTCTTTTACCATTATAACATTTTTTTAAAAGAAATAATTCTTTTATAGCACATTTTCATTTTTTTTTTTTTTGAAATTGTCCATCCTATACCTCTCGGTCAAAGTGAAAACCCTTGATAGATGCTGTTTTATTTCCTTCTCGAAAACGAAACTTGTAAGCCTCGTTTCATGTGCTTCATCTTTCCTACAATACATCCATCTTTTCTAAAGAAAATATGTGAATACAAACCAAATTTCAAAAATAAAAACAAGTTTTTAGAAGCTACTTTTTTGTTCCAAATTTTGGTTTTGTTTCTTAAAATATAGATAAGATCTAGATATTCAAATAAGAAAAAAGTTATGGTAAGCTCGTTGATGTAGACTTAAATTTCAAAAACAAAAAACAAAAAACAAAATGGTTATCAAACGAAACCATAATGTTTTCTTGTTTTTAGTAATCTTATAAACCAAACTTTTATGTTAATGGCCAACAAGAACAGAGTTCTACCCGTATTTCGTACAATCTACACGTTTGAATCTCCCTCCCTCTATATATATATAGAACTTTATGCCTATGACTTTTTTTTTATTACGTATGCGTATGAATTTCTTTACTATTTTTTTTAGAGTACTTTGATAAATACTATTATTCCCTTTAATAAGATTTATCAAATTTAAAATAGAAAATCATTAAGATATATTTAGACTTTTCAACTATTCAATTACATTTTTTTAAAATAGATTTTTCAAAAACAGATTTCTTCATCTTCTCCACGTTTTATTTTAAAAAAAAGCTTCCTACAAATCGATTTCACGTCAACTAAAATCGTGGTTCTCAATTATCTTTGTACTTAAAAATTGTTTAGTATTTTTTGTCAACCCCTACAGTTAATCTCGTAGAAGAAGACGCATAATCGAAAAAGGGAAAAAAAGAGCTGAGATTTTGTTCATTATTTCATTCCATTTTTAGATAATATTTGCTTATGTATAAAAAAAAATAAAAAATAAAAAAAAATAAAAACATCGGAAAGTATTGAGTTAGAGTCTGGATTTTTGGATTGTCTGATTGATAGAGCATGGTGCTCAGAATAAAGACTATTATAATATGACTAATTATTCTCACTCTTAGTGTTTTTGATATATAATGTGGAAAAACCTCTTAAAGGCGGGGCGTAAAAAAACCACGAATCGAAGTTAAATCTCCACTATAATCGATAATTGGTAACAACAAGTTCTCTCTAATTACAAGATGTATGCAACATATAATAACTCTATAAACAATCTAGGCTACAAACAACACTAAACCAAGAAAAATAAATAGAAAGATCTCACACAATTGTGGAACTGAATTTCCACTGGAATATGGATTTTGAAGCCTCAAAAACTCGATCCCACCGATCTGATTGAAGACCTCGTGTCAAGAACATGTTGTCCTAATTTCAACTCAATCCTATGGTACAATTGCTCGAAAATGCCAAAATACTGAAGTTAGCCAAAACCTCTTTTTCTCTCTATTTACTTTCTCTTTCTAGCTGTTGTTTTTCTATGGCTGTTGATATTCCAGGTTCTTCTTTTATGTGTTGAATCAACCAAAGTCACTTTAAAACACTTAGCCCAAAGTCTTTTTTATGGGTCTTCACAAGAGTGAATAAAACCTAATATATGGATGTTAATGAAATAATTGTGTATATTTAATAATTTTATACAGAATACCCTAAACTGATTGATTTGACGGGCAGATAATTGGTTGAATCTATCAACTAAAAACTAATTGATTCTATTGGTTGAAACTGCGAGCACTTTGGTCATTTCACAACAATCATCCCTTTTTAAAGCTAAATATGCAATGTTTTTAAATGAGTGTTATTGATGAGATTTTTTTAGTTATTTTTTGTTATAAAGGTAAAATCCTCCTATTTAAATGCTTAATCCTAGTAAGAAAATGTTTTGATTCATTTAAATGAATAAAAAAAATGATTTATTTTCATTTAGAAAAATGTAACTAATTTACATATAATATATTTAAAAAGATATTATCATTTTTGAAATCGATGATTTGTGGTGTTTTTACTCTCAGCTCTTCGCAGTAAACAAGGAATTCATCTTATTCCTTTCATTCTTAACAACCGCCCTGTAGCAACCAAATTAAGAAAGAAAATGTAAACATTAAAAAGGAATGAAAAATGTTTTAAAAAATAAGGAGACAATGGATCAAAGAAAAAGTAAGTGAAAAGACAAATGATACTTTCTTAACATCAATTATTATGTATGCGGGCCATATTCTTACATACAAAATAAGATAGAAGTATTGGTTCTAAAAATAATATTTAATCGTAGGGTGGCTCCATTATTAAATTACATTGTTTTTTCTTTATTTGAGGAAGAATATGTAGGAGCGTGGCTCATTATCAACCCCTCACTTATCTAATATTTCCATTTTAATATTATTATTTAGGTTACCTATTAGCATTTATACGAATTAAAAAATTTGAACGTGTTGCATGTGTTCATATTTAATTAATATTACGATAAAAATGTAATTATTAAAAAATTAAAAATAAATATGTTGACTTAAATTAAAGATTAAAAAAAAAACTTTCCATCTCTTCCCTTCCTCCTTCTCTCTTTACCTCTCCCCCAAACATGGAAATGTTTAATTTTCCATCCCTTCCCATTTTATCCTCCTTTCCCAAACTTGTCCTAAATCTTTTCTTTATTATATTTTTAAACGTATTTTTAACATAATTTTCTCTCTTACCCTTCGATTTTTTATTTAAATTTAATTTTTTTAATTATTGAATAAAAACATATGTTTCTCGCTAAAAAGTATTATAATTAATTTTTTAAGATAATAATGTATGATACGAAGACGCAAACTTTCAAGTATATAAGAAGAAATATATATATATATATATATATTGAATCAATTTAAATTTAGATTTAAATTTATATTCTTAATTTATATATTTTTCAAGTTTTCATTAAATGGATAAAATTGTTAACAATACCATTTTAATTTTTTGTTAATAATATATAATTATAAATTATGAAGTATTGAACTTATTTTAATTGTCTTAAAATTGAGATTTTTTTTTACTTTTTTTTATCCATTTAAATAATATTTAGGATTTTATCATTATCCTCCTAAATGGATTTTATTTAATATTTGATTTTGTTAAATCAACAATGACATTCATTGACTTCTTTATGTTTTTTTTACAAACAAATATAGTAGAAATTAAGAAGATACAATAAAGTTGAAAGAAAAATATGTCAATAAGAACATTAATTTAGCAACATCAGCGTATCTCCAATGACCGAAAGATTTTGTACTAAAAGAAATAATAAATAAAAAATGACTGAAAGATTTTTTTTTTTTTAGTACAAATGATTAAGAGATCTTGGTTTTATGTAAGTTATTTAAATATGAGTTTTTTTTCTTTTAATAATGCTAGTATTCTATGCTATCCTTTTTTAATCTTTCAAATCTTTAATTTAATATAATTATAATCTTGTAGTTAGTTTTATTTGTAATTATAAACTTAATGGCATAACATTATAAAATAAACTAAATTATACATGAAAAAAATGTTATTTTGGAGTTTAAATTAATGTTTAAACTAAAAATCGGAAATTGAGATAAATAATTCGTCCCCATACTACCTTTCTTCTTTATTTTCGAATAATTTATTTTTTAAATAATTAATACACTGTTTCAACCCATCATCCCACGAAAAGGATAAGCAACCCCATTTAGTTAAAAAAAAAAAAATCAATATATTGTTTCTACCAATTATCCAATAAATCAAGGGATAACCAACCGCGATTTTCACTCCCTTAAATTACATCACATGATTTGATTTTAGCCGTTCAATATTTTTATTTTCCAATTTTATTTTGTTGGAGCTCATGTGACTCAGTCACTTTTTATTTTACTGTCATCGCTCCACATTACAGTGCAATAGCATTCCTTCATTTCTTTTGCACGGTTGCAAGTGAACCAAACTCTCCGACAATGGAAAATACCTATATTACGATTGCATTCAACTGGCGGTGGAACACAGGTAATGTGCACTTAAATTACAGCACCATGTGTGTTATGTTGTCGATGAGTCCATATTATAAAAACATTTTCATCCATCATTGTGCGACTCGAACTGAATGAAAGTTCCAAAGTTTCGAGCCTATTTGGTTATAAAATAGTGGTTTTCTGAAGCAAAGTCATAGATTTGATCGAAGATAGATATGTTCAGTAGGTGCTCAATGGCTTTGGGAACATGTTGTATACCGACTGTGCATCATATCTGACATCACAACAACAAGCACACATGTCTACGATGTAGACACAACTGTAAGCTAGGTGTGACGAAGGTAGGCTCTTTGTTTTTGAACAAAGACGATTTAAAGAAAGCACTTTGTAAGTTAGCACTAAACATAAGATTCTAATTTTTGAAAAAGGATACCAGAAATTTATTAATGGAAGAAAGAAAAGGGGGAAGAGAGGAAAATAGAATGAGTACTACAAGAAAGCATGCCAGTTGATGGCGATGTTAGAAATGCTATAATTAACAAAAAAATTTGATTTGGAACTCCATTCCGCAGCAGTGAGAATGATTTTTTCCCAGAGATGAGAAGACAATGATTGTTGTTGATCGGGGGAGAAAATACGCAAGTTCCTTTCTTTCCAAATCCACCAAATAATAGCTCATTTGATATTAGTAAGTAGTTCCAGTCGCTGGGAGCCTGTAGTGAAACAAAAGCTCTCAAATAAAAAATGCTTTAGGTGGACTATGTTGCTGAGATTGTCAATATATCTAGCAGGTAGATTTTTCCAAAGTGCAATGGAAAAAGGGCACTTCAAGAACAGATGCATACTATTTTCAGCAGCAGTACCACATAGGCAACATCGAGATGGATTGAGAGCTTTAACGGGATTTCTTTCTGCATAATGTCAACGGTGTTAATCCCTTTGTGGAAAATAGTCCACATAAGAAACTTCACTCCTTTTTGCAATCGAACTCTTCCAAAAAATAGAGTTTGGTTTATCGGTAATAGTTATGTCCACATTGCTTAAGACGGATTTTAAAGATTTAACCGAAAACAAACCATTCACATCAGGAGACCATGTCAATAATCATTGTCCACTTGAGAGAGATTAGGCCAACTGCTAGATATATTAGACCAGAGGACATTTTCTCGATCTAACAACGGTTTACTTGGAAAGAAGGTCCATGTATTGTTGTTCCATGCTTCAGCAACAGTCAAACTAGGTTTGGAAGATTATGCATATAATCTGGGATATAAAGGCTTTAAAATACTGGTGTTAGTCCATTGGTCATGCCAAAAGCGAATCCGACTCCCATTCCCCACTTTCCAAATCATATGTAAATTCATAAGATCGATGTTTTTGGTAATATAATGCCAAGGGGATCATTTACTACCAAACCTGCTCCTTATAGGGATATTATATTTGGCAGCGATGCAACATCTCCAAAGAGATAATTCCTCCAAAGAAAATCTCCAAATCCATTTACTCAGAAGTTCACAATTTGTATTGCGTATGGGAGTGATGCCTAAGCCGCCAAGGTGCTTAGGAAGAGTAACTGTATACCAATTCACAAGATGAGATCTACCATCCATTTTAACGCCTTTCCAAAGGAAGTTTCTGGAGAGCTTCTCAATTGACTTGCCAACTTGGATAGGAACATGAAACACAGACATCTTGTATATTGGGCGTTGCTCAAGAACCGCTTGGATCATAGTGAGACGATCGCCTTTGGACAAATATGCATGTTGCCAATGAGAGAGTTTTTGTTCAATCCTAATCACGATAGAATCCCATAAAATAACAGAATTTGGATTGTGATTTAGGCGTCTTGGAAAGTAAGTAAGTGATTTAGGCATCTTGGAAAGTCAAACTTTCTGTTTAGTGGTAGGAAACAGGAGAGAGTCTCTTTCGGCCTTGAAGGTGAGGAAAGGAGCATGGGCTCTCTAGCTTCAATATTCTTAAGTAGAGAGTTTTGAGTGGATTGTTATTTCAGTTCCAATAGTGAGTAAGTTCGTCGATATGTTTCTGGAAGATCTGCCACTTATGCAATATTTCATTTCTTTGTTTGAGGAAGAATATGTAAGAGTGTGCACATTATTTTTAGGTGGCTCGATTGTAAGAACTTCACAATTAAGCGTGTATAAGTAGGAGAAATCTTAGGTTAGATAACTTCTTGAGAGTTTTCCTCTAGAGCATGTGAATAAGGACAAAACATGTTGAAAAGAGTAGTGTTGGTCTGTGGGGGACAACCTTCACTCTTAGAATAGCTTACAAAGTAGGTAACGTGACTGGGTTGTAGGGGATGTAGAGGAATGCTTACATTATTGCCATAAATTATTTTTGTAAATAAATAAATTATAAAAATAGACAAAGACCTAAGAATAACTCACATATCTAGAGATGCCCATTGGGCTGCGAAATGGCTTCCTTGTCCCCAAACCCGTAAATATCCCCTTTTTTTTTCTTGTGGATCGGGAAGAGGATTCCCTGCTGGGGCACCGACGGGGATCAGGTTCTCCGCAGGAATTGTTTTTTCCGATTTATTTTTTTTTTCTTTTTCATTGTTTATATATTTTTTGAACAAAAATTTCAAATAGTTAGTTTTTCTTAAAAAATATCTATAATTTTCAACTATAATGTTAACTATCAAAGAAAAATATTTATTTGCATAAATAATTTCACCAAAAAATATATATTTATTTGAATATTAAAAAGGTAAAATAAAGAAAAAAAATATTTTTTTAAAAAAGAAAGGTAAATGGGACGGGGATCGGGAATACAATCCCCATCCCCGATTAGCCAATGGGGACCCCCCCCCCCCCACGCGAGGATTCGAGGACTTGGGAAAAATGGACATCCCTACACATATCTTATAAATGTTAAGAGGCCTCCCCTCAAGATGATGACTCTTTTGAGTTCACTAATCTTGAATCGAACCTTAATATTAATTTTTTTGAACCGTAAATCTATTCGGTTTTAATGAACTATGATACCATGTTAGATAGTATGAGATTTCATCTCAAAATTAATTAATTAGTAAAAAAAGGAGTAACCAAATTAGTGATCTCACTCCATTTCTAACATGAGATCTTCAATAGTAATAACTTATGAGTATTTCATAAATATTTGAAATTTTGATTACACATACCAATTGACAATATTAAAGTATAGATGATAGTTTGGTATGAGTGGAATGTATGAATTTAAAAGAATTTGGAGAAGATAAAACCTTATTTAGTAGAAGGAGAATGGTGGATAGATAAAATCTTGTTTATGTTAGCAATTTAATCTTAAACCATAAATATAAATACGTCTATTAAGAAATCAATAAATAAGATAAAGTAGAATTAAATAAATGGAGAAGGAGAAGACAAGATATGTAGTGGTTCGAGAATACCCAAATGTTCAGATTTAACTTCACCAATAATATCACTCCCTAAAAGTACATACAAAACATTCAACAATTTTCTAGTCAAGTTAACAAAATTATTCTTAGTGACCAATAATAATCCGTTACTAGACTCGAAGGTACAACTTGCCTTAACCAAATTATCCAAGGATGTCAAATTTCTTCTTAATCCTGGGACATATCTAACTTATGATAGAACCTTCTTAATTGAAAAAATATCTTTGAAATTCAAATGTTGATCATTACCCATAATTATCTTACCACCCTTACATTCAACCAAAGCAACCAAAAAGCTATCTAAAGGAACACATAATTAACAAATTGATCTCTTTAAACTTATGAAGCAACTAATTTAAGAGAATTTAGCTTGATTTTTCATAATCTAATTTTGCATCAAAGTTAGTGCACTAAAAATTTATTCAATTCATCCATATTTTCTTCCAAATATTTTGACACATCCATGCGGAAACCAAATAACCTCTCCTTAAGGTAAATTTTATTGGTAAGAGGTTTGGACATATACAAAATATCCAATTTATCCCAAAGTTCATATACGTTTTCAATATCATTTACCATACAGAACACATTATCGGCAAGATGCAGTATCACAATACTATACGCAATTTCAGATATATAAGATTTCTCCTCATCAGTCATAGTGGTAGGAAACTTACTTGGATCAAGTGCTTTAGCTACTTATTTTTGAATAAGTAGTTCTTTCATTTTTCCTCTAAATACTGAAATCGCCAATTCCATCAAATTTTTCCAATTCAAAACATGGTGCCATCTTGCTCCATAAATTTTTGGGTGAAAAGAACTTTACCCAATAATTTGATGAATTGAGACTCTAATAACTTTGGAATCTGTCCTATTTCAAGAGGTACACCAAAAATCTGTTCCAATAACCAAATTTTCAAATCTTAAAAAAATAAAATCAGTAACTTCTAAATTTTAATAGTGCCTTAAATGTCGGACTAACAAATTTTTCTAAATCACTTAGCAAATACCAACTACAACTTTGGACAAACAAAAATATTACTAAACTCCCTCAAATTCAAATTTCAAATATCACAAAATACCCAAAAGTCCAATGCAATTCCTAAATGCGACTGGGTTAAACGCGACTGGGTTAAACCAAAACCAATTAAGAAACTTTTCAATGCAAGAAACCAAATATGTCACTTCAAACGAAATAAGATTGTGCAAATACTACGTATGATCAAAACTGCCTTAAATGCTGAAACAGTCAATTTCAAATTTTAAACCACAAGACTATAAGAGGATTTTTATGTGTGAAATAAAACCAGAATGTCTAATTAGCTTCAAATTTTAAAATTAAATCCATGCGGGTGGAAGTTTACAACATTTAAACATAAATTGCCAAATCCAATTTGCAATTAGCACCTGTCAAATATATATGTGGATCAAGTGCAATTACCGCCTGCCAATAACCAATTTACAACCTAACAAAGCTAAAACCAATTTTAAATCTCTCAATGTGGTCAAATAAAAAATCAAATTTGCCGAGGCTTATCTTAATTGTGCATAAACTAATTGCCAATTTCAACTATGGTTCAAAAATAAATTTCAAGAACAATTCCAAATGCAAATTGAAGAGAAGTACTGACGCCAAAATTGAAAAACCAAAACGTATTTATTTGGGGTTTGAAACTATGCTCTCTTTAAGATCTCAGGTTCGAGACTTACCTGTGATTTTCTCCAGTGCCTGACCTAGGGACGAGTGTGGTTATGCTTGTTTCAAAAAAAAAAAAAAACTTATCTAAGAACTCTTCTAACAAAAACTCTGATACTAAATATTAACAATTTAATCTCAAACCATAAACATGTTTGATTAAAAAAAAAAAAAAAGATAAAACATAATTGAGTAAATGGGGAAAGAGGAGATTAGATATAGTGTGGTTCACACAAACAAATTAGAAAAGAACGAAGAACAATGCCCAAACCTTTAATCTCACAAAATGTTCTCAATCTTTAATGCCTAACTCAAAGAAAGCTCACTTACAAGAATGTTTAAACAGGGTGTTACAACATAGGTCACAAAAAGACTTAACTCGCAAGATCCAAATGAGAATATAAAATTGTCCAAAGTAACAACATTTAACCTATACTAAAAAGTTAAAAGACATAATGAGTAGTTTAAAGTAAAAGTAACAAAAGATTTTATTCGTGAAACAAAATCTTGTTTGTTATGAAAAATTAAAAATATAAAAAAAAATTGTTAAGTGTAAAGGAAAAGGAGTATACTCTCATAGTAAACAAGGAGCAAAAACCTTATCCATAAACTTATCCTCCCATCCCCACCTTTCCACTCATACAAAACACTCCATACAGTACATATCAAAATTACATACAAACGTTCCTAATTGACTCATTGATTGAAAGTCCTATCAAAATAAATTCTTCCATCATATTGGCCCATAGATTGAAAATCATGTCAAAATAAATCCCTCTCTCATTATCCAATTTAATAGATGACTCATAGTAATTTTCAAAAAAAAAAAAAAAAAAATAGATGACTCATAGTATTAATAGAAGTAACGAAATTATTACTTTGGGTGATTGGATTTTGGAGTTGAAAAGAGAAAGAAGAGACAAAGTGGAAAAGGAAGAGAAAGTTGAGTGATTTAAAATATGAAGTAGTTGTTTGAAGATTGATGTTTTGTGGAGGAGATGTAAAAAATATATATTTTATATTATTTTTTTTAATGTAATCATTACACATTTATATAAATTTAATTTTATATTATATGGTTGAAAATTAGAGAAAGTTTAATGCGATAGTTGATAAGATTAGGTAAAATATATATTATATTATATTATATGGTTGAGAATTAAAAAAATGTTTGATTTGACATTTAAAAGATTAAATAAAATATTTGATGTGATGTTGAGAGAAGAGTTGAAAAATTGAGAAGAGGTTGATATCCTATAAGAAAACATGGAGACACCCCCTTTGGCTGTACGACAAATGAAATCAATTTATTTTGTCCTCCTATTCAATTTTATCATCTTGAACCACTCAAATGAAAGCAATAATTGGAAACGACCACATTTATATGTTTAGAGCAATCTCTTCCACTCGATGTGATTGGAATATTTTGAAACTTTTTTCCTTTAATATGTCCAAGAGCATATTGGTAAAAGGATCACAATTTGATACGTAATAATAGTTCCGCGACATCTATGATTAAGAAATTATAGGTTTGAGTCCTCCATTGATTAAAAAATTATAGGTTCGAGTCTTTCGCTGATAAAAAAATTATAGATTCAAGTCTTCCATTGATCAAGAAATTATAGATTCGAGCCCTTCTTCTTCAATAATACTTGTAAATTCAAAAAATAAAAGTGTTATTTAACTTCGAAAAACTTATGTTAATAATATTTATATTAAAATATTAGTAATTAAAAATGTCACAAAATATATTTGTTTCCTTATTGGAAATAACTGGAAGAAGGAAAAAAAGACACTCCGTTTGCCCTTTTTTGAAAGAAAAAATTAAAATAATGTAAAGCTTTTTCAAAATTAATCTTGGGACAAGATTTTAAGTATATTAAAAAATCACTTAATCTTTCAATATAAAATTTACAAAATATCTGTAAAGTGAACATATAACAAATTGAAAATTTTTCACCAAAAAAAAAAAAAGATATATATATATATAAAACAAAACAAAACAAATTGACAATTAACATTTAAAAAAAAAAAAATTCACATTTATTCTCAACTAAATTACAAAATAGCTCAAACATAACATGCTTATTTATTTTTATTTTTTATTTAGAAATGAAGAGAGCTACTTTATATATTCTTAGTATATATATCAAAACAATATTTACAAAATCCAGTCATTATTCTAGTCAGCTTTTCAATTATGTGTGATTTGTTTGGGAATATGAAAGGCCATAAAAGTGCAATCTTCAAGAGATTTTGGAAGAACCAATAATGCGACTAGTGGATGCAATTGAATAGTCTCCTTTCACAATCATGTCCAAATATTTCACCATCAAGTGGATATTTGATTAGCTTAGGTAACGCTCAGCCAAATTATAAAAATAAAACAATTTTGACTTGACTTTATAGGTAAATTGCACTAGGCAAATTCTTCTTACAAAAAAATATACTATTGTTACGTTATTACGTTTTTGAAGTATTTGCATCTTTAGTCATTAATACGTTTTAATACTATATTATAAATAGACTATTATTACATATTATAAATATTTATTAATATATATTATAAAAAATATATGATAATACTTATAAATATATATGACTATATTTATTAATTTTCTAAACATATAATTATATTTATAATTATTTTTTAAATTTGACTAGTAAGTTTCTCTAAATATAAAATGTAAAAGGCTAATATACCTAATTATGTAAGCACATGAGTGACTTCAAATATTTTAGTTCTCCCTCTCCTAACTCATTGATTTTTTGCTTTTGAAATTAAATTTATTTTCTAGTTATTTCTCTCGTTGAACTTCTTTTCTCATTCTTTTCAAAAAAAAAAAAAAAAAACTTATTTTCTCATAAATACATTTGAATTTGTAGGCCAAATTGTAATAAAAAATGTGAAACTAAAGTGTTATAATTCTTTGGGTTAAAAAAGGTAATACAGACAAAAATGTGATAGCCATCACTACCACATCTTACTGCCTACGTTCACCAAAAGTCTACGATTAATTCTCTACCTTTACAGAAAGATTAAAATTACACTAATCTCATAAACTCATATCATCCGTTATTTTTTTTAAAAAAAAGAAAAACTAAAAAACTAAAAAATTCTAGCTAAATTTTAATTTTATTTAAATATATATTTGGTATAATAATATAATTGTTATAATTATATATTTTTATATTAATATATTGAATCAATAATAATATTCTATCTACGAATATATAAAAAATGAAATAAGAAACAAATAAAAAATATATATATATAAAAAGATAAAAAGATGTAAGCAAAGGACAAAGAAGAAAAAAAGATTGAGATGAGATGATGTAGGAGTTCAACACCTCCTTACATCTCCTCCCAAAATAAACATATCCCTAGAAATAGATCAAACTTATTTATAATTTATAATATAGTACAAAAAAACATAGGATGAATATAAATAAAATATAATATAAAACAAACTATACTTCAATTTATTTATTCTTATAATCGGGTGTCGAGAGTCTCCCACCAATTGTGGGTTAGGGGATACCATTCAATGTAGTTAGGCATGTTAACCTAAACCGGTGTAGTTTGTGTAGGCCTAAATTTACCCTAGTTTGCAACAAGCCACCATGCGGTGTGCGCGCACACGCGTAGATGCCGAAAGGACGGCTCCCT
Organism: Sicyos edulis; assembly: GCA_036507275.1. Lineage (NCBI taxonomy): Eukaryota > Viridiplantae > Streptophyta > Magnoliopsida > Cucurbitales > Cucurbitaceae > Sicyos > Sicyos edulis. The sequence goes on along the minus strand of CM071855.1, from coordinate 6,797,327 downwards.
TGGGCTAATTTCGTTAATACACCATCCCGTCCAGTTTAGAATCAGACACTTGAGGTGCCCCCTAAGTATCCATGATTAACATGGCGAGTTGATCATTAAGTCGAGAGTTAGAGACTCTCGAAGGTTTGGAGTTATGTTGATAACTCATTTGGTGGCTTGTTGGTTGTGTACTGCATTATGCTAGGATGCTAGATGATATGATGTATGCGTATTGTACCCCGACTGGAGATTCTTACTGAGTACTTTCATACTCACCCTTATTCTATGGTTTTCCACCAGGTAACCAAGGACAACACCAGGATGGCTAGCGGTGGAGCCGATGAATCATGAGAGTCCGTTGTTTAATTTGTTCTTTTATTTTATCCATGGGCATTATTGATTCAACATGTTGGTTAGGGACTGAGTCCATTATATTTCATTATTTGATTTGTTTTTAATAATCTTTGTCCAGATGCTCAAATATTCTTTTGTGTTATTTAATTGAACCGTTAGATTGAAATAAAGAGGTTTTAGTTTTTAACTATTTCTATTATAACTGTATTTCGAATCATGCATGCTGAGTAAGAATTGAGTCTAGGATGGTTTAGGAGTTGGGTTCTTACACGGTATAGGACGTGTCCCAACCCGAGGATTAAGGGATCTTGCGTTTTTCCTTCACTCATGGTCCTCCCCTAATAGAGGTAAGATGATTTTCCAGTATTCAAATATACCTTTGCTCACGGTCTACACGCCGTCGTTTGACATTGTTTGCTCGTGACTGGTCCGTGAGCCGGGTACGATGTACGAGGCACTTAGCTTCGGTTGTCGTATTTCTATCTTGTTTCTACTTGCACGCTTAACCCCATGGTGGAATTTCTTATTGGGTATATTTCGATATATTCACCCCTTACATTTTCTAGGTACGGACTCATCTCGAGGTGGGTAGGTTGGGAGCTACAATGATCATGGACACAACGTCATTATTTTCTTTTTGCATTGCTTTTATCTTTTGATGGACCTTATGTTTTTTTAAACTCTGTTGGATTGTGTTTTGTTTTGAACTATCGACCGTGTTTCGTGATTTTACAACATTTTTTTGGAAATTGCATGTGCCTATTAAATTGATTTTGTGGATTTTTAAGATATATACACCCGTAACACCCCATTAAAATAATTTAGAAAGTCGAGTCATTGAATGCTAGTGACCCTCTACGAACAGATGTTATTCTTCTTCCACGATCCATCGAGTGTTACCCAATTCCTTTGATATTGGTGACGTTTTATCATTACAATAGGCCACTTGCCAGTTAGAATTCTCGATTTGGGCACACGACTTCACTCGTCTACTGATGTGTTGAATGTTAGACCATAGATTCGTGTTAGAACGTTGATGTGAATACTATATTAATATTTAATTGTAAATAAGTTTGTAATTATCTATTCCTATAAGTTTTTTTTAACGATATAGGTTTTGTTTTTGTATTTTGAAATAACCGATGATATGAGTTTATGAGATTAGTAGCAATTCTAATCTTTCCATTCATTCTGTAAAGGTAGAGAAAATTAGTGATGGCTACCATATTTTTGTCTATATCAATTTTTTTGGTAGTATACTTTTGTCTGTACACTTAATTTGGAAGTACATATACGCACTTTCCATCTTCCCCACACTTGTGTTTGAATCTCGAAATATAGAAAAATAAACTTAGAGCTCACTTTTTTTTATATGTATGTCTCTCTTATAAGTAACTTAAAAAGGGACAAAAGGAACATTTCATCGATATGATAAAGAAAATTGCTGCATTACACATCTCATTGGTCTCTTTAACATGTAAGGATGTATGACCATAAACAAGTCCATTTTCTTACATCGTGAATTAAAAAAAGTTATTAGTCATTAAGTCGGTATACAGGAATGGTCATAAGTTCTTGAGATCTAGGACAAGTTAAACCAAATTCTTCTGTCATATCCAATTCAGACGGCAACATATCATTTGGAAGTACCCAATCAAAACAATGCATAAGTTGGGCCACCACGAACCTAATTGTGATCAATCCCAATTGCATTCCAGGGCAACTTCTACGACCAAATCCAAAAGAAACCAAGTGAAAATCTCTTCCTTTGAAATCCACTTTATTATTGACGAACCTTTCTGGAAAGAACTTTTCTGGGTTTGTCCATATATTTGGGTCTTGTCCAATTGACCAAGCATTCACTAGAATGCGCGATTTTTTGGGAACGTGGAAGCCATCAACGTTGCAATCTTCAAGGGACTCGTGCGGAACTAGCAATGGAAGAGATGGATGCAGTCTAAGAGTCTCTTTAATAACCATCTCTAAGTATTCTAAGTTTCCCAAATCTGATTCTTCCACCATTTTGTCTAAGCCCACAACTTTCTCTAATTCCGCTTGTAACTTCCTCATTGCTTGTGGATGCTTTATGAGCTCTGCTAATGCCCAATTAATTGTGGTTGCTGAAGTATCTATTGCAGCGACCACCAGATCCTGAAAATATTTGAGTATAAACACGAATGATTTTTATGATTAAAAAGAACAATAATAAATAATTTAAAGAAAACCGCGAGATAAATATACAACTATTTATGTGGTTCATTTGTACGTATTGTGATAACTACATCTACAAAATAAAATGAACGAAGGGATTTTATTAAAGAGATATAAAAGTACAAATATTGAATCAAATAAGTCTAAAATTTTATGAGAATAGACATAGTTTATAAAGTATAAATTCAATTACATATTTTGATTATGACGTACCCACATTCTCTTAAGGCAAACATTTTTTTTAATGGAAATGATCGATGACTTGTTGATTTCATTATTTGAAGTAATGATGCCATTTAGGTAGGGTTTATGGTCCCTGAAATTTTACTAAAGAAATCCATCTTTTGTGGTCCAATTCAACCACATAATAAAAAATAAAGATTTTAAAAAAAGAAGTAAAGAAAAGTTTGTTACTTGACAAATTGTGAATTTGGCTGCACAAAAATAAGTGTAGATCAGAATGCTCCCGAATTTGTTTTTCTTTTCGCTAACAAATCAGAGAAGATGGAGAGGGTTATTTTAGTTTTCTTTTTCAATAATGTTTCTTCAATGAAATATAGTTTTACATAAAAAATCTCGGATCCTGAACAAACTCATCGCCCAAGTTTTCAATGCTCAATCAAATATTAATATGCCAAGCTATGAAATCTAATGTCAATTTGAATATACAATCAGTTAAACTAAAGCATATCAGCATAAAAAATCAGTAATCTGATGGTTAAACAAAAAAGAGATGAAAAATTATCAACCAGAACTCTCAACTGAAATTAAATCTGTGCGATCGACAGGTTTGAGTTTGAATATCCACCTCGAATTACTGTTTTTTTGAAAGAAGATACGAATTGTTGTTTTTTTTTAATATCCACCTCGAATTGTTGTTGAACTGAAAAAAATAAAAAATCTACTTACAACGATTATGGCTTTGATGTTAGACCGGTCAATTTGATATTCAAATTGTTGGGAGCCCATAATATCCAACATAGCATTCACAAAATCCTTTGTTCTATGTTCATCCTTAGACTCAATATGCTCATCAATAATCTTCTCTAAGAACGCATCATACTCCTCGAGAATATATTTAGCACGACGATTCAATCCTTGAAGATCAAGCACACCAAACAATGGAATATAATCCGCCAAATTAGGAGCTATTATCAATTGCATGGCTTCTTGCATCACAGCCATTAATCCCCTCCCTCCAAATTCTTCCTCATTATACTTCTTCCCCAACACCATAAAAAAAGTCATATCAGCAATGAGCGACGACACTTTCGAACTCAAACCGACAACAATGCGAGTTTTCGAAGCTGCTCGAAGATGGTCGACCAACATGTTGAGCTCCGTCTCTCTCATGGATTTAAAAGAGTTGATTTTGTTGGGGCTTAACAACTCGAGTATGCACATTTTGCGCATGTTGCGCCAATACGAACCGTATGGAGCGAACACTATATCTTTTAGACCATATGACATGAATTTAGAGGTGCGAACTAAGGGCCTGGTGGCAAAAATATGGTCGTGCGTTTTGAGGAAGAGCTCGGCTGCGCGAGCGGATGAGACTATGATGGTTGGAACCAAGCCTAACCTCATGTGCATTATGGGTCCATATTTTTGAGATAAATGATGAAGGTCTTTGTGAGGAAGCTTTCTTATCAAATGAAGGCTTCCAAAAATGGGGAACCCTTTTGGCCCAGGAGGCAAATTCTTGGCTTTGATATGGTTTTTGAATAGCCATGAGTGTAAGAGAAGAGCAAGAACAAGCAATGCAATAATGACCCACATCAAAGCCATTTCAGCTGTTCGTAAATTTCAAGACTGTTTTTGTGTAGAACAATCTCAAATGAAGTGGGAATTATATATGTATAAGAATAGATGTGTGTCCTTGTCATATTATGTTAATTTTTATTTTCTTCCGGTTGAGGATACTAACTATTGAGTTTACATTAAATTGATGTTCTAAAGATTTTGAGATTCGAATTTATGACTTTTGAGTTTATAGGCACAAAGTTAATGCATTGAGTTATTGTTATTGTTAATGCTGTTTTTTTTTTCTAAATTAAATAGATTAGGAATACAAACAAAATATTAATTTTACACTGCTTAAATAAGGGGTAGATCATGAATTTATAAAAGATGAATATTTTCAATGCTATGGGGCCTTTTGGAGATGTCTAGTAACAAAACTATGAGAATTTATTCCAAAATTAACAATATCAAACCAATGTGAAGATTCCTCGACAGATTTGTTGGTCCCGGTTTGTTGGTCCTTTAACAAAACAGTGCATGTGAACTATTGATTTATGAGATGTATTCCATCAATATTCTTGTTTTATGTATTTGTATTTATCTGGAACGTGATTCATGGCTTATTTAGTATAGTATTCTTCCTATTTAAGAAGTTATCATAAATATTTAAGATTACGGATCAATACAATACAACATATTTATATTTTAAAATCATCATAGTATCTAGAATCGCATCTTAAACCTTAGGCCAGAAACTCAATGTGTGTCCCTTACAGCTTCACCCACTATTCAATCAAAAACAACTTAAGTTTTTTTTTTTCCTTCACATCTGAGAATCTGTTCTCACGACCCAAAACAACCAAATCGATTTTTGTCAGAGGCAGCACGTGATTTTTTCTGGAGAAAGAAAGGGCGACCCGAGACCCCAACCCGCAAACGGCGACCAAAGAACACGACCCGACCCGTATATGCATCTACGACCGGATCTTTCGCGTGCCCAGCCCGTGACTTGTATTATTAATATTCATTAAAACAATTATTTATAATTATTACAGTATTATGTATTAAATATTGTTAATATAATATTGTGTATTATTAAACTATTATGTATAACTAATACTATGATTGCTAAATTTATTTAAAAGTAATCATATTTGTAATTATTTTCATTGTATTTAACTGTATTTATGTTGCAAGTCAGTATTATTATTACACTATTATTATAAATACAATAGTTATTATTTATAATCAAGTATCACTCCATAATATTTGTTATCTCTAAAAAAAGCATATTATGCATGTATTAAACTTAAATACATCATTAAATTATAAATACTATTAGTTATGTGTGTTAATTTTTATAAAAAGACATGGATGTATAAATGTTAAAAAAAAAGGTCAAAATAAAACCAATCCATCTTTTTAATGTTCAATACTACCATATAAAACAATCATACTCAAAATTGAGTAAATATTTATTGTTTTTGCTTTAATAATTTTTAATCGATTTCTTTAAGCTTGAAAAGCCAAGGAAATGGATTTAAAAAAAAAAACATGGTACCAATATGAATTCATTTGGGTAGAAAGGACAAAAACATGAGGATGACAATGAGAAAGATTTTGGAAATAAAATCATGAATGAGAAGAAAATTCATGATTATAAGAGAATTCCAAAATTTCATAATAAGAAGTCGAAACGGCTCCCTTGATTTAAGGAGTTATTTTAGAGATATTAAGTTTTTCTAAAAAAAAACAATAATCGAGTTTTATTGATATAGGAGGGTAGCTACGTCTTTTACTATTAAATTAAATTTCCGAATTTTAAATAAGTGAAAACTTTTCTTAAATTATTTTCTTAAACTTTTCTCAGGATAGTTTACTTTTTGTAAAAAGCTCTAGGAGGTGTTTGTTTGACATATTTAAGTAGTTTTTAGGTTAAGGAGTTATAATGATGAGTTATATTGAGTAGTTAAAAGTTGTGTTTAAAACTTGTTTGGATGTAATTTTTGTGTAAATGAGTTATAGTCAAAATCTTGTTTGGATGTAGATTTAAAATGAGTAGTTATTTTTAGTAGTTAAAAAAGAAATGATTAAAAATGAGTGGCTAAAAATAAGATATTTTGATTGATTTGAAATGAATGATTAAAAATGAGTGGTTAAAAATGATTGAATAGTTATAAATGAATAATTAAAAATGAACGGTTAGAAATGAGAGTTATTTTCAAAAGTAAAATTGAGAAAGAGTTAGTAAACACTCGTTTAGAGGTAGATTTTGAAGAAAAATTAATAAATCTTAAAACTAACTCTTGCTTAAATATGTCAAACAAATTGTTTAAAAAAAAATACGTCAAACAAACACCCCCTAGTTTTTTAAAATCTGCAGCTTTATTGAAACTTTTTTTATATAGTGGGTCTGCACCTTTATTTTAAATCTGATCCGCAGCCTTTCAAAGAAAAAAAAACGTGGGTTGTAAAGTTTGCTTCACTGTATTATTTCAGTTAAGGGGGATGTTTGTTTATCATATTTACTATTTAGCTTTGATGAGTTATTTTGAACAGTTAAAGATTGGAAGTTGTAGTAAAAAAATCGTTTGGATATAGTTTTTGTAATTAAGAGTTAGAATCAAAACCTTTTTTAGATATATATTTAAAATGATTAGTTATTATGAGTAGTTAAAAAAGAAATTATTAAAAATGAATGATAAAAAATGAGTCATTTTGATTAATTTGAAACGAACAATTAGAAACGAGTGATTAGAAATGATTCAATAGTTATAAAATAATGATTAGAAAAGATTGGTTAGAAATTAAGAATTATTTTTAAAAGTAAAAAGGAGGAAAAGTTAATAAAAACTCTTTTGGATATAGGTTTTTGAGGATGAATTAGTAAATCCTCCATCTAAATTATTCATAAATATGACCAAAAAAAAAAAAAAAAAAGTTGGGTGGGTTAGAAATTGGGGCTTGTTTGGGAAGGTGAGTTGGGACTGGAAAGGAAAGGGCGGGAAGACTTCCAAGCGTTTAGCCCAGTGGGTACAAATAAGTTGGGTGGGTTATTTTAACTCGGTGCGTGGATTGCACTCCAAGAAATAACCTGGCGAGTAACTCTCCCTCTTCTCGGTGGTTTTCGGCGCATTTCTTCTCTCGATTCTTTCACGATCAATGATTTCTCATATTTCTCCATGTTGATTCGGCTAGTAGGACTTGCAGGTTCGTCATTGATTCAATTTTTTTTTTATTTCGAGATTTTGGTGCTTTTATTGATGGGGTTTGTGAATTTTTTTAGGAGATTTGGTGCGAGAGCTGTATTTTGTATATTGTTGGAGAAATTCACCTTATGGAAATTGTCCCACATTGGAAATGTGAGGATTCTACAACACCTTTATAAGGAATATGAGTTACTCCCCTCATTGCCAAATAGTTTTGAGGTGGAACCTCATATTCTCTAATATGGTATCAGAGCTCTTATCGCTTTCATCTTCTTGATTCGTTCTTTGAATCCTTTTTTCATTTCATCTTCATGATGTCAACCGAAGTTCTGTCTCAAACGAACGATTCGCCTCTTCCGGAAGTTCAGACATCTTCAGAAGTTCATCAACCCCTTGCTGAAGACAACTATGTGACTTGGAGTCACTCGATGTTGTTGGCCCTTTCCATCCGAAACAAGGTAGGTTTCGTTGATGGCACCTTGCCGAAGTCCACAGGTTCTTTAACCCATTCTTTATCTTCCTGGATGCACAATAACAACATTGTCATCGGTTGGCTTCTTAATTCTGTGTCGAAGTCGATTTCTTCAAGCATTCTTTTCACGGATTTGGCACAAACAATCTGGGAAGATCTCAAGAATCGTTTTCAACGAAAGAGTGACCCTCGTGTCTTCCAATTGAAGTGCGATTTAGCAACATTGAAACAAGATCAGCAATCTGTGACTACCTATTTCTCCAAATTGAAATCTCTTTGGGATGAGTATCGAACTTATCAATCAGAGTGTTCTTGTGGTTTGTGTTCTTATAGAGGTCACAGGGCTATCAATGCTTTTATAAAAAATGAGTTCTCATTTATTTTTTAATGGGACTCAATGAATCTTTCGATCATGCTCGATCTTAAATCTTGCTCATGGATCGCCAACCTGAAACTTCCAAGGCGTTTTCTCTTATATCTCAAGAAAAGCAACAACGTCAATTACCTCTTCTTGCTTAACCACCTGCTATTTCTCTTGTTGTTGCTCAGGGTAATGGTTTTCGCCATGATAGACCCTTTAGCACCAATTGCGATCGTCAAGGACACACCATAGACAAGTTCTATCGTCTGCACGAGTTTCCACCGAGTTATCGCAATTGCAATAACCCATCAGTGAACAATATGACTGCCCCATTTTTTGTTGCAAACCCATCAGTGAACAATGTGGCTACAACTCAAGCCTGTGATATCTCTACTCCTACAAAAACTATCATTGACAACAAATGATTGAGCCCAATATCAAAATATCTACATGCTAAGTTGAATGCAACCAAGATTTAACCAAAAATTTCTTCTACGCATCTTGTAGGTAAGAGCAATTATCTTATGACTCTTTCCTCTAAATCCATTAAATCATCCCCTACAAGTTGGATATTAGATTCAGGTGCTGTTGCTCATATCTGTTTTCATCGCCCTGCCTTTGTGACTTTAGTTCCTATTAGTACTACTGTTGTATTGCCTAATAACAGTCATATTCATGTTGGTTTTGCTGGATCTATTTTACTTTTTGGATCTGTTAGGCTGCATCATGTATTAAATGTTCCTACTTTTCAGTACAATTTATTGTCGGTCATTTGCCTTACCTGTGATAAATCAGTACTTGTTGGTTTTTCTGCTGATTATAGTGAACTTCAGGAAAGGTCCACTTTGAGGACGATTGACAAGGGTAAATTGCGTAATGGCTTATACATACTTGAGGCTGCTCCAACTGTTTCAATTATTGCTTCACTCAGACATCCGAAAGCTGCTCTATGGCATTCTAGATTAGGCAATATTTCATATTCTAGTCTACGTTTAATGAAGGATAGTTAACAAATAGACCCTATCCATCATAGTGATTTTTTTCATTGTGAAGTTTATCCTCTTGCTAAACAGAAGAAGTTACTCTTTGTATCAAATAACAATTTGTCTTCTCAAATTTTTGATCTAATACATGCCGACATGGAGCCCTTTCTCCACTGTGTCTACAAATGGTTATCGTTTCTTTTTTACTCTAATAGATGATTGTTCTTGATACACCTGAATTTACATGTTAAAACACAAATCTGATGTGTTCACCATAATACCACAATTCCTTTAATTAGTTGCCACTCAATTTGGAAAAAATATCTAAGTTTTTTACTTTGACAATGCTCTATAATTAAAATTTGAAACATTTTTGCTTGACAAAGGGGTTCAACATCAATACTCTTGCATTGCCAAGCCTGAGAAAAATTTCATTGTTGAAAGAAAGCATCAACATCTTTTAAATGCTACTCATTCTCTCTTCCTTCAAGCTCGAGTGCCACTCAATTTATGGTCCGAATGTGTTTTGACTGCTAGCTATCAAATTAATCGTAGTCCATCTCCTCGACTCAAATGGTTTACTCCTTATCAGATACTTCATGGGCGCATTCTCCAGACTACACCAATCTTAGAGTATTTGGATGCTTGGCTTAGGCATAAACATTGGCTCATAATCGCACAAATTTGAACCACGTGCTATCCCAGCTGTTTTTGTTGGTTATCCACCGGGAATGAAAGCTTACAAGTTATATGTGTTAAATATTATGGCCCAACAAAAGAGAATTTAGGTCCAAAAGAAAAATCTAGAAGTTATAGCCAAAAGAAAACTCTAGATTTTATCATTTATCCTAGATGGTCAAAGAAAAATCTAGAACTTCAACTTGCCAAGAAATATCTAGACATCCTTATCCAAATCCAAGTTGTGGCAAAATCCTAGCCATTTATTTGACTTGATTACCAAGGCAAAATGTGGACCATTGGATCATACTTGGAGCCCAAGTTTATGGAGGCTATAAATAGGTTATGTCATTTGTTGGCAAACCATCCCAAATCATCCCAAGACTTCCCACATCTAAAGTGAGGTTGTGAGATAAAAATAGAGAGTGTTTTCTCCTTGTAAGAAAGCTTGTTGTTTCTTTGTAGAGAGAAGGTTGTAACTCCTATTTTTGTAATAAAGTTCTTCTATCCTTGCCCGTGGTTTTTACCCTAATTTGTTTAGGGGTTTTCCACGTAAAATCATTGTGTCGTTCTTCCTCTTCTTCCTCTTCATTACCATTGTAATTTTCAATCTCTCTTTAGTTGCGACCTCGCTCTATTCGTGTAAACAATTTTAACAAGTGGTATCGAGCCTAGTTTCTTGGTGTAACTATCTACTTATCGTATGCTCTGTGGTTGCCACTAAAGTGGATCCTCCACATCGAGAAAATAAGTTAGATACTTTCACCTTTGTTGACAGTGCACGTGGGTTGTGGATTGTTTCATTGCTCGTGGTAGAAGCAATGGCGGCAAGGTTCGAGATTGAGAAGTTCAACGGGACCAATTTCGTTGTGGAAGATGAAGATGAAGGCTATCTTGAGAAAAGATAATTGTCTTGCGACCATCAAGTAAGAGGCCGACGGACATCACGGATGATAATAAGTGGAATGAGATGGACGGGAATGCTATTGCAAATTTACATCTAGCATTAGCAGATGCGCTTTTTTATCAAGCATAGAGGAGAAGAAAGCGCGACCTGGAGATTTGGGAACATCTCACCAAGGTATGCGAGGCCAAGTCACTTCACACCAAGATTTTCCTTAAGAGGAAATCGTATACTCTTGAATGTCGAATCCACTTCAATGACGGAGCACATGAGCACGTTGAATACTCTATTTTCTCAACTCACATCGTTGGGTTATAAAATAGATTCAAATGAACGTCTTTGAAATTCTACTTCAAAGTCTTCCGATTCATATGATCAACTTGTCATCAACCCGACAAATAATATTCGATCGATTGTCTAAACTTTGATGATATTGGAGCTTTGTCCTTGAAGAAGAAAATCGGCGCAAGAACAGAGAAGACAAGTTGGCGACTCACAACAAATAGAGGCTCTGAGTGGTGACAAGAGGGAGATCAATGGGCGTGGCCAGTGGGAGCCAAAATCAAGGAAGGTCAAAATCAAGAAGTAAGAAGAGCATGAAGTGCTACCATTGTGGCAAGAAAGGACATATGAAGAAGGATTGTTGGAATCTAAACAAAAGGATTCCAATCCTCAAGGAAATGTAGCAAGCACCTCAAATGAAGGTGATGTTTTATCTTGTGAAGCGGCGACAACTATCAAAGGCGGAAAGAGTTTGGGCGATGTATGGTTCATCGACTCGGGAGCGACTTATCACATGACCTCACGCCGAGAATGGTTTCATCATTATGAACCTATCTCGGGAGGGTCCGTGCTCATTGCAATGATCATGCCTTGAAGATTGTCGGTATTGGAACTATCAAGTTGAAGTTCCATGATAATCTGTTCGCACAATTCAACATGTGCGACATGTAGAAGGCCTAAAAAGAACTTGCTTTCATTAGGTCACTTGATGACCTTGATTGCAAAGTTGTGGTGGAGAAAGGAGTCATGAAAGTGATTCGAGGAGCGCTGGTACTTATGAAGGGAGAAAAAGTTGACAACAACTTGTACATGCGATGGGGAGACTTTGCAAGAGGGAGAGGCGTTGGTTGCCTCAAGTAGTTCAAGTGAACAACTTTCAATGATGTGGCATCGAGAGACTTGGACACATGTCGAGCAAGGAATTAAAGTTCTTGCAGAGCAAAATCTACTCTCTGGGCTCTCTAAGGTGTCTCTACCTTTGTGTGAGCATTGCGTTACAAGTAAGCAACACAGATTAAAGTTCAAACACATCAAATTCTAGAAGCAAAAATATTCTAGAATTGGTTCATTCGATGTATGGCAAGCACCCGATTACATCCTTGGGAGGAGCAAGGTACTTTGTGGCCTTTATCGACGACTACTCTCGAGAAGGTGTTGGGTGTATCCAATCAAGAAGAAGGCGGATGTGTGTTCGGTCTTCAAAGTATTCAAAGCGCAAGTTGAACTACTGATCGAGAAAAGAAGATCAAGTGCTTGCGGACAGATAATGGAGGAGAATATACAAGCAATGAGTTTGCAGAGTCGTAATCAACAAGGCATTAAAAGACGATTCACTCATCGCCTACACTCCTCGGCAAAATGGAGTGGCAGAGGCGGATGAATAGAACCTTGTTAGAGAGAACAAGAGCAATGTTAGGAGAGCTGCGAGGCTTGGACAAATCATTCAGGCGAAGCGATCAATACGCTTTGTTATGTAGTGAATCGTGCTCCATCAAGCGCAATTGAGTTGAAGACGCCAATGCGAGAGATGGGTAGTAAGCTGTTGATTATTCAAACCTCCATATATTTGGAAGTCAGTGCGTGATGTACAATACCCAAGAAACTACAAAGCTGGATCCAAAATCCAGAAAATGTTTATTCTTAGGTATGCTGATGGTGTGAAGGGGTATCGCTGTGGGATCCCACTTCCCACAAGGTTATCATCAGCAGGATGTGATCTTCATGGAAGATAAGAAAGCAGAGATAGCAAATGATAGCAGCATTGTCAATGAAAGCTCGGAGACTACAGCAGTACATGTGGAGAAAGAATATGAAGATGACCACTCAAGTGAACCAACACACGAGATACAAGATCGGTTGAGTCACAAGAGACTCGCCGTTCTATCCGAACGACAAAACCACCCAGTTAGCGCCCGATTATATTATGGAGAGTAACATTGCATATTGTCTTCTAACTGAGGATGGAGAGCCATTAACATTCCAAGAGGCAATGACTAGTTCAGATGCTGCTCAGTGGATGACAGCTATGCATGAAGAAATGGAAGCTCTTCATAAGAACAAGACTTGGGAACTTGTAACGCTACCACAGGGAAGAAAGCCCATTGGTAACAAATGGGTATATAAGATCAAGCGCAACAATGATGATCAAGTGGAGCGGTATCGTGCAAGATTGGTGGTAAAAGGATATGCTCAGAAAGAAGGTATCGACTTCAATGAAATCTTTTCTCCAGTAGTTCGACTTACTACTGTTAGAATAGTCTTAGCAATGTGTGCTACATTTGATTTACATCTGGAGCAGTTAGATGTAAAAACTGCATTTCTGCATGGTGATCTTGAAGAAGAAATCTATATGCTCCAACCAGAAGGTTTTGAAGAACAAGGAAAAGAGAACTTGGTTTGCAGGTTGAACAAATCTCTGTATGGTCTCAAACAGGCGCCGAGATGTTGGTACAAGAGATTTGATTCCTTCATCATGAGCCTTGAATACAACAGACTTAATGCAGACCCTTGTGCATATTTCAAGAGGTTTAGTGAAAAAGATTTCATTATCTTGCTGTTGTATGTTGACGACATGTTGGTAGTGAGCCCCAACAAAGATCGTATTAAAGAATTGAAGGCTCGATTGGCTAGGGAGTTTGAAATGAAGGACTTGGGGCTAGCAAACAAGATTCAGGGATGCAAATTCACCGAGACAGAAATAATAGAAAGATTTGGCTATCTCAGAGAAAATATTTAAGGAAAGTCTTACGACGCTTCAACATGGAAGGCTGCAAGCCAATTTCTACCCCTCTTTCTGTTAATTTCAAATTATCCTCTAGTATGTGCCCTAGCAGTGATGAAGCGGAGAGGATGGAGATGTCTCAGTCACCGTATGCATCAGCGAGTGGGAAGTTTAATGTTTGCCATGATTTGTACCAGACCAGACATTGCACATGCAGTGGGAGTAGTTAGTCGGTACATGGCGAATCTGGTCGAGAGCATTGGAATGTTGTAAAAAGGATCCTTAGATACATTAAAGGATCGATAGATGTTGCATTATGTTATGGAGGATCGAGACTTTATTGTCGAGGATATGTTGACTCAGATTATGCAGGTGATTTTGATAAAAGCAAATCCACCACTTTGGATATGTGTTCACTCTAGCTAAGCGGAGCTATAAAGCCGGGTTTCAAAGCTATGATCGATTGTGGCTACCTCGACAACGAAGCGAGAATATGTTGCGGCTACACAAGCTAGTAAAGAGGCGGTATGGTTAAAAATGTTAATGGATGAACTCGGCACGCAAGCAGGAAGAATATTTCTCTGTTTTGTGACGATCGAGTGCCTTGTACCTTGCAAGGAATCCACTTTCCATTCCAAGTCAAAACATATTCGAGTGCAGTACCACTTTGTTCGTGAGAAAGTGGAAGAAGGAGCGATGGATATGCGAGAAAATTCATACAAAAGAAAACTGGCAGATTATCGACCAAGGCGATCAATGGTGACAAGTTTGATTGGTGTCGATCCGCAAATGGCCTAGTGAAACATAAGCAACATGGAGATGGCATGGAAGAAAGAACGGTGTGGAGATTTATTGATGGATCAATCAAATCTCCAAGTGGGAAGATTGTTAAATATTATGGCCCAACAAAAGAGAATTTAGGTCCAAAAGAAAAATCTAGAAGTTATAGCCAAAAGAAAACTCTAGATTTTATCATTTATCCTAGATGGTCAAAGAAAAATCTAGAACTTCAACTTGCCAAGAAATATCTAGACATCCTTATCCAAATCCAAGTTGTGGCAAAATCCTAGCCATTTATTTGACTTGATTACCAAGGCAAAATGTGGACCATTGGATCATACTTGGAGCCCAAGTTTATGGAGGCTATAAATAGGTTATGTCATTTGTTGGCAAACCATCCCAAATCATCCCAAGACTTCCCACATCTAAAGTGAGGTTGTGAGATAAAAATAGAGAGTGTTTTCTCCTTGTAAGAAAGCTTGTTGTTTCTTTGTAGAGAGAAGGTTGTAACTCCTATTTTTGTAATAAAGTTCTTCTATCCTTGCCCGTGGTTTTTACCCTAATTTGTTTAGGGGTTTTCCACGTAAAATCATTGTGTCGTTCTTCCTCTTCTTCCTCTTCATTACCATTGTAATTTTCAATCTCTCTTTAGCTGCGACCCTGCTCTATTCGTGTAAACAATTTTAACAATATGATGTTGAAAAAGGTGTATTCTTGATATCTCGGGATGTTGTATTTCATAATGAGGAAATATTCCCTTTCCATAAAGTCATTTCCTCCAAGGAGCAACCTGACTTATTTGCCAACCTTGTTCTACCCAAATCTGTTGATATTGATATTTCCAAACTCAATACCACTACATCTTTCACATCCACTACCTCACCAGCAGATTGTCTAATTTCCACTCCTGCTACCCCATCAACTGACCTCCTTTTACAATCAAATGGTAGCTTCCTGTTTGATTCCTATAAACATCATTATGATGAACACAACCAACTTCCATCTCATTCACCTCTGATGACATCACCTGAGATTCCTATTCCTCAGCCTCATCGATCTACCAGACCCCACAATAGACTATCCTATCTTGGTGAATATCACTGTCACCTTCTGACCAACATCCCTATAATTCATTATCAAATTCTGATCCTACCCAAAATGCTTTGAATTCAAAAAAACGGGTGTAAACCCCACCCAAACGGGCATAAGCTTAAGCGGGTATTTGATCACAAAAAGTTCGGATTAGACCCATGCATGTATTCAAGATGTAGATGACATATTTGGAGAAACTCATCTTGTGGAAATTGTCCCACATTGAAGATGTGAGAGAATTATACGACACCTTTATAAGAAATATGAGTTACTCCCCCTCATTGTCAATTGGTTTTGAGGTAGACCTCCCATATTCTCTAATACATATGATTTTGGAGAACAAAGGTGAAGATTAATTTGGTAAAGATGAAAGTAGGATGAATTCAAGTGGCTGATAGGTTTTCGATTACCATTAGCAAGTTGGGGGATGAAGAGAGTTTGGCAAAAGATGTGGAAATTTTCAAACCCCGATATTTTTAGGGTTTTGGGAACAAAAAAAAAAAATCCAAAAACTTGTTTTTGTTTTAAATTTTTTTTTTAGGGTTTTGGGAACAAAAAAAAAATCCAAAAACTTGTTTTTGTTTTAAAAATTTGGTTAGTATTTCCTTATTTTCTCAAGAAAAAATTGATACATTACAGGAAAGATAGAGCATATTATATGAAACTTAAATAAAAATCAACATAAATTTCAAAAAACAAAAAATCAAATACTTATCAAAGAAAGGCTAAACTATTTATTGAGATTAGGTATATGAACGTGCTTTGCACAAAATATTTGCTATGGATTCGTATAAATTCTTCAAACTTTTTTGATAAAGTTAGTACGAAAATAGTAATAGTTATTAAAAATTTATATATACGTTTAATAGTTCAAAATATACATGCGTAAGACTTCAGACTTCTAGTATATAGTTAATTATTTATTTCCCCTCATCATAACTCATGTTAATTTGAATTATTTAACTTATTTTTTCATTATAACAAAATTTTTTATTTATAAGTTTTATTGCTTTTGTAGGAGCTATCAAATTTATTTATTTGAATTGCTCTTCAATAATTAGTAATTTTTATGATAAGAATGTACTAGAAATTAAATTAAATTTAAATAATAAATAACTTAAAAAAAAAAAAAAGAGATTTAACAATATCAAATATCACTTCTTTAATACAAACAACTACATCTCTTCCCTCCCCATTTCACCAAATACAAATTTAATTACAGATAATTTTAGTTTGGTTTTTGTTGATTTTGTGTTAAAGTGACAACAAAATTGATATCTTTGATTTTTCAATAAATTGGGTCCAAACCAATATCTAAGAAAAATATAAAATAATTGGATCAATTTTATTTGGGTTGGTTCGATTTTCATTTAGTTATCGATTTTAGCATTTTATTAAAAACAAATTAATGAATCTATTTTTCCCTTTTCATTTCTTTTGTTTTTTTAGATAAGAAACAATTTATGTTATAAATATGAAATTACATAAAAGATATCCACCGTTCAAATATAAATAGTCCACTACATAGTCATCCAAATCCAAATTTTAAAAAGGTAATAACAAGTAGTTATATGGAAAAAAAAAGAAAGTAGAGTTAAGGAAAGTTAGGTAAATAGAGAGCTCTCCCTAAAGCAACAAGTTCAAACTGAAGACTCGAAAAGAATTCAAAGTATCTTCATTCCAAATTCAAAAGCCTTTCAAAATCATTCAAACGAGTAAAAGAATTCAAAGATCAATCTTCAAAATTCAAGAACACTCAACGATAAAGGTTCAAACAAATTGATTTCAATCACACGTATAAGAATAGGCGAATCAAAAGAGAAACATTAAATATTATAACACAGACACATATTCAAATCAATAAAATTCAAAATTCATCAATAAAATTCAAAATTCATATACATACGTGTCTTGCTCTTATATTTCGTCGAGAAATCTCGTATGAACAATAGTAGAATCCACTGATCCGATTTAGCTTAGGTAAGAAGGAATAGGTTTTTTTTGTTTTTTACATTGGTTGTTTTTTGCAGTCAGGATGAGAGAGAAAGAGGCAATATTAATAAGAGAATTTATCCTCCATAGCATATTTTTTGCTCTTCATTATAATTATAGCATATTTTTTAAAATAATTTCATCCACAACACATTTTTTATAATAATTTCATTCATAGCACATTTTGCCCAAAATTGCTATTCCAACATCATTAGACTTCTATCAGTTCAATTGATCGACTTTAAACTTCTATCAGTTCAATTGATAGACTTTTATCGCCTCAAATAATAGACTTCTATCAGTTCAACCGATAGATTTTAAATTTCTATCAGTTTAACTAATAGACTTCAATTGATTTTGAGTGATTGAACAATAAAAATTGATAGACTTCAATCATTTTTGTGTCACAAATGAATAAGTTTGAGAATTGTGCTATACATGGAATTATTTTGTTTTTTTCAATAAAAATGCAAAATCCCCTTATAATAATAATTTGGGAATTTATCCTCCATAGCATATTTTTGGCTCTTCATTACAATTGTAGCCCATTTTTTAAAATAATTTCATTCATAGCACATTTTGCCCAAAATTCCTATTTAGACTTCTATAAATTCAAGTGATAGATTTTAGATTTCGATCAGTTCAATTGATAGCCTTTAAACTTCTATCAGTTCATTTAATAGACTTCTATCAGTCAACTAATAGGCTTCTATCAGTTCAATCGATAGACTTTAGACTTCTATTAATTCAACTGATAGACTTCAATAATTTTTGTGCACAAATGAATAAGTTTGAAAATTATACTATAGATGAAATTATTTTGTTTTTTTTAATATACATGCATAAACCCCTAATAATAATAATAATTAATTAATTAGAAAAAGAAACAGAAATGAGGGACTGAAGTCGAGAAATAAAGAAGCCATCTTTTTGGTCAGAATTTAGAAATTGGAAAGGTGAAAGTGGCAGCAGGTTGAGAAAAAGAAAAAAAAAGAGATCTTAATAATAATAATATTAAAAACGAAATATTTGATAAGTGAGCGACAAATAGTGAGCCACTCTGTTTTTTCTTCTTCTGGTTTATTATTTTTTTTTTTTTTTGCCATATGATTATTTGCCTTATCTAGTAAAGTCTACAAGCTCTTTACAATTGATCGATTTTGTACAAGCTGGACTTACAGTCTGGCTATTATCAAGTACGTATCGCTTTAGGCGACCAGCCCAAGACCACCTGTATGACGAGATATGGGCTTTTGAATTCCTAATAATGCCCTTAGAAGAGGTAGTAACAATAAATAACAATATCGAACTCTTCGAGTCTAGTAATTGAAATGAGTACAATATAAATCCAGTTGTTTTATATTGAATTAACTATGTTATTTGCAAATTTAAGAACATAACAATTAAAAGTGGTAGTCTTAGGAATAGTACAACATTTTCGTCTATATATAATATTTATTTATGAGACATTTTGTTCTATACTTCTAATTTGGAAACACATATGTACTTGCCAATTGGAAACACATATGTACTTTCCATCTTGGCCCACAACTTTGACTGTAGCTATAGGTTTCTTAGTTTGAGCATATACTTTTTACTAAAATTGATGTTTGAATATGGAATTATAGAAAGGCATGGAGATCACTTTTTGAGTATTTTGCATTGGTCTCCATTAACAATGCAAGAATGTGTGATAAAAAACAAGTCCAATTTTTTTTACGGCTACTAAAAAAAAGAAAATTATGATACTTATCGCAAATCAAATTTAGATGAAAAGACAATTAAAGTATCATAAACGAAAATGCAAATTTTGTGACACTTTATTAGAATGGTTGATTAACTTGCATATTATGATATTTTATTATAATTATCGAATTACAATGTATTTTTGGAATAAAAAAAAACACATGTATTATGACATTTTATTAAAATCATCGATTAACGACAAAAGAGATACATACACTTTATTCGAATCATTGATTGATGTGTAAGTTTCTCAACATTTCATACAATAATTTAAGTTTTGGAATGATCTCTTCAGATATAGTTTGTAAATTTTGAGATTTTACATTATAAATTGGTGTTTATGATTAAAAAAATTTATAGATAAAAATTTAGGCGGGGTTATTCCAAGTTCAAAATTATTATAATTTTCCAAGATTGTAATTAAAATACTAGGGAACCAAAGGTCTTTTTAGCTTTTCAAATAGGTTTTGTTTTTTGGAAATAAAATAGGGGTTTAATTAAATCAAGCCAGAATTAAAAGTTGGGGTTTATAATTGTATTATTGTTGTTTGAAGAGCCACCTAAATAAAAGAAATAGAAAGCCTGGGTTAATTTTGTGAATACTTTATTTGTAAAACAGCAAATTGCAGTTAAAGGCTAATTGAAGTCCTAATTTAACATAATACCATTGATTCTCCCCTTTCCCTACAATTTCCCTCATTGTTTTCTTCTCCATTGAACCCGACCCCCTCCCATTCGTTTCTTTTCACCAAAACCTTATTCTCGTTTATCTACCTCTTAATTTTGATCTATAAGTTCTCGAGCTCTAGGATAAGTTCTTGACTTCAATTAAGACGGTAAACAGGTATAATCATAAGTTTTTGAGCTCTAGGACAAGTTAAGCCAAATTTTTCGGCCATATCTAATTCTGTTGGACACATACCATTTGGAAGCTCCCAATTAAAGCAATGCATAAGTTGGGCCACCACAAGCCCAACTACAAGCAATCCCAATTGCATTCCTGGACAACCTCTACGACCATATCCAAACGGAATCAAATGAAAATCTCTTCCTTTTACGTCCACTTGTTTATCGACAAACCTTTCTGGAAAGAATTTTTCTGGGTCAATCCAGGCATTTGGGTCTTGTCCAATTGACCAAACATTCACTAGTAAACGCGATTTCTTGGGAATGTGGAAGCCATCAACATTGCAATCTTCAAGTGACTCGTGCGGAATTAACAATGGGGCCGATGGATGCAGCCTAAAAGTCTCTTTAATTACCATGTCTAAGTATTCTAAGTGCCTCAAATCTGATTCTTCAACCATTCTATCTAAGCCCACCACTTTCTCTAATTCCGCTTGTAATTTTCTCATGGCTTTTGGATGCTTCATGAGCTCTGATACGATCCAATCAATTGTGGTTGCTGAAGTATCTACCGCAGCAACCACCAAATCCTGAAAATATTTGAGTATGAATACAGTGAATTTTATGAATAAATAGAACAACATTTAATAATTTAAAGAATAATGGGCGATAAATATAATACAACTATTTACATGGTTCACTAACATTGTAATAATTACGTCTAAGAAAAGAGGAACGAAACCATCATGGGAGACTCCCATTTGCTCAAGATACATTCATCTTTTTGTGGTCCAATTCAACCGCATGATAAAAAATAAACATAGGCGAAGAGGTTAATTTTAATTTTCTTTTTCAATAATTTTTCGTCAATTAAATGTAGTTTTATCAAGAAGTAGGTTAGATACATAGATTTTCCTGAACAAACTCCTCGCCTATGTTTTCAATGCTTAATCAAATATTAATATTCCAAACTATGAAATTTAGTTTCAATTCGATTATACAATCAATTTAAAACTTGTGTATATCATCATAAAAAATCAGTAATTTGATGTTGTACTTTTTTTTGGAAAAGATTTGATGTTGTACTTAAACAATAAGAACCAACTAAAATTAATATATGTACGATGGATAGGTTTGAGTTCGAATGTAAAAGAAAGAAAGAAAGAAATATCTACTTACAACCGCTATGGCTTTGATGTTAGACCGGTCAATTTGATATTCAAATTGTTGGGAGCCCATAATATCCAACATTGCATCCACAAAATCTTTTGTTCTATGTTCATCCTTAGATTCAATATGCTCATCAATAATCCTCTCTAAGAACGCATCATATTCCTTAAGAATATATTTAGCACGACGATTCAATCCTTGAAGATCAAGCACACTAAACAATGGAATATAATCCGCCAAATTAGGAGCTATTATCAATTGCATGGCTTCTTGCATCACAGCCATTAATCCCCTCCCTCCAAATTCTTCATCATTATACTTCTTCCCTAACACCATCAAAAAAGCCATGTTAGCACTGAGCAACGACACTTCCGAACTCAAACAAACAGCGGTGCGAGCTTTCGAAGCTGCTCGAAGATGGTCGACCAACATGCCGAGTTCCGTCTTTCTCATGGATTTAAAAGAGTTGATTTTGTTGGGGCTTAACAACTCGAGTATGCACATTTTGCGCATGTTGCGCCAATACGGCCCGTATGGAGCGAACGCGAGATCTTTTAGACCATATAACATCAATTTAGTGGTGTGAACTAAGGGTCTGCTTGCAAAAATATGGCCATGCGTTTTGAGAAAGAGCTCGGCTGCATGAGGGGATGAGACTATGATGGTTGGGACCAGGCCGAGCCGCATGTGCATTACGGGTCCGTATTTTTGAGATAAATGATGAAGGTCTCTGTGGGGAAGCTTTCTTATCAAATGAAGGCTTCCAAAAATGGGGAACCCTTTTGGCCCAGGAGGTAAATTCTTGGCTTTCATGTGGTTTTTGAATATCCATGAGTGTAAAGGAAGAGCAAGAAGAAGCACTACAATCATTACCCAAATCCAAGCCATTTTAGCTGCTATGAAATTTCAGGACTTTTTTGTGTAGAACAATCTCAAATGAAGTGGGCTTTATATATGAATGAGAATAGATGTGTCCTTGTCATTTGTTGATTTCTATTTTCTTCAGGGGTAGTTTTTAACTGTAGAAATTTTGTTGAGGATATAAATGCTCTAACCTGTTGAGTTTACATTAAATTGATCTATTTTTATTTCAACAATTGAGAGTTTAGATTCGAACTCATGACTTTTGAATTCATAGACAAAAATTTACGGCATTGAATTATTGCTTTTGTTAAGTAAGATAAGGTAGTTTCAAAAACTTAAGGACAATATCTTAACAAGGAAGTAAGTAAGTTTTGCTTCCGGAAAATTATGATCTTAGGGTGTGTTTGGAGCACTGATTTGGTTATGATAGATGGAAGGTTATGATAAATTGTGAGTTATGATAAACGGTGGATTATTATAAATGGTGTTTTGATGACCAAGTTATTATAACATGGATTATGATAAACGGTGTTTGAGAGGCTAGTTATGTAACAAAAAGTAATATACGTAAGGTTTAGATAAACGGGTAGAAGGTTTAAGCAACCGACCGCTTACATAAACGGGGCCCAAACACACTTTTACATTTTTTGAAACTATGTCATGGAGAGCTACAGAGTAGGTTTTGTCATGGAGAGCTATAGAGTAGGTTTGTGGATCTCAATTTGTTAAGATACGTTAT
The DNA here is from genome assembly GCA_036507275.1 of Sicyos edulis. Taxonomy (NCBI): domain Eukaryota; kingdom Viridiplantae; phylum Streptophyta; class Magnoliopsida; order Cucurbitales; family Cucurbitaceae; genus Sicyos; species Sicyos edulis. The sequence goes on along the minus strand of CM071855.1, from coordinate 6,774,200 downwards.
AAGTCAGCTACTTCCTTTTTCCTGTTTTGGTTTTCGTGTAGTATTGGTGAACTCAGGAGTAGTTGTTTGTTCTCTTATTCGTTGTTTGTCTTTCTCGTACTAAGTGTTTGCTTCTCTTTTGTCTTTTGGTGCATCATAAATAGGGGGCTTCCAAATGTTCTCCTTCAAACAAAGAAAAATAATGTAACTTATTTTACTTCAAGGATTCGAACCGTAACCTTTTGATAATCATCGGAATACATTGATATTGCTAAGGCAAAGAAAAACAAGGCAAGTAAATAATCTTTGGTTTTTTTTTTTACATAAGAAAAATTGGTTCTATAGCCAATGGAGGATTGTTTTTTAAACCTAGACTGATTTGGTTTGGCCGAACCGATTGAAGAAGGAGAACAAGACTGAACTAGTTTAGTCGTTGAATGGACCCGAACTGGCTTGGCTTAAGTACGGAGGAATTGGTTTTGTACTCTTTTACTTTGGTTGTTTCTTGTAGCCCTCAAAGACAAAGGATGAGAGAGAAAGAGGAAACAATAATAAGGGCAATACTCCCATGTATCAAATTGTGTAGAAAGCCCTAAAGAATGCCACATGACTCTTTTTTTTTTCTTTTTTTTTTCTTCATATCTTGAAATTGACCTTATTTTCCTATTCTCTTTTTATTTTCTTTTAATTTTTTTTTAAAACGGTTCTTTCATATTTTTATTTTTATTTTCCTTTTCATTTTAAAGACCTCCACCTCATTTGTAAGCAATGGATTTGTTGGTTACCATTTCTACCTAATTTGAGATTTGAAAGGTCTTTTTTTTTCTTTTTTTTAATTTAGAAGATGATTATGCATTATTTTAGAGTTCATGAATAACAAAAAAGATGGAAACTTGCATGCTAAAAATTTAGAAGATGATTAGTAGAGAAGTGATGTTAGTTATGTAAAAACTTCATTAGATCTTAGTAATTTTATTTTTTTGTTCTTCAAATGGTGAAACTTCATCTATTAAGATATGGAATCTTGCATACTACCGAAAAGGTACAATGACCTAATGATTTTATTGTTTGTTGGTAATCCAATTCAATACCATAGTTACGGTTTTGATTGTAAAAACCGATATTTGGCTCTTATTTATTTGAGACTCTTTATAAGTTTGTGGTTCTCCCTCCCTCAACCTCTCCCAACTTGTACTAAAAAAAATAATCTTGCATACTATAGATTTGGAAGATGATGAGTTGAAAATTGATTCTAGTTGGTGTATCTTAAAACTTCATCAAATATTTTTAATTAAATATTTATTTTCTTTAAATTATGACAATACATTTTTTAAACTGTTTGGCTTTGTGTCATAATTTTTGTGATTTAAGTATCATTTTTAGGGTCCATGGATAATAAAACCTGGCATACTATCAATTTGGAAGATGATACTCATTGTCTTACAATTAATACTCAACTTGATGAAGTTGAAGATAATAATTTAAAGCATATTATCATTACTTAATTTGAAAATGTTGAGCCGATATTTGGGATGAAGTTTAGTTCTATTGATGATGCATATCAATTATGTGTCAATTATGGAGGGAAAGTTGATTTTAATGTAAGGAAAAGATATCACAAAAAAGAATAAACATGGAGACATTTCAAGAGTAGATTTTTGTTGCTCAAAAGAAGGTTTTTGGCAAATAGATAAGCGAAAAGAAGATGTATCTTACAACTCAACCAGTATCAAGGACAAGATGTAAAGCTAATATAGCTTGCTTTCTTGAAAAAAATGGTAGATATAAAGTAGTGTCTTTTAATGGGAACCACAGTTACGACCTTGTCGGAACACTAATGAAACATATTTTAAATGTCAAAAGAAGCATTTTTATTGCTCAAAATGCATATCTCTTATCATAGATCGGACTATTCCTTCTTCCTCAAATAAGATATTAGTTGTGCTCGACTCATAAGGAAGCCCATACATAATCTGAACTAATAATTATTGAACTAATAACCAACTCATAGCTTTGCATTATCTAGATCTAAAAAAACAAGAGAGAGCATTGAGTATTATCATTATTGTTTTGAGTCTTGATTTCTTCACCTAGTAATAGAATAGAGAAAGAAGGTCAATGAAGCTCCGATCCTCGGGGAAAAGGGGGTTGCCCTCGGCCTGACCATCTTATTCTCTCCAACAGATAGGCATGGCTAAGGGGCTTCTAATTAAAAAAAAATGGACCTTCATTTAGGGCACAAGACCACCGAGATCTTCGACTTAGCGCCCAAAGAAAATCCACTACTCGGAGGAAGAATTTGCAAATTGATAAAACCCGATAGCAATAGCCAAACCCTTCTCTTTGTTAGCAACTGGCCTTCTGTTGAAAGTCAAAATTGCCAATTTCAATTAAAGAAACCATGAAATTAATGAGTAGAGAAGTTGGCGACAGAGAATATTTGAGATATTTGGGAAATGAGTATAGAAATTATGCATACAAAGTGAGAAAATCATGAATTGAGAAGGGATAAGCTAGAGTTTGTTGCAGTATTTTCAGAAAAAAAAAAAATGGAAAGTTCTTTTTTTTTGTATGCACTGCAACTTGATGAAGAGGGCACGGTCCCTAACATTTTTTGGATAGATGCACGTTATATTCGTAATTATATGCTCTTTAGAGATGTCGTTTTTTTTACACTACTTATCAAACAAATGAAGTTGGTTAGTCATTTGCCTCAATTCATTGGAGTAAATCATCATAAAAAAATAAGTAGTGTTTGGTGCAACTTTACTTTATGAGGAAACTATACAATCTCTTACATGGTTGTTTGAAACGGTGCAATGTTCGAAAAACAACCCAAGACAATTCTAACATATCCATCTGAAGCAATTGCTAAAATAATAAGCATTGTCTTTCTTGAAACTCAACATTGAATATGTATTTGGCATATTTTTCGAAATGCAGCTAAAAAATTAAGTCAGATGTTGGACATTTATGATCTAAGATAATAAGTGGTTAACAAATTTGTTTGAGTTGCGAAAAAAATGGGTAATGATTTATGGGCGACATACGTTTACAAAAAATATGATTTTTTTTTGGAGTAACAAACCCTATATAGAGGGCACAATTACTCTCAACTTGTGACCATAGAGTTAAAATGGATTAACACAAGACAAGATAACCAACTGTGCCGCTGACGATCGATTAGTGAATTTTTTTTTTGATCTTATATAATCCTACAATTCTAAATGACAATAAATGTTATCTAACAAAAGTAGTTCAGCAAAAAAAAAAAACTCTTAAGTAATTTACTTTGTCCATTAAATTTTCTATTACAAGATTTTTTTTTTCTTTTTTTTTTTTTAAATACTACAAATCTATACTAATTTTCTAGCTTAAAAAGAAAAAAAAATCAAAATATTATTATTATTTTTTTGGATCACAACAATTGGGAGTGGGGAAACTTGAATACAAGATCTCTGGTCATTGGACGTACATGCATTAATGCCGTTGAACAACTGTCATGTTGACAAAATATAAAATATGCTTATGACCATTTAAAAAAAAGGAAGAATATCAATTTCAAGTAGGGAAAAAGAAAAGTTTAAAAAGAAATATAAAAGAAAATTCACGTGGCATTTTTATAGAGGGCTCCCTATAAAATTTCCAAAGTATTGGCCTAATAGAGTAAATTCTCCTACGAATTAATGTACACAGGAGCTTTTATATTTTGGTGATATGACATTATTGGGTGACACAAAAATTTATTTACTAGCCAAGACCCTATTGATTACTATTTTGTTTTTAATTTTTAGTTTTTGAAATTTAAATCTATAAAAACTATTTTTTCATATATTTTTCTTACTTGCATGCCTATATCTTACCCAAATTTTTAGAAACCAATTCAAAATTTGAAAAAAAAAAAAATAGTTTCCAAAATCTTGTTTTGTTCTTAAATTTTTGTTAGCATTCACATGGTTTTATAAGAAAAGATAGAACACATCGTAGGAAATTTAAGTAAAATTAAACTTTGTCAATAGAGTAATAGCTCAAGTGGTATTGATGTACACCTAATGACTTTGAAGTCTTAGATTCGAGTCTTTTCCACCCCCAAGTGTTATAATCTCAAAAAAAAGAAAGTAAAATTAAACTTTAATTTCAAAAACTAAAAACAAAAAAAGAAATGGTTATCCTATGATACTTTAATATTTTCATTTATAAAATATTTTTTGTGGAATTTAATGTACCCCATCACCAAATTTTATAGCTCCCCTACACAAGTTTTACTCTTTTTCTAATAAATAAAGGGGAACTTTTTGTATCCCAAGAGTCCTAGAATGGAAATTCACTTTTTGTATCCCAAGAGTCCTAGAATGGAAATTCTTAGAATGGAAATTCACAGAGAGGGGAACTTTTTGTATCCCAAGAGTCCTATTCTAAAAGGGTACTTCAGAGGGTCGACATGGATAACTCAAAGTCTGTGAGCACACCTCTTGCTCAACACTTCAAGTAATCAACTAAAGACTCTCCTAAATATCAAGAAGAAATTCAGAAGATAAACAAGATACCCTATGTAAATGCAACTGGAAGTTTGATGTATCTAATGGTTTGTACAAGATCTGATTTGTCTCATTACTCAAGCCTAGTGAGCAGATATATGGGAAAGCCTAGAAAGACTCATTAGGAAGCAACTAAGTGGGTATTAACATACTTAGTTGGATCCATATGCAGAGGTCTTCTCTACAAGTTTACTAACACTCCTAAGGTTGAAATCAGAGGTTATGTTGACTCAGATTATGGAGGTGATCTAGACAAAAGAAGGTCCTTAACAGGATATACTTTTCTACTTGGAGATAATATTGTAAGCTGGAAATCCAACTTACAATCAGTTGTTGCATTATCAACAACAGAAGCAGAATTTATGGCTGCTATAGAAGTTGTTAAAGAAGCTAGATGGCTAAAATCAGAGTGCAATACATCTAACTAAGAACCAGCAATTCCATGCTCGATCAAAGCATATTGATGTAAAGCTACACTTTGTAAGGGATGAGGTAGATAAAGGAACAGTCACTGTCCTCAAAGTTAGCAACGAGGACAATGCTGCAGACATGCTAACTAAAGCAGTCCCTAAAAAGAAATTAGATCACTGCTTGAGTCTACTTAGAATAGTAGACTCCCCTATTGCCTAACACCAAAAAGTTAGTGGAGGCGAGGTAAGTTAAACATTCATTCAATGGTGGAGATTTGTTAAGAAATGTCTACATCAATTTAATCATGAAACAGAGAATCAATCCAGCTACTTTTACATTAAGGAATTCAGTTTCAAAATGAAAAGCATCATTCAATTTTAACCACCTAAAAGATATACCTATCAACAAATCAATTCAGACAGTTTCATATTAAACAAACCATCAGTTATTAGGTTCTAACCACATAATCCGTTTATTCAGTTCAAAACCAACATGCCGTTATAACAGAACAGCAGCAACTGAAGCTGGGGGGAGGGGAGAGAGAGATCATCTCATTCTTAAGCTTTAGCTCTATTCTATAAATAGGATGATCTAAAGTTCATCAGAGAGAGTGATAGAAAACTGTAAGAGATAGTGTTTTCTTGTGTTTTGTGTCAACATGCAAATAAAATGAACGGAAGAACTTAACTTAGTGGAGTAGACCATGTTTTTCGAGTCACATAATTCCTTTGTATTCATTCTTTCAAAATCTCTGCATTTTTTTTTTGTTTTTCTCTCGTTTCTTTTGTTCTTCTCTGTACTTTTTTATTCTTATGATGTTTACTGAAAATTGTGATCTCGCACAATGAAAAAGAATTCAGAATTATGTAAAGGAGAAAAAAAATCAAGAGAAGAAAGAAACAACAAGAAACTCCATTGATTTACCTTTGTTGGAACTTGAAGATCCATCAGAAGAATGATGAAACAGATCGGTCAATTCAAGTTTAGAAGAAGCTCGGTTGGTAATGAATTGAAAAATCCTAGAGAACAACTTTCAATCGTACAAAGCTTTCTCACAGAGAGAGGATTTGCATAGTGAAATTGCAGAAAATTAAACTAGCAGAAAAGGGTTTTGATCTCTATCAAAACAGGTGCAAGCATGCATTCTGAGATGCTCACACATGTCTGGATAGATGGTGTGTAAAGGTAATGTTGGGTTTTGTCTTTTGATTAAATTTTGGGCCTTAAATCGTTTTGCAAGTTCAATTAGAAGGTAAGTTAATGAGGAAACTCTATTGCATGCTCGTTTGAACAAGATGATCGTCATTATTGGGAAGCTAGGGCTCATGGTCGCCGGGCTGATGCTTCTTGTTCTACTGGTTCGCTATTTCATTGAAAGAGAGATTTCAAGTTGTCTCTAGATTTCAGAAGATATTTTATGCTCTGTTTTTTTTCTTAAAGGGCGGATTTTGAGAAAGGTTTCTAATGGGGAAAATATATTTAACTCAACGACTATTTTTAAACCTTTTTAAAAGTTCAAGAACTAAAATTTGACCTTTGAAAATTCAGGGACTAAAATGGAACAAAAATGATAGTTCAAGGACTAAATTTGGACTTTTGAAAGTTAAATGACCAAAATGAAACTTTCATGATAGTTGAGGGACCAAAATAGTATTTTAACCTGAAGTTTTTAATTATTTAATTTACCCAAAATGACTCATAACAATAAAAATTGTTGTCGTCACTCGTGTACCTACAATTTACCATTTATCGAAAACTAATATATGACTACTTATTTGTAATCTTAACTGATGATGGAATTCAAAATTCATAAGATACATTTTATGTCATTTGAAATGAAATTTTGTTAAAAAGTTCTAACATACGCTTATTCAAATTTATATTTGTTGAGTTTGAATTTTAAATTTTTATAAATATGAGTATTAGACAAGTTGTATGTGCACATAATTTTTTATTTTTTATTTTTTTGCCAAGAAATCAAAATATAAATGTATTACGAGGGGGAAGAAGGCACGGGTTAGGCGCTTGAGAAGTTGAACATTAAACTTGTAATCCTAAATGATTGAGGCTTGTGTATCCATGAGATTATCTCATAAATCATCTACACATCTAGGAGATGAAGTTGTATGTCGAGATTCTCCAATAAATCATGCCAGAGAAAGGGGAGAAACATGTCTTGTCCTAAGTCGGCACCAAGTGATAAAATTTTTAGAAAGACCCATGGGCATTACCAACAACGTCACTGATAGTGTAGGGTAGGTCATTCAAGCTGCAAAAGGAGCATTATCATGCTCGATTCTGAAGTCGATAGAGGATGTAGAATAAGAAATTCACTACAAAAAATAACTTTTATGCAGAAAACTCATGCAGATATATATCTTGCAAACCATATGAATGCATTTGACATTCCATCAAACATTGATGAAGAGAAGTGGCTATCAAGAATATAACCTTTTATGTCCCTCCCCCAAAAAGCCTAGTAATGTAATTATATGGTTTTTATTCATACCATTAACACCGCAAGCTTATGATATTTAAGAAGCAACGAGTTATGAAACTACAAAAGAATTGTCGTGGATATCTAACCTTTAGCCCTAAAACAGAACCCGTAAAACCGAACCAGAAAAAATAAATGAAAGAAAAAAAAGAACACCAAAAACTCGAACCAGTTCATTAAGGACCAAATCAATTAAAAATTGGGCAAATAGTTAGAGAACCCTTGGAATGCAATTACTGCGTCCAATGATCCCACCATCGAGCAAGCCGACTAGACTTCCCCTTTAAGCTTCATTAAAGGGCGCATAAAAGGTTTCCAAAGCTTCATCGGTCTTTAACATGATGAGTGAGTGTCGATCGAGTTGTGCAAGATTTCCATAGTCGAGCTTGTATAGTGACGCTAACAAACCTTTCCTGAGAAGGGAAGCAATTACGCGTTGTCGGATCTCTTGTACGTGCACATAAAAAGTACTTTATGCCTATCGCGGCAGAAAATCTCGATTATTTATTTTATTTTATTTTTATTTTTTTGGGTACATATTGGGGCAGGGAGGACAAATACCGATTCTCAACCAAACACTGAAACCATTACGCCACTGACCCATTAGGTGAAAACCTTGTTAAAATTGTTTACACGAATAGAGCAGGGTCGCAGCTAAAAAAGATTGAAAATTACAATAATAATGAAGAGGAAGAAGAGAAAGAATGTGTAAAGACCCGACCCGAAAGAGGTTCTAAACTAGGCCTTTACCCCAATGCATGCTTTTAAAAACTTAAAGACATTATGCAAGATTGTATGCTAGATTCTGAATGAAAACTAAAACATGTAAACATCCATTTCAAAAAAAGTCCTATATAATTTTCCTGAAACCTGTCCCTGTTTCCAGGCACCTGTTCTAAGCCAAATACAGTTCCAAAACGTACTATGATAAGAGATTTATTCAAATCATTCAAAAACTCCAAACGGTTTACAATAGTGTCAGAATCCGAAAAACAATCAGAAACATCCTAAGGGCTCTGTGCCCAAGTACATGCATTCAGAGGACAATAAAAACATAAGCATAAACATAAGACTCAGAGTTTAAAACAGCTGGTTTCCATGATCAGCAACTCCTCCTTCAGTCATCCTGTCTCGCGCCATGGTTACCTGTGGAAAACCACAAAATAAGGGTGAGTAACGAATTACTCAGTACGATATAACTGGTCATCTAGCAGAATGTATGCAAGCCATGAATATAAACACAGAAGAGAGCACTTCGCTTAAATCCATACATAAACCTCGGATGCCATCTTACGGTCTTACTCCGGAAATCTACCACACTTTACGATACTATACGAGAAACTAGTCTCGGCCTCAGCCTTCCTACTGTCGATACGAAAGGTGCACTGAACTCAAGATCCCGAGGAGCTCTCTCATCGGCGCTGCCAGAATGCGTGTGCGTGCACCGCATGTCCGCGCAAACCAGGAGGTCTTTGGGTTTATGGCATGCTACCCTGGTCCAGTACGCATGCCTAACAAATCTCTGGATCGATGTCACTTAACATAGTGGTGTGAGACCAGAACACTATGACTATGTCAGCCTGTACCACCGCACCTAAGGCTAAGAAACCGGTCGTGGTAGGCTTACACCAGGAACTGGTCCTTGCCCTATCAGGTGGCAATCAAGGGCTACTGCCGACACGCTGAGGACGTGTCGACTGCCGGGGACAAGGCAATGCCTCGTCATTCCCTCGATCGTTGGGGCATTTAACAGTCTGCCACCCTCACCCAAGATTGCACTAGGCTGCTGTTAGGGTTAGCTAAACCCTAACGACGGATCAGGGACGAAGTACTGCCTCCCACGTTCCTACCACGGATGCAAGTTACGTTATGCATCCTCGCCCGGATGATGCTACCTATCAGAATTCTAAACTATAAACAGATAACAACAAACAATCCAATACGTGCTCAGCAGAGACAATGAACCTAGCATGATACTACGAAGCAAGAACAGATAACGAGCATGCTAGAACAGAACAACCCAGCATGGAACTAACATGGGAAACAACACGAAAATCATGCCAGTCGGAATTCAGAACAGAGCACCTATCCACTAACATGCTGATAAACATAAACAAGCACACAAACAACCATCACAGAATATACCGCAGGGCCCACACAACTTTGGTAAGAAATCCTTACCTTGGTCGGAAGGCAACACACATAAAGATCCTATGCTGCAATCGAACCCGAGCTAGCTAACGGGAAACTAACAAACAACATAAGATATCACAACATATAGGTCTAAAATAATAATACAAATAGGGCTCGGCTCGAGAGCAACTCACACGGCATGGGTTGGCACGCGGACAGACGGGCTGCACGGCGTTGGGGAACTGCTGGCGCGCGCGGACGGACAGCTGCACGACACTGGGGCGCTGGTGGCGTGATGGCGCGGCAGGGGCTGCGCGCGAGGACGGGCGACGGCACGGGCGCTGGGCTGCGTGGGACGGGCGACGAAATGGGCGCTGGGCTGCAGGTAGACGGCGATCGACGCGATGCTGGCGACTGGGCGTGCGACGCTGCTGCTGGCGATGCGACAGCGAGGGGCTGGGCTGCAGTGCGACGCTCATCGGGCGATGCGATCCATTTCTTTGGCTTGCGACCACAGTGAGTCTTTGTCAGAGGAGAAGGGTATTACTGCTGCACGGCTAGGGATGGGCGACGGCGGAGTGGAGGCGAGTCGGCTGGGATGGTCGGCTGGGTTGCTCGGCTGGCTGGGACGACGGTCGGTTGGACTCTCGGGAGAAGGCACACGCAAGGGGCTTGAAAGAAGATGCGTTGGGCGACAATGAATATTTTGGGGAGAAAAAGATGCAAAACCTATTTTTCTTTTCTTTTAATCAAACACACCAAAATCCCAAAAACCCAAAGCAAATTAAGACATACCGCGGAATAAGCAACAAGAGCACCCTGTGGCTCAACTGGCAAAGCTCCACTGCTAACTAACTAGGCCACCCTGGTTCAAAACTCAACAATGACACTTTTAAACCACTGATTTATTTTTGCATCTCTCCATGCCCAAACACATCCACAAAGCAACCAAACCCTACATTTGACCATCCAAGAATAATATCAACTGAGAAAGACAGAAACGACCCTAACGGCCCGACCAAATTACCAAAATACCCTTAGGACATACCTGGAAGACCGGGATGAAAACCTGGGCCATTACAGAATGACACAGTGATTTTACGTGGAAAACCCCTAAACAAATTAGGGTAAAAACCACGGACAAGGATAGAAGAACTTTATTATAAAATAGGAGTTACAAACCTTCTCTCTAAACACTCTTTATTTTATCTCACAACCTCACTTTAGATGTGGGAAGTCTTGGGATGATTTTGGGATGGTTTGCCAACAAATGACATAACCTATTTATAGCCTCCATAAACTTGGGCTCCAAGTATAATTCAATGGTCCATATTTTGCCTCGGTAATCAAGTCAAATAAATTGCTAGGATTTTGCCACAACTTGGCTTTGAATAAGGATGTCTAGATATTTCTTGGCAAGTTGAAGTTCTAGATATTTCTTTGACCATCTAGGATAAATGATAAAATCTAGAGTTTTCTTTTGGGCTATAACTTCTAGATTTTTCTTTGGGCCTAAATTCTCTTTTGTTGGGCCATAATATTTAACAAACCTCGATTATTGTAATGGGTTAAACTAATACATAGGTTATTAACAAAAAGCTTTAAATAGTAACTTTGTGGAAACGATGCATATATTTCGAGTACTATTTTGTTAATTATTATAGATGATTATCTATTAACAACAATTATAATATTCAATTTTCCCTTAACCAACTGAACTGTAAAGACGACAACTTGGAACAACTATAAGATTTTGGACTTTAGGAATAGTTACACCAAATTCCTCTGTCGTATCTAATTCAGATGACAACATACCATTTGAAAGTTGAAAATCAAATCAGTGAACAAGTTGATCTAGCATCAATCAAACCATGTTTGTAATGCCCCGCGTTTCCAAAAAACTCTCCAGTGTTGTTGTTCTCGTAAATAATTTACTTGATGAGAACTTAGGGGCATTTTTACAAAGAGATTTTTTGGATGACTTGATTCATGGATGTCGGTGGATTATGCTAGTCTTTTGTCTTGGGTGTTGTTTGGGCGTAAATACGATTAAGAATGGTTGAAGGGTTAAGTCATAACTCGATTAAATGGTTAGTGGATTGAGCCTAAATGAATACCCCCAATTTTAAAGTTAATAATTTGTAAATTTGGTATACACAGTAATTACTATATCAAGATTATGAGCCTTTTGGTTAAAAATGGTACTTTCATAATTTTTCAGTCCCGGGGGTATTTTGTAATTAATCAATAGTTCAAGAGCTAAATAATAAATATTAGAAAGTATAGGGACCAATTAAGAATTAAAATGAAATTAGGAGGCCAATTAGAAGTTTGGACATATTTTTCGCACATTTGAGAGGTTAGCAAAGCTATCTTCACCGCCTACCTTCGCATGCCGTTCTGGTCTCATCTACTTATCGTGGCACGCCCAACTCGCCTCTATGGAGGTTATTTGTGCCTTTAAAGCCGCTCACTCTTTCGCACGAGCTCGTGCCACCACAAGCGTCTTCCGCCCTTGTAGTAAGCAATCTTGCACGCGATGATTCACGTCCCTTGCACCTCTTCCATGTGCGCTTTAAGAACTCTCAAATAGAGAGTTATTTAGACTAATATCTTAATATATTCTAATGGTATTATATATTAATTGAATAAATTTAGTTTGAATCCGCAAATTTGTAATCTATTAGATCAATAATATTCTAAAATTATTTTATTTTATTTCATTTTTGCCCATATTACTTTTGTCTATACTTTTAATTTGGAAGTATACATACGTTTGTTTTCATTTGGTCCCTACACGAAAAATGGACATATCTATGGCTATCACATCTTGTCTATAATACTTTTGTCTATACTCTAAATTTGGAAGCATGTATACGCCCTTTTCATTTTCTCCACACTCGTGACTGTACTTGCACGTTCTTTTGATTTGGGCTCATATTAATTCCCATTAAAATATATTGTTTGAATTTCAAAATAAAGAAAAATAAACTTGGAGATTGTTTCTATAATAAGTTACTTAGAAATGACAAAATAAAGGGACGACTTCATTTATATGAGCGATCAATCAAAGAGAACTTTATTTCATAGATATGATAAAGAAAATTGCTACACTGCAAATTTTATTGGTCTCCTTCAACTGGTAAGATAAGTAAAAAGTTGTTAGTTATTAAGACGGTATATAGGAGTAGTCATAAGCTCTAGAGCTCTAGGACAAGTTAAACCAAATTCTTCTGTCATATCCAATTCACTTGGTAACATACCATTTGGAAGCTTCCAATCAAAACAATGTATAAGTTGGGCCACCACAAACCCAACAACTACCAATCCCAATTGCATTCCTGGACAACTCCTACGACCAGATCCAAATGGAATCAAATGAAAATCTCTTCCTTTCACATCTATTTGGTTATTGACAAATCTTTCTGGAAAGAACTTTTCTGGGTCGGTCCATGCATTTGAGTCTTGTCCTATTGACCAAGCGTTCACTAGTATGCGTGATCTTTTTGGAATGTAGAAGCCATCAACGCTACAATCTTCAAGGGACTCGTGTGGAACTAATAATGGAGCCGATGGATGCAACCTAAGAGTCTCTTTAATCACCATGTCTAAGTATTCTAAGTTCCTTAAATCTGATTCTTCAACCATTCTATCTAAGCCCACCACTTTCTCTAATTCCGCTTGTAATTTTCTCATAACTTGTGGATGCTTGATGAGCTCGGCCACTGCCCATTCAATTGCAGTGGCTGAAGTATCCATTGCAGCAGCCAACATATCCTGAAAATATTTCAGTGTGATCCTTTTATATATAAATACAATTTTCATGAAGTAAATGAATGTTTTAGAGGCATAACCATCTTATGTATCACCCATCTTAATGCAATCCAATGGAGGTGTACATAAGTTGGATCGAATTGTTTTAACAAGTTTTCTAGAGCAACCTAAATTTCGAATTAGTGAATCCATGAATTCATCTCACACTATGTATTTGAGAAACCCAACACACCACTCATTCAGGCCTATTTTATATTGGATTATCGGGTTGTATTTGTTTGTAATCCAATCAGTTAAAATGTATATCAGAGATTAAAAATTAAAAATTTGATATTCTTAAACTAAAACAAGAAAACAAATCAATCAACAATAACACATTTCAATCGGTTAAAATATGTATTTATGACTAAAAATTAGTTTGAAATCCCACTTTGAATATTTTTTGTGCTAAGAAAAACAAAAAATTCTACTTACAAGTGCAATGGCTTTGACGTTAGACCGGTCGATTTGATATTCAGATTCTTGGGAGCCCATAAGATCCAACATAGCATCCACAAAATCTTTGGTTCTTTGTTCATCTTTAGACTCAAGATGCTCTTCAATAATCCTCTCAAAGAACCCATCAAACTCCTTAAGAACATATTTAGCACGACGATTCAACCCTTGAAGATCAAACGCAGCAAAAAAAGGAATATAATCCGCCAAATTAGGAGCTATTGCCAATTGCATGGCCTCTTGTATCACAGCCTTGAATCCCCTCTCACCAAATTCTTCATCACTATACTTCTTCCCAAACACCATCAAACAAGTCATGTTAGCACTGAGCAACGACACTTTCGAACTCAAACCGACAGCGATGTGAGCTTTCGATGCCGCTCGAAGATGATCCACCAACAGGCAAAGCTCCTCCTTTCTCATGGATTTAAAAGAGTTGATTTTGGTGGGGTTGAACAACTTGAGTGTGCACATTTTGCGCATGTTACGCCAATAAGAACCGTACGGAGCAAACACCAAATCTTTTTGACCATATGACATTAGTTTAGAGGTGTGAATTAAGGGTCTGTTTGCGAATATATGGTCGTGTGTTTTGAGGAAGAGCTCGGCTGCCCGAGCGGATGAGACTATGATGGTTGGAACCAAGCCTAACCTCATGTGCATTATGGGTCCATATTTTTGAGATAAATGATGAAGGTCTTTGTGAGGAAGCTTTCTTATCAAATGAAGGCTTCCAAAAATGGGGAACCCTTTTGGCCCAGGAGGCAAATTCTTGGCTTTGATATGGTTTTTGAATAGCCATGAGTGTAAGAGAAGAGCAAGAACAAGCAAAACAATAATGACCCAAATCCAAGCCATTTTAGCAGGTAGGAAATTCTCAACTTTTTTGTGGTATAACAAGCTCAAATAAAGTGGGAGGGATTATATATATATATATATATATATATATATAAGTTCTAACTTCTTTTTTTTCACTTCTACAAAGGTGGGAGGATTTGATATTTTTTTAGTTAAAAAATGTGCAGATGAAAGATATAATATCTAAATTTTCTTTAATAATATGTATCTTAATTAATTTATTTTGTATAACTAATTGTTGGGTTTAATCATATAGTGTGAAGGCCCACAAACCAAAAGCCCATTAGGATTTTATGATATTCAAAGTAAATTTTTTTCACTTTGCCTTTGAATCTAGAAAATCAGCCTCGAGAGAGAGAAATAACAGACAAAGAAAATTATCTATAAGAGTTTGGTGAAAATTGTAATCTTCAAGATATCCTGAAATTTTCATTGGAGAGCCATAAATTGTCATTGGATATCAATTGTGTAGATGTTTTGAAATTGTGGACATCAATTGATAGAAAGAGAAACAATTGTGTGGTTGTCGTCGTGATAATTTTGTATATATGCCTTTACGTGTAGGGCATGTGTGGATTTGTGAGGTCGACTAGTTCGACAGTTAAGAGGGTTTAGGTGAACCGGATTTCTAAACAAAACCATGGACCCACTCGATCTAGTTTTGTTTGGAGTTTATCAAGACTCGGTTTTAGTTCCCGGACTGAGCCCTTGGTCTTTTTTATTTGAGCCACCCAAGTTTAGCTCTAATTGTATAAGTTAATAACTAGGGGCGGATTCAACTTCTAAAGTTTGGGGGCTTTCTTTTTTTAATATCTTACAAATCCTACAGAGTCAAATACCAATTTCGGTGCTCAAACTCATAATCGTAGAGTTGAAATGGATTAACACAAAATAACATAACTAACTGCTTCACTTACCCTCAATAATATCTTTTTTATTTAAGGTTTGAAATGTAGTGTCAATTAAATATATAAATTTTTAAATCAAACAATTTTATTCATAACATTTAAAAATTATTTAGCTTTAATTTATGACATTTTAATAATGTTGAACTTAATCTATGGTATTAAAATAAATCATTAATTACATGAGTAATGTTTTTTTTAAAGATTACATGAGTAATCTTGAGTATAAAAGAAACTATTCTTGACCATTTTTATTTGAATATATTTTAAATACATAATTTTATGAAGAAAAATTATTTTTGATAATTTTATAAAAAAATATATAATTATAATTTATAATAATCAACACGGACGTAGAGAATAATGTAAAAGTATGTAGAAATTTATTCTCAAAAAATATTTATAAAAACATAATGCAAATATATAATATTTTTTAACATAGTTTTCTATTCATTTATAAATAATGTTTTTTTTTTGCATAAATGTATAATAGAAAAAGGTAAGGGAAATAATAAATAAAATATTTTAGAAAAGAAAAAAAAAAGAAACCGAATGAAGAAAATTAAAAATAAAAATAAAGGAAAGAGAATTTACACCCCATAGCAACTTTTGCACCTTGTATTTTTATTATAGCACTTTTGTTAAAATATTTCATGTATAACACATTTTGGTTGCATTTTTAAAAAGATTCAATTCTATCCTTCGACCTTCCTTCCGTTCCTTCTCCCCTTCTTTTTTCCAATGTGAATTTTTCTTAATTCTTCCTCTTCTTCTTTTTATATTTCCAACAGTTTCATTTAATTTTTTTTTTCTTTTTCTTGCTTGCTTCTGTTCACACGAGATTTCCGGAGAAATTTGGTTTCGTGGAGTTGAACTTGAATTTGAGATGATTTTGCGAAAGTGGTTCGATCTCTATGCTTGATCCTCTGATTCTTTCTCTCTGAATGAAGAACAGGATGAGCGTTCTTCGTATTTGGTTGCTTTTGAAGTGGATTTCAAAGGCCGTTTGATCCTTGGAAATTTGGAGAGTCTTCGATTTGGTGGAATTCTCTCTGGAGCTTCAAATTTCTCCCCCCTTTGAAATGAAGAGAGCTCCTCTATTTATAGAGTTCTCATGCATCGTGGGCTTGGGCCCTAATGGGCCTTTTGGGCCGGCCCATGGGTTTGGCTTTTGGGCTTGAAATTCATGGTTCTTTTTTTACTGGTTTGGTTTTATTTTGGCCAAATTCAAGATAAACCAATTTATTTTATTTAAATTAATCTTGAGAAATATTGTCCCAAAATTTAATTTAATTTCGCCATTAAACTTGAGATAACGACGTGGCAAACTTTGTAATTGACCGAATTTTCTCGGTCAACAAATGCCCCCTTTTCGAGATTTATGCATAAGTATGTGTGGATGAATCTCGAAAACTATAGTGTCAAGTCGGCACGAGCTTGCTTATTCTTGCTTCAGACTTTAATTATATGAATCGTCAGTTTAACCGAAGTGTATGAGTTTAGGTCATAATTTCGATTGTTTTGACGTATTCTTTCGATGCCAATCAATCACATTCTGGAGTTTGGTCAAAATCGTGACTTTCTATATTTGGCGTGAAAATTTTGAAATTAGTAGAATTTATGCTCCACTCAATTCCAAATTGACTTTTTGGCAATGTGAAATCCTTAACCCAATTTTGCATTTGAATGGGCAAGATTTAAACGACGCCTATATTTGGATAAAATTTAAATTCTATAATTTTGATAGAATTAATTTCATCAAATATGAAATTGGGGTAAGATTTGAGTTACACCAATTATTTTGAGCAAATTCTACTTAAATTGGAAGTAAAATTCAAGAGTCACTTTCAATCTAATTTCACTGGGATTGATAGAGTGGGACAGCTTTCTTTGACTTGTAAACTCTAGGAAGAATTTGATAAAATGTTTGAAATTTAGTAGAATTATGTTCTACTTAATTTCGAATCGACTTTATGGCAATACCAAATTTTAACTCAATTTGTATTTGAATTGGTAAAATTGGAATCATGCCAATGTTTGAGATAAAAATTAAAATTCTATAAATTGGATAGAATTAATTTTATCGAGTTTGGAATTGATGTAAATAAATTTTGAATCCAACTTAAAGTGATAAAAGTTGTATTCAATTTATTTGGTCCATTGGAGAGAACTTGATTGCCCCACGATTTTGAATTGGCCAAAATTTCATTTTATTTTGACAATTCTTAGACCATAAAACTTGAAATTTGAGACTTAATTAAAATTGGACCAAATGTGGGCCCATTTGAAACGTGAGATTCGAATCAATTTCGATGCTTGTATTTTGTCGAGCCTTTGATTATGCTCTGAATCAAATCTCGAAAATAAATTTATAGTGTACATGAAACTTGGACTTCAATTAAACCTTGTTTTTGTTGGTCTTGACTTGAATCCCAAATTTACCAATATTCGTCCATGCTTATCTTTAATTTTGGAGCAAAATTTGTATTGATCTAGGCTTGAACTTGAATCAATTTCTTTATTGCTTGAACTTGAATCCAAACTTTGGATTGAACCTTGAATTGATATTAAATCCTGAAATAATTGAGAGTTCCATCTAGAACTTGAAGATGGAACCATTGATAGAACTTGCTTTTTGAGACTTGGATTTTCCGTCTTCAATTTGAAGTTTGTCCATTCTAAAATCTGTCCGACTTCAACTTTGGAACACCTTTTCTATAGGCTTAAACTTGGACTCGTCATTACATTTGGTATCAATTTTAATGTTATCATTTCTGTGGACAAACTATTGGCTAGAAGTTTTGATTTGAATTTTCTTTGAAAATTGAGTTGAAATTTATTTTCAAGCCGACATGAGAAAATATACTTGATTTTCTTAAAAAAGGGAAATCAAAATATACTTCAATTTTGATTTGAGGAAATTTCCGTAAATATGCTTTAAAAAGCATTGATTTTGAATTATGACCATATCTAAACTATTTCAAATAAAGTATTGGGTTTCATCAAATTGATAGGAATAAGAGCCAATTCAAGGAAATCTTTTTTTTCATCTTTTAGATAAAAAATTTTAAAGTCCCAACTTCTTGATTCGGTAGGAAATCCAACGCAAATTTTGCCTTTTTTTTTTTGTTATAACTGCAACAAATATATTAGATCTTTAAAAATCTAATTAAATTTGAAGCATAATCTTCCAATCAATTTTTTTTAAAATCTAATTAAATCCGAATGGGATGAGATTTGATCTTTAAAATAAATTAGATTTTACATCTAAATAGGATTTTGAATGTTCAAACCTTCCTATAAATATCACCCACCTTCTTGACCTTACTCAACAAAATTCTAAGAACTTCAAGAATTCACCAACCTCTAAGTTGGGGTTTGCGACACATTGTCCATATAGCCGGCCGAGTTTCGCACAAGTCAAGTTGTTTGCTGCAAATTGGAACTCTTACTCTTCATTCTTGCTTTGTTTCTCTTTTCTTTTTTATTCACTTTTTTTTTTCAAATGATGCCATCAACCTTGTTCATTATTTTTAACCAAGATTGGCTTTATTGATTTTAGTCCTCTTCATTCACTGTCGTTTCTTTTTCTTATGCAAGCTAAAGCACCTCCTCTCGGCTGCAGAACATCTTTTTCTTTTTTTTTTTTTTCTTTTTTTTATAAACTAAATAAGTAAATAAATAGTATATATATGCATGTAAATACACTGGGAATAAATCCTTTATTATTATTATTATTATTTTTTTTTTCTTAAAGCAATTTGAAACAAATATATATATATATATATATATATATATTTTACAGTTTATTTATTTATTTATTTATTTAAACTTACATATCCATACATGAATTTTTTTTTTCTTTACAATGCAGAAACATTAAACTTTCTTTTTATAATAAATAAATAAATTATACTTTGTAACTTTTTTTTTTTTTTTTACTAACTAATTTTTTTTGTAGGATTACAATTTTTATCAATTGCATACACGAGGTTCCATCATCACCAAGGTAAATATAGGTAAATACTTTTAATTTTTTTTAATTTTTTTTTTATTTTCTTGTGGTAGATGCCCTTAGTGAACTCAAGAAAATAGAATATATTCCATTCTGCGAGCCTTTGACAAATAAACATCTGCGAGCATTTGAGGAATGAACATCTCTGTGGAGCACTTTGACGAATGAACATCCGGGAGAACTTACACGTTCCAAGTTTATCCTCCCAATGTTTTATCGTTGATCTTGCACCCAAGAAATGTTCCACGATTCAAGGAGTACAAGATGAACATCTGTGAGGATTTAAACGTTCCAAGTTTATCCTCCAATGTTTTATCGTCAATCTTGCACTGGGGGACATCTTATCAGTTTCTTCATTGTCATTCCTTTTGCCGATTTTTTGATTTTTTTATTTTTGATTTTTTAATGATTTTGGCTAACCCTTTTTTTTTGCAGTATCATGGTGCATTTTGCCGAACGCGTTACCTCCGGGTTGAAGTATTTGGTGATTTTGAAGGATAAAGAGCAGTTAATTAAGGATGGACTGTCTTTACTTGGTCAAGAGCCCTTAGCTAGTACTCTTTCCCTACATGGCAACACCGAATGTCAAGTTTCATCGAACTATCAAGAGAGTTACCCTTTGAAGGCAATGATAAAGCTTGGGTCTTAAAATCTTCAATGCATGGTCGAAATTATAATGAAGACCCTGAACTAACATTAGGGCGTCGCTTGATCGAAGGTGAAACTCATTGGAATACCATTATGAAGATTCATGGTGATTGGTCTTTCATTGATTTTTATTGGGAATGGCTAGAATTTGTCGTTGGTCGTAATGAGAAAGTGCTTAACCAGAATCGCTTACGTAATGTGGTGATGGCTTCTCTCTATACTTATGATCATTGTAATGATGTGGTTCGTGCTTTCTGGTGAAGGTTGGTGCCCCGGACGAATACCCTTTTTACCGCAATGGGTGAAGTCTCTATCTCGTTATGGGATTTATGGGATATTTGTGGTCTTCCTATCAAAGGAAGATTTTATGAGGAGGTTATTCCGACTCTACAAGAGTGGCAGAATATCGAGGTAACTATAAGGTTCTCCTAAAAGTTGTGAACACCTATTCCACGCATATTATAAGATAGCCACCTTGGGAACTGAACGTGTGTCTTCTTCAAAAGTCGTATTTGTTAGCTCTTGGATCGCCCTTTGGTTTAAAGACATCAAAAGATACAAAAGACCTACTGGACGGTCAAAAAGGAAGACTTCTCGAGCTCCATCAACCTAAAATCCAGACGGGACCAAAATTAAGTATCGTGCCTGGACGAGCTGTGAAAATAAGATGTTTCATGATCTTGATGTAGATGAAGATTGGTGCGACAAGACTTATTTGGCAGCCTTCTTATCTTGTTGGCTGTGCGTTTTTGTTTTTCCTAGAAAGGGACCTCAAGTCATCCGGCCTGGAGTGTTTAGAATTGCTAGCCAAATGGCTGAGGGTCATGTCTTTAGCCTTGTTGTCCCAACCTTAGCTAACTTATACCATGGATTAGGTATAATCACTCGGGCTTCTAACCCGATCGGACGTGTAGACGTTTGTTTGCCTATGCACTTCATTCATGGATGGCTTGCTTATTATTTCAAAACACATTTTGAAGTTCCAAAGAAAATTCGAGGTGCTCGAATGGTTGATTTCTCCGGTGAAGGTGGTGCCATACATTTTGATGAGTACGAAGCTCGAGAATTGATTCATCATGGAGGATCTATCGCATGGGGTGTAACTATTCATGGAAGAAATAAACATGAAGAAATAACAGATAATCATAATATATCATCCTTCGATTCTTCATATCTCATGAGCCTTCGATCGTGCTACTTATCTGCTAGATTTGGTGATTTAATGATCATTGAACCCTACAACCCTTATCGAATTGGGCGACAATTCAGATTTTTTCAAGATGTCCCATATGACTTAGAAGGTAGTGTTCCATCGGCCGCCTTTGATAATATCTTACATCATTGGAGGATTTGCACAAAAACCGTAATAAAGATCTCGAGTTCATTTCTTTGGCTCGATCACTACATTTACTGGATCAAGTCTCTCAACGATATAAAATATGGTGGCTAGCGAAGCACTGCAGTAATTATTTCGAAGATAATGTGGTAAAATTAGTAGGAAGTGTTATGCCTACTTCATCCAAACCCAAGCTCCCCAAAGGAAACGGAGGAAATCATGGTGGAAAGCAAATCCGTTTACCTGAAGAAGAACCCCCAACTCCAAAACGAGGCATTCGGATTTCAAATTGTTAGAAAGCAAGATGTCCGAGAAGAAAATATTCAAAAACGGCATGTTGAGGAACAAAATGATGACGAACAACATGTTGAAGATCAAGATGTTCAAGAACGCAATGTTGATGCTCAAATTATTGAAGCAGAAGATGTTGAAGCTCATCACGTTGGAGAGCAATGTGTTGGAAGACCAAATCTTAATGAACAAGGTATTCAAGAATCAGAACATGGTGAATCGACTAATGAAAGTCCTCGTGGACCGTCATTGGAATAGATCGCCAAAACGACCAAAGTGGTTGATATCAACACCGATAATTTTTTTGACGGAGTTCCCGAGGCATCGACTTTTTCTGTAGAGCCTTTGCCAGCGGTAAGCCTTTTTTTTTACTTAATATATATTTATAGTTTTTTCAACATCACTCATGTACCCAATGTTTTGTGCAGCCGGTTTTAAATGAGGGTTTTGAAGACTTCGAAGATCTTGAAAAGACTTTGAGCGAGGAATCGAATTCAAGTCCTAATGCTCTTGATAGTGGTGATCATGAAGTTAATGGCTCTAAGAGTGCATTTCCTGAGAAGCTGATTAGTCCATCTCATCCCATCAACACGTTTGACAATTCCTCCAAGCAAAAACGAAAAGTTGTCGAAGAGCCTGAGGTTTCTGAATTTCGTCCTGAGTCGAGCATTTCTAACTTCAAACAAAATGCAGCTATGGCTATATGGGAACTTGGGCGAGACAAGGTTGCGAATACCGATTTTGAGCATATAGACCGTGTTCGTGCAGGAATACATACAGTTATTAGTTCTCTTTCACTCTTTGGTAGTGAAAATTTGGGCTCTCTTAGAACATTTGTTAATGATTACTTCACCAAGGTGGAATCATACAATCAACTAAAAGACACACACTCCCGCCAACTTTGTTTAGCAAGCAAAGATCAATGTCTAAAAGAAAAGAATAATGACTTAGAGTTGGCAAAGGCCGCACATGAGTCAATCAATTAAAAGAGAGGATATGACAAAACGCAAGCTTGCTCAAACATCTTCAACAATGAAGGAACTAGAGATAAAGATGAAGAAATTGAAGGCCGAACATGAAAGACTTTCAACTTTAGTTTGTGAAAAGGAAGAGACTTTAAACCATCAAGAACTTTGTGTTTCAAGGATTGAAGATGAGATAAATGATATAGAATCTGCTCCCATTTTAAGATTTAAGACTCAGAGACTTTAGATAATGTCCGTAAAGATTTGGAAGTGCTAGAAAGGAGTTGAAGAATTTTGAGTGGAAACCTTGATTTCTTTTTTTTTTTCATGTAGATGCGCTATTTTTTCCTTGGTGTAAAATGGTTTCCTATTTATATGATGCAGATGCACCTTTCTTTTTTCATTCTTTAATCCGACATAGATCCTGTTTAGCAATTATTTTCATTTATCCAATAATAAACTTTCAGTGATATATATATATATATATATATATATTTTTTTTTATAATTTTTTTTTTGGGGTGAACTTAAATTTCTTTAAGTCGCTACGTACCTTTAAAATAAAAAATATCAAGTCATAACGTAGTTCATAGTAGTAGATTTTTATTATTTATTTGCCATTCACATTTTAAGCTCGTGCGGGCCAGGAGCACCATGTAGTTTATACTCTTACGATAAGGAGTGTTACACTCTTAAGCATAGAACTTCTTAAGAAACTTTCCGTTGATCGGACCAATTTTTAATCCGTCCTTATCCACAATCTTGTAAGCTCGTTAGTGTAGACTTCTTGAACAACATAGGGTCCATCCCATTTAGGTGTGAACTTATTTCTCGTATGTCGTGTCATGATGATAGGTCTTCTAACAAATGAGTACAAGATCCCCAACTAGAAACGAACGAGGCTTGATATTTTTGTCGAAAGCTTTGCTCATTCGTGCTTGATAACACCGCAATGCTTGCTTTGAGCTTCAAGTCTTGTTTCATCCAATGCTTCTAACTCTTGGAGGCGGAGTGTTGCATTTTCTTCAGCTCACAACCCTTCTTATACGGCCATTCAAGTGATGGAATTTCTCTCTCCAATGGAAGTACGGCTTCTACTCCATAGACCAAAGAATATGGTGTGACTCCTGTGAGGTGTGCGATGCGTAGTCCGATAAGCCCACAATGCTTCACCGATTCTTTCCCGCCAATCCCTCTTTGCCTTGGAGACTATCTTCTTCAATAGGTTGCACAAGGTCTTGTTAAACGCCTCGGCCAACCCATTTCTTCTTTGCATTGTATATAGATGACTTGTGTTGTTTGAAGTGGAATTTTTCACACAACTTATCTATCAAGCTATTGGAGAATTGTCTTCCATTATCCGTTACAATGCGATGAGGAATGCCGTAACGGTAGATTATATGCGTTCGGATGAAATTTGCAATATTTTCTTTCTTTGCTTCCTAAGAGGAATCGCTTGACCCACCTTGAAAAGTAGTCGGTCGCAAACCAAAATGTAAGAGTGACTCTGCGATGACTTTGGAGTTATAGGGCCTACAAGATCAAGTCCCCAAGCCTCAAATGGCCATGAAGCAATGGTTGGATGAAGTGGCTCTGGCGGTTGGTGTATAAAATTCGCATGGACTTGACAAGCTTCACATTTCTTTGCGTACTCCATCGAATCTTGGACCATAGTAGGCCAATAGTAACCCATCCTTTTTAGTGAAAATGAAGCTTTGGACCGGACTAATGAGCACCACAAATTCTCGAGTGCGCTTCCACTAGTGCTATATCGACTCATGTTTTCCCAAGCATCGAAGAAGGAGTCCTTCGTAGGAGCGGCGATAAAGAGTCTCTTTGTAATAGACAAATCGAGCGAGATCTTCTTCTTCGTACATCCGCCTTGCGTCGGGCTCTGAGAGGAGCTTCCCATGTCAAGGTAGTCAATGATGGGTTGGCGCCAGTCTTCCTCTTCAATCACATAAAGCAGATATTGCATTAGTCTCATGATGTCCATTTTGGGTGGTGGTATGACCCATCTTTGTGAGTGTAATGCTCATACTTTCCTCATCGAGAGATTGTGGCACAGTAGCAAAGTTAGCCAATGCATCGGCCCTATTATTTCCCGACCTTGGGACATGCTCTATGATGAAGCTATCGAACTTCTCTAATAATTGTCTAGCATATGTGAAGTACGGTTTCAGGTCTTCATGCTTTGTATCATATTGGAGTAGGACTTGGCTTATCACTAATTTGAATCGCGAATATCTCTATATACTTTACGCGCCGATATCGATGGCCATTTGAAGACCGATTATTAAGGCACGATACTCTGCTACATTATTTGAGCATAGTTACGCTAGAGTGAAGCTATAAGGCAACATATGCTTTTCGGGTGAAATAAAGACAACACTGCACTGCACCACTTTTCTCGTCTTTGCACCATCAAAATACATTGTCCACGGGTTTATGACCTCAACGGTGAATACTTCTTCATCAGGGAAGTCTTCACACAACTTCCAGTCTGAGGGAATGGGGTGGTCTGTTAAGAAGTCTGCCAATGCTTGTCCTTTCATAGCTTTTTGCGGGACGTAAACAATGTCGTATTGTTGAAGAAGAATTGCCCATTTAGCCAGACGTCCTGAAATTATCGGTCGGGACAAAATATATTTGATTGGGTCTGCTTTTGCAACTAAACGTCACGGTGAACTTTGCATGTAATATCTCAGTTTATCGATGGAGAAGAAAAGAGCCAAACACATCTTCTCAATGGGAGAGTAGTTTAGTTCTGCTCCTGTGAGAGTTCGGCTTAGGTAATATAGTGCTCGCTCTTTTCCACATTCTCCTTCCTGGGCAAATAATGCCCCCAATGATCGTTCTTGTGCGGTGATGTACAAAAGCAATGGTTTTCCGGCTATAGGGGCGCCCCAAGACGGGAGGGTTAAGCAAATATTTCTTTATGCTTTAGAAGGCACTTTGACATGCCTCATCCCACTCAAAGATTTCTCCTTTCTTCATCAATCTTTGAAAAGGATGGCATCTACCAACTAGGTTTGAAATGAACCTTCGATGTAAGCTAGACGCGCTTGAAGACTTCTAAGCTCGTGTAAATTCTTTGGTGTTTGCATCTTTTGTATCGCATCGATTTTGGGTGATCTATCTCAATTCCTCTATGTCTCACGATGAACCCTAGAAATTTTCCAAGTAACTCCAAATGTACATTTGAGAGGATTCATCTTCACGGTGATACTTTCTTAGTCGATCGAAGACTACCTTAAGCTCTTCTAAGTGATCTCGCCGCTTTACTGATTTAACGACGAGGTTGTCAACATAGCATTCAACGTTTTTATGCAGCATATCATCAAAAATCTTTACGCATTGCTCACGATAGGTTGCACCGGCATTCTTGATCGAACGGCATAACCTTGTAATAATATATTCCCTTTGGAGTTCGAAAAGCGATCATTTCTTCATCTTCAAGAGCCATCCTTAATCGATTGTAGCTCGATGACCCATCCATGAAAGATAAAGCTTCATGTCCGAGAGTGGCATCAACCATGATTTCGTAATAGGCAATGGAAAATCATCCTTCGGACATGCATTGTTCGGATCGCGAAAATCAACACGACACGAAGTTGTCCATTCTTCTTTCATCGAACAATGTTGGCGATCCATGTTGGGTATTTTACTTCACGGATAAACCCGGCTTCAATCAACTTATTTACTTCGACCTCTATTTGTGGGATAAGTTACGGTCTAAATCAGTTTGAGTTTGTTTGATCGGTCGTGATCCAGGTTTAACAGCTAGATGATGGACTGCAACTTTTGGATCAAGTCCCGGCATTTCCTTGTATGACCAGGCAAAGATGTCCTTGTATGTAGTAAGTAGACTTAGATACTCAGTCTCTTCCTTGGGCGTAAGCAACGTGCTTATGAAAGTTGGGCGCGGATCGTCTTCTGTGCCAAGATTTATTTCTTTAAGCTCATCTACCGTGGAGTGAATGTCATCTTCTAACAGGAGTGGTGCTTCATTAACATCTTGTTCACCTACCTCAATCTCTGTCTCTTCTAGGACGGTGATGTGGTGACATAAAGCCTTGCTTTCTTCTTGTTTTATTTTCTCTTTTCCCGGATTAGTGAAGACAACATCACGCCGCTTTACTCTCAACGAACCTTCAGTTTCAATGGTAACAAACATCTTTCTTTTCATGCGAGACGGAACAACGCTGCAGATATCTTTGTTGCTCCTCATCTTGCTTGGTAAGTTGTCTTTGACAGTTCTCCCCAAGCTTTCATGAGAGATTCGGTCAAACACAGACTTGGGATGCCCCCGATCTTTTGTCGTGGTTAAGTTTAATCTTTGAAAAACTGATTGTCGGTTCAAATTTGTAGTTGAATTTGTATCTTCCTCTCCCTTTACTTGTCTGCTTAACCTTTGAAAGATGGGTGGTCGCACTCCACCCCAAGATAGAGTTTGTTTTTGCTCTACGGGCCTACTTAATATGTCAAAGATTGAGGGTTTCATCTTATTGATGATAACAGATGTTTCTTTATTTTTTCCTGTTACCGTACCCAACCTTTGAAGTGCGGCAACACGAGCAGTTGATGATCCAATGTGTTTAAGGGTGGGTACTTTACGACCGACATTCTTCTCTTTCTTCGATTCTTCAGCCTCTTGAATCGTTATGTGGTTGGCATCTTCCATCTTTGTTTTATCTCTTCTTGTTATGCGAATTGGTTCCGGTGACTTATATCCGAGTCCTTTTCTTGACGTTGGTAGAGAGTAACCTTTCTTCAACAGTTTCTTTTGCGTCAAAGAAAGCTCGGCTTGGTCATCAAATATGCTTAAGCGTTTGAACTCGGTATGTGTCGTGAAATCATATCTGCGTGATTAGCCGTAAGTTTGTATGCGCATTGGGGTCAAATCCATCGCTTGTGCGTTTCTCGTAAAACCACCTTCTTCTCATCTCCTTCGTTCCTCTGACTCCATTGCTTTTTCACCTTTTTCAAAGGAGTGGTGAAACTTTCCTTCAATACTTCGATATCACCTACTTTCAAACTTTTAGAACATTCGGCGAAAGGTGCTTCACCCTTTTTTCGTCTGGATATAGGGACATAGCGTAAGATGGGTGAAGTTGAAAGTTTCTCATCTTTTGGAGCCTTAGGAGCTGCTAGACTCGTTAAAGCCTCTATCTTTCTGAGGCATGACTTTTCTTCTCTCACTACCCATTTCTTTTTTATGTCGGCCTCTGGTTTTAGCTTAGCTTTTTCATTCTCTTTTATCGCAGGGACCTCCTGTGGCACTGTTTTCTCCACAGTCTCGTTCTTTGCATAGAATTTTGCATCGCGAAATGAGACTCGGCCTCCAAGAATGGATTTGTGTCGGCTTCTACTTTCTTAACCCCATCTTGGTAAAACTTGAAGCATTGATGCAACGAGGAGGTAACAACTCGATTTTCATGAATCCAGGGTCGTCCCAATAGTAGTCGATATGTTGTCTTACAATCTATAACATGGAACAAAGCATCACGTGACTCACCGCCGATGATGACCTCAAGTCGTATCATGCCGATCGCTGCTCGTGTCCGCCTTGGTTGAAGCCTTGGATTAATAACTTGTCGTCGAAAGCTCTTCCATGGGGATGCTTAGTTGCTTCAAGGTTACCTTCGGCATTATGTTGACAAATAGACCCATTATCAATGAGGATTCGCCCCACTTTTTGCTCTCGTATATAGCCCGAGACGTACAAAGGACGGTTGTGAGGCTTTGAACCCAGCAATAGATCCTCGTCTGTGAAACTTATGGACATGCATGCCGAACTGTGAGCGTGTGTCACAGGTATTTTGACATTCTCGCTACTTGAGTCTAATAATACCTCAATCAGAGAGTTTTTATCTGTTTGAGGAAGTGATATCAAATCTTCAATGTTGAAAGAGAGCGTAGCTTTAGGCTCAATGACAGCTTTTGAAGAGCTCGCTGAGTCATCACTTGCGCAAATTGCATGACATGAAGCAATGTCTATCACCTCATCTTTTCCTTCACGCAAAAATTCCTTCGGGATGAAATCAGCCAACGTTATAGCATGACGTGCTCGTAGAAAATCTTCGCTCTCTTCTATAATGGGCTTAGATTTCCTTACACATCTTCTGCCTCGTTTCTTAGGCAATCTCTTCCTCTTCGACTCTTGAAATAAGCGTGATTCTTTATGAGCATAAGTTTGTTTTTGTTTCCTGCGACGGGTTACAACAGTCCAACCTTCATTATCATCTACAGTTGGCTCTAAAACATATCTTTCTTGAATGGAAGCTTGTTGAATATTTTCCCTTTGAAGGCTGCGGTTTTGACATTGAACAACAACTGGCTCAAAGGAACCAAATTGAATAAGGCATTGAGACCAACGCGGTGTTGCATCATTGGGTGGTTGTACTTTTGGTGAGGACCACAATGGCATGATTTGCTTGAGCTATCTCTTCTAAGTCCAAACTCAATCTTTTTTTTCTCTAGCCAACCTCAGAATCAACTCTTTCAGGACGAAGCATTTCTCTATGGGATGGCTGACGACGCGGTGATATTTGCAGTAGTTAGGATCATTTACCTTGTCTAACTCCTCGAGACGCTTGCACTCGGGCAGCTGGATGAGTTTTGCTTCCAGCTGTTGCTCTAACATGTCAAGCAACATCGAGTCCGGAAATGGATAGACTTTTTCTTGTCTTTCTGGCGTTAGACGACGTCGTTGCTCTACAACTGGTCGTTTCTCAGCTTTTGTTTCCTTTGCTTTTGAGGAAAACTTTAATGGAGTTGCACCGATGGTCATTGACTCCTTTGCCACATTTTTTGTAACTTTTTCCGTGGGCTTGAAATCCTTCTTTTCCTTACGGGTTTCTAAGACCAGAGAATCTTTGTTTCCCTTTGCGTCAATGCTCAGCTCCATATCATGAGCTCGGGTGGCCAGCTCCTCAAAGGTGCGAGGCTTGATTCCTTTCAGGATGTATAGAAGTCCCCAATGCATGCCCTGGATACAGATGTCGATCGCGGATGTTTCAGTGAGGCGATCTTTGCAGTCCAGACTTAGAGCTCGCCAACGGTTAATATAGTCGATTTACTGTGCTCTTCTCCGCCACGCTTCGCATTTGTTAATTCTATCATGCTGACAGTCCGTCTCATGCTATAGAACCGATTGAGGAACTCTCTCTCCAACTCTTCCCAGCTATCTATAGTCTCAGCTTCAAGATCAGTATACAAGTCGAACGCATTCCCCTTTAACGTTCGGACAAACTGCCTGACGAGAACGTCTCCTCGAGTTCCAGCGGTTTCACAAGTCTCTACGAAATGAGCAACATGCTGTTTGGGGTTGCCTTTTCCATCAAACTGCTGGAACTTAGGCGGTTGGTATCCTGCAGGCATTTTTAGGCTGTCTATTCTCTTTGTGTATGGCTTGGAGTACAAAAGAGAACTTTGAACTAGCCCACCACCTTGAGCTCTAATAGTGTTCGTGATCAGGTCGTGTAGCTGTTGGACAGATAAGGAAGCGACTGAGGTTGAGTGTAGTTGTGGTTGTGCCTCAAAGAGAGGGTTCTTTCCTTTTTCATTGACTCTCTCATGTGGACTCTGGCTTGATTCAGCCGTCTCTCGGTTCTGCATTTGATTTTTGAGGTAAGCGATCTCTAAGTCTCTTTCCTCAATTGTCTTCATCATCTGCTCGAGCTTTCTTTCAAACTCCACCATTCGATCATCGCCTCCATCACCAGCCATCATAACAGACATCACATCAGGATTAGATGTCTCCTTTGGTTGATCAACGCTAGGACTGACTTGGTCAAATAATGGGTTATCTTTGATGACGATTTCATCAAAGGTCCCTTCTAGTAGTCCTGCAATTCGTTTTGCGATCGCCTCTGGTGTTACTTGAGGCTCTTTGCTCTCGACGGACTTGGAACGACTACGCGTGATAGGTCCAGTATAGTTTCTTGGAGCAAGTACCTTCGAGGTAGTGTTTCTTTCTTTGATTATGCCTTCTGGAGCAGCGGTCTTTGATGTGGCCTTTCCAGACATTGTGGCTTGATTTATGTGAGAGATTGAGATGAGAGGTAGAGAGATCCCACTGGGCGTGCCAATTTGTTAACACGAGATTTCCGGAGAAATTTGGTTTCGTGGAGTTGAACTTGAATTTGAGATGATTTTGCGAAAGTGGTTCGATCTCTATGCTTGATCCTCTGATTCTTTCTCTCTGAATGAAGAACAGGATGAGCGTTCTTCGTATTTGGTTGCTTTTGAAGTGGATTTCAAAGGCCGTTTGATCCTTGGAAATTTGGAGAGTCTTCGATTTGGTGGAATTATCTCTGGAGCTTCAAATTTCTCCCCCCCTTGAAATGAAGAGAGCTCCTCTATTTATAGAGTTCTCATGCATCGTGGGCTTGGGCCCTAATGGGCCTTTGGGCCTGGGTCATGGGTTTGGCTTTTTGGGCTTGAAATTCATGGTTCGGTTTACCTGGTTTGGTTTTATTTTGGCCAAATTCAAGATAAACCAATTTATTTTATTTAAATTAATCTTGAGAAATATTGTCCCAAAATTTAATTTAATTTCGCCATTAAACTTGAGATAACGACGTGGCAGCTTGTAATTGACCGAATTTTCTCAGTCAACAGCTTTGTTTTGTGTATTTTTAATGTCTTCTTTCATGTTTTTTTTCTTTTCTTTTTTTTTTTATATAGTTTCTCAATTTTCATGAATTTCCAAGTATTAAACTTTAAGTATTAATAGTTATTATTTTTTAAAAAAATACACATTCTATCCCATTTTTGAAATCTCACCTAAACTTGGACTTCGATTCATTCCGGCAACCAAATACTCACTATCGTTGAACATCGGAACCAATTCAATTTCACAATTTCATTTTTCAAAGACAACAAATCTTGCCTAGCCTTCAGATCAATTTTTGTCAATTACTTCTCGAACGATGGTTGCACGCTCCGATCAAGTTCGGCTTCATCGGCCGCTACCAAAGTAGCCGCCTCTCTAGTACTTCTTGTTCATTATCGGGTGGAGGTTCATTGACTGGATGGTTATCTTCGTTGACTATAATTTTTTATGTTGAGGTTAAAGGTTGCTCGACTATCGAGTTGTAGGAGCAGATGATCAGAATGAGAAGAGGTTGGCTGGAGAAGAGGAGAAAACTGGCATTGGAGTCAACTGATTGAAGCATCCACGAACTGATTGAATCTATTAGCAAACTAATTGAAGGCTATCAACTAAAAACTAATTTAAGGTTATCGACTGGAAACCGAAGGCTATTAACTGAAACTAATTGAAGGTAAACAATTGAAAATTGATTGAAGGCAATCAGTTGAGAATTGATAGAAGGCAATCAGTTGAAAATTGATTCAAGACTATCAGCTAAAAATTTATTGAAGACTATCAGTTAAAGTTGATTGAAGACTATCAATTAAAAATTGATTGAAAACTATCGGCTGAAAATTTAGATTGAATTCTATGAGTTCGACTGATATAAGTCAATCAATTTTTAGAAGTGAATTAGTTTTTTTTAAAATAGAAGATTATGTCCCAAAGGAATTAATTTGAAAACATCATTTGCTAAATCATTTAGATTGAACTTTATGGGTTCAACTGATAGAAGTCAACAGAAGTTAATCGATTCATCTTATAGAAGTCAATCAATTTTTTAAGTGATAGAAATCATCGCTTTTTAAAGTTACGTAATGATTGACGACATAATAATTAAACATAAATATGAAAAATAACTAAAATCTGTAAAGACATAATATACTTAAAGACATTGTTACATAGTGATTGAACTTGAAATATGAACATAAATATATTGATTAAAGACATAGTGATTGAAAGCTATTAATTGAAGATTAATTGAAGGCTATTGGCTGAAAATTGATTGAAGGCTATATTGGCTGAAAATTGATTGAAGGCTATTGGCTGAAAGTGATTAAAAGCTATCAATTGAAAATTGATTGAAGACTATGAGTTGAAACTGATTGAATGCTATCAACTGAAAATTGATAGAAGGGCATTTTGGACATTTTACAAGAGGCGCCCCATTTTTCTACTATATGTGAAATATTTTCAAAAAAATGTTATTCTTGGCATTTTTTTGAATTTTTTTGCTATTCATGTAAAATCCCCTAAAGGAAAACGTAAAACTAATTAAGGATGAATTTAAAATTAAAAATAAGTAAAAAAGACAAATAAAATATTAATAAAAAGCAATCCAAAAAACAAAAAAGGGTTTTGTCAAAAAAAAAAAACAAACAAAGAAAGAAAGAGAACGAAAAAGGTACAAATGATTAGAGATGTCGACGGGGCGGGGGTGGGGTTGGGAACGGGAAAGGCTTTACCGTCCCCATCCCCGCTACTACTTTAATTTTTCGTCCCCACGAAATTCACCGTATTATTTTGCAGGGACCGAGGCCGGAATTCCCCATGGGGTACTTGCGGGGAATGGGTTTCGCGCAGTAATTTGTCATTATTTGTTGTTTTTTTAGGTTAAAATATCATTTTAGTCCCTGAACTTTCATCAATGTTTCATTTTGGTCCCTCGATTATCAAATGTTCAATTTTGGTCCCTAGACTTTCAGGTTTGTCCAATTTTAGTCCCTAGACTTTCATATTTGTCCAAATTTGGTCCCTAAACTTACATATGTCTAATTTTAATCCCTTAACTTACCAAAAAGTTTTAAAATAGTCATTGTGAATTAAAAATATAAAAATAAAATGCAAATAATAATAATACAATCCCTCGTCTTCTTCTTCTTGCCCTCTGTCTTTTGTTTTCGTTTTTGTTTTTTTTTTCTTTGTTTGGAGGAGAAGAAGTTAGCCAAAATGTGAGGGAAAAACCATATGAACAACTTCTTTAAATAACGTAAATACCTTGAACTCCATCGTCTTTTGGGCTGCAATTTTATTTTTATTTTTTTGCCAACTTTAACATTTTTAACCTTACCAGACCGTCCAACTATTTTTATTTATGCATACATATGTTGATATGCAAACTAAGTTGAGTATTTTTCTTGATATTTCTATGGACATTGCTAGCTTAATCCTTAATTTGTTGTGTTTCATTCACTTTTGGGACATTTCAATCTCTCTCATAAGCACCTCCAACTCCCCAATTGTCGCCACGTCATTATTGCCGCCACCAAGTTCAGCACTAGAGTTCATCTACGTCGAACTTTCAGAATTACTTGCAAGTTTTTTTAAAAAAATATTTCATTCCTACTGTTATGTTTCATCCCTCCAATTCAAATGAATTATGCCGAGAAATTTCATGCTCACGATGCTCCATGCTTCATCCTCTGCACAGCTGGTATATTATTAACAAAATTGGACGATTTGGTGAAGTAAAAAATGTTATAGATGTCAAAAAAAAAAAAAAAAAAAATCGTGCATAGCTTGAATTGCAGCCCAAAAGAGGAAGGTATTTATGATGCTTAAAGAAGTTCATATGGTTTTATCCTCATTTTTTGGCTAACTTCTTCCCCTCTAAACAAAGAAAAAATTAAACAAAAACAAAAATCAGAGCATAAGAAGAAGATGAGGAATTGTATTATTATTATTATTTGCACTATTTTTTAATTCACAACGACTATTTTTAATTTTTTTTGTAAGTTAGAGAGATTAAAATTGGACATATGAAATTTAGGGACTAAATTTGGACAAATATGAAAGTCCAGTGACTAAAATTGGACAAATATGAAAGCTTAGGAATCAAAATTAAACATTTGAAAGTCGATGAATCAAAATAGAACATTGATAAAAGTCTAGGGAATAAATGGTATTTTAACCCTTTTTTTTAATATAGTTTTCAACAGTTTTATTTTAATATTTTTCATATCAGTGTTTTCTTTAATTTTAAATAAGCAATGCCTATAAAATGAGTAAAAAATGAGTAAAAAAACTATAAAGATGACTCTGTTGTTATTTAAAAAAAAAGAGCTACGATATTCTTTTTTCTTAAATCAATATGCACCTATAAAATAGGTAAAAAACTATAAAAGAGTTATTATACTGTTATTCTTTTTCAAATAGTTACTGTATTTTTATTATTTTTATAAAAATTTACTATATTGTTTTCACAGTGGGTTGACGCAGGGCCCAGCCCCACGATTTAAATACAAATAAAATATAAAGAAGAAAAAAAAAAGGTATTTTGGTCCCGTCGTATAAGTTCTATTTTGGTCCCTAAACTTTTAAGGGTGCGTTTGGGGCACCGGTTTGGTTATTATAGACGGAAGGTTATGATAAACGGTGGGTTATGATAAACGGTAGGTTATTATAAATGGTGTTTGAGGGGCAAGTTATTATAACATGGATTATGATAAACGGTGTTTGGGAGGCTGGTTATGTAACAAAAAGTAATATATGTAAGGTGTAGATAAACGGGCACGTAGGTTTAGATAAACTCGCACGCAGGTTTAGGTAACCACCGTTTATAATAAACGGTGGGGCAAACAGCGGTTGGGTTATTATAACCAACTCGGCCGTTTACATAAACGGGGGCCCAAACACACCCTAAAAGTCCAATTCAGTCCTTGAACTATTATTTTTGTTCCGTTTTGGTTTCTAAACTTTCAAAAGTATAATTTTAGTCCTTAAACTTTTAAAAAAATTTAAAAATAATCCTTGAGCTAGAAAAAAAACTTAATCATGTTAAAATTGATGAGATGGGAAAATAATAATGATAAAATAAATTTATATCATCTTCTTCATCTCTCTCCCTCGTCTCTCAATCTTGGGAAAATAATAATAATAAAATAAATTTATATCATCTTCTTCGTCTCTCTCCCTCGTCTCTCAATCTTAAGAAGTGTGCATTTCGAGTAAAAAAGAAAAGCATAAAACCTTAATCCAAATTAGAATGAGTCGAGGACACTTCATGAGAACCACCGTCCCTCTAATTTATTTTTCCACTTTCGCCGTCGCCATAGCCGAACTTCATCAGATTGCTGGAGAAAAAACCCTCCAAACGCTTTTGAATCATCTCCGGGCTCAAACCGATCCCCTTTGTTTTGGCCAAAGACAATAGAACAGATCAACAAAAATGGAGGACCAAGAAGCAGCTTTCCAAAATGACTCTATTAGAACAACGAAATTTATTAACTGAGACAGAACATAAAACTAGAGAGTTTAATTGATTTAAAGGTCTTTTGTAGTGTTCTTCTTGAATTAATTAGTTTTTTTTTTAGAAATCCATATTGAAATTTGGGATTAAGGGTTTATGCTTTCTCTTTCTTTTTTTTACTTGAAATGCACAGATCTTAAGGGTGTGTTTGAGCCCCCGTTTATGTAAACGATCGGATTGGTCATAATAACCTAACCAATGTTTGCCCCACTGTTTATTATAAACGGTGGTTATCTAAAAGTGCGTGGCCGTTTATCTAAACTTACGTGCCCGTTTATTTAAACCTTACCTATATTACTTTTTGTTACATAACCAGTCCCTCAAACACCGTTTATCATAATCCATGTTATAATAACTTGCCCCTCAAACACCATTTATAATAACACACCGTTTATCATAACCTTATTTATTATAACCTTCTGTCTATATAATCAAACTCGTGCTCTAAACGCACCCTAAGAGTGAGAGATGAGGGAGAGAGGTGAAGAGGATGATATAAATTTATTTTATTATTATTATTTTGTTATCTCATTTATTTTATCTATGGTTAAGTTTTTTTTTTAAGGACTAAAATTGGACTTTTGAAAGTTGAGAGACCAAAACGAAACAAAAATGATAGTTCAAGAACTGAAATTGAACTTTTAAAAATTAAAGAACCAAAATAGAATTTATATGATAGTTCAGGAACAAAAATAATATTTTACCCAAAAAAAATGAAATAAAAGAAGAGAGAGAAGAAAATAAAAGTATAAATGATATATAATAAATAAAGAGAAAAAAAAAGGAAGAAAGAGAAGGAATAAAGCCACAATTGAAATATCTTTCTTTTTTTATTTCGAACGCTAATAAATATAGTGGGGTGTACATGGGTTGGGTTGGGTAAGGTTAAGGGTAATTTTTTGACCAACTCAAAAATTTGGGTCGATCAACTTTTTAACCCAACCCAACCCAATTAGAGTTTCAACCCAACCCAACCCAACCCTATATTTTCGGGTTGGGTTGGGTTCATCGGTTCAAAAGAATTAAAAGTTGAAGGCAAGATTACAAATTCGACGAAAACACTAATTATTTCAATATTTGAAAGTCAAATACCGGTATAAAATTTGACTAAATATAAAACTAATTTTGTAAAGAGTATGAGATTTTTTTAAAAAAGATAAGAATTAATTTTAAATTTTAAAAAATATTGTATTTAACCTAATAAGAGATAAAAAGATTAGATAAATTCTTGAGAGAAAAAATGTTTGAGAAAAATTGAAGTTTACTTGCTCATAGAAGGAAAAAAAAAGCAAAAAAAGAACAAGAAAACATAAAATAAGAAAAGATGTACAACTACTAAGCTATCAACGACTTTACACTGCAAAGATATGTTAAGAATATATAAATATTTATATTCGGGTTCCGGGTTGAACCCAACCCAAAACCCGCGAACCCACGAACCGACCCAAAATTCCGAGTTTACTAAAAATCTAGCCCAACCCAAATTTTAAAAAACATAACCCAACCCAACCCTTACGGTTTGGGTTGGGTAGTCCGGGTAGCTCGGGTTACCGGTTTTTTTGTACACCCCTAAAATATAGTATTATTTTATATTTTTGAAAAATCGAAACAATATTATACTATTAAATTTAAAATTTTTGGGGGACCCTAGTCCTTTAATAGGTCACCCCTGTCAATAACAATATTATCTTCATTTATATATTCATGATCTATCCTTATGTAATTAATACAAGTACTATTTTGTTTGTATTGTAAGGTATACTTTTATTAAAAAAAAATTACATTTATTCAAATTTATATTCCTTGAGTTGAGTAAATATGAATATTAAAAAATTTGTACCGGATAGTGTAGAGTATAATTAAATAGAATGTTATCAACAAATTAGTTACAAGAAGTAACTTTGTGGCAGTGATATATTTAGAGTACTAATATTTTGTTTAACATTACAGATGATCATCGATTAATCAAATTTATGGTGTTCCATTTTCCCTTAACCAAATGAACTACAAAGACGATAAGTAGGAATAACTATAAGATTTTGAACTCTAGGACAAGTTAAACCAAAATTTTCTGTCATATTCAATTCATATGGCAACATATCATTTGGGAGTTCCCAATCAAAACAGTGAACAAGTTGAGCTAGCACCAATTGAACCATAGTTAATCCCAACTGCATTCCAAGGCAACCTCTGCCACCAGCTCCAAATGAAATCAACTGAAAATCTTTTGCCATCACATCTTTTGCCATCAATTGTTGTAGAAGAAGTGTCCATTGCTGCTGCAAGTATATCCTATAGAAGCCCAAGAATTCAAAAGGATTTGGAAAGTGATCTCAAACACAATTGATATTCACAAATTTGAGAAAACAAGAAGGGTTTGTTTAATCATCAATGTTTCTAGTTTGGATGCTGGCATAAATATGTTTACTAATAATAAAAATAGTACTCTGTTTTTTAGTTCAATGATGTTGAATTGGATTACAACATGAAATTTGGTAATTGATTATGTACTTTTGAGGTTGGATGAAATCCTTGCTCCTCATAATACTTGCCTTTCAATTGAAACGTACGTTGATAGGGTTTACATTGAAAAGTAAATATCTAAAGAAAGTTTGTTAGAAATTTGGTTATAAATAAAGGAGATGTGTACAAGGACTCATATCAAGTTTTTTGGCCATTTTGGTATGAGGCTTTAGAGAGTATTCTAATGGGAGGTTCCAAGTACTTAAAATTACTTGCTTAATTTAGATCTTATTTATTTCGTAATTCAATAGAGCACAAATCTTATTTATATTTGGGGTAAACATAGAGAACGTATTAACTAGTGCTATACTTCTTTCTTTGAATTGAAGTCGAACTCTATATCTTCCTACTTTAAAGTGTGACTTAATACATTTAAAGTAAGTTTTAATACATTGGTAAAAGTCACAACTCTCATATTCCTCTTGAAAAAAAAAATTTGCAGATACTATATTGATTGGAGGTGTTTGACAAAAGGAGATAAAACCAAAGGGATGAAGAATAATTCTAATTACCACATTTTGGATACCAACAACCATTCCCTCCATAATCACTATTCATTCTCTCCATAATAACTATTCATCTCTCCCATAATCACTATTCATCTTCCTATACATTCCTCTCCTAACTATTTTTATTCAACCACTTTTCATTCAACATAACTATTTCTCATTCTTCTCATAGTCAATAATTTGTTCCTCATAATTGTAAACTCAAATAATCGTTTTTCATTAACATTCTCTACATCTCAAATAGAGATCACTATTCATTATAATAAATCGACCTACAACCCAAACACAAATAACAGTTCCTCATAATCATTTCCTTACTTCAAACACATATAATCATTCTCTTATTTATCATCTTAACTTGTATTCTTCTTGTATCCCCATTTCTCTCGTAATCATTTCATTTCCCTTGTCTAAATGACCTAAAAGAGAATTGAAAAATATATATATATATATATATGCATAAAAAACTTACCAGCATTATAGCTTTAATGGCAGAACGATCTACTTGATACTCAAACTGTTGAGAATCAATAAGCTGCAACATGACATCAACAAAATCCTTGGTGGATTTTCCATCCCTACCCTCAAGATGTTCATTAATAATCCTTTCAAAAAATTCATCATACACCTTATGAACAGCTTTCATCTGACGAGTCAAACCTTGAAGGTCAAGCCACGCAATGCATGGAATAAAATCCCCCAAATTAGGAGCAGCCCCTAATTGCATTCCTTCTTCAATCACAGCCTTGAACCCTTTCTCATCAAATTCCCTATCTTCATATTTCTTCCCAAACGCCATCAAACAAGTCATGTCTGTGGTCAAAGCCGCCACTTTACAGCTTAGATTCACAGCTGCTCTATCACGAGCCGCCCCTTCGAGATATTCAACCAACAAGCTAACCTCCTGTTATAAAAAAATGGAACAACAATTAAAATGAAATATAGAAAAATTTTCATTTATTAATGCTGAGTTAACTACGCCTAAGTCATTTGTCAAATGTGAGAACTGTTTTATTTAGTAAATAATAAATATAAATGCTTGGTAAAAAAAAAAAAAAAAGATTAGAGTTGGAATAAAATTATACAATGCATTCTTCTAAGAATACAATGATCTAATACATAAAAGTCCAATACCAAAACTAAGTAATCATATGCAACATATTTCAAACGTATCTTAAAGTGTTCAAAAAATTCAACAATTCATATATCCCGACCAATTGAACCCAACTTAATTTAAATTGGATTGGGTTGACTTATAAACTTCTTTAGGTTGAATGAAATTTTCACACGTTGAGATCATTCTTCCCAAAAATCGATTTGACTTGACTTGAGCTAACACCAATTTATAATTAGTTTTTAAAATATTCTTTTTACCTATAAGTATATATACATATATTTATTGTTTCTCAATAAATATATATATATTTAGTCATTTTATTCTCGAAAATTTTTAAAATATTTTTTTAGATTAAAATATCATTTTGGTCCCTCAACTTTAAGCTTTGTTTTCATTTTGGTCCTTCAACTTTTAAAAGTCTAATTTTGGTCCTCAACTTTATTTTTTCTACTTTGAGTTTTGTCCCGCTTTGATCTCTCGACTTTGAATTTTGTCCCATTTTATTTCCTAGACTTTTAAAAGTCCAAATTTAATCCTTCAACTATCAATAAAATTTTAAAATAGTTTCTAACTTTAGTTTAATGTTAACCCATGGTTAAAAAATAATAGTATTTTATTTCTCATCTATACCTATCTGTTTCTCTATCCCGATCGATCTTTCTCTCTCCTCCATACTTTATCTCTCATTCAGCTTTATTTCCTCTGGAAATGGGAGTGATTCTGAGTTAACATTTTGGCTTTCAAAGAGAAAGATCAATCAGGAGAAAGTTATGTAGGAGTTAGGTGAAAATTGTAATCTTCAAGATTTTGTGAAAATGTTATTGGATGGCCATTGATAAGGTTTGTGTGGATAGCAATCGATAGAAATAGAAAGTGATAATTTTGTATATGCCTTTACATGTAGGCCATGTGTGGCTTTGTGGGGTCAACTAGTTCAACAGTTTGGAGGGTTTAAATGAACCGGATTTCTAAACAAAGCCTATACTTTGTTTAGAAATCTTAACTGGTGGTGGGATTTAATTTAAATCCATAACATATATTTTAGGTCAGTTAACTATACTTTTATTTAAAAAAAAAATTACTTTTATTCAAGTTTTGCTTTGTTGGATCGGCTTTTTAAATTATAGTAAATTATATGAGTATTAGAGAATTTGTAAGCGCATATAAACATCTTTTTTTTTCTCTTCTCAAAAAAAAAACTTCTTTTTTTTGCTAAGCAACTCAAACATTTTTATTGATAAGGCGAAAGAGAGTTAGGTTAAACACTTCGAAGGTTGAACATCCAACTTTTGAAGCAATGACTTAGCAAAATAAAAGGAAAAAAAGAAAAAATATTTTTAAAAAAGTTTCCCAAAAAAACGAACAAGTTCATCAAGGACCGGACCACTTAAAAATAGGGCAAATGGTTAGAGATACCCTTGAAACGCGATTATCACTCCAAAATGTGATTCCATCGTCAAGCATGCTAACAAGACTTCCATTTAAGCTTCGTCGAGTGAAGCGAGAGAGGTTTTCAAGCTTCGACGATCCTTAACGTGTGGACTGTCAGTCGAGTAGCACAAGATCTCCATAGAGGAGCTCGTGCAAGATGCTGACAAACCTCGTTTGAGATGATGTAGAGCCATCAAGCGTTACCGATCGAACGCCTACTGAGCATCCAGATTTATTACCGAGAAGCAAAAATATCCTAGTTATGCAAACATAGCACAAAGAAGTGCTAACGCCAGTGAGTGAAGTCAGAGGAGGATGGTGAAGAAAGGGTTTGTGTTTATTGAAAGCATTGAGAGAGAGAGAGAATATTTAGATAGAGACTCCTTGTATGCACACATGAACATTAAAATTAATTACAATGTTATCTTTGAAAAGTTATAAGTAACTTTGTGGCAGTGATTTATATATTTAGTGTACTACTATTTTGTTTATCAATACATATTATTTATTAACAAAATTTATAGTGTTTAATTTTCCCTTAACCAATTGAACAACAAAGACGATAGGTAGGAACAACCATAAGATTTTGGACTCTAGGACAAGTTATACCAAATTCTTCTGTCATGTCCAATTCAGATGGCAGCATACCATTTGGAAGTTGCCAATCAAAACAGTGCACAAGTTGGGCTAGCACCAACCGAACCATGGTTAATCCCAACTGCATTCCAGGGCAACCTCTACGTCCAGCTCCAAATGGAATTAATTGAAAATCTTTTCCCTTCACATCTAGCTGGCTACCAATAAACCTCTCGGGAAAGAACTTTTGCGAGTCAATCCAAGCACTTGGATCTCGGCCAATAGCCCATGCATTTATTAGTATTCGTGATTTTTTGGGAATGTGAAAGTCATCAACAATGCAATCTTCAAGAGACTCGTGAGGAATCAATAATGGAGCCGGTGGATATAGCCTCAGAATCTCCTTCACCACCATGTCTAGATATTCCAAGTGTTCTAAGTCCGATTCTTCAACTACTCTGTGTAAACCCACCACTTTTTGTAATTCATCTTGCAGTTTCTTCATTACCTGTGGATGTCTAATGAGCTCTGACATTGCCCATTCAATTGTTGTAGAAGAAGTGTCCATTGCTGCTGCAAGTATATCCTACAAAAGCCCCCAAAAAAGAAAAGGATTAATAAGTGATCTTAAACACCAT
This sequence comes from Sicyos edulis, assembly GCA_036507275.1. Classification (NCBI taxonomy): domain Eukaryota; kingdom Viridiplantae; phylum Streptophyta; class Magnoliopsida; order Cucurbitales; family Cucurbitaceae; genus Sicyos; species Sicyos edulis. The sequence continues at coordinate 6,731,435 of CM071855.1, read as the reverse complement.
TGATATTCACAAACTTCCCCAAACAAGAGGGGTTTAATCATTAATGTTTCTAGATGGATGCTGACATATGTATGTCTATGATTAAAAATAGTACTCCCTTTTTTTCAATGATGTTGAATTGGAATATATCTCTCCGAAGTAAACTTTGATAATGGATTATGTACTTGTTCTTTTGAGGTTGGAGGATTAAATTCTTGTCCCTAAAAATACTAGGAGCTGGCGATACTTGATTCTCACTGAAAGGTACATGTCAATTACACTTGAGGCGAGCACATAAAATATATTAATTAGTGTTATATTTCCTTTAAGTCAAAGATTAAAATCTTTAAATCATAATGGTCATTTACCTAGAAATTAATTTCCTATCGATTTTCTTGACATCTTAATATTTAGAATATTACTATTTTCAAATCCTATGTGAGTGGGTGTTTGAGGTAAAGAGATCTAGAGAATAATTCTCTTTACGTAACTTTGACCCACCAACAATCATTTCTCTCATAATCACTTTTATTTATCACTTTTATTTTTTTTATAATTATTACTCATCTCTTTCATAATTACTTTCATTCACATAAACACTTTTCATTCTCCTTATTATCACCACGTTTGTTCACCATAATAGTCATTGTCTACATCTCAAGTACACATAATGTTTCTCATAATCATTTCCTACCCTTCAAATAAAGGTATCGATATCTTAATAATCATTCTCCAATTAATTATTCTCTCTCCTATTCGACCTATATTTTCATTTCTCCAAAATTAATCGATTTCGGTTGCCCCAAACATTCTCAAAGATAGTTAATTAAAAAGACTTACCAACATTATAGCTTTAATGGCAGAACGATCAACTTGATACTCAGACTGTTGAGAATCAATAAGCTCCAACATGACATCAACAAAATCTTTGGTGGATTTTCCATCCCTACCCTCAAGATGTTCATTAATAATCCTTTCAAGAAATTCATCGTACACCTTATGAACAGCTTTCATCCGACGAGTCAAACCTTGAAGGTCAAGCCACGCAATGCATGGAATAAAATCCCCCAAATTAGGAGCAGCCCCTAATTGCATTCCTTCTTGAATCACAGCCTTGAACCCTCTCTCATCAAATTCCCTATCCTCATATTTCTTCCCAAACGCCATCAAACAAGTCATGTCCGTGGTCAGAGCCGCCACTTTACAGCTTAGATTCACAACAGCTCTGTCCCGAGCCGCCCCTCGAAGATACTCAAACAACAAGCTAACCTCCTGTTGTTATGAAAAACGGAATAACAATCAAGTAAATTAAAATAAAATAGGAGACAAAACACAACCATTTTTGTGGTCATTAAGGATATGTTGAATATATCCACTAACAGTGATGAGAACGATTTTATTGAATAGATAAGAATATATATATATATATATATATATATATATATATATATATATATATATATATAATAAAATGAGAGCAAGGTTTGAAAAGAATTTATATAATGCACTCTTCTAAAAATAACTTGTAGCTCAATGCATAAAAATTGAAAATCAAGTAATTGTAGGCTACTTCAAAGGCATCTCAACACTAAGGTGTTCATAAAACTCACTACTCAATTAACCCGTCCAATCTATTAGAGAATATGGGGTTCCACCTCAAAACCAATTGGCAATGAGAGGAGTAACTCATATCTCTTTTATATTGATGTTGGACTCCCCACTTTTCCAATGTGGGACAATTGAGATCTCAACATGCCCTCTCAAGATGGTGTCTCTTTTGGGCTCACCAATCTTGAATCGGATCTCAATTTCATTTTTATTGGACCGATACTCGTTTGGGCTTTTATGGGCTCTCACTACTAGAATTCTCACACTCCATGACACCTTTCCACTTAGAATTAGGTGTAGGAAGAAAATAATTGTGTCATGAAAGCCAAAAACACGCGTGTTTGGAGGAGAAGACGAATATTTTTTATATTTGACCAAACTTTGACTCTATTTTAGAGTCATGAAATAACATTACATTATATATTTATTTTATCACTTTGAAAAAACACGCTACATTTTGGGGTTTCAAAAGGAAAATTAATATCTTATTTCTCCCAAAAAAAACCCTCCCTCCCCTCCTAAGGCGATGGCGTCTGCACCCACCTCCGACATTTGGTTCTCTTTTCCTTCCACTTCACTGATCTCTCATTCTTCTTCAATTCACGCCTCTCCAATTCTTCAACCTTATGTTCCTTCATTTTAGCGCCGCTCAGCACCTTCTTAGCACCATTGCAGTCGCCGCTGGTGGATTTTCTCCACCAAACCCGTCGCTGCCACTGATGAACCCCTCACACAGCGCTAGACCATCATGGAGCTTGTTGCCAAGACGATGAAGGCTAGGGAAATGATCATCGAGCGGAGATTGAAGTTTCCTGGCATTTTTCACTTGGGAATTTTCACAAACACTTGGTGGGTGTTTTTGTTTTGAGGTAGGGTTTATGATTTGTATGTGGTATTGTGTTTTTTATATCAATTTCTTATGTAATTGTTCCTAATTCTGTTGCCATGAAGTTTTAAGCTTCTTTGATTTCTAGGGTTTTGTATTCTGATTATAGATATAAGTTTACATTATTATACTTGTTGGCTTTTGTTGATGTTGCTGGAACTATAATTTTAAGCTGCAATTAAAACCTAAACTTTTTACTTGCTGCAAAAAAAAAAAAAAAAAAAAAAATTGTTCTTTCTGATTTGTGCGCCTACAATAGCCGTCATAAAGAAATTTCCTTATTGTAAATATTTTTTTGTTCCTTCTAATTTATAAACAGACTCCACATTATTTTCCTTGTTGTTAAATTTTCTTATTTCTAATTGGGAGTTTCTTTAATTCAAGAAACACTCATCTCATATTTGTGAATATAGTAAAAATATCAGTTCTCTATGTTATTTTGCACATGGCATAAAGTAGTTTAAAATTATGATTTCGAGTGTTTTAATAACAGGTGTGCTAGTGCATGATAACACAGTCTAAATTATAGCATGTGACGAGGCTCATATAATATATATATATATATATGAATTAGGATTCAGTTGATCATGAGTATTAGAATTAGTGAAAATCAATTCTTTATGTTAGGTATCGAATCAATTCTTTATATGAATTAGGATTCAATTCTTTTTCTGTCATGTATCTGATTCAATTCAGCAACAGGTTCATCCTCCTTGTCATCCACCTCACTATCCTGTTGCTCAGCCACCACCCCATTCTCAAGCCCCAACTCAACACCATTCTCAGCTTCCCAACCCACAGATTAATCAATCTATATCAATGACGCCTAATGCACAATCCCAAACACAAAATCTACCAACATATACTGCAACAGGCTATCATTATTATCCCCAGCCGCAAAATCACCAACAAATACAATTAGGAGTTCCTCAAAATGTCATGTTAGTGCATGCTCAAGGTGAGGCTCACCAACCATCCCAACCACCCGTTCAATTGCAGCCTCAATTACCACAACCACCTCATATGCCAACCCAACCTCATATGTACCAAAATCAACAACATTCGACAATGTTGGTATCATCCAATTAGGTTCAAAATGTTTTTGCAACACAACTACTTATACCATCCCATTTCCAACAACCTGGAGGCCTTGTACAGTCATCCAACCAACACTTTTGATGTTCTTTTTGGCTCGTGTTGTTCCTATTATGCCACAAGCCTTCTCTGATTTTGGTTATGATTTGAGAAATACTTTTTTAGTCATTTGTTCCAAAACTTTGGTGGGTATGATTCTGGCCATAGTGTTGATATCAATTCTATGTTAATAGTTATAATGCTTTAATATTTACCTAGTAGATTTCTCCTAGTGTGCCTGGATTAGTTTCAAGTCCTTATCATGTAAGATATGTTTGTCATTATCATTTTTCCTAGTGTGTCGGGTTATTTGAATGTGTTGGTTTCTTTTATCTTTGAAATTGATTGTAAAAATGTTGGTTGTCTGAATGTTTTCCTTTCTTTTTCATTCCTCTTCTATGAGATATTATCCTTGACATGATTTATGTACTTTTGTTTTTGTTCAGATCGACAATGGAGTTGGGGGCTCTATTTTCAACTAAAAGTTTTGGAAAAGTGGAATAGAATTTGAAATGGGTATATCTTACAAAGGAAACAAAGAAACATATTTGTACCATTTTTTTACAGACTTCTGCAATACAACAATATATCAGGAACAATGTACATGAAGTTTGGTAACATACCTATGCTTGAAACTTTTAGATCTTTCAAACAATTCATTCACATAGTTGGCATTTAACTTACCATATTGTAGGATTCTTTCATTGATTGATTTAGTTCTTATTTTTTAAACAATTTTATTGGTTTTAAGTTGTATGTAGATGTGTTTATCAATTCTATATATCACTTATTTAGGCTTCTTTTCATAACCATTTGGTTTTTTATTTTTGGTTTTTGAAATATAAACTTATTTTTACTCTAATTTCCTACAACGTGTTTCATCTTTCAAACCATGTGTCCATCTTTCCTTAAAAAAGTATGTGAATGCCAACTACAATAACAAAAATAAGCTCTTGGATGCAACTTCTTTTTGCTTTCAAATTTTGGTGTGGTTTCTAAGAATATAGGTAGGATGTAGATATCAAAGTAAGAAAACACATATGATTTTGCTCTCTGGGTCTATTTGTTTGTTTCTGGTGGAAGACAATTTGATTTTGCTTTTTTTTTTTTTTTAAATAGCAGAAATATTTACTTTTTAATGATTTCTTTATATGTTGGTGTCAAATTTACGTATTAAATGATGCATGCGATTGATAAAAATTTGATTTTGTTTTTTTGTTTTGAGAATTAAGTTTATTAGTCCTTGTTTCTTTTTTTATATAGACTAACATGATGTCTTTGTCATAATCTCAATTGCTTCCTTTATTTGTTCTTTCACTATCTTAGTTTTAGTTGTGGTTATGTATGATGTGATGTGGTTTTTTGAGATGAGGATTACGAGAATGTCGATTTGTTGTGTCTCGTAGGCAATGAGATAGAGGAGAGCACATGAGTTCCAATGTTATCAGAAGTGGAGCTCCACAGCAAGGACTGCATAATGAAACCCCAGTTAGTGCAACCCAACTTATTGAGTGTTTTTTCTTGTTTATAACAGGGTCCCTATAGGATTGAAAACGATGTTGAGCCATTGACAGGTTGTTTTCTTATTTAATGTTTTCATTGTCTTGGCTTTGTCGGAACTTGCATCATTTTAAGAATAATTTAGTCCATTTTAAACGTTGGAGTTTGTTTATATGATTTCTTTATGAATTCAAATTTTGGATCGAACATTTAAGAAGATTTATTATTAGATTTAAATATTGGATTATGCTTTTTAAATGAACAATGAATACAATGTAATAAAATATGGGTTAAAAGTAAGATTAGCGTGAAGAATGAATTAAAATAGGTTAGGGAAGGTAGATGCCATTTAGAAGAGAAGAATTAAGTCGAAGCTTACATATAATAACTACTTGATGCAAGTTGCTAATTAATGTTTGGTTGGAGGAATATAACCCTCGTCCCTATCCTCATTTAATCACTAGAAAGAACTTTTTTCAATTTTCTAACGCCGGAAATCTATCTCTTTTCCCTTTTTCAACGTGAGTTTTCTATTTTTCCTATTAGGCTTTTGTTTAGTTAATTTATTGTTTGTTGATGGAGTATGAGCATGGATTCTCTCTAATGTTGATTGTGTTCATGCTCTCTAAGTCTGAAATTATTTGTTGTGTTCAAATTATGTGACTACCATTGTGTTTTCGTGTTGTTTGAATGTGATTTGGGGATTTTCTTGGCTGCTCCAAAATCAATATTGTAATCAAACAATCATTTCTTTTGAATATCTATTTCTTCAACTAACCATTATGGATTGACTTAGTGGTCAAGATCGCTGAGGTTCGAATGACAATTGGGGAAGGTACTTTTGCAAAGGTAAATTCACTCTAACACTGAGACTGGCAAGAGTGTTGATATGAAAGATCTGGATCAGAGCACTAGCAAGAAGGCTATGACAATATAGGAGGGATTAAAGTCCTTTACCGAAAGGGTATAGGCCTTGAGGTAATTATTGAATTTTTTTCTTCTATAGGAGTGTGATCACTTTAATTTGTGTTTTTGTTCTTACTTTAATATATGTATATTAGATTGATAAGGACCCGAAAACCCCATTGATTGTGGCTTCAATGATTTTTTAGTTTCATAAAAAAAAAATGTAATTCAGTTAATTTTTATTGTAATTCTGTTATTTTTTTTCTCAACTCCAACGTCTTTGTAGATTGGTTCATCACCTCCATCAACACCTAAACCAACCACTTCTTGCACATCGCATGTTTGTCAAATTGAAAAACTGTTATTTTCTTTCTCTTAACCCTCCTGTCAAAATCATATTTCTTAATTCAAGTCTTTTTGGTATTTGTGGGACAAGTATTTTATCCTCATTTTTTGTGTACTATTTGGTATCTAATAAAAATTGGTATCCTAAAAAACTCCCTTCATTACTTATTTCACAGGAGATAGGTATTGGTACAAGCAGTGATTCCTTCTTTTAGTACTTATTGAAGGTTGGTAACTGATTAATATAGTAATAACTTATTTTTTTTTATTGGGAATTGGTACACAATGCTATTATGCAAACTTTTTGTTGGTCATGCTCATGTTATATTGTAAACTTGCTAGTTTTCTGTAAAGCAAAAATGGAAAAAAATGGTGGTTGAGAGGATGACATGTGTGGCCCATGACTCAACTGAAGTTGGCGGCAAATTTTGGTGTAAAAATAGTGTCGTTTTGGCTGTCTTTAACCCCATTTTTTTCGGCAAGACGTGTATATGGGTACGTTTTTTTTCGACGAACCTTCAGCGGCTCATATCTTTTGATTCAGAGGTCTGTTTGAGGTGATTCTTGTTGTGTTGGATTCATCTTTTTGTTATCTTTCTTTTTCTATACTGTATGACCCAAAACAAGTGAGTTTCAATCTTTTTTTTTTCCTGATCTCCAACAAGTGTTCAAATGAGATTGTTTAAGCATTTCGGGGCTGTTTTGGACTCATTTTACCTCGGGTCTTTTGCGGAATATGTTGTGAATCACTTATATATGGATTTTGGGTGAGTTTTCTCTACTTTGGTTGAGTTTTGAACGATGATGGGTGAGTACGTTTAATCTAAACACTAAGAAGTTTGGGGGTCTTTGTAGGAAGGAAGCGTCGAATGGTCTTAGTATTCCGAGCTTCACTCCAGGTAAGTAGCTAAAGACTCTATTTTATTTTTTGTGCTTGATAGTTGGATATCGTTTGGAAGTTAAGGTGTGGTGTAAAACATACCTAATAGAAATAGAATTAGCAACATGTGGTCTTTTCCTATTTATGATTTTTGCTTTAAAGGCTAGAGTGAGGTGAAGCTGGTTTTTAGATAAATGATGTGTTAAGTTTGAGATCAATGTTGTTAGAAGGTCTTAATAGACTGAGAGAGCTCAAGTTATTGGTAAGGTTTTTTTTTTTTTTTTTTTTTTTTTTTGTAACAACTTCGTTAGTTTATGTAGTTGAGAGTTCGTTTCATCTCCTCGATAGCTATTTACTTTGTAGTTTATACTCACATGTCTGTTTCACTTTTCTTATGCAGATTTTGTCAAGTGCAAGGTGACGAGACATGATCAAGTTCGTTGGGCTATGAGAGTCGGTGTCTAGTTCGAAGTTTAAACCATGGAATGACAAGCTCTTAGTGGTGTTTGTTATTTGAATGCTATGTGTGATTTCTTTCATTTTAGAAGCTTTATGTGGTCTCATATGAACTAGTTACTTATGAAGTCTTGGGGTGTTACATTTTTCAAACTCATTGTAGACATTTTAAGAATTATAAATTTGTTGATATTGATTTTTTTTCTTGTTCAAGTGTAATGTACAAATTATTTAGTCATATATGAAATAATATTTGTTGAATAAGATTTGTGGGTCATGTATTATAAATCTTTCTTGATAGGTAAAAACACAAACAAAATAGGTTTTAAATAGGCATAAAAAAGTGTCATGACAACTAATAAATTGACATGAATAAATGGTCATATTACATAAATTGATGACTATAAAAAAGTGTCAATATATAAGCTATAATGACAATATTAACGTGTCGTTAATACTTCTTCAATAACTATATATGTGTGACATCAATGATTCAACCATGACTAAAAAAAATGTCATAAATAACTCAACCATGACTATGTATATGTGTCATTAATAGATCAACCGTGACTATAATAAAATGTCATAACTGATTTTACGATGACATTTGTAAATTGTCGTTATTATTACATCAATGACTCTGTATATGTGTTATTAATGGTTAATCTATGACTATAATATAGTGTCATAATTGATTCTAGCATGACACTTTACTATAGTGTCATGGTTGAATCTTCCGTGACAACGGATACAATGACTCTTGATTTTAGTCATGGAAAGTGTTTATGACTATAAATTATAGTCAGATCTGATACCATATTAGAGAATATGTGGGGTTCCACCTCAAAACCAATTGGCAATGAGGGGAGTAACTCATATCTCTTTTATATTGATATTAGACTCTTCCACTTTCCAATGTGAGATATTTGTGAGATCCTAACACAACCCAACTCACTTAATTGGATTTTTTTTTTTAGAGTACAGCAACTAAATTAACGGATTAGTTGGGTTATAAATATATATTTTTAAGTACGAATTGAGAGAAGGGAACCAACAAATTCTACATAGAGAACACAATTATCTTAAATAATATGAGAATCAAATACTGATTTTTAAACTCGAACTTAAAGATTCACCAACTTGAAGCTTTAAAATTGTGTTCGATAATTTTTTTTTTTTTTTAATATTTAAGATTATTTTTACTAAATTTCTTACCGGTCATCTTTTATACACATTTTTTCTAACTTTTAGTTTAGTTTCTAAAAATATAACTAAGATATAGATATTTATGTAAGAAAAGATATATAGTAAAATAATGGTTAAAATACCATTTTGGTCCCTCAACTTTGGAGTTTGTTCCATTTTGGTCCCTAGACTTTCAAATGTCCATTTTTATTCCCTTGACTTTGTAGTTTGTTCAATTTTGGTCCCTTGACTTTGCTGTTTGTCCAATTTTGGTCCCTCAACTTTCAAATGTCCAAATTTAGTACCTAAACTATCAAAAAAGTTCAAAAATGATCCTTTCGTCAAATAAATTTTTTTCTCACTCCTAAATTATTTTCTCTCTCTTCCATCTTTCATCATTTCTCCTTCTAAAAGTTTTATCTCTCTTAAATCCACCTCTCTAATCCTCTTCTCTTCTTCTTTTTTCTCTTATTCTCTCCTCAATCCATCTCATCAAATTATTTAACATGAGATCATTTTTCTAAATAATAACTTTCCTACTTTGATTTGTCACTTTTTGTTTTCTAAACTTCATAGTCTACCATGGAACAAAAAAGAAAAAGAAAGAAAATAAAGAAGAAAAAAAGAAAAGAAAAGAGGGGAAGAGAGGTGGATTGAAGAGAGGTAAAATTATAGAGAGAGAAATTATGAAAGATGAAAGAGAGAGAAAAGAATTTAGGAGTGATAAAAAATTCATTTGACCAAAGGACCATTTTGAACTTTTTTTATAATCTAAGGACCAAATTTGAAAACATTTGAAAGTTGAGGGACCAAAATTGGACAAATAGCAAAGTTGAGGGACCAAAATTGGACATTTGAAAGTTGAGGGACCAAAATTGGACAAACAACAAAGTTGAGGGACTAAAATTGGACATTTGAAAGTTGAAGGACCAAAATGGAGCAAACTCCAAAGTCGAGGGACCAAAATGGTATTTTAACCTAAAATAATTATGAGAAGTTTAAATTTCAAAAATAAAAAATTCAAAAGAAAATGTTATCAAATGGGACTAAATTAATTCAAAAAATTTATTTAACCTAGTTCATATATGCTCCTATTGATACCTGTTTCCTCATGGACTTGAAGGAGTTGATTTTGAAGTTGCTTAGCAATTCGAGAGTACACATTTTACGCATGGTGCGCCAATAAAGGCCGTAAGGTGCAAAGGCCAGATTCTTCTGGCGGTAAGACATGTGCTTGGATGCCTCGGAAGAGGGGCGGCTGGCGAAAACCAGGTCGTGGGTTTTGAGGAAGAGCTCGGCGGCACGTGGGGACGAGACGACGACGGCGGGGACTAGGCCTAGCTTCATGCTCATAATGGGTCCATATTTTTGGGAGAGTTTGTGAAGGTTTCTGTGAGGGAGGGTTCCTAGAAGATGGAGGCTCCCTAGAAGGGGAAATCCTTTTGGGCCTGGTGGTAATTTCTTGGATGGCCATGAGTACTGGACAACAACACCAACAACAACAACTATTATTGTGATCACCCAAATCAAAGCCATGGGATTTGATGGCTGTGCTTGTTGGAGATGTTTGAGTTTATAAATGGGTTGTGGGCTATTTCAAAAAAAAAATATATTGGGAAATTTATCATATTAGTCAATTCAATAATTACAGTTTCAAAAAAAATGAACAAATATAGTTTTTGGTATTATTCAATATTGTCGTATAGAAACAATATAGTCATTGATATTATTGAATATCGTCACATACTTTTTTATAATATTGGTATAATAAGTATTCATAATATAATATTAAAACATATATTAATAATTAATAGTTACATACCTTTTTATAATATTGGTATAATGAATGTTTATAATAGGGGATTTTGCATGTATAGCAAAAAAATGGCAAAATATTTACACCTATACCACAAAATCAAAACTAATTCATTTGTAGCAAAAAATTCAAATTGAATTCTATCACTAATTATTGATAGATGTCTATCACCGATTGAGTTCTATCACTAGTTATTGATAGATGTCTAATGTGTTATACATTCAATTATTTTAAAAATTGTGCTGCAAAACTAATACAAGAGGTAGAATTTACTGTAATATAGTATTAAAATATTTTAAAATTTTCCTCAGTTTGTAATTCTTTTATAAGAATAGCTCATTCAATACAATTTCTTTTGATATAATGTACTATAGAATGAACTGCTTATTACCTTTTAACTTCTCAAGACCTTCTACCACTAGGCTATTTTAGGATGATTTTATAAATTGGTTGGAGAGATTTAAATTTGTTTCATAAGTTAATTTTATACTTTTATCAGTGTTTAATAAGTTAAACAATTTGGTTTTAAAACGGTATTTTCTAGATTACAACAATTTGGGGATTTGAACTCATAATTTTTTATTCATTAAATGTACATTGATACCGCTGAGTTATAATTTTTATTGGCGATTTTCAATAGGTCTAAACTTTAGGTTTCATTAAAAAAAATGGTCACAATGTATCTATTTGAACTTTTTATTATTTTAATATTTGTAACTGTTCGGGTCAGCTTGTGTGCATTTCTACCTGATCCTACAACATTTGGATGTCAAAAAAATTTGTAGGAAATTAATTTATAGATAGGTGTCACCATGTATTATTTTAGTTTAGTGATTAATATACTGTGTTCTATTCTTTTTTATAACCAATAGAACACAAAATCAAAATTAACAGTTTATATTTTCATTATTCACAAAATTTAATTTTGGGGTGTTTTTCATGAGTAGCAAAAAGGAAGGAAAAGAATTCTATCGATATCAAAATTAAAAATAAAAATAAAACCAAATATACAAAAATTGATTCAATCAAATCAAATTAATAGTCCCAAAATTGATAAATTTCAATCTAGTGAAGTGAATAACTTGGAAGTTAAACTTGAAATATTTTTGCATGCATGAAATGTTTTTAAAAAGTTGTTGTAGTTAAATTAAAGATGCTAGAATTTGCTATCTATGGTTGAATTCATTTAATTTTTATACATAAAACAAGTTTTTTTTTTTAATTCTAAGCATCTCTAATCTCAAGACTTTCAAAAAGAAAACTAGAACTCATGGACACAATGTTAAGATCCGACTATTGTTCCACGTCGAAAAGTGGAGAGATCTTCTAATAATTTATAAAGTAGGTAGGTTACTCTTCTAATAACCAATTAATTTTGATATGAATGTCTATATAATTTGTGTCATCTAAACTTTCAGATTAGAGACTTATAAAAGTGCCTAATAGATATGTTTCATGCATTTTAAATTTTGTGTTTAATTAATTTTTAATCTACCATTACTATGTAATGTTATATATCATATCTTTTTTCTAAAGAAAACAAATACTAACATACATAAACTTAAGAGCCCATACTCTAAATTTTTAATTTAAGAAAGAGATTGAAATATCCTATGCATTGAAAGTGAAATTGGTTTATGGATTTTTCTGATCATGGGCGGCAAAATAATTTCACAATAGTTAAATTAATTTGATGGGGTTGATGCAAAAATACAACCCAACCCATCCCTATCAAAAAATTTAAAATATCTAACGTCTATTCCATTTTCATTTCATTAATGCAACAAACAACGGTGAACATTAAATTTATTAGAGACTACCGATTGAAAGGGACGCACACAGCATAAAGCTTTGTTTGGGTCGCCGGTGTTGCAATGGATTGATCCAAATCTAAGATAATGATGGGTTTACAAATTTAATAAAATAAGAGTTCGAATATCGATTTTTAGGATCGAACGTATAAAATGGAGTTGAAATAGCTTACCACCGGCACCCACCATATAACCAACATGCCCATTCGATTTTTTTTTTTTTTTTTTAATCTTTTCTATTCTCTCCTCTCTCTTTCACACATATAATTGACAATTTATATTAAAAAAAATGGAATAGAAAATAATTTATTTTTAGATGGATGACATAGTATCCAATATAGTATCAAAATTTATTAAATATAAATAGGCATTCAATTTAGTAAATGGCCAATAGAGCAGTAGTTCAAGCGGCATCTACATCTTAAAAAGTAAATGAATTTTGGATATGATCTAATATAAGTGAATTATTTCTCTTATTATAAATATGTCTCGTGATTATAGTCGAAGTGTGCGAAAGTTGATCTGGACAATCACAAATATTAAAAATAATAATAAGTGAGCTATTTTTTTCTCATTATCAATTATTTTCAGATTAATACTCATACCATCTAATAATATTTGAGTGGAAATTGTACATTGGATCAATTCGATTCATAATATATATTCTGATCATTTGAGTTATATTCATTTGATGATGTATCGAAAGATAGCTAACTAGCTTTTTTTTTTTGTACCGATTTTCTGGATCGAACAACCAACTATGATGTTGAACTAGATGGTAGTATTAATTACCACGAAACGTTCACTCTTGTTGCTAAGATCAACTCGATCTTAGTACTTCTTTCTCTCGTTGTCAACTCTAAATGGTCACTACATCATCAACTAGGATGTAAAAAAAATGCATTCCTCAATGTTTATATGAAGAGGAAGGTGTGTATATGGATTAATTTCCACCTAGATTTAAAGTGAAACTTAGAGTTAACAAACTTTGGAAATAGAAAGAGGGTTTATATGGTCTCAAACAATCTCCAATGGCATGGTTTGAATGGTTGGAGAATGTAGCTAAAAGTTATGGGTTTTCTTAGAGTCAAGCAAACTATTATATTTGCTACAATTATACCGGCAATAACAAGATCGCTATGTTGATAGTATATGTGGATGATATAATTCTTATCGGCAATGATGAAGCTAGGATAAACAAACTAAAGAAGAAACTAGTAGTTGAATTCAAAATCAAAGATCTCAGAACATTGAAATACTTCTTAGGGATGAAATTTTCCATGTCAAAACATGGTATTCTTGTCTTTCTTTCTTTTTCTTTTTTTTTGAAATAAGGTAATCACGCCCGTCCCTAAGCCAGGCACCAGAGACATTGAAGGAGTAGTGTCATAGATGAATCTCGAACCTATGACCTTAAGGGGAGCATACCCTCAAAGCCCAAGTCTTCAACTACTACGCCACCCCTTGGGGATAAAACAAGGTATTCTTGTCAATCAGAGAATATACATTATTGACTTGTTGAAAGAAACAGGCTTTCTTGGGAGCTGAACAGCTGAGACCTGTTGAACCAAACGTAAAACTACAAGTAGCATACGAGGAAGAGGTAAAAGATATATAAATATATTAAAGACTTGTGGGAAGACTTATTTATCTATCTCATACAAGACTAGACATTGCTTTTGCAGTAAGTATGGTGAGTCAATTTATGCATGCACTAGGCTATAATCATTTTGAGGTCGTTTATAGAATCCTGAGATACTTGAAAGGGACTAAAAAAAATGCATATTATTTCAAAAAAATAAAAATTTCAATATTGAAATATGTAATGGTGTTGACTGAGCAGGAAGCACCACATGTAGAAGATAGACGTCAGGTTATTGTTCCTTTGTTGGAGGAAATCTAGTCACTTGAAAAGAAAAAAAAAACATAATATGGTAGCTAGAAGCAGTGTTGAAATAGTGGTGTGATTTTAGAATAAGAGAAGAATAGATAGAGATGGACAGAGAAAATTTTAGAAGCAGAAATTGTGGGTTTTTTTCTGTATTGTGAGTATCTTCAACATGACCCTAAGATAGTTTCATATAGGATCATGGATTAGATCTGAATTTTTGGAATCAAATACCCGCTTAAGTTTTTAACACTGTAATTGGGTCTAAACTTAGATTTTTAAAGCATATGGGTTGGATAAGAATTTGGAGAACTATTAGCCCACATAGATCTTTGATATCCTTTTTTTTTTTTGAAAGTCGGGAAATCGAATATTTGCTCCCCTATACCTGAAGCACCAGCGGTCCGTCCCTAAACTATGGCACTGAGATACTTCGAAGGGTATTCTAGTTTAAGCGTTTTCCAGTAGTCTCGAACTAAGGCTCTCTTAAGGAAGCATGCCTTGAAGGCCTTAGTCTCAACCGTTGGGCGGCCTCTTAGGGACGATCTTTTGATATTATATTAGATAGTATGAGGTGTTCCACCTCAGAAACTAATTGATAATGAGGAGAGTAACTCATGTATCTTTTAAAGAAGTGAAGATTTCTCTCTTTTCTAATTTGGGACAAGGTGAATATCGCCAACAGACACAAAGAGGAAGAAATTAACCAGAAGAATAGAAATTCTTTTGAAGGGACAGAGTAGAAATAGAGGTTTGAAAGTTACTTTTTTTTTAGATTGAGATAAGGGAGTGGCAATCAACATCTTGTGCTTGTTGCCGGTAGCGAAGGAGAACCGCTTGGGGCGTGATTGTTTTTTGCATTAATTTGAATTACACATCATGTATTAAAATCCATATGGTGGGTTTAAGTGAACTTAGGTTAATTGTGAGATTAGGTTAACTAACCAATTGTGAGATGTGTATTATTGTGCTAGTATATAAAGCACCATGTGACTTCTTCTACATTTGGGAGTGAAAAATCATAGCCACTAAATTGAGAGCTCTTGATTCATCAATGACAATTATGAGTGAAGATGATCAAGATTGATCATCTTACATTCTGAACAATGGAGTGGTTAGGCTGGTCCGAACCACTTTACATCCGGCGTGCTATCTCTTCTTCATTCCTTCTTTTATTGTGTAGGATTTTCATCTGATTTGATTTAGACTAGTTCTACATTTGCAATCTGATTTGATTATGAGTAGATCTAGAAATTTGCACTGCAATTTGCAACATTGTTGTTGGGATCAAAATATATCTACATGAGAGAGATGTTTTAAAATTTTATGGGAAAGATAAGGTTGATAGGAGAGACAATGGGATACCATGCAATGATTAATGATAAGATGAAGAAGGTTCATTGAGAATCATACCCATTGCAATCTAAAATATTAATCATACTAATGTTCACTGAGTGGGCGGCTTGCAAAAACGCGGTCATATGTTTTGAGAAAGAGCACGGCTGATTATGATGATATTTACAAGGCGTAATTTCAGGTGCATCACGTGTTTGTAATTGTTGTATAAACATTTATACAATAATTTGTTAAGTATATACAAAAATAAAAAATCTTGTATGTATTCTATGAAATTATTGTATAAATAAAAAATTATTAAAAAATTTAAGGAGATTTTGTATGTTTAACACAAAAATGGTAAAACATCTCCATCTATAACACAAAATAAAAAATAATTCATTAATAGCAGAAAATTCAAATTGAGTTCTATTAGGGATAGAATTCAATCAATAATATACTCATTTTATCACTGCTTGAATTTTCTATCGGTGATAGAAATTCAAATTGAGTTCTATCACTAGTTGAGTGATATAAATTAATATGCTATAAATGAATTATTTTAAAAATTCTGCTGCAAATATAATACAAGAGGTAGAATGTGTTGGTGATAGTAAATACTCAAAATTCAAATTTAGAAAAAACTAATTCAAATCACATCAAAATTGATAGTCTTAAAATTCATTAGCTTCAATCGAGTGAAATTAGTAGACTTCAATGTTGAAAAACTTAAAACTAAGTTTTAATCAAGTTAAATATTTTATATTTTAATATGTATAAGATAGTTTTTAAAAATTTGTTATAATTAAAGTTGGAGAATATAATTTTTTATTTACAAGCGACCTCATGCTACTAACTATTCATCTCAAGATAAAAACTATGTTAAATAAGCATCCAAACAATAACTCAATTTGGGTATATGGGTTCATTCTATCAATCTATAAACAATAAAACACAAATAGAATTATAAGTTTCTCAACCTTGCAAAATTTTAAATCCTTACCTACTTACAATCTTGGTTTTTTTTTACGTGCAACAAAGAAAAAAATAGAGACGTTGTTGTCTAGTTTTAAGAAAAGTAAATTACTTACTCAAACACTTCAAACTTAGTTCAAATACAAATTCAAATTTCCAAAAATAAGAGACTAAACTCAAACACTCTATAAGAGTTCAAAAGAGTTTAGAGCGCACTATTACTTAATCTGTTCGACCAAACAACCTTCAAATCTATTGGTTAGATTCGGAGGTATTCAGAAGAGTCCAAAACTACAAAAATAAATAAATAAATGGTAAGTGAGATTTTCCTCTAAGTGGTTTTGTTTATAAAGTTAATATAGTGACTATAAAAGTTGTTCTTCTAACTAGAAATTTAACAAAGACAAATAAGATGGAACTAGATAACAAAGACAACCTAGAAAAAAGGAGAAAACTTACCAATCACACTAGAATAAAAAATGTACAACCCTTACCGAAACACACAATAAACAACAAGAAAACGCCCTTTTAGTGCAAATTTTTAAAGCTAGGGATAAAGCTTATAATCTAAAAACAAATGAAAACATCATAAGAATATTGAAAGCTTATTAGGAGTTGTAGCAAAAGAGAAAGTTGAAGTCTTGAATGTAGGGTATGATGTGTTCTTAAACTTTTTGGGATTACTTAGATAACGAATAGGTAATAGCCTAATAGGTATGTTTGTACCTCGAAACCACAACCACTAAAAATCTAAACAAATTTGATATGAAACTCAAAATACAAATGTTTTTTTAAAAATGAAACCCACTATTTCAATGAAACACACAAACGAGCAATTAAAAAAGCCACTAAAAAAAGAACCACATACAAAAGATAACCAAAATTAAATACTACAGTAAAAAAATATTTAAGAACTTATCGTTGTGCTATGTTGAGAGTTATTTGATGAAATAACTTCATGGAAGCTTAAGTATAAAATGAAGCAAGTGAAATACATATATCAAGGTCAATGTTTTAACACATTGATTAAAAATGAATAATTCAATCCTATAAATTTGTTGTCTTCAATGTTTTATAAAATAAATGAATCATATTATTAGTTCATTGATAATATAAGCTTTAAAACGTAAGAGAACGTGATTTATGATCTCATTTTCAGGCATTACTTTAGTCATTTAGATAACAATTTTTCTCTTTTACATTCTTTTGTTAGAAAGGTACATAATCGTTTTAGAATCGTCAACTTAATTCTGATCATTTGTATGCTTATTTCCTTCCTGCCTCTCCTTTGGGAGTTCTTTGTTGTAATTTTTTAGTTTCAATTCATTCTAATGCTACAGAAAGATAATCAAATAAAGTGTTTAAAACAAGCAATATTGAAGTGGGTAATTTCAATCAAAACAATAACAATGACAATAAAGAATGGGACAACTAGGAAAATAGTTAGAATTAAGAAACTAATTAGGGACGTGGCTAAAAAATTTTAGACTTTAAATTTATGTCTTTTTTTTCATTATTTGTTTCTAGTATTTCTTCTTCTTAGGGACGTGGTTAAGAAACTAATTAGGGACGTGGTTATCAAACGGAGCCTTCATTATTTGTTTTTGTTTCTAGTATTTCTTCTTCTTCTTTTTTTGGTTTTTTGGTTTTTTGCATTAAAATATAAAAATCCTATATGTTTAATAACTCATTTTAGCTTTAGGTTTTTGAAAATTAAAAATTAAAAAACATATTTGATAACTGTTTTTTGTTTTCAAACATCCCATTTTGTTTAGATTTTTTTAGTTTTTTACTATTTATTCTTGACTTTTTCATGCTTTTTTAAAAACAAAAACTTGTTTTTGAAAGCTACTTTTTTTAGAATTTAGAATTCCTTTATTATTTTAAAAACATTTTTAAAATTTTAAAAACAAAAATCAAAATTGTTATCAAACAAATCTATTTTTAAAATATTAAAACAAAAATAAAATGATTATCAAACATATTCTTAAAAACTCAAACGGGGTCTTAAAATATCAAACGTCCCTGAATATTTTAGAGTCCAACATTGTATGCATGAAGGAGCACTAAGCATATTTTTATTCCAAAAAGAAAGTCATCTCTTTTTGGTAAATCGACTGTCGAAGAATTTAAACCAAAAAATTTGTAATGGTTAATACGTCGAGAATGTTAGTTGAACTTGTTGGAATGCAAACAAAGTATTTCATATTAGTTATATGAAGGGAAGCTCATGGGTATATAAGTGATGACGACCATGTCCATCGATATGAGGTCTTTTGGGTGGAACCAAAAGTAAATTCATGATGGTGTACGCCCAAAGTGGACAATATCATATCAATGTGGAGATTTGGGTAGGGTTGTCATCCTTATGAATTGGTATCAGAGCCTTCTCCAAACATAACCATGTCGGTAGAAAAAAAAACATTCCAGTGTAGGACAAAGATGTTTGGAGTTTCGAAACAAAAATTTGTGGTAGCTCAATCAAACTGGCAGTGTACTCTTAGGAGAAGAGAAGTTTGGTTTGGATGTGAGCTAGACAAATTGATTAGCAGTGTTCTTTCATGAGAAGAGGAGTTAGTCGGAATAATAGTCATTTTTTGCATAAATCTGTTCTATTCTAGTCTAGATGAATTGACTGCTTGAGGGTAGGTTCAGTCTTTGTTCGAGCAAAGGGTTGAATCTTCAGATGTTGAATCAGAAGTTGAGTCCATGCAGAGACTCGGTGGAACTTTGTTCGAGGGGAAGATTGTTGGGATGCAAACAAAGTATTCCACATTGGTTAGATAAGGGGAAGATCTTGGATATATAAACCATTTTCATTGATATGAGGCCTTTAAGTGGAACCAAAAACAAAGTCATGAAGGTGTATGTCCAAAGTGAACAATATCATACGAATATGGAGATTTGGATAGGGTTGGAACTATGTTGAATTTGGAGAAGCACAAATCATCTGATATTTAAAAAAAAAATTAGAATCATAGTTATTTCTCAAAAATGTCGATGGTGCAGTTGGTTATCTTGATTTGAGTTAATCTATTTCAACTTCACGATTACAGGTTCAAGACTAGAAATCAATATTTGGTTATTTGAAAACAGCAATGCCCTCTAGGTAGGGTTTATTAAAATTAATAGTTAAAAAATTTCATAGAAAATTCCATGAATCTATAAAGTTCATCACAAGCCTCACAAACACACAAAGTAATTAATTTTTAGATAAATACATATAAAAAAAAAAAAAAAATAAGTGAGGTATTTTCTTATCATCAATTAATTTTGAGATGAATTCATACTATCTAATAATTATATATGAGTGGTAAATTGTACATTTAATCAATTTTATTCATAATATATATCCTAATCATTTAAGTTATATTCATGTGATGTAATCAAAGACAACAAGTTAATATATTAAAATGTTACCAATATTTGCAAGCTACTTTATATATCTTACATAAAAGTTTTGGTCCACTTAGTTTGAGACAATCTAGTTTCAATTTTATCCCTGAGCTTAGTTTCCTATTGATCTTATGATATAATTCTTTTTTAAAATTTAGTTTTTATCATGATTTTGAAGCTACAACCAAAGCAAATTTACATTAAACGTAGGACTAACTTTTCCTCTTTAGATTAATAACTGTAGATTTCATCACCTTCATCAAACGGATCTGTGGTGCAATGGTAGCGCGTCTGACTCCAGATTAGAAGGTTGCGTGTTCGATTCACGTCAGGTTCAAATTTTTTTTCTTGATTTTCTTTTTTTAAGCTTTAAATTATATTAAACATTTCCAACTTTAGAAACAAGAGGATCCGTGGCACAATGGTAGCGCGTCCGACTTCAGATCAGAAGGTTGCGTGTTCGATTCATGTCAGGTCCAAATTTTTTTTCTTGATTTTCTTTTTTAAGCTTTAAATTATATTAAACATTTTTAAACTTAGAAACAAGAGGATCCGTGGCGCAATGGTAGCGCGTCTGACTCCAGATCAGAAGGTTGCGTGTTCGATTCACGTCGGGTTCATCTCTTGTTTTCCTTTTTTTTTCTTTTATTCTTAACCCACAATTTTCTCATATTTTCTAATTCGTCCTTGAACTTCGATAAATTTGCGCAATCCCCATTTCTTCATCGAATTTTGGTATCCGCTTCCCCAAATCTCCTTCCACTAACATACACAGTAGTAATGCCCCTTTCAATTTCCCTGCAATTTTCTTCCACATTTACTCCATCTTCTTCTTCCCCAAATTCCCAACTCTCTCGGCCATGGCTTCCACGACCAAGCTCTCTAAGAACGGCCGTTCCGACCCGAGTGGTCTGCGTTTCGACCCGACCCATGAAGAAATCCGCGCCGAAAACCGACCGGTCGGAGGCTGAAGAACTGGTTCGCGATGTTTTCAGAAAGTTCAGCGACAAGGAACCGTTGCTCAAGACATTGGACAAGTACGTCCGTGTTGTGAGAACGGAGCATTGTTTTCTTCTGTTTGAGGAGTTGGGGAAAAGGGATAAATGGCTTCAGTGCCTCGAGGTTTGATTTTCTTCTTTGGAACTATGAATTTGAGCTTCTGGGTGTTGGTTTTTTCAACTTGTTTTGGCTGTTTGTTGAGTACTTATAGATGGGTATGGATGAAATTTGTAAACTGTACACATTTTGGTGAAATGTTTGAAATGAATGGAGTTTGCAATGTAGTTCAAGTTCTATTTGGCATGGATGAAGAATGGGGATCTAAAAAAATTATTTGGGTGAGTATCTCATATTACATAAGTGGACTCCAACATTTATAAGATAGGTGAGTTATTGCTCTTACTCTTAATTGGTTTTGACACGGAACTTATACTATATAATTTAGTATGAGAGTTCATTCAATTAAAGGGGATTCAGTCTACAGATTTAGATCCAACTAAGATGGGTGAATTTGGTCCCCAAGGGGTGGCACAGTGGTTGAAGATTTGGGCTTTGAGGTATGCTCCCCTCAAAGTCCCAGGTTCGAGACTCAGCTGTGTCATTACTCCTTCAATGTCTCTCGGTGCCTGGCATAGGGACGGACGTGGTTACCCTTGTTTCAAAAAAAAAATGGATGAATCCGAAGAAGCATTCATTTTGAAGGGCTTGGTGTGAATGCATTGGAAAAATGAAAAGACCTTGCATTTATAAGATAAAGTGGACTATTAATCTCATCATCGATTGATTTTTAGATGAAATCTCGTACGATCGAATATGTTATTTATAAAATTGGCATTAGATCAAGATTGGTAAACCCAAAAGAAGTACCATCTTAAAGGATATGTTAGAAATCTCACATTAGAAAAGTTAGAAAACCTCCTAACATTTATAAGATTGGTTCTCGTTCTCATTGTGATTTTGAGATGAACTCATGCTATCTAATAGGTGGCTGGGACTAAAGAAGCAAAGAAATTGTAGCTCTGTTATTGATTGTGGACAAATGTGAAAGAGAATCATGAATATTTTTTATGATGTAATTCATTTTCAGGTCTTCAGATGGATGCAGAAACAACGTTGGTATACAGCTGACAATGGGGTTTATTCAAAACTAATATCTATTATGGGAAAGAAGGGCCAAATTCGGATGGCCATGTGGCTCTTTTCTGAGATGCGAAATAGCGGGTGTCGACCCGATACTTCTGTTTACAATTCACTCATCACAGCCCATCTTCATTCCAAGGACAAAGCAAAGGCTTTGGATAAAGTTCTTTGGTACTTTGAGAAAATGAAAGGAATGGATCGATGTAAGCCAAACATTGTTACTTACAACATTCTTACCAGAGCCTTTGCTCAAGCTGGAAAAGTGGAACAAGTTGAAATATTGTTTAAAGATCTTGATGAGAGCATTGTTTCAGCTGATATATATACATATAATGGAGTGATGGATGCATTTGGGAAGAATGGGATGATCAAAGAGATGGAATTGATGCTTTCTCGGATGAAAAGCAATCAAATTAAACCAGATATCATAACCTTTAACTTGTTGATTGATTCATATGGGAAGAAACAGCTATTTGAGAAGATGGAACAGGTGTTCAAGAGCTTATTACGATCGAAGGAGAGGCCGACTCTGCCAACTTTCAATTCGATGATCACGAACTACGGGAAGGCACGGCTTAGAGAGAAAGCTGAAGAAGTTTTTAGGAAGATGAAGGATATGGGATTTAACCCAAGCTATATCACTTGTGAAAGTTTAATCATGATGTATGGCCACTGTGACTCTGTTTCTAAGGCTAGAGAAATCTTTGATGGAATGGTTAGTTCTGGGAAGGACATTCGAGTCTCAACCCTCAATTCCATGCTCGATGTTTACTGCATGAATGGGTTGCCCGTGGAAGCCGATTCACTTTTCGATAGTGCGAGTAGTATGAGGGTGTTACCAGATTCAACAACATACAAGCTTCTGTATAAAGCTTACACCAAAGCTGATGTGAAGGAACTTCTGGAGAAGCTGTTGAAGAACATGGACAAAGCTGGCATCATTCCTAATAAGAGATTCTTCCTGGATGCTTTGGGAACTGTTGGATCTTCACCAGAAAAACGAGTACCTGCAAGAACTCGAACAGGTTCAAGAAACTCAGAAAGAAGTGTGGAAAAACCAGCATCTGCAAGAACTAAGACAGGTTCAAGAAACTTTGAAAGTAACTTGAAAAACCAGGCTGCTGCATAGTTAGGTTAGTTTGAAAAATTTTGTAGTCAATCTTCATTCTTTTGAAGCTTCTTTACTTCTCCTATTGTTGAAAGCTGTGGCAGTTCTACCAAAATTACAGTGTTGTGGAGTGTTAACGAGAAGCCAAAATTTTGTACATATGTTCATTCCTCTTATGGAAATTTATCAATTTGATTACATTTCGTTTATCACAAAGTTTGAGATACATATGAAAACTGAGCAAGTGGTTTCGACCTGTGGAATATATGGATAAATTTGTTCAAGAGATCCTTTTTTAACCGGGCATCGGATCTTCGCTCCTTTATATCCGTGGCATCACTTACCAATCCCTAAACTGTGATACTAAAATACTTTAGAGGACATTCTAGTTTAAGCGCTCTCCAGCAATCTCGAACTAAGAATCCCTCAAGGAAGCATGCCTTGGACTACGGGACTAATTCATTGTAGATATCCTGTGCAGCCATCTGAACCATTTTTGCCTCATTTGCAATTTGAAATTGTGTAAATTTTCAGTCATCGCATAAAATATTAGGAATCAAAAGACCAATCAAGAATAAGAGGAATTCGTTATGATAGAGTATAAGATTCTGGAGGTATATTAATCGAATAAAGTTGGCTTTTAATCAAATCAACACTGTAATATTAATAACAATAATTCCACTAAATTATTGTGGGCCTGTTTATACATACTCGTTTCATCGAATAAAGTTACACTAATTCTTAGTTATACACACATGAGAATGTTGGGTACAATACAAAAAGGTTGATAGAACAGGTAGGATGGCCGTTTTTTATTTGAATCTCGCGGTTACTAGGTGATACATTATGTCACTGTACCTATCCTCTTGTAGGTTAGGCGAATACAATGGTTCTGATGATCCTATTTGAAGTCTTACCAACTGATCTGGCCTGCATGTTCACATTTCCAAATTAAAGAATCAAAACACTCCATTGTCTATGGCAAAAATGTGCATACCATGTATGGCTGCCTTCGGGTGTTTGGTGTCATCCCAACGGGTCTTTGGTTATTTACCTATGAAATGAGAACTAGTGAGCTTTTATTGTAGAATAAACTAAATAACAGCAAAAATAGACTCAAGAAACAATTATCTAACCATGGTACTCGATCGGGAAATGGGGTTTCCCCGTCCTCGGCCCCGATTAGTCAATGGAAAAAAAAAATTCATCCCCGTTCCCCGTCTAACCGCGAATTCCCTTAGGGAACATCTCTATAGAATAGTTTTTTTTTAAATAACAACACAATATATTTTTATAGATTTTTTTATCCATATTATGGACATTACTTTTTTGAAAAAAACTAATATGATAAATATCAAAAAATATATATTTAAAAATATATTTTTTAAAAGAAAAATAAATGGTGACAAATTACCTATAGGGGACCTCGCAAGTCTCCAATGGAAAATCCCCGCCTCGATGCCCGAAAAAACGTGAATTTTGTGGAATAAAAATGGTAGCGGGATGAAGACGGTTAATTCTTCCCTGTCCCCACCCCACCTCATCCTATTGACATCTTTAAAAATAACCGTATTTACAATTTTTTTCTAAATTTAAAAGGTTTCCCTTATTTTTTAAGTAGAAATCGTGAGAAAACTCATAAAATTTTATAATGAGTGATAACAAATAAACTTAAGAATTTATTGTTCTAAAAAAATAATAATAAATAAATATAAGAATTCATTTGATGATAAAGAATTTTTTTTATCTTCCAATTTTTAATTTTTTTTTTTTTTTTTACATACTCATTCTTAGGTCAGGAACTCGAGACATAAAAGAAGTATATTTTTAAAGTCCAAATATTCAATTATTGTATCACTTTTTGGGAATTTTCTATTTTTAACTTCTCAATAACAAAAAGGCGTTTTTTTTAAAATGCAAAAGGCCTTTAAAATAATTCTATAACAAAAAAACGTTTTTTTTTTCTGGATTGCAATTTGTCGATTGGATCGTGGAACTGAGAAATTTGAGAACTGGCGAACCCTAGAAATGGGATTCAAAATTTGAAGCCGCTAAAAAAAAAAACGTTTTGGCATTTTATGTCCATTGCAAAAATTATTATTTAAAAACGTAATACCCATCTGCACAGTGCACACGATCCCTTTTTCTCTTACGTGATGGTTTTTTATTTGGTAATTATAGTTCTAAAAATTATTTAAAAAATATAAAACGTTTAATAAATGAACATATCATACTTACGTGGGTAGGTTTTTTTTCTTTCATAATTTGTTATATTTGAAATCTTTGGTGCGGCTTAAACGTAAAAAATAATAGTAATAATAATTATTATTATTTTTATCGAGTTGATTGGATGAAGAGGTTTTTTTCTTTGAAATGAATAAATACCAAACAAATAAGCAAGTTACCACCAACTCATTCGGTTAATGAGGAGGTTGATAACCCTTTCTTTTTTTATTTTCTATTTTGTTTTTAATATTTTAAAAACAGGTTCGATAACTAATTTTGGTTTTTGTTTTTAAAATATTGAAAATGTTTTTAAAATATTAAAGAAATTTTAAAAGCTAAAAAAAGTAGCTCTTAAAAACAGATTTTTGTTTTCGTTTTTAAAAAAGCATTAATAAATCAAGAATAAAGAGTACAAAACTAAAAAAATCTAAACAAAATGTGATATTTGAAAACAAAAAAGAGTTATCAAACATGTTTTTTGGTTTTTAATTTTTAAAAACAAAAAACTAAAATCAAGTATCAAACATATACGATTTTTATTTTTTAAAACAAAAAATAAAAATCTAGAAACAAAAAACAAAAAATCAAAATGGTTATGAGCTTAGTTTTTAAATTATACAGTTTTTTTTTTAAAGAATAGTTTTCTAAAAAATTGATTTGACTATCAATTTGAAGAGTTATGAAATTGTGAAAATTTGGGGTAAATTGTATAGATGGGTTCTTTTTTGAAACTTATTATCAAAATGGGTTCCCTTTTAAATATTTTGTTAAAATGGGTTCCCTTTCAAATATTTTATTAAAATGGGTTCATTTTTTTGTCCTTTTGTAGTAGTTGTCTACTTTTTTTGAAAATATCCACACAAAAATATGCCACTTGGAATTCAACTTTAGATAAATAATAGTCAAAACATTAATTTTAACAAAATATTTTCTTTGATTTTTCAAACATTTTTTCTTTTTGTTTTTTTGCCTTCTGGTTATTTTATATATATATATATATATATATATATATATATAATATCATTTTTTATTTGAAAACCGGGAAGTCCTTCACCTCAACCGCTAAGCTCCCCCTTGGGGACAAATATAATATCATCTTATATTTATTTAATTTTTTATACAATTTTTTTATATACATTTATCAAATATTTTAAGGGGTCTTTTTAGGTTAGACAAAATTGAAAAAGTATTTACAATACTTGGTAAAAAAAAACAATCATAATCAAACACGGTAGGATTAATATTCATTATACGGTATTATTAATACATAATTATATATTATAAACTATATTGTATAATGAATATTAACCATACTGAATTTTTTATAATGAATGCAAATATTTTCAAATTTTTCTATCTGCAATTATTTTGTGAAATTAGACATAATTTTCCAAAAACATATTGAATTAACCCCTAAATTGATGATTCAAATAATATAATTACTACCGTACTATTAATACTTCGTTGTTTTATTTTAAAATTTTGATTTTATATTTTAACTATCTCATTTAAGTTGGGTTAAATTTATTAAAAAATATCACGATAACAAATTATTATTATTAATATAAATATTATTGTCAAGTTGTTTTAAATTATTTTATATTGCATCTTGTGGTCTGATAGTTTCATTGTTTGGTGATAATTCAATTCAACAACATAATCACATATTCGATTCTTAAAGTAATAATGTAAGTTTGTGGTCTCCCTTTTCCAAATTATTTGAATGTGATTTTAAAAAATTATTTTTATCTAATAAATTAAAATATTATTTTAATGTATTACATTGAAAACATAATTTTTTTTATAAAATATTAAAAATACTTTTGAATAATTTACCGTAATAGTAATTATTTTCGAATAAAAATATAACTTTTAGTGTTACGTAATTTAAAATAGTTGATAAATATATATACAAAATTGTATACAAAATTAAATAAATAATGATATTATGTTAAAAAATTATATAATAATAATAATTCATTGTAAGAAGAGGTAAAAAAAAATTAGTTTGAGAAGTAAAAGGAAAGACTTGGTTAAAATTAATGTTTGACTAAGATTTATCTAAAGTTGAAATCTAGGTGGCATAACTTTTATATAGGTGTTTTAAAAAAAATAACAAAATGACAAAAAAGTTGACAACTATGACAAAAGGACAAAAAAATGAACCCATTTCCACAAAATATTTGAAAAAGAACCCATTTTGATAATAAGTTCCAAAAAAAAACCCATCTATACAAATTACCCGAAAATTTGAGACCTTTTGAATTGATGAAAGTTCATAAGTTTATTTTTATGGTAGAAATAGGAAATTTCAATACTTTTTTTAAATTTTAAAACTCATAAAATTTCATTATAAATTATAATTCATAAATAAATAGCCATTAATGGTGAAAAATTTTGAGTTTATAAAAAAAATTAAATTAAATTAAATATATTAAAAAGGGGATTTTGCATGTATATCAAAAAATGGAAAAATATTTCCATCTATAGCACAAAATCCAAAATAATTTCATTTGTAGCAGAAAATTCAAATTGATTTCTATCACTTGTCGAGTTCTATTAGTGATAGAATTCAATTATTGATAGACTCATTCTATCACTGCTTAAGTTTTCTATCAGTGATAGAAATCTAAATTGAGTTCTATCACTAGGTGAGTGATAGACTATCATTAGGTGAGTGATAGAAATAAATATGCTATAGATGAATTATTTTAAAAATTATGCTACAAATATAATACAAGAGGTAGAATATGTTGCTGATGGTAAATTCTCTATTAAAAATCTATCTAAAAGAAAATTGGAATTATCGTTTGCCTAGAAAATTAATATGAACAAAGTACATAACAAACCGATATAAGTTCAAAACTTAAGTTTATATCAAATGGGTTGGTGGCGTGATTGATCATCTGGTTTGGTGTTAATCCATTTCCATTTCACGGTCACGAGTTCGATTATTTATAATCCCCAAGGGGTTCATTATATATATATATATATATATATATATATATATATATATATATATATATATAATTTTAATTTAAATATATACATATAAATTCACTAAAACAAAATTAATTATCACCAAAGTTGAAGTAACAAAAAAAAACTTAATTCAAACAACAAATAAAAATGTTCACAATGTTCAATAATAAGTTTAGGTGTGATTTTGGTTCAATTTTTATCGATTTGTACCAAACTGACAACGATATCTTCGAGTTTTTAAAAATGAATTTGATCCAATGTCCAATAAAATATAAAATCATTGGTTTGATTTAATTTTGGATCTGATTTAGTGTCTACTTTTTTTTAGTATATCAAATAACATTTCTCATAAACAACAAATTTTTTAAAATGTCGCAAGTATTTTTGAACTTATTGAAAGTTATTTAATGATGTTTTTACTTGAAATATGGGTAAATTAAGGAAATCTTCTAAATAAAGAAAGGAATATGACTTTATATGATTTATTTTGTGTGTGCATATAAAACGAAAACAAGTTCAGTTTGGTTTGGTTCGGGTTTTATTGGTTTTTTAAAACGAAAACTAGAACCAATCCAACATTTTTCAATTTTTTCAAATTAAAAACTGATATGTCCAACTTTGTGCTAAAAAAATGATTTGATCCATTGGATTGGTTCGGTTCGATTTTTCAATTTTTTGTTGCATTTGTAAACAAGTTCATACAAATGAAATAGCAAAATTAACATAACAAAATTAATAATAATAAATAAATAAAAGAACTTCGTGTTTGAGTTGACACCCAAAATTGATCAACAATTCCATTTGATCTCTAACTCATGATTTTTAGAATAATTTATATTATTTTATTAAAAAACATGTGTTTTTTTTTTAACTCTAAATCAATCTATGATATTTAAAATTTTAAAATAATTTATATCGTTTTTAAGGTATTTGAAGAACCAAATGAATGCGTCATGGTCTTATCCATGAAGGATAACCGAGCCTCCAAAAGGATTAAACCTAAAACTATCATCACCACCATTGCGGGGGTTTTTCGATAGTCTTTGAGGGATAATCTAACATCCATCTCACTGACTGAAGAGTAGGACCCCATCAAAGAAAAGGGAAAAAGATTGATCCAGTTAAGGAAAAAATCTTTATCCCGCGTCACAACATTCGTTTCCCAATTAAAACTTAAACCTTTATCAATAAGCTCCACCCTAGCTCGCAGTACAACACACCAAGATAATGAACAATCAACAAACCACTTGCAATCACCAAAATATGAAAGCTTAACACCTAAATCTAGCCTAATGGCAGACCAAACAACCAGAAAATATGACATCCAAACAAATAGAACAAAACAGCGTAGATGAACTTTGAAAGGAGCCAGCTGACCAGTTTGTTCAGGCGAACCAAAGGAGAGAACCAAAGACCAAACCAGACCAGAAAAACTGGCGGTCCATCTTCTGACCCAGGCCAAAACAAATAAGCCCAACAAAAATTTTATAAACCAGACCGACCCCAATATTGTGCACAACCAGCTAATGAGTCTCACCTCGAGCCACACAACGCACATGGCACTCTGACAAAATGTTGTCGTCTGCCAAATTTGAGCTCGCGTGCAGTTTTTTTCCCACTCGCAAGAGTACACTTCCGAGCACGCGCCACCTTTGCCAGTTGTGGGGTTGGTCTCCTTCATCCCTAACCCATCTTTCTCCTTCCAATTTACTCCATTATAGCTATCTTCTTGAAGATTTATCAAACATTTTGACTCTACTTTGCTCGCATACTCCTCTTCCAGTACTTTCTTCGTCAGCGCTGGAGAAACCCCACCTTCCTTTCTCCTCCCTCGATCGAAAGGGAACCGTCCAACAAGCTTCAACCAGCCACCGTGCAAAGCTCCTCGAACTTTTTTCTGAGAAAGAAGCGAAAATTTCCTCACAAAAGCTTTAGGCTCTCTGAAACAGAGCATAAAAACCACCACCGCTGGACCGGAAAACCTCCAAGAAATCGTCGACGTCATACCAACACCTTAGACCCTTGTACAGACCTGAAAAAACACCTCACACAGCTCCCCACGAGCTCCAACTCCCTTGCTCACCACCGAGCCCCTAAACCACCCACAACCTGAACTCCAAAGAGCACATGTCGGAGTCCAAGAACGCACACTGTTGTGCCCAAAAACGCTCACTATCGGATCCCCAATGAGATCTTCCCGGAGCCCTAGAGACTGTTTCTCTCTAAAACTTAGAGAGAGACAAAGCCTCATTTTTTTACTCCCTATCCGTTTCTAAATTTACTTGATAACCTAAAAAACGTTTTTCAAATTTCATAAACAAAAAAATGAAATGAGTTATCAAACAACTCTCTTTTTGTAAAATGAAAAATGAAATGAGACCTTAATTTTTTTAATAAAAAAAATAGATGATTTGATTCTAGAGTTT
Source organism: Sicyos edulis (assembly GCA_036507275.1). Classification (NCBI taxonomy): domain Eukaryota; kingdom Viridiplantae; phylum Streptophyta; class Magnoliopsida; order Cucurbitales; family Cucurbitaceae; genus Sicyos; species Sicyos edulis. The sequence continues at coordinate 6,700,454 of CM071855.1, read as the reverse complement.
TCCGAATCATTCCATTGTAATTGTAATTATTGTACCCTTCTTGAATTCCAATATTACATTATCAACTGGGATCACTTGTAAATCTTTTCTTTTTCTGAAAAAAATAGATTCCCTCTTTTTTTTTCTTTTTCATTTTTGAGTTTTCTACTACAAATATTACAGGTACTGCCCCATTTGCCCTAAAAAGGCCATATCCAATATAGATTAATTTTTTTCTTTTGAGATCAACTGGGAAGAAAATTCAAATTTCATGGCCTGAATTAGTTATTAAAGCAGTATTGATATTGCAAATTCAATAGATTAATCTAGAATATTGCTTAGAAAATCAATTTTAATTAATCGAATACCAACTTGGATTTAATTGACTATGATTTTAAAAGGTAAAAAAAAACGAGAAGAAAAGCCCACAAGAAATGATCAATCAACAAAAAATAGGCCTTTGTTTGGCCTCCCTATATCTTTACAGACAAAAACAACGACCAAATATTGTCATAAAAGTCATGCACTATGATAACGATTTATCAGCCTCCTATTTCACCTAATTTCAATGAAATTCTTCTCATTGCGGCTATTCTTTCCATTAAGTTGATAGAAAAAGATGGATTTTTCTTTTTGAAATAAGGATAACCACGATCATCTCTAGGCCAAGCACTGGAGATATCAAAGGAGTAATGTCACAGATGAGTCTTGAACCTAAGACCTTGAAGGGAGCATAGCTTTAAAATTCAAATCTTCAACCACTATACCACCCTAAATTCGAATGATTGTTTGACCGATTGGAATCTAGATATTTTTCATTTTCAAAAACTAGCAAGCGATCTTGCGGGTAGAACTGATGTGAATTTATTCAATGTATCCTATTGATATTGGTCTTAGCTAAAAATAAGATTCTACCAAAGTTGTTTTCGATCTAATTACCAAACAAGTTACGAAAATGGAACAACAATCAAAGAAAACGTGAGAGAAGATGCTAACAATGTATTAGCTACGTTTACAGGTAGAAGAGAGAAAGATTTTATTAAAAAGATACAAAATATAGAATGTCAATCAAGAGAGGCTAGGATTTTAAGAGAGTTTATATAATATACTCTCATAAACTTTTATTACATAAAATGGCTCAAATGCATAAACTCAATCACATATTTCAACAAGGTTTCAACGCGTCACCCTTGGACCCTTACTCACTAACAAGGCAACGAGACTTCACCTAAGTAATCGTGGGGTATCATACTTCAAGCTAAAAGAAAAATTCCCATTTCAAATTTTGGTGCCGAATGAACTCCTTAATTCAACACATACAACAATTCAGCCTTATCTTTTGTGGGCTGTTTTTAAACATAGTTTGACCGGAAAGAAACTGTTGGTGATTTACCTTCCTTATTCTATATAAATCAAACTTATCAGTAGTATTCACCGGGAAATCAATCTGCTTTACATTTGTGGCTGCAGCAATGTTGATGCAGTGGCTTATAATTGTTCTTGTTTCTATTGCGCTACTGACTCCCTTGTCCATAGCTCGACCTGAGGTTATCATTGCAAGCCATGGCGCTGTTGCTGCGGATGACTCTCGATGTTCCAAAATCGGAACGGATGTTCTGCGGGATGGAGGCCATGCCGTTGATGCATCCGTTGCTGTTGCTCTCTGCTTGGGGGTTGTAAGTCCAGCATCAAGTGGCATTGGTGGAGGGGCCTTTATGCTGATCAGGTCCGCCAATGGAAAAACTCAGGCTTTTGATATGAGGGAGACTGCACCTTTGCTAGCTTATGAGGTTCTGTAAATTTGTTCCACTTTTTCCTTTCCTTTGTTAGATTTTCTCATTTAATACATTTTTCTAAAAGAGAACCTTATCCAAAATTCATCATTCAATCATCTCTTAAATTAAATCTCTTTACATTTATGAACAGAATATGTATGCTAGCAATGCTGCATCCAAAGCAGCCGGACCCCTTTCCATTGCCGTTCCAGGTGAACTTGCAGGACTTTACGAAGCTTGGAAACAACTCGGAAAGCTTCCATGGGCAAGGTTGGTTCAACCAGCTGAACGCCTTGCTCGCTTCGGCTTTAAAATATCTCCGTTCCTTCGTATGCAGATGGTTAGAACAGAATCCGGGATCTTGGGAGATGAAGGACTCAGGAACTTATTTACATCGGATGGAAAATTGTTGAAACAGGGAGATGTTATCCAGAACAAGAAACTGGCAGAAACTCTAAGAACTATTTCTAGAATTGGTGTCAAGGCCTTTTATAACGGATCCATCGGAATCAACTTGATAAGAGATATCAAGAAGCTTGGAGGAATACTGTCAATGAAGGACTTGCAGAGCTATCGAGTTCAAAAAAGGGTCCCTATCTTAGCTCGAGCGATGGGTCTTGAAATAATCACCATGCCTCCTCCTTCGGGAGGTCCCGCAGTGATCCTTGTAAGTTTATTGTCTTGATGAGCAGTAGTGTTCAAAGTTTAAATTTTTTAGTGACACAACATTCTACCACAGATGCTAAACATTCTTGCTCAATATAAACCGCCTTCAGGGCTTTTGGGCCCTCTTGGTATCCATCGGGAGATTGAAGCATTGAAACACGTAACTGCTGTACGAACGAACCTCGGCGACCCCAATTTCTTCGATGTCTCCAAAGTTCTTACAGACATGCTCTCGCCCAAGTTTGCCCAGCAATTAAAGGAAACAATCAATGACAACAAGACTTTTGATCCAAGCTATTATGGCGGCAGGTTGGTCCTCCTTCATGGGTGGTTATATTACTTACCTTCCTCATTTGTATTTCCTTTGTGTTCTAGCAGAATTGAATGAAACCTTTCCAAGTCCTTCCTCTTTGTTGTGCGTTGACATGATCTTCTATATCCACTTTCTACCTCTGAGTTGAGCCCGTTAGTAACATGAATTCTGAATCTTACAGATGGAATCCAATCCATGACCATGGCACCAGTCATTTCTCTGTCGTCGATGGAGAACGAAATGCTGTCTCCATGACTACCACTGTGAACAATTATTTTGGATCACGTATACTCTCCCCTAGTACCGGAATAGTCTTGAACAATGAAATGAATGATTTTTCTATCCCCACTGATGTTTCTGCTGATAAACTCCCACCAGCACCGGCCAATTTCATCAAGCCCGGAAAAAGGCCAGTATCATCCATGTCTCCTACTATTGTCCTGAAGGTCATTTTCATTCTAATTTCTCTCATTTACAAATGAACTCTAATTCCAAAAGTGTTACTTGCTTTAGAGTGTCTTATGAGTTGAAGATTTCTGTGAAATTCTTTCACAGGATGGACAGCTGAAAGCTGTGATTGGCGCAAGTGGTGGACGCAACATCATTGCAGCAATAACACAGGTTCTGTTGAATCATTTTGCAAAAGGAATGGATCCTTTCTCATCTGTGATGGCTCCCAGAGTTTATCATCCGGTTAGTTTTGTGTAGCTTCCCTTCTCCATCCTGTCTCGTTATATTCTCCCATCAATTTCAATTTTTTACCAGGGAAACTAATACAATTTGTTTACACGAACAGCTGATTCCAAACATTTTGAACTACGAGAACTCGACAGTTGTGACAGGAGACCATTTTGAAGTTCCTGCTGAAACAAGGGCAGCCCTTGCTAAGAAGGGTCATGTCTTAGTAGGCCTTGATGGACCAGCGCCAGTTTGCCAGTTCATTGTTCAAGCTTTTGGCTCACTGAGACGACAAGGTGGTGGTGGCGTGGGGAAGCTTGTGGCGGTAAGTGATCCCAGGAAGGGTGGAGCTCCTGCTGGCTTTTGATATTGTAAACTGTTTGGTTTCTTTTACGGCTTTGCTTCTTTGTAATTGCCGTGATAATAAAAGGTGAGTTTAAGATGTTTGGGTGAATGATTTATCCAATCTTTGTTAGAGAAGTTGATGTAACAGTTTACTTCATTGTGGCAATAATAATTATGTTTTTTTTTTGAAACCGGAGCTTTGTTCCACTATACTTGGGATAACTATGTGAGAACTTGTTTAGAATAGAAGGGAAGTTTCATGTTTCGTGTTGTTGGAGTCTAAAGACTAAACATAGGGAGAGCTAGGAAGAAAAATACATCTGAATTTTGATGTATTATAAGGATATTTTTTTTAGTTCAACGGATTCGAACCTGCAACCTTTTAGTCAAGATACACATCAATTAACGTTGAGCTAAGCTCACTTTGGCAATGTATAATTATTTAAACTCTCCCAATCGCTTTTCTATTTCAATAACGTTATGAAAGTTGCTAAATACAGCCTGAACATGAGCACCACAATGCACCTAAGAATTTAAGAGAAACATCAATAGTGAATAACAGACGCTATCACTAAAGTTTCTTTGACCGCGGAGCACACCTATGCACTTGAATAGTTTGAGTCAACAACACTAAAAGAAATACTAGAAATGTCAATAAATTGGTGATTTAACATAATTCAACACAAACAAAAAATTTATGAGACAATAATATTAGACTGCAACCCACCATTTATTCCTTGACAATAAAGAAAGAGAAAAAACAGCAAGGAGAGAATGATGGAAATTATTTTCTCTCACCTTGTGTCAAGGATTAAAAGATAAGGGATATGAACCATTACGGAGCGGCCTAATGGTCAAGAGGACCTTGGAGAACTAAAAGATTATGGGTTCAATCCATGGTCACCTACCTAGAAATTAATTTCCTACAAGTTTCTTAAACATCCAAATGTTATAGAGTCAAGTGATATGTTCCATAACATTAGTCGAGGTGCATCCAAGATGGCCCAGACAATCACAAATATAAAAAAAATAAATTAAAAAAAAAAAAAAAAAACATTGCTAGTTTAATTGAAGATTCTTGCACCTCCTAGAAAAAGGTTAATGCAATAAACAGTGTACAAAAACCACAAAGGTACTAACCCCAGAAGTTTGGAGAATGGCAGGCATTCCAAGCATCAAACTATCCAAGGGCTCCCAAATACCTAAAACCAGGAATTGTCAATAAAGATATCAGTCAATACCAAAGCATCTTCTGATGAATGATGATCCAATGCGTGCTTTTATTTCTCGTCTCTTCACCTGATCAACAACATGAAACAAGAGATATAAACAAACTAAAGCATATTTCGCGACCTCGCAATGTATCGTTCATTTAACTGATCTAAAGATAACAATTTAAGATATCAAATGCAAACCTACTCACCAAGCTCTGGATTTTCAGGTTCTCAACACATTGAAATGATCTGTTTTCACATAAGGGAGCACCTTACCAAATAAACTATACCTGACTTACTCGTACTTCAATTTCTCCTAGTTTGCACTCTCCTTAAATTGAGAAGTTAGGAAGTTTTTACTGGAAAATTTTCAATAGAGAAGTTTGCAATTGCTCTTTGCTAAAATACGAACAAAGCAACTGCAATTACATAATCGATCGCTCGATCGCCACATCCCGAATAGCACGAATTGCAGTAGCATACCATTCAATTATGTACAGATTAAAGGAAAAGCAACGGAACAATGTAAATCATCATAGTTAACAAATGTATGCAATATGTCATAGAGTAGATTTCAAAATGAATCACAAACCTCTACCGAACAATGTAAATCATCATACAGTAACAACTGCTTTCACCTTGCCATGTTTAGCAACAGAGAATTCACTGAAACTGCTCACGTTGCAGCATTCTGAAACGAATTCTCATACTTCGTCTCTGGATTTTCATAGATGAAAACACAGAACAACGAATTTCAAAACCCTAGATGTGAGATTTCGCGGTGGTAATGGACGTAAATGAACACAAATTAAAGTCAATAACCTGAATTTTTACCGATTGGTTTCCAAAAGTTGACGATATATGGATTAATCTATACTGGCGAACTCTTTTCAGAAAAAATTAAAAAGAAAAGAAAAGGATTTAATTTTAAGATTTATTAACTCTTCCTCGAAAACCTACGTCCAAATGAGTTTTTACTAACTCTTCATTTTTTACTTTTAAAAACAACTCTCATTTTTAATCACTCATTTTTAATCATTTATTTATGACTACTCACTCATTTTTAATCACTCATTTTTAACTATTCATTTTAACCACTCAATTAAAATAACTCGTTTTTAATAATTTCTTTTTTAACTACTAAAAACAATTATTTATTTTAAATTTACATTCAAACAAGGTTTTGAATCTGACTTCTCAACACAAAAACTACATCTAAATGAGTTTTTGCCTACAACTCTTTCCTTTTTGTTGTTATGTATGTTTGTAGAGTTAGTCGATAAAGGACTCTCTAATCATATTTTTAATTAATCAAAGGAAGAGATTTTTTTTTTTTTTTTTGTAGGGTTTCTTCCCATGTTTTCGTGGGGTCTTGGTCTTGAGTAGAGTTGTAAAAAACAGAAACATTGACAGCTCCAAAAATCGAGACTACTCCACTCAAATCATAAAAGTTGGATTGAATTACAATTTTTATGGGGTTGATTGAATTATGATTTTTATAGTTTTATTTAGGTTGAGTCAATTTTTGGATAGCTAAGATCTTGACTCCTTCAATCCAACTCTACCCTTATTAAGAATAACAGTAGATAAGTTAAAATACTACTTTAGTCCCTCAACTTTCATCATAGTTCTATTTTGGTCCCTCAACCTTTGAAAGTCCAATTTGAGTCTCTCAACTATCCACAAAGCTTAAAAATAGTCCCTAACGATAAAAATGCTTAACTGCCGTTTGTGTTTTGATGAGTTGGCAAGAACAAAAAAAATTAAAAAATGCCAAAATGAAACATATGATAAACAAAAAAAAAAATCAATGGAATGGGTTTGACCAAAAGAACACCATGGATGATAAATCTAGCATTTGCAGATGAGAGAACACATAGGAGTAGAGAAATCTGGGAAGAGTGAGAAAACTTGGGAAGAGCTAGAAAAATCCCTCTCGGTTTCAAAGGTTGCACCTACAAAAATCTCCATTTCTCAACCAAAAACCCACGTTTCTCTTTGATCCAGATTAATTAACCTCAATCGAGAAAGTGTGATTTAATTTTTTGATTCTTTAATCTTGAATTTAAAATAATCAGAAAGTATCCATAAGGCTAAATTATTTTGGTAAAGACAAACATAATGAAAGAAAGGAGATGAAGAGTTTTCTTGTTCTTCAAGATCTCCAATCAGAAAACAGATCCTCTCAAATCTCAGTGAACTACCTCAAGAATCACACTATCGTGATGGTGGGAATTTATTGACATAAAACACTAAAAGAGCTGCTCAAGATCTTTACCCAAAAATAAATTTGTTTCTCAATGAGTTCTGCCAGATTTTTGACACCCCAAATTTTAAAAGCATAATTCATGAGTCTTAAAAAACCACCAATTTGGAATTGAAAAATATTCTCTTGCACTTGCATATGAAGGGATTTTTCCCAGACTAATGGGGGAAGAATGTTAAATATTATGGCCCAACAAAAGAGAATTTAGGTCCAAAGAAAAATCTAGAAGTTATAGCCAAAAGAAAACTCTAGATTTTATCATTTATCCTAGATGGTCAAAGAAAAATCTAGAACTTCAACTTGCCAAGAAATATCTAGACATCCTTATCCAAATCCAAGTTGTGGCAAAATCCTAGCCATTTATTTGACTTGATTACCAAGGCAAAATGTGGACCATTGGATCATACTTGGAGCCCAAGTTTATGGAGGCTATAAATAGGTTATGTCATTTGTTGGCAAACCATCCCAAATCATCCCAAGACTTCCCACATCTAAAGTGAGGTTGTGAGATAAAAATAGAGAGTGTTTTCTCCTTGTAAGAAAGCTTGTTGTTTCTTTGTAGAGAGAAGGTTGTAACTCCTATTTTTGTAATAAAGTTCTTCTATCCTTGCCCGTGGTTTTTACCCTAATTTGTTTAGGGTTTTCCACGTAAAATCATTGTGTCGTTCTTCCTCTTCTTCCTCTTCATTACTATTGTAATTTTCAATCTCTCTTTAGCTGCGACCCTGCTCTATTCGTGTAAACAATTTTAACAAGTGGTATCAGAGCCTAGTTTCTTGGTGTAACTATCTACTTATCGTATGCTCTGTGGTTGCCACTAAAAGTGGATCCTCCACATCGTAAAATAAGTTAGATACTTTCACCTTTGTTGACAGTGCACGTGGGTTGTGGATTGTTTCATCGCTCGTGGTAGAAGCAATGGCGGCAAGGTTCGAGATTGAGAAGTTCAACGGGACCAATTTCTCGTTGTGGAAGATGAAGATGAAGGCTATCTTGAGAAAAGATAATTGTCTTGCAGCCATCAGTAAGAGGCCGACGGACATCACAGATGATAATAAGTGGAATGAGATGGACGGGAATGCTATTGCAAATTTACATCTAGCATTAGCAGATGCAGTTTTTGTCAAGCATAGAGGAGAAGAAACCGCACTGGAGATTTGGGAACATCTCACCAAGCTGTACGAGGCCAAGTCACTTCACACCAAGATTTTCCTTAAGAGGAAACTGTATACTCTTCGAATGTCAGAATCTACTTCAATGACGGAGCACATGAGCACGTTGAATACTCTATTTTCTCAACTCACATCGTTGGGTTATAAAATAGATTCAAATGAACGTCTTTGAAATTCTACTTCAAAGTCTTCCCGATTCATATGATCAACTTGTCATCAACCCGACAAATAATATTCGATCGATTGTCTAAACTTTGATGATATTGGAGCCTTTGTCCTGAAGAAGAAAATCGGGCGCAAGAACAGAGAAGACAAGTTGGCCACTCACAACAAATAGAGGCTCTGGTGGTGACAAGAGGAGATCAATGGAACGTGGCTTCAAGTGGGAGCCAAAATCAAGGAAGGTCAAAATCAAGAAGTAAGAAGAGCATGAAGTGCTACCATTGTGGCAAGAAAGGACATATGAAGAAGGATTGTTGGAATCTAAACAAAAGGATTCCAATCCTCAAGGAAATGTAGCAAGCACCTCAAATGAAGGTGATGTTTTATCTTGTGAAGAAATGCGACAACTATCAAAGGCGGAAAGAGTTTGGGCGATGTATGGTTCATCGACTCAGAGCGACTTATCACATGACCTCACGCGAGAATGGTTTCATCATTATGAACCTATCTCGGGAGGGTCCGTGCTCACCGCAATGATCATGCCTTGAAGATTGTCGGTATTGGAACTATCAAGTTGAAGTTCCATGATAATCTCGTTTCGCACAATTCAACATATGCGACATGTAGAAGGCCTAAAAAGAACTTGCTTTCATTAGGTCGACTTGATGACCTTGATTGCAAAGTCGTGGTGGAGAAAGGAGTCATGAAAGTGATTCGAGGAGCGCTGGTACTTATGAAGGAGAAAAAGTTGACAACAACTTGTACATGCCGATGGGGAGACTTTGCAAGAGGGAGAGGCGTCGGTTGCCTCAAGTAGTTCAAGTGAACAACTTTCAATGATGTGGCATCGAGACTTGGACACATGTCGAGCAAGGAATTAAAGTTCTTGCAGAGCAAAATCTACTCCCCGGGCTCTCTAAGGTGTCTCTACCTTTGTGTGAGCATTGCGTTACAAGTAAGCAACACAGATTAAAGTTCAAAGACATCAAATTCTAGAAGCAAAACTATTCTAGAATTGGTTCATTCGATGTATGGCAAGCACCGATTACATCCTTGGGAGGAGCAAGGTACTTTGTGTCCTTTATCGACGACTACTCCGAGGAAGGTGTTGGGTGTATCCAATCAAGAAGAAGGCGGATGTGTGTTCGGTCTTCAAAGTATTCAAAGCGCAAGTTGAACTACGATCGAGAAAAGAAGATCAAGTGCTTGCGGGACGGATAATGGAGGAGAATATACAAGCAATGAGTTTGCAGTCAGTAATCAACAAGGCATTAAAAGACAATTCACTCATCGCCTACACTCCTCAAAATGGAGTGGCAGAGCGGATGAATAGAACCTTGTTAGAGAGAACAAGAGCAATGTTAGGAGGCTGCAGCTTGGACAAATCATTCAGGCGAAGCGATCAATACCGCGCTGTTATGTAGTGAATCGTGCTCCATCAATCGCAATTGAGTTGAAGACGCCAATGCGAGAGATGGACTGGTAAGCTTGTTGATTATTCAAACCTCCATATATTTGGAAGTCGAGTGTACGTGATGTACAATACCCAAGAAACTACAAAAGCTGGATCCAAAATCCAGAAAATGTTTATTCTTAGGGTACGCGATGGTGTGAAGGGGTATCGTCTGTGGGATCCCACTTCCCACAAGGTTATCATCGGCGAGGATGTGATCTTCATGGAAGATAAGAAACAGATAGCAAATGATAGCACTGTCAATGAAAGCTCAGAGACTACAACAGTACATGTGGAGAAAGAATATGAAGATGACCACTCTGAAGCTGAACCAACACACGAGATACAAGATCCAGTTGAGTCACAAGAGACTCGCCGTTCTATCCGAACGACAAAACCACCCAGTTGGCAGTCTGATTATATTATGGAGAGTAACATTGCATATTGTCTTCTAAAGCGAGGATGGAGAGCCATTAACATTCCAAGAGGCAATGACTAGTTCGAGATCTTCGCTCGATGGATGACACGACTATGCATGAAGAAATGGAAGCTCTTCATAAGAACAAGACTTGGGAACTTGTAACGCTACCACAAGGAAGAAAGCCCATTGGTAACAAATGGGTATATAAGATCAAGCGCAACAATGATGATCAAGTGGAGCGGTATCGTGCAAGATTGGTGGTAAAAGGATATGCTCAGAAAGAAGGTATCGACTTCAATGAAATCTTTTCTCCAGTAGTTCGACTTACTACTGTTAGAATAGTCTTAGCAATGTGTGCTACATTTGATTTACATCTGGAGCAGTTAGATGTAAAAACTGCATTTCTCCATGGTGATCTTGAAGAAGAAATCTATATGCTCCAACCAGAAGGTTTTGAAGAACAAGGAAAAGAGAACTTGGTTTGCAGGTTGAACAAATCTCTGTATGGTCTCAAACAGGCGCCGAGATGTTGGTACAAGAGATTTGATTCCTTCATCATGAGCCTTGAATACAACAGACTTAATGCAGACCCTTGTGCATATTTCAAGAGGTTTAGTGAAAAAGATTTCATTATCTTGCTGTTGTATGTTGACGACATGTTGGTAGCAGGCCCCAACAAAGATCGTATTAAAGAATTGAAGGCTCAGTTGGCTAGGGAGTTTGAAATGAAGGACTTGGGGCTAGCAAACAAGATTCTGGGGATGCAAATTCACCGAGACAGAAATAATAGAAAGATTTGGCTATCTCAGAGAAACTATTTAAGGAAAGTCTTACAACGCTTCAACATGGAAGACTGTAAGCCAATTTCTACCCCTCTTTCTGTTAATTTCAAATTATCCTCTAGTATGTGCCCTAGCAAAGTGAAGCGGAGAGGATGGAGATGTCTCGAGCACCGTATGCATCCAAGTGGGAAGTTTAATGTTTGCCATGATTTGTACGGACGGACATTGCACATGCGGTGGGAGTAGTTAGTCGGTACATGGCGAATCTGGTCGAGAGCATTGGAATGTTGTAAAAGGATCCTTAGATACATTAAAGGATCGATAGATGTTGCATTATGTTATGGAGGATCAGACTTTATTGTCAGAGGATATGTTGACTCAGATTATGCAGGTGATTTTGATAAAAGCAAATCCACCACTGGATATGTGTTCACTCTTGCTAATGAGCTGTAAGTGGGTTTCAAAATCGCATCGATTGTGGCTACCTCGACAACAGAAGCAGAGTATGTTGCGGCTACACAAGCTAGTAAAGAGGCAGTATGGTTAAAAATGTTAATGGATGAACTCGGGCACGAACAGAAGAATATTTCTCTGCTTTGTGTGATCACAGAGTGCCTTGTACCTTGCAAGGAATCCACTTTCCATTCCAAGTCAAAACATATTCGAGTGCAGTACCACTTTGTTCGTGAGAAAGTGGAAGAAGGAACGATGGATATGCGTAAAATTCATACAAAAGAAAACCGCAGATTATCCGACCAAGGCGATCAATGGTGACAAGTTTGATTGGTGTCGATCCGCGAATGGCCTAGCAGAAACATAAGCAACATGGAGATGGCAAGGAAGAAAGAACGGTATGGAGATTTATTGATGGATCAATCAAATCTCCAAGTGGGAGATTGTTAAATATTATGGCCCAACAAAAGAGAATTTAGGTCCAAAGAAAAATCTAGAAGTTATAGCCAAAAAGAAAACTCTAGATTTTATCATTTATCCTAGATGGTCAAAGAAAAATCTAGAACTTCAACTTGCCAAGAAATATCTAGACATCCTTATCCAAATCCAAGTTGTGGCAAAATCCTAGCCATTTATTTGACTTGATTACCAAGGCAAAATGTGGACCATTGGATCATACTTGGAGCCCAAGTTTATGGAGGCTATAAATAGGTTATGTCATTTGTTGGCAAACCATCCCAAATCATCCCAAGACTTCCCACATCTAAAGTGAGGTTGTGAGATAAAAATAGAGAGTGTTTTCTCCTTGTAAGAAAGCTTGTTGTTTCTTTGTAGAGAGAAGGTTGTAACTCCTATTTTTGTAATAAAGTTCTTCTATCCTTGCCCGTGGTTTTTACCCTAATTTGTTTAGGGGTTTTCCACGTAAAATCATTGTGTCGTTCTTCCTCTTCTTCCTCTTCATTACTATTGTAATTTTCAATCTCTCTTTAGCTGCGACCCTGCTCTATTCGTGTAAACAATTTTAACAAAGAATTTCCACATATGGGAGATTTTAAACAGCTCTGTTAGGAGAAAAAAACAAAGCAAATTTATATGAAAATTTAGGTATTAAAATCAAGTTTATTAATTATTAATGAGGAATAATTAAACAAATTTTTAAGTGATCTCAAACAAAGAAGGATTTTTCCGACTTTTTCCAAGTTTTTCTCACTCTTCCCAGGTTTTTTCTCACTCCTCTGATTCTCTCATCTGCAAGTGCGTGATTTATCATCCATGGTGTTTCTCATTTTTGGCAAACTCATTTCATTGATTTTTTTTACCATATATTCCACTTGGCATTTTTTTATTTTTTGTTTTTGCCAACTCATCAGAACACAAACGGCAGTTAACCATTTTTAACATTAGGGACTATTTTTAAGCTTCGTGGATAGTTGGAAGACTAAAATTGAACTTTTGAAAGTTGAGGGACCAAAATAAAACTATGATGAAAGTTGAGGGACTAAAATGATATTTTAAACTATTATATATATAGGTATGTAAGATTAATTAATAATATTAATTCTTAATATACTTATAAAAAATATGTACTAATAAAATAGATAATTATAATATAATACTTTTTTTGTTGATATATTTATGAGATATGAATTAAATATTACCGGAAAAAAAAAATTTACACAACGTGATAACTCAACTCAAACTGAAAAATATACTATTGAATTGAATTGCTCTAATATATAGAGTTTGTCGGGTTAAGATCAATCACAAAATTTGAGTTAATTAAAAAAACTATTCTAATTTATTAAGATCTCACCAATGTCCCACATTGAAAAGTGGGTTCTGTAAACTTTATTCTTTTTATCCTTAAAAACACATCAAAAGTCAAACGAATCTGGATGGACAAAGTTTGTATGGTCTCGTCAAAAACAAAGGCTAATTTATTTTTAAACAAAAAAGAAAAAGAGAGACTAATTTTAGATCAAATAGTTTCCATTTGGGTGACCTTTTTAGAAAGTTCTTTATACAAAAAATACAGCCGAAAATTGTTGATACATTTCAAAGCTCACAGGAAACGAAAATGGCGGAAAGATGGAGGAAGAATCTGAGAGTCGCTATAATCTTTCATCGATTCGCTCAAATTAAGTCAAATCAGACAATCAATGTCTCCCAATTTCGAAACGAACCACGGCAAAAATGCGGGGCCGAGAAGTTAGAAGGAAAGTTAAACTTGAGTCACGAGTATGAAAACTGGTCCCTTATCACCACTCATCCGATCCATACCAGCCAAAAATTGTTATCAAAATCGTTGTGTTGAAAATCCCACATGATCTCTTGTTGTTTACAAGTTAGGTGGACTACTCATGAGACGGATGCTCAAACTATTTAATACGGTATCATTAACCCATTAAGTTCAAATGGGTATTCGCCAAAACAGGCACAAGGCATGTTTGTGAATCTCACCTTGATAAAGTGAGGATATCGAGGTGGACTATTCCTCTCATTATCAATTGGTTCTGAAATGGATGTTCACACTATTGAATATGGTACAAGAGATCATTAAGCCCAAACGGGTATTCATCCAAAGAAGGCACCATCTTGAGGGGCCTGTTGAGAATCCCACTTTGATAAAATAAGGATATTGATATGATCCAAGATCTAGATTATATCAAAAGTAAAAGAATAAAGATAAGCCAAGTTTTGATAGATTTTGGAACCTCCCTTCTCAAGAGAATCTCTATTCTCTTGAGCCGTACAATAAATCACTCAATAACTCAATAATTTTTTGATGCCTAAACTCTACCCTAATCCGCCCTATTTATAACCAAAATCATAACTTACTCCCCAAGTAATTGCTAACATAGAGCGCTAGACCCAACCGAGCCCTATGCCCAACCTTATCAGATATCTCCCGGTGTCTATAAGATAGGTGAACTACTTATTTCCAATTGATTTTGAAATGGATGTTCACACTATTTAATAGTCGGCTATAATAACGATTTATTTTCGCAGAATTTGAATGCAGTTCTTAAACCAAGCTGCTGCTCAATTAGGCGACGACAAAAAGAGGAAGACAACAGAAATTAATGGATTGGAGCACGTTCATCTTATGCAAAGTGAGTAACGTGGGTCAACTTTTGTTGTTTTCAACTGTTTGATCGATCAATTCTCACGAGCTATGTGCTTTGTAGTTAGTGGTGGACAATTAGAATCTGGATATATATCCAATTTTTAAAAATGTAGGAGTGGTCTTGTGGGGAGAGCTATTACAAATTGAAAGGATGAAAAGGATAGCTATGACAAGAATTTATTAAAATGACTATGAGGGTATCAGAGAACCAAAGTTTTTGGGTTCAATTCATGATAATTGACTATGGAGGAATTCATTTCATATGGGCTTCTTGACAAACGAATATCTCCTTTGAAAATAGTCAAGTGCACCTAAGTTGACATAGATACTATATAAAAATTTATTAAAAGATTAAATGTATCCTATTGATATTGTTTCTTTTAACTTTGACGTTTGAGGTGGAAATTCGAAACCATAAATTTTTGTTCATAAGTAAACCATCATGTAAGTTGAGTTCGGCTTTTGTTGCCCTATTGATGTTGGTCTTAGTTGAATATGAATTTGCAATTTTCTAAATGATGGAACTCTAAAGGCATGATCTCTGTCAATTTGTAGAATAGAATAAGTTCTTATTCATTGATCGATATTTGTAATGTTACAATCATTCTTCTTAAAATAGGAGAAATCGTCCTCCAGGGGTGGCGTAGTGGTCAAAGACTTGAGCTTTGAAGATGTGCTCTCCTCAAGATCTCAGCTTCAAGATTCAACTGTGACATTAATTTGCAGTCCCGTTTGATAACCATTTTGTTTTTGAAATTTAAGCCCACAACATCTATCTTACTATATGTTTTTTCTTACTTGGATATCTACTTCTCACCTATATTTGTAGAAACCGAACTGAAATTTGGAAACAAAAAAAAGTAACTTCCAAAAGTTTGTTTTTGTTTTTAAAAGTTGGTTAAGGAAAGATAGATATATTGTAGAAAGGATGAAACACATTGTAGAAAATTTGAGTAAGAATAGGCTTAAATTTTAAAAACAAAAAACCAAATGGATATCAAACGGGACCTCAACAATCCCTTTGGGTCTTTGTTCATTTAATCTGTTTTTTCCTCTCTTCCTATCTCATTAGCATCCCCATCTTTCTAAGCCTCCTCACTCTCTTCTTCAAATCGTCCTCTCTCTCTTTCAGCTGATTACATCTTTATGAAAAATTGTTCTGATTTGTCATTTAAAAAAAAAAAAATAGACTCTACCAATAATTGTTCTAAACTAACTACCAAACAAGAATTTCCATTTTATAAAATCCAGCTTTTAAGTTTTGGTGCCAAAAAAACTTCTATAAATACACCGAATTCTGCCTTATCTTTTGTGTATCTTCTATTTTCAAGAATTTGTTTTCATCAAGACACGAAGAAAACAAGGCCGAAGGAAATGTGTCTCACGATAATAGGTGCCAAAATCATCTTCTTTCTGGCATAATTTTTTGTGGTCTGTTTTTAAACATAGTTTGACCGGGAAGGAACTGTCAATGTATATGATGTTGTTTGTGATTTGTCTTTCTTTTTGTACATAAATCAAACTGATCAGTAGTATTCACTGAGAATTCAATCTGATTTGCATTTGTGGCTGCAGCAATGTTGGTGCACTGGCTTACACTTGTTCTTGTTTCGATTGCGCTGCTGACTCCCTCCTCCATAGCTCGACCTGAGGTTATCGTTACAAGCCATGGCGCTGTTGCTGCGGATGACTCTCGATGTTCCAAAATCGGAACGGATGTTCTGCGGGATGGAGGCCATGCCGTTGATGCATGCGTTGCTGTTGCTCTCTGCTTGGGGGTTGTAAGTCCAGCATCAAGTGGCATTGGTGGAGGGGCCTTTATGCTGATCAGGTCCGCCAATGGAAAAACTCAGGCTTTTGATATGAGGGAGACTGCACCTTTGCTAGCTTATGAGGTTCTGTAAATTTGTTCCACTTTTTCCTTTCCTTTGTTAGATTTTCTCATTTAATCCATTTTTCTAAAAGAGAACCTTAACAAACTAATAAACTTCATTTTTCCAAAATTCATCATTCAATAAATCTCTATTCATTTATGAACAGAATATGTATGCAAGAAATGCTGCATCCAAAGTAGCCGGACCCCTTTCCATTGCCGTTCCAGGTGAACTTGCAGGACTTTACGAAGCTTGGAAACAACATGGAAAGCTTCCATGGGCAAGGCTGGTTCAACCAGCTGAACACCTTGCTCGCTTCGGCTTTAAAATATCTCCGATCCTTCATATGCAGATGGTTAGTACAGAATCCGGAATCTTGGGAGATGAAGGACTCAGGGACTTATTTACATCGGGTGGAAAATTGTTGAAACAGGGAGATGTTATCCGCAACAAGAAACTGGCAGAAACTCTAGGAACTATTTCTAGATCTGGTGTCAAGGAATTTTATGATGGATCCATCGGAATGAACTTGATTAGAGATATCCGGAAGCTTGGAGGGATACTGTCAATGAAGGACTTGCAGAGCTATCGAGTTCAAACAAGAGTCCCTATCTTAGCTCAAACGATGGGTCTTGAAATAATCACCATGCCTCCTCCGTCGGGAGGTCCCGCAGTGATCCTTGTAAGTTTATTGTCTTGATGAGCAGTAGTGTTCAAAGTTTATTTTGTTAGTGACACCACATTCTACCACAGATGCTAAACATTCTTGCTCAATATAAACCGCCTTCAGGGCTTTCGGGCCCTCTTGGTATCCATCGGGAGATTGAAGCGTTGAAACACGTGACTGCCGTACGAACGAACCTCGGCGACCCCAATTTCTTCGATGTCTCCGAAGTTCTTACAGACATGCTCTCGCCCAAGTTTGCGCAGCAATTAAAGGAAACCATCAATGACAACAAGACTTTTGATCCAAGCTATTATGGCGGCAGGTTGGTCCTCCATGGGTGGTTATATTGCTTTACTCCTCATTTATATTTCCTCTGTTCCAGCATAACAGGACCTGCTGTTGTGTGTTGAGCCTGTTGGTAATGGTAACAGGACCTGCTCTATCCACTTTCTACCTTTGAGTTGAGCCTGTTGGTAACATGAATTCTGAATCTTACAGATGGAATCCAATCCATGACCATGGCACCAGTCATTTGTCTGTCGTCGATGGAGAACGAAATGCTGTCTCCATGACTACCACTGTGAACTACTATTTTGGATCAAATATACTCTCCCCAAGTACCGGAATAGTCTTGAACAATGAAATGAACGATTTTTCCGTCCCGGCTAATGTTTCTGCTAATGAACTCCCACCAGCACCAGCCAATTTCATCAAGCCGGGAAAAAGGCCACTATCTTCCATGTCTCCTACCATTGTTCTGAAGGTCATTTTCATTCTAATTTCTCTCATTTACAAATGAACTCAAATTCCAAAATTGTTACTTGCTTTAGAGTGTCTTATGAATCGAAGAATTTGATAAGGTTGGACCTAGAGCTCTATGTTAGCAATTACTTGGAGAGTAAGTTAGGATTTTAGTTATAAATAGAGTGGGTTAGGATAGGGTTTAGGCATCCAAATTATTGAGTTATTGAGTGATATATTGTACGGCTCAAAAAATTCTCTTGAGAGGAGAGGTTCCGAGACCTATCAAAACTTGGTTATCTTTACGTTTTTAGTTTTGATATAATCTAGATCATGGATCATATCAGAATTATTTGAAATTCTTTCACAGGATGGACAGCTGAAAGCCGTGATTGGTGCAAGTGGAGGACGCAACATCATTGCAGCAACAACACAGGTTCTGTTGAATCATTTTGCAAAAGGAATGGATCCTTTCTCGTCTGTGATGGCTCCCAGAGTTTATCATCCGGTTAGTTTTATTTAGCTTCTCTTGTCCGTTCCGCCTCGTATATTCCCCCATCCGTTCATCCGATCCGGGTATTCTTACACAGTATTCATTTGGAAAGTTCAATTTGAACTCCGGAAACTAATACAGTTTGTTTACAACGAACAGCTGGTTCCAAACGTCTTGTACTATGAGAGCGAGACAGCCGTGTCGGGAGATCGTTTTGAAGTCCCTGCTGAAACAAGGGCTGCCCTTGCTAAGAAGGGTCATGTGTTAGCAGGCCTTGAAGGACCAGCCACGGTTTGCCAGTTCATTGTTCAAGCTTTTGGCGCACTGAGACAAGGTGGTGGTGGCGTGGGGAAGCTTGTGGCCGTTAGTGATCCCAGGAAGGGTGGAGCTCCTGCTGGTTTTTGATATTGCAAATTGTTGGGTTTCTATTACGGTTTTCATTTCTGTAATTGCAGGTTAAATTAGCTGAATGGTTTCTCTAATCTTTGTCAGAGAAGAAGTTGTTAAACACTTTACTCGCAATAATAATTATGTCATTTGGGAAATGGGAAGTTTCTTGTTACTTCAATCTAGTAATTGAGTTTGGTGGTTGTGTACCATAAGAATAGTGAAAATGCATGTAATAAGGACATCAACGATTCGATTCTTAAAAAATCGAATCGAATCGCCGATTAAATCTAGCTGAACCGCTTCGAATCGATACACTGTTGGTTGGCCAGCAATTGGGATTCGAGCCTCAGTTCCACTCCCAAGAATGCTTAACAAGTGCCACACCGCTGCATCGTTGTTTCCTTTGATTACCAACTGAATTTTAGAATATATGTATATATTATATGTTTGCTTAAAACACAATAAAAAATTGCTTATTCCGGTTCGAACACAAATTGAAATTGGAAGGAAAATATTTGGGAGACTTGCACGTGTTTCTTATTATCTGAAACTAAATTTATTATTATTATTTCTTTTTTGAAAGAACTAAATTTATTAATTTATAACGGTCGTTTTGGTTTTAGTTTTTTTAACAAGGTAAAACCTAAACTGGATAGATATACTTCTGTTTTTCTAAATTACAAGTCAAAACCGTTCGAATGTCGGTACCTTTACGATTTAATTCTTTTTTACTATTTTAGTTATTATTTTCATTTTAATCCCTATTTAAATGTTTTTTTCAAAATTTATGATTAAATTAAACAAAAATAATTAGTCATTCACTAATAAAAATAAAAATGAAGTTAATAAATCATTATTGAATGAGTTTGATTTTTATTAGTTTTTACAAATAGAAACGGAACTAAACCAATTAACTTTCAGTTTTCTCTAAATAAAAATCAACAATATATTCAATATTATGTGAAAAATCTTAACCAATTCAATGAATTGATTTGGTTGGTTCGGTTTGATTTTATCGATTTTCTTTATTATCATCCCTAGGTGGAGCAGCTCCTGCAGGCTTTTAGTACTGTAAATTGTTGGATTTCTTTTATAGCTTCCATTTTTGTAATTGCCGTGATAATAAAAGGTGAGTTAAAGATATTTGGGTGAATAATTTATCCAATCTTTGTTAGAGAAGTCGATGTAACACTTTACTTCATTGTGGCAATAATAATTATATCGTTTTATTAAATTGATGTATTCCAAGTGAGAAGTTTAGAACTGGAGGAAAGTTTCATGTTTCATATTGTAGTAATCTAAAGACTAAAACATAGGGGAAGTTGGGTAGAAAAATACTTCTGAATTTTGGGGGATTGGATTTAGGAGTTTGAGAGAGGTGAGGAAAGGAAATTATTCAAGTCCAAGTTTATTTGTTTTTGTACATAACAATTTCTCTTAATTCTTCTCCAACTCTCTCATATCTCATCAAACATATTTAATACTATAAAATATCAAATCAAACTTTATTACAATAGAAAATAAAAAATAAAAAAAAGTTCTCTCTTAAACCTCAATTCCCAAAAAAAAAAAAAAATCTAACATCATCTCTCCAAAATTTTGATTCCTAAACAAATACTTCATTTTTCTAAATCACTTCACTTCTTCTCCATTTCTTCTTCCTCTCCTATTTCTCCCTTCTTCCAAACTCCAATCACCCCTAGGGACTGTTTGTTTGAAAGGGATATGGGGCTGTTAGAGATGGAGCTGTAGGGAATATGTGCAGCTCCACTTTTTTTTTGGGAGCTATTTTAGGATCAAATAAATGGGTTTTATAATTTGTCATGTGGTACATCATCAATTTGCCACATGACAACCCCTTTATTATTATTATTTTTTTTTTTTTACATTTTTAATGATTTTTGTTTTTAATATATTTTTCCAGTTTTTTTAATTATTTTTTTGCTTTGTTTTTTTTTAAATTTCAATTTCTTTATTATCTTTTTTCAAAACTTTAATTTTTAATTTTAATTTTTGAAAATTAAAATTTTCAAATTTTTTTCTCAAAACTTTCATTTTATTTCTCTAAATTTGAGTTAAAATTGATTTTTTCAATGTTTTATAATATATTCTTTTCTTTTCTTTTTTTAATATTAATTATATCATAAATAATTATATTTTTTACTTTATAATTCAATTTTTTTCTCTCAAATATTTGATTTTTTTTTATCTATTTAATATTATCAATTTTCAACTAAATAAATTTTAAATGGTTTGTATTCACGTAATATCATATTATGAGAATATATTTCATAATTTAAAATTAGTAGTAGTTTCTTTTTTGTTAAAAAAAATTATATTTATCCTTTCTCATTTGTATAATTTACTAATTAATTAGAAATTATTATCATTCACACAATATTCTATTTTAAAAATATATTTCATCATTTAAAATTAATCATCATTTTATATTCTACATGTATTTTTTTTAAATATGAAATAAATTAAAGTTCATATCATAAAAAAAAAATAACAATATGCAATTTAATAATACAAATTAAAACGACAAATATCGAAGGTAAAATTACTAAAAAAAAATTTAATATATTAACGAATAATTTGAGCTTAATATAATAAATAAATAAAATGACATTATTTTTAAATTAAAAAAATCATAAATGTCATGTCATTAAAAAAAATAATAATAAATCTTTCATACAACTCCTCCACAAAAAACACACCCAAACCAGCTATTTATTACGATCACTTTACAAATTACTTTACAAATAACCACATCTAGACCAGCTATTAATATATTCATTCTATCTAATCATTCCACAAAAATGCATCCAAACACCCCTAATGTATAAGGTGTTTTTTTTAAAAAAAAAATCGACTATAATATTTGGGATTCTTGCACCTCATAGAAAAAGTTAATAAATATTTTTCCTTCAAAAAACGAGAGACTAATTTTAGATCAATTTATTTTTTTTAAAAAAAGATCAAATAGTTTCCTTTTGGGTCACCATTTTAGAAATGCTCTTTACACAAAACCAGAGGCTAAAATTCTTGGTACTTTTCAAAAGTTGACAGAAAATGAAAATGGCAAGAAAGATGGAGGAAGAATCTGAGAATCACTATAATCTCTCATCGATTCGCTGAAGTTGGGAACCACTTGTTTTCATCTTCATCGCTCATCCGTTCGCTCAAGTTGGGTCAAATCAGACCATCAATGGCTCTTCCCCACTGGATAATCACGATCGTGATCCTGAAAGTCCAAATGCGGGGCCGAGAAATTACAAGGTAAAGTGAACTATAATGGCGATTTATTCTGAAAGTCATTTATCTGTTCTTCTTTTCACCCAATTGGTCAATGTAGTTCCTAACTTCTTCTTATTGCGATTGTTTTTCCCCTTAGTGAGAACATGGTTGCTGCTGAATTAGACGGCGACAAAAAGATGAAGACAACGGGAAATGATGGGTTCGAGTACATTCATCTTATTGAGCCAATAAATCTGGCCAACTCTTTTTTTTCAACTGTTTGATCGATCAATTCGGGCTATGTGCTTTATATTTAATGGTGGGCAATTAGAATCTGGATATTTCTGATTTTAAAAAATGTAGAAGTGCTCTTGTGGGGAGAACTGATAAGAATTTATTGAAATATCTATGATAGTGGTCAAGAGGGTAGGAGAGAATTAAAGTTCATGCTCACCTATTAAGGAATTAATTTCGTATCGTCTTTTTGACAAATAAATACCGTAGGATCATATGGTTTCACTTGAATAAATACTCATAATTTAGTAATTTCTTAAAAGATTAAATGTATTCGATTGATACTGCTTCTTTTAATTCAACTATATTTGAGGTGTAGATTTGAATCCATGACATACATCATGTCAGTTGAGCTTAGTTCTTGTTTCCCTATTGCTTTTGGTCTTAATTGAATATGAACTTGATATGAACAAAATGATAGAATGTCACTACATCATTTTGAAAAAAGATAGAATGTTACTACATGGCCTTTACATGAATGATCTCTTTCTCCCTGTTTATTTTATCTATTTTTGTCTCTCTTCCTATTTGAGTGTTTGGGGGCAAGGAGATGAAAATGATTATGAGGAGAGTACTTCTCTTATCCATGTTTGGGCGACCAACAATCATTTCTCTCATAATCACTATTCCTTCCCTTCATAATCTCAATCCACTATAACTACTTTTTCATTCTGCTCATAACCACTTTTCACTATCCCAATGCTCACTACTTTGTTCCCTCATAATCATTCTCTGTACCCCAAATACAGATAATCATTCCTCTCATTATCATTCTCCTCATCCCAAACACAAACACAAAATCATTCTCTCAAATATTTTCCTATGTATTTGCATCCTCTTCGTAACTGTTCGCATTCTTCTTACCCCAAACTCCCCCTAAGTATCCCTCTCATTCTAAGCCTTCTCACTCTCTTGTTCTAATCGTCCTCTCTCTCACTCAGCTTCATCTCTTGGAACAATTGTTCTGATTTTTCATTTAAAGAAAATTAGATTCTACCAAAAAAATTCCAACTAACTACCAAACAAGAAATACCATTTTAAAATCCAGCTTTCAAGTTTTTGCCAAATAAATTTCTAACAGAAAAAATACACATTTTGTTGCATGCTAAAGGTTAAAGAATTTGTTTTCATCAAGACACGAAGGAAACAAGGCCTAAGGAAATGATTCTCACGATAATAGGTACCTAAAGCAGTAAAGCATCTTCCTTCTGGCATAATTTTTTAATCATCGGCAAATGGGCTGATTTTCTTTAAAAAAATCATTTTTTCTGTGGTCTGTTTTTAAAATCATATTTTGACCCAAAAGTAACTGTCATTGTATATGATGATGCTGGTGATTTATTTTTCTTTTTATATATAAATCAAACGGATCAGTAGTATTCACTGAGAAATCAATCTGCTTTGCATTTGTGGATGCAGAAATGTTGGTGCAGTGGCTTGTAATTGTTCTTGCTTCTATTTCGCTGCTGACTCCCACCTCCATAGCTCGACGTGAAGTTATTGTTGCAAGCCACGGTGCTGTTGCTGCAGATGACCCTCGATGTTCCAGAATCGGTATGGATGTTCTACGAGAAGGAGGTCATGCAGTCGATGCATCGGTTGCGGCTGCTTTCTGCTTGGGGGTTGTAAGTCCAGCATCAAGTGGCATTGGTGGAGGAGCCTTTATGCTGATCAGATCGGCAAATGGAAAATCTCAGGCTTTTGATATGAGGGAAACTGCACCTTTGCTAGCTTCTGAGGTTCTGTAAATTTGTTCCACTTTTTCCTTTCTTTTGTTAGATTTTCCAATCAAATCATTTTTCTAAGAAAGACTCGCCAACACCTTATAATCTTGTTCATTTTACTGCTGTTGAGAAGTTCATAATGTTCAATCATTTCTGAAGTTCAAATGTGCATTGGTTGTCTGGTGGGATTTGCAATGCTCATAAACTCATGCCGTTCATTCATCTCTGCGCCTTCTGTTCCAATGGCTGAAGCTTATTGGGCTGATGGTAATGAGAATTGAGATATAAGGGTGTCTGTTAAAACTTATCTTTCATCATCGTTATGAATCTGATTAGTTCATGCCTTTGAGAGTATTTTTATGCTTCCATGAACATATTTCTAAAAAGTCTTCTGGGTATAATCTTTGACATTTGGAAACTGATCAATGATAAGTTGTTGCCTGTTGGCTATACACAACTTGACAAACTTCATTTATCCAAAATTCAACATTCAATCTGTCTAATAAATCTCTTTACATTTATAAACAGAATATGTATGCTAGCAATGCTGTATCAAAAGCAGCCGGAGCC
Organism: Sicyos edulis; assembly: GCA_036507275.1. Lineage (NCBI taxonomy): Eukaryota > Viridiplantae > Streptophyta > Magnoliopsida > Cucurbitales > Cucurbitaceae > Sicyos > Sicyos edulis. The sequence goes on along the minus strand of CM071855.1, from coordinate 6,675,655 downwards.
CTTTCCATTGCTGTTCCAGGGGAACTTGCAGGGCTTTACGAAGCTTGGAAACAACATGGAAAGCTTCCATGGGCAAAGCTGGTTCAACCAGCTGAACGTCTTGCTCGCTTGGGGTTTAAAATATCTCCGTACCTTCATATGCAGATGATTAAAACAGAATCAGGGATCTTGGGAGATGAAGGACTCAAAAGCTTATTTACATCAGGTGGAAGATTGTTGAAACAGGGAGATGTAATCCGCAACATGAAACTGGCAGAAACTCTAAGACTTATTTCTAGATTTGGTGTCAAGGCCTTTTATAACGGGTCCATCGGAATTAACATGGTAAGAGACATCAAGAAGCTTGGAGGGATACTGTCAATGAAGGACTTGCAGAGCTACCGAGTTAAAATAAGAGTCCCTATCGTAGCCCGTACGATGGGTCTTGAGATAATCACCATGCCTCCTCCCTCAGGAGGTTCCGGAGTGATCCTTGTAAGTTCATTCATCATTGTCTTGAATGAGCATAGTGTTCAAAGTTTATTTTGTTAGTGACACAACATTCTACCACAGATGCTTAATATTCTTGCTCAATATAAACTACCTTCAGGGCTTTTGGGCCCTCTTGGTATCCATCGAGAGATTGAAGCGTTGAAACATGTAGCTGCAATACGAACGAACCTCGGCGACCCCAATTTCTATAATGTCTCCAAAGCTCTTTCTGACATGCTCTCACCCAAGTTTGCTCGACAATTAAAGGAAACCATCAATGACAACAAGACTTTTGATCCAAGCTATTATGGCGGCAGGTTGGTCCTTCTTCATGTGTGGTTATATTTCTTTACTTTCCTCATTTCAGATTTGTACTTCCTTTCTGTTCCAGCATTACTGTAGTCTGTATGAATCCGTCTCAAGTCCTTCCACTATGTTGTGTTTAACCTGTTGCTAACATGAACCTGCTGCATCCACTTTCTACCTTGGATTTGAGCCTGTTGGTAACATGAATTCTGAATCTTACAGATGGAATCCAATCCATGACCACGGCACCAGTCATTTGTCTGTCGTCGATGGAGAACGAAATGCTGTCTCCATGACTACCACTGTGAACTACTATTTTGGATCAAATATACTCTCCCCAAGTACCGGAATAGTCTTGAACAATGAAATGGACGATTTTTCTATCCCCACTGATATTTATGCTAATAAACTCCCACCAGCACCAGCTAATTTCATCAAACCAGGGAAAAGGCCATTATCATCCATGTCTCCTACTATTGTCCTTAAGGTCTTTTTGGTTCAAATTTCTCTCATTTTCAAATGAACTCAATTTCCAAAAATATTCTTCTTGGTTGATATAATTAAGTTTACCCCAACCCATCAACTTAAGCTTTTAGATTGATTGGTTACTTAACATAATTCAACGCGGTATCAGAGCAAGAGATCATGAATTCAAACCATTGCCAAGTTAGAGTGTTGGTTGGTATAATTAATTTACCTCGACCCATCAGTTTAATTGTCCAATGATTCGTGTAATTATTCCTCAGGAAGGACAGCTTAAAGGTGTGATCGGTGCAAGTGGAGGAGGCTTCATCATTGCAGGAACAGCAGAGGTTCTGTTGAATCATTTTGCAAAAGGAATGGATCCTTTCTCATCTGTGATGGCTCCCAGACTTTATCACAAGGTTAGTTTCATCTAGCTTCTCTTCTCCGTTCAGTCTCGTGATATTCCCACATCGGTTCATCCGATCCGGATATTCTTACACGGTATTCATTTGGAAAGTTCAATTTGAACTTTGGAAACTAATACAATTTGTTTAAAACAAACAGCTGATTCCAAACGTTTTGAACTATGAGAACTGGACAACTGTGTCAGGAGACCATTTTGAAGTTCCTGCCAAAACAAGGGCAGCCCTTGCTAAGAAGGGTCATGTCTTAGAAGGCCTTGCTGGAGGGACAATTTGCCAGTTCATTGTTCAAGCTTTTGGCTCACTTAGACATGGTGGTGGTGGCGTGGGGAAGCTTGTGGCAGTAAGTGATCCCAGGAAGGGTGGAGTTCCTGCAGGCTTTTGATATTGTAAATTGTTGGATTTCTTTTACAGCTTCCATTTTTGAAATTGCAGTAATTATATTAAGGGTGAGTTTAAGACCTTTAGCTGAATGGTTTCCTCTAATCTATGTTATAGAAGTTGTTAAAACACTTTACTACCATGTGGCAATAATCATTATTTGGGAAGTTTTATGTAGAAACACTGTTAACTTCTCTAATCTATGTTATTTGGGAAGGTTTATGTCAAATTGTAACTCTAAGTTTAAATACTTCAATCTAAGATGGTCAACTATATCAATGTTAATTTTTTATAAACTATTTTGACAGCTAAATATAATTTAATTAAGTGGTTGTGCCATAATAATACTCATGTTAGTTGCCTAAACATTCATGAATTATTAAAAAAAATGATTTAAAAACTAAATATAGGTACGATCAGGGTTTATAAACTCTAAAATCACTTATTTTTTTTCAATTAAATAACGTTTTAAAAGTTGCTAACTATAGTCTAACCTTGAAGAATAGGAATCATTAATAAATCCTACCATATTTAAATATCAAGAAAATTTATAAAAATATTAATTTATGAACTAGACCCTTTGTTTAAAAAACAATCAAAAGTTTAAACTTTCCAACGTAGTGATGACAGGGGCAAATTGTAGACTTTTTTTTTTTTTATTGAGATTACAATAATTGGAGGTAGGAATACTCTAAAAGACTTTTTGGTCATTACATATACATTGATGGTGCTGCTTTGTTGGCACGTGTAAGGAAGTTTTCGCCTTTTCCAATTTAATCTAAGTTTTTAATAAAATAATAATAAAAAATCTAAGCTATCATCATGTCGATTTTTCATTCCCAACACGAACATTATTAAACTATTAATCCAGAGGTCACCAGTTCACATTTCATCACCAAATATTTTTGAAAAATAGAAAAATTTATACTTTTGGAAGAATGAGAAAAATCACAAAACAAAATTCGAACGGCGTAATCATACCAAACAGTTGCAAATACCGTTCCGTTTCTCTCATACTATCTCGCAGACTCATTAGCTACGAAAGCAAAGCATCCAACGCCGTCAATCTCCCGCCAATTTGGCACATCAAAAAATGCTAAACTTGAAAACGATTATTACAAATCCATGTCGAAGTTAAACATTGGAATCGAGTTTCGTCTCTGGATTAATCCCCAACCATGGAAGTTGCCAATTCACCGGCTTCTTCTGATTTCTTCGCACATATCCTGCAATCAAGCGTCAGAATCCGAGACCCATTTTCCGGAAGGTCCGTTCACTCTCAAATAATCAAGAAAGGCCTTCATCTTGGCGTATACTTGATGAATAATCTCATAACCTTCTATGCCAAAACTGGGTCAATCGGCAATGCCCACAAGGTGTTCGATGAAATGCCCCTTAAGTCAGTATTCTCATGGAACACTCTGATCTCTGCGTATGCCAAACAGGGTGATTTCGATGCATCGAGACGCCTTCTCTATGCAATGCCTGATTGTGACCATGTGTCTTGGACTGCAATCATTGTGGGTTATAACCAACTGGGTCTGTTTGATGATGCGATTTGGTTGTTTGCCAAAATGATATCTGAGAGAATCCCACCTTCTCAATTCACGGTTAGTAATGTTCTTTCTTCTTGTGCGGCTAATCGAGCTTTAGATGTTGGTAGGAAGATTCATTCTTTTGTTGTTAAACTTGGGCTCAGTAGCTATGGTTCTGTAGCGACTTCCTTGTTGAATATGTATGCAAAATGTGGAGATCCGGTCATTGCGAAAGTTGTTTTCGATAGGATTACGCTGAAGAACGTTTCGACTTGGAATGCTTTGATTTCTTTGTATATGCAATCTGGGCAGATTGAGCTTGCTGCTTCACTGTTTGAGAAAATGCCTGACCGAGATATAGTTTCTTGGAATTCGATGATTTCGGGGTACAATCAGCTGGGGTGTGATATTGAAGCAATAGATATCTTCTCCAAGATGTTGAATGAACCTTCTTTAAAGCCTGATAAGTTCACCTTGGCCAGCGTTTTATCAGCTTGTGCTAAACTTGAGAAGTTGAATATTGGGAAACAGATACATGCTTATATTATAAGAACAGAAACTGAAACTTATGCAGCAGTTGGCAATGCTTTGATATCAATGTATGCAAAGTCAGGTGGGGTAGAAATAGCTAGACTGATTATTGAGCATAGCACGACTTCAAATCTAAACATTATAGCTTTTACTTCACTACTCGATGGGTACACCAAGCTTGGAGATGTTAAACCAGCCAGAGAGATATTTAACAAATTAAGAGATCGTGATGTGGTAGCATGGACAGCTATGATTGTTGGTTATGTGCAAAATGGGTTATGGAATGATGCTCTCGAGCTGTTTCGGTTGATGGTTAATGAAGGACCTGAGCCGAATAGTTATACACTGGCAGCCATGCTCAGTGTATGTTCAAATTTGGCTACTCTGGAGCATGGTAAACAAATCCACGCCAGTGCCATAAAAGCAGGTGAATCTTCAACTGCTTCTGTTACTAATGCCTTGATAACCATGTATGCTAAAGCAGGAACCATCAATGTAGCCAAAAGAGTGTTTGATCTTACAAGCGGGAAAAGGGAAACTGTGTCCTGGACATCAATGATCATGGCTCTAGCGCAGCATGGCCTCGGAGAAGAAGCCATCAGCTTGTTTGAAAGGATGCTTTCAGTTGGTATAAAACCTGACCATATCACTTATGTTGGAGTTCTGTCTGCCTGCACACACGTGGGGTTAGTAGAACAAGGTCGAAATTACTATAATCTGATGACTGGAGTCCATAAAATTGAACCCACTTTGAGTCATTATGCTTGTATGATCGACCTTTATGGACGAGCTGGATTGCTTCAAGAAGCATACGAGTTCATTGAAAACATGCCTATAGAACCAGATAATATAGCTTGGGGGTCATTACTAGCATCTTGTAGACTTCATAAAAATACGGATCTGGCAAAAGTTGCAGCAGAGAGATTGCTTCTTATCGATCCTGGAAATAGCGGCGCCTACTCAGCCCTTGCTAATGTCTATTCTGCTTGCGGTAAATGGGAAAATGCCGCCAAAACTAGAAAACTAATGAAGGATAGAGGAGTGAAGAAAGAAAAGGGATTCAGTTGGATTCATATTAAGGATAAAGTTCACGCGTTCGGAGTCGAAGATGTTATTCATCCACAGAAAGATGAAATCTACAAGTTGATGGATGAGATATGGGAGGAGATAAAAAAGATGGGTTTCATTCCAAACACTGAATCAGTACTTCATGACCTTGAAGAAGAGGTGAAGGAGCAGATTCTTAAACATCACAGTGAGAAACTTGCTATAGCATTTGGGATTTTAAGTACCCCAGAGAACACTGCATTGAGGATTATGAAAAATCTTAGAGTTTGTAATGACTGCCATTCTGCTATAAAGTTCATCTCCAAGCTTGTAGGAAGGGAAATCGTTGTTAGAGATGCTACTCGGTTTCACCATTTTAAGGATGGTTCCTGTTCTTGTCGTGATTATTGGTAGGCGTAAACTTGGGAATTTCATCTACAAAGGAATGCTACTTGATACAGAAAAAACACACACCAAGCATGAGAAAACCAGGTATGTTCAAAGTTTGTTTTTGTTTTAGAAATCTGCATAAATCAATCTTACCAATTAGTTTATTTATCATTCACTTTTTTTTTGTTTGGGGGTGTTCTTTGAACTTTAGTTCAACCAATCATCAACCTTTAGAATAGTAATGGATCTCTTGTGCACTAATGGATTGGAGAAAAAAATAAAGAGAAACAAAAGTTGTTTGTTCCACTAACTAAACAAGAAGATTTTTTTTTTCTTTATTTTTTTGACATCATCCTATCGGAGACTGCAGAACATCCATTAGCTTGAAATCAGTAGTGGGTTCATTTCAAAAGATACCCTCCTAAAGTATCCAAATTCTTTGGTTTATCGAACGTTTATCCCTCTCAACTTTGATCTTTCAATTTTTTTTGTTCTTCCATAAACCATCATCATGGAGCCTAATAGTCAAGAATGCTTTAGAAAAGTGGTGGGTTCAATCCATGTTGGTCACCTATTTAAGAATTAATTTCTTAAGAATTTTTTTGACATCTAAATATTGTAGGATCAGGCTATATATATTGTGACATTAGTCGTGGTGCACGCAAGATTGATTGTCATTTATATTCAACTGGTAGTTTCCACTCTCTAAATTTCAACCATAAAAATGACGACCTACATGCAACATTGGATGATGAACAGTATTGTGCTATGTTTTCATTAATTTTAAAAGTAGCATTTTTTTAAGCTCAGCCATTTGTGCAGATGGTGACTGGAACATTTAACCTTCAGTGCTATGTTGGTTACTTATTAGTTGAGGATACATGCTTTTAACCTTTAGGCTATGTTGAAGTTGCCAATTTGAATTAAAATTTAGATCAATAAGGCCTCGTTTCATAACTATTTAATTTTTTTTTTTTTTAAATTTAAGCTTTTACTCAAATTTCTTTTAATGCACTCCATCTTTCTTACAATGTATCTATCTTTCCTTAATAAAATATTTGAACGCTAACTAAATTTTAAAAACAAAAACAACCTTCTGAAAGCTACTTTTTTTTTCAAATTTTGGTTTAATTTCGTAAAATATAGGTAAAATGTAGATATCCAAGTTAGAAAAAATCTATGGTAAAGTAGTTATTGTAGACTTAAATTTCAAAAACAAAATAGTTATTAAACGGGGCCTAAGTTAAACAGACTAAATTTCTTAAGACCCAACCTTACCTAATAATTTCATTTTTTACTTTTGTAAGGTATAACTTAAGAGATTATATGTTTAAATTTTAATCTTAGCGATTGTGTTGGTATCACTATTCGAAAAACAAATGAAAGTCCTTTCTGGTAGAATATTTGAACCATCCTAAGTTCTCTTTATTAGAAAAGATTCTATGAATGCAAGAGGTTTTGAATTCGATCTAGGATATTTCATCTAAGTAGAAAATTACTTCCATGTTTCTTTATCATCTAGGTAGAAAATTACTTACATGTTTCTTTACCATCTAAATATTGTAAATTCAGTCGGTATATTTTATGAGAATAGTAGTGGGTATTGACATGCATGTATAAAAAAAATATTTCTATCACATTTGTGATCTTGTTAGGTTTCATTACACATCGTCAATGGTTTAAAATTGGAGTTTTCATTCTTCCCCAAGAATGCGTGTAAATGGGCCAAGAATGGGCCTGGATTTGGCTAGGCCCACACCGCCATCTTGCTACAAATCTAAGCTCATTGGTTTGATTAAATTAATATTAATTTATTATAAACGACTACGAGTTCCTCGTGGACTGAGTCTGATATGCTGTTTTTTCTAAATAGAATTATTTTAGTCTGATGATAAAGTGGTTCAGATGCTTTTGAAGGCATATATATATATATTTTTTAAGGCATATTAATTTTAAACAAAAGTTTAGGGCACGACTTAAATATGGGCCACATTGTTTTCTTCTTTTTGTTTAAATTAAGCCACATAATTAGGTATTAATATTTAGGTTATTGCTATGATTTAAATCGCTTTCTTCATTCATTCACAAAAAAAAGAAAATTTACGATCAGTAGCACATTTTACCTCTTATATTATATTTATAGCAAAATTTTAAAAATAATTCATTTATAGCACATTCATTTCTAAACACTTGATAGAGTGATAGAACTAAATTTAGATTTCTATCCCTAATAGAAAACTCAACTAATGATAGAATGAATATATCATTGATTGAATTCTATTATTTATTAAATTCTAGTGATAGAATGTATCTATCATTGATTGAATTCTATCACTAATAGAATTCAACTCGGGATAGAATTCAATTCAAATTTTCTGCTACAAATAAATTAATTTTGATTTTATACTATAGATAGAAATACTTTAATTTTTTTTGTTATACATGGAAAATTTCCAAAAAAAATTGCTCTCTTAATTATATATATATATATATATATATATATATGTATATTGCTTTTTATTTATTTTTGAAAAGGCGAAAAAGACTTTATTGAAGTAAATGTAATAAATGGGAAAGGAAGCCGTTGGTGAAGAAGTAAAAAGGGGAAAATAAAAGGACCAAAGGGAAAATTGAGGAGAACCCACAGCTGTCCATCGAAGATGATTGGGCAGGTTAAAACGCGGTACTTTTAGCGAGCTTACGACGCTGCCCGATCTGCCCGATACCGGTCTGGGAAATTACGGGCAGTCGGTCTGGTTTCTCTCACTTCCCCCTCACCCTACTCCCCCTTCCCTCCCATCCTTCTCTGTGAGCCGCCGATTATTCTACACCCACCTTTCTCTCGATCTCGATCGGACGGTCCAGAATGAACGCTGCTTCTCGCCCTTCTTTTCTTCAGTTTTAGATCCCGATTCCTCCAGATCTACCATCTCCCTGCTCTGATTTCTCTTCTCGGTATGTTTTTTTTTCTCTAAATCCTTTGTTGTTTTCTCCATGAATCTGTTCCTGCTTGATTTCTTCCATTTCAGCTCTCTCTTATCCTGTTTTCCGCGTTTTGCTTCAATTTCCTTGCCTTTTCTTCACTCCGCTAGTGTTCTAAGGTCGTTTCTCGATGATTTAGCTGTTTTTTTCTGCGTTTTATGGCTGTTCGATTCCTTGTATACCTGTGGTTTTAGTCGTTTTTGTGATGGATTCACCGTTGACTTCATGGAACACTGAAATTAAAACTTCCGCTGCTGCTTTTTTTACTCTTGTTTTTAGAAGAAGAAATATTGTGTAGATGGAGCCTCTTTTTTGTATTTTATAGTCCGAGGTCAAACCTCGAGGATAGGCGGTTGAAAATTGCCAAATCAATTACGGCTGAGTGACTGACAGAATTTCCGGTGGAGTGGGTGTTTTGTTATGTAAAATTAGTTTGTTTTTTTTTTAACGGATGTTTGAATTTTTGGGACAGATCTGACGGCGGCCGTGCGAATGGAGATGTCAAATGGTTCGGCAGGTGTGATGCTTGGTGATGGCTCGCTCGTTTGCGCCACTCATGGTTTAGCTTCGGCTCTGGCTCTGGCTCTGCTCAACACCCAGCTCATGGCTCAGGCATGTCACTCTCTAACTTTCTTGTTCTTTGTTTTTATTACCAAGTTTAATCTGCCTAGTTAATCAGAATTTCTGGTTGGTCGCTTCATTTGCTACAACTATGTTTTGGCTGTGTGCTTTTTCTTAGAGGGGGAAATTATATTTTTACCTGTTTTTACTGGATTTTTTTGGTTTGTTTTCTTTAATTATTGCTCCCAATTTCGTTCGGCTGAGGTAAAAGCTGTAGCCTGTGTAGGATAGGGGAGAAAATGTCCGACAGATCCATACACTGCCAGTTCTTCCATTTGGCCGATTGATGATCTTCATCGTACGGATTTAGTAGATTTTTTTTAAAAAATGTAGTATTTTTAATGAATATTATATAATGGAAAGTTGAAAAGTTGATTTTTTTTTTTTTTTGAAAAAAAGAAAATTTGGGAGTTATTCTCGAAGTCGCTGTAAGGAATTCTTTTGGTTTTATCTTTCTCTTTATTGGGCCATCACCCCACTTGATGAGGATGCGGAATTTACGGAACTGCCCTCACACCGACGACTTGAATAACATTCCTGTCTCCCCCTCTTCAATTCATTTCATTTCAGTTGTTGAGGTTGGGGTTGAGGATACTATTTATGTGATGATTGGCACTGGACTTTCAGCTTCAACTTTTTTATGGAATAATTAAAGCTATGCTACAAAATTTATTCGTTGATGGGAAATTTCAGTAAAGATTTTTTTTTTTTTTTTTTTTGAGAATTTCAATAAAGAATTACAAGATATGAGACGTCCCATTTGGTTGGAAATATCAAGGTTTGGACTCGGGCTCAAACTATTCTCAAGTATTTGTAACATGTCCTAAAAAACCAATACATCTAAATATTGTTTAGAATTTTAAGGTTAGACCATTTGTCCCGTAAAAATAATTGGCCGTGTGCATAAGCTCTCGAAAAATGAATCGATCTTAATACAATTTTTTTAGTGCCCTAATAAATCATTTTTATAATTGATTCTACTATATGTATATATATATATTAGCTTAATTGGGAAGTGCATAGGGGTTGTTTGTTTGACATATTTAGGTAGTTTTTGTGTAGAAGGGTTAGAATCAAAACTTGGATGTAGATTTAAAAATGAGTAGTTATTTTTAGTTGTTAAAAAAGAAATGATTAAAAATGAATTGTTAAAAATGGGTTATTTTGATTGATTTGAAATGAATGATTAAAAATAAATTGTTAGAAATGATTGTGTAGTTATAAATGATTGTGTAGTTATAAATGAATGATTAAAAATGAAATGTTAGAAATGAGAATTATTTTTAAAAGTAAAAATGAGGAAGGGTTAATAAAAACTCGTTTGGATGTAAGTTTTCTAAGAGGAATTGATAAAACCTAATACTAACTCCTGCTTAAATATGTCAAACAAATGGTCCGTAAGTACCTTAATGAATGTCATTTCTGACATTCAATTGATGTTTAAGCTTAGTGAATAATATAGACGAAGTGGGTTCTCAACTTCTCATCACGTTGGTCGGTGAACAGATCCCGATAAGGAAAGACAGAAAAATAAAATAAACTAAATATATTAAGTGGAGAAGATAACAGTAAAAAACAGCAATTACGAGGACATGATCATTGATCAGCAACATATACGCACGACGTACTATTCTTTCCTGTTAACAATGTGAACTCCCTAGAGGCAAATTCTATCAGTAATTAGCATAAATCCTTATCATCAATGACAATAATAACTACCCAGTTCTAAATTGTGAAGAATTATTGGTCAATCAGACTTCCGTAATCGTATAAATTCCTAAACAGTATTGGGTTCGCTAAATTCTTGTCTTGTTTCAACAATATTGTGTGGTTTCTCTTTCTCCGTATCTGTATATGTGCTCAATGTAACGACCATTTGCAGATGATATTTTGGTTTCTGATATGCTTAACCTTGTGAACTACTGTGCTCTTTGAAATGTTAATTGCAGGATCTTCTTGGGGCATTGCTGATCAAACCTGTAATAAAGGGAGATAGTCCCACACCACTTGACGCGGAAGATGGTGATGACGACGATGGCGAGGATGGGAATGGCGACTTAAGTGAAGGTGAAGAGGATTTGTCGTCCGAAGATGGAGATGACTATGCTGAAAACCTCAAAGACAATAATAAAAGTAACCCAAAGAAGAATCCCGAGGGTGGAGCTGGTGGAGCTGAAGAGAATGGTGAGGAAGAAGAAGAAGAAGAGTTCGATGGTGAGGACGATCAAGATGATGACGGAGACGATGACGATGATGACGACGATGACGATGGTGAAGATGAAGATGATGGTGGAGAGGATGAGGATGAAGTAGCGGATGAGGATGAAGATGAGGAAGACGAAGACGAAGACGAAGACGAGGAAGCACTCCAGCCTCCGAAGAAGAGGAAGAAGTAAAATTAGGGAGACTTAGACACTTTTCATGTGTAGCTTTGTTCCCCTGACTTTAGGGTTCTTTTTTACGAGATCAAATTTTAGCTTCTTCAGGACATTTGTTAGGATGTGTTCCAAATTAGTAATTATGTTTCCGCTGCATGATTATAGAGTACTTTGAACTTCTTTGGTGCAGCAGTGATAAATTCCGATTAATTTCAATGTTTTTATTAATTTTCCTTCGACATATTTTAACTTTAAGATCCTAAAAAAGTTCACTTGCCCAATTCACTACTTCATTAACTTAACAAATTATAATTAATTAAAAAGAGAAATATTCATGAATAATTAAAAAAATTAAAAAATTCTATGAATGGTAACTCTTTAGAAAATAATTGTATGGCAAAAAAATTGGGGGAATAAGAGAGCCTAGTAAAAATACGAAATAGTCTGCATTATACATTTAGTCTTGAATTAATACCATAATAATCTTCGATCTATGTTACACGAGTCATCAATATAGTTAACTCTTCAAACAAGAGATTACGAAGGGAAGGGAATGTTCAAATAAAATTGTCCAAAATTCTACTATGAATGAAATAGACAATAAAAAAATTCTCACCCAGAACAAATTCTTAAAAAAAACTTATCTAACTGAAAAAAGCAAATCAAACCATAATATCTTGTAGGTGGTTAAAAATCGACAATCCACGAATCCGAATTATCCAGGTTAGGTTGCGTTGTGGTTTTATAGTTTTTGTTGTATTGGATCAATTTTGGAATTAGCCAATTTTTTATCCGTTCAACTCAACCCAACTCAAATTAAAAATAATAGTATATATTAAATGTGTATAAAATTAATTAATAACATAGATTCTTAATATTCTTGAAAACAAATATGCAGCAATAAAATAAAGTAACATGTCTTTATAATAGCATTTGTAAAAAAAGATGTTTATAATAGCATGTATTTTCACATGTTTTTTTGAAGGCTATGAGTTTGAATTTTAACGACGAAAAAGGAGAATACGAAAAAAGAAACAAAAAATCCACCGTAGTCAATTAGCTTGCTTGTAGTGTCTTTTTTTTTTTTTTTTTACATTTATTAAATTAATGTATATATAATTTTTCAATTTTTGTTGTAATCTAGTTGTTTTAGGATATTTGGCTTTAGCCAACATGAGCAGTTGCTCAGCAACATTAGTATAGTCCAATAACCAGAGGTTTTGGGTTTGAGTCATCCACCTCCAATTATTATAATCTCAAAAAAAAAAAAAAACTTGACTTTCTTTTTTTTAGTACACATTGGGGAAGGGGATAATCGATTTTCGAGATCGAATTTATGATGGTGGTGTTGAATTAGTTTACCACCAATACAATGAAACGAGTAGTTTAATCTAGAAATTAGATTCATCCTCCCACCCTCCAATTTTTTTTTTTTTTAATATTAAACTTTTAATAGTCTCCTACATATACCTTGAACTATTCCAGAGAGACAACAATGATTAAATAATTGAAGTATATATGAGTGAGAATGAAAAATTATAAGGCCAATTTGGGAAGAAATAAAGAAATTCAACCACTCTCTTCGGGTGTTTGTTTAACGTTTAGTTCGAGGAATTAAAAATTAAAAATTGTAATAAAAAATGTGTTTAAACGTAATTTTCATATAAAAGAGTTAGAAGTTAAAATCTTATTTATATACAAATTAAAATAAATAGTTATTTTAAACAGTTAAAAAAAAATTTAAAAATTTAATTTGTTTGGATATAGACTTCAAAATAAGAATTATTAAATCCACCTACTAAATCCTCCCAAACAAAAGCCCCTCTGGTCTCCACTGCTCCACCATCTTGCTTTCTTCTTCCTTCACCATAATTCTCCTCACGAAGGGGAAGAAGAACCCATGTTCATGGAGTTTCCCCATTTCTTCTTCATATTCCTCTAATTCTCCTCTTCAACTCTTTCGGTTCACTTTCTGTGTTTTCCGTTCCTTCATTCTCTAATGGCGGCCGGTCAACCGTCAGATTCTTCCCCTCTCATTCCTCCGGCGCCGATCAACGACCCCAGTGAGATCGACCTTGAAGCCGGCCAGGGGGAACAAATTCAGTGTAGAATTTGCCTCGAGACCGATGGTAATTTGAATTTCCCCTTCCTTTCAATTTCTTTCTGCTAGGTTTCAACTAATTTTCTGTCTGCTTTCTTTCGTTTTACTGGTATCAATTACAATGATCAACTTGTTAATGACTCAATGGATTGTTTTAGGAGCAGTTCTCTGAACTCTAGGATTATAATATTCCATATTTATGGTGTTAATTTCTTATCATCGGAGATTTCTTTCAATTCCGTGAAACTTGAAGCTGAATTAGGTCCTCCTTGGATACAAGTCCCCAAAAGTATGTTTCGGTTGAGGTTGTTCCATGTTCGAAAAGAGCTTAATTGTAAAACCATTTGTTGTCTTCTAGGTTCGGCCTTGGGACAAACACATGTCTGCAACCATTTCCCGTTTATAAAAAAGAGGTCCTTCATTGCTAAAACCTTGTTAGATTGACCGAGGGTCGTTGCGAGTTTTGTTAACTATTGCAGCCCCTGCCCCTTTTCCCCACTTGGAATTCATGCTTTAGAATCCTTTGGAGTTTACTTGTCATTAAAAATGACAATAAGAGCTGTAGCTTAGCGGCATGACAGTACATCCATTGACCAAAAGAACATGAGTTTGAATTCTCCTACTCTCAAATGTTGTTCAATTAAAAAAAAAAGAAAAGCCATTTAGAGTCTTGCATTTCATAAGTGTTTGATCAGTTGAGTATTTTAAATTCATCCATGCATGTGTTTTGGCTACCTGATCAGGTAGGGACTTTATTGCTCCTTGCAAATGCAAAGGGACATCAAAGTATGTTCATCGAGAATGTCTGGATCATTGGCGAGCTGTTAAGGTATGAATGCTATTTGGATTTGTTTATCTGTAAATTAAACTCTGGCATGATCGATCAATAGATCGTCGTTGACAGATATCTTCTCCTATAAGCCCCCATCCTTAACTTGAATACATGTGATAACATCATCCATGTAGTTTTCATTTTTTGTGTTTTTATTTTTCAAATAGAATTGCTCATGATACATCCCTAAATTTTCATGATTATATTTTGCTTGCCTTACTGACTAAATTCAACCTTGCCAAGTGACTCTTAATCTGCCTTTCATTGTTTAAGAGTTTAACTTGTATTTTTGCTTTATTAGCTCTGTATTTCTCCTTACTGCATTTTGAAATTTCGATTTTTATCACACTCATAACTGTAATTCATGATCATCATTATTATAACGGATATTACCAATATTGCAGGAAGGGTTTGCTTTTTCTCATTGTACTACCTGTAAGGCCCCTTACCATTTGAGAGTACATGCTGTCCCAGATAGGCAATGGCGAACCCTGAAATTTCGATTTTTTGTGACCAGAGACATTATATCTATATTTTTTGCGGCTCAACTTGTAAGTCTTGGTCTTACATTTTCTATACAATTTGTTATCCAATCAAATTCTGTTATAGTTTTAGACTTAATTTATGTGTAATAATTTCTATTGCTATATTTATTTGCGTGCAGGTGATTGCTTCTCTGGGATATTTGATGTATTTTATAGATGGCTGCCAACAGTACTGGCTTCGTCTTACTTGGGGTTTTGATAACAAATTTAGTTTTTATTACATATGTGGTAAAATCTCAATTAGCTGATTCAAGCTTTGCGTGCACTATTTTTTGTGGACTCTTCTCCCCTTTCCCTTGAAAATTGATGACCTTACATAGAGCTTTGTGCAGTTCGTCTTAATAACCTTGTTTTCGGGCTTGTTTAGAGTGCTTTTGACTTTTTAAGTGTTTTCATCAAAAGAACTTTTATCACAAGTACTTTGTTGATATGTCACTTAGGCCGTGTTTGATAACCATTTTGTTTTTAGTTTTTGGTTTTTGAAATGTAAGTCTACAACAATTAGGTTACTCTATGTTTTTTTCTTACTTGGATATCTACATCTTACCTACATTTTTAGAAACCAATCCAAAATTTGGAAACAAAAAAAAGAGTAGCTCTCAAGAGCTTGTTTTTGTTTTTGAAATTTGATTAGCATTCACATACTTTCTTAAGGAAAGATGAATACATTGTAGAAAAGTAGGAACACATGGTAGGAAATTTGAGTAAAAATAGGCTTAAATTTCAAAAACCAAATGGTTATCAAATGAGGCCTTAAGTGTTTGATTCCAACATTTTAAGTGCTTTTGCTTTTGTTATAATGTACATCTTCAATTTTTGTTTAAGTATTTTAAGAATGAGTAAAACTCTCCTATACATGAATGTGTACGATAGCTCTACATTTTGGGGATATGGTACCATTGGATGTCACAAAAATTATTTTATAAAGTATATAATTTTTGTGGCACCTAATGTAGAGCTCCTCTACATATATATTCATGTGTAAAGTTTACTCTTTAAGAATTGATAAGTTACTAATAGGGGATGTATCTAAAGTTGCGAAAAATATGATATAAATGAAAGGAAATGTTGAGAGAGTTTATGTCTCTGGGGAGAAGTTAACAAGAGTAAGTTTGAGCTGGAGGAGTGTAGAGAGACTTTGTATGGGAAAAGGCTAGTGAGATTAAGTGTGAGCGAAAGTGTGAGTTTATACAAAGACAACTGACAAAAAGTGTGCTCATTTCCTAATCACGATATTTGATTCACACTGTAACTCCATAAGATGGAAGTACTAAATGGAATGTGGCCCATTACTGTTCTGTAATCATAATAAGACTTTTATTTTATATCAACTTGAAACAAGCCTATACATCTTAGTTCATTCAACTTTCGCCACTACTAGTAATCTTTAAATTTAGTTTTCAAAGTTTAGAAATGAACTTGTGTTGTTTTCTTTGCAGGAGCTTTATTATTTTTTGCATTGCTCGGCTTATCTGGATGTTTCATCACTTGTTATGATCGGAGGGTTAGGAATGATTTGGCTCAACCATGTAGAGAATTGTGTCTATGTTGCTGCCACCCTGGGTATAATTCTATTTTGCCTCGTTTCTTGTGGCATTATATTCTATATTTTTTATTGGGCTCATTTTTTTCTACGCACAACAGCTTTCATGCTGCGATGTTTCTCTAACTCAACTGAGTTTTCTCTAATCTGCCTCGCAATTGAAATTTGCTGGAGCAGAATTGTAGTTGTCGTTTGATAACTTAAAAAAAAAAGTAAATAATTCTATAACAATTACTTCATCCAATAATTTCTAAAAAGTAGCTTTCAAAAATTTATTTTGGTTTTTAAAATTTGGTTATAATTCACCTACTTCATCGAGGGAAGATGAAACTCTCGTAGACAATTCGAATAAAAATAAGTTTAAAAAACAAAATGGTTATCAAATAAAGCCTAAAATATCTGAATCATAGCCAAGCTAGGACTTGGTGCAAGCTTTGTTATATTAATGAAAGAATGCTTGTCCAAGCTCTTTATAGCTTTCTCCATCAAATTCTAAATGTTGGAAATATTTTAAGAACAAAGTACTTTCAGTTTATTCAACAGCGTCAGATTATTTATGTGTTTCTTGCATCTGTTCAGACTATGTGCAGACTGTCATTTACCTGGAACTCTTTGTTTGTGGACTGACTGTACTACTTGTTTCGAAAGTTGTGGAAGCATAGCAACTGAATGTGGATGCCTAGGAGGTGCTGGTGAAGCAGGACTGCCATTGTTATTCATAATGGCCTTGATTGTTCTTGGTTTGTTCACAGTGATTGGTATATTCTACAGTGTCTTGGTGGCCACCATGGTTGGACAACGAATATGGCAGCGGCATTATCATATACTTGCAAAAAGAATGCTAACAAAGGTGAGTTGTTTTATTTTTTTAAGCTGAGTTGACCTAGGAGGGTAAATACTTGAAATCTGCCTTTTTTCTACAAACTGGACCATCTGTTGAAATAAACACAACCAACTTAGTTTGACTGAGTTTGGGATGCCTTTTGAAATATGTACTTTTAAGTGTAACAACTATTTTGTTTAGTGTTTCGTGAGGACGTAAAGGCGTATTACTCACGTATTTGGAAAATAAAATGAAAATAGTCAACTGAGTTGGTCTAGTAGTCAAAAGAATTTTCATTTATAATTTTTTACGAGTTTCTTGACAACATAATGTTGTAGGGTCAAAAGATTTTTCCCGTAAAAATAATCGAGATGTGCGTGCGTAATGTAATACTCACAGATGAATGAAAAAATAAAAATAAAATAAATAATAAGAGGTTGTAAGTTCAATTCGTGCTTAAAAATTAATTTCATATGAATTTTCTTAGCAATCTATTGTTGTATGATTAGACAATTGTCTCATGTAAATAGTTGAAGTGTGTATAAGCTGACTCAAACATTCACGGATATGGTTCAAAATCAAATACTATTTTGTGATGGTGAGTTTGATTATTAACCAGCTGATTCTCAAAATGTGACTTCTCAATATGTTGGGTTTGGAATTCTGTCAGGAATATGTTGTAGAGGATGTAGATGGAGAGATGACAGGATCTGACTGGCTACCTCCACCACTTCCAGCAGAGCATGTTCAACAGCTCAAAACTCTTGGCCTTCTATGAAATCAAAGGAATTGAAATTGGTCACTTTTTTTCTTTTTCTTTTTTCCATTTTATCTTGTTCTGCTCAAGCCTGAACTGACCCTATATGCTTTTGCTGCTCAGTTGCAGTTCTTTGCTTTGGACCAGCAAAGTCTGTATAACACAATACTCGCAAATTATGTCTCTCTTCACTACAAACTGACTAACATTGTATGTATAAACGATTCTTGTGAGTACAAATTGTTTTTATGCATCGTCTTCTTCTTTAGTTTTCATGTTTACAAAAAAAAAAAAAAAACAAAAAAAAAGTTAAGTTATGAAATTTAGGCATGGTTTGCTTGTAATTTTTAGGAAGTTCTTAAAATCAAACTCGATCATTTGGAAAATAAGTTCTTAATTTGAAAGGTGGACGGAATTGTCAAGTTTGTTTCTGAAACCTGATTAGTGATTACCAAGAAAATAGAAGTAAAGTCAGGTTAGAATATCATTTTGATCCATGAACTTTCAGATTTATTACATTTTAGTCATTTTAATCCTTTAATTTTAATTCTTCAATTTGAGATTAAATACAATTTTAATTGTTAACTTTTGAGATTTATTTCATTTTGATTCTTAAATTTAAGAAAATTTATAATTGTTGTTTAGGGAAAAAATAGTTTGATCATCTTTTTCTATTGATTTTATAAATATGTTCACATTTTTTTTTATAGTATTCAAATGTTACCATTATTGAGCAATATTAATTAATATCAATTTCAAAATTATTATAGACTTTTTTTTGATAATTTATAGAGACTTATTTTAAGTTTATTTAAAAGTACAAATTTAGAAATTACAATGAAACCAACCTTAAAATCTAGGTATTAAAAATAAAATTTGCTTCTTCAAAAATTAAAATTAAACAAATCTTATTATGAATCATAATAATATTTTAAATGTTACACTTTTTTAGTCATTCAACAATTGAAAGTGTTAAGATTCTTTGAATCATTATGAATATATTGATTTTCCTTTTTTTTAATTACAAATTGAGAAAGGGACAATAAATCTTATAGAGACATACTGTTAGTCTCATATAATATAAGAGTTGATTTAAAAAGTAAGATTTCTAGACTTGTTGAGGATACACCAACGCTTGTGGAATGAAATGACACTTTTTGTGTCCAAGAAATTACAGGTATGACCCAAGAAAAAAAAAAAAAAAAAGCTAAAGTAAGTGAAATTCATAATTAATGTGAAAAGCAAATGATAATTAGACACGTATTGCTTTATATACCATACATCTGAATCTGATGTGTTGTGTTAAGCGTCATCTTGTCAGTGGTCGGTGCTGTGGTTTTGGCTTTGAGATGAAAACCATTTGCTACTTTTTCTTTGGCTGTTTTCATTCGTAAACCACTTTGTATTTGCCATTAATTCTCATACCCAAAAATAATAATATTTTTTGTTGGCATAGGGGAAGCATGCATCCAGAATTCAATTTTGATGTAATTTTTTCAAGTCTAATTTGAATAGAAATTAGAATTTGACAATTAGCTAATTACCATTATTATTATTTTTTTTAGATTAGCTAATCACCATTACAATTTTAGTACTATATAAATTTGTACGTTTGTATATAGTAGGTTCTTCAAATTTTAAACGTAACTTAATTTTGTGTGTATATTAATTTTCAAACATTTAATTTTGTGCTAATAGTTTATGAACTTAAAAAAAATTATGAAACTAGTCCAACATTTTTTTAACTCATTAATCACAAATTGAAAGTTTGAAGATGCGTCTGATACGTGTTATTATTGATGTTTTTTTTAGTACATATGGAAGGAGTGGGACAAATACTGATTCTCGAAATTGAATCTATAACGCTAGTATTGAATTGGTTTACAACTATGAAACTATTGCGTCACTAACTATTATTATCATCTTTGTTATTATAAAATATTTACTAACTCATCCTCAACTTTTCAAGTGTACACGTCCAAAGCCAATTAAACTCCCCATGAAGCCAAACCAAATCCACTATACTACCACCCCATATCCAAGAAATTTCCAACCAATTTCCTTGCTTGGCTCCCAAGTCCCATAAAGCACAATCCACCTTTTTGCTCTAAATTCCAACACTTTCCCATCAAGATAAACTTCATTTTGTAATACCAACAAAAACCCTTTTAATAAAATAACAAATTACACAATTTAATAATACAATCCCTTTCTCCAACCAGGGTTCACCCACAGAAAAAGTAAAACCAAAAAAAAAAAAAAAAAACCAGAGTACTCCAGTCTTCAGTCCACTTACCTGTCAGCCTTATCCACAATCATTCCCCAAAAACTCAGTATATATATATGTTCTCCTCCTAAAATAATTTCTCAAAATCAAACTAAAAAGCTTAAAAAATCAGAGCCATGGCGGATATTGCAATTCTTGTTGCAGAGGAGTACGAGAAGAGGACTAAGAATCCGAAGCAAGATCAAAATCAGCTTCCAGATTTGGGTAATGGGGTTTCCATCTCTGAAATTTCGAGTGTGATGAAGAAGAAAATGATGGAATTTGCAAAGCAAAATGCAGGATTGAAATTGGTTTTTGAACCCAAATCCCAATTTGGGACAGCCGCTTTTACTGGGTTCTTCTCTGCCTGAGTTTGTCTCTCTTATCATCTATGTCTGTAAAATTTTGTACATTTTGTTTGCAATCTGTTGCTTTGTAAATTGCTTTTCAGAATTCTTATGGAAAAAGATTTGGTTGCGTTTGTAAATTGCTTTTGAGGGTTTTTTTTTTTACTGATCATCAATTTGATTCAATTAAGGGCTAAATCGAATCAAAACGAGATTCGATCATCATGCCGCTTAACATTTTTGGTAGAGTGAGTTCTATCACTGGTTGAGTTCAAGAAACAGAAGCAAAAGTAGGTTCGTATGTATGCATTTATGTTAACTAGATTATACAAAATGGTGAACTCTAGTTTTATTGAATTAATTAGAACCATGATCTTTTGAGTTTACAACCACTCAAACCTGAAACTAAGGAATTCAAACTCTATTATTTTTATTTATGGGATGTACATAATTGACCTAATTATACTTTTTTAAGTGTTTGGGAAGAAATTCTTTATTTCATCACCTTATCAACTTATAATTGAAATTAAAAGTAATCGGAAATTAATGGTTTTTTAAAGTTGGCCTTGTGTGTGTGTTTTTTTCAATCAATTAAAAGTTTGAAAAATAAAAATAAAATTTTAAAATGTGATTTTTAAGTTTTTAATAGTTTGGCTGGATAACAAAATAGAACTATATACTTCATTTTTAAACGGTTTGTTCAAGGATTTTTTTTAGAAAAACGTCAAATTACACTTTTTTTCGTCAACAAGATCAGTAGGATTAATGTACAATCCATAACCACTAAATCAATTGAATTGGTTTTTAAATCAATTAGTTGAATTAGTTTTTAATTGAATTAATTTTTAATCGGATCATTGATAGATATCAATAGACTTATTTTATTATTTTCTCTGATATTTTCATATCTTCGGGATCTATGATGACATGACGAATTCATCCATATTTGTAACCACGAAATATTCAACGATTCGACCAACTAAAAAATATTATTCACAAAACATTTGATATTTTTTAATATCTTCGCCATGAATTTAAATATAATTATGTTGGCCTCTTTATTTAGAATAGAAAATATATATATATATATATATATATATATATATATTAATTTTTTAAAAAATATTTCATTTAAAATAGGGAATTTACGGTGTATAACAATTTTTTTACCACAGTTTACAATTATAACACATTTTTAAAAATAATTCTTTTATAGCAACTTCTGCTATTTTTTTTAAAAAAATTATTTACTTTTTTTTATAGAAGACTTTGATAGAATCTATCATTCTCAGTGATGGAAGTCTATCAATTTTATCAGTGATTGATTCTATCAGTTCTTATTGATAGACTCTTGATAGAATCTGATGGAAGTCTATCAATTTACTTTATTTATTAGTAATTGATTCTATCACCCTTTATCGATAGAATCTATCAATATGAAGTCTATCAATTTACAATTTTTGCTATATGTGTAAATATTTTCATTATTGTGCTATTCATATAATATTTTATCCATTTTGTAATATATATGCAAAAATGCCTTTAAAATAACTAAAATATGTACGCTATGATTGATTTTCACTTAAAAGTCTTATGATAATTTTCAATCAATTTTTTATCAATGGATAGTTTTCAATTAATTTTTAGTTAATGTCTTTAATTAGTTTTCAACTAATAATATTTTTAATTATTAAATTTCATCTATAACTTTTAATTAGTTTGTTGGTAGAGAGGCTTCAATCAATTAGTTCATAGTTTTCAATCACTTGTTTAAAACAATGGAGGGAATGAATTGAAATAATGAGTGAATAGAAAAATCTCTTCTCCATTTATTTATTTGAAGCAATCAATGGAACATATATTATTATATATATAAAACAAAAATCAAACTCCCTTTATATTTTTCTGTCCCCTCTCTTTATCCCTCACCAACTTAACCTCATATGCATGAATTGAATCTGCGACTTAACAACGAACTCCGACAAACTAAAGTATGTATGAACTATTGGATCCAACTCCGACAACCAAAAACAAACTCCTCAAGATGGCAAGAAATGGCTACAAATGAAATATACTTTTAAAAAGTGCTCTAATTATAATAAATACAAAGGATTTTACAAAAAACTACCAATAACACTTTTTAAAATTTTGAGATTTATTCCATTTTGGTTCCGTGTACTTTCAAATGTCCAATTTTAGTTTCTTGATTTTATTTGTTTGTCCAATTTTGATACCTCAACTTTCAAATGTCTAATTTTGATTCCTCAACTTTGCTATTTGTCAATTCTTTATCCTTCAACTTTCAAATATTTTCAAATTTGTTCCTTACATTATCAAAAAAGTTCAAATCGTCCTCTAGTCAAATTATTTTTTTCTCACTCCTATATTATTTCCTCTCTATTTCATCTTTCATAATTTCTTTCTTTATAAGTTTTACCTTTGCTCAATCCACTTCTCTTCCTCTATTTGTTTTTTCTTTCTTTTTTCATTTTCTTTCTTTTCTTCCTTGTCCATGGTAGATTATGAATTTTGAAAATAAAAGTGGCAAATCAAAGTAGGAAAATGATTATTTAGAAAAATTACATCAATTTGATGAGATGGAATGAAGAGAGAAAAGAAAAAGGGAAAGAAGATTAGAGAGGTGGATTTAATATAGATAAAAGTTTTAGAAAGAGAAATGATGAAAAATAGAAGGGAGACAAAATAATTTATGAGTGAGAAAAAATTCATTTGATTGAAGGACCATTTTTTAACTTTTTTGATAATATATGGACTAAATCTATACATTTTTAAATAAAGCATAAATGTATATTAAAATTGAGTTAGTCAAAATTGATCTAGAATAATTTAATATGGAGAAAATTGTATAAATCACTTTTTTTTAATGAATATTAATTGCCTTTGTAGCATTTAAATTTTAAAAACTCTATTTTGATTAATTATTTCTTAAATTTGATAAGCACAATTAACCATTTGAATAATTCATGAAAATATAAAAATTGTCATATAAATAATACAATTATGAAAAATAGTTTATCACACTTTTTCCTCTTTTGTCACAACTTCAAATTATCAAAAAGGCTTGAATACAAATGATAAATAAATTGACGTTTTTTTTCAAAATAAATAAATTAATTAACTTTTATAATGATAACAAACATTTTAAAATGAAAATCTTTAACTATATACTCATTCCCTATATAGACTTGTCCACTTAAATAATTTGACAAATAAATATTATCACTCATCTTTATAAAAAGTCTAGTGTAATATTGTTAGACGAATTTGAGATATCTTGAGATGCTTCAAAACATGTCTTCTATGCAATATCAATATATTGAGATGCTTGAAGATTGAAGAGCATTTGATAACAATAAACAAGGTGAAAATTTGAAGATATGATACACACATTTTTTTTAAAAAATGAATGATGAAAAATCTCAATTTGAAAATAGAAGACAAATGCACTTTTTTTGGAGAAGGAATGATGGAAAACCTCATTTTATAGTAGAAGATATAATAATTACATGACCTTTTAAATTCTAAAACTCATAAAATTGAATTAAAATCATAATTATTATACTTATTATAAAAAGACCTCTAACATTTAATATTCTAATCTATAACATCTTATACTTTTATCATTAATTATTATTAATTTTGGCTATAAATATAATTTTATACAAAATGGAAATCAAACTTACGTTAAAAAAAAAAAAACCTCCACAAACCTAAATATATGAAAAGCCCTACTATAATAAATAGTATTTATACTTTTCCAATCCTCTAAATAACATTTAATATTTCAATCTTTAACACTCTTATACCTTTATCATTAATTATTACTAATTTTTGCCTATCAATATAATTTTAAATATTTTAAATATAATAGAAATCCAACTTGAACTAAAAAAACAAAACTCCCACAACTTAAAAATATGAAAATTGAAAACCCCTCTTATAATTAATAGTATAATAAGGAGAAAAATAATTAAATTAAAAAATCTTAAATGTTTAAATAGTAATTCTTTCTTTAAATATATATATTACACGTTTTTTTTTAATTTTGTAATTTGATGAATTACTTAGGAGTAAAATTGTCTAAAAATGTTTTTCCCTTTAAGTCACACTTTAAAGTTTTTAGATTTAGATTTAGATTTATATTAAGATTAAGATATGAAAAAAAGAAATTGAATAGCATTTAGTGTGGTTACAAAATAAAACACTTTAAAGTTTTTAGATTTAGATTTAGATTTATATTAAGATTAAGATAAGATAAGATAAAGATATGGACAAAAGAAATTGAATTGCATTTAGTGTGGTTATAAAATAAATTAATGGAAGAATTTGAGGATTTTTGTTTAGAGATAATATTTATGTTTTTATAGATAAATTGATGGGCATGATTAATAGGAATTTGAGGAATTGCATTAGGTTTCTTGTACGTGGGTTTTTTATTTTTTATTTTTTTAATTTTAAGAAGACAATGGCATAATTGTAAATATGTTATATGACTCACGGGTAAAATCGTCTAAAAATGATTTTTCCTTTAAGCTGGGCTTTAAGTATTAATATAAGATAAGATAAGCCACACTTTAAGTATTAAGATACAACCAAGAGATTAATGATTTTTTAAATAAAGTGTCAAATAATTTACGTACCAAAGACATATATTAATGCAACTTTTTAAGCTGTGATTGGGGTTCATTTATACAAATGGGTTTTTTTTTTTTTTTTGAGAAATTATACAAATGGAGGTTGAGTCACTATTTAACTCAACTTGTGATGTCAAAAAAAAAAAAAAAAACTCAACTTGTGTTTGATCCACTAATTATGATAATTGGATTGGTCCAAATCCAAGTGGTCATTTCACTTAATTTTTACTATTGTTTTCCATAACTTCGACTTCATTTTGTTTAGATTCTATTATTGTTCAATCTTAAAAAAGAGAAAGTCCAAAATACATTTATAAGATAATAGACTACTCTCATCATCAATTAATTTTGAGATAAATATCCACACTATTTTATATGGTGTCAGAATCCATTAAATCAAAACAGGCTTTTGATCCAATAAAATAAATTTGAGATATGATTCATAAACCCCTTTTAGGCTATGTTTGTTCTTTTGACATGAGGAGTGGTCCACTCCTCAACAAACCTTCTTTATTTTTTGTAATAAACAACCATTTTTCAACCTCTTTTTAACCACTCTTCAACCCCTTTTAACCACTCTTCAAATCCTCTATCAAATCTCTATTTTTTTTAAAAAAAATAATTTTATTAAATCTCACTTTAAATTTCATCAAATTTATCTTTTAATTTTGGCTAACATCAATATTTAAATATTTCTTTCTAAAAATAATTTTAACTTATCGAAAAAGTCAATAGTGTGTTAGCTTGATAGATTGGTTGTAATCCAATTTAATTCTACTTTCAAAAATTCGATCTTAAAATGAATTATTTCATTAAAAAATTATCAATGAATAATAATTTTAATTCATAAAAAAATCTCTTTTTTTTAATAAAACATTTGATGTAACCATATTTCTAAAATTTTGAAAAAATAATAAGAAAAAACTTACAAATGAAATAGAGTAATAAATTAACAACAAATATTAAATTTTAGCTTTATTATCGATATAATAATTAAAATTTAACATTTAAAAGTAAAAGAATCAAAATAAAATTAGAAGTACATAGACTAAAGGGAAATTGTGCTGCATAGTCTAATTTCACAAAATAACTCCAGATCTAAGAAAATTTGAAAATATTTGCATTCATAGTAAAAAATGTAGTAGGGTTAATATTCATTGTACAATATTATGTGTTATTAGTACAATATTGTGTATTAATATAGTATTATGTATTAACAATACTGTATAATGAGTATTAATTATACCGTAAGTTTGAATATGATTACTATTTTTTTATTTTTTTTGAAACAAGAAGACTATCATATCCTAGTACTTCCTATTTCTTTATTTTCTAGAATAATGTATTTTTACACGTTTCACGTATATATATTTTTTACTATTTCTTTAATAATTCACATTTTAACGGTCTATTCAATTGTAAATTTAGGCTAAATTTTTAAATTGATTATTGTTTGCTTCATTCATGTTACTCATATGTTTAGTAACAAAATATAAAATTGATTTTTTTAAAAACAAATATGATCAACTATAAAAATGTCTTTTAAGTTCAGTTAACAACAATTGAGGTGGTACTGAAAAAAAAACAACACTTGGGGTGGATAACTAAAATTCATAAACTTTTAACTATAGACATATAATTGTTGTTATTTACTCCAATCACATTTTCAAATATATATATATATAAACAAGTAGTTCATTATTCCACCACTATTAACATCAATCCTCAAACGAGTAGTTAACCACTACAGACTACTATTAACCACTTCTTTCCCCACTATTCTAATCCCCTCCACTCTTTTCTACCAAAAACACACACGCCCTTCAACTTAATTTGGGTGAACAAAATTGTCATTTAAGTAAAAGTGGTTTTCTTCCACCTTTTCTCATATCTTCATAGATACAAGTTGGTTCTCCATCTTCCTCATACAAACACTCTCTCAATTCTTTCATAAAAATGGCAACAACTCTAGCAGTACAAAACTTCACATTTAAAAGAGTGATAATCTTCCTGCCTGACATTGTTTAGCGAGGTTCTTCGTTAGAATTAAATATTGTGAAAATTGGCTTTGTTAATCGTCTACTAGTTCTGCTTCAAGATGTAAGAAATTCTTTCAGATTAAATTCTAGATCACCCATGAAACTTTTTCTTTATATTAGTGAATTAGTGTTACTCAAATCGAGAACAGATGATGTTGTTTGTTTTAACAACTATTGAACTAATCATTCAATCCACAGTAACTCAACGGCATTAATATAATCCAATAACCATAAAGATATAGGTTTGAATTCCTTCATCCCCAATTATTGTAATCTAAAAAGAAAAAAAAGAAAAAAAAAGTGCTAGTTGTCCTTTTTGAAAGACTCTTATACTTGATAGTCTGCTTTCTCCAAAATGTACTAAGAGTATGTTGAGGTAATTGATCTAATTAAAATTTTAAGAATGGAATGGTTGCAAACTTCATAAGCGTGGTTGGTGCAATTTTCCCTTTATTATTTTCCACCATAGTTATAAAAAATATATATATATATTTGGTGGACCAAATACACCTAAATTTATAAGAATTTTGATACACCATACTAAAAAAAGATATTATTTTTTTCTATCAGCTCAATAAGGGGAAATGGGACCGTTTCTTAAACGATATGGTTGTTGATTTGATTGTCTCAACAATTATGAGTTTTTATGTTCTCTTCGGTAACAGCCATGTGGTGTTTGGATGGTGATTTTGGAGGTGATAGACAGGATTTCACTCGACCCCACTTTTTTTTTTTTCTTTTTTTGACCATTCATTATCAATAATGAAAAATTATGTAATCACATTTTCAATCAAGGACTTTAACAAATGCAAGAGCTCATATATCCATTTCACTATAAAAACTTTCAATCACAACCACAATAATCACTCAATGCAAATGAGAGGTTTTTACAACAACAATTCATAACCAAGTTCAGCTTTTCAAAATCTATCATACGTTTCATTTGATCTTCTTTAACCATATAATAATAAAATAATAAGTTTATCATACTACCTTAAAGTGTGGCTTGAGGATAAAATCATTTTTGGACGATTTTACCCTTAAAATCATATTCTAAATTACAAACCTACCATTTATTGGAATATAAAAAAAAATTAAATACAAATAATGTAAAAAGTATTTACAATATCATTTAGATTTTCATCCGTAGAAGATAACATATTTTTATCAAATCTCATAGATTTTATGACTAAGTTAAAATATAAGATATTTCAATCAAATGAAAATATTTTCAGTATCATTTAAATTTTCAACATCTTTATAACCTAGAAAATAATATATCTTCATAGATTTTTTGACATTTTATATTATAATTAAAATAATAAATTGAATTTTTCAATCCTATAGATAGTTCTCTATATTTTGTTTACAATAACAGTTTCTATTTGCTTGAATTTGCTTTTCTTTGCTTTTTTTGTTTTATAATAATTTATCTTATTTTTGTTGGATCATTATATTTACCTTAACTTTCATCTAATTTTTCTTTTGTTGCAATAATTTTTGTAGGATATTTTTTTGCATAATTGTTGCCTTTCAAAAAAAGACTTGGAGATCTTGAAAAAAATGTTTGAAGACTGAGGCTACAGTGCTCAAGAACTTCAGTTTTAAAAGTCTGGTAACAATGATTTCCTACTATTACTATTACTATATTTATATATAGAGTTCTCTATATTTTGTTTAGAAACACATTTTGTCTAGAAACACATTTGAAACTTTCTCTTTGCTTGGTATTATCTTTTTTGGTTTCTTTTTGTTTTATAATAAAAAATTTAGTTATCTTATTTTTGTTGGATTATTTACCTTAATTTTCATCTAACTTTTCTTTTGTTGCAATAATTTTTGTAAGAATCTTTTGTTGATGTAGAATTTTTTTTTTTGAAGAATGATACAATTATCATTTGAACTTAAGGTAAGTTCATAAATCTATACTAATAAATATATTTAGCTTATTTATATTTATAATTATAATTATGATATAACTCTTATAAATTTTCTAATTCAATACTAATCTGTCTATTAATAGATAAATTGAAAAAAAAAATTAAAGAGCATCGATTTTTAAAAATTAGAGATAAAATTTAATTTTGATGTCATAAATTTTATTAAGTTTTTTTAAAAATAATAATACCTATTATTTTTTAAGCTCAAAATAAAATATTAATTGTTTTTTAACATAAATGTGAATTTTAATAAATTTAATTAACGTGAAAAAATAGTTATAAAATTTAATATTATATTGAAATTATTATTTGATGTTTTAAATTTAGTGCAAAAATGTAGAAAATAATTTATAATTATATATTTTTTTTATTAAATATATATAATTTATTATTTAAAAAATTATCACGTGCAAAACCGTGTAATTATTAACTTATTACTTATAATTATTGAAAACTTATTGAACTAGTGTTAGAACTTAGACCATCCAGAACGTCTCTTCTCTTATGAGCAATCCCCATCATGGTTGCCGGTAAAGTTAAATTGAGAACAACGTGTTAAAATACTCTTGTTTTCTTCATTTCTTTCATTTTTAATTTTTTAAAAGATTTTTATTTTATTTTTTGATTTTTAGACAAATCGATCTAATGAGTAATGACCAATGAACCTCAAAAAAAAAGAGTAGAATTCAAAGCACCACCAACAGATTGTCAAATCCTGCGGCCCTCGTTTTGGTTAATTTTCCAATGGGCTTTGTTGCATCTTACCAAATTAATTGACAATAGAAAATACCAAACAGAACCTCCATTTGGAAAATTTAATTGAATGTCCTGCTAATAATGTGATGTGTAGATTTACATCATTGGATGCATTTAAGAAA
Organism: Sicyos edulis; assembly: GCA_036507275.1. Classification (NCBI taxonomy): domain Eukaryota; kingdom Viridiplantae; phylum Streptophyta; class Magnoliopsida; order Cucurbitales; family Cucurbitaceae; genus Sicyos; species Sicyos edulis. Next base: position 6,645,400 of record CM071855.1, on the reverse strand, counting down.
AATTTTGACTTTATATTCAATGATTAAGAATGGGGAACAACAATGTGCAAACAATCAAACTCAACCACCCCATGAACATTTTTTGATTCGTTATAGTTATTTATGACCCTCATATTATCTTAATATGTTATTAAAAATTTATCAGATTCAAGTAAAAACTTGTGGTAGATTAGTGAACCAAAGAGGCATCGAGAAAGATAGGTTACTACTTTGTTCTTCAATTACTTTTGTATGATCCAAAAAACTAAATGGAAAGAAAATCCAGTTGAAGGAATATGTTGAAGATCTCACGAGAAATTAAAAATCATTTTATCTAATATCTACTTGCTTGAATCAGACAATAAATATCAAATCTTTTGCAATTACCCCTAGCTGCTCCACCACGAGATTTTGCCTATACCCTGCCAACTTATTACAATCTTCCGACATACTGAACAATTCAGTTCACCATGCGAAGAGGAAATCTTTCAAACTTACTCTCAGGATCAGTCTAAAAACAGTGAAATGCTAATTGGCTCTACCATCTAAAAGCTGTTTTGGCTTATTCTCACCAATGGATTGATTCTGAGAATGTTACAAGTTGTAATCCCATGAAAATGTGAAGAGCTACACAATGAACTTATTTACATGTTGCCTAATCAGCCTTAAACTTTGGTTTAGAGAGCTAAGCATGTTCTCAGTTTCCCTCATATGTTGATGGGTGTTCAAAAAGTAGAGATGAGATTGAACAAACATGAGTAGTCAACAAAAAAAGAGGGGTAGAAGCTGCTGGGATGAGACTTGAGAGGGTTCGGGTTAGGGCCTGCCAAGACGTTTTGCTCTAATACCAAGATAGATTTTGAAAAAATAATTTCCTCTTGTGACTAAGGAAGCAAGCCCTCCTTAAGGATAATGTAGCACTATTTGGTGCCATAATTTTTTTGTTTCAACAATGTATTTTAAAATAAGATAACAAATTTGTGACACCAAATGGTGTCACGTCACCCTTAAGAAGCGTTTGTCTCCTTTAAGGAGGCAAGTATTGCTCTTTTCGGTCGCAAAGAGAGCATTGAGTCCTTCTCCTACCATCTCCAGCTATACTCACGGAAATATAAAGTGAAACTCTATAAAAAGACATTCGGGTCGGGAATTCGAACTCATGAACATTAATAAGCCAATACTTGAGGTAAAGTAGTGCTAGGCATTGTTGGCAGGAAAACTCTTTTAAACTTGGATGGCCTCCTCTCTCAAATCCCTATAAGTTCTTAATAAATGCCTTCACATACCAACAGCACCATAAATAAGGTCTTCAACTCTCATCTACCATGAGTACAAGTTCTATAACTCCTGGCCCTACAAAGATAAGAAGCCCCTTAATGGATCACCAAACTAACATCAAAGAATTGTTTTTGAAAGACCCTTTGAAATCAGGCCAAGTAAACTCCCTTGTGGAGGAAAGTTTTTGTGATTTGGATCATTTAGGGCAAGATTTCAGGTCCCTGTCAAGATGTAAACAAGTTGTCCCCAAAATTAAACTCTCGTTGACGAATATCCAGGAAATGTAGGAAGCAATCATGCAACAAAGCATCAAACAGTTGGGTAGAGTAATTGCAGGTAAATAAACGCACACGATTTTACTCGATCTAGCCACAGATCAACCAAACCAGAAAACAATATTTCCCTAATTAATCTACAGAAATCAACATTCTAAAGGCTATTTGATTCTATTCTGTGATGAACAAACAAACAAAATGAAACTATAACTATATATATATTTGGCTCTAGAAAAATCAGTATATACTGTTACCATGTAATGCCGACAAGAGAAAGACAAGCTCCTCGTCGCTGCCGTCGTACTCCACGCGATCCCGCAGCCGGTGGTAACCGGCGACGATATCGTCCGGCAAAACCTTACTCCGGCAGAGCGGACAAGTAGCCAAACAGAGTTTCAGCCAGTTGTCGAGGCAGTCCTTGTGGAAAGTGTGGTTGCATTGCAATTTCCGTACCTTGTCGCCTTCCTCGAATTCGGAGAGGCAAACGGCGCAGTGGTCGGCGGGATTGGAGGCGAGCTTGTTGGAGAATCGAATCGTCGGATTCTTGTCCTCGATCAGCTTCAAGAACTGCGCCGTCGTGATCACGCAGTTGTCGGCGTTGGGTTTCAGGCCGAAGATCGTGCGGATGAGAATGACGAATTCGAGGAGTAGGAGGGTGAAGAAGACGGTGGTCATTGTGTGGAGGTGAGAGAAGAACTCGGAGAGAGCTCCCATGGCTGCCTGATAGAGATGAACGGATACATTCTAATCATTCAATTCTTTTAATTTTATAACAAAGTGTCCGCCCATATATTAGGGGCTTTTGTTGAACATATTTAGATAGTTTGTTAGGTAAAGAGTTACATTCAGTAGTTAAAAATTGATAATTGTGTTAAAAATTTGTTTTGGTGTAGTTTTTGTGTAGAGGAATTAGAATCAAAACCTTGTTTGGATGTGAAATAAAAAATGAGTAGTTATTTTTAGTAGTTAAAAAATAAATGATTAAAAATGAATAGTTAAAAATGAGTTATTTTGATTGATTTGAAAGGAATGATTACAAATAAGTGGTTAAAAATGATTTAGTAGTTATAAATGAATAATTAAATGAGTAGTTAGAAACGAAAATAATTTTTAAAAGTAAAAATAAGGAGAAGTTAATAAAAACTCGTTTGGATGCACGTTTTTTAAGAGAGTTGATAACTCTCAATTCTAACTCCTACTTAAATATGTCAAACAAACACCCCTTAGGGACTTTGCATGTATATTAAAAATAATAATAATAATAATTTGTACTTGTATAGCATCATTTCTAAATTTATTTATTTGAGGTACAAAAATGATTCAAGTTTATCAGTTCAATTATTTAAAATCGATTAAAATCTATCAGTTCAACCGTTAAAAATCTAATGATGTTAGAATAGAAATTTTCGGCAAAATGTGTTATGAATGAAACTATTTTAAAAAATATACTACAATTATAACGAAGAGCAAAAAATATGCTATTGACAACAAATTTTCTATTGTGTTTGTTGATGTACCGTTGATTTCATTATCATGTACTTCAGTTTAAAAACTGTTTGTTTGATTCTTATTTATTTTAGAGAGGAATTTGGGTGCAGCCTGGGCTGCACCCCACCATGAAGTCAACATATGTGGTACATTTGGTGCCACACATCTCAGCCCACTTTTTTTTTTTAATAAAAAAATATTAAAATGTGTGTGTGACTTCATGGGTGGGGTGCAGCCTAGGATTTGTGATCATCCTTTTCGCTTTGTATTTAAATAAATTAAAATAAGACTTAGACTTGTAGATGGTGTTGATCTAGTCATCCTTACTTTTCATAGTAACCACAAATTTTTGTTTATTGTTTTTTTTTAATTATTAAAAAAAAAATTACTCTAAAATTTTGTATTTATAATACATGTATGTAAATGGTAAGGAAGAGTCCTTACCAGCCCTCATAAAAAAATAAGCTTAGAAGATGTTTGGATTTAGAGGGAAAAAAGAAATAATGGAAATTATTTAGAGAGAGGTACCGTACTAATTTGGAAATAGAAGTTAGGGAGACATTGAAGAAATCTTGTTTGGAGACTGTGGTGGGTAGAGAAATGATCGAACAAATATATTTAATTTTTCACTTTATTTAATTTGACGTATTTTTTCTTTATTTTTATTGTATTATATATTTATGGATTATAAGTTGAATTTAAAGAGAAAAATTTGATAAATAATATTTATAACTCAATGAATCCAACTTCGAAAAAAATATATAATTAAATTGTGTTAATCTAATATATATATAGTTGAATTTAATTGGTAGATTAATCAAATGAAAAATTCAAATTGGACCGAAACATTTTCTAACCCAAAATAATTTTGACTATGCACATTCGTAGTAGTTGATTGGATTTTGGAGTTTGGGAGAGAAGAAAGCAGGAAGAAGAACTGGAATGATTTGAAACGATAAAATATTTATTTAAAAATTGGTGTTTTGAAAATGAGATGTTATAAAACTTTTTGCGGATGGTGTTTCGAAAAGAAAAGGTTAAAAAAACTTTTTAGAAATTAATGTTTAAGAGAGAAGATTTTTATTTTTTTATTATTATAATGAAGCATGATATGATTAAATAAATTTGATAGAATATGAGAGAGATGAGAGAAGTTGTAATGTACAAAAAAAAATATATAAAAAAAACGAACGAACATTAGATTGAAATATCTTCCTCTCCTCTCTCGACCTCTAAATCCAATCACGAGTAGTCTATCTCACGTTTTTTTTTTCTTCTTTTAATATAAAGGAATTCAGACTGGATTTGTAGAATTTGTGTGCAACGAACCGGACATGGAAACATGTGGAATCGCTAAAATCGTGTTGAGTGGTCCAACATTTTTGGGGTTACGTCAATGATTAACATTGGATTTAAATGGTAGGAATCCTCATGTCTAACACGCTTCACTTCAAATGTTAAAATTAAAGTTTAAAAAAGAAAAAAATAAACTACAGATTCATCATATAAACAACTTTTAAGATTTTTATAAAGTTTCTGAATATTTGAAAATTTGGACAAAAATTAAACAAATAACATAATATATGAACCAAGTAGTATTTCTAACTTTAACCATCTTTTAAAGATTTTTGTTAAGAGAAAGTAAAGTTTTTGTGGCATTTTATATGATTTAAAAATCAAGAGATTACATGTTCAAAACTTCTCACCTAATGGTTGTTGAATTAAAAAAAGGGAAGAATTTATATGTTGCATGGGCATCATGTTATGATTGGTGTAAGAAAATTGTAGCCACTTATTTTTTTTCCCTTTTATTTTAAAAGATTATTTCTTAAAATTTAAAAAAAAAAAAAAAAAAAAAGTGGCTCTCCTTTAGCCACACCTAAAAAAATTTGGTTGAGCAAACAAAATTGTCTCAAAGTCGTTTAGATAAAAGAAAGATCTTGGGTAAATAGGAAGAGGACAACACATTTTATTGATACAAAATTTTTTTAGTGATGCTCAAATCAGAGTATGAAGACTGATTCTCAAAATTGACAATATAAAATTGATATGAGGCTTTTTAGGGCTCGTTTGATAACGTTCCCGTTTTCTGTTTCTCGTTCTTGTTTCTTATTTATTGAGAAACAGTCTTATTTGATAACTGTTCCCGTTTCTTGTTCCCAAAAATACAAGAAACGTTTCTCAAATTATGTGAAAAAAAATGAGAAACTCTCAAAACTTGTTTCTCTTGTTCCGTTTTTTTTTTCTTTTCTGAAACTCAGTACTGTTGTAGTTTTATATTGTACGTTCCAAAAAGTTAATAATATTTGCTAGTGGTATGATGGTTGTGTTGTCAATCTTGTTTTCCAGAATTTGACTAAAGCCCATGGTTCAAATCCCAACTTTGTATTTTTTTTTTTCAAATCATTTTTGCAATATTTATATTTTGCAATTTTTAATTCTTTTAATTTCGTATGTTTATTTACCATTTTATTTTTTAGTTTTAAATTTTGTAATCTTTTATTGTTTAAATTTTAAATGGAATGTTTTATTTATAATTTATGGGTTGATTTGAAAATTTTGTATATGTGTATTTATTTATTATTTAAGTTAATAATAATATTTGGAATTCGTAAAAAATTTGGTATCATGAAAAATTTGTTTAGTAAAATATACAACTGACACTACCTTAATATTTTACAATCACAACATTTTTTAAGCACGTCATTTGTGACAAATGATTTATGTGAGAGATAGCATATTAAATTTATGGTTAGTTCTATATTAAGATTCTTTTTTTTTTATTATACTAGAAAATGTAAACTTTCGATGGTCATATTTTAATGCATGTTATATTTTGTTAGAAGCTTAAATATAGGGGTGTACAAAAAAACCGGTAACCCGAGCTACCCGGACTACCCAACCCAAACCTTAAGGGTTGGGTTGGGTTATGTTTTTTAAAATTTGGGTTGGGTTAGATTTTTAGTAAACCCCGATTTTTGGGTCGGTTCGCGGGTTCACGGGTTTTGGGTTGGGTTCAACCCGGAACCCGAATATAAATATATATTTCTTAACATATCTTTGTAGTGTAAAGTCGTTGATAGCCTAGTGGTTGTACATCTTTTCTTATTTTATGTTTTCTTTTTCTTTTTTTGCTTTTTTTTCCTTCTATGAGCAAGTAAACTTCAATCTTTTTCAAACTTTTTTTCCCTCAAGAATTTATCCAATCTTTTTTATCTCTTATTAGGTTAAATACAATATTTTTAAAATTTGAAATTAATTCTTTTCTTTTTTAAAAAAATCTCATACTCTTTACAAAATTAGCTTTATATTTAGTCAAATTTTATATCGGTATTTGACTTCCAAATATTGAAATAATTAGTGTTTTCGTCGAATTTGTAATCTCGCCTTCAACTTTTAATCCTTTTGAATCGATGAACCCAACCCAACCCAACCCGAAAATATAGGGTTGGGTTGGGTTGAAACTCTAATTGGGTTGGGTTGGGTTAAAAAGTTGATCCACCCAAATTTTTGGGTTGGTCCAAAAATTACCCTTAACCCTACCCAACTCAACCCATGTACACCCCTACCTAAATATATACAAACATACATACATATATATTAACAAAAAGCAAGAAATAAGAAACAAGAAACAAGAAATAGTTATCAAACAAGTTTGTTTCTGTTCTTTATATCTTTTAAGAAACAAGAATTAGAAACAGTTATCAAACATTAGAAACAAAAATTAAGAAACAAGAAACAGGAAACAGAAACGTTATCAAACGAACCCTTAGGTGATGCTAAAAAAAATAGATAAAATCATATCAATGTGGAGGTGTGTTGTTACCAGGTTTTCTACCCAATCTTTTTGGGGGATTTTCTTTTTCCTAAAAATATCACTTGTGCTTTTTGGATTTTTTAAAATACTATGATGGTAACTTTGACATTAATTATTTCTTCTTCATTTATTTTGTGGTTGTTTGACCGATTTGTGTTGCATTAAATGTTTAAGCCAACTTAACTTAAAATATTTGACCCTTTGTACATGAACCAAAATAGAACGGACCCTAAAATGTAGAAATGGAAATGCAGAAAAAAGATATGATGAGTCCTCTTAATTTTGTGTTTTAATATCTTCAATAATATTTTGTGGTTTTTCGATACAAATTAGAAGAATTGACCAATAAACCCTACATAGAAATACAATTATTTTTAAATAATATGAGAGTCAAATACCAATTTTCGAACTTAAATTTATGATTGCAGAATTAAAATAATTAACACCAAACAAGATAAACAACTGGAGTATCAACGCATTCGATTATTTATCTTTTGTGTTCAATCATAACTGAAAATGTAATTATTTGAACTATAATATCTGGAATATAGACCCACTAAAACTGTTAATTGACTTTTTTTTGTGTTAACTTAGAATTATAAATTATTGTGAAAACAGTTTGAAATGAGGGAAAACTAGATAAATGTCTAAAATTGGAAACTATTTTAAGAAGATGTCTACACTTTTTTAAACTTTAAATAAATGTCTATTCTTTAATTTAAAAAATAAATTTTAAATAATTAAAATGAACAGTTATGCCCCTAGAATTTAAATCAATTTCTTTTTTACGTATTATTTCAAACATTGACCTTTTGTAACAACCATTCAAACAAAATTTCACCAAATCTAAAAAAAAATTCACCAAATCTAAAGAAAAATCTACTGATATTTAAATATGAAATATTTGAATTTCACCAAATCTAAAATTTGGTTTAAACAAATATTTTAAAAAAGATGAAATATATCAATTTAAATTTGATTTTTTAACCAACACTAAAAATTATTTACGGTATATAAACATACATAATACTACATACGAAACTCCCACGGTAAAATTTTTGGTCATTGCATTTATTTAAAAAGAGAACACAAAAAACAAAGAAAAACTCACCTGAGACAACTGCATCATTTGGCCGTGTGTAACTGTACGTACAGCTGCATATATTATGCGTCAAACTTGGATCAGAGAATGCACATGGATTTATATACGACTGTCAGTACCCGTACTCAGTCACATCAGTCGGTGTGCATTTTATTTGTTTCCTTTTTTTTTCATCTCATGTTTCTGGTTATATACTCATGTGTACAAATACATACCGTCATGATTTTACACATCTGGTATACACCCGTTTGCAAACCCATTGAACATCTACTACACGTCTCTGTCTCCTTGGCGATGTAGTTGTATGCTACTATGTAGGTTTATTTACATGTATTGTTCCCTCTTTTTTGCATCTCTTGTTCCTGGTTATATATCCATGTGTACCAATATATATTGTCTTGATTTTAGTTAGATGCATCAGTCGTGTACACACTATTTGCAACCCCATTGTTATATATCCATGTGTACCAATATATATTGTCTTGATTTCAGTTAGATGCATCAGTCGTGTACACACTATTTGCAACCCCATTAAATATCCATCTCATGCCTCTATCTTTTGTTACAAGTATCATGTCATTTGCTTTGTTATTCTCGTATTTGTAATGAAAAAGACTAGATACTTGAACTTCCATCCAATTCGAGATAGGCAGTGATGATGGATAAAAGTTGAGATATTGTTGGATCCGTGAACAATGTCAAAACATATTGTGTTCTCGTTGGAATATACATTCACATCGTCTCAATTTTTGTTAAAAACAATTTGTAATCGCCGTTGTTTCCATTAACAAATAATCGAAGAAGAAAAAAAACAAAACCTTGTGAATATCTTAGCTGAATGAAAGTGAGATCCAACAAATCACGATCAAAAGTGGGAGTGGGAGTGAGATAATCTAAGACTGAAGAATGTGGCAAGTGTGAGATACAGTGCCTGCTGCAAAACGAATAAAAAGATAACAAAAGTGGGAGTGGGAGTGAGATAATCTAAGACTGAACAATGTGGCAAGTGTGAGATACAGTGCCTGCTGCAAAGCAAATAAAAAGATAACAAAAAAAAAAATCAATGGTCGAGATTGAGTGTTGAATGATATAGATATTATTTATTTGATTCAAAAATTGATGGGTAGATATTTAGAGTATAAACGAGCAAAAACAATTTTAAAAAGTAATATATATATATATATATATATATATATATATATATATATATATATATATATATATATATATATATATATATATATATATATATATATATTGGTAGTTAGATATATTCCTTAAATTAAGGGAAGAGTTTCATATGTTTTTTTCTTTTTTACTCCTTAAATTAAGGGGATGGTTGACAATAGAAGTTATTATTTTGCTATATTTTTTTATAATATTAAAAAATGTAAACTAAGGATACTATGTAAATGTAGATATTATCTCCCCTACCTAATTTTGATTTAGACAAAAATTTAAAGTAAAAAAACCAATAGACATACTCTTTTTTCTAATTTTAAACGTTTATATTTTCTAAATTTTTTTTTAACGTTTATTACTATTTTTCAACCAAGAAGAAAGAAAAATATGAAAATGAAAACTTAGAAGACAAATTTTGGTGTTAAGATGGAATCGGTTTCGGCCCAAGTAAAATAAGACAAAAGCCAACGGGCCTTTCGGCCGAATGCGGTTTGAGCGGAAAGAAATAAAAAGTACATTTACTTATTTGTTGTGAAATTGGTTGTAAATAACAAAATAGCCTTCAAATTAATTATAACATTTTAACAAATATATTTTATATAGTAAAATATTTCAACTTTATTCCTTTTATTCAATACTATTAATTTTTTTTCAATCTAGTTAACGGGAATGATCAATTTCAATGGATTGAAATCATTGGTATTTATTTTGTATTTGCAATTCAATTTAACTTGACTTGATCAATTTTTATTATATTTAATTTTTTTTCTAAGATTTTGGCAGTCATAGAATTTTTTCCTTCTTCTTGTTGTTCATAATCTCTTTTATTTGGGTACGGTCTTTTTTTTAATTTTAATTTGGGTCTTTATATTTTAAATTTTTTTTACTATAATTCTTAAACTTGTTAGGAATATATAAAATTAGATTACATGGTAATTTTGTTTGAATTATTTTCTTTTTTTAAAAAAAAATTGTTCCCATTAAAATTATTATTATCGTTGAACTAATTTATATTGCTAGCTTTATATTTTTATAGAAACAACTTACAAGAATATAATTATACTTTATCTCAAAATAAAAAAGAAAATATGATATTTTGTTACAGAAAAAAAAAAAAAAAAAAAAAAAATATATATATATATATATATATATATATATATAATGATATTTTAACTTTTCTTTTTTTCCTTTTCTTTTTTACTCAAAAAAATATCTTCCAACCTTCAAAAAAATATCTTCCAAAAAATCAGAAGTCAGGACAAAGACCAAAAGTAAAATAAAGGGACAGAAAAGGACAAAAAAACGATCTTAATGGAAATTCCGTACTCTGCAACTAGCGTACTTTGATCTCCTTTAAAATAAAAAATGCCAATTTCTGTAATCCCTTTTTAATTAATTCAAATCAAATAAAACGATTAGATTATCAATTTGATCCTTATCATGGAAACTAGTTGGATATGTTTTTTACTCTATTATAATTCAGTTTAAAAAAGATGTTTTTCCTCGAGATCTTCAGTTTGTCAACATTAGAAATGTTAGAAGTTCGCAACATATTTTATATGTGAGTTACTTTTGAACTACTAATAAATTTTGATATATAAAAAAAATCTACACTATTTGTTATGGTACTAGAACTTAAGTGGGTATTTATTTTGTATTTTTTTTACTTGACACATGCAAGTATATCATATGACATAAGATTATGTTCTCAATATGCAAGAGATTCACCATTGAACTAGCAGATTATTCAAGATTTAAACATACAAAAATCATTATGAAATGTTTTAATGGTCAAGTTAATCTTAGAGAATTATGATTGCCCATCTATAATTTAATTTCTTACAGGTTTATTTTAATATTCAAATATTATTACGTGAGACAGTATCTCAACTCACAATACTCTGGATATGCGTAAATTATATATGGTAGTTGATTTCTATCGTATTAAACCCGTCGGCAGAACTTGAGTGAGTGCATAATGAAGAAATGGACATTATAAACTTTTTCTAAGTGCAATGTAATAATGACAAATAAAATAATTTAAAGAAAAATGAAAAGATCCACAATTCAGATTACGACCGTGGATTCTTATCTCCCCCGGTTCCAATTTCGTGTTAGCCAAAAAGGTACACACTTTTTCGTACGTGTGAACGTACTGGCCAGTAAGTAGTCGACACGTACGCAAACTTTGTCGATAATATCTTCCTCTGACGTGGCGTCCTCACAAATACGCGTGGTGTGAGTGCCGCACCAAATGGAAACCCCAAAGATTAGGGTTCCCCACCGTTTTTCTCCGTCAATTCTGTGTACTTCCAAAACCATTCTGGTAAACGGTAAACGGTGGTGGCCGTCTCTCAACCGTTTTCTCCACGTTTGAATAAAGAATTCATTGACCTCCATTATTGTGCATCTATTAATAATAATGAATTCATTATCATTTCTATATATATTTATATATATATAAAACAATATTCTCTACTCTATTCTTTTTGTACTTTTCTAGTTTTAACTTTTAATATGAATTGATTTCTAAATTAATTTCTATCACTATGGTTAATTAATTGATTTGATCGTCAAAATTAGATTCAGGTTTCTTTTTAGAAGTTCAAGATGACAAAAAATGGCCCCCCCAAAAGACTTACGTATAATTTAATTATTTCTATTAAATGTAAAAATTCGTAAAAAAATTAATTGCTAAGATAAGTGACAACCATCGATTAAATTCATAATTTTCTATATTTTTAAGATCTCTCTAATAGTTAGATCAATTTATAATAATTATATCAAGTATATGAATTTGAACTTTTTATCATAAATATGTCTTATTGTTGAAAATGCTAGTGTTTAGTATTAAGATGAGATTTTTTTTTTTTTGAGACAAAGATGAGATTATTTAGACCATCTTAGAATTGAGATATTTCAAGGATATATAGTTGAGATTTAGCCGTATAAACTCTTTGCTACATTGTACAATTTTTTTTTTTTAGAATTCTTCCTGAATGATAAGAAACTTGTGTGGTAGCTATTATCTTTAAAAAAAAAAAAAAGGTGTAGTAACTGTGGTTGCAAAGTCTAACACACATAACTTATGTAAGCTGCATGATATTGGACAATAAACAATGAAATTTCAATTGCAGGTTGGGTTTTTATATGATTTGATTTTAGTTTTAATTATTTATTCTGAACATAGTGAACAAACTTCACAAACTATGTATAATATTACCAATATACGACACTGTATATTTTTATGCCGACTGTGTTAACCATATTAATAAAAGGCCCTCAAAAAAGAGAATATAAATAATAGAATTTACCATCATCAACACATTTTATCTTTTGTATTACATTTGCAACAAAATTTCTAAAATAATTTCATCTATAACATATTAATTTCTATCAGTGATAAAATTCAACTAGTGATAAAACTCAATTTGAAATTCTAGCACTAATAGAAAATTCAAGTTGTGATAGAAAAAATCTTTCATTGATTGAATTATATCATTAATAGAACTCAGCTAGGGATATAATTCAATTTGAATTTTTTGTTATAAATGAATTAGTTTTGATTTTATGTTATAGATAAAAATATTTTGTTTTTTTTTGTTATACATATAAAATTCCCTATAAATAAAATGGGACGTGGTCATAAATAGAGTTTAGAGATAATTATAATAACTATAGAAGTCAATTCAAAATGGGACTCATCGCATCATCTATGTGTAAATTAAGTTTCAAATTATAAAGATAACAAATTGTTTTTGTTTTTTTGTAAAGACTAGGTTAAAATAAGATATTGTAATACATAACGTGCCTTATTGATCGAAAAGGTTTTGAAAAACTAATAAACGATAAATTTAATTATGATAATCATTTATGTATCATATTAAATGATATATCACACAATAATAATAGTCCTAACTCAAATTGCTATGAATATATATATATATATATATATATATATATATATATATTATAATTTATAAAAGTTTAAATTAAATTAAAATTGAGGTTTGCAACAGATTATATTATATCGACTAACTAATTAATCTCATCAAAGTTAATTTAGAGTGATTTTAATTGAACAATTGTAATTAAGTGGTTGGTGGGTCAGTGTCGCAATGATTTCAACCTTTGGTTATAAACTAGTTCAATACCAGCGTCACACACGTTCGAACTCGAGAATCGGTATTTGTTCCCCTCCTCCAATATGTACTAAAAAAATGATATTGAATTGGATTATCATGAAATAATTAATAACAATATGTATTAAGTTATTTATCATATTAACACTAGATTTAATCTTTATAATGGAGCAAATCTGCAATTTTCGAGTGAAAAAAAAAACTAAATTAAAAAAAGATTCAAATAATAATAAAATGAAATATTCGGATCCGAAACAAGGTACACAGATTGGGGTAAAGTTGACCCGTACAGTAGGGGCCAAGGAAGCCCAAACAAGGCCCCTACAAACCAAATTCCCGCTATAAATACCAGCAGGGTTTAAGTCACTGAAACCCACAGAAAAGAAACAATTGTGATATTAAATCATTTCGATTTGGTGGGTAAAAATCGTGATGTCGTCCATGGGAGCAAGCTGCGCTAGGGTTTACGTAATGAAAAAGAAGGCCGAGGAGAAACTCAAGAGGATGGAACAGGACAGATCTGGCAGAAGGGAAGACTCGGTCAAACCTTCTAAACCCGCCGCCCATCACGGCGGCTCCGTCGCCGGCAAATCAAGTAATAAAGTCCATCCCGGTACCGGATTTGGAGCTCCGGGGACCTCTAATTCCTGAAAAACAGAGCTCAGCTCTCTGGCTTTTAGTATCTGAACTGTGTAATTCTATTGCCAGAGTCGCAGTTTTTATTAGTGTCTTCTTTTTTTTGTTTCTTTCTTTATCTGCCTTGGCTTATAGATTTGTGTAAAGTTTTTTTTAAAGAAAATTTCAGAAATGAAACAAAGAAAGTGAAAATTATGGATTTTTTTTCTTTCCTTATCTCCAGTTCTTTTCTGAATGGGTATGAATTTAATTTCCTTCATTTCCAGTCATTAAAAGCAGGGTATAGAGGAAAATCAAAATGGTTTTGAAGATTTTTAACATAGAAGAAGGGATTGACTTTTCTTTTTTTTTATTCAAACAAGGCGTGTAGATGATGGGCTAGATTAATTTTTTTTTTCTTTGGGTACATATTGGAAAAGGGTACCATAATCCATAGATATTGAGGAGTATAGAAATGCATAGTGGAAGTCATTGAAGCATGAAAATGTATAAAGAGAAATTATATTGAAAAAGATGATGGTAGAGGTACATGGTGTCACATCCTAATACAATTCTATCACATTCTATATATATAGATCACCAAAACTCTAACCTAAAGCCCAATAAATTCATGCTCTAACACTAATAATCATATTAATCAATATTAATCTTAATCTAATCTAAACACTATTGGTGTTAATAATTTTTATATAAGTCCTAATAAATAAGGTCTTACCGCCGTGTTAAGATAGTACTGCCACCAAACAAACTCTTGCGAAATGAGGTGGAATTTTGATTTCCTTATGTTATTTTCGATGCCTTTGTTCTTTGTTTTTTATTTTTTGTTTTTAGTTTTTTATTTATTATATTTTGAAAAGTTGGATGGCTTTGTTTGTTGGGCAATAGTGACATGCTCAATCAATGACAACTTAAATTTAGTTGTTAATTTGGATGCTGTCCAAGACAAAAAAACACAATCTAACGTTTTTATAAGATCATCCATAGAGGAACATGTATAATTTCAAGCTCATCAAAAAGACTTTGAGAAGTGTTTGGATGAGGTTTTGGAGTTTGAGAAAATTATTTTCAAGAGTTACCGTGAGTATCTAAAATTTGAGAGTTGTAATAAAAAAAATTAATTTGAATGCAATTTTGTTTTTGTAGAGAAATTAGAGAAAATAACATGTTTGGATGTAAATTTAAAATAAATAGTTATTTTGAGTGGCTAAAAAAATATTATAAATGAAAAATTAAAAATGAGTTATTTTGAGTAGATAAAAATGAATAATTAAAAATAAGTTGTTAAAAATCAAGAATTATATTGAGTAATTAAAATTGAATGATTAAAATAAAAAGTTATTTATAACACAATAAATAGAGATGTCCGTTTTTCCCTCCCCTGGGGCGGGGAACGGGGCCGGAGGGAAAAATTTCCCGTGGGTTAATCTTTTTAAATATTTTTACCACTTTTTTTTCTATATTTTACCACTTTTATTTCAAATAAAAATATATTTTTTGATGAAATTATCCATGTATATAAGTATTTTTCTTTAATAATTAATATTATAGTTTAAATTTATAAATATTTTATAAGAAAATCTAATTATTTAAAAGTATTGTCCAAAAAAATATATAAAAAATGTAAAAAAAAAAAGTTGCAAAAATCCCCCGGGGACCCGATCCCCAAAAAAAAAAAACCGGAGATTTTTCCGGGAACGGGGATTAAATTAAGTGGCGGGGATGGGAACGGGGAAGCCATTCCTCGGTCCCGCCCCATGAGGTCTTTGACAATAAATGATTATTTTGAATAGTTCAAAGTATTTTGTTTAAATTTAATTTTTTAAGATCCAACCATTCAACAAACAAACACCCGCTCATGGGGTTGATCGTAAATATTAGGAATTTTATGGCCCGTCACCCATTAAGCGAGTAAAGTCAAAGATACAGTAAATTCCTCTTTGCTTGCAAAAACAAAAATGAAGGATTTAGCTTTGTAAGAGAGCTGATACTTTAAATAAACAAAGTTGTCTTTTCTGTGGGAGTTTTAGACGAGTTTTGGAGGAAGAATCTCCCCTTGAAGTGGTCTTGAGGTTGCTACTGCTCAATATAGTTATGCTTGTTTAAAAAAAAAAATGAAGATATTCTTTTTTTTCTTACACTAACCAAAAGAGATAAAAGTTTTCAAAAAAAAAACAAAGAGAAAGAAAAAAACAGTATATCCTTTTATTTCCTGCAATATCAGAGCCGTAGAGGTCAATTTTGTCTCCTCGAGTAAGAATTGGTTTTTCTCTTAATTTTAAATTTTGTATGTTTTAATTTACGTGTCAACAAATTGTTTTTTAGTTACTATTGAGCAAATAATGTTGTCCTACATCGCTAAGATCAATAAAATATCTTGTGCATATAAAGAAGGAGGATAACATCTCCCTTCGTATAAAACATTTTGAAAAATGCCAAAAAATAAAGTTATGAAACGGGATTCTAAAAATAGATATTACCACATTCATGCAAAAGTTTGTGGTTTTTTACTATTCTGGCAAAAAAGTCAAAAGTTTGATTTTCAACACAGTTACAGTAAATTATAAATATTTGATTAAAGTAATTATTGTTTGAACGGTGAAATTAAGGGGAAGAGTGAGTATTGACATGAATTAACATTTAAAGTTGAGGGACATATGGCTGACAGTTAAGGGAGTGTTTTTCTGTCGAATTTATGGCAAAATTGTGAGAATATTTATTACCTACTCCTCCCAAAAATTAAATTCAAATAATTTTTTTTTGTAATTATTTAAAATTAATTCAATATTTTTAATCATTTTTTTATAATTATACAAAATATCTCATTATTTCTAACGATTTATTTTTAATCATTCTTTTATAACATTTGAAAATAATTTATTTTAACTATTCATTTTAAATGCACCTACAAAAATCTATTCTTTCGTTTCTAATTCCTCTATTTAAAACTAATTTTTTTTAAAAAGAGGTTTTTTTTATAAATAAACCAAATAAAAAAAATATTTGCAAATGTATACTCCTGAAAAAATATTAGCAAAAATGAATTTCATTAATAATATTATTAATTACCTTAATTACTCATTTACTACAATACCCTCCAATTTCTAATTTTAGAATTTCGAATTATTAACAAAATAGGAAAAAATCTCCAACTTCCATACCCACTATCCCTAAAATCGTGTCACAATTATTGCGATTTGTTCAAAATAGAAACCACCACAGTTTCTCCCCCACTTCCAACTTTTCATCGTCTTCTTCATTCCTCTACAAAAAAAAAAAGTCTGGTTCAATAGCAAGAACCTATGAGGTAAATAAATACAGTATGAGGTAAATACAGTATTATACATAGGTGTAAATACATAACTTATGTGCAATAATGCGAACGGGGATACCTGTAGAATCCTATGAGGTAAATAAATACAGTATTATACATAGACATACACAATACGATATAGAACTACATTTTAATATTTTGGAAGATAGATTTTCAATGAATATGGTATAAATACGGTATAAACACAATAAACAACCAATACAGTATCGTGAAACGAAAACAACCGTTTTCTCGTATTCATGTTATAGTGGAATGTCGTAATTAATTAAATTTTTAATATACACGGTACAGAACATACAACAGTAACGAGACGTTTGGAATATATAATCTAACATACAATATATATTGTTGGTAGAATTTACAGTATGAAAAACAAGGCATGAGTAGTGTTATCAATAATAAGGTATTGCAGTCAAATATTGTTTTGTTTGGTAGATTTACAAGAGAATAAGCACGTACCAAACTATATCATCTAAGACATTGTTAAAGGGTGAAGACAAACGATTGATGAAACACGAGGAAGAAAAAAAAAGGCGAAGAGAAATAGTAAAAATGACATCACGGTGTGGAGTGTCGGTGTTAAACGCTGTATGACGCAGAAATGGCCAGAATATGCTAAAACACAGTGGCAAGTTAATAGAACGAATGAAAATAAAAGCACTACGTTGGCAAAAAGGTGGACATAACACATTGAAAAACATAGCTAGGTGTGTTTTGGTTGGAAATGACATTGAAAAACAAGTGAGTGGAAAATTTTGTCAATCAAATTATACGGATGAGAAGACGATGGTGAAAAAGAGGGAGACAAAATAAATCTATAAAATAAAGGGGAGAGAAGATCATGTGATATTAGTTCATGCAAGCTATTTTTAGATGAAAATTGTTAATTATGACGGGCATTAAAAATCAATCAATTGATGTACGTGAGGGTAAAATGGGATTATGAAAAATTAATTCAGCTGTAATTTTAAAGCAAAATTAGATATGCAAAAAGTTTATTTGGTTGTTTAGATTTGTAATTATTTATTGTAAAAGATATATTCAATACAACTTCCCAAAAAAAATCACATTCAAATGAATTTTTGGGTATAATTTTCAGTTTTTAACTATTCAAAATAATTTTTCATCTAAAACTCTATACAAACACCTCTTAAAGCAATTTTGATCGAACCACCTGTAATACCGATGTTGAATTGATTTACAACTAAATAATAAAATTATTGTGTCATTGATCCATTCAATGTTTTTATAGACATTTTTAGTACAATATTTTTAAACAACAATGGTTAAGAAAAAAATTTGTTCAATTTTTAAAAATTATTTTCAAGAAGAAAGTGAGCGTTCTATAGTAATAACTACATAAATACAAAATTTTCAAAATTTTTTGAGATGGAGGTGGGTTTACTATATCCTATCACTTTGTAAAGACAAAAATATGTTTGAAAAGTGACCAATTTCAACAAAAACATTTTAAATAGTGTTTGAATAACAAATTATTATAACGGTGATTATGACAAAATTGTTTGAGAAATTGGTTACGTAATAAATGTAAGATTAGATAAACTAGCACATAAGTTTAAATAAACTAGTACATAAATTTAAGTAATCACCATTTAAATACATAAATTTGAGTTATTATAACGGATCAAACCACTTACATTCACTGGGCCCAAATACACCCTATAAATCTATGGTTCGTGAACACATTATTTATGGTAATTAAGTTCAACTTTAGGAAGAATACTTTTTATACAAACTTAGTGATTCCATTCTCGAAATTTGTATTAAAAAACAACAATAATTGAATTATAAGATTATAACTATGAATTAAATAATTTCCAAAGTTTTATACCCACCTGTTCCAATTTTAATTCTCTTTTGATTCATCTCTGTCCATTGCCTGAGGACGATATTTCACTTTCCACAAGAGAAAGAGATATGGAGTTCGCCGGAAAAGAAGTCGTTGTCATCTCCGGCTGCTCCGACGGCGGCATAGGCCATTCCTTAGCCCGAGCATTCGCCGATCGGGGCTGTTTGGTGGTTGCAACCAGCAGGTCCCGCACTTCAATGGCGGACCTGGAGCACGATTCTAGGTTTTTCTTGCAAGAACTCGATGTCCTCTCCGATCAAAGCGTCGAGCAATTGACGTCTCTTGTCATCGATAAATTTGGCCGAATCGATATTTTGGTGAACAACGCTGGAGTTCAGTGTATTGGCCCCGTTGCTGAGGTTCCTATTTCCGCTGCGCAGAACGCTTTCAATACTAATGTTTTTGGTGAGATTTTTTATCTAGCAATTACGTATTCATCAATTGATTTGTTGTTTCTGGAAATCTCTATTGCCTTGTTTTGACTTTTAGCTTAGAGATTCAAGTGAAGTTGAAACTAGGGATTTGAAATTGTGAATTGACTGAACTCCCCCAATTTAGCCTTGGAATTGATTTGATTTTGGACTGAAATTAACATTTGATCCATCCAATGGCTGTAAGAAACTAACATTGAATTGCTGTAATCTTATCTTTTGTTCTACTGTGGTGATCGACTTTTGAGTTTCGTTAAAAACAAAGCTGTGGTTTGTTTGTTGATGTAAAATACAAGAGAGCCGAATAGAAATGGAGAAAGAAACATCTCCAGTTATGGAAGAGATGGATTATTATATATTTTTTAATAATGTTTGGGAGAGCTTACACACACCTCGACTATTCTCACATAACATAATACCTGACTCTAAGCCAATTTGGATGTAAAAGATAGTTCATAAAAGATTAATGGTTAGTTAGGTGGTTACACGTTAATTAAATTCATCAACTTTTACTTAAAATGTTTTTTTTACAACTATTTAAAAGCTTTCTTGACCACTAAATCAGTTCATCCATGACGATTAATAGGGAAGGAATGAATATTTTCTTTTTTTGATATTCATGAGTGTACATGTCAATTTATGGGCACCTTGATTATTTTTAAAGGACATTCTAACTAACTTTACAATATTTGAACCTTAAGAATATTCACAAGGGGTTAATTGCTAGGTAGGTGTCCACCGTGAATTGAAACCATCACTTTTAGTTATGCAAGATACTTTTTGACCACTAGGTCACTCTATAATGATTGAGATGGATTAATCTATTGTATTAATCGAATTACTTTATGAACTGGGGATCTGAAATCGCAGGGACTATGAGATTGATTCAAGCGGTTGTTCCTCACATGGCATCACGAAGAAAAGGGAAGATTGTGAATTTGGGAAGTGTCACTGTATTAGCACCTTTGCCATGGGCTGGTATTTACACTGCAACTAAAGCTTCCATTCATGCCATTACTGACTGTCTGAGGTTCGTATACATACGTAGTTCAAATCACATTGATAAACAATTATTTTGTGTTCATGAGCTTCCCTATAATGTTTTTCCTAAGATTGGTTGATCAACTCGATCCTCTAGACGCTCACAAATGATAATTTATTAAACTAATTTGTTGCTGAACCTTTATGACAGCAGTGTTCCTTTTCGTCTGTGAAATTTGACTCTAATATATTAATCAACAGATTCATAAATTAATTGGTTAAATTAGTATTTTGGTCAATTAAGTTCCAATATTTGAAGATTTGTGGTTTGTTTTAGCCATTCTTGTGATTGGAGGAGTACATTTTTATTCCACTTTTTTCTCTGTTGGATATTTTTCAGTTGGATTTTCAACATTTATATGTTTTTTGTTTGTTTGATTGTGCAGTGAGTTCAATACTTTATATTTAATTCATATTGGAAAATACTTACCTGGGTATGACTTGACCTTTTGGTATGAGTTATATTTAGTAGCTTTAAGCTATTTAGAGAATACATTTAGCAAGTAATGCAATTAAGACACACCAACAGAAACGATGCACAAGTCACGTAAGTTTTTAACTCATATGTATGCAAGTATTTTTTTCTTCTTGTTGGCTTGATTTTTATATAAACTTTCATACCTAAACCAATAAATAGGAGCTCTAACCAAAGCGATAGCTCAACTGACATAAATGTGTACTCATGATCAAGAGATCAAATTTCGATACTGACATAAATGTGTACTCATGATCAAGAGATCAAATTTCGATAATATCTTCATTTCCCTGTGGGGATCACAATTGAACAATACAGCCAAGCCTAATCAATATCCGATTTAATTTGCTGTCAATGTCATTTAAGTTGCACATTTATTTCACATGGTGAAGTTTGGTTTGGTTGACTTTTCTTGATCGATATTTCCAACTTCATAGGTTGGAGCTAAAGCCGTTCGGAATCGAGGTTGTCAACGTTGTCCCTGGAGCCATTAAATCAAACATTGGAAGCTCCGCAGCAGCCGGGTTTAATCAGATGCCTGAGCTGAAGCTATTCAAGCCTTACGAAGCTGCAATTCGAGCCCGAGCCAATGCCTCGCAAGGCTCCAATTCAACCCCCACAGCCGAGTTTGCCAAGAGGACGGTGGCCGCGATCCTGAAAAAGAACCCCTCGCCTTGGTTCTCTTACGGAGGCTATTCCACCCTCATGGCAATTATGTACCATTTGCCGATCTCCATCAAGGACTATATTGTGGGAGCTCTCTCTAAACGAGTTTTGAATAGCAAAAGGTAGTTTTTGTGTTCTTAGAACCAACTTAAAAAAGACACTTTTTAGCTCTCTCCATCAAAGTAGTTTATGTTCTTCAACCAACCAAAGAAAGTCAGCATCCTTCACAATAGATATGTTCGGATGGATAATGAACAAAATTTATCTACTCAAGAATTCTTAGAGTAAGTGACACAAATATTTGTCATACATTTATTTTCAATGTATTTTTAAAAAAATTATTTTATAAGTAAAATTAAATAACTGTCTGATACGTGTTTGTGTCACATAATAACAAAGATATTCGCACTATACATCTATGTGTAAGTAAGTTTTACTGAAAAATTAAACATTGTAAAATAATTTAGAAATAAAATGTACTTTTTTTCTTAATTTTTTTTTTTTTTATGTCCACAATAAATATATATTATATGTATAAGGTACATTTTATTTCTAAATTATTTTAAGACTTTAATTTTACACTAAAACTTACTTATACATGGACTAGGGAGAGGGTTTTTGTTTTGAAAAGTCGTTTCATATGTCATATCAAACTAAGATGGTAAATTGTATTAGATAGACTTTTTTTTTCAAAATAATTATTAATGTTCATAAATTTTTAAAAAATATTTGCATTGATATTTATTCTTATTCATTAGTAAAGTTGTATTATATTTATAAAAAAAATTTCAAAATTGACTAATCTGCTAAATTTTCCCACAAGTGTTTTATTATTTTTAGAAAGAATTTCATTGTAGAAAGTACAAAAGAGAATAATACGCATGATAGATTTTTAATTAAAACATTAATCAATCCTATTTATATAAAAAATATTTTAATAACTTTTTTTTAGACAATGATCCCTTGGGGCTGTTTGTTTGGTATATTTAGGTAGGAATTAGTTGTAGGATTTATTAATTTTTCCTCGAAAATTTACTTTCAAATGAGTTTTTATTAACCCTCTCGTTTTTACTTTTAAAAATAATTCTCATTTCTAATTATTCATTTTTAATGATTCATTTATAACTATTCAATCATTTCTAATCAATTATTTTTAATCATTCCTTTTAAATCAATCAAAATAATTCATTTTTAATAATTTATTTTTTAACTACTAAAAATAACTACTCATTTTAAAAAGTACATCCAAATAAAGTTTTAACTCTAACTTCTCTATATAAATATTACATCCAAACAAATTTTTTATACAACTTTCAATTTTTAACTACTCAATATAATTCTTTAACTCAATACTATATAAATATGCAACTCAAAAGTTATCTCTAGTAAATTCACATTATCTCAAAAAAAAAAAAAAAAAAAATCATATTATGTGACGTGATATGGTTGGACCTTACTTTTACAAGTTGGTTTGCCTCTTCCACTTGCCAAGTGACATGGTCCCTCCTATCCTACCATGATACCGCCTCACTAATTGGACGTCTCTTTTTTTTTTTTTTTTTGGAGAAAAATTGGACGTGTCTAGTATAAGGAGAAAACGTAGAAGATATTAATTTTTAATTCATAGTATGAATTAAATGTATCAAGACGTCCTCATGCTCCAAGGATTATCTCTCAAAGTTTTTAGAAAGTCAATCACGATGGTGTTGACGATCGTCCAACCTTTTTTGGAATCTCTAAATTCCTTATTAGTTAAGGTTTGGATTTTAATTAAGTTTATTCCTAATCTTAGTTATCAATGTCTGTATGTTTCCTTTTTGGTCGGTCACCCTCCAAATTGTGGTTTGGGACCATTGTTATTGCAGGGGTTTATACCGTGTGTGGTTTGTTCTAGTATTGGAGATTAGGTTGTAATATTTGTGTTTGGCTTTAATGAAGTTCTTCTTAAAAAAAAATGTATCAAGATGTTTTCTTTCAAATTAAAAAAAAAAAAAAAATTGTATAAATATATTCGTGAGCTTTTCGTCATTAATTTATAATTTTTCCCGATTGAATTATGTTTTTGTTGGTAGATACAGAGTCAAGAGTTGCTTTTAAAAATGTTAAGAGGTTTTTTTTTTTAATAATTTCTTTTGAAGAAATACTTGTTATTAACTTCTTATGATATAAAAATGCATAACTTGAATTAGTTTTATGAAATCTAACTAGCTATAAATATTGTTGTTATCTACTTCTTGCTATTTATAAAATAAAAGTATTTGTTGTTGAGTTTTTTTTTTAAAATAAGGTAACCACGCCCGTCTCTGAATCAGTACTGAAGATGGAGGGAAATATACCCTCAAAATCCAAAGTCTTCAACCATTGCGCCACCCTTTGAAGACAGTTCAAGTGTGTTGTTAACATCAAATTCAAGAGAGAACGAGGCCAACTACAAAATGGTATGAGTACTTTTATGGTTTAAGTGATCGTAATGTTTCATGTACTATGGCGAGCCACAAATTATAAAGATCCGAAAATGAGTTTGAGATGAATAGGTAATGAGAATAAATCATATTGGAATGACAGGCGATCAAAAGAACTTTGAAAACTAAAAAATGGCAGATTCAATCAATAATGACCAAATACCTATAAATTATTTTTTTTATGAATTTTCTTGACATCTAAATATTGTAGAGTCTACAATATATATCGTGACAATAGTCGATGTGCATGCAATCTACACAAATAGTCACAAAATATATATATATATATATATATATATATAAAGGTTAGAATGAGAAACTTGCTTGTGCCATGATCTTTCATGAACATTATGACATGTATCCTCTTACGCGACAATATGCTTAGTATCGTTCGATCCGCTCAACTTGGCTTGAGACGTCGAGTATCACTTGAGGTTCTATATATTAAGCGATCAACCTCAAGTCGACTATGCTCCATGGTATTTTCTCTGTCTTACACTTGGGAAGGTATATTTTACCCATAACATCAAATTCTACTAGAGATAAGAATTCCTTATTTTGGATTGAGGCAATTAGGTAAATGTCTAATTTCTAGAAAATAAATCATCAAATGTCTAGTCTTTCTCCTCATTTAACTTTATGTCTACATCTAATATTTATGGAATTTTATGATTAAAAAAATGACATTTATACCCTTTTATATATTTTTATTTTAAATGTTTAATATTCTCAATATAGATATTAAATAACTAACTCCCTACAATTTGAATAATAATAAAATTGGATTATAGAAAATAAATTCATATTCTTATGAATCGAAATATACAAAATGAAAAAATAGGTTGAAGATTTGAAATATGAAATTTTAAAATGATATCTAAAAAACAAACAAACCTGAAATTTAAAAATATCTCCCTAAATCCCTTCAAACCATCTACATACGAATATATATTGTTGCAGAATAGGGCTCGAACAATTAAATGATATGAAAAAAAAACATATTTAAGAAATTGAATGCTTATCTCACATGCAACCATCTACTTCTTACAAAAAGTTAATGACCTACCATCTCCTTTTGCGTTTGCGATCGTTTAGATCACCAAGTTGCTTTTCTTCCCTGCCGTGAGAACACTTGAATCCGTCCATCTTCTCCTCACATATGATGAAGCACGTCTACCAACATTTGGAGTTTCTCGAGTTTCTCTTTTTCTCCATCCTACGAACGCCAACATTTGGAGTTTTCCAGTAAGAAGAAATATGGTAAGTGTGCATTGTCGTCTACGAAAAAAAAAGCGTTGTATTTGTATTAGTTATTGAGTGGATTTTATTCGTTTAAATCATGCACTAGAATCCCTAACAGACAAACTAAAAATCCATCGCGTTTGAATTCCATCATCATCCACAACATAAGAGGCAAGCATCTCCCCTACGAAGAAGTACGTTCGACTACATTCACCGACATGTCTGAATTTCATCTTCTCCCACACCATAAAAAGGTGAGCTTCCTCGCCGACATGTATGAGTTCTAACTATCTGTTTTTGTCCAACTATCTCCATCTCCAAACTGTTGTGTACAACTATCTTCATCTTTGAAGTGTTGTGTCCAATTATATCCATTTTCGAACTGTTGTATCCAACTATATCCATCTTCGAACTGTGGAAGTCCAATTATCTCCATCTTCGAATTGTTGTAGTCAAACTATCTCCATCCGAACTTTGTAGTCGAACTCTCTTCGTTATCAACTGTGACAACTCTTTTCATTATCAACGCTATCACCATCTTCAAACTCTAGCAATTTGACTCCCGTCTTCAAATTTTTGAACCCCGATTGAGAAATTCATCGAAACGTCACCTTTTCTTGAGCTCGAAAATCTCAATCTCCACATTTTTGTGCAGCTGCTAAAGTAGCAAGAACACAAAAGAAAACCAAGGAAAAATTTATGATTTGACAAGAGACCTCGTTGAAAGCACCCGTGAGCAACATAACATTCATTATTTTGTCGCATGAATCCTTAATTACGATGTAGAATTGGTAGACGGTGATAATTTGATCGATAGAGCCTTAAATGATTGGGTTATGATGAAGATGAATGATGGAGAGAATGAAGGAATCTGTTGCAATTTTTTTTCCATTTATTATCTCATTATATGTAACTTCATTCAATATTTATCTATATTTTAAAATAAAAAATAAAAAATAAATTAATAACAATGTTTGTCGATATTTTTTTATTTAAATATAATAGAAATCTTCAAGAAAACCAAATATGTAAAACAACATCTCAATTCTCTTTGATTTGTATAAGTTAAAAAATGGATTCCTAAATACAGTAGGTTTTGATTCAATTATTATTTAGATTTTTTAATTCAAAATAAGCTAATGATAAGATTTAAGTTTAACAGATTTAATTTTTAAAATAATTTAAATTAACATGAAAATCACAATAATAGAAAAGTGGTTGATGAGGGGATTCTATTCCTTATTTTAGGCATTAATCTACCATTTTTTTAATAAACAAACCAAAATTGAAAGAGGGGTATTATGGAGAGAAAAAAGCTCTCTCTCTTCCAAGTAGACATAGTTTTAAATACAAAAAATAAGTAAACATTATATAGTTTATTTTCTGAAAAGTAGATAATCCTTACTATTTCCCTTTTGGATTAAACAAGTCTTACATTCCAAATCTCAAACATTTGGGAGCCATCAGAATTAGGGCAATAATTCAGATTCACCAACAAAAGTACAAAACGCAGCCCAGCCCATAAATCTCCAAGATTTAAGTAAACCAACTGGGCCTAAGGCCCACATCTGTTAATGGGCCTAGCAGAAACTACCACAAGTCTACAACTCGCGGAAGCATTCTTTGCAAGCGACACGGACACATCTTATTAGGCGGTAAAGTTCCATTGCCATCGGCAAATTGTGTCGTCTCCGGTGATTTCTCCGGCCAAACGATCGTTGATTCGATTCTTCGAACCTGAAACTCAACTCTCCTATCAGGTCGGAATTTCCAGTTTCCACCGCCAACTAATCCAGAGTTACATTCAATCGCTTACTTGGTTGTTGGCTCAAACGTCCTCGTCGCTCGCGAATACCTAGAAGCTATGTGGCGGAGGTACGGAAATGATCCTGAACTATGCATCGAGTCTGTTATGATTTGCTTATGATGTTAATGTTCTTTGTCAATTTGTCATTTCGGTAGTCTTTCAAGTGCAATGTTTTCTTGTTTAGTTGATAATGGTGGGTTTCTGATTCTTTAATCTTCCGAGGGTTTAATTGAATTCTCTGGTATTTTGGTA
Source organism: Sicyos edulis (assembly GCA_036507275.1). NCBI lineage: Eukaryota > Viridiplantae > Streptophyta > Magnoliopsida > Cucurbitales > Cucurbitaceae > Sicyos > Sicyos edulis. The sequence goes on along the minus strand of CM071855.1, from coordinate 6,617,924 downwards.
ATAAGAATTTGGTTTGGCGATGAATGATGGTTACTTTCAATGGCCGTGTTGTGTCTGTCTAAATTTGGATTCCCTCGGTTTAAGTTACATTCGCTGATGGTTGTTGATGGCATTTTATCACATTGTTTTCTGCAGGTCAATTCTGGAATGGTCTTCTCGTCATTCTGTTGGGAGGACTCCGAGGCAGATTTCACCCCAGGCAAGTAGAATTTCACATCTTAAGCTTTAGGAAATCCTTTTTTGCGATCACAATTCATTTAGTACAATTCATAAGCCTTGATAATTTGGTCAAGAAAGGCATTAATTAACTGAGATGATAGGTTGAATGCATGACATTGAAATGTTGCAAGTTTAGACGGTGAGTCCGGTAAGAATAGTTGAGGTGTGCTTATGTTGTCCAGACACTCACGAATATCAAAAAAAGAAAAAAAGAGATAATTTTAAGCAGATATTTCGAAAAGGGTGTATACGACTTGTTAGTATATACATCCACATGGTTCTTCTATGTGTGTGGTTGTAGCTTGGCGGAAGCTTAGGACATATAGATCTTTCAACATATCCAAACTTGCTATTTATGCTATTCTTTTTTGGCAGTAGGAGAATTTTCAAAATGGATGTTTAGAAATTTCGAGTAAGAAGATACGTGCATATGTCTTTTCATCTGCATGCAGTGTGCTTGTGGATACAGCTGTGCAGATTTCATGAACTAACATGAAGTCTTTTCTCTTAATATACACGAACTTGCTATTTATACCATTATTTTCTCTGCTGTTGTAATTAATCTACAGTGCTAAAAATTTCGACACCATTAATATTTTTCTATTCTCACGATACATTTTAGTTCGCCTAAGAGCTGTAAGACAAATCCAATGGGAGAACGAACTGCATGTGTTTCAAAGCTAGTCTATTGTAAAATATATTGGCATGAGACCAATATTTTTTGGGGTAATGGTATACTTTTACAAATATTTTCTGATTTTTTGATAGTTGCACTTGCAGGTACGATGTTGGCAGATATCACCGTGTATTTCTACAAGAAGGGAATTTTCATCAGGATCCAAACAGAATCTAAAACCACAACCTACAAACGTGCCACCTAATTCTGGAAATTCCTTCCCAAAAGTTGTTGTTGGCAGTGTAGCTATTGGTGCTGCTGTTTTTGCAGCTTACCAAACTGGTTACCTAGACCAACTAACTGGTGGTACAGAGCAGAAAAGGTATGTAGAATCAACAAAGACAGTTGTTCAGAAAAATAATTTGGACAATGTCCAACCTTTGGGGGTGCACAAATTGGATTCATCCAGTAGAGATGAAACTGAAAAGTCAAATAGTATTAGAGAAGAACATGAAAAATCAAATAGTCTTAGAGAAGAAACTGAAAAGTTGAATAGTCTCAGAGAGGAAACTGAGAGCTTGAATCCCATTGTGGAGTCCACCGAGAAGACAGTTGAGACAGATACCCACCTTCCTCGTCTTGAAGCTTCAGGTGAAGAACAGGATGGTAAGTTTCAAGACAGTCCCATCACGGTGCCACATGAAACCACTGAGGAGAGAGACTTGCCAGGATTTCAACAAAGCATCAGTGAAGTAGAGAATAAGAATCTAGAATCTAAAACAGCCACAAATGTAAATGTTGACATGCAGAGGACGGAGTCTAGTACTAATGATGGGCCTCATGAGGAAGTTCAAACTACACCAATGTCTAGCAAGACAGATGCAGCACCTGAACAAATTGATATCAGATTACCATCACAAGAAGATGCAAGTGCAGAAGAAGACAAACCAAAGGTAACTAATTTATCCTTTCAGATCAAATGTTGATATAATAGTAGCTTTGAAAGTTACGCTTTTTTTAATGAGAAGGCAAGCTATTATTGAGAAAATATATATGAAAGAATACAGGGGCATTCAATAAAAAAAGAGAGAGCTCACAAAAAGGAGACCCTAGACCTACAAGAAGGGCCTCCACTCAAGCAAAATAAGATCTAAAAGATAATTACAAAAAAAGCTTTGCTACTGAAGTCTAAAGAAAATGTAGAATCTAATAAGCGACCAAACATTATACCCCCGAAAGATCTCTCACACCTGACTTGCCACAAACTTTTCTTTCTTAGGAAAAGGAGGTTGAAGAATAAAATCCTCGAGCATCTCTCTACCAACCCTTTGCCTGAAAATTGGGAGGCCAAATTCGGCAAAGAAAAAACTCCCAACATCAAAAGCCATGTTGTAACTCCAAGGAGTCCTCCACAATCCTCCGCAAAGAATGCCCCACCAAAAAACTTAATCTTCTTTGAAATTTTACATTTGAAAACGAGGCAAAGGCAGCTCTGGCGTGGAGGAAGAAGACAAATTAAGAAAAGAAAAAAAAAGATATACATGTGATGAAAGCTTGTGTTCGGACTAGGACTATAACAATGAATATCCTTTCTCTTTGGAGTAGAACGAAACTGCCCCAACAAAGAAAGGAGATCAACAACATCCAACTTTTCCCTATCAGACAGGGTCGCTAGAAACCCAAAGAAGGCAATGGACAAAGATTAAAATGAGATAAGTAGTCGACCACAAAGTGATTCTTAATCAGGGATAAATGATAAAGGCGGGGAAACACTGAACCTTCCACACTCCCTTTTTAGGGGATTTAAGTAGTGCCTCTACCTTCACACGAAGTCTGTGCAAAAGGAAAGGACTCATACTTGCTCAAAATGACCTTTAAGTTTGAGAATGGAAGTCTAGAGTGAAAATGCTACAACCATTTCATTCACCAACAAGGCATGTTGCGTGCTCCCAAATTTTTATCTCTAAACTCCCAAGATTCACAAGCTTTGATGCCTAATCCCAATTCACCAAATGAGTTCCTTCTCAAAGAAAAACCCTTATAAATTTTCTAAGAATTGACTCATAATAATATGAATCGTAAAAATAGATAAGAGGTATTAGGACGAGGACAAGTATCCCAAATAGGAAGTAGGATGAAGCTCCAATTCCCAGTAAGGGGATTTTACATGTATAGCCAAAAAAACCAAAAAATACCATAAATAGCACTTGTTCAAAAATAATTACAGATGTGGTTAAATAATGGGACGGTCTCTGTAAAATGACCAAAATGCCCACGCTTTAATTACTTTTCTATTGATAGCCTTCTATCGGTTTTCAGTTGATAGTTTCCAATTATTTTTCAACTGATAGCATTCAATCTATTTTCATCTAATAGTCTTCAATCAGCTCGTTGATAGCCTTCAATCAGTTTGCTGATAGCTTTCAATCAATTCAATCAGTGCTTGATAATGGCAAAGCTGGAAATTTTAAAAAAAAAAAGACCTTAATCTGCTATACATGTAATATTTTACAAAAAATGCTATAATTAAAATGTAATGCCCAAGCTAATGGGAGTAAATTCCCTTATAACAATGTACAAGAAATATATAGTGATTCCACTAAATATGAACTGAATTAAAATGTCTCCTAGCTTTGGAAAATAAACTTTTTTTTTACACGAAGACAACCTCCTTTGGACCAGTGTTTTATAAGGCGCGCCTGGGCTCAAGTCCCACCTCTAGCGCCTTGCTTGTCCAAGGCGAGGCGCATGTAATAAGGTGCGCATTTTATGGCACCTTACGTGAAGCCCCGAGCGCCTGCAGGCGTGCGCCTCGTAGATTTTTTTTTTCCTTTGCGTTTTTTGTATTTTAGATCCTCATACTAGGTCATCCGAAATGCGTGGAGGTTGATAGTTGAATATTATGTATGTTTTATATATTATTCTTGGTTAAAACCTTATATATGTCCATGAAAAAGTGTTTTTATCGTGTACACACATACATATATATATACACACACACATACATATATATATATACACACACACACATACATATACATATATATATACATATATGTATACTAGGTCGTCCGAAATGCGTGGAGGTTGATAGTTGAATATTATGTATGTTTTATATATTATTCTTGGTTAAAACCTTATTTATGTCCATGAAAAAGTGTTTTTATCGTGTACACACACATACATATATATACACACACATACATATATACACACACACATACATATACATATATATGTATACATATGTATACATATGTATGCATACATATGCATATATAGAGCTTTTTCACTTAAGGCGCACTGTATAAAAAAAATACAAAAAACTTATACATATGTACATATGTACATATATGTATAGTGTATATATATATGTACTATATAAAAAAAATACAAAAAACTTATACATATATACATATGTACATATATGTATAGTGTATATATATATGTACTATACATATATGTACATATGTATAAGTTTTTTGTATTTTTTTTATATAGTGCGCCTTAAGTAAAAAAACTCTCTCTATATATATATATATAAGTTTTTCGTATTTTTTTTTTATATAGTGCGCCTTAAGTAAAAAAGCTCTCGGGTTTTGGTGCGCCTTGCGCCTCAGGCTCCAAAGGACCATTGCGCCTTGTGCCTTTTAAAATAGCTTCCCCAGGATAGGGTCCCAAAACGAAAAGACCTAGGATTATGCATAAGAGAAAGACCAAGATAAGAAGAGTGGATTGAACCCACCTCAGAACCAACCAGAGTGGCCCACCCTCACAACTAAGGTTGTTTGTTGGTCGGTCTAGATTAGTTTTGGGGGAAATTGATGCCAAAACAACCAATTAGCTTCCTCTAAATGGAAACTGCCAGTTTCTTCCGGTGGAGTCGAAATCAACTGACACTCTGTTGTTTTTGTTGAGTCTTTTTATTTTATTTAAAAATACTTTTATTAATCGTGATACTTAACAATGCATATTATATTGTCGATTAGTAAAAATGTATGGTTTCATATTCATAAAAATTGGCTGTGACCAATGGTGTAATGAAACCTACGGACGTCGGTTCGGTCAATCAGTTTTCACTCTCCCCTTGAACACTTCTCTCAAATTCCTAAGATCACAGTTCAAACCCAACAAGTGACACTCAACTTTAACCCATAAATAGCCTTAAAAAAGGCCAAAAAGTTCTTTTATAGTTCTAAAATGCACGTGCACATTGCAAGTTCTTTTTAACAGCAAACCATTTTTTTACTAAGAGGCAGATAAGAAAATAAACTAATGAGGCAAGAATTACACTAATTTTTTCTAATTGTTTTTCTTTTCAATGCTCTTTTAGGAAGACATATCCCTTTTTTTTCTTTACCTATATGGCAAGATATTTATGTTCATCCCTGCCTCTAAACAAAAGTTGGTTTAGTTGGTCATGACACAAGTGGGGTTTTGAAATTTCAAAATCACTCTCAAACATGTCTTAAAAAATTTACCCACCACCAGGCATGAATCGTGCAAAAAAAAATTTGGTTTTCTTCAGAATTATAACCTTCCGGACAATATCTACAAGAGAAAGATACTTGAACAATTAATTATCCAAACCCCCTTATCTCTCACACATGAGTGAAAATAAAACCTTTGTTAGCAAGACAAAGGCATAACCAAGTCATTGTCTCCCACCATCCAAAGCTCTTCTAAAGGAAGATGAACATGTACAGAAAGAGAGAAAATAGAATATAGGTTATGATCCCTATAGAATAACCTGAAGGGTACAAGTTATAAATATTGATCGGGGCGTTGAAGGGGGCAGATTGGTCTCTTATCATATTGCAGCCGGCTACTTGGCCTGTTCCATTTTAGTATCCATCATCTCCATTGTCTATACAAAGGATTACTAAGTTTATTACAGGAGGCAAGTTAGAACGAAGGCCAGGTAATAAGCAGGTCATGCCTGAATGTATTTGAGTCAGCAATGAAGGTTGATGAGGATGATTGATTCATTGGTATTAAGCATTCTAGGTTTGCAGGATATCATGTCCGAGCTTTTTGTTTCTTAAAGTATATTCACTTACTGTAAAAGATGTATAATTTAATGTGAATTTGTCTATGCTGGTATTCTATTCAGGAGTTGAATGGTACAGGTGAAGGTATAGACCAACCAAGCTCTCTTCTTGAGGCATACCATTTGAAGGACGAGACTGGAATGACTTCCTTGGGCGGTGATGGCAAAGATGAAACTAACCAGTTTTCCAAAGAAACAGAGGTTGATTACTTTTCTCCTTCTCTCCTATGGATGTACATTTTGCTGGATTTAAGTAAAAGAATCTTAGTCGAGATCTGAATTATTTTTTCTGAGATGGCAGGCTTTAATTGCTGAAATTGAGGAGTTAAATGATGGCTACATATCCAAGGATGGGAAATTGGTTATTGATTTCTTACAAGCTATTCATGCTGCTGAAAAGAGGCAAGCTGAGTTGGATTCCCGTGTTTTTGCTGATGAAAAGAGGGCATTAAAGGTATGGATCAATAGAAAATTGAATATCGTACATTTTTCAATGTTTGTAATTATTTTATATATTAGTAGAATGGGACTATCTACATCTATTAACTGTGATTTATGTTTTTTCTCTATACAGGAGAAGTTGGAAAAGGAATTGAGGGATGCTCGGGCTAGGGAACTTATGCATGCAGAAGAGGCCGCAATATTGGACAAGGTTACATTCCCTATTTACGAATTACACACGTGGACACTCGTGTAGACATGTCAAGTACAAAGAGAACATGCATTTGGTTACTGTTATTGTTCCTCTCAATCTCATTAGTGGCTTTTTGGGATTTTGATCATTCTCAGGAGTTGAAACGAGAAAGAATAAAATCAGCTGCTGCTCAGAAGTCTCTTCAAGAGAAATTGGAAGAAAAATATCATAAGGAACTTGAACAGAAGGTGGGAGTGTTTCTTAAATAACAAATAAACTCAAGTTGTTGATCCCTTAAAAAAATAATTTCATTACAGGAAAATGAGGGAGAATTGAAGTTGAGGAAAGTTCAAGACATGGCAAAAGCAGAGTTAGCTGCGGCAATTGCTAGTGAGAAGGCTGCCCAAATTGAAAATATGGCCGAAGCAAATCTTCATGTAAGTAACCGTGCACAAGTTATCAATTTATCTGAGCATTAAATACCATGCCCATCCTGGAATATGAAGTTATAGATATTATTAGGATCTAACTTACTTAATTTGAAAGAAAACATACATTAAAAAAGAAAAAAAGTTCAATATGTCTCACAGTTGAGGGGATTTTTTTTTTCAAAAGTAATTTTATGGAAATTGCTTCATGAGAATTTTAGAAAACACATGTCAGCTGTACATTAGTGTAACAACTTCTTTCTTCATCTTTTCCCGTCTAAATGTAAGAGGCCTGACTCTAAAAGTAAGGTCAACTTTGGAAATAAAACTGTTAGGGGGTGTTTGTTTGAAGGAATGAACGAGTTATTAGGAATGAGCTTTTACAACTCCACTTTAAACAATCACATCCAAACGAGTTATTATAATCACTCATTTCTAATCACTCAAAACAATCACCTATTTCTAATCGTTCATTTCTAACTACCGTAAAAAATCATTTATTTCTAACTACTCATTTCTAATCATTCATTTATAACCACTCATTTCTAACCCATTAAAATAATCACTCATTTTTAACTATATTCAAACGAGTTATTGTCTGTAATCTTTACAAAAACTATCATTCAAACGAGCTATTAACTATAACTCCTCTACAAATAAACACATCCAAATGAACTATTACTAAAACTCAATTTCTAAACACTCAAAATAACCCTTCTCATTTATAATCACTCTACAATTTCACATCCAAACACCTTCTTAGTGTATGTAAGAAGAAACTTGGTTCAGCCGCAGCCTAATGCCATGTTGCCTTTTTTGCTCACGACTGAAATCTTTTTTGAATGTTAATCTGATCAAAGTCTGAGAACTAGTCTCGTCACAATCTTCTTCTTTCAAACTTGTTCGCTAAAATAGTTTATTTTTCTTGTTAACATTGTGAATGTTCCAATATGAAATATTGCTCCCTCTTTGGTCATGTTGCTATTGGTGCTGTTTTACTGTCCTAGTTTGTTTTTATTTATTTGAATGAACTCTATTGGCCTTAATTCAGGCACGTTTGTTTATATACGGACTTCTTTTTGCAGATAAATGCCCTATGTATGGCATTCTATGCAAGGTCTGAAGAAGCTCGTCAGAGTCACTCTGCTCAGAAGCTCGCATTGGTAAAGTCTCGCTCCTACTTATTGATGGTGTTTGCATTTTGTACTCGTAGTTGAGAAATTGAAATCTAAACTAATATTGGAGAAAATTTTGTTTCTCGATGGTGCTCGTTTGTATATCTATATCAGTAGTTTGGGTACCATTGAAGGTGATCATTGTTTCATCAGATTTACATCATATGCATGCGAAGAGGGAACTAATAAAATTTGAAACTAAATCAGTTATAAAATTTTGAGGTTAAAGCAGATGTAACCAGATCTCTCCATAACTATATGCATGTATCATGCATGTACGTATCCTAAAATTTTTGAAAGCAGTATGCTTCCAAAAACATAAAAAAGGGAGTACGAGAAATTTTTAAACAGTATTATTTAAAAAAAAAACATTTAAAAGAAGTTACTCTAAAAATATGTTTAGTGGAGCTTTTTTTTAAAACAAGGTCCCCGTTTGATCTAAAAATGAAGGAAAGGTTATGACTGTAAAATTGCTTGGCTTGGTGTTCGTGCTCGAACACTTTCATTTTCTCTTCTTTTGTTGCTTCAAGGGTGAATGTGCTAAGGCTGTAAGCTTCAAATTGGAGATTACGTTGTCGAGATGTCTGTAATTTCTTTTGCTGACTGGAGTACTTTATATAAACTTACTGGATTTCTACATCCCCTCTTGTGTATTTCGTTTAATTTTAAACGGGGAGGAAACGACTTGGCAGGAATTCGAACTCATAACCTCCTGCGCTGATATCATGTGCAAAATAAAGAGAAATAAAAGAGAAAAATAAGTTTTTCTATTTTTTATTGACAAATGGGTGTTACTTAAATAGAGTAACCCTCCCTATACAAATAAGGAAAAGAATAATCCCTATACAAATAAGGAAAAGAATAATACAATAAGATATTATTCTCAATATAATAATCCGAAGATACTCAAGGTAATATGGAAGCAAATATTATATGAATAATTAGCATAACCAACATAAACCCATCAAAACGCTTAACTTTAATCAACTATAAGCTTTCAATTTTGTAGGGGGCGCTGGCACTTGAAGATGCTCTTTCTAGAGGTTTACCAATCCAGGCTGAAATAGAGGCATTACGCTCTGATCTTCAAGGCATTGATAAAGATTCTAACTTAGAGCTGATTCTTTCATCCATTCCTAAAGAAATATTGAATCATGGCTCAGATACTTTGTTGCAAATGACACAGAAGGTACACAAATTCCCCTCCGGGTGAAGACAGTTTTTAGCATACTTTTCTCTCAAAATATTATCTATGTTTATAATCTGTCATTACTTACTAGAAAGCAATGGGGCTGTTTGGTCATATGGAAGTAATGAGAGAACATGGTTGAATAGCTATGTTTTGAAAGTTTGGTCATATGGAAGTAATGAGAAAAGGGCAAGGAAAAAAAACACTAGTGTGGTGTTGTATAGAAGTTCTTGAATAGCAACCATTTTGGTTTTGGAGAAATTCTTTCTATTTTCAACCTTATCTGTGAGCGCGGATCATCCTTTTGGGCAAGTTAATTATTATCTTTTGCCTTCGTTTTCTCCCCTTATAAATATTGAATTAAACCATTGTAGCTCTATGATTTTATCTAATCAACAGATTGAGGAATATTGTTCAATCATCAATGCTGTTTACTTGTTATTTACAATATTGGCTATCTGATAAGTTGAGTTCATCTTTCATCGGAAAGTATCTGCTAATTCACCCCACCATGCATGCAGTTTGATACGTTAAAAGCATCATTACGGCTCTTGAGCTTGATCCCACCAGGTGGCGGTGGCATTTTGGCGCATTCTTTAGCTCGTGTAGTATCCTGGATTAAGGTACATTAAAAGGAAAAATACCTTCTTTTAACTCACATATTACCTCTCAATTTCTGTAGTTATGAAATTTTCTTGACCTTTTTGAGGTGAGGGAGGTCGACCAATCCGGTTATGGGATTGAATCTATCATCAACCGAGTGGAGTCCTACTTGGCTGAAGGAAACTTAGCTGAAGCAGCACATTCTCTAGAAGAAGGTGTGAAAGACACAAAAGCAGAAGAGATAGTTCAAGATTGGGTTAGGCAAGCAAGAAATCGAGCCATCACGGAGCAAGCGCTTACCCTTCTTCAACTATATGCCTCTTCAATAAGCCTTACTTAAGACCTCAAAGTAATTTTCCATCTCTGTCCCTCTCTGTCCCTGGCACTGGTTGTGTTTTTTCAGTACTATATATTTGTTAGCTTAGCTTAACCTCTGAGTTGAAGGTTCAACCTATTCAGCATCTGAAATTCTTGGTTTGCTCAGGGAAAGAACTCGAGCATCGGAAATGCGCAATTCTTTATGCATTGACCTTAATAAATCTTTTTGTAAGAACAGATTTTACTCTCGAGTTTCTTCTGCAGTGCCAATCGAAGCAACTGCAGCCATTCGGGCACTTTTGGGAAGGCCAAACGAATATGGTGAATTGGAGCTGTACCTGGTTCTTATTTAATCTCTGAATTTTCATTATACTGATTCGGTTTATTGCTTAGTAAAAAGGCATTGCTTTTGGTTGATTGATTTGATTATAAGCATGTTTAGTGGTTAATTCAGATCTGACTGGGAGACAACTGAAGGGGATCTTGGTGGTACTATTTTGCTTTGGGTACTTCCGATTAGTTATTCTCAAAAGATATTCATGTCTGAGATCAGCTATTTAAATCGTCTTATTTAGAATTATATGATTCTTGTCGGACCTTTAAAAAAGAAAAGAAATAGAGACGTTGTATGCTCTAAACAGAGGAACTATTTGAGGGACAGAGTGTCCGATTTGTGGGTCCAAGTCCACGATTTAGAAAACGTAAACTTGAGTTTGGAGTACAAGTTTAGAAAAAAATGAAAGCAATTTAGGTGATGTGAGGCTCACATATAGTTTAATTTAGACTACATTTTGTTTCTTAATTTGGAAAAATAGAAGAAACAATTAAAGAAAAATAAAATGTGATCCAATGAAAGGATAGGGGATTTTGAAGTTGAAAAGAGGAGAGAGAAAGTGGAAGAGGAAGAGGAAGTTGAGGGGTTGTTTGTTTGACATATTTAGGTAGGACTTAGTTTTAAGATTTATTAACTCCGAAAAAATTTACATCTAAACGAGTTTTTATTAATCCCTCTTCATTTGTACTTTTAAAAATAACTCTAATTTCTAAACTTTCATTTTTAATCATTCATTTATAACTATTCAATCATTTTTAAATACTCATTTTTAATCATTCTTTTCAAATCAATTAAAGTAGCTCACTTTTAATCATTTATTTTTAATCATTTCTTTTCTAACTACTAAAAATAACTATTCATATTAAATTTACATTCATACAAGATTTTGACTCTAACTCTTCATACCAAAACTACATCCAAACGAGTTTTTTAAACAACTTTCAGTTTTTAACAATTCAATGCAACTCTTAAATATAACTCCTTAACCTAAATCCTGCTTAAATATGTCAAACAAGCATCTCCTAAGTGATTTAGAGATATAAAGTAGTTGTTTGGAGGTTAATGTTTTGAAGAAGAGAATATTTTTTTTTTTTTTAAAGCAATCATTGCATATTTATATTAAGTAATAAATTTAATATATTTTATTTTATATTATGTGATTGAAAATTAGAGAAAGTTTGATGTGATATTTAATAAGATTAAATAAAAGATATTTTATATTATATTATATAATTGAAAATTAAAACAGGATGTGACATTTAAAAGATTAAATAAAATATTTGATATGATGTTGGAAGAGAGGTTGAAAAGGAGTTGAGGAGAGATTGATATCTTAAAAATAAACATATAGTTGAAAAATTCCAACTTCTTTTACTTCCTCTCCTTTCCTCAATACCAAATCTCAAACACCCCTAAAGAATAACCTAAACTTTTTGTCAGCAAAAAAGTAAGTGTTTGGAGTACTAATAAATTCAAGTTTAGCAAATTCATAGATCAAATATAGGTTCATTTTTATTATTATTATTATTATATTCTAGATCCTCACCTAGCTATCTTTTGATGGTGCTATTAGGATCTATTTTTACCCTTTTTGGAATAAAATTAGTAAGATAATGGTTGGGTATTTGTATTTAAACTCACTCCATAATTTTTACTTAATCTAATTAATATTATGAACTTAATGATTGTATGCTCTCTCTCTCTCTCTCTCTAGGATGAGATTGGGTAAGGTGAAGTTGAAGTTCTATTGTTTCTAAATTTGATATTGCTTTGGGAGTACTGCAAAAAAATTATCCATACCAACCATAATGGGTCCCCTTTTGCTGTCGATCCATATTAGAACCATTAGAAGACCGACTAATTATGTCACCTTTTGGATTCTTCAAAACCAAGTTAGATGGATTAAGGATTAATATTTTTTTAACCAATCATGATTTGGTCTAATTGTAAAAGAAAGTCTTGTGATCTATGAAATTATGGATCCAATTCATGAATCACTTAGACCTTGTTTGATAACTATTTTATTTTTTATTTTTTATTTTAAATTTAAGTTACTTTAACTCAAATCTTGTATCATATGTTTTATATTTCTTACAATGCATTCATATTTCCTTAATAAAGTAGGTGAATGTGAATCAACTTCTAAAAACAAAAACAAGTTTTTAGAATTTTTTTTCTTTAAATTTTGGTTTAGTTTCTAAAAGTATGGATAAGATGGAGGCATCTAAGTAAAAAAAAAACATATGATAAAATAGTTCTTGTAGACTTAAATTTCAAAAACTAAAAAAAAAATGGTTATCAAATGAAATTTTAATAATTAATTTTTTATAAGTTTCAATGACAATCAAAATATTGTAAGATCATATAGTTTATCTTATGAGAAGTCTGTTTGTTTGTTTTTTATGTTTTTATTATTACTCATAGTTTTCAAAAAGATTGCAAGAACCGTTGGATTTAGTAGGATGCGACAAAAGAAAACACCTATTTTAGTTGGGTGAAACTTAGATATAATAATCAATTACATTCTCAATCAATTATTATCTATGTAGTGAAAGTTATATCGAATAGGTCAGTGACACAATTAATTATCTAGTTTGGTGTTAATCTATTTTTACTCCGTAAATTCGATCCATAAAATCGATACTTATAATCTTGTTTCTTGTACTAAAAAAATTGTTGCGTAATCAACTAACTGTAATATACATATATTTACACAAATAATAGATTAGATGGTGGAACATGGGCTTGGCTTTGCAGAATGAACATGGGAGGTGACAGCTCAGCTAAATACAAAACCGCATATTTATATAATGGCACTATAAATTACCGAAGAATATTTTTTGTAACACATGTTAATAGTGGCTGCTGTTGAATGACACTGCCAACGAAATCTCTCCCTAGTTTTATTTTTTATTTTTAAATTTTAAATTCAACTATAATTGAGAGTCAGATTCAAACCCTAATACTTTAGTCATTTTTTATAACCACTTCATCTTTTATTTTTAACTTTTTTTAAAAAATATTTGTTTGATAACTAATTTTAGTTTTAGTTTTTAAAATTTTAAAAATATTAAAAGAAATCTAAAAACTAAAAAACGTAATTTTTAAAAATCAGTTTTTGTTTTTTTCTTCTAAAAAAATGTTAGAAAAATGAAAAAACACACCACAGATATGTTCGAATCCACAAATTTGAAGCTTATTAGATCAATATTATTCTAAAATTATTTTATTTTATTTTATTGAATATTAAAAATAATAAATTTGATTTTTATAAAAACGTCATTATCAAGCGAATTTTTAATTTTAAAAAATAAAAAACAATGATCAAATTGGTATGATTTTTATTTTTAAAACTAAAAATAAAAAAAATGAAAAAACAAGAAACAAAAAAATAAAATGATTATTAAATAGGATTTAATTATTAAGATATTATTGGAACTTTGCTTCTTCTTTTTTTTTGACAATATTGCTCGAATGTTGACTAATAATTTTAAAGTAATGTGATATATGTTTTAGAACTAAAGCTATTGTATTACCGTTGTGAAAAGTAAAAGTTGAGTTGTCGTTATGTACATAACTATGAGGGATTGTTCACGTGGTAATTAAAGATTCTTATAAGATGAGTATCTGGATTACAACAATTTTTTTTCAACAATAAAAAAATAGAAGCATTCTAAGATGCTCGACATCCTAGGATGTCTATCGAAGAATCATTTAGATGCCCTCCTAAATCATGAGTTTTTAGGATACTCAATGTAGAGGGTATCCTGAATGACACTTTTACCTCATAAATTTTTTTTTTTATAAAATTTTATATTTTTATTAATTTTTCTCTACTTTGTACCTTGAAGATGTTGGGACCCTTGAAGATGTTGATTTTAGGAATGGTAATGATAAAAATATCATTCACAAAAGATCCCAACTTAGAATCCTTTATTACAAAAAAAGAAGGTCTATATATATATATATAAGTCAATGATAATATATTAAACAATTTTATATAATTATTGTAGTTTTATTGTCAGAACAACACAACTAACCCACCTGACATAATGTTTGATTTAGTAACGAAAAGAACATAAATAAATATAGTTGAATTTTGATTTTTTTTTAGCTTTATTGGTGTATCTCACCGTCCATCATACCTGTCTTTATATGATTAAATATTCGTGGAGAGAGAGGGTATCTTTTCAATCCATGCTCTCGATTTTAACTTTTAAATAATTCAAGGCATTTTTTTTTATTCGATAGTTTGGATGAAGTTTTTGACGAAAAATTAATTTGACTAATTAAAAATTAAGAGATGTAGAAAAAATTTGCTTGGATATATATATATATATTTATAAATGAATTAGATAAAAAAATTATTCATATATAAATTTAAAATAAGTAGTTCTTTTGATTTATTCAAAATATAATGATTAAAAATGAACGATTAAAAAATGAATTATTTTGATTAATTAAAAATAAAAATTTAAAAATAAAGAGTTATTTTGAATGGTTAAAAATAAATTATTTTAAATAATTACAAAAACTTATTTAGATATAATTTTTTTAAACAATTAAGGAAGTCTTTCATTTTTTTTAGATCAATAAATCTTCAATCTAAATTTTCATTAAATATGACAAACAAACCCCCGCTTAGATATCTATAACCATTCACAAAAATATTAATAACGAGAAAAATACAGAAAAAGAAAGTTAAAGTAGTTGTTGAATAAAGTTAATAATTTGTATAATAATAATAATTAAAAATAAAAATACGGAGCCGAGCCGAGCCGAGCCGATGGGTTATCTTGTCGGTGGTGAATTAGTGAAAGGGTGGTTGCGGAAAAAGTTCATCAAGCTTCATAGCTGTCTCTTGCTTGGTTCCATTCCAATCTCTGTATATTCGAAGAAGAAATTCTCATTTTTAGCCCAAAACACACAAAAAAAAAAAAAAAAAAAATCACAGGCTAAGCTCTCTGTCTCTTTATGCTCGCTTCTCTTGCAAGGAAACTGGTGGATGCATCAAAGAGCTTCTCCATTTCACTCTCTTCTAAGGTTCGTTCTTGCTCTCTTGTTGCAATGGCGACGAAATGTAAATTCACTGAAATCTCTGTTTCCGATTTGCGCTTCTTTTTTACGAATTTGGTGAATGTTTTTGCAATCTGGTTCTTGTATGTTGTGCATTACTTACTGGCTCGACTGATGAATCGTCAATCAGTTGGACTTCGATTCATTGTCGCTGGATCTGCTTCATTTCTATTCCAATTTGTTGGCGATTATGTAAATCTATATTCCGTGGCCTTTCGTTGCCTGGATTTGGTGTCGTTTTCGTATTTAATTCCGGAATTTGATTTACTGGAGATAACCGGAGTGATATGGAAATTATTGCACATTGATCTTGTTTAGTTTTCATCTTGAAATCGCTACTTCGTTTTGTTTTGTTTTTGGAAATGGTTCAAGTGTTATCAAATGTTGGATGCATTGTTATCAAAGTGATTTTTCATGACTGTTTTGCAGGAGGCTGCTATGCTATTAGTATTAATCATTGTTGTTTCGTAGATTTGAAGATTTTCGACGTTCTTTTTCGTCTTTATTGAATTTTCAAGGGAAGGGAAATGACGGCCGCACTGGCTTGGCGACTAGCTGCCAGCAACGGCAGCAGTCATCCTAATGATCTGGTATGTTGTGGCCTCCATTTTAATTGTTGTCATGTCATGAGTCTGTCTGCAAGTCAATTATAGAACTCAGCTTTATTAGTTCAAACTGAAGGTAGATTCATAAGTTAATTTTTCCATGATTAATTCTTGAATGTGTGTGATGCTGATGCATATCAAGAAAATATGAGTTAGAAGAGGAAACGGATGGCTGTACTGGTTTATTGAATTTCAAAGCTAATCTTAGTCACTACAGTTTCAATTTTCTTGGAGATTTAAAAAAAAAGGAGATTTCATATTAAATTTAACCTATGATTTAATATTTATCTCTGTTTATGTAATGGAGGAATACAAAATAAGCTGCTGGAGAAAGTTCAACCCACTCTTGTTTGTGGGACTTGTCACGTTATCTAGTAATCATTTCGATGTTCAATTGTTGTAGGAGAAAAATATGGGTGGAAAAATTCAAGATTCAGAGCCTCCAACTCCGCATGCTATTATGAAGATGGGCTCTAGGTAAAATCAGAGTTGAATGTTTATTATTATGGTTTTTCATTTTTATAACAAGTTTATGGTATGTTTGAAAGATGAATATTCTGGGGACAGCCAATATGTTTTTATGTATAGGTTGACCTTATATGTATCATTTTTGTTCCTTTTGCATTTTCATGACATTTTTTAAAGACTCATTTCTTGTGATAACCAATATAATTTTGTTTACACGCTTGCACACCTAGTTTATTTTAGAGGTTTCACTACACTTTGTCCACCTTTTTTCATTGAGTTTGTAGATGTTGGTTTTTCTAGTATTGTCGTATTTTAAAAACATGGAACTGAGTAGAACTTAAAATTTTAGTTGGCAGCTTCCTATTTTTCTCAACTTTCCAACCCTAAACCTCCTAGACAGACAGCACATGATGAATAAGTCCAACAGTAAATTATTGTAGCATATAATTTTATGAAGTGTTAGTCTTGTATTCTGTCGAGTAATCCAAGTTAGTGAAACAAAAGTTTTATTGTTCAATTTGTGTAGCTTTGAGTAATAATACCCAGATGACGTACTTTGATCATATCTCTTGCAGAGATCGCAATAGCATGGAAGATCCAGATGGCACACTGGCAAGTGTTGCACAATGCATTGAACAACTCCGGCAGAATTCCTCATCTGTGCAGGAGAAAGAATTTTCTTTGAAGCAATTGCTGGAACTTATAGATACACGCGAGAGTGCATTCAGTGCTGTTGGATCTCACTCTCAAGCAGTTCCAGTACTAGTTTCTCTTCTCCGTTCAGGATCCCTTGGGGTGAAAAAACAAGCTGCTACTGTTTTAGGTTCCTTGTGCAAGGAAAATGAATTAAGGGTAAAAGTTCTACTTGGAGGATGCATCCCCCCATTGCTTGGTCTCCTCAAATCAAGCTCGTCAGAGAGTCAAATTGCTGCTGCAAAGACCATTTATGCTGTTTCACAAGGTGGTGCTAGGGATCATATTGGATCAAAAATATTTTCTACTGAGGGAGTTGTCCCGGTGCTCTGGGAGCAGCTGCACAATGGGATCAAGTCTGGAAATGTTGTTAGCTTACTGACTGGAGCTTTAAGGAACCTCTCAAGTAGTACCGAGGGATTTTGGTCTGCAACTATTAACGCGGGAGGTGTAGACATACTTGTGAATTTATTGGCAACAGGAGAGTCAAATACACAAGCAAATGTGTGCTTTCTCCTGGCACATGTGATGATGGAAGATGCATCTTTTTGTTCCAAGGTTTTGGCTGCAGAGGCTACAAAGAAACTCCTCAAATTAATAGGACCTGGCAATGAAGCTTCTGTTAGAGCGGAAGCAGCTGGTGCTCTTAAATCTCTTTCTGCTCAGTGCAAAGAAGCACGCCGTGAGGTTGCAAGTTCAAATGGCATTCCTATCTTGATAAATGCAACAATAGCTCCCTCAAAAGAATTCATGCAGGGTGAGTATGCTCAGGCATTGCAGGAGAATGCTATGTGTGCTTTAGCAAACATTTCGGGGGGTTTGTCTTATGTCATCTCAAGCCTTGGACAAAGCCTTGAGGCATGCACATCAGCTGCTCAAACTGCCGACACATTAGGGGCTATAGCATCAGCTCTTATGATATATGATAGCAAGGAAGAATCCACCAGAGCATCAGATCATATAGTTGTTGAACAGACTTTATTAAAGCAATTCAAATCTCGTGCAACCTTTCTCGTGCAAGAACGAACCATAGAAGCATTAGCTAGTTTGTACGGGAATGCCATACTTGCAGCCAAAGTTGCAAATTCTGATGCAAAACGTTTACTTGTTGGTTTGATCACAATGGCGACCGATGAAGTTCAGGACGAGCTTGTAAGGGCCCTTCTTACTCTTTGTAACAATGAAGGTAGTTTATGGCGTGCCCTTCAAGGACGTGAGGGGGTTCAGCTGTTGATTTCACTTCTTGGACTCTCATCAGAGCAACAACAGGAATGTGCAGTTGCGTTACTTTGTCTTTTATCAAGTGAAAATGATGAGAGTAAATGGGCTATAACTGCTGCTGGTGGCATACCTCCACTAGTTCAGATTCTAGAGGCTGGCTCTGTGAAGGCAAAAGAAGATTCAGCAACAATTCTTAGAAATTTATGCAATCACAGTGAAGACATACGTGCATGTGTTGAAAGTGCTGATGCTGTTCCTGCATTGTTGTGGTTGCTTAAGAATGGAAGTTCTAATGGGAAAGAAATTGCAGCAAAGACTTTGAATCATTTGATTCATAAATCTGATACAGCAACTATCAGTCAGCTCACTGCATTATTAACCAGTGATTTACCAGAATCTAAAGTCTATGTTTTGGATGCTCTTAGAAGTATGTTGTCTGCAGTCCCCCTCAATGATATAGTTCGTGAAGGTAGTGCTGCAAATGATGCGATTGAGACAATGATTAAAATATTGAGCTCTACTAGAGAAGAGACACAAGCCAAATCTGCTTCAGCACTAGCTGGAATTTTTGAAATTCGGAAAGACTTACGACAGAGTGGCATTGCTACTAAGACTCTCTTATCAGTCATAAAGCTACTTAAATTTGAATCTGAAAATATTCTAGTAGAGGCATCCCATTGCCTTGCTGCAATATTTCTATCAATCAAGGAGAACAAAGATGTGGCTATTGCAGCTAAAGATGTATTGTCTCCCTTAGTTGCCCTAGCAAACTCTGCAGTTTTGGAAGTTGCAGAACTTTCAACATGTGCTTTGGCGAATCTTCTACTTGATAATGAAATTTCTGAGAAGGCTGTTACTAAAGAAATTATTTTGCCTGCTACTAGGGTTTTGCGTGAAGGCACAATGTTTGGAAAGGCACATGCTGCAGCAGGAATTGCTCGCTTGCTTTGTTCTCGCAGAATTGACCATAGCATCACTGATTGTGTGAATGGTGCCGGAACTGTCCTTGCATTAGTTTCATTTCTAGGATCAGCAGACACTAGGACTGTTTCTACATCTGAAGCATTGGATGCACTTGCTATTTTATCTAGGTCTGAAGCGGTTAACGGGCATATGAAACCTGCATGGGCAGTTTTAGCTGAACTCCCCCAAAGCATTTCCCCGATTGTTGCATCTATTTCCAATTCAACTCCTTTATTACAAGACAAGGCTATTGAGGTATTAGCACGACTTTGTCGGGATCAACCTGGTGTTATAGGAGGAGAAGTAGTTGCTGCATCTGGATGCATAGCTTCGGTTTCTAGGAGGGTGATAAATTCCACAGACACAAAGGTCAAGATAGGAGGAACTGCCCTTCTTGTATGTGCAGCTAAAGTTAATCACCAAAGACTTTTGGAAGATCTTAATGCATCAAATTCATGTAGTTTACTCATTCAATCTCTTGTTGCAATGCTAAGCTCTTCACAGTCTTTTGTTATGGGTAATCAGGGGGATACTGATAAGGAATTTATTAGCATATATAGACTTACCAAAGAAGACACCAGTGGCACAGAATCCAATAAATCCACTGCTGTTATTTATGGTGCGAACTTGGCAACATGGCTACTTTGTCTTCTTGCCTGTCACGATGAAAGAAGCAAGACTGTGATCATGGAGGCTGGAGCAGTTGAAGTTCTCACGGATGGAATATCGAATTATTATTCACAGTATGCTCAGGTGATCAACTTCTTACATCTTTCCTTGTTGCTAGTTGCTACTCAATGGTATTTAAATCTGTGGTGGTTTTTTTTTTTTGAAAACTTGTGGTGGTTTAGACGACACCCATAGTTTTTCCATGATTCATGGTTCTTTGTTTGGTAGTTCGCTCATTATGTATTCATGTCTAATGTTACTATTAACTTTCTTTTGCTTATTGATTTTTGAAACAGATTGACTTTAAAGAAGACAACAGCATATGGATATCTTCTCTACTGCTTGCAATTTTATTTCAAGACAGGGATATAATACGGGCACATGCAACCATGAAATCTATACCAGTGATTGCAAATTTACTGAAATCAGAGGAGCCAGCAAATCGATATTTTTCAGCCCAGGCCATAGCTAGTCTAGTTTGTAATGGTAGCAGGGGTACCCTGCTGTCAGTTGCTAACTCTGGTGCAGCAGGGGGGCTAATATCCTTACTTGGTTGTGCAGATGCTGATATACATGACCTTCTTGAATTGTCAGAGGAATTCATGCTGGTTCGCTATCCTGAGCAAGTTGCTCTAGAGAGGTTGTTTAGGGTAGATGACATAAGAACTGGTGCTACTTCTCGGAAAGCCATTCCAGCTCTTGTTGATTTGCTCAAACCAATTCCTGATCGTCCAGGAGCACCTTTTCTAGCCCTTGGGATTTTGACCCAGGTTTCAAGAGACTGCTCATCAAATAAGATTGTAATGGTAGAATCAGGGGCTTTGGAAGCATTGACCAAATATCTTTCACTTGGACCACAAGATGCAACTGAGGAAGCCGCGACTGATTTGTTAGGAATTCTATTTAGCAGTTCTGAGATACGGAGGCATGAATCTGCATTTGGTGCTGTCAGTCAGCTTGTTGCAGTTCTGCGTTTGGGTGGAAGGGGTGCAAGGTATAGTGCTGCTAAAGCATTGGAGAGCCTATTTTCTACTGACCATATTAGGAATGCTGAAACTTCTAGACAAGCTGTGCAGCCCTTGGTTGAGATTCTCAGTACTGGCATGGAGAGGGAACAACATGCTGCCATTGCTGCTTTAGTCCGTTTATTAAGTGAAAACCCTTCAAGAGCCCTTGCAGTTGCAGATGTTGAAATGAATGCAGTTGATGTCCTTTGCAGGATTCTTTCGTCAAACTGCACAATGGACTTGAAGGGAGATGCTGCTGAGTTGTGCTGCGTACTTTTTGGAAATACAAGAATCAGATCTACAATGGGTGCAGCAAAATGTGTTGAGCCTTTGGTTTCACTTCTTGTGACCGAGTATAGTCCTGCTCAGCAATCCGTTGTCCGTGCACTGGATAAACTTGTTGATGATGAACAACTAGCAGAAC
The DNA here is from genome assembly GCA_036507275.1 of Sicyos edulis. Lineage (NCBI taxonomy): Eukaryota > Viridiplantae > Streptophyta > Magnoliopsida > Cucurbitales > Cucurbitaceae > Sicyos > Sicyos edulis. Next base: position 6,596,232 of record CM071855.1, on the reverse strand, counting down.
TAGTTGCTGCACATGGAGCTGTTATTCCTCTTGTGGGGCTCCTTTATGGTAGAAATTACATGCTTCACGAAGCGGTGTCTAGAGCCCTTGTAAAGTTAGGTAAAGATAGACCTGCTTGTAAGATGGAAATGGTAAAAGCTGGAGTAATTGAAAGCATTTTAGACATCCTACATGAAGGGCCTGATTTTCTTTGTTCAGCATTTGCCGAGCTGCTTCGTATACTGACTAATAATGCTAGCATTGCCAAGGGACCATCTGCTGCAAAAGTGGTTGGACCCCTTTTCTTATTGCTGACAAGACCAGAATTTGGACCTGATGGACAACATAGTGCTCTACAGGTTCTTGTTAATATCTTAGAGCATCCTCAATGTCGTGCTGACTATACATTGACCTCCCACCAAGCTATTGAACCCCTTATTCCTTTACTTGATTCCCCAGCTCCAGCTGTGCAACAATTGGCAGCTGAGCTCCTATCACATTTACTTGTGGAAGAGCACTTGCAAAAGGATTCAGTTACACAGCAAGTAATTGGTCCTCTAATACGAGTACTTGGTTCTGGTATACAAATATTGCAGCAGAGAGCTGTCAAGGCTCTTGTCAGCATTGCACTAACATGGCCAAATGAAATAGCAAAAGAAGGTGGTGTCAGTGAGTTATCCAAAGTCGTTTTGCAAGCTGACCCTTCACTTCCTCATTCATTGTGGGAGTCTGCGGCCACTGTTTTAGCCAGTATTCTACAGTTCAGTTCTGAATTTTATTTAGAAGTCCCAGTTGCTGTGTTGGTTAGGTTGCTTTGCGCTGGATTAGAAAGCACGGTCGTTGGTGCACTGAATGCTTTACTTGTTCTTGAAAGTGATGATGCAACTACTGCTGAAGCAATGGCAGAAAGTGGTGCAATTGAGGCACTGTTGGAACTTATGAGAAGCCATCAATGTGAGGAAACTGCAGCTAGACTACTGGAAGTACTGCTTAATAATGTGAAGATCAGAGAAACCAAGGTTACTAAATCTGCAATTGTACCATTATCCCAATATCTCTTGGATCCTCAAACTCAAGCTCAACAGCCAAGGTTGCTGGCAACTTTGGCACTGGGTGATTTATTCCAGAATGAGGGTCTTGCTAGAAGCACAGATGCCGTTTCAGCATGCCGTGCCCTGGTCAATGTGCTTGAAGAACAACCAACAGAAGAAATGAAAGTGGTAGCAATATGTGCCTTGCAAAATCTTGTTATGTGCAGTCGAGCAAACAAAAGAGCAGTTGCAGAGGCTGGTGGTGTTCAGGTGGTATTAGACCTAATTGGGTCCAGTGATCCAGAAACATCTGTTCAGGCTGCAATGTTTATTAAACTTCTTTTCTCAAACAATACCATCCAGGAATACGCATCCAGCGAGACAGTTAGGGCTATCACTGGTAATTTCTCTCAACCCCCCACATGAACATACATATATTTAGATGAATAGAATTGCGTTTGTTTTGTTTTATCATCTCCTCATTGAATATATTTTTGGATGATTTCCCCTTTTTTATGTTGCATTGCAAGATTGCATTCTAAAATTAATAATCATCTTTTAGAACAATTTTTTAGTTGCCTGCCTCTGAAGATATAGTGTCATAACAACTTGATCTTGCAGCTGCTATCGAAAAGGACTTGTGGGCAACCGGAACTGTGAATGAGGAATATCTGAAAGCCCTTAACTCTCTTTTTAGCAATTTCCCACGATTGAGAGCTACTGAGCCTGCTACACTCAGCATTCCTCATCTAGTAACATCCCTAAAGACTGGCACTGAGGCAACTCAAGAAGCTGCGATAGATGCACTATTTCTTTTGAGGCAAGCCTGGTCAGCCTGTCCAGCTGAGGTTTCGAGAGCTCAGTCTGTTGCGGCTGCGGACGCCATCCCTTTGCTTCAGTATTTAATTCAGTCGGGCCCGCCTCGTTTCCAGGAGAAGGCTGAGTTTTTGTTACAGTGTTTGCCTGGAACATTATTAGTTATAATCAAACGTGGCAACAATATGAAGCAGTCAGTAGGAAACCCCAGCGTATTTTGCAAGCTCACCCTTGGCCATACTCCACCCAGGCAAACAAAGGTAATGTCCTCTCCATCTCTGCATATTACTCATTCATAGTTTTTTTTTCACTTTTCTTATAGGTATTGCAGAAAGATAGATTTTATATAGCTAATGCTAGTTGCAATCCCCAACTAATTGTTGGAAACTATAATGCGTCGTTTGCTAGAATAATGTTTCGTGTGCGGTATCCCACATTTATCATCTATACCACCATATCTATCATATATGAATAGTTCTTTGTCATCTATACCACCATATCTATCATATATGAATAGTTCTTTGTATATACCACCATACCACCATATCGATCACATTTATCATCTATACCACCATATCTTTCATATATTTGTAGTGCCTATAAGAGTGTTCCTTAAAAGTTTTCAGCAATTCACGGACCACGCAGTTTCTAACTTTCTACATTCTTTTTTTTAAAAAAATTAATATGCAGTTAATTCTTGTGTTACAGATTTAGGAGAAAACCTTCCATGTTATCTATCATATTGTTATTTTTTTTATATCCGTGAGTGGGTCAAGTTTACGTGTACCATAAAAAATACTGCCTCCTTACGACAATTAGATGTCAAGAAAACCCGCAGGAAATTAAGTAGGTAGACACCCATAAATTGAATCCATCCCCTTTTTGTTTTGTAAGGCCTTTATTGTCAATATAAACTATGCTCCTCTATAAATTGTAGTGTCATTTTTTAATTTTATTCCATTATAGTCCTCAAGTGGCAGCCACGATGGTAGAGAATGTAAAAACTGCATATTATTGTCTCCTGCGTCTGGGCTTTGAAGGTCCAACTTTGAAATCCATGAGTGAGCTTCGTTGTAAAATTTATTGTTATCTCCTGGTCCAACGTGTGTGCCATATGTAGTGGGGCAAAACTTCGATTTTCGATTGAAAAAAAAATCCATTATAACCAATATTTTTATTTCTTTCCCTCTTGCATCATTTGCCCATTTTGTCTCATATTACTAAACTGTAACCTCCCCTTGACACATGGTCAGATTGTATCAACTGGTCCTAATCCAGAGTGGGATGAGAGTTTTACATGGGCCTTTGAGAGTCCACCAAAAGGCCAAAAGCTTCAAATTTCTTGCAAGAACAAGAGCAAAATGGGGAAGGTAAAATTTCCTATTAATTTCCCCCCTTTTTTCTTCATTTTCTTTTGTTTTCGTATGAAGGTTCTACAACTAATTTTATCTTCGTGTAATAAAACAGAGTTCTTTCGGAAAAGTAACAATTCAAATCGACAAAGTTGTAATGTTGGGAGCGGTTGCCGGCGAATACACCCTGTTGCCTGAAAGCAAAAGCGGTCCTCGAAATTTGGAAATAGAATTTCAATGGTCTAACAAGTAAGCACAATTGCTCAATTCCTGAATGATTTTTTTTTTCTTTTCAATTTTGGGTATTTATCATGATAGTGTAGTGTATATATAGTATACTATCCATTTTTTTTAGTTTATATAAATAGCAATTTGTCAAAAGAAATCTCTTTGGAAATTTCCTTACACTATTTTTCTGGGTTGAAAAATGGATAGAATATTTCTTCTTGTTTGTACTTTCATTGGTTTCTTTCTTTAAGTGCTTGTCCCTTTTGAGGAAAAGTGATGTATAATGTAATTATGTAACTTTCAGTGTGTGAGAGTTGATTATAAAAATGTATGCATAGGAACTCTGATAAACATGTTTTGGACATTTTGTTTTGAATTATTAGAATCCCCTCACAGAAACAATTCTTTTTTATGTGATTTGTGATACTATTTAGAACATATGTTTAAAATTGAATCATTTAAATCATTTATATTCAGAAATGAAGTATTGTTCTTAGCGACTGGGCGTTTGTTTGTTGAATTTATAGATATTTAAAATGAATACTTACTAATATTTCTAAAAAACTATATCAAAACGAGTTTTTGTAACTCCTCATTTTTATTATAAAAAATAACTCTTCGTTTCTAACTATTCATTTCTAATCATTCATTTATAGTTATTCAAAGTAACACTTCATTTCTAACCACTCATTTTTAATAATTCATTTCTAATTCTTCAAAATAATTCATTTCTAATTCTTCAAAATAATTCATTTCTAATTCTTCAAAATAATTCATTTCTAATAATTATTTTTTAACTATTGAAAATAATCATTCTTTTTTATCTTTAACTATTTTACAAAAAATACATCCAAACGAATTAGTTTTTTTTTTGCAATAACTCTCATTTTTTAACTCCGTCAAAAACTACTTTATTCATCCAAACATCTCGCACGAGTCGATGAGTGTGTTGCAGGTTTATTATTATTATTTTATTTGAGGTTGGAGTATTTGAATCTGCGAGCTGAATGGTATGTTAATTACCCTCTAAAACCTTTGAAATTTGAATGCCAATTATCTGCACTTTTACTGTTAAAGGAAATGTTTGAAATTTGAATTCATCTTTTAATTAGTCTGATGAGTTAATTAAAGAACTTATCATTTCAATTCACAAGTATTCTTGGACCACCTTGGTGCCTGGATGAATTCATCTTTTAAAGTTTTCCCCTCTCCCAATAATAGCCACAGTATTACAGGGGCAGTTGGAGGATACAAGTTTCTTGATGAGTTGAACTGTGTTGGGCTTTTATTTTTTATTTTTTTAATGGAAAAGTTGGGTTAATCTTTTATTGTGGTTTTGTTAATTCATGAATTAATTTAGGGAAAAAGTATATTTTTAGTAATGAATGTGTGGTGAGTTAGTTTCATTTTTTTTTTTTTTTTTTTATAATCTAGTTCAACATTAGAGTATCTGTAGTTTTTGTTTTAGAATCTAAAACCATTTTTATTCCTAACATTTTATTAAAGGGATTTTTCATGTATAATAATAAAAAAAAAATGTGAATAGCAACTTTTCAGAAATTTGTGCATAACAAAAATTTCAATCCATGTACATATATTTTAATCAATGCCACAAATAATTTTTAATTATTATAGTCTATAATTAGTGTCATAAATAATATTGTAGATAGTCTTTAATTAAGAGATTAAGAGATTGTAAATAACATAACTAGAATATGCACTTTAATTCAGATATTGTAAATAACATAATTAGAATATGAAAATAAATGTCCAAAATTCTGCTATTGGTAAAATATTTTTAAAAAGTATTATAATTAAAATAAACTACTAAAAAGTTGTCACCTAAAATAAATCCTCTTTTATTAATGCCCAATTTTAGTTGTAGAGTGTTTATAAGTTTATATATATATGGGATTTTACATGTATAACAAAAAATTACAAAATATTTTCATCTATAGCATAAAATAAAAAATGATTCATTTGCATCAGAAAATCCAAATTGACTTCTATCACTTGTTGAGTTCTATTAGTGATAGAATTCAATCAATGATAGACTAATTTTATCACTGCTTGAGTTTTCTATCGGTGATAGAAATCCAAATTGAATTCTATCACTAGTTGAGTGATAGAAATAAATATGTTATAGATGAATTATTTTAAAAATTTTGCTACAAATATAATATAAGAGGTAGAATGTGTCGTTGATGATAAATTCTCATATATATATATATATATTCTTTTTTTTTTAAAAAATTAAATTTTATGTCAAGACCATCAATATATTATAATTAAAATTAATCTAGTTATCATATTAGTCAATCATTTTATTATATAACTTATAGTTTTGTAATTAAATTCAAACATTGAAAAGTTAAAAGATAAAAATATTTGATTTTGAAACTTTGATAATTAAAATGGAAGATTAATCCAAAATATGGAGATTTAAAAGTAAAAATGTATTTCCCCTTGATTTAACTTATCAAAATCTTTCTCAAAAAAAAAAAAAAAAAAAAAAAAACTTATCAAATGACAATTATGGCTCTCAAATAGGATTCTTTTAAGTTGAGACTTAATTAGACTTATGGAACGACAATATTAGTACAACATTATCATTTTTTTTAGTACTAGGACGACATTATCATTGGACGGCTAACTTCCAACACAACTAAAAATGGATATAATTTCTAGTCAATAAATATCTTCTAACATTTTTTGCTTAGAACACAATTCTATTTTCTATAATATATTTGGATAGACATTTTTAATTTGGACCAACTAAACAATCAATAGCTAGACTTCATACATATGAATAGTTTGCATTTGGACTAGTAAGTATTAGTTTCCCTACCTAATAGTGTCATCTACAATAGAACTTACTCACCCCCAAACTACAATTCTTATACAATATAGACCCAATAATGAGACTAGGGAATTCAAATTTAATGGTGATGCATGCATACAAAGGTAATATTTCTTTATTTGAATAATTGACGAGCACATACTTTTATGTGAATATTTATTTCATTTTGTTTTATTTTTTAGTTTAGTGAATAGAGATTGGAGGATTCAAATTCATGATCTTTTGGTCACGATCATATACTCATATTGTCAAATTGTTGTTCTTGTTGTCGTTTTGTCTTATGATCTAACTCGATTGTAAGAGACACTAGAACCATTTTTTTTTTTTTTTTTTTTGAGATTATAAAAAGTTTGGAGTAGGAGGATTCAAACCTATGATCTCTTAATAATTGACTGTACACTAATATGATTTTGGTTGACAACAAAAATTATAATAGTAATTCAATTTTAAATATTTTAATCTTGACCATAGATCATGGGGTGAAATTTTGAATCCGTAAGTTATAGATATAATTTTTTTTAGTAAGGGTGAAAGATTGAACTCAACTTAATACAATGTTTGATGTGTTTTTTTTTAATATATATATATAGAATCTTCTAATGTTAATGTAGGAATTTGAAGTTGGAATAAGATTGTTTAATACATTACTCCATCAAATATTTATTTTCTTACAAAAAAAGAAAATAGGAAGATTGAAATTAAATTATGTTTATTTGTTAAGCTAGATATCTATATTGAAGATTTCTTTTAGTCAATAAAATTTGATGGGGAGATTCAAACTGCTTGATTATATCTTTTATATAAAAAAGGAAAAACTTCTTGATTATGTATCATGCTACTCTTTGAAAAGTTAGATTTGTAGTTGAGTTGTCACAACATTGAGTTTGATAGCGAATGAATTAAAAATGTATATATATTTTTGTTTCAAATTGAATATACTTCCTATTTCATTGACATCATAATACAGTAGGATTAGACGGTGAATCATGTTAAAATAATCGAAAGGTGCGTAAATTGACTCTAATGCTTATATATATACATATAAATTAGGACAATTTAAAGGTCGGGGACAACAAACTCTTACATAGAGGTAATCATTCTCTCAAATAAATAAGAGTCAAATATGAATTTTAAGAATCGAACCCGTAACCATGATGTTGAACTGAATTACCACTAAACAATGAAATCAAATATATAAAGGATACAATTAGATCAAACTTGTAATTGTGAAGTTAAAATAGATTACCAACGCTTAAGATAACCAACTTGCCATCAACTCATTCATTAATAATGATTTTGTTATCTAAAAAACAAAAAAATGAGTATTATTAAATAGAAATATATAGGGTAAAAGAAAATAGAAAAAAAGAAATTATTAAATGAATCAGTCTCGTTTTATAACCAATTTGTTTTTGTTTCTAGTTTTTCATTTTTTGTTGTAAAAAATAAAAACCGTATAGATTTGATAACTCATTTTAGTTTTATATTTTTAAAAATGAAAAACTAAAAAACATATTTAATAACTGTTTTTTGTTTTCAAATATCACATTTTATTTGAATTTTTTTAGTTTTTTACTAGTTGGTTTCATACTTCTTTTTTTTTTAAGTAAAAATAAAAATGTATTTTTAAAAGCTAATTTTTACAAATATTTTTAAAATTTTAAAACCAAAAATCAAACTTGGTTATCAAACATTCCTAATCTTAAAAGAAGTAAAAATAAAAAACAAAAAACAAAAAACAAAAAGTGATTTTTTTGTTGAAGAAATAAAGGACTAGAAGAAAATAGAAATATAATCCAACGGTAAGGTAACGACAACCTTTTAACAGGCGCGCACATAGAAAAGAAAAGCAATTAGTAAAAAGAACGCGCCAAAGAGCGCGTGCAGTAACTCGTCGTCTTCCTTTTTCCTTCGCCGCTCTTCTATTAACTTCACTCCCCACTCAGAGTTCCTCAACCTTTGTCTCTTCCACAAATTCTGCTTTCAATTCCCAACTTCAAAATCTTTCTGTTTTCGTTTCTCATTTCTGTTCCCGGCCGGATTCGAGCCTCCAAATTGCTCACAGTTTCTTCAAAATCTCCAGATCTTGCCTTCGACCTTCCGAGTTGCAATGTCGCTTTTGTTGCTGCTGATGATGATGTTTACGGTTTCCGTTCGGCCGGCGGAGTCGACGATTACGCTCTCATCGAGGTTATTTCACCGATTCTCCGACGAGATGAAGGCGCTTAGGGTTTCTAAGAGTGCCAATTCGAGTTTACGAGTCTCGTGGCCGGAGAAGGGGAGCATGGAGTATTTTCAGGAGCTTCTGAGTCGCGATAGGAAGAACTTGAAGCTTGGCTCTCGCTTTCAGTTGCTTTTCCCCTCTCAAGGCAGTAACACCATTGCGCTCGGGAACGACTTTGGCTGGTCACTATTCTTTCTTAAAACCTGCTTTTACTATTTTTCTCTGTTTGCTTTTGTTTAGTATTGATTGATAACCATTTTGTTTTTTGTTTTTTTGTTTATAAAATTTAAGCTTACAATAACTATCTATTATACATTTTTTTTCATTATTTGGATATCTACATTTTATCTATATTTTAATAAATAAAATTAAAATTTGAAAACAAAAATAGTAGCTTCCAAAAACTTGTTTTTGAAATCTGGTTCGTATTCACCTACTTTCTTAAAGAAATATGGATACATTGAAAGAAAGATGAAGCACGTGATAAGAAATTTGAGGAAAAATAAGTTTAAATTTCATAAAGCAAAAACAAAAACCAGAATGGTTATGAAATGGGCCTAAATTAATTTGTGATTTACTTCTCGTAGGTTGCATTACACCTGGATCGATATTGGGACACCCAGCGTTTCGTTTCTCGTTGCGTTGGATGCTGGCAGTGATCTGCTTTGGGTTCCTTGTGATTGTATACAATGTGCTCCCTTGTCTGCTAGTTATTATGGCAGTTTGGTACGCCTGCTTTTCAGAATTTGTTCTTTCTAATACACGACTTATGCTTTATTATCACCGAGCATATTGCCTTTTCGTTTTCTTTAGAGTGGGGGTTATGCTTCGACAAATTGTGTTCTGGAATTCCAAGTTTTGTAGTCCTTTTCTGTGGAAAAGAAAGGCATGGTCAGTTCTGACTGGAAAAATAAACCATCAATTGTAGATGGGCATGATGATAGTCCACCAACAAGTGCTTATAAACGGAGAGATCATGGGTTCGGATACCCTCATCCTTATTTATTGTTGAACTCAAAAAAATAAAAGATGGGCATGAAAGGCTGTGTATTCTTGCACCTAAAGAGAAATGACTGGCTGACTCTGTGTTGGCATAAATATTTTAGTGGATTGTGAAGTCTTTTTGATAAGACAGCAAGTTTAGCACTTATTTCCGAATATTGATTGGCAGGTGCTCCTGCTCCCTCATGTTTGGGGCATTTATAATGCAGGATAAAGATCTCAATGAATACCGTCCATCCCGTTCAAGCTCGAGCAAGCATATATCTTGCAGCCATAATTTGTGCGAATCAGGCCAAAGCTGCCAAAGTCCAAAGCAATCATGTCCTTATGTTATTGACTACACAACTGAAAATACTTCAAGTTCAGGATTATTAATTCAGGATATATTGCATCTTTCATCCGGTTGTGAGAAATCATCTAATTGTACGATTCAGGCTCCAGTCATTTTGGGGTATGGCCCATTAATCATATATTTGTAGCTCCAATTGTTTTCTCTGGATGCCAACCTCAGTAATGAGGAAAGATGCTGTATTTATATTGCCCTTTTTTCTTCTTCCTATTATGCAGATGTGGTATGAAACAAAGTGGTGGTTATCTAAGTGGAGTGGCTCCAGATGGTCTTTTTGGATTGGGGCTAGGAGAAATTTCTGTTCTTAGTTCCCTTGCTAAAGAAGGATTAGTGCAGAACTCTTTCTCACTGTGTTTTAATGAGGATGGATCTGGCAGAATTTTTTTTGGGGACGAGGGACCAGCAAGTCAACAAATGACTTCATTTGTGTCACTAGACGGGAAATAGTAGTTACCATACTCAGTTATCTTCATGTTTTATGATCATGGTTTGTTATATTTGCTTACTGAAGTTTTTGTCATACCCGAATCTCTCAGTGAAGCCTACATCGTTGGGGTGGAAGCATGTTGTATAGGAAATTCGTGCCTCAAGCAGACAAGTTTTAAAGCATTGATTGATAGTGGAACCTCATTTACATACCTCCCGGAGGAAGTATACGAAAATATTGCGATGGAGGTATATTATTTTCTTTTTGTAGTTGAGCCTTGTACTTATTTATAGCTTGTTTGTTCTTTAACCAGTTCTCCTTTTGATAGTTCAATAGAAAATTAAACACTACAAGCTCCGTTACCTTTAAAGGCTATCCGTGGAAGTATTGCTATAAGATCAGGTGACATCAATGAGATGGAAAACCTTCTCCCCTTGTATCTCCCTACTTTGTGCATGTCTGATGTTAATATTATTGTTTTCCCCAACAGTTCAGATGCAATGCCAAAGGTTCCATCTGTGACATTGTTGTTCCCGCTAAACAATAGCTTTGTGGTGCATGATCCTGTTTTTCCTATCTATGGCGATCAGGTAGATAAGGTTTCCTTTTGAGATTTTTCAAGTGTACATGATTTGATTTAGTGAATGGTGATAAAGTCTTGGACTTGATTTTTGAAATTTGTCAAAATAAGCCATTAAATTGATTTAGTGGGCATAAGATTATCCAAACATCAAATTGAAATCATAGTAGTGAAGCTGATATGCTACCTTCGTGATATCCAAGAAAAAAGAGCCCCAAGGAAATAAAGAATAGGAACAACTTAAACGACAAAAGATGAAAAGAATGCGTTCGAACCATCAAGATGTGATAGTTTACTCTTTTTTGATACAGGTTAGCGCAGTTACTTTCTAATTCTATTATCAAATAAATAATATAATTGATTTAACCATCCTGAATAAATCACATATTATGCAGCGCTTGAGTTGTTTTTTTTTTTTTTTTAAATTTTAATTTCATTACTTGCATGTGTCTAATTAATAGTAGAAGAAAATAGTATCTGTAGTGATACTGAAATAGTACTATGGATACAGGGGTTAGCTGGATTTTGTTTTGCTATACTGCCTGCTGATGGAGATATCGGAATACTGGGCCGTAAGTTCACAATATCTCCTTCTCAAATAAAGATTGCTTTTTATATATGATATGTGTGTGCTATATGCATATGCGTGGTAAGTTGTGGTGTACGTATAGTGACAATTGTAACATTAAAAACTGTGGTGCAGAAAATTACATGACTGGATACCGGATGGTATTTGATAGGGAAAACTTGAAGTTAAGATGGTCTCGCGCCAGTTGTAAGATTTCTGACTCCTAGTATTTGTCATGAATTTGTAGCCTCTTAGCAGTTGCCTACATCTTAGCATTATACGCATAGAACGAAGAATTGTGAACTTTTTACCACCATTTTAGGCATAGAAACAAAAACTGTGAACTCTTTACCACCATTTTTCTCTTAGCTTTGTTTGATTGTTATTTGTGTTGCCCCATTCATATCTTTCAATTTGGTGTGTGAAAGTACTGAACTCATATCTTGAACATATGCAGAGTTCACATTTGTCTTATATTGACCTCATTTCTCAGAGACCAGTCTCTTTTTAGAAAAAATAAAAAATAAATAAATGATTCAATCAAAAAGGCTATTAGATAATATGAGATTATAAGATAACTCATCTTTCTTATAAATGTTAGGAGGTCTCCTCACTTTTTCATTATGAGATTTTCACTATATCCTTCTAAGTGGTGCCTCATTAGGTTTATCCTTTTAAGTGGTGCCTCATTAGGTTTATCCTTTTAAGTGGTGCCTCATTAGGTTTAATATTCTTGAATCAGATCTCAATTTCAATCTTATTAGATTGAATACTCATTTGAGTGTAATGTGCTTTGAGTAATTTTTGTATGGTTCCTTCATGAACCTCATGAAATCGTTTCTTCATCTTAAAAAAAAGAGTTTAATGTACTTTGACCATAATAAGTTCCAATTTCAAAATCAAGTGACGATGAATGGTCAATGGTGTAACTCATTTATAAGATAAATGTACGAGGTTTTCTCATTTTAATGTAAAATCCTCAACTAAGGCAGCAGCCTCATAACACCCATGAGATACAAATTCCAACCATTTCCATGTCACAGGTGAAGATCTGAGTAACCAAAAGGAAATGCCCCTTGCCCCAGCAAAAGAGACGCCGCCAAACCCATTGCCAGCCAGCGAGCAGCAGAGAGTCCCGGGGGGACGCGCGGTGGCTCCCGCCGTAGCTGGAAGGGCACCGGCTAAACCATCAGCTGCCACCCCTTCCATCCCATCAAGCTTTACGACCAGATTGCCACACCTGCTTCTTCTGGTACTCTACCTTGTTTCTTCTTCTTGTATGTGATGTAGATTCTGAACTTATATCTAAGTTTTACATGTAAATGAGGAGTCGGCTCTTTACATCTTCCCCCAGCAAGGACATGTAGATCTTTTGTGTTCTTGCGAGTTCCATTGATGCCATTTTCCTTTCTCTCTCTCTCTCTTTTTTTTTTTTTTTTTTTTTTCTTTATGGGTATTTTTTTAGCATTATATAGGCCATCCAATGGGGATTGATGATTGTAGTTGCATTTTTGGTTATCTTCTATCTATTTGTTTTTCTTTTCTAATATATATTACTGTTAGTCCAAGTCCATACTTGTTTAATTATTGCTGCCAAGAGTTCAAATGTTTAATTCTCCAACTCAAAAGGTTATAGAACTAAAACGTGTTATTTAAAAAAAATGTTCATTTAATAGATCGTTTTTTTAGTACATATTGGGGGAGGGGAACAAATACCGATTTTCGGACTCGAACTTGAGACGCTGGAATTGAACTGGTTTACAACAAAATAATGAAACCATTATGCAATTGACTCATTCGATGTCGTTAAATTGACTCTTAGTAACTGAATCCTTCCAGAAACATACTCAGAAATAATAATAATTAATTTCCGAGCTAATCGATTTTTTCTATTTATTTTTTTAATATTAATTTTTGTTTCATGTTTCCTATTCGTGATGGCAACCACGCGTCCAAATTCCAATACACAAAATAGAGCTCAATAGCGAGTTTTTTCCCCGAAATTGTGAAATAGTGAGTTCTAAATAACTTTTATTGTACTTTCGATTAAAATTTTGGGTGAATTTACCCGACACTGAACAGGAAGTAAAAATTCGTGTAAAAATAAAATATGAAGTAAAAATTGGTACATGATTCAATTTGTTGGTTAAATTAGTCATGATAAGAAAAATCAAGAATAGAAGGCTCAATGAGAAGTAAATCAAACACAAACGATGGACGAAGAATTATCGAATATGAGGATGTTTGGAGTGACGAATCGAACCGGTTCATACAAACCGTCCTATTTTGCAAGTTGGACCGCCGGTCCTCCTGATACGATCCATTTCTTAGCCCATTTTAGTGGTTCAGACAATTTGGGAGAGCTATTGGTTCAAGTTTTAGTCTTCTGTTTTCTTCTTGTTATCTTAAGGATTCTTAGTTCCAAATGAAAATTGTACGGTTTGTTACTCTTCAGCCTACTTTCTTTTGTTGTATCGGATCTAGATGAGCTTCTTACTTTTGTTCCATGATACTCTTTGTGTAGTGTTTTTTCTTTTTTGTTTTTAGTTGTTGGCTCTTCTTATCGTTGGTTTGTGCTGGAAAGAAGGTAATAAACTTTCTAGAAAATTGATTGTTTCAGGGTTAGTCCCCTCTATTATTCTTTAGCGGGGTCCTATGTCTCAGTCATGGAGATGGACGATATGAGATTACTTCAAGACTGTCGAAAACCCCCCCAAGTTAGAGGCATTGATAGGTGGTATTGGGTCTAACCATTTGGAGTTGCATTACTTCTTGTTGGGAAAGACCATAGTTTCGAATTTTGATTTGGCTAGTTGGGTTAAGTCTTGATGTTTATGATTTGGCTAGTTACTATCCTTTTCATGGTGCTACCATGCTGGAATTCTAGCTATTCTAGTGTGTATGGGTTTTCTTTGGTAAATGAAAAAAGTTATGAGTTTTTCAAAACATAAAAAACAATTTTAATTAAAGTCCCGTTTGGTAACCATTTTATTTTTTGTTTATAAAATTTAAGCTTACAACAACTAACTTACTATACATTTTTTCCTTATTTGAATATCTACATCTTACTTATATTTTAATAAACAAAATCAAAATTTGGAAACAAAAAAAAAGTAGCTTCCAAAAGTTTATTTTTGTTTTTGAATTTGATTAGTATTCACCTACTTTCTTAAAGAAATATGGGTACATGATAGGAAAGATGGAGCACATATAAAAAATTTGAGTAGAAATAAGCTTAAATTTCATACCCAAAAACAAAAAATAAATGGTTATCAAACGGGGCCTAAATTAAATTTAATATTATAAAGACAAATGAAAAATGAAAGAATATTGCAAAACTTTAAAATAATGTAATCTTAAAAAAAAATAGAGAAGTGGCGAGATGGTCATGAACATGACAGGGTAGAAGTGGGGACACTTTCCTTGGGATCTTCGTTAGCTGAACAGAACAATCTGAACAAGAAAAATAATGGTTGATATTTTATTAAACATATAATTTTATATATTTTCTTTCAAATTGTGTTTTATTGCTCACAAAACTACATGACCACTACTTTTTCTTCCTAACAACATTTGTCTGTTGTTACTTGTGATTTAAGGTATCCGACTCCATTTACATAAATTTAATTTGGTACTGTTTCAATTGAATTATTAATTGATTTAGTCACCAATTTTATAACCTTGAAACTTCTTAAAGAATTTAAGATGAAATATTACACGTGTATTCTTTCTGGGTATTTTATTCTAAAAGGTTGTGCAGAAAACAAAATAGAACTTGTTTAGAGGCCATTTTTTTCAGAGGAAATTTAAAAATAGAAATTGTTATGGAAAATTGAGATAAATTTAACTCAATTTTCCATAACAATTTCTATTTTTAAATTACTAAAGTAAGAGGAATTGGTAAACACATATAAGGATGGATTTTAAAACATGTTAAAGAAGAATTGACCCCTGACTCCATTAATGACAGCTCAAATAGTTTCGAACTTTTATACTTGAGAAAAGGCCAATCATCTTCCAAAATAGGAAGCCAAAAGTAACTCTTCATTAGGAAAAGCATATACATTTGTGCCAACAAAGAGCTAATCTCAATTGACATCAAGGGGTTATTTGTTCAAATTTTCCCACCCAATAGTATTGAATTTTGAAAAGCATATACAATTGTTTTTAATATGTTATAGGGTAAATTATATATTTAATTTGATGAAAATTAAAATTTAATCCCTATGATTTTAAAATTTAAATTCAATCCCTATGATACGATAAAAACTAAAAAATAATCATTATTCTTCGTAATCGTTGATGTATTAAGTACATGTAAATGATTTTTTTTCTTTTTTTAATCAATCACTTAATTCACATCATTGACACATGACTAACTTTCACATTTTTAATTCGTTTATAATTACGAACGACAATGACTATTTTTTAGGTTTTTCAAAAGATAGACTATATTATAGCCTTTTAAAATCATAGATACTAAATTCTAACTTTCTCCAAACCAAAAGAGATAAATTCTAAATTTAGAAATGATAGAGACTAAATTCTAACTTTCATCCGAGACCAAATTTATAATTTACTTGATATTTCATTTTAAAATCATTTGGCGATGATAAAAAGAATAGTTCATTCATGTTACGAAATTTTGGAATAGGAAGCCAAATTGTGTGTTTTGGTGATTGGGGGGCCACAACCACAACACTACCCCTCTTCCTTCCCCTTTTCCTTGGTTTTAAAACTCACTCAAATGCCTATATTATAAAGGCAAGCTCTGTTTCATGAAACCATCTCAAAACCAGAGCAAGAAACAGAGAAAAATAGCCTTTATTTTTAATGCCCTTTTCTTTACTTATTTGAAGAGAAGGTAAAAAAGACCCATCATTTCCAGCCGAAATTACCTTCCCATTTTCTCTGCTACTCAATTTGACCTTTCAAATCCCTTTGCAGTTCCCCCCTGTCCATACACTGTCTTCTTCTTCCTGTCTTGAAAGTTTCTTTAGGTTTTACTCTTGTGACCTTCTGTAATTTTTTTACTTTTTTAAATCACATTGGTTAAATTGAGAAATGGGTGTTGGTGGGACTTTGGAGTACTTGTCAGATTTGGTGGGAAGTAGCCATAAACATAAGAAGAAGCAACATCACACTGTGGAGCTGAAGGTCAGAATGGACTGTGATGGCTGTGAACTCAAGGTCAGAAATGCCCTCTCTTCTCTAAGTGGTATGTTTCAACCCAACTCTCCTTTTCTTTCACTCTTGTTTTCTCTTGGGCAGATGAGGGAAATGATAATAGGAATAAGAGGGAGAATGATTATTTGTTTTTTAATCCAAGAATGATTGTATTATGCATTGGTTATTGTATTTGGGGTGAGAGAAGCATTACTTCAATGATTATTAAGGAACAAGATAATTATCAATCTAGTGGTCAAGAAGGTCTTGAAAAACTAAGAGGCGATGAGTTCTGACCACCTACCTTAGGAATTAATTTCCTATGGGTGTACTTGTATCAAACTGTTGAAGGGTCAAGAGATATGTCACGCACAATAATCAAGGTAAGCACAAGTTAACTCAGACAGTCACGTATATATAAAAAAATTGTTTATGGAGAGAAGAATGAATATTGGTTAAGAGGAGAATGGAAGGTGGTTGTGTAGTAATGAAAAGTAATTATGTGATGATTAAAAGTAATTATTGAAGATAAATAGTGATTACAGGAGATATAATTGTTGGTGACTCAAACGTGAATAAAGTAATCATTTTCCATCCACATGGTTTGATTCCCTTGCTCACAAACAAGAGAAATGAATAGTGATTATGGAGCAAATGAATAATTGGGAAGAATGATTATCTGTCACCTAAACGCGAGTAAGGATAATTATTCTTGATCTTCATAGGGGATATCTCCTTGACCCAAACACCCCCTTTCTAAGCTTGTCCATTTCAAGAGAAAAATGGCTAACAAGATGTGGTGTGTTTGAAGGGGTGAAATCTGTGGCGATAAACAGGAAGCAGCAGAAGGTGACAGTTACAGGACATGTTGAAGCAAGCAAAGTGCTGAAGAAGGCAAAGTCCACAGGAAAGAAGGCAGAGATTTGGCCATATGTACCCTACAGTTTAGTGGCACAGCCTTACATTACTCAGGCTTATGACAAGAAGGCACCACCAGGCTATGTCAGAAATGTGGAGCAAACTGCCACTGGTGCTTCTGTTACCAAATATGAAGACCCTTACATGAACATGTTCAGTGATGACAACCCAAATGCATGTTCTGTCATGTAATTCTAGTACAACAAGTTCATGTTTTGAACCAATCTCTGTCTTTCTTCTGCTCTTTTTTTCTTTTTTGTTATCAGCCCAATAATTCTAGTAATGTGTGTACTGAAGTCATTTTATGAAGAAGAAGAAGAAAGGGCCAACTTGGATGACTGATTTGATATTTGGGGTTGTTAGCTGTAATTAGTGATGTAATAGATTACTTTATTTTTGCTGTTGGTTTGGATGCATGATGCTGTAATTTTCTGTTTGTGAGAAAGCTTGTCCACAGCTGTTCTTTCACCTAAATACAAGTTTCATGATGGACTCGCTTAAGAGAATAATTTTGTTTGGGTCACCGATAATCGTTCTTTTCATATTTAATATTCATTCCTCTATAATCACTTTTCATTCTATCTATGGTCTCATTCCCTCATGACCACTTTTTATTCTACTCAGGGCTCATACTCACTATTTTGTTCTCCCATTCAATTTCTCGACGCCTAACACAGGTAACAATTTGTAAGGATTCTATCCTTATAAGAACAGAATCAAAGTAATATTGATAGACAAGATGATAGTTACAGAGAAAACTGATAGAATCTACCACAATATTATATTAAACTACGATAAATCTCTCGAGAGAATCTCTCAAAGAGTCCAGAGTACAAAGATGATAATTCAATGGCTGATTAACAAAGACCTATCATCTCCTATTTATAACCCTAACCCCTAATTAAATAAAAGACTAATAATAAGCCCAAGCCCAATACAATTAAAATAGCAATTAACTAATAAATAATAAATATTAATACTAATATTCCTAAAACTCCAAGGTCCGGATCGTATCAATACTTTCCCCCCCAAGAGCCACCTTGTCCTCAAGGTGTTCCATCTCCGATGCCATCTTCTGCAGCTCCGTCTTCTGGCGAAAAGTCTGTCACATCAACATCCTGGTAGTAGTGCGCATCTCGAACAACCCACACATCCAAATTCTGGAGCTCTTTCTTCTGACAACGATGTCCCGGGACAAATCGTTCATCACAACGGAAGCATAACCCTTTGTCCTTCCTTGCTCGAATTTCGGCTTCAGTGAGTTTTTTACAAGACGCCGGGTGAATGGTTGTAGTCCTGTGAGAAAGAGTCTCTGTGCTTCCAGTTCCCGATGCAATCGTTCCTGCTTTAGCCTTGACCGTTGCAGAAGTACTTCCCTCATTTTGGGCAGCCTGACAAGCAAAATCATCCTCAATCACCTGTGCCATAAACTTCTTATCTTGAATCCCAACAGGTCGCAGTTTCCTCATTTCACTTCTAATTTCTGCCTTCAACCCGCTTTCCCATTTCCCTTCCAATGCACTTGCACTAATATCACGCATTCCCTTTGCATACTTCTCAAACAGTCGTCGATACTCTTTAACTGTTCCAACCTGTTGTAAGCTCATCAAATTGGCGTACTTGTTGTCATTAATCGTTGGTTGGAAGCGGTGCTTGAGTTCTCGGAATTCTTCCCAAGAACTGATCGGGGATCGATCTTCCTCATACTGCAACCATTCCAAAGCCTCACCCTCCATACACAGAGCTGCAGCATCGACCCGTTCTTGTCCTTCCAGCCGGTTTACCCAAAAGTATCGTTCTACTCGACACAACCATCCGTCCAGATCCTCATCGGTAAGCCCTTTGAATACCGGCATCTCGAGTTTCCGTAATCTCCTGTCTAACACCGACCTTTCTCTACCTCCTGTTCTCGGTCCTCCTCGTTCATAACGATCCTCCCACTCCCTCCAGTCCTCTCGGTCTCCTTCTCGAAATTGATTATCCCATCCCCGGTTGTTCCAACCGTCACGCGCTATCGGCCTATCATAACCGATGCGCACCCTCCTCTCCTCCGTAAACTCGTTGCCTCGACCATCGACCTTCGGTTCCCCCTTTCGGTCGAATCCCGGTCCCCACAAATCGAAACGGCTCTCTCTCCGGTCCAACCCGGCCCTACCAGCCCGCCCCGCCCCGGTCCCCCTGGGCCGCTGCCGTGCCACATGCCGTCTGGCCCCACGCTTGACCCAAGCCCACCGCCCCGGCCTCTCTCGGCCCCGACTCCGCACACCCCCACGCCCGAAGCCTCAGCGCCGCCTACGCCCGAGCCCCAACTCGAGCCCAATCCCCCCTGGCCGCCGCCGTGCCACACGCCCCGGCCTTCACCGCCCCACCCGCACCCTACCCGCTCACCGCACCAGGCCCGTACCCGTTGCCCCGCGCGCCCGTGCCGCCCCGGTTCTCCCCACACGCCCCCCAGACTTCACGACGCCCCACCTCGCTCGGCCCGACACTCCCCAAGCTTGGGCCCCAGCCCCCACGTCCCGCGCCCCCGCCCGACGCGCCAATCCCCACCGGCTCGGCGCTGCGCGCCGTCTGAACCCACCGCCGCCTCCTCCGGACAGACCCGCCGCCGACCACCTTTCGCGTCGCTTACGCCGACGCCGGGCCCGCGCACCTCCGCGCGACCCTGCTTTCGCCGCTTTGCTCGCCGTCGCCCCAGCCGCAGACGCCCCGTCAGTGGGCACTACACCCTCTCCCTCGCCCGCGGCCTCGATCGCCAGCCCCTTCCCCTTGTCACCTTGCTTTGATTCCATTAACATCTGCAGGGTTCGGTTGATCATCTCGAACCGCATCTTCTTTGTTCGAATTTCAAATCCATCTGTTTCCCTAAACGTTCTTCAAACGATTCCATCCTTGTTTCTACATCCTTCAGCCTTCTTGCCAATTCCGCCGATCCTTCTTCGCATTCTTGCATCCTTGTTTCCATCTTAGTACTCACCATTCCCGGATCGGTAAATGGCTCTGATACCAAAATGATAGAATCTACCACAATATTATATTAAACTACGATAAATCTCTCGAGAGAATCTCTCAAAGAGTCCAGAGTACAAAGATGATAATTCAATGGCTGATTAACAAAGACCTATCATCTCCTATTTATAACCCTAAACCCTAATTAAATAAAAGACTAATAATAGGTCCAAGCCCAATACAATTAAAATAGCAATTAACTAATAAATAATAAATATTAATACTAATATTCCTAAAACTCCAAGGTCCGGATCATATCAAAAACCTAGGCTCAACCCTAGCAATCCCTCCCTCTTGAGTATACCAACCCAAGCCAAACCACTCCAAATACTCGATGACTTTCTCGCCACTCCTCCACTCCTATTTATAACCGAACCAACTAACTCCTTATCATATTACCCTTCTACCCTTACATCACCCTTATGACTAATATAACCCTAGGTTGGTTATCTTACACAGTCCCTTTGATAATAATTTATCTACACTTCAAACAAAAAAGTAACAATTCGGCATAATCATTTTCCGCCTCCCAAACATAGATAACAATTATCTCCATAATCACTCTCTTCATCCTAAACATAGATAATCATTCTACTTGTCAATCATTTTCATTAGTACTCTTTTTACTTAATAGTCATTCACATTCTTCTTGCCCTAAACACTCCATTTTTAAAGACTGGAATCTATTAAAGTTATTGAATAGTGAGGAGCAGTATGTCTATGCATTTGTATCTACTTTTTGGTTAGGAAAAAGTGCTTAAAAATTTTGAACATGGAATTCAAATTATTTCAAACCAAATTTGGTCTCATATAAGGCAGAAAAAGGTAAATGCAGAGAACAAAATTACCGAACCAAGCCTGCCCTTTTCTGTTCTCTCTTCACAAAACATGAGAAAGAATCCTGCTTTTTTGCTTTTGGCTCTGAAACTTCTTTTTTCATTAACCTTTTTCTCAGATCCAAAGGTGACAGAAAGAGAAACAGCAAGAGAAAAATCAGGATGAGTGTACTAATTTTCTGTCTATTACAATCAATCATATCAAAATGGAATATGTTCAAACAAAATATGCCCGTTAGATTCCATTAGAATAAAGTTAATGACAAGAAACTGTTCAGAAATGAGACTTACTTTTACAAAGTATTATAGTATACAGGTTGGAAAATACAGTCATTAACTTATAAAAACACCAAATACAGGGATTTTCAGCTAAGACTGCCAATCTTTCTGGTGGGTAGCTGGAGAAAACCAAGTATAACATTAAGCTTAGGTTGCACTTCCTTGGGAAAGAGGTACATTTCTTTTTTCCTTGTTATTTTGCTTCGACTCAAGTTCTTGGCATCTGAAGTAAAAAAGTTCACATGAATATAAGATGAAACAGGAAACATGTAATGGTAATTTCCTACTGATATACATTTTCCAGACAATCTAACCATAGAGTTCTTAGTTAATGAGATGAAATGAGATGCAAAACCAACAAAGGGAAGTTTCATATGATCAGAAACTCACTTACTCTGTGTTTTGTCTATCTACAAGAAATTGGTAGGAAAATGGGTTCATTTCCTTCACTTCCTATTTCCGGAGTAGACTCCAAGGAAATTTATATCATACACAAGAGTTGCATTTCCAGGTATATTGCAGTCACCTGTGACAACATAGAAGACATTTGGAGGCAAAGCTTAAGCAACTACACTATCAAATAATGCATTTCCACAAAGTAAACTACAGCCAACATCCCAACAAGAAGGAATCACTAACAATTTGCAACGTTTTCAAAAAAATTTAGACAGCCAAGGCTCATAACAAAAGCTCTTTAATTTAAAGAATTCGACCTGAAAAGCAGCCTGCTGGTTCTGGTCCATATGCTAAATGTGGTGGAATCTGAAGCTTACGTTTGCCACCTACACAAAATCAGCGAGGCAATAGTTCTTAGAAGCCAATGAGAAGTAAAGGTAGCCACAAGTCTTATTCATTTGTCAATTAACGTACCTACTAGCATTGGAGGTACTCCCTCACCTCCTAATATTCCCTGATCCAATCCTCTTATAACCTGGTCACAAACTAATTATTGATCAATATTCGGTTCTGTTCGGGTTTTCCAATATTCCGGTTTTTTGTTGCACCCCTAGTTAGTAACTATACCCACTCAGTTACCCAAGCTCCATAACAAGGAGATATGATTGTAGTTAACTATTTATGCATATTATGCTTTTTTATATCAGTGATTGTCCAGAGCAACTTGCATGCACCTTGTCACAGGATATAATGTCAGATCCTATAACATTTGGATGTCAAGGAAAGTCGTAGAAAATTAATTTCTAGTCAGGTGACCATCATGAACTGAATCCATCACCTTTTCGTTACTTAAGACCTTCTTGACCACTGGTTGATAGTTGCCTATTTTTATTATTATTTGCAATTGAATTTTAGATAGTGTAGACATCCATCTCAAAACTAATTGGTGATGAGAGCAGTAGTACACCTATCTTATAAATGTTTTTAAGACTCACCACTTTTCCAATGTGGGACAATGAAATACTAACATGCTCTCTCAAGATGGTACATTTTTTAGGTTTCATCAATCTTGAATCGGATTCCACTTTCATTTTCATGGACTGAATATCCGTTTGGACTTAATAGACTTTGCTACCATGTTGAATTGTCAACTGTGTTAAATCTCCATTCAACCCAAAAGTTTAACTCGGTGGGTTGAGATAAATTTAATTATACAACCAACATTGGCAAGTAAACTCAATGTTATTTTACTTACAAATAGTATCTTCCATTCTTCCTCCTAATTTGCATATGGGAGGATTAACTGCACTTAAGATCTCTTAGAATGTCAACCAACTTGATGCAACAAGGCGCATATTTTGCTAAGATACAGAGACGTGCCTCAATCCTAGACAGGATATTCTGTTGACTTTTTACTTCAATTATTATTTTAGCTGATTATCATAATTGTTTATGCTATTGAGTTAAGATCAATTATAATTTCCCAAAAAAATGCCTTAAGCTGGTCGTGCACAAATTGATTCGGTTAAGAACAACCTCAAATACATAATTTTTCATCACTCTGTTCTCTTAATCGATACAATTGCTCCCAAAGGCTGTAGTTGCTCACTCTTAAATAAATTGGACAAACTGTTAGGGAACGACAACTTTTGACAAATATCTACATTTCTATGATATGATATTGTCTACTTTAAATATAAGTCTTTATGGAGGTTTTTTTTGCCTCATACTAATAGAGATAATTGTCCTCTCTTATATGTCCATGATTTACCCCTTATTTAACTAATGTAGGACTACTTAGTTTGTATTCTCAACACAAATTTTTCAAGCTTATATGCACCTTAAGAAACTGTACAGAACGCTTAATCAAATACCTTGCCAACACCAATACGCATGGTGAGAGGTCTAGCTCGCTTGTAGCTGCTGTCAAACACTATCCCATCAGCAAACCTTGCAGTGTAATGAACCTGCATTTTAAAGATACATAAGCCAAAAACTATTCATGGTATAAACCTTTAGGAGTGAAAAGGAATAAATTAAACGATTAAAATAATTGTCAATTGCAGAACATTTCATTAGCAATTTCTTATACATCACATAATATAATAAGAGTTATCCACGGACCACACCACATGCGGATTCAGCAAAAAGACACATAATTCTGTACTCCCTGCACTAGCATATCAAATGCCGAACCGCAAAACCAAAATGATCAGATAATGTGTTAAGACAACGATAGCCATAATGTTGATTTATTCTAATTTTATTCTATTTAATTCCTTCCTTAATTGTATGATTCTATATGTAATTGTTTCCTTATTGTAAATTATGCCTTATTTGGAGAATGGAATTTCTCCTATAAAAGAAAGGTCATTGTAACATTTTGAAATATCGATTAATGAAATAGAACTTATTTCTATTCTTTCTAAATCGACATGGTATCAGAGCCGAAAATATTTTAAAACCCTAGTCGAATTCTAAACACAGTCACAACCCTAGCCACCATTTATCAAAGGTGCACCCTACTTGTGACTTGGTATTCAAATTTGTACTTGGGAATTAAAATCTGCTGTTTCATAGCTTTCTCTTTTCATTTGAGGATCTGGATGAAAGACTATCAAGATTTGATGCCTACAGTCTCTGGCTCACGTAATGGTCAGTTTCTCTCTACCACTAATATTATTAGTGCCCTTGTTGCTGACAATAGGTCTCTGAGTCAAGAGCACATTCACCAAGTCCTGAAACTGCTAAATATCACATCATCTGGTAATTCTTGTGTTTCCTTGGCACAATCAGGTAATTATCCGTTGACCCTATCTTGTCTTAATTCATCTCCATGGATCATCGATTCTGGAGCATCTGATCATATGACTGCTTCTTCCCAGTTTTTTACCTCATATATTCCTTTATATTCTCAAGAAAAAATTAGAATTGCCGATGGAAGTTTCACTTCTATTGCAGGAAAAGGAACTATTTTCTTAAATAAAACCTTAACTTTAAAATCTGTTCTTCATGTCCCTAAATTAGCTTGCAACCTGTTATCTGTTAGTAAAATTTCCAAAGATACTAACTGTCGTGTTACTTTCTTTCCTACTTACTGTATTTTTCAGGATCAAGAGTTGGGGGAGATGATTGGACGTGCTAGAATGCTGGACGGTCTCTACTATTTCGAAGAGGAACCATCCAGTAATAAAAAAGTTCAAGGTTTAAGTAGTGTTAGTTCTTCTCCGGTTAAAGAAACTATTTTACTTTGGCATCGTAGACTTGGTCATCCTAATTTTTCATATTTAAAATATTTATTCCCAAACTTATTTAAAGGAATTGATTGTTCAACTTTTCATTGTGAAGCATGCATCTTTGCTAAAAACCATCGAAATACATATGTGTCAAAACCTTACAAAGCCTCCAAACCTTTTTACTTAATTCATAGTGATGTTTGGGGTCCATCTAAAATTTCGACTCGTAGTGGAAAACGATGGTTTGTTACATTCATTGATGATCATACTCGTTTGACTTGGATTTATTTGTTAACCAAAAAATCTGAGGTTCAAGATATTTTCATTCGCTTTTATAATATGATTGAAAATCAATTTCAAACAAAAATAAGCATTTTACATAATCGATAATGGGATTGAATATTTTAATGAAATTTTAGACACCTTTTTTTAAATATAAGGGGATATCTCACCAATCTAGTGTGAGAGATACTCCCCAACAAAATGGAATTCTTTGAAAGGAAAAATAGACATATAATGGAGGTTACACGTGCACTTATGATTTCTATGCATGTACCCACTTATTTATGGGGTGACGCTAGATCCTACCACCGCTTATCTTATAAGCAGAATGCCTTCTAAAATATTGTCATTTAAAACCCCTCTTAGCATCTTTAAAACTTTCTTTCCCATGTTAGACTGTGACTCAGATTTACCAATTAGAGTTTTTGGGTGTACTACTTATGTTCATCTTCCCCATTTTACTCATACCCAAACTTGAACCTCGTGCAACAAAATGCATTTTTTTGGGCTATTCCTCGAATAAAAGGGGGTATCGGTGCTTTGATCCTTTAAACAAAAAATATTTTGAAAGTATGGATGTCACATTTGTGGAGCATGAATCATTTTTTAAACCAAATTTGCTTCAGGGGGAGAATTCTAACCTTGAAGAAAATATTTGGGAAACTCCTCTCCAAATTATTAGTCCTAACAATGTATGTCCTAATCTTTCTATGTCAAATGTAGAATGTTCTACTTCAGGGGGAGAGATACTATTGGTTGATCTCCCTACTCCTGTTCCTGAGCTTCATGTTTATACAAGAAGGGCACCTATTCAAAATAGTAGAGATCAGACAGTGGACTTGTCACCGCATCAATCCAATTCCCCGACAAATGATACTGAAAATTCAGGTAACCCCTCTTCTTCCAATGACATTAATATCAATATTTCTTCTAATAACCTTGATCTTGATATTCCCATAGCACAAAGAAAGGGAGTTCGTAATTGTACGAAATACCCAATTGCCAACTATCTATCATATCATAGGTTGTCTGAAAACCATAAAGCATTCACATCTAGGATTAATAACCTTTTTATTCCAAGGAATATACAGGAAGCCCAGAATGATCTGAACTGGAACTTGGCAGTTATGGAAGAGATGAATGCACTTAAACAGAATGGTACTTGGGAAATGGTAGAAAGACCGAAGAATAAGAAGACCGTGGGATGTAAATGGGTATTCACTATAAAGTGTAATGCAGACGGTAGCATTGAACGATATAAAACCAGACTCGTTGCTAAAGGCTTTACTCAGACTTATGGCATTGACTACCAAGAAACATTCGCTCTTGTTGCTAAGATTAACTCGATTCGAGTTCTACTTTTTATTGCAGTAAACTCCGAGTGGCCACTTTATCAACTAGATGTGAAGAATGCATTCCTCAATGGTGATCTTGAGGAGGAAGTGTTTATGGATTTGCCACCTGGATTTGAAGTAAATCTTGGCGTTGATAAAGTCTGCAAATTAAAAAAGGCGTTATATGGTCTCAAACAGTCTCCGAGAGCATGGTTTGAGCGCTTCGGGAAAGTAGTGAGAAGTTATGGATTTCTTCAAAGTCAAGCAGATCATACCATCTTCTACAATTATACTGGTAGTAATAAGATCGTTGTTCTTATAGTATATGTAGATGACATAATTCTTACAGGCAATGATGAAGATGGGATGAACAAACTAAAGAAGAGACTAGCAAATGAATTCCAAATCAAAGACTTGGGAATGTTGAAGTACTTCTTAGGGATGGAATTTTCCAGGTCAAAGCAGGGTATCCTTGTTAATAAGAGAAAATACATTCTTGATTTATTGGAAGAGACGAGATTACTTGGGTGCAGAACAGCAGAAACTCCTATTGAGCCAAATCTAAAACTGCAAGCAGCAACTGAGGAAGAGGTGAAAGATAAAGAGCGCTATCAGAGACTTGTGGGAAGACTTATTTATCTATCTCACACTAGACTAGATATTGCATTTGCAGTAAGTATGGTAAGTCAATTTATGCATGCTTCAGGCCCCAATCATTTTGAAGCGATCTCTGAGATTTTGAGATACTTGAAAGGAACTCCGGGAAAAGGCATCTTTGTTTAAAAACATGAAAATTTCAATATTGAAATTTATACCGATCTCGATCAGGCGGGTAGCACTACAGATAGAAGGTCTACTTCAGGTTATTGCTCATTTGTTGGAGGAAATCTGGTTACATGGAGAAGTAAAAAACAGAGTGTGGTATCTAGAAGTAGTGATGAAGCAAAATTTAGAGCATTAGCTCATGGTATTTGTGAAGGTATATGGATAAAAAGGTTTCTAGAGGAACTGAAAATTACTCATGCCACACCTATGCGAGTCTATTGTGACACCAAAGCTGCTATCTCCATTGCTCATAATCCAGTTCTCCATGATAGAACAAAGCATATTGAAGTCGACAAGCATTTTATAAAAGAAAAGATTGACACTGGAGTAATTTGCATTCCATACTTACCAACTACCGAACAATTGCTGATGTTTTGACCAAAGGACTCCCTAAGTTACGCTTTGAAAAAATGATTGACAAGCTGGCTATGAAGGACATCTTTACAGCTTGAGGGGGAGTGTTGATTTATTCTGATTTTATTCTATTTAATTCCTTCCTTAATTGTATGATTCTATATGTAATTGTTTCCTTATTGTAAATTATGCCTTGTTTGGAGAATGGAATTTCTCCTATAAAAGAAAGGCCATTGTAACATTTTGAAATATCGATTAATGAAATAGAACTTATTTCTATTCTTTCTAAATCGACACATAATATATACAAGGGAACTAATGCCTATAATGAAAAAAAATAAATACCGATAATGAAAAAAAAACAAAAAAAAATACACTATATTAAGATATAAAGGTTACAATACCATACCGTTAGGGCTACTCTCTCCCAAAAAAGCCTTTCCAAAGGCCAAGACAATACTAAAATATTCACTCCTCACGATGAATCCTAACTCCTCTATTTAACTAAGGCACTAAGTACTGATTACTATTATGCTCTTAAATATATTACATTAACATATCCCAAAACTACCACTCGTCAGGGTCTAACATAATGATTCATATTTTAACTTTTCTTTTTGTAACCACCTCTGTCCTTAGGCCAGGCACCGGGAGACATCGAAGGAGTAATGTCACAAGTGCATCAAGTCTTCAACCACTGTGTCACTCCTTGAGGACAATGATACATATTTTAAGGTCTCGCGCAAAGATTCAGATTAGGATTTGAAATTCGGATTCGACCCTCTCAATTTTCCCTTGAGACCCGACAACATTACCTAGTTTTTTTTTAACCACTATTAAGAGTGAAAAGTGTTCCCAGAAACCAACACATCTGTTCAGCATGCTTTGTCTTCACTCTCACTCATACGCTTTCTAGGAAAGTTTCGATGAGGTTTACCCAACCTAGAAGGCAATTGAGCCACCAAAAAGGAAGATGCACATTATTCTTGGTAAAAGGTGTAACAATCATTCTGCTAAGCTTTTCTTAACCACAACTTGATAAAAGTGCCGGCGTTAAACATATATATGACAAAAGGTACGCATTCAAGAGAACTGCCCATTGCAACAACGAATCAGTGCAAGGGAATTTGAACAGAAACAACCAAGCATAAAAACCCATCGTTGAATTAACCACACAAAAAGAAAGCAAAACAAGAATTATACAAGAAAACTAAAAATTGGCACTGACATTGATAAGCTCACCATAAGGAGCTTCCGCACCGAATCCAGCATCGATGTCGCAATAGCCGAGACCGGAAGGCGCATAAGTAAACTCACAAAGAGGGTCTCCAACAGTAGCGTAGTATTCGATTCTTGTAGCGTTAGCATCCAAAGGGGACAGAGCCACAACCGAAGCAGCAAGAACCCCAACGCCGATATTCGACATTGCTTTCTTAATAGTACAAACTGAAGAACAAGAAGAACAAGAAGAAGAAACAGTGGGTTTAACAGAGGAAGATAATTTGGGGCTGAAAATTCGGTAAGTTTGGGCTCTTGGGGTTGTGAATGTTAATGAGGAGAGCGCCATTTTAGTACGATAAGACTGAGCTCTGAGTTTGAAATGGCAGTGGCAATGGCAACTGAGTTTGAGGCAGTGGTTTTGAATGAATGGAGACATGGATATGGCGATCTGTTGGGCCCCACAACTGGAAAATATGGGCCATTCAATTTGGATAAGGGCTCATTGAGTTGGGCTTTTGGGCCTCAGAGCCTAGACATTGTTAGTTGTTAATAAAAAAAAAATCACATATTTAAATAACAAACAAATTTTTTTTATATTATTTCAACTAAAAGGGGTGTTGAGGAGTATTTGAGTTAAGGAGTTATATTGAGTAGTTAAAAATTGAGAGTTGTGTCAAAAACTCGTTTGAATGTAGTTTTTGTGTAGAGGAGTTAGAGTCAAAATCTTGTTTGGATGTAGATTTAAAAATGAGTAGTTATTTTTAGTAGTTAAAAAAGAAATGATTAAAAATGAATTGTAAAAAATAAGTTATTTTGATTGATTTGGAAGAAGTGATTAAAAATGAATGGTTAGAAATGATTAAGTAGTTATAGATGAATGATTAAAAATAAATAGTTAAAATGATAGTTATTTTTAAAAATAAAAATAAGGAAGAGTTAATAAAAACTCGTTTGAATATAGATTTTGAGGAAGAATTAATAAATCATAAAACTAAATCTTATTTAAATATGTCAAATAAACGACCCCAAACAGAACCAAACAATTTTCTTATACATTTAAAAATATATTAAGTTGCGAAAGTGGACTAGCTTAAATTTATCTAAGTTCGAATTTCAAAATAATATTAGACACAAAGGTAAGAGTACATAAACCCATTAAATACTTTGAGAATTTCAAGATTTAATAAATATAATATTTAAAGTTTAAGAATCTGTTTAAAACTTTTTTTAAGAAAATGATTAGTTATTAGTCACTATTAATTTAAAAATAGCATAAACCACTTGAACCATAGAATAAAAACGTCAAAAATATCATTTTAATGTTTAAATTTTGACATTTATTTTATTTTGGTTAACCTTTTACATATTTAATTTTAATTTCATAATTTTGATGTTCGTTCTATTTTGACCTTTAAATTTTTGCAACACTTTCTTAAATCAAATTTAAGGAAGCAAATGGCAATGAAAGTGAAAAGGACAATGTGGAAGAGAAAATAATGAAAAAAGGAAGATGCAGTTTTCAAAAAGTTATTAGGTTGTAATTATTTTTCAAAAAATTTCATCCAAACTAACTATTATAATTACTTATTTTTAACCATTCATTTATAATCTCTCATTTCAAATCAATCAATCAATATTTTATTTTTAAATCCCTCAATATACAATTCTAACTTCCTCCAAAATCTTTATCAAAATGAGTTTTTTCATGTAACTCCTCCACCAAATATTCATCCAAACAAACTATTACACACATCTTAATTTTTAATCACTCAAAATAACTTTTCATTTTAATCACTCCTACCGATCTTGATCTAAACAACCCAAAAGAGAGAAAAAGCTTGGTGTAATAAAAAGAATGAGGGA
The DNA here is from genome assembly GCA_036507275.1 of Sicyos edulis. Classification (NCBI taxonomy): domain Eukaryota; kingdom Viridiplantae; phylum Streptophyta; class Magnoliopsida; order Cucurbitales; family Cucurbitaceae; genus Sicyos; species Sicyos edulis. Next base: position 6,565,097 of record CM071855.1, on the reverse strand, counting down.
GAAAGAGAGAGAAGAATTTAAGAGGAAAAAGAATCATTTAACATAAAAGTAATCACATGTAGTTTTTATTTTGAATAATGTACTATTTTTTTTTTAACTTCCATAACAATTTCCAGATGAAAATTAAATATTTAGTGACCAAACAAAACAATACTGAATGATGATTGGCACAATTGTTTATCTGTTTGGTATTAATTCTTTTTCACTCCATAATTATGGGTTTGATCTTTGAAATCGGTCTTTGTAATAATTTTTCTCCTACTTGTACTCAAAAAAGAAAATACTAAAGTTCACTTATTTGGAACCATTATAATATTTATGGATAAAAATAAATATAAAATCAAAATTCTCAGACCAAAATAACCTAGAATAAATGGGTAATTTAACTTCATAATACTTTGACCATTTCAAATGTGTGTATATTGCTATAAAAGTTAGCATGCTGTCACTGTCGCACGGTCAAAATTTATACAATCACGAAACCATTCCACAATTTTATACAACAACTTGCAAATCAAATTTCGAGATGAAAGTCACATAAATGATAATGACCAACGCAAATATATAATATTATCGAATGTACACAGTTTTATTTATTCAGCTCCGTTCAAGGTGGGGCCCACGAGAAAATAGATATTTTTAATTGTATTTTTTTTTTTTGAGTCATATTGGAAGAAGGGGACAAATATGGATTATCGGAATCGAACTGATGACACTTGATGTTGAAGTAGTTTATAACCAAACACTGAAATAAAAAAATATTTTTTTGAAATCACATTTTTAATTGTTGATTGGTACTATTTGGTACATAAATTTTGTTTACTTTAAAGAGAAAATCAAGGAAAAAGAAAAAGTATGAATAAGTTACACCAATCTTATTCGTATTTCAATAATTATTACAATATTGAATTTACCCTATGCTGACCACTTTAATAACTTACAAAGAATAAGGCGAAGTATGAAGAACAGCCTTAGCGTAAAAAAAGACTTTATTTTTGGAAAAAAAGAATAAACAAATATGAGCAATCAATTTCAAGATTCCTGATAATGGTGTAAACAATAAGGGGAATTTGATTCAAGGGGTTATAAATTTCTTACTCTCTCCACACCCCATAATGGAAGTAGGCAAATTCCCAACCTTTTCAATCCCTTCTTCGAAGACAACGCCCATTCCCATGAAGAAATGGGCGTCAATATGGCAATGGAAAGCCCAAACCCCGGGATTATCCGCCACAAACCTCAAAGCCGTCCATCCAAACGGGTGCAACGGCACCGTGTTCTTCATGATGGGGTTCACCAAGTTAAACCTCCCCGGATCCTTATACACATCAAACTTCCCTTCCCCATACCCCAACACCCAAAAGTCATGCCCATGCAAGTGCCACGGGTGCGTCTCGCTGTTGTTCGGCGCCATCATGTTCGCGTTCTGCAGGATCACATCCACCGTCGAGTTCAACTCCAACCGGTAGATGGCATCGCTCACCGTCGCCTCCGGGTTCGGCGGGGGAGAGAAGATGTCGTAGCTTTTGAAGTCGTAGCCGGTCGGCGGCTTGGCCTGGCTGAACGTGTGGAGGAGATTGTGCTTCAGCGCCACCAGGTACGGGGTGTGGGGCATGTTGAACGAGACGTTGTTCAGCGACCAGCGGCGGCGCCCGTTGACGGTGTTTTGTGTGTTGAGAAGGACGATTAGCTTGTCGGGGGATGCCGGGGGCGCGTGGACGAAGCCTTCGCGGGCTTTGATGGCGTGGCTTTGGGCTACCCGGGGGGCGACCGCGTCCCAGGCGGGCCCGGGTGGAGGGGTTGTTGGAGGGGTTTGGCGTTGGTGATTTGGGTAGTAGTTGAGAATGGCTAAGCCAGGGGGGGTGGTTCTGTTGCGGCTCACTACGTTGGTTGTGATCCAGTAGTTTCTTGATGGGTTTTGGTCGGCTTTGATTAAAACAGAATAGGTTTCTCCAGAGTATATGAACAGATTGGTCACTTGGAATGGCTCCACGTAATGCCCGTCTGCTTCCACCACAGTCATGTTGTGACCCTGTTTTCCAAAACACAGAGTGTTTAGTTTAAGACTAAAACACTATATCAATTTTTAAAACCAATTTCTCAATGTATAGTAAGATTAAGGTAAAATATCAATTTTGTTGAATGAACTTCTAACATTTATTTTATTTACTTTCTAAATTTAAGATTTATTTAATTTTAGTCAAATTAAATTCGTTCTTAGAATTTTTGTTGTTTATTTTTCTTAAAAAATCATCATTTTCTTCTATAAATTTTAAAAATATGTTACTATTATTCCTATTAATTTTAAGTTGCTTTTTAATTACAAAGGCTAAAATTTTTTTTTTTCTAAGTTCAGAGATTAAAATAGAATAAAAATCAAAATATTATTTTAACCAAAATTTAAAATGGGATTCTATGATAAATTTGCAGTTATAAGAATCAAAATTGTTTAAAATTGGTTCCTATAATCAATTTGAAGTGAATAAGAATTAAAATTGGTTCAATAATATTAATAGTTTAATATAATCAAAGATAAAATATGAAACATGCTAAAATTTATGAATGTCCAAAATATTATAGAGGAAGATGCTAAATTTTTTAATGGTAAATAAGCAATTTTCTTTTTTCTACTCACACGAAACAAATGGAAAGGAAAGTGGAACAAATCTCAAAATTTAAATCAAAATCATATTTTAACTTTAATTTAATGATGAATTTCAAGTAAACGAGAAAGTTAAGTCTTTTCAAAAAGAAAAAGAAAGTGTACTCAAAAACAAAAGAAAAAAAGTTAAAGTGAAATTAATGGTGTATCTCAATGTGAAAACTGAGAGCTGAAAGTCAAGTGAGACTCGTGACTCTCAATCCGTAAATTAAAATTGAACTAGATATTAAAATGAAACAAGTTGGATTAGAATTGGCATTTTGAAATATAATTTTGGTTTTTAAATTCAGGGATTATTGGTTCCACTTCCTCGATTTTTAAAATTCCAAATTAGAAATCTAATAAAAAGGTAAAATATTTCGATCTATAACATAAAATTCAATTAATACCAAATTCATTCTATAAAAATGATATGAATAAATTTAATGAAGTGAAATGAATAGATACCTCAATTTGAAAACTGAGAGCCGAAAGTGAAGTGAGACTGGAGACTCTCAAACGGTAAGTTTTTCCAGGCACGACTGTGATTGGATAAAGAACACAGTCAGTGCTTGAGGAGTTGCAGGTACCAGAACCTAACGCAGAAGAACCCAACGAAGAGCAGTTGAATCTGCCTCTTCCTTGAATCAATAGTGACTGAAATAAGATCAAGTAAATTAGAACAAACCCAGTTCAAAAAATGAAACTAAAATGGTGAGATTAGGGAACTTGAGTTTACATTAGGCTCTCCGACCCACTCGAAGCCGCTGCCTGGAGCTGCGAGTCCGGCTTCGTGTTCGCGGCTGGTTTTGTGATACCAATCGGTGAGGATGAGGTTACGGTCATGGTCGTAGGAGAATGGCTCTGATTGACCTTGTGGAAGGAAAACAATGATGGATCCGAACAGACCATCTTCTCTTTGCATACCGTAATGTGCGTGGTATAGGTATGTCCCTGGCTGCATATTTCAAAATGCATAACCTCAGTTTTGGGTGTACATAGTTCTTTTTACCATTGGCCAATTAGTCCATCTTATTTAATTCAACAATCCAATTTACTCTATATATATATTTTTTGTTGGATTAAGTAATCCAGTTGCGTTAATCTCACTTTTCTTCTCTAAAACTCAACTCACTTACTTTATAGGTTGTATATATATAAAATAATGATGATGAAAAAAATGTATGGTACTAAGTTTGATATTTAAATGCTTCTACAAAAAAGAAAAAAAAGTTAGATATTTTGTTAGTGTATGTTTATTATCAATATTCTAACATGTTTCTTACTAATATTCTAACGGCTATCTCATTTATTAATCTAATACTTATGTAATATTATATTTAGTTTGAATTCAATTCAACAAGCTAAAAAATTGGTGATTCAACTATTCCAACGATCCACTCAACAAAATTAAAATTATATAATTATAACTTAACTTAATCCAAAAAAAAGTTATAACACAACCTTTGGGGTTTTTTTTTGGACAAATAACACAACTTTTGAGTTGAGTAATCTAATATGTTTGGTTTGTATAATTTGAGGGTATGGATAAGAGTAAAGATAAAGAAAGAGTTGACCTTTAGGTTTAGGTTAGAGAAAACTTATCCTCCAATTAATTCCCCCTAAACAATTTTTCCCAAAAATATTCTTCTTACAACTTTCTTTGGAGCTACAATCTTTTCCAAACAAAATTTAGAGAATTTACGAGCACATTCTACTTCTTATATTATATTTGTAGCAAAATTTTCAAAATAATTTATCTATAGCATATTTATTTTTATCACTCAACAATTAATGATAGCACTCAATTTGGATTTCTATCATTGATAGAAAACTCAAACAATAATAGAATAAGTCTATCACTGACTGATAGAATTCAACAAGTGATAGAAGTCAATTTGGATTCTCTGCTACAAACGAATTATTTTTTTATTTTATGTTATGGATAGAAAATATTTTGTCATTTTTTGTTATCCATGCAAAATCCCCCAAAATTTAGCTACTATTACTACCTCAAACAAACAATCTTTAAAAAACAGGGGTTTCTCCCTATTTCTAACCATCTTTTCTAAACAAATTTTTTCTACCATCACTTCTTCAAAAACCCCTTTTCAAACCAAGCTAGTTTTTTTTTTTTTTTTTTTCCCCTCGTACCCATCCAAACATGCCCTACTCTACTCGGCTTCAAATTATTCATTACAAAAATGGGTTTATAGTAAAAATTAAAAAAACAGGGGGGGAATCCAATTCTTACCCTGTCAACAACGAACTGATATCTAAAGGTTTCACCAGGCAGGATAGGACACTGAGTAACACCTTCTGTTCCATCGCTCCAAGGTGTTCCAATCTATAACAAAAAATCCAAACACATGAGAGCCTAAAAAAAAAAAAAAAAAAAAAAACAGAACCCAACCCAACTCAACCCGAGCAAACTCGATGGAATTACCTGTCGGATTCCATGCCAATGAATCGCAACGTTTTCGGTAAAGAAGCCGTTCTTGAGATCGACGATGACGGTGTCGCCTTGGTGGGCGTAGATTGTCGGACCGGGAGATCGACCATTGATAGTCATGGTAAGCTTTTTGAAGCAATCAGGGGACTTGAACTCGGACTTCACTTCCCATTTATAGTTCAGAATTCTGGATTCTGCAACCATTAAAACCCCCAACATGCACAGAAGAGTTAGCACCAATTGCTCTCTCCCCATTTTTGGAATCTTTTTACTACTTTTTTCCAGACCCAAAATGCTGAAATTGAAAATCATTGAGATTGATGATTTTGTTTAAGAGCTTGTGGTCTTTATAAATATCCTGGCCAGAGTTGACCACATCAAATTGTGGTCCGCGTAAGCGGCTCCTTATATATATTTTATGAATTTTTTTTGCTTTTCCTTGAAGATTTTACCAACTTTGGCAGCTCCCTTATAACATTTAAATATACACACTAACCAAAATGTGTTATTAAATTTTGGCGATAATCTTTCAATTTATTATGCTTTTTTTTTACAACAAACAACTTCATTTAACCATTAGCACAAATACAACCACAAACGGGAATAAACCCCCCACCCTCATACCGGCCCCAAACCACATGACCCGAAGGTGGCCACCCAAAAAATTGGTTTAAAGTTCAATTTTATGGAATTAAAATATGAAAATTAATGTTGACAAATATTTAGATCATGTTCGGACATCATCTAAAAAGTAATGTTTACTTATTTGGCCTAATATGGACATATACTAAATCTAAAAGGTAAAAAATGAAATAAATAAAAATAGAATGTGACCTATTTTGAACCGAGTTAGGTGATTTTTTTTTTTAAAGATATATATCTAGACATGACTTTAATATTCCTCATTAATTTTAAGAATATTTGGGTCGGAAAAATAAATATTATATTCACGTAATAAGAATATTTTGTTTTATATTCTTTAATTATAATATTAAACCTGAGTAATCATTTTTTTAAGTTAAAAAATATTTGGGTCGGAAATTGAGCGTCTTTTGACTAATCAATTTTAATCTTAGAAACCAAGAACATACTTTTAGCCATCTATTATCAAGTAAGATCATCTAATTCTTGGAATTATTTATTTATTTATTATTGGAACATACAATTCTTAAGTTAAGTTGTTTATGTCCTGTTTTACTTTAAATATAAATAAACTACCATTCTAAGTTAAAGCATTCTATTACATAAATTTTTTATTGTTTTCTTCAGACATTAAGTGTCCTTAAGTTCAATGACAAACTTTTATGTTACAGACTTTTTATAATTCTTTTTCCTCTTTTGAAAAGGTGTTAAAAGACTTTTTTTTCCCTTTACAGTTCAATCAAACCAATTATGTGTAGGATTTGTGGAAGCTGAAGGTTAGAATAATTGAGATAAAGTACTTCCTGAGCATATAATTACAATGATTAAAAATATTATAATATAAATACACAAAAATTAATAATACATCACAAATTGAGAGTTTGAATCTACAAAAATTGTTCTTAGCATACCAAGATTGGCAACAGAATAACAATCATTACCAGGAATAAAGTTAGACTAATGGGTAAGTACTAAAAGGGTTAGTTTTTTTTAGTACGGGACAAATACCAATTCTCAGGCTCGAACCTGCAATGCTGGTATTGAACTGGTTTATAATCAAACAATGAAACCAGTGCGCCATTGATCCATTTGGTAGTACTAAAAGGGTTAGTGGTTTCATCGTTTGGTGAAAATCCAATTTACCACCATAATCACGGATTCAATCTTAGAATTAGTGAAATGCTTCTTCGTCCAACTCATTACCAACATTTAAAAAAATATATATGTGAGATCAAATTTAAGAAAAAATGTAATGGATAAACTATTGTAACCAAATAATTACAAATGTAGTTAAAATTTAAAATATTTATATCAATAGTGTTTTATACGTTTCAATACTCTATTATTAATATCTATTAATATAATATTATTATTAATACTTATGACTTTTGATTACTAAATTATTTTAAAAGTGACGATACTGTAATTATTTTCTGAATTTGAATAATCAAGGTGTTCTCCTAAATCTAATTAGGTGAACACTATTTAAAGTTTAAAGAGAGATAGAAAACTCTCTTATGAAGCTCTTTTTTTTTCGAGGATACAATATTTGAGGGGTGGGGGATTCAACCTATAACCTCAAGGTCAATAGGTGTACATTGATACCACTTGAGTTATTATTCGTGTTGACTCTCTTAGGAAACTCTTTGCTTTAGGTTTGGGCGACTTCTTATTTTTACCATAAGGGAGTCTCATCGAGATTTAGGTAGAACATATGTGAGCTGATGAGTCCTTATAGGGAACGTGTCAACCAAAATTGGGATTTTAGGAGGTGTTTGGATTAATAGTTAGTTTAAGTAGTTATTTTAAAGACTTATTTTAAAGTTAGTGTGAGCTTGTGAATTTTTTTTTAATACAAATACTAATTTTAAAATTGAATCTATAATCATGATATTAAATTAAATTTTCACCTAAACAATGAAACTATCGAGTCATCAACCCTTTCGATAAGTTCTTCGATCTTTTTAGTATATAAAAGTGTTGGGTTTATTTACTTGTAAAGGGCGAACTAAAACCCCACTAGGGCTGTTTATATTAAAAGTGAATTTTTCACTTTGTTGTAATTCGCCGTAACACACAGAAAGAGAGACGGCAGAGAATGAGAGTGAAAAATAGAAAGAAAAAGGATTTTGCGCAGGTTTGGAGTTTTGGCATTTACGAGGAAACCAACCGTTGGATCGAGCTGAAATTTTGACAGTGTGTTAATAACATGAGGGTATTCAATCTGAACGGTGGGATCAGATTTTAGAGGCTTCTACATCCAGATTCCAGTGGCGATTCGGTTCCAAAATTTGTGAGACTTGTCGTTTGTCGCCGAGATTAGTTTTCTCTAGTTATTATGTGTTGTATACCTCTAGTTGTGAATAGGGAGAATTCATTGTAACCCATTATTGATTATAGTGGACATTTGACTTCGGTCCGTGGTTTTTACTCCTCGCCTTGAGGAGGTTTTTCCATGTTAAAATCGTTGTGTGTTGTGCTTGATATGTCTACCATATATTTATGCTTGTTGTTTTTCATTAGGAACACAAGAGGGGAATAATTGATCCAATTAGAGCTCTAGTGAAAAATTCACTTTTAATATAAACAGCCCTAGTGGGCTTTTAGTTGGGCCTTTACAAGTAAATAAACCCAACAAATCTCCCCATATTTACTCTGTGGAGGAACTTGCCATTCCTGCAGCAGAACGACAAAACTCAAGCTTCTCTCTTGGTAGATTCTTAGTCAACATATCTGGCTCATTATGATCATTATGTATCTTCTCAAGCTCAAACAAGTCATCATTCAATGCATCTCTCATCCAGTGATGCCTCACATCTATATGTTTAGTTCTGGAATGAAATGTAGAGTTCTTACCAAGATGAATAACGCTCTAGTTATCACAGAATATCACATGTCGTTGTTGCTTGAAGCCAAGCTCCTGTATAAAATACTTCATCCACAACATCTCTTTGCACGTTTCTGCTGCAGCTATATATTCTCTTCTGTAGTAGAAAGTGCAACACACTTCTGTAGTCTTGACTGCCAAGGCACTGCACCACCTGCAAACGTCATCAAATAACCCGAAGTAGACCGTCGGTTATCTAAATCTTCTGCCATATTTGAATCAGTATAGCTTGTAAGCAAAGGTTTTCCACTTCCAAATGTAAGCTTCAAACTGGAAGTGCCTATCAAATATCTCATGATGCACTTGACTGCCTCCCAATGTTGTTTTCCTAGATTGGACATAAATCGACTAACAACTCCAACAACATGAGCAATATCAGGTCTAGAACTCACCATGGCATACATCAAACTCCCAACTGCTGAAGCATATGAGACTTTCCTCATTTCTTCCTTCTCTTTATCATTAGAAGGGCTCTGTTCGCTGCTTAGTTTGAAATGACTGGAGAGAGGGGAGCTAACAACTTTAGCTTTATCCATGTTGAATCTTTCAAGCACTTTTTCTATGTATTGCTCTTGTGACATAAACAACTTCTTGGATGCTCTGTCTCGAACTATTCGAATTCCAAGAATCTTCTTTACTGGCCCCAAATCCTTCATGGCAAAGGATTTGCTCAACTGTTTCTTCAAACTGTCAATTCTAGAAACATTCCTGCCAACAATCAAAATGTCATCAACATACAACAATAATATCACAAAATCATCATCATAAAATTTTTGTGTAAAAACACAATGGTCAGAAGTAGTCTTTTTGTAGCCTTGCTCCTCCATAACTGACCCAAACTTCTTGTACCATTGCCTCGGTGCCTGTTTCAACCCATGAAGGCTTTTCTTCAACTCGCACACAAGTTTCTCTTTGCCTTTCTCTTCAAAACCCTCAGGTTGTTCCATATAGATTTCTTTATCTAGGTCTCCATGAAGAAATGCAGTCTTAACATCCATCTGCTCAACTTCTAAGTCAAGGCTAGCAGCCAAACCCATAACAATACGAATCGAAGACATCTCAACAACTGGAGCAAAAATCTCATCAAAGTCAATACCCTTCTTCTGACTGAACCCTTTGACAACTAGTCTCGCTTTATAACGTGGCTTTGAGGTGTTTTCTTCTTGTTTCACTAGATAAACCCACTTATTTTTCAGTGCGATTTTTCCTTTAGGCAATTTAACAAGCTCAAAAGTGTGGTTCTCATGTAAAGCTTTCATCTCATATTTCATTGCATCAATCCATTCTCTTTTGTGCTCATCTTCTATATCCTCTTCATAACTCTCAGGTTCTCCCCCGTCAGTCAATAACACATATTCATCAGCAGAATATCTTGTTGACGGATGACGATCTCTGATAGACCTTCTGAGTGGAACATCTATAGGAACTTCAATTTCTGACAACTGTTCCTCAATATCATCATCTACCTCAACCTATTCATGACCTTCTACCTCATCTGAATTATCAAACTGATCATTCTGTATTTCATTCTCAATCTGTGTAGAAGGTTGTGCCAAAGGAACTGTATCTAAATCAATCAGATCGTCACTAATTTTTGACTCTATTTCATAAGTTTTATCTATGTATTGTAAGGTTTGATCTTCAACAAAAACAACATCTCGACTTCTAATAAGTTTTCTCTTCACTTGATCATACAACCTGTAGCCAAACTCATCTTGACCATAACCAAGGAACACACATGGTTTTGTCTTTGCACAAGCTTTGATCTCTCATCTTTAGGAACATGAACGAAGGCTTTACAACTAAAGACACGAAGATGACTATACGATATGTCTTTCTTTGACCAAATTCTGTTAGGGACTTCATTTCCCAAAGGAACACATGGTGTGAGATTCAGAACATATACAACTGTATTTAATGCTTCACCATAAAACGTTTTGGCTAACTGTGACTGTGAAAGCAAACATCTCACTCTTTCCACTAATGTCCTATTCATTCTATCAGCCAACCCATTTAGCTAAGGAGTCTTAGGAGGCATGTTTTGATGTCGAATACCATGATTTTTGCAATACTCATCAAAAGGTCTAATATCCTCTCCTCCATTATCGGTCTTGATGCACTTCAACTTTTTACCAGTTTCTCTTTCAATAAGGGCATGAAACTGTTTAAACACTTGCAACACCTGATCTTTAGACTTCAAGATATAAACCCATATTTTCCTTGAGTGATCATCTATAAACGTCACAAAGTAGGACGCACCTTCAAGTGTTTTTGTTTTCATCGGACCACACACATCGGAATATACTATGTCAAGTACTTCTGGTCTTCTTGAAGGTTGGGATGCTTTAAAAGAAACTATTGTTTGCTTTCCCACTAAACAATGCTTACATCTCTTCAAGGACACATTCTTTACCCCAGAAAGATGATTTTTCTTGGCTAGAATCATCAAAACCTTTTCGCTGATATGACTGAGTCTTTTATGCCAAAGTTCAACACTCTATTCACAGTCCACTGCATTGATATCACAATTAGTAGTCTTTACCTGCATAAAGTACATTGAAGAACACTTCTCCCCCTTTGCTACCACCATTGAGCCTTTAGTAAGCTTCCATGTACCATTACAGAAGGTATTACAGAAAACTTCATCGTCTAACTTACCTGTGGAGATTAAGTTCATGCGGATATCAGGGATGTGTTTCACATTTTTCAAAATCAAGATAGTATCATTCTTGGTCTCCAAATGCACATCTCCTACGCCAACTACTTTTGCTAATCCATCATTACCCATCCTAACATTACCATAATCACCAGATGTATATGATGCAAAGACTTCTCTTATGGATGTAGCATGAATCGAGGCACCACTGTCAATCACCCAATTGTTCTGTTCTGTAGCAAGGTTTACACTATCACCGTCGAATACAACGAAGAATTCTTCCGTGGCTGCAGTAATTTGTCTACATCATCATCAATCACTTTTTCTTTACATTTATCATCTTTATTTTCTCTCTTCAATTTTCTGCAATGCTTCTTTATATGACTTTTCAAGCCACAATGAAAACATTCAACATTAGAAAACCGGCCACTCTTGCTCTTGCTTCTGTCTCTACTTTTCGGACCTTTACTCGTACTCCTCCCATTTCTTTTAGTAATAAGAACATCAGACTGGGAAGAAGAACCATGTGACTTTCTTCTCATCTCTTCATTACGTACACTGCTTTTTACCAAGTCCATACTCAGTACACCATTTAGGGCTGAATTCTACAAAGAAGTTCTAAATGTCTCCCATGAATCTGATAACGAACCAAATAGCCATAAACCATGTATCTCCTCATCAAACTTGATACTCATTCCAGCTAACTGATTAATAATACCTTGGAATGTATTCAAGTGATCTAACATAGACGTTCCTTCTTGATACTTCAAAGCCATCATTTGCTTAATCAAATACAATTTACTATTACCAGTTTTCGGGGCATACAAAGACTCAAGCTTGTTCCACATAGTCCTTACATGATTTTCTTCACCAATATGATTTAGAATATCTTCTTCTACCCAAAGTCTAATCATGCCACATACTTTCCTATGGCATATTTTCCATTCTAAATCGGTTTTATCAGCCGGCTTCTCTAGTGAAAATATGGGAAGATATAAATCATTGACATATAAAATATCTTCAATTTTTCTTTTCCAAACTTGATAATTTGATCCATTCAAAAGAACCATTCTACCACCACTATGACTTTTTTCCATATTTAACACAAGACCTCTAATTAAACTTAACCACAGAGCTCTGACACCACTTGTTGGGAATAAACACTATTCTAATTGGATCAATTAGAATAGTGTTTATTCCCAACAAAAAGTTCCCTCTATTATTTTTTTGACGAATTCATGTATCTCCCTAATACTGATGGTTTAAAGATTAATCTCCATTTTTTATTAAAAAACAATCAACATTTTATGGTGTTGATGATAGGGAATATGTCTCTCTAGCGGGCTTATATTTCTCATGCATAGGAAGACTGTTTTGGAAAGTGTTTTCTACTTGGGAAAATTAGGAGAATGTCTACTTTTAATAAAAAAATTAAGCAAATATCTACTTTTTTTTAGGATTAAAGTTCATGTCTATTTTCTATTTTTGAATTAAATTTATTAATTATAGAAAATATATTTTACCATTGTAACCCTACCCTTATTTCTATTAATTATTAAAATTAATAACAATACTCTAACAACTTATCTAACAAACTTTAAGATTTTGTGACAATTTGAAATTAAAATCTTTTGACAAAAAATTAGAATTGAAATTGTCATTGAAATTTATTATATTTTTTTTGTTGAAAAATAAATGAAAATTTTAATATATGGAGTAAACACAATAATTTTGAATTTATTGGTTTTTTTAATGAAACCATACACAACCAAAATCAGTTGTAACTGTACATTCTAGTACTTAACCTACTTGCATATGAATAGAAAGGCTAAAATTGAAATAATAAGCTAGTACACACCTTTACATGCTTTGGCTTCATAATCGTTGCAATTAAAATCCCACGATTTTTTTTTTTTGTAACAAAATAGGTGAATTCACCACATTTTCTAGAAGTTCGTTCGACTCCCAACACAAAATAGCCCTAGTGGTCATTTCGACTCCCATAGCAATTGTGACTCCCTTCTCCGATCAATGCTATCGTGACATGCAATCGTTTGCACTCACGTTGTAGACGCCTCACCTTCGAACGTACTGTTGTGTACCTGCCATCATAATGAATGCAATAATATTATATTGTTGTGTACCCCATCATAATGATGATTGCATTCAAAATCTTGCATGGTATAGATTTAATGACGCTGTTTGGTTTTGGGTTATACCTACGCTACAAAACAACAGTAAAACGTAAGGTACTGCATGGTGCACAAATGACTGTACACCACTATTAGGTACTGTTGAGTACATGCCTTTAAAATAGAATATGTGTCTTCTGTTTTAAGCACTTTTTATTCATAATTATGTACCACTATGTACTATTGATAGACTTTGTCCCTTTACCCCTTAAAGAACTCCAAAATGTAAATTAGTAGCGCCTCGGTACTTGACTTTGTAAAATCAGAAGAAAAAAAATTGATTGAATTGTCAAGGTTGAAGGTGCTTCAATGGCGGATGTTGAGATTGCAAAAGAGCTGAAGATGGTTGTTGTTGAAGAAGAAGAAAAAATCATCGTGAAAAGTGTGAAGGATGAAATTTTGAAGCCAATCGCCATGGAAAAAGCAACCATCTCTTAGATCTGAAGGAGATTGAAAGAAAAGCTTTGATTGAACTAAAATCTAAACTCGAAGAAGTCATTCTCGATAACAATCTCTTAAAAAAAGACGAACCGAAGAACAAGGAGAAAGAAATAGAGCAACTCAGTGAAGAATAGAGAAAAATCAAATGAAGAGATAACACAAGAAATCAAATCCATTAGAGAAAGATGAAAAAAACCAAAAAACAAAAGAGGAGAAAAATGGCAATGATGAAACCGATTAAAAAATGGGAATATCAGTCAAATGAGCATATTTTCTTCCCTAAAATCATGGTGTATCCCTTAAATGAGGAAAGGATTAATTTTTATTTTATTGAAATTGTTAAAAAAAGAAAGAAAAGAAATTATGGTAGGGTATAATGGGAACAAATTTAATCTCTCTCCCTTCAAATATGGAATTAGACATTTACCTAAAGTAAAGAATAGAGTAGATATTTACCTAAATAGTTTTCAAAATTTAGACAATTGGTATGATTTCCCTTTCTATTTTAATATAACTCCTTATTTTTACTATTATAAATAAATTTTCATTTTTAACGATTCATTTTTAATAATTAATTTATAATTACTCAATCATTTCTAAGCATTTATTTTTAATTATTCAAAATAACCTTTTTTTAATAATTTATTTTTAACAATTCATTTTTAACTACTCAAAATAATTATTTATTTTAAATTTAATTATATTTAAACAAGTTTTTTACTCTAACTTCTCCTCAAAATAACTACATTTAAAAGAACTTTTAGCTAAAAATCTCATTTTTTAATTATTCAAAGTAATTTATGAAACTAATTCCTCGTCAAAACATCGTTCAGTTTGAGCTGCAATTCATAATTAAGGTTGTGCTTTTAAAAAAAAAGCTTGTAAGGTTGTACTTGATGTTTAATGACCTTTTACCAAGAAAAAAAAAGCCAATAACAATTAATAAAATTTTCAATAAATTATTATTTTCAATTAAGTTTAAGAAATGTTATATTCGTAGTTCTTTTTATAAAATAAAAATTTACAAATATTTAAGAAAAATGAAATATTGTTAGTTTTTTTTATTTATGGAAGATGAACCATGAAGTTGAGTGTACAGAATTTCCATATAATTTAACAATTTATTTCTGTACTCAAATACTGTTATAAACTAATGTTAAAAAACAATAAATTGCTATAAACAAAAAATTAATTATGCATTCCAAATTAATTCATGCATGATACTACAAAAGTAAAAAGGTTAGGTAGAACTTTTAAATTAATAAATTAATATTTAAACCACCTTTTACTTCTTCAAATAAAAAAAGAAAAAGAAGAAATGATCAATAAAGTAACCATTTGTTTTTTTTATCTTTTTTTTTTAACACTAACTATTTAGTTATTCTAAAAAAAAGAAGAGAAAGGACTTTTACTTTATCTCTTTCCGAGTTCAAAAGAGGGGAAAAACACCTTTTCTCTTTCTTTTAAAGCTTTGTACAATCTAGTTATTAAATAAAAGTAAAACTGGTCAAATTTAACTTGTAACAATTCAATAAGTTGGGTTCTTTAAAAAATAATTTGCTTAATAATTTTTTTTTTTTTTTGTAGTATATTAATTTTGTAATGATTTTTTTAAATATGAAATTCACGATAAAAAAATTATATTTACTTTTACCGGTATTTTACTTTATAAAAGAAATGAGGACTTAAAAAGAAAAATGACTGGTGTCAAATATTTAGAAAAACTTAAATATAAAAAAAAACTAATTCAATATAAAATTGATGGTGTGAAATTAATGATTTTAATTAGATTAAACATCTTGAAAAAAAAGTAAATTTAATTGAAAAAAATGGAAGTTGAAATATTTGTAATATTTATTACATATAAAAATATTTTTTAGAAGTTACTATAGAGTTAGTTAGAATTTGTCTATCACAAATTTATAAAAAAAAACATTATATATATATTAAAAACAAACAAATACAAAAACTGTTGTGGTATTTGAGTGATAGAGGTTGCTATTAATCAATAAAAGTCGATATCTTGTACAACTTAATAATATTATAGGTTCGAAATCTCCTTTCTTAATATTACGGTATAAAAAAAGAGGCTGCTAAATTAAAAAGAAGTAGGCAGCCTTATAATGAAAGATTTATTTATTGTACGCGTTTTTAGATAGGATCAAACTTGAGAAAAAGTCGATTTGCAGAAATTTCGTTCGTTCTTAGAGATGTTAACAACGAATTCTTTTGAAATGCCTACGAAACATCCTCGGAAATGTTTCTGTCAAAAAAATAAAAATAAAAATAACTTTATTTCGACATAAACAAGCTGGAATACGACAAGTCGTTTAGACTAATATTTTTTCCACGTTCAAAGATGTGTACTTCAAGTCGTCACCAAGCACAACGTCATAAAATCCACAACAATCGGCTGAAATTGCGAACATTGGATTAATCTATTCGGAGGGGTTTGGATGAGGCTTTCGATGAAGAATAAGTCGAAAGAGATATTTTAAATGGTTAAAAATCTAAAGAGATATTTTAAATGGTTAAAAATTTTGAGATTTTTATAATAGCTTGTTTAGAAGTATATTTTTACGAAATTAGAAACGATAACTTATTTGGATGTGAATTTGAAATAAATAACTATTTTAAGTAGTTCAAAATGAATGATTAGAAATTAGTAGTTGCAATAGCTCCTCTAGAGTGTGTTTATTTGTCATATTTGCGGATTTAGATTGAGAATTTACTAACTATTTAATGAAAACTACATCTAAATATGCTTTTTTTTTATAACTACTCAAAATAACTTATCGTTTTTACTACTCAAAATAGTTCCTTATTTCTAATCATTCTTTTTTAACTACTCAAAATAACTCTTCATTTTTAACCACTTATTTTTAATAATTCATTTCTTACTCCTCAAAATAACTCATTTTTAACCATTCATTTTTAATTATTATTTTTTTAACTATTTAAAACAACTACCCATTTTAAATTCATATTTAAACAAATTATTGTCTCTAAATCCTCTATCTAAAATCCACATTAAAACATTCTATACTTTTAACTACTTTAAATAACTTTTAAAACTAATTTCTCAGCCAAGATCTCATCCAAATACATCTTTAAATTTTTTGAGAATAGTTACTAAATGTCAGAATGTAAATTCTCTTTAAAATTGACAAACAACCAGCCCAGTGAAGATCAACGTATATATTTTTTTTATTAATTAGTGTGCGTAATAAGCCAAGAAAATACAAATTTTGTAATAATTCAAATGACTGAGGGACAAATTTAAGAACAAACAATTTGGGAAAAAATTGGCTCGAAATTAAATTGAGGGTCTTGTGCATAAGTGAAGGTAATGGGTTTGGAATTGAAAATTGGGAGCCCATCATTGACCAAACATTGGGTTCCAGAAATGGCTAAGATGGAAGGGTCAATACTTTCTGTAGTTTGAAATCCTGTGCAATCAAGTTTTACTTTTGATTGATAACAAATGCAATTGTTGCTAATTGTCACATTCCATTCAGTCATTCCATGAATTTGAAACCCTGTCATTCTTTGGTTGAGTGTTAAGTTGTGAAGAGAACATGGTTGACAATTTCCTGAAATAATAAGGATAAATTACTCAATTACTTCACCCCCAAAAAACAATATCTTTTTTAGTTTCGGGAAAAATTCAAACTTATAATCTCTTAGAGGTTAGCACCAAAAATGATTTTAAAGTTTGAACTGTCTACCATGTTCAATTATGTTGGTCAATGATGGATATAAATCTCAAACTAAAATTGAACCCTCACATATTTTTAGAAAAATATAGGGCTACGATGAATCTATGACCTTTTATTCATGGATGCATTTTTGGTAATTGATTTATTTCTTCTTGTTGATAATTTTGATCTTTTTTAAAAGGACAATTTTTCTTTGATATAGTAGGAATATATTAAACTCTCACGTAATTTTATCATAAAAAATATTTACAAAGTGATGAAAATATAAATTGAGATGTCAAATGGAGCAATAACTCCAGCATATCAATATATACTAAATGATCCTGAGGTTATGACTTTAAATACAATAAAAAGAAACTATTTAATTTTTTTAAAAAAAAGACTTATATTTAGTCAAAAGTTTATTGTTTTTTTTTTCCTTTTTGAAAATAGTCAAAAGTTTATTGTTGATAAGGAACTATGCTGTTAGATTAGATAAGAGTTGAGACCAGTCTAAAAGGGAAGTTGAATAAAAAATAAAAAAAGAGTATACTAATCAACTACTTGGTAGAGAAAAGTCTAATGATAACTGATAATAGAAGAAAAAGACAAAACAGAGTTGAAATTTTATATTTATTTATACCTTTGGAAATAAGAGAGACGAAAAGAAGTGCTGTGAAAAGCTTCGCCAAGAGAGCCATTGTTTTTTTTTTCCTCTTTGGTTTTATTTTATCTTTTGTGTTTGCGACAAATTGAGTTTGGGACTGTCCTATTTAAAGGTTCTTTTTTCTTGTATATTGTAAATAAATACATTTCATTAATTGTGATGCATTTCAGGTCCATTTGATTTTTTTTAAAGTAGATTTCAGTTTCCATTTGATAGTATAGTAATTAATAAAGTAACGCCAGAAATCATATGATACGTTTAATATTGAAGCGTTTGTATTTGTATTACGCAGTAACTATTCTATTTCATTTTACATTTTAAAAAAAATATATACCATTTAAAGAACATTTATGAAAATTTTATTTCCATCAATTATGTGGAAAATTCCTACCTATTAATGATAATTTATGGTACTATGTAAGAATTTTTTTTTCCTTAAATCCCAGTAAAAAAAAAAACAAATCTTAAATATCTAAATATTGTAGAGTCTCATAATATATTTTGGAATAATACTTAAAGTGCATGCTAACCCTAATTATATATATATATATATAAAATCTATTATTATTAATTGTTACATTTTTTTGAGTACATATTTGGGGAGGGGACAAATATCGATTCTCGGGTTCGAATCCATAATGCTGATATTAAATTGATTTACAACCAAACACTAAAACCATTACGCCACTGACCCATTCGATTTGTTACATTTTATTAATTTAGTAAAAGGAGAGTATATAAAAATATATCAACTTAATTCTATTTTTCTCTCGGACCAAATTGACAACGTAACCTATAATTTATTAATTTTTATTGGTTATACTATTATTTTAATCGTTCTAAATTTTGCTTTATTTAAGTCTTTAAATTTTCAAGCCTTCAATTTTAATCACCGTAATTTAAAAAATAAAATCAATCCTTCGGGAAAATTCAATGTTTTTTTTATCAAAGGGAAAATTCATTGTTGATTTCTCTTTAAAAATATTCTTTTCTAAAATGATATTTTCTCTATACATTACAGCGATTAAAATATCATTTTCTCTATACATTTACATATAGCTATTTCTTATTTCAAAAAAAAAAACACACACACACAGTCATTTCTTGTACTATAATAATTATTAATACTATTAAATCAATTTCGAAAAATTAAATAGTATAAATTTATTACACTTATCAGGTTTAATTATTTTTTTAAATTTAGTTTTAGAACAAAGTCTAAAGTACCGTAATCAGTAAATTAGGTAAGTCTACATTATTATCTATGCATGAAAAAATATAGTTGTTGTTGTAATCTCATGTGTTGTATAGCTGCCTACATAATATAGTTCACTAGTAATCTTTTATGTTGACCAGAAGTACAAATCTTTACATATTTGTCTCAAGACTATGTCTCATGCTTAATACTAATTTGTATAGAAACTTCCGACTTTTAATGCAACTGGGGGCATTGGAGTTATTGTACGAATACAAGCAATCATTATACATGATGCTAGAAAACCTGCTGCACATTATCGTTATGATCAAACTTTTGCCAATATCAAGCAAATGCAACTAAATTGATAAGTTCACTAGTTGTTGTACTGTATATTATTTCAATTGTCACCGTCTTATAATTGGAGTAGATATTCCTTTCATCCCATACCATTGGAGACAATTGGATGAACGTGACCTCAATTGTTGCAGAACCAAAATCCTTGCGATGTGAAACATAGGGAGAATTGCAAATGTGTGGATCATGGAAATTGTAGAATTATGATCTTCAATAGTGATCGTGAGTATGAAGATAGTCGACATTGAGGGAAAGATCCTAAAATTCTGATCTTCAACAGATGTCGTAGAATGTGGTTAGGCAATATAACTTCTTTTTTTTCCGTAAAAATTCATCTTTCTATCATTGAATAGTGTTTATATAGAGATATTTTTAAACTTTAATTTGAATTAACAATAAAATATGAGATGTAGTCGTCATATATTTTTTTAAAAAAATTAATTTTAATCCCATTAAAAAAGAATAATATATTCAAAATAAAATAATTAGATATTGAAGGTGATTATGGAAGAAAAAATCTCTAGACTATTTCACAATCTTTTTAAATTTAAATTTAAATTTTTTTCAAAATTTTTAAAAGATCTCCTCAAAATGTAGGTTTGCATGGAGATTATTTATTTATTTTTTTTAATATTGATTATTAATTAGGTAAACTCGTACGATATAAAAGATATTGTGGGGAGTAAAAATTCATCTCTCTTCACAGTAAACATGAATTTAAACAAAAAAAAAATGGTTAAGCTTTTAATGGTTTATTTTACAGAAATAGACATCCTTACTATTCCCATTATTCTATGGCATTTATGGTGAAAATTTTCCCCAAACCAGGCGGTGGTGTATAGAAGTGGCCCACAATAGAAAGCTGATACGATATTAGGCTATCTGGGCCTAAATCCTTTCGGCCCAACATAGATTCCAAGCCCATATATTTTGATACCCATCCATTCATTTAGATCCAAAGAAAGGGAGAGTCTATCCATCTCTAATCTTCTTCCGCCGGTCTGAGATTCCGGCGAACTACTCAAAATCTCCGCCTCGAGATGGAAACTGATTCGCCGTCGCCGTCGCCGGATTCTCACATTCACAGAACTTCCGATCCCGAAACCCTAACTTCAGCCATCAATGAATTGACCATATCCTCCGATCCATTAACCAGCCAATTCACTTCGCTCAACGATCTCTCCCACGAGCTCTCATCTCTTCAAGATCTCGCCACTCGCGGTTCATGGCGGTCAATTCTCGACAAGGTCGCTAGGGCAAGATCTCTCTCTCTGCTCCAAAAGCCCCACGAACATCTCACTTATCTCTCCTACAACGTTCTTGCCCTAGTCAAACTCCGCCGCCTCTCCGAAGCCTTGGCGGAGCTCGATTCGCTCGAAGATCTGGACAGCTCTCAATACAGGTACGAATCTTACCCCACTGTTTACCCCAACCGGACCGGATCCATGGTCCCCTTTTCACTTCGGTGGTTGCACGCTTTAATCCCTATCAAAATGGGCGAGCGTCAACAGGGGTTGGACCGTTTTTATGAACTATTGGATTTTGTAGAGTCGAAATGCAAGGAAAAAGAGACGAAAAACCTCGATGCGTCTGTGAATTTGTGGAGGAAACGGGAAGTGTTTGTGATTAACTGTATTGTAGGTCATCATTTAAGTAACAAAGAGTTTAGGGTTTGTTTAGGTCTGATTGATAGATTGCTTACTCGTGATTTTCTAGACCCTGTTCTGATTTCGAAACTTGGTTATATACAAATGTATGCTGGTGATGTCGAAGGTGCTAAGAGTTCGTTTAATCGGATTGAGGAAATGGTTGAACAAGAAAAGAGTAATTATGGGTCGGTGGAGATTAAGAACCTTGTGAATAGGAACAGGGCGTTGGTGTTTTTGGTGGGTAAGGATTATCTTTCAGCTGTTAGGGAATATGAGGAGTGTATTGAGAGAGGCCATACGGATATGGTGGCCATTAACAATAAGGCTCTTTGCTTGATGTATTTGAGGGATTTAGCGGATTCGATTAAGGTGCTCGAAAACGCACTGGAAAGAGTTCCTACTGTGGCTCTTAATGAAACAGTGATTGTGAATCTGTGTAGTATGTATGAATTGGCTTATGTTAATCACTCTGAGATTAAGAAAACGCTCAATAACTGGATTGCCCGTGTTGCACCTGATGATTTTGATTCTTCGAGTACTCGGATTTGAGGTAGTTTTTGGTGTTACATTGCATGTATGAAAATGTGTTCTTCACTGTTGTGGGCGTTGCTTTAAAGTTATACATTATACATTTGGTCATTCGTATGTGTTCTATCTACTGTGTTATGTAAGTTGTAGCCTATGGGTAGTTGTTTTTTAGAATGGTATAATATTGAATTGTTAACTGTTATGATGGAAGAAACGAAGAACTTTAGCTACATTGCGGTTGATGGGTTCTTCTTGTCCAAGCCCCAAGGATTGAACTTGTCTGTGCATTTCTAATGTTTTTTTTTAGATTGCAACAAATTCGGGCATGAGAACTCGAATCTAAGACCTCTTGGTCATTAGATGTATATTAATGCTGCTGAACTATTGCCTGTGTTGGCGATTTTATGTTTTGCTATGAGTGGTAATCTATAGCTAAATTCAAGAGAGCTGCCATCACCTAAATTGTGAAGCTCACCTGTGTAATTCAATGAGAGCCACATCTTGTTATTCTCTCTAACTTAAAAAAATAGAAAGATAAAATTAAAATGTGGTTCTCATTAGTCATATAGGAGGGCTTCACAATTTAGATGATATGAGACATCAATTTACACTCTCTTGAATTCAATATCAACTCATACTTCTCTAACAGATGCATCCCAGCAGTTATCCCTTTTCTTTTATCTTAATGCTTTCTGATAAAAAACTGGTTCAACTCCTTAGACAGTTCTTTCCATCCTGAATTTGGTGCTCTAGGCTATTCCTTGACCTTTTGTTCGTAGATCTACGGGTGGGAAAGTTTTCTACTTTTGATGAAATAGCTACCAATTTGTTTATTCATTGATTCTACTGATGTATTAATACTGAATTGATCATGGGGTTGAATCCCTCTTTTAGAAAAATAATTGTAGAATGTCAAAATTTTAGAAACATTTTAGAAAAATTTCAAATATGGCAAAATTTGATTCAATCAAATTAAATTGATGGTCATGCCTCCAGTGAATTGATGAAAACAATCAAATGAAATTGATTAAAAATACTTAAATATGAAACATTTTAAAGAAGTTATAATTTAAATAAGGATGCTAAAATTTGTTATCTAAATAAATTTTCTTCCTTTAATACTTAAAAAAAGAATATATGAATATTTAGATTAATTTATGTGCATCTCGATTATTTTCACGGGACAAATTGTCGACTTCACAATATTAGGTTGCTATGAAAATTCCTTAGAAATTAATTTCTAAGGCATTCATTTTAATACTCAATTATCTTTGATAAAAGTTTACTTTGTCATCTTTTCATAATATTTTGTTTATATATTTATTTATGTAATCATTTCTTTGTTTTGAAAAACCTTCCCAGTTGGGGTTTAGATAATTTTGAACTAAAAAAGGGTTTAAGTAATGAAGTAATTGCTTGTTCTAGTTAGCCTACTTAAAACTAAGGGAAATTATAGTGAATAGTCACTTCTAACAAAATATTTACAAATCTGTTCAAAATTTGAAAAAATGTCATCTATATTTATTTGTTTTTTTATTATTTAATTAATACTTTATTATGTACCATATTACCCCAACTTCCCCACCGTTCAATTCACGGAAAATTGTCTTTTTTTATGTCCGATATTTTTTCTTCTTCTTGTCAAGTTGGCCTGCAATTCACCACCGACCCAATATCTAGAAATTTAGGAAAACAAAATCTCTTATTGAAATTATTATATTGATAATATTGATGTTTAGGGTTGTTAACATTTTAATACTCTATTTTAACAAAATGTATTACTGGAATCATGATTATTTAATATGATATATTATGTACTTAAATCAAATTAATATGGTCTTTTATGTAATTAATTGTTAAATAATTTTTAAATAATTAATAAATATAAATTTCCATGAGATAATATTTATATGTCTGATAAATAAATAAATACATATACATATATATACATATATACATATACATATATATATATATAAAAGATTTCTTAGTCCTAAATACAATACTAATTCGTTATTTATACAAGTCAAATCTAGAAAACAATTAACCAATTCAAAAAATAATTAAAAATGTACTCATTTATATTAATAGGTATAGCCATATTTTCTTGTATTATTGATATTCATGAGTATTTATAATACAGTATTAAAACATACTAATTATGAATGAATATTTATAATACAGTATTAAAATGTATTAATTACTAACGAGTATTTCAATATTAAAACGTATTGATTATTATAGATTCAAATAATTTAGAATTTGACTACATATTTATGACAAAAGTTCTGCAGTACAATCTCTCTAAAAAAATATAGTACTTATAAATAACATGATTCATACTACAAAACCTACAAAACCAATAATAATAAGTACTCTTATTTATTTGAAGCATGTATTTATTTATAATACAAGATTAATAATTAATATTAGTATTAATGAGTACTTATAATACAATATTAGATAGGGAAACTTATAAGATTAATATAAAAAAACAATTACAAGGATGATCACTTTGAAAAACATTTGGCAATAATAGTTATAAGTATTAATATTAATACAGTATTAATAATACATAATACTGTATTAATACATAATATTTTATTAATAACATATAATACTATATTAATAATACACAATAATAAATTAATAAAATAAAATATTGTATTAATAAATACAATAAATACTGTATTTATGACAAGGATGAAAATATTTTTAAATCTGATCACATGTGTAATTATTTTATTAAAATGGATCATCCATTACAAATTTTCAATTAATAATAAATGTTAATATTGATGACTATTTATAATACAATATTATAATTGATTAAAAAATATAATAATACATTATTAAAATATATTAATAATTATAGTCCATTTTAAAATTTTCTTACATTTATGATTAAACTTTCCATAAAATTAGGCTTAAAAATAAACTTTCCATAAAATTTTCTTTTTTTTTTTTTTTTAAAAAACCCTCCAAAAATACTCACAGACAAAACAAAATGATTTTAGAAAGGGAAGTTGAAGTGAAAATAGCATTGACAAGTTGAAAAGGCGTAATTTAAACATTTTAAATTTTTTATTTGTTATTTTATTAAAAGCAAAGGCAGCTGTGGACATAAAGGATATTTTTGTCATTTTACACTAAAACGAATTTGCTTAATTCTAATGCCAGACTACTTTTGTTAAAATTTTAAATTTTGGACACTTTTGTAAATATTTTTTCCATTTAGCCTAATCCCATAAAACGCTCTAAAACTAATTTTCTAGGAGTTATTTCAACAACTAAATAGAGCAAGGTTATATTATTTATATTATTCTATGACAATAGGTAAGGTGGGTGTAAATTGGTCCGAACACTTTATAAAATCGATAATTCAGTTTTCCATATTAATAGCAGAAGTTTTTGTTCAAAGTTGAGTAAAATATCCATATATTCTTATTTTCTTTTCTCGCTAATAAGCAAAATTTGGGCAAAGAATTCCCATCCCACTTTATAATTAATAGAACTAAACACATAAACTTTGATCTTATCTCTTCTTTGTTTAAATGAGGGTTACCATTTGAAAAACACAATATAATAGAGGAAAAATCATTTTCGTAAAGAAGACCTGGGTTCAAAGGTTCCATTAATATTCGAAAACGATGCTGCATGAATAGATTTTGATGGCAAAAAGCAACAGAAAAGAGACAACAAAAGCAATTCTTAACGTTTCTTTATGATCAATTTTCCATTAAATTGGAGTTTCTTTTGCAAAGGACAGACCCCAGAATCTAAGGACTTCTTCCTCCAAGGACCAAGCCCTTGACTTTAACTTCAAGACAATCCTTTCTTCCATTCACCTATTTATTACCCCATTCCATTCCCAAGCCCTTGAACATTAACAAAACTAACAAAAACTTGAGCCCACAACTATTTTCCACAATACCAATGGAGGCTTCAAGTTCATTCAAGGAAGGTGCAGCTGAGATTGTCTTCTTCGACCTCGAAACCACGGTGCCAAATAGAGTTGGGCAGCGGTTTCGAGTATTGGAATTCGGTGCCATCGTTGTCTGCCCCTTGAAACTTGTGGAGCTTGAGAGC
Organism: Sicyos edulis; assembly: GCA_036507275.1. Classification (NCBI taxonomy): domain Eukaryota; kingdom Viridiplantae; phylum Streptophyta; class Magnoliopsida; order Cucurbitales; family Cucurbitaceae; genus Sicyos; species Sicyos edulis. The sequence goes on along the minus strand of CM071855.1, from coordinate 6,539,003 downwards.
TTTACCACCCTCATCAGGCCAAAGGATTTATCGGTTGTGGCAGAGAGGTCTGGTCGACGTGAGGGGATAACGAGAGAAATCGTTGCAACTGCGCCATTGTTTGAGGAAGTTGCAGACAAGATATTCAGCATCTTGAATGGAAGGATATGGGCAGGTCATAACATTCAACGATTCGACTGCGTTCGTATTAGGGAGGCGTTCGCGGAGATTGGAAGGCCTGCTCCTAAGCCAGTTGGGATGGTTGATTCTTTAGGAGTCTTGACTCAGAAGTTTGGCAAGAGAGCTGGAAACATGAAGGTAATTAGATAACAACTTCAGCATTTTGCAAAATCCAAAGCCTGTAGATACATAACAATACATTAAGAATAGTTTTTGTCTCATATTTTGAGCTGTTTCATGTTTAGATGGCATCAATGGCTTCTTACTTTCAGCTGGGGCAGCAAAAACACAGGTATATAACAGATTAACTCCCTCTCCCTATGTCAGAGGCATACATGAATTAAGTTGGGATAAGAGAAATTTTTTGATTAATCCAACACCAAACCGTCTAGTCCTATATGTTAGAGCAACCCAACTTATATAAGTTGGACTATCAACTTTTTTTTTTAATTCGAATATATATATATATATATATATATATATATATATATATATTATTTATTTTTAATTTTTATATAAATCAAAATAATAATTTGTTCGATAGAATTGGTTAGACAGGATAGAGACTTTAGAATCGAGACTTTTTTAGACTCAATTCAACTATTTTTTTAATTAATAATAAAATTAAAAGAAATAAATGCATATATAATTACATTATAGGTGAAAAAAATATATTTTTTTAAATAATAATAAATTTGGATTAGACAAAAATTAATTTTAGGTTAACCCATAAATCAACCTTATTCATAATTTTTATTTTTTAAAATTTTAACTAAATCAAAATAAGTTGATAAAATTGAGTTGAGTTGATCTAATTTTTTGAATTGTCAATATTTTTAACATCCCTACCAAGCTCTATGTATGTTATACATACATCTCCTATGTTCACAAAAGTGCTTTGTGCAGGAGTCTTGATGATGTTCGTTTGAACTTGGAGGTCCTTAAGCATTGTGCTACCGTACTATTTCTGGTATGCGCGCAAAACGTTGGAGTTCAGCTGCTTATGCAGCTCGTTTGCACGCCTGAGTAATTGAAACGCAATTCCTCTTTGTCACTCATTTCTTATTTTGGTAATTTCTTTACTAGGAATCAACCCTCCCTAGCATATTGTCCGGGAAGTGGAAGACCTCATCCACCATAACAACTCGAAACCGAGCCAACGGGAGGCTGCATTGTAGGGAGGAAAGTAGCCGAAAATCTCCTCCGTCGTCGCCAGGATATCAACTCAGATCAGTTCCTTATTCAAGGGAAAGATTAGGAATTGCAAAGGTTCGTGGTTAAGGGTCTTTCTTTGAATGTCAATGATGCTAGCCTTCATATATTGATACTGAAAATGTGTTGATTTGAAACAGATGACAGCAAAGGTAAAGAATGTACTCTGCAGAGCTCAGGGGAGACAGCATTTCGATGTCTTACTCAAACATTCTCGATCGCTACTACGGTGACTCGAAACGGCCGAATTGACATTGTTTTGTGAGAGGGTGGAAGTTGGTTCATAGCATTGAAGAACATAAACAAACATGTATATAAGAGGAAATGATTATTTGAATGAAAGATTTACAACCTGTTTAGCATGGACAGAAAATGTTAAGAATTATATATCATCTTCTTGATGCTGTCATTTGGAGAGATATTCTTTGATGTAGAGATGGGAAAAATATAAGCTACAATCAAACAATTCATTCCTTCGTTACTTCATTCTTTCTTTCTTTGTTAGACTTTTGCAATCTCAAAGGAGGTTCGTTTAGCATAATTAACTCAGTAATTTCAAATGATTTTTTATTTCTTCAAATAAAAATAGTCACTCACTTTTAATTACTTATTTCTAACCATACAAGATAATCATTTACTTTTAACTATTCATTTTTAATTATTTATGTCTCGTTATTGATTTTTAAATACTCATTTTTAATCATTCAAAATAATCACTTGTTTCTAATTACAACCAAACGAACCATTTTTTTCCACGAAAAAATTATAATCCAAAGGAGCTATTAACTGCAATCCTTTTAAAATTAACCACATTTATAAACTAGCTATATTACTAAAACCCGAATTTCTAATCACTCAAAATAACTTCTCATTTTTATAATTCAAAATAATTCATCAACAATTTCACATTCATCTTTTAAAGTACGTTTCTTTTTGAAGTCTCAAATTTGAAATTCAAAAATAAATTTAACGGTAAAATTATCTCGAGTCTTGAAATGGGCATCGATATATACCTCTAGGCGTGAAGTGGGATATAGCTCCCATTTCAAATTAGTAAAAAAATTATTAATGCACAAAATTGGTCTTTAAATAAAAAAAAAAAATGTTTTATAATTAAACTGGACAAATGAGATTTTTTTTTTTTGAGAAGAATGAGAATTCTTTTTTCAACGGTAAACATAACTTTTAAATTTTCAAATATATAACTGTATATTGTCTAATAAGTATTATAAAATATGAATATTAATAATTGAAGCACTTCTTAGAATTGAAAACATTATTGGTGTCTCAAAAAAATATTATTGGACAATATATAATTATGTAAGGTTTATGTATAAAAAAAAAAACGTTGTTTATTTTTTTCATTTTTATAATATATAAACTTTCTTCTATAAATTTATAAAAATTAATTAAGTTTTGTCTAATAATAATTAGGAGACTCCTTCATCTGGTTTCTTTTTCCTTCTGTATTCTTTTTTCTTGTCTTCTCTTATTTGTTTCTCTCTGCACTCAAAACTACAAAACGCCATGTTCCCTCTACACGTAGATACAATATATAATGTTTCAATATAATTTATATATATAGAGAAAAAAAGAAAGAAAAAGAAATGGCGTACTATGTTCTACAATATGCTATAAGATTATACATCATACATATTTGTTAAAGATTGATAAAGATAATTCTACAACATACTTTATTTCAAATTATTGAATTATAGAAATCTAGATACACTTTATCCGAAGCCAGGTTATGACAACATTGAGACTACATGATTTATTTGATTATTGATAAGATGTAGCTAATTTATAACCAATAGTACATTATAAATGAGTACACATTGTTGATAAATCTAAAAATCTCCCCAAATATCATGTCTAAATGAGTTAAGATATGAGAATTTGTTGTTTTTTTTAATTCAATATGAGAAATTTGTTGCTAATTAATAAAAGAGAATTTGAACGCGGATCAACCACGTGACGTTTAGATCTTCAGTCTAACGCTCTACCAACTGAGCTATCCCCACTTAGTGTCAAAAAAAGGATTAGGAAATCAGAAACAACTCAAACAAACATTTGCAAACTTCAAACATATTTCTAATATTGCAAGTGAGTATTTATCATGGTTTGATTTTATTTGGTTTTACACTAAATCAATGACCAAATCAATCCAATCGATTTGACAAAAAGTAGAACCGAACCAGAAGGTGAAATTGAGAACCGAACCGATTCAATTGATTTGGAAAGAATAGGAACTACAACAATATCCACTAAAAGACAAAATCAATGACTCAATTTTTCTCGATTCGTTTCCCCTAAATAATGACTAACCAATACCAAAAATGTGGTGAACGTATGAATCGAACACGTGACCTTCAATCTGGCGCTCTCCCAACTGAGCTATACTTGCTTAAAGTTAAAGAAGGATTAGGAAATGAAAAACAACTCAAACAAACATTTGCAAACTTCAAACATATTTCTACTATTGCAAGTGAGTATTTATCATGGTTCGATTTTTTTTGGTTTTACACTAAATCAATGACCAAATCAATCCAATTGATTTGACAAAAAGTAGAACCGAACTAGAAGGTGAAATTCTTGAATCAATTTTTTTTTCTCATTTTTAAGTGAAATTGAGAACCGAACCGATTCAATTGATTTGGAAAGTAGAGGAACTAAAACAATAGCCAATAAAAGACAAAATCATTGACTCAATTTTTCTCGAATTCGTTTCCACTACGATTTCATTCTTTTATTCTTTTATTTGCTATTTACATCCAACCTCTATTTGAATGTGTTTTTCCAAAAAAAAAAAAACAATCTCAACATTTATAGTTAAATTAAACAAAAATAATGACTAACCATTACCAGAAATGCAATGAATGTGGATCGAACACATGATCTTCAAATCTTTAGTCTAATGCTCTACCAATTGAGCTATCCCTACTTAGTGTTAAAGAAGGATTAGGAAATGAAAAACCACTCAAACAAACATTTGCAAACTTTAAACATATTTCTACTATTGCAAGTGAGTATTTATGTAAGGGACCGACCCGAATGCGGCACTAAATGGGCCCTTATCCCAATGCATGCATTCAAAGTAAAGGACATTTAAACAGACATGATTTCAGATTCCAATTAAAACAAAAACATCCAAAATAACCCCTTTAAAAACTAGACAATTTCCCTGGAACCTGTCCCTGTTTCCAAGCACCTGTTCCAAGATAAATACATTTCCAAAGTTTACTCTTATCAGAGATTTACTAAAAACCATTCAAAACCTGTTCAGATACAAAATGCTGGAATCCACAAATATTTACAAAACATCCTAGGGCTCCGTGCCCGGCTACATGCATTCAGGAGAAAAACAAAACATAAAGAGTCATAATACAAAAATCAGAGTTGGAAGACCGGGCCCCATGATCACAGCTCCTCCTTCAGCCATCCTGTCTCGCAACTTGGTTACCTGTGGAAAAACCACAGTAAGGGTGAGTAACGAATTACTCAGTAAGAATCCCCAACCGGGGTACAATACGATATACATGGTCATCTCGATGAGCGTATGCAAGCTATGAATATGAACACAGAATAGAGCACATAGCTTAGCCCACACTTGGGCCTCGGATGCCAATTTAAGGTCTTAGTCCGGAATAATATCACACACAGTCCAATACATAAATCGCCCTATACGGGAAACAAGTCCCGCCTCACTGTGTCTCATCGTCGACGAAAGGTACACTGGCTCAAGATCCCGAGGAGCTCTCCGGTCGGCGCTGTAATGAGCGTAAGCATGCACCGCGTGCTACTGCAGACCATGGGGGGTGCTGGGTCTAGAGGCAAGCGCCTGGCCCATCCACCACGCCTAACTAATTCTTTGGATCGGTGTCACTGACATAGGGGTGTGAGACCTGGACACGTAAACTATGTCAGCCTGAACCACCGCACCTGAGGCTAAGGAAACGGGTCGTGGTAGGCTTACACCAGGAAGCCGTCCTTACCTTAACAACAGTGGCAATCGGGGGCTACTACGAACACGCCGAGGACGTGCCGACCGCCGGGACGAGGTAATGCCAAGTCATCATCCCGACGGCGGTTGGGGCATTTAACGATCGCCACCCTCACCCAAGATTGCAGGCCCTCTTTCGCTTGGGTTAGCTAATCCTCACGGTCCAGGGGCGGAATGACTTGCTCGACGTCCCCGCCATGGATGCAAGGTACTTTATGCATCGGGCCGGATGATGCTATCTACCGCAATTCTAACCGCCGCCTAGCAAGCAAAGAAACAATTCCATAAAATCCAATACGTGCTCAATAAGAATACAACGAGCCTAGCATGATACTACGGGAAGCAAAGGCAGATACGAGCATGCTAGAAAGGAACAACCTAGCATGGATTAACATGAGAATTAAATCAGGAAATTCATGCTAATCGGGAATGCAGAATAGAATACCTAGCTACACATGTCAATAAACACAAACAAGCAATCAATCAGCAATCACATATAATATCGCAGGGTCCACACAACTCCGGTAAGAAATCCTTACCTTGGTCGGGGACGATTACACGAAAACCTAGACTGCGAACGAACCCGAACTAGCTATCGAGAACCTATCAATCACAACACAATTACACACAAAATTCTAAATTAAATTAAATATAATAAAATAAAATAAATAGGCTCGGCTCGGCTCTCACTCGGCTCGGAGCGGCTCGGCTCAGCTTGGCTCTCACTCGGCTCGGCTCTCACTCGGCTCGGTGCGGCTCGGCTCGGCAGCAGGACACGCGACACGGTGCTAGGGCGCGGCTTGGCGACACGGCTCGGCGACAGGCGCACGGACACGGCGCTGGGGCTGCTTCTGCGCGCGAGCGAAGGGCGAGCTAGGCGATTTCGGCGCGATGGAGGAAAACCTCGAATTGGCGATGGAGAAGACGATTTGGCCGACGATTTAGCGTTGGCTGTCTTCCCTTGGCTAGCTGCACGAAAAACTCACAACAATTTACCTCTCTCGGCCATCAATGGCCAAAAGCAGAAACAGGGGAAACAGAATTGGAAGAGAAGAGGAAGAAAAACACTCACCGGCTGCTCGAGGATGGAAATCGACGTCGGAAAGGGAAGGAGACTCGGTCGAATTGAGTGGCGAGGAAGAAATCGCGAGGGAGAAGTGAGTCGGTCGGAGGAATTTCGCGAAGAAGAAAGGAGAAAATGGGGAAGCTTCGGGCGAGCTCTGCCTTTATACCACCACTCAGCACAAACCGGCTTATATACAAGATCGCGCGTTTAGAATCACAAGAGCGCTCAGTGGCTCGATTGGCAGCGCCCTCTGCCTAGCACGCGACACGTCCTTGGCTTGAATCTCACTCGACGCGCTATTTAATTCCCTATTTATTTTTACCTTTTCCCAAGCCCAAATGTCTTCACCAAAATTCCCGATCCTATTTAAATCGACTCATAATTATTCCGGCAATTAACAATTACAGAACCGGCCCTGCCGGCCCGACCAAAATTACCAAAATGCCCCTGGGCCTCCCGGGAAGACTGGGATGAAATTTTTGGGCCGTTACAATATTCCCCCCTTATAAGACTTTCGTCCTCGAAAGTCACTTAAGATTGGAACAGCTCGGGATACTGCAATCTCATCTCGTCCTCCCGCTCCCAAGTGGCTTCCTCTGAGCTCTGACTCCTCCACTAAACCTTTACCAACCTGATTTCACGACACGCAGGTGTCTTTGTCTCAAAAGCAAGAATCCCCACGAGCTTCTCCTCAAGCTCAAATCCTCATTCACCGCAAAGGCTCAAAATCAACAACAATGTGCGACGGATCCGCAGACGCATCGCCTCAACATCGAAACATGAAAACACTGCATTGCCGACAATGACGGAGGCAAGGCTAATCGATAAGCAACCTTGCCGATCCTCTCCAGAATCTCAAACGGACCAACAAAATGGGGACTCAGCTTTCCACGCTTGCCAAACCTCAAAACACCTCGCATCGGTGCGACCTTTAGGAATACATGTCGACCAACCTCAAACTCTAAATCCCGACGCCGAACATCGGCATAACTCTTCTATGCGCTCCCGAAATTTGTCAACATACGGGCTCTAATCTTCTGCATGGCACCATTGGTCAACTGCAGCAACTCGGGACCCAAAACTCGCCTATCACCAACCTCTTTCCTGAACACGGGAGATCGGCAAGCGCTTACCATACAAAGCCTCGAATGGAGCCATCTCGACCGCCGATCGATAAGCGTTGTTATATGCAAACTCCATCGATCTGAATCTTTGGTCCCAACCGCGGAAATCCAACACACAAGCCCTCAACATGTCTTCGAGAATCTGGTTCACCCTCTCGATCATCCATCGCCTCGAGGGTGAAAAGTCATCTTTGAAATCGCACTCGAGTGCCTACCCTCCCTGGGCGCTCCCGAAACGAGAAGTGAACCTCGAATCACGGTCCGACACAATCCTCACAGCACACCGTGATAACGTGATGATCTGCTCCAAAACAATCTGCGCGCCTTTGTTCCACGGTATAAGTGTCTCTACCGGGAATGAAGTGTGCGCTCTTAGTCAATCGATCGACTATCACCCAAATCTGAGAGAACTTTCTCGGAGTCCTCGGCACCCAGAAATAAAGTCCATGGAGATCTCTTCCCATTTCCATCGAGGCACACTCGGCGGCCAGAATAAACCCGGTGGTCTCGCTGGGTGCCTTCACTTGCTGACAAGTGAGACATCGACTGACAAACTCCGCAACATCTCTTTTCGTACCCATCCACCAGAATGTCTGCTTAAGATCCTGATACATTTTGGTACTTTCGGGGTGCCAAGCAAACGGGAATCGTGGCCTCGTGAGCAACTCGCCGCAATCCTGCCACGTCCGGAACACACAATCGTCCTCTGTAAGCCAACCCACTGTCCGGTGAATATACGAAGTCAAAATCTCCATCAGCACTAACTCTGTCACCCAATTTCTTAAGTGCGGGGTCACTCAGCTGATTATCAATAATCCATTTGTCTAATCGATGGTCGGATCCGTGAGCTACTCTGGCAGTAACCTCACCTAACAACACTGCAATCTCAGCCAGCTCGAACTCTCTCCGTAATCTGGGCTGGGAACTCAACAACACCGCGGAGTGCGACGTCTTCCTACTCAAGGCATCAGCTACAACATTTTCTTTGCCCGGATGGTACCAAATCTCGCAGTCATAATCTTTTACCAACTCCAACTATCTCCTCTGCCTCATATTCAACTCTTTCTGAGTAAACAGATACTTGAGGCTCTGGTGATCGGTAAACATCTAAATCCGCTCACCATACAGGTATTGCCTCCAAATCTTCAGTGCGAACACCACTGTTGCCATTTCCATATCATGAGTCGGATAGTTTTGCTCATATGGCTTCAGCTGACGGGAAGCATAAGCAATGGCCTTCCCGTGCTGCATCAACACACAACCTAACCCGAATTCGGAAGCATCGTTGTAAATCACGAAATCACCTGTCCCCTCCGGGACTGCCAACACTGGTGCTGGAGTCAAAATGCGCTTGAGCCTGGCAAAGCTCTCATCACACTTACTGTTCCAACTAAAATCGACACCCTTCCTCGTCAGACGAGTGAGGGGCGAGGCTATGGCGGAAAAATCCTTAACAAACCTACGGTAGCAAACCGCCAACCCCAGAAAGAAACGGCTCCCACGAGCAGACAACCGAAGGACAGAGAGCTCCACATACACTCACTGTCTTGCTCCACTAAAGCAACAAGATCTAATTCTCACGGGGTAGCAACAGGGGTCCACAACGGACTAAACCTCCAAATACCAACGGGGCAACTCTCGACTTTCCTAGAAACATGAAGACAACCAACAGGGCACGAACCATTCGCCCCACGAGCAAACTGACTTCTAGCAATTCCAATCCACACCTTGGTCAACACCAAGTATCAACTTGTCACTATACCGGAACCAATCCGGACTCTACTCCAAACAAATACTAAGTTGCTAGGCTACCAAGACTGCCAGCAATTTCCCCCGAGGCTACAAACTACACGGCTCCAGCTTGCCAAATGCAACTCACTACTTGGCCCGACTGAGCTCTAGAGAGGCTCTCCACAACCTAGGGTTCTCCGGCAACCTTCGACATCCACTGCCAACTAACGGCCTACAACCAACTGCCTGAACAAACAACAACTCCATTTTCCAGCAACACAACCATGCTGGTCAACTTCAACTCCTTGGAAACCAAGAGGACCCGAAACGCTACCGAATGCGTCATCCTCCTACTCAGACATCAACCACAACATAACTCCTATCCAAGGAAGGATCCGAACAACTCTCTCAGCCATGACGATCAACAAGAAGATCTGCCAACCAAGCTTAGGTCCAACTTAACGAATCTTACCTAAGCAACAACCTGATACCACGAGCATGGTATCCTTACCGCCTCACTAAAGCCTTACAACATTCACCTGGAGTCCAATTTTGTTTTCCCAAGAACTGAGCACCAGATCCCCACAGCAAAACCTACATGGATCTGAAACTCTCGCCACAGAACGACCCACACAAACACACTTGTGTGCACAACTCCCAACCTTCATTTAGCGATCCAAGACTAACAAATGCTTTTCCCAAAAGCCACACTAGCTCCTGGCAGAGATACAACCAATCAACGGAACACCCAAAGTTCCATCTCCGCACGATGCTCGAAGCTGTGGCAACCTTGCTCTACCAAAGCATAACCATGCCAAACCAAACTTACTTTATGCCATGCCTCTACCAAGGGTGCTTACCCATAAGGCATCCAACTCCTCTCACAAGGCATCATATTCACCTCATAGGCATCCAACTCATGGTCCCTCAGCTGGAACCCAAACTTGCTTCTACGATGCTCAACTATCTTGAGATTTAGGCACTCGAAGGTAGTTGACCGCACTACCTACCACAAGGATCTCTTGGCCTTAACACTAGCGTGAGATGCACGCGCTCTAACACTTACCAACCATCAACCTGCTTGACTTACTCAACCTCCAGTATCACTGGGAAAAGGCTCCTATCGAACATCCTTTCGCTTGAAGTCCTTCGATTACCACTGAACTAGCCCTTTTGCACGACCTACACAGGTACAACTACCATAAATGGATCCAAGGCTAAAAGAGTAAGCTAAACTCCTGACGGCAAAGAATCATCTGCTATGCCCATGCCAAACTCAGGCCTGAACCAGATTTAGTGCCAAGGCGGCACACCAACCAATGCACCTCAAGTGCCACTACTACCAAATCCACATCTTACCACAACGGGGCCAACAAGGTCACAACCTCAAGTGACACGAACTCTGGCTCGGCATACAAGGGCTCTACTCCAACAACCATGCCTAAGACATCTCATCAAGCTGAAGGCTCACAGCCTACTCTTGCATCTCCACATGATGCTCAACAAACTCTGGCCGGCTCTCTCAACATGCAGCAACTAACCCTACTCTAGGGCTTACCAAAAGAAGAGTGTTCACTTCTATCAAACCACTGAGGAAACCACCAACGGATCCAGTCCGTAGAGAACACTGCTTGTTGCACCCTTAACTACAGGGTTCCGGCTTACTGGCTGCAAACAACAACACCTCACAGAAGCACTAAGATGCCTCATCAACCTCCTCGAAGGCTACCAACTTTGCAACCACTCTCTGGGCAACCAAATAATCTAACAAGGCTCAAGATCAACACTTGAGCTACCCAGGCTAGTCCACACGGGGACCTGCTCCACAAACATCCACTTCAGCACAACCACAGCTAACTTCTCTCTTGGAGTGGCATTCCAAGGCAAAGCACCTCCACCCTCTCACTAGGGGAAAACCATCAATTGGGCCACAGTTGGCCTATGGGAGTCCAATCTCTACCTCCCTCTAGAACGATGTCCCAGGGCATCCGAATCTATCTGGATACCACAACAAGCCACAACATACATCACACACTGCGGGAAGTTGGCATGATGGAGCTCTAAACCCAAACCAATAACGAGTCAGAACCTGCTCGTCTCCACTCCACAACACTACACAAGGCATACACTCGATGACAGGTATTGTAAATTCTTAACCCTTTTTCTACAACAAATAGTAAACTTAGGCGCGCACGATAACCGCCGGAGTGCTAGTGATCATGGGAAAACGACCTACAACAAAAGGTCAATCTCTGAAATTTATGACTCGAGCTCGATACCAACTGTAAGGGACCGGCCCGAATGAGGCACTAAATGGGCCCTTATCCCAATGCATGCATTCAAAGTAAAGGACATTTAAAGAGACATGATTTCGGATTCCAATTAAAACAAAAACATCCAAAATAACCCCTTTTAAAAACTAGACAATTTCCCTGGAACCTGTCCCTGTTTCCAAGCACCTGTTCCAAGATAAATACATTTCCAAAGTTTACTCGATCAGAGATTTACTAAAAACCATTCAAAACCACATTGAGATACAAAATGCCGGAATCCACAAATATTTACAAAACATCCTAGGGCTCGTGTCTCGGCCATGCATGCATTGGGGAAAAACAAAACATAAAGAGTCATAATACAAAAATCAGAGTTGGAAGAGGTGTCGGGTCTAGAGGCAAGCTGCCCATGTCCAGTCACCACGCCTAACTAATTCTTTGGATCGGTGTCACTGACAAAGGGGTGTGAGACCTGGACACGTAAACTATGTCGGCTGAACCACCGCACCTCAAGGCTAAGGAAACGGGTCGTGGTAGGCTTACACCAGAAGCCGCCTTACCTTAACAGTGGCAATCGGGGCTACTGGTGAACACACGCCGAGGACGTGCCGATCGCCGGGGACGAGGCAATGCCAAGTCATCATCCCGACGGTTGGGGCATTTAACGATCGCCACCCTCACCCAAGATTGCAGGGCCTACCGCTTGGGTTAGCTAATCCCTCACGGGGTCCAGGGACGGAATGACTTGCTCGACGTCCCTGCCATGGATGCAAGGTACTTTATGCATCAGGCCCGGATGATGATATCTACCGCAATTCTAACTCGCCTAGCAAACAAAGAAACAATTCCATAAAATCCAATACGTGCTCAATAAGAATACAACGAGCCTAGCATGATACTACGAAGCAAGGAACAGATACGAGCATGCTAGAAAGGAACAACCTAGCATGGATTAACATGAGAATTAAATCAGGAAATTCATGCTAATGGGGAATTCAGAATAGAATACCTAGCTACACATGTCAATAAACACAAACAAACAATCAATCAGCAATCACATATAATATCGCAGGGTCCACACAACTTCGGTAAGAAATCCTTACCTTGGTCGGGGACGATTACACGAAAACCTAGGCTGCGAACAAACCCGAACTAGCTATCGAGAACCTATCAATCACAACACAATTACACACAAAATTCTAAATTAAATTAAATATAATAAAATAAAATAAATAGGCTCGGCTCGGCTCTCACTCGGCTCGGCGCGGCTCGGCTCGGCTCGGCTCAACTTGGCTCTCACTCGGCTCGGCTCGGCTCTCACTCGGCTCGGCTCGGATCGGCGCGGCTCGGCTCGGCTCGGCAGCAGGACACGCGACACGGCGCTGGGGCGCGGCTTGGTGACACGGCTCGGCGGCACGGCTCGGCGACAGGCGCACGGACACGGCGCTGGGCTGCTTCTGAGCGCGAGCGAAGTGCGAGCTAGGCGATTTCGGCGCGATGGAGGAAAACCTCGAATTGGCGATGGAGAAGACGATTTGGCCGACGATTTAGCGTTGGTTGTCTTCCCTTGGCTAGCTGCACGGAAAACTCACAACAATTTACCTATCTCGGCCATCAATGGTCAAAAGCAGAAACAGGGGAAACGGAATTGGAAGAGAAGAGGAAGAAAAACACTCACCGGCCGCTCGAGGATGGAAATCGACGTCGGAAAGGGAAGGAGACTCGGTCGAATTGGAGCTGGCGAGGGAAGAAATCGCGAGGGAGAAGTGAGTCGGTCGGAGGAATTTCGCGAAGAAGAAAGGAGAAAATGGGGAAGCTTCGGGAGAGCTCTGCCTTTATACCACCACTCAGCACAAACCGGCTTCTATACACGATTGCGCGTTTAGAAGCACAAGAGCGCTCAGTGGCTCGATTGGCAGCGCCTTCTGCCTAGCACGCAACACGTCCTTGGCTCGAATCTCACTCGACGCGCTATTTAATTCCCTATTTATTTTTACCTTTTCCCAAGCCCAAATGTCTTCACCAAAATTCCCGATCCTATTCAAATCGACTCATAATTATTCCGGCAATTAACAATTACTGAACCGGCCTTGCCGACCCGACCAAAATTACCAAAATGCCCCTCAGCCTCCCGGGAAGACCGGGATGAAATTTCCGGGCCGTTACAATTTATCATGGTTCGATTTTCTTTTGTTTTACACTAAATCAATGACCAAATCGATCCAATTGATTTGACAAAAAGTAGAACCAAACCAGAAGGTGAAATTCTTGAATCAATTTTTTTCCTTGTTTTTAAGTGAAGTTGAGAACCGAACCGATTCAATTGATTTATAAAGAAGAGGAACTAAAACAATATCCAATAAAAGACAAAATCATTTACTCAATTTTTCTCGATTCGTTTCCCCTACGGTTTCATTCTTTTATTCTTTTATTTGCTATTTACATCCAACCTCTATTTGAATGTGTTTTTCCTAAAAAGACAAAGCTCAACATTTATAGTTAAATTAAACAAAAATAATGACTAACCAATACCAAAAATGCGGTGACCGTGGATCGAACACGTGACCTTCAGATCTTCAGTCTGACGCTCTCCCAACTGAGCTATCCCCAATTAGTGTTAAAGAAGAATTAGACAATGAATAACAACTCCAACAAACATTTGCAAACTTCAAACATATTTCTACTATTGCAAGTGAGTATTTATCATGGTTCGATTTTCTTTGGTTATACACTAAATCAATAGCCAAATTTATGCAATAAAGTAGAACCAAACAAGAAGGTGAAGTTCTTGAATCAATTTTTTCCTCGTTTTTAAGTGAAATTGAGAACCGAACCGATTCAATTGATTTGGAAAGAAGAGGAACTAAAACAATATCCAATAAAAGACAAAATTATTGACTCAATTTTTCTCGATTCCTTTCCCCTATGGTTTCATTCTTTTATTCTTTTATTTGCTACTTACATCCAATCTCTATTTGAAAGTGTTTTTCAAAAAAAAAAAAAAAAAATCTCAAGATTTATAGTTAAATTAAACAAAAATAATGATTAACCAATAACGGAAGCTCTTCCAACTGAGCTATCCCCGCTTAGTGTTAAAAAATGATTAGGAAATGAGAAACAACTCAAACAAACATTTGCAAACTTCAAACATATTTCTACTATTGCTAGTGATTATTTATCATGGTTCGATTTTCTTTTGTTTTACACTAAAACAATGGACAAATCGATCCAATCGATTTGACAAAAAGTAGAACCGAACCAGAAGGTGAAGTTTTTGAATCAATATTTTCCTCGTTTTTAAGTGAAATTGAGAACCGAACCGATTCAATTAATTTGGAAAGAAGAGGAACTCCAACAATATCCAATAAAAGACAAAATTATTGACTCAATTTTTTTCGATTCATTTCCCATACGGTTTCATCCTTTTATTTGCTATTTACATCCAACCTCTATTTGAATGTGTTTTTCCAAAAAAAATAAATCTCAACATCTATAATTAAATTAAACAAAAATAATGACTAACAAATACCGGAAATGCGGTGAACGTGGATCAAACACGTGACCTTCAGATCTTCAGTCTAACGCTCTCCCAATTGAGCTATCCTCACTTAATGATAAAGAATGATTAAGTAATGAGTAACACGTCAAACAAACATTTGCAAACTTCAAACATATTTCTACTATTGCAAGTGAGTATTTATCATGGTTCGATTTTCTTTGGTTTTACACTAAATCAATAACCAAATCGATACAATAAAGTAGAACCGAACCAGAAGGTGAAATTCTTGAATCAATTTTTTCCTCGTTTTTAAGTGAATTTGAGAACCGAACCGATTCAATTGATTTGGAAAGAAGAGGAACTAAAACAATATCCAATAAAAGCCAAAATTATTGACTCAATTTTTCTCGATTCATTTCCTCTACGGTTTCATTCTTTTATTTGCTAACCAATACCGGAAATGCGGTGAATGTGGATCAAACACGTGACATTCAGATCTTCAGTCTGACGCTCTCCCAACTGAGCTATCCCCGCTTAGTTTTTAAAAAGGATTAGGAAATGTGTAATAACTTAAACAAACATTTGAAAACTTCAAACATATTTCTACTATTGCAAGTGAGTATTTATCATGGTTCGATTTTCTTTGGTTTTACACTAAATCAATAGCCAAATCGGTGCAATAAAGTAAAACCGAACCAGAAGGTGAAGTTCTTTAATCAATTTTTTCCTCGTTTTTAAGTGAAATTGAGAACCGAACCGATTCAATTCATTCGGAAAGAAGAAGAACTCAAACAATATCCAATAAAAGACAAAATTATTGACTCAATTGTTTTCGATTCGTTTCCCCATACGGTTTCATTCTTTTATTTGCTATTTACATCCAACCTCGATTTGAATGTGTTTTTCCAAAAAAAAAAACAAATCTCAACATCTATAATTAAATGAAACAAAAAAAATGACTAACTAATACCGGAAATGCGGTGAACGTGGATCAAACACGTGACCTTCAGATCTTCAGTCTGACGCTCTCCCAACTGAGCTATCACCACTTAGTGTTAAAAAAAGATTAAGAAATGAGTACCACCTCAAACAAACATTTGCAAACTTCAAACATATCTCTACTATTGCAAGTTAGTATTTATCATGTGTCGATTTTCTTTGGTTTTACACTAAATCAATAACCAAATCGATGCAATAAAGTAGAACCGAACCAGAAGGTGAAATTCTTGAATCAATTTTTTCCTCGTTTTTAAGAGAAATTGAGAACCGAACCGATTCAATTGATTTGGAAAGAAGAGGAACTAAAACAATATCCAATAAAAGACAAAATTATTGACTCAATTTTTCTCGATTCATTTCCTCAACAGTTTCATTCTTTTATTTGCTATTTACATCCAACCTCTATTTGAATGTGTTTTTCCAAAAAAAGAACAAATCTCAACATTTATAGTGAAATCAAACAAAAATAATTAGTCATTCACCAATACCGTTTAGTTTTCTCCAAATAAAAAACAATATGACTAATATTATGATAAAAATTTAAACTATTTCAATGGATCCGTTCCGAACAAAAAAAAAAAAAAAAGCGATGAACGTGAATCGAATACGAGACCTTTAGTTTGATCTTCATTCTAACTCTCTCCTCACTTACCTATCCCCATTCGGTGTTAAATAAGGATTAAAAAATAAAAGACAACTCAAACAAACATTTGCAAACTTCAAACATATTTCTACTATTGCGAGTGAGTATTTTTCAGGGTTCGATTTTCTTTGGTTTTACATTAAATTAATAACCAAATCGATCCAATCAATTTGACAAAAAGTAGAATTAAACCAATATTCAATAAAAGGTGGAATTCTTGAATCAATTATTTCCTCGTTTTTAAGTGAAATTGAGAACCGAAGCGATTCAATTGATTTGGAAAGAAGAGGAACTAAAACAATATCCAATAAAAGACAAAAATATTGACTCAATTTTTCTCGATTCATTGCCTTTACGGTTTCATTCTTTTATTTGCTATTTACATCCAACCTCTATTTGAATGTGTTTTTCCAAAAAAAAAAACAAATCTCAACATTTATAATTAAATTAAACAAAAATAATGACTAGCCAATACCGGAAATGTGGTGAACGTGGATCGAACACGTGACCTTCGAATCTTCAGTCTAATGCTCTCCCAACTGAACTATCCCCACTTAGTGTTATAAAAGGATTAGGAAATGAATAACAACTTAAACAAACATTTGCAAACTTCAAACATATTTCTACTATTGCAAGTGAGTATTTATCATGGTTCGATTTTCTATGGTTTTACACTAAATCAATGACCAAATCGGTGCAATAAAGTAGAACCGAACTAGAAGGTGAAGTTCTTGAATCAATTTTTTCCTCGTCTTTAAGTGAAATTGAGAACCGAACCGATTCAATGTGTTTTTCCAAAAAAAAAAAAATAATTCTCAATATTTATAATTAAATTAAACAAAAATAATGACTAACCAATATCAGAAATGCGGTGAACGTGGATCGAACACGTGACCTTCAGATCTTCAATCTGACGCTCTCCCAACTGAGCTATCCCCGCTTAGTGTTAAAGAAAGATTAGGAAATGAAAAACAACTCAAACAAACATTTGCAAACTTCAAACATATTTCTATTATTGCAAGTGAGTATTTATCATGGTTCGATTTTCTTCGGTTTTAGGCTAAATCCATGACCAAATCGATCCAATCGATTTGACAAAAAGTAGAACCGAACCAGAAGGTGAAGTTCTTGAATCAATTTTTTCCTCGTTTTTAAGTTAAATTAAGAACTAAACCGATTCAATTGATTTGGAAAGAAGAGGAACTAAAACAATATCCAATAAAAGATAAAATCATTGACTCAATTTTTCTCGATTCGTTTCCCCTACGGTTTCATTCTTTCATTCTTTTATTTGCTATTTACATCCAACCTCTATTTGAATGTGTTTTTCCAAAAAAAGAACAAATCTCAACATTTATAGTGAAATCAAACAAAAATAATTAGTCATTCACCAATACCGTTTAGTTTTCTCCAAATAAAAAACAATATGACTAATATTATGATAAAAATTTAAACTATTTCAATGGATCAGTTCAGAAAAAAAAGAAAAGAAAAGCGATGAACGTGAATCGAATACGAGACCTTTAGTTTGATCTTCATTCTAACTCTCTCCTCACATACCTATCCCCATTCGGTGTTAAATAAGGATTAGAAAATAAAAGACAACTCAAACAAACATTTGCAAACTTCAAACATATTTCTACTATTGCGAGTGAGTATTTTTCATGGTTCGATTTTCTTTGGTTTTACATTAAATTAATAACCAAATCGATCCAATCAATTTGACAAAAAGTAGAATTAAACCAATATTCAATAAAAGGTGGAATTCTTGAATCAATTATTTCCTCGTTTTTAAGTGAAATTGAGAACCGAAGCGATTCAATTGATTTGGAAAGAAGAGGAACTAAAACAATATCCAATAAAAGACAAAAATATTGACTCAATTTTTCTCGATTCAATGCCTTTACGGTTTCATTCTTTTATTTGCTATTTACATCCAACCTCTATTTGAATGTGTTTTTCCAAAAAAAAAAACAAATCTCAACATTTATAATTAAATTAAACAAAAATAATGACTAGCCAATAACGGAAATGTGGTGAACATGGATCAAACACGTGACCTTCATATCTTCAGTCTGACGCTCTCTCAACTGAGCTATCCCCGCTTAGTGTTATAGAAGGATTAGGAAATGAGTAACAACTTAAACAAACATTTGCAAACTTCAAACATATTTCTACTATTGCAAGTGAGTATTTATCATGGTTCGATTTTCTATGGTTTTACACTAAATCAATAACCAAATCGGTGCAATAAAGTAGAACCGAACCAGAAGGTGAAGTTCTTAAATCAATTTTTTCCTCGTTTTTAAGTGAAATTGAGAACCGAGCCGATTCAATGTGTTTTTCCAAAAAAAAAAAATTCTCAAAATTTATAATTAAATTAAACAAAAATAATGAATAACCAATACCAGAAATGCGGTGAACGTGGATCGAACACGTGACCTTCAGATCTTCAGTCTGACGCTCTCCCAACTGAGCTATCCCCGCTTAGTGTTAATGAAGGATTAGGAAATGAAAATCAAATCAAACAAACATTTGCAAACTTCAAACATATTTCTATTATTGCAAGTGAGTATTTATCATGGTTCGATTTTCTTCGGTTTTACAATAAATCAATGACCAAATCGATCCAATCGATTTGACAAAAAGTAGAACCGAACCAGAAGGTGAAGTTCTTGAATCAATTTTTTCCTCGTTTTTAAGTGAAATTAAGAACTGAAAGGATTCAATTGATTTGGAAATAAGAGGAACTAAAACAATATCCAATAAAAGATAAAATCATTGACTCAATTTTTCTCGATTCGTTTCCCCTACGGTTTCATTCTTTCATTCTTTTATTTGCTATTTACATCCAACCTCTATTTGAATGTGTTTTTCCAAAAAAAAAAAACAAATCTCAACATTTATAGTGAAATCAAACAAAAATAATTAGTCATTCACCAATACCGTTTAGTTTTCTCCAAATAAAAAACAATATGACTAATATTATGATAAAAATTTAAACTATTTCAATGGATCCATTCAGAAAAAAAAGAAAAGAAAAGCGATGAACGTGAATCGAATACGAGACCTTTAGTTTGATCTTCAGTCTAACTCTCTCCTCACTTACCTATCCCCATTTGGTGTTAAATAAGGATTAGAAAATAAAAGACAACTCAAACAAACATTTGCAAACTTCAAACATATTTCTACTATTATGAGTGAGTATTTTTCATGGTTCGATTTTCTTTGGTTTTACATTAAATTAATAACCAAATCGATCCAATCAATTTGACAAAAAGTAGAATTGAACCAATATTCAATAAAAGTTGGAATTCTTGAATCAATTTTTTCCTCGTTTTTAAATGAAATTGAGAACCGAACCGATTCAATTGATTTGGAAAGAAGAGGAACTAAAACAATATCCAATAAAAGACAAAATTATTGACTCAATTTTTCTCGATTCATTTCTTCTACGGTTTCATTCTTTTATTTGCTATTTGCATCCAACCTCTATTTGAATGTGTTTTTCCAAAAAAAAAAACAAATCTCAACATTTATAATTAAATTAAACAAAAATAATGACTAGCCAATACCGGAAATGTAATGAACGTGGATCGAACACGTGACCTTCAGATCTTCAGTCTGACGCTCTCCCAACTAAGCTATCCCCACTTAGTGTTATAGAAGGATTAGGAAATGAGTAACAACGTAAACATACATTTGCAAACTTCAAACATATTTCTACTATTGCAAGTGAGTATTTATCATGGTTCGATTTTCTATGGTTTTACACTAAATCAATAACCAAATCGGTGCAATAAAGTAGAACCGAACCAGAAGGTGAAGTTCTTGAATCAATGTTTTCCTCGTTTTTAAGTGAAATTGAGAACCGAATCGATTCAATGTGTTTTTCCAAACAAAAAAAAAATCTCAAAATTTATAATTAAATTAAACAAAAATAATGACTAACCAAAACCGAAAATGCGGTGAACGTGGATCGAACACGTGACCTTCAGATCTTCAGTCTGACGCTCTCCCAACTGAGCTATCCCCGCTTAGTGTTAATGAAGGATTAGGAAATGAAAAACAAATCAAACAAACATTTGCAAACTTCAAACATATTTCTATTATTGCAAGTGAGTATTTATCATGGTTCGATTTTCTTCGGTTTTACAATAAATCAATGACCAAATCGATCCAATCGATTTGACAAAAAGTAGAACCGAACCAGAAGGTGAAGTTCTTGAATCAATTTTTTCCTCGTTTTTAAGTGAAATTAAGAACTGAAAGGATTCAATTGATTTGGAAATAAGAGGAACTAAAACAATATCCAATAAAAGATAAAATCATTGACTCAATTTTTCTCGATTCGTTTCCCCTACGGTTTCATTCTTTCATTCTTTCATTTGCTATTTACATCCAACCTCTATTTGAATGTGTTTTTCCAAAAAAAAAAAACAAATCTCAACATTTATAGTGAAATCAAACAAAAATAATTAGTCATTCACCAATACCGTTTAGTTTTCTCCAAATAAAAAACAATATGACTAATATTATGAAAAAAATTTAAACTATTTCAATGGATCCATTCAGAAAAAAAAGAAAAGAAAAGCGATGAACGTGAATCGAATACGAGACCTTTAGTTTGATCTTCAGTCTAACTCTCTCCTCACTTACCTATCCCCATTTGGTGTTAAATAAGGATTAGAAAATAAAAGACAACTCAAACAAACATTTGCAAACTTCAAACATATTTCTACTATTGCGAGTGAGTATTTTTCATGGTTCGATTTTCTTTGGTTTTACATTAAATTAATAACCAAATCGATCCAATCAATTTGACAAAAAGTAGAATTGAACCAATATTCAATAAAAGTTGGAATTCTTGAATCAATTTTTTCCTCGTTTTTAAATGAAATTGAGAACCGAACCGATTCAATTGATTTGGAAAGAAGAGGAACTAAAACAATATCCAATAAAAGACAAAATTATTGACTCAATTTTTCTCGATTCATTTCCTCTACGGTT
This sequence comes from Sicyos edulis, assembly GCA_036507275.1. Classification (NCBI taxonomy): domain Eukaryota; kingdom Viridiplantae; phylum Streptophyta; class Magnoliopsida; order Cucurbitales; family Cucurbitaceae; genus Sicyos; species Sicyos edulis. Next base: position 6,517,284 of record CM071855.1, on the reverse strand, counting down.
TCATTCTTTTATTTGCTATTTGCATCCAACCTCTATTTGAATGTGTTTTTCCAAAAAAAAAAACAAATCTCAACATTTATAATTAAATTAAACAAAAATAATGACTAGCCAATACCGGAAATGTAATGAACGTGGATCGAACACGTGACCTTGGATCTTGACCGACGCTCTCCCAACTAAGCTATCCCCACTTAGTGTTATAGAAGGATTAGGAAATGAGTAACAACTTAAACATACATTTGCAAACTTCAAACATATTTCTACTATTGCAAGTGAGTATTTATCATGGTTCGATTTTCTATGGTTTTACACTAAATCAATAACCAAATCGGTGCAATAAAGTAGAACCGAACCAGAAGGTGAAGTTCTTGAATCAATTTTTTCCTCTTTTTTAAGTGAAATTGAGCACCGAATCGATTCAATGTGTTTTTCCAAACAAAAAAAAAATCTCAAAATTTATAATTAAATTAAACAAAAATAATGACTAACCAAAACCGAAAATGAGGTGAACGTGGATCGAACACGTGACCTTCAGATCTTCAGTCTGACGCTCTCCCAACTGAGCTATCCCCGCTTAGTGTTAATGAAGGATTAGGAAATGAAAAACAACTCAAACAAACATTTGCAAACTTCAAACATATTTCTATTATTGCAAGTGAGTATTTATCATGGTTCGATTTTCTTCGGTTTTACACTAAATCAATGACAAAATCGATCCAATCGATTTGGCAAAAAGTAGAACAGAACCAGAAGGTGAAGTTCTTGAATCAATTTTTTCCTCGTTTTTAAGTGAAATTAAGAACTGAACCGATTCAATTGATTTGGAAATAAGAGGAACTAAAACAATATCCAATAAAAGATAAAATCATTGACTCAATTTTTCTCGATTCGTTTCCCCTACGGTTTCATTCTTTCATTCTTTTATTTGCTATTTACATCGAACCTCTATTTGAATGTGTTTTTCCAAAAAAAAAAAATCTCAAAATTTATAGTGAAATCAAACAAAAATAATTAGTCATTCACCAATACCGTTTAGTTTTCTCCAAATAAAAAACGATATGACTAATATTATGATAAAAATTTAAACTATTTCAATGGATCCATTCAGAAAAAAAAGAAAAGAAAAGCGATGAACGTGAATCGAATACGAGACCTTTAGTTTGATCTTCAGTCTAACTCTCTCCTCACTTACCTATCCCCATTTGGTGTTAAATAAGGATTAGAAAATAAAAGACAACTCAAACAAACATTTGCAAACTTCAAACATATTTCTACTATTGCGAGTGAGTATTTTTCATGGTTCGATTTTCTTTGGTTTTACATTAAATTAATAACCAAATCGATCCAATCAATTTGACAAAAAGTAGAATTGAACCAATATTCAATAAAAGTTGGAATTCTTGAATCAATTTTTTCCTCGTTTTTAAATGAAATTGAGAACCGAACCGATTCAATTGATTTGGAAAGAAGAGGAACTAAAACAATATCCAATAAAAGACAAAATTATTGACTCAATTTTTCTCGATTCATTTCCTCTACGTTTTCATTCTTTTATTTGCTATTTGCATCCAACCTCTATTTGAACGTGTTTTTCCAAAAAAAAAAACAAATCTCAACATTTATAATTAAATTAAACAAAAATAATGACTAGCCAATACCAGAAATGTAATGAACGTGGATCGAACACGTGACCTTCAGATCTTCAGTCTGACGCTCTCCCAACTAAGCTATCCCCACTTAGTGTTATAGAAGGATTAGGAAATGAGTAACAACTTAAACATACATTTGCAAACTTCAAACATATTTCTACTATTGCAAGTGAGTATTTATCATGGTTCGATTTTCTATGGTTTTACACTAAATCAATAACCAAATCGGTGCAATAAAGTAGAACCGAACCGAAGGTGAAGTTCTTGAATCAATTTTCCTCTTTTTAAGTGAAATTGAGAACCGAATCGATTCAATGTGTTTTTCCAAACAAAAAAAAAATCTCAAAATTTATAATTAAATTAAACAAAAATAATGACTAATCAAAACCGAAAATGCGGTGAACGTGGATCGAACACGTGACCTTCAGATCTTCAGTCTGACGCTCTCCCAACTGAGCTATCCCCGCTTAGTGTTAATGAAGGATTAGGAAATGAAAAACAACTCAAACAAACATTTGCAAACTTCAAACATATTTCTATTATTGCAAGTGAGTATTTATCATGGTTCGATTTTCTTCGGTTTTACACTAAATCAATGACAAAATCGATCCAATCGATTTGGCAAAAAGTAGAACAGAACCAGAAGGTGAAGTTCTTGAATCAATTTTTTCCTCGTTTTTAAGTGAAATTAAGAACTGAACCGATTCAATTGATTTGGAAATAAGAGGAACTAAAACAATATCCAATAAAAGATAAAATCATTGACTCAATTTTTCTCGATTCGTTTCCCCTACGGTTTCATTCTTTCATTCTTTTATTTTCTATTTACATCGAACCTCTATTTGAATGTGTTTTTCCAAAAAAAAAAAAAATCTCAAAATTTATAGTGAAATCAAACAAAAATAATTAGTCATTCACCAATACCGTTTAGTTTTCTCCAAATAAAAAACGATATGACTAATATTATGATAAAAATTTAAACTATTTCAATGGATCCATTCAGAAAAAAAAGAAAAGAAAAGCGATGAACGTGAATCGAATACGAGACCTTTAGTTTGATCTTCAGTCTAACTCTCTCCTCACTTACCTATCCCCATTTGGTGTTAAATAAGGATTAGAAAATAAAAGACAACTCAAACAAACATTTGCAAACTTCAAACATATTTCTACTATTGCGAGTGAGTATTTTTCATGGTTCGATTTTCTTTGGTTTTACATTAAATTAATAACCAAATCGATCCAATCAATTTGACAAAAAGTAGAATTGAACCAATATTCAATAAAAGTTGGAATTCTTGAATCAATTTTTTCCTCGTTTTTAAATGAAATTGAGAACCGAACCGATTCAATTGATTTGGAAAGAAGAGGAACTAAAACAATATCCAATAAAAGACAAAATTATTGACTCAATTTTTCTCGATTCATTTCCTCTACGTTTTCATTCTTTTATTTGCTATTTGCATCCAACCTCTATTTGAACGTGTTTTTCCAAAAAAAAAAAACAAATCTCAACATTTATAATTAAATTAAACAAAAATAATGACTAGCCAATACCGGAAATGTAATGAACGTGGATCGAACACGTGACCTTCAGATCTTCAGTCTGACGCTCTCCCAACTAAGCTATCCCCACTTAGTGTTATAGAAGGATTAGGAAATGAGTAACAACTTAAACATACATTTGCAAACTTCAAACATATTTCTACTATTGCAAGTGAGTATTTATCATGGTTCGATTTTCTATGGTTTTACACTAAATCAATAACCAAATCGGTGCAATAAAGTAGAACCGAACCAGAAGGTGAAGTTCTTGAATCAATTTTTTCCTCTTTTTTAAGTGAAATTGAGAACCGAATCGATTCAATGTGTTTTTCCAAACAAAAAAAAAATCTCAAAATTTATAATTAAATTAAACAAAAATAATGACTAATCAAAACCGAAAATGCGGTGAACGTGGATCGAACACGTGACCTTCAGATCTTCAGTCTGACGCTCTCCCAACTGAGCTATCCCCGCTTAGTGTTAATGAAGGATTAGGAAATGAAAAACAACTCAAACAAACATTTGCAAACTTCAAACATATTTCTATTATTGCAAGTGAGTATTTATCATGGTTCGATTTTCTTCGGTTTTACACTAAATCAATGACAAAATCGATCCAATCGATTTGGCAAAAAGTAGAACAGAACCAGAAGGTGAAGTTCTTGAATCAATTTTTTCCTCGTTTTTAAGTGAAATTAAGAACTGAACCGATTCAATTGATTTGGAAATAAGAGGAACTAAAACAATATCCAATAAAAGATAAAATCATTGACTCAATTTTTCTCGATTCGTTTCCCCTACGGTTTCATTCTTTCATTCTTTTATTTTCTATTTACATCGAACCTCTATTTGAATGTGTTTTTCCAAAAAAAAAAAAAATCTCAAAATTTATAGTGAAATCAAACAAAAATAATTAGTCATTCACCAATACCGTTTAGTTTTCTCCAAATAAAAAACGATATGACTAATATTATGATAAAAATTTAAACTATTTCAATGGATCCATTCAGGAAAAAAAGAAAAGAAAAGCGATGAACGTGAATCGAATACGAGACCTTTAGTTTGATCTTGACTAACTCTCTCCTCACTTACCTATCCCCATTTGGTGTTAAATAAGGATTAGAAAATAAAAGACAACTCAAACAAACATTTGCAAACTTCAAACATATTTCTACTATTGCGAGTGAGTATTTTTCATGGTTCGATTTTCTTTGGTTTTACATTAAATTAATAACCAAATCGATCCAATCAATTTGACAAAAAGTAGAATTGAACCAATATTCAATAAAAGTAGGAATTCTTGAATCAATTTTTTCCTCGTTTTTAAATGAAATTGAGAACCGAACCGATTCAATTGATTTGGAAAGAAGAGGAACTAAAACAATATCCAATAAAAGACAAAATTATTGACTCAATTTTTCTCGATTCATTTCCTCTACGTTTTCATTCTTTTATTTGCTATTTGCATCCAACCTCTATTTGAACGTGTTTTTCCAAAAAAAAAAAACAAATCTCAACATTTATAATTAAATTAAACAAAAATAATGACTAGCCAATACCGAAAATGTAATGAACGTGGATCGAACACGTGACCTTCAGATCTTCAGTCTGACGCTCTCCCAACTAAGCTATCCCCACTTAGTGTTATAGAAGGATTAGGAAATGAGTAACAACTTAAACATACATTTGCAAACTTCAAACATATTTCTACTATTGCAAGTGAGTATTTATCATGGTTCGATTTTCTATGGTTTTACACTAAATCAATAACCAAATCGGTGCAATAAAGTAGAACCGAACCAGAAGGTGAAGTTCTTGAATCAATTTTTTCCTCGTTTTTAAGTGAAATTGAGAACCGAATCGATTCAATGTGTTTTTCCAAACAAAAAAAAAATCTCAAAATTTATAATTAAATTAAACAAAAATAATGACTAATCAAAACCGAAAATGCGGTGAACGTGGATCGAACACGTGACCTTCAGATCTTCAGTCTGACGTTCTCCCAACTGAGCTATCCCCGCTTAGTGTTAATGAAGGATTAGGAAATGAAAAACAACTCAAACAAACATTTGCAAACTTCAAACATATTTCTATTATTGCAAGTGAGTATTTATCATGGTTCGATTTTCTTCGGTTTTACACTAAATCAATGACCAAATCGATCCAATCGATTTCACAAAAAGTAGAACCGAACCAGAAGGTGAAGTTCTTGAATCAATTTTTTCCTCGTTTTTAAGTGAAATTAAGAACTGAACCGATTCAATTAATTTGGAAAGAAGGGGAACTAAAACAATATCCAATAAAAGATAAAATCATTGACTCAATTTTTCTCGATTCGTTTCCTCTACGGTTTCATTCTTTCATTCTTTTATTTGCTATTTACATCCAACCTCTATTTGAATGTGTTTTTCCAAAAAAAAAAAAAACAAATCTCAACATTTATAGTGAAATCAAACAAAAATAATTAGTCATTCACCAATACCGTTTAGTTTTCTCCAAATAAAAAACGATATGACTAATATTATGATAAAAATTTAAACTATTTCAATGGATCCGTTCAGAAAAAAAAGAAAAGAAAAGCGATGAAAGTGAATCGAATACGAGACCTTTAGTTTGATCTTCAGTCTAACTCTCTCCTCACTTACCTATCCCCATTTGGTGTTAAATAAGGATTAGAAAATAAAAGACAACTCAAACAAACATTTGCAAACTTCAAACATATTTCTACTATTGCGAGTGAGTATTTTTCATGGTTCGATTTTCTTTGGTTTTACATTAAATTAATAACCAAATCGATCCAATCAATTTGACAAAAAGTAGAATTGAACCAATATTCAATAAAAGGTGGAATTCTTGAATCAATTTTTTCCTCGTTTTTAAGTGAAATTGAGAACCGAAGCGATTCAATTGATTTGGAAAGAAGAGAAACTAAAACAATATCCAATAAAAGACAAAATTATTGACTCAATTTTTCTCGATTCATTTCCTCTACGGTTTCATTCTTTTATTTGCTATTTACATCCAACCTCTATTTGAATGTGTTTTTCCAAAACAAAAACAAATCTCAACATTTATAATTAAATTAAACAAAAATAATGACTAGCCAATACCGGAAATGTGGTGAACGTGGATCGAACACGTGACCTTCAGATCTTCAGTCTGACGCTCTCCCAACTGAGCTATCCCCGCTTAGTGTTATAGAAGGATTAGGAAATGCGTAACAACTTAAACAAACATTTGCAAACTTCAAACATATTTCTACTATTGCAAGTGAGTATTTATCATGGTTCGATTTTCTATGGTTTTACACTAAATCAATAACCAAATCGGTGCAATAAAGTAGAACCGAGCCAGAAGGTGAAGTTCTTGAATCAATTTTTTCCTCGTTTTTAAGTGAAATTGAGAACCGAATCGATTCAATGTGTTTTTTCAAAAAAAAAAAATCTCAAAATTTATAATTAAATTAAACAAAAATAATGACTAACCAATACCGAAAATGCGGTAAACGTGGATCAAACACGTGACCTTGGATCTTGACCGACGCTCTCCGATCGAGCTATCCCCGCTTAGTGTTAATGAAGGATTAGGAAATGAAAAACAACTCAAACAAACATTTGCAAACTTCAAACATATTTCTATTATTGCAAGTGAGTATTTATCATGGTTCGATTTTCTTCGGTTTTACACTAAATCAATGACCAAATCGATCCAATCGATTTGGCAAAAAGTAGAACCGAACCAGAAGGTGAAGTTCTTGAATCAATTTTTTCCTCGCTTTTAAGTGAAATTAAGAACTGAACCGGTTCAATTGATTTTTAAAGAAGAGGAACTAAAACAATATCCAATAAAAGATACAATCATTGACTCAATTTTTCTCGATTTGTTTCCCCTACGGTTTCATTCTTTCATTCATTTATTTGCTATTTACATCCAACCTCTATTTGAATGTGTTTTTCCAAAAAAAAAAAAAAACAAATCTCAACATTTATAGTGAAATCAAACAAAAATAATTAGTCATTCACCAATACCGTTTAGTTTTCTCCAAATAAAAAACGATATGACTAATATTATGATGAAAATTTAAACTATTTCAATGGATCCGTTCAGAAAAAAAGAAAAGAAAAGCGATGAACGTGAATCGAATACGAGACCTTTAGTTTGATCTTCAGTCTAACTCTCTCCTCACTTACCTATCCCCATTTGGTGTTAAATAAGGATTAGAAAATAAAAGACAACTCAAACAAACATTTGCAAACTTCAAACATATTTCTACTATTGCGAGTGAGTATTTTTCATGGTTCGATTTTCTTTGGTTTTACATTAAATTAATAACCAAATCGATCCAATCAATTTGACAAAAAGTAGAATTGAACCAATATTCAATAAAAGGTGGAATTCTTGAATCAATGTTTTCCTCGTTTTTAAGTGAAATTGAGAACCGAACCGATTCAATTGATTTGGAAAGAAGAGGAACTAAAACAATATCCAAAAAAAGATAAAATTATTGACTCAATTTTTCTCGATTCATTTCCTCTACGGTTTCATTCTTTTATTTTCTATTTACATCCAACCTCTATTTGAATGTGTTTTTCCAAAAAAAAAAACAAATCTCAACATTTATAATTAAATTAAACAAAAATAATGACTAGCCAATACCGAAAATGTGGTTAACGTGGATCGAACACGTGACCTTCAGATCTTCAGTCTGACGCTCTCCCAACTAAGCTATCCCCGCTTAGTGTTATAGAAGGATTAGGAAATGAATAACAACTTAAACAAACATTTGCAAACTTCAAACATATTTCTACTATTGCAAGTGAGTATTTATCGTGGTTCGATTTTCTATGGTTTTACACTAAATCAATAACCAAATCGGTGCAATAAAGTAGAACCGAACCAGAAGGTGAAGTTCTTGAATCAAATTTTTCCTCGTTTTTAAGTGAAATTGAGAACCGAACCGATTCAATGTGTTTTTCCAATAAAAAAACAATTCTCAAAATTTATAATTAAATTAAACAAAAATGATGACTAACCAATACCGGAAATGCGGTGAACGTGGATCGAACACGTGACCTTCAAATCTTCAGTCTGACACTCTCCCAACTGAGCTATCCCCGCTTAGTGTTAATGAAGGATTAGGAAATGAAAAACAACTCAAACAAACATTTGCAAACTTCAAACATATTTCTATTATTGCAAGTGAGTATTTATCATGGTTCGATTTTCTTCGGTTTTACACTAAATCAATGACCAAATCGATGCAATCGATTTGACAAAAAGTAGAACCGAACCAGAAGGTGAAGTTCTTGAATCAATTTTTTCCTCGTTTTTAAGTGAAATTAAGAACTGAACCGGTTCAATTGATTTGGAAAGAAGGGGAAATAAAACAATATCCAATAAAAGATAAAATCATTGACTCAATTTTTCTCGATTCGTTTCCCCTACGGTTTCATTCTTTCATTCTTTTATTTGCTATTTACATCCAACCTCTATTTGAATGTGTTTTTCCAAAAAAAAAAAAAACAAATCTCAACATTTATAGTGAAATCAAACAAAAATAATTAGTCATTCACCAATACCGTTTAGTTTTCTCCAAATAAAAAACAATATGACTAATATTATGATAAAAATTTAAACTATTTCAATGTATCCGTTCAGAAAAGAAAAGAAAAGAAAAGCTATGAACGTGAATCGAATACGAGACCTTTAGTTTGATCTTCAGTCTAACTCTCTCCTCACTTACCTATCCCCATTTGGTGTTAAATAAGGATTAGAAAATAAAAGACAACTCAAACAAACATTTGCAAACTTCAAACATATTTCTACTATTGCGAGTGAGTATTTTTCATGGTTCGATTTTCTTTGGTTTTACATTAAATTAATAACCAAATCGATCCAATCAATTTGACAAAAAGTAGAATTGAACCAATATTCAATAAAAGGTGGAATTCTTGGATCAATTGTTTCCTAGTTTTTAAGTGAAATTGAGAACCGAACCGATTCAATTGATTTGGACAAAAGTGGAACTAAACCAATATCCAATAAAAGACAAAATCATTGGCTCAATTTTTCTCGATTCGTTTCCCGTACAGTTTCAAAGAAAAATCTTAACATTTATAGTTAAATTAAACAAAAATAATTAGTCATTCACCAGTACCGTTTAGTTTTGTCCAAATAAAAAACGATATGACCAATATTAAATTCAAACTATTCCATTGGATCCATTTAGAAAAATAATTGTGATCTTCAGATGCTCTCTCAACTGGGCTATCTCTGCTTGATGTTAAAGAAAATTTCAACTTTAAAAACTATAAATAAAAGTCATGATTTGCCAACACTATAGGAAAAAAGGTCTTAGGCGACGTTTTATTAACGTTGGAAAAGAAAACGTCGCTTAAAATATAGCTTGGGCGACGTTTTTCTGAATATGATTTAGGGTTTTTGCTCTGTGGTTGTGATATGATTTATGGGTTTTTTTTTCCATTGATTGGAGAAATTATACTTTCTGGTTGCAATAGTTGTAGAACATTGATTACTCAATAAGATTAGCATTCCCCTGTCTGTGTTTGATGATGCCTGAACACATCATTGATGATGTGTTACGCCACAATGGTCCCGCTCTTGCAACCTTCACCAATCGCCCGCTTAAGCGAAAGCTTTCGTCAATTTCGAGCGGTTCGGGAGCTAAATCTAGGGATTGTTGTGGAAAATCTGTGGAAGGGAAGGATGGAGATTCCAAATTCCCCAAGCATGAGTATTGTAATCAACTCTGTAACAAAGTGGCTCTTCCTAGGTTTGGTAAGGGGCTGGAATCGGATTGCGCGTCTGCTTCGCCCGTGCAGCGTGATTTGTTGAATGATGAAGCACATTTTATGCAAGATGATAAACAAAGGATTATAGATTGTGAAGCTTTAGAAGATTCTTGCTTTCCCATTTCTGCAGTGCCTACTTGTCCTGAGGATGACTTGAAAGATTGCCCAGAAATTGTGCAATACAATGTTGTCGATGAAGAAGTAGTTGATCACGATTTGAGGAACGACGAAAAGGATATTGGATTTGGTTGAGTGGGCACAAGTAACCATGATTCCACTGAGTTGTCGAGGTTACCTACATATGAGGGTTCCAAGTCTGCGACACTGGAATGGTGGTCAAGGGTTATGACTGATCATTGTGCTAATTTAGACATTTATGGAGACTTGCTTAAAACATGTTCATGTTTGTGCTTGAAAGGTAATTAGAATGTAAGTTGTTCAGTTATGTATATAATTATAGGGTTTTAAGAATTCGTGTCCAGAAAAAAGCTAAATTGATATGCTTTTGTAATTAGCATCATACATTTGGTTGGGCCTCCATTACCAGGACATTAAAGGACGGATTTCAGGTAAATCTATTCTTCCTTGTTTAGTAACCATACCATGCTTCTTGGGTTATTTCCTCTTATTTAATAATGAAATTTTATTTTTTCAGTTAGCACTTATGAAAAGCCAGAAAGATACAAGCATTTTGGCTCAGAAATACAGCAAAGAGAAAGAGACTTATCATGATCATGGAAAATCTTCTGGATCAAAGCTAGAATTTGATGTTTGTGGTCAGTGGATGTCACTATTCCGTCATATGGAAGATATGTTTGCTCCAGAAGGCAGCCAACTTGTAAGTGTGAATTATGAAACTTATATGAAATCTATTTCCCAATAGAAAAGTGGACCTTTGAACTATGATCTTTTCAAGTAATCTTTTTATGAATATACCAAGTTATTGTTTTTCCCTTAAAATAAACAATTTAGGGGCGTTTGAGGCAAGGAAAATGAGAATGATTGTCAGACAATAATTTCCTTGCCCATAAGGCTATTGCCAATTATACCTCTCATAATCAATATTCCTTTTTTCATAATCAATATTCATTCTCCAATCATCTCATTCCCCATGATCACTTTTAAATCTCCAATATTCATTATTTTGCTACCTATAATCATTCCATGCATCAAAACACAATTATTCCTTGTGTCCTATCATTCTATTCACCACAAACATAGATAATTGTTTTACCTGTTAATTATTTTTCTTGTACTCTCCTCCTCATTTGCATTGCCCCATGACCATTCTTATTCTCCTTGCATCAAAGGTCTCTTTGGAGAGAAAGAATTGTTTCGGAGGAATCCACTAGCATAGGCTTCAAAGTATAGGTTAGTTAGCATAATTAAATTTACTCCAACATGTAAGTTTAAATTTTTGGGTTGATTAGTGATTTAATTTAATTTTACATGAATCAGAGTAGGATGTCTTAAGTTCAAGTCTAGTCATTTTCTTTCCTAATTAAAATTGAATTCCACTTGTAGAGTATTTCTCAAATTTCAAATCCCACAAGCGAAGAAAAGTGTTAATTGACATAATTAAATTTACTCCAATTCATACGTTTAATTTTTTGCCTTTAACATAATTTAACACTATTTTAAATTTGTGTGTATATTTCTCCAATTCCATCTACTTGTTAAACCTTGGAAAGACTTAACTATATGGTAAATCTTGTTTTTCTGCTCTACAACAAACTAGTTTTGTTGCCCTAAAAGATCTGAGGGAGGAACGCAAGATGAATTTGGAGATGCTCAATGGCATGCCTATGGAGAACCAATAGCATGTTTTTTTTCTCCCTCTCATTCTAGTGGTCGTTTGCCGTGTGGATAGTCACTTATGCTGTCAATATTTGTGCTTCTTCTCGCTATGGATAGGGTAGCTGTATTATAAATTTGGAATACATTTTAAACCATCAATTCTATTTCTAAGTAATATATATCCTCATCTTTGCTACTCGGCTTTAATGATTTTATACAGTTTTGGTGATATTTTAAGGAATATCGGGAGGAAAAGAATGAGAATGAGAATGATTATGGGAAAATGAAAATAGGAACGAGAATGATATTTTATGTTTTGGGTGATGGGAAAGATTATGAGGAAGATTATGATAGAATCTATAACACTATTTTATTAAACTACGATAATTCTCTCGAGAGGATCTCTCAAAGAGCCAGAGTATATAAACGACAACTCAATGAATAATCAATAGTGACCTATCATATCCTATTTATAGTAAACCTAGGAAATAACCTAATTTGGTAATAAACTTTATTAAGGCCCAAGAGCCCAAGACAATTAAACTAACAATTAATTATTAATAATAATAAATATTAAATGACTAAATCCATGGCTCGAGTAAACCTTCAAAGGACTCGGGATCGTATTAATACTTTCCCCCCAAAGAGCCACCTTGTCCTCAAGGTGAAAGTCAGGAAATTGCAGCTCTAAATCAGTAGCGGACTCCCATGTAGCATCGTCTAGAGTGGAGCCCTCCCACTGAATAAGAACCTGGCGCAAACCCCCCCTCAAGTGGGTCCTCCCTTAATCCCAAAACAGCCTTAGGGCAAACTACGGTGCATAAATCTTCCGTCACCATGGCTGGAGTGGCCAGAACGAGTACTGAGGAACCCACCGCCTTTCGCAGGACAGACACATGAAAAACCGGGTGAATCTTTACAGATGGAGGCAACTCTAGGATATACGCAATTAGCCCAACCCGTGCTAGAACACGATACTGCCCAATAAATCTTGGTGCTAACTTGGGATGTTAAAATTTTGCCAAGGAAGACTGATGGTAAGGTTTGAGCTTAATATAAACCAAGTCATCGACTGCAAACTGAACATCTCGGCGATTTGCATTTGCGCGATCCGCATAAACTGTTGTGCACACATCAAATTAGCCTTCAGAGACTCCAAAATACGATCTCATTCTAACATCAAGGAGTCCACAACAGCAATTGGACTAGCCCAGAAATCATAACCCAAAATCGTTGGCAGAGGGCGGCCGTAAACATTCGCAAAGGGCGTCATGCCAGTGGACGAGTGAAACGATGTATAAAGCTAAACTCGGCCCAAGACAACCACTAATACCATGCCTTGGGTTGAGTCATCACAAAACATCGTAGGTAAGATTTCAAACAGCGATTGACGACCTCAGTTTGGCCATCCGTTTAGAGATGGTATGTAGTACTGCTGCGAAGCTTCATCCCAGAAGCCTTAAACATTTCCTCCCAAAGCAGGCTGGTAAAGATTTTATCGCGATCAGAAACAATACTCTTAGGGATCCCATGCAGGCGAACCACCTCTTTTATAAAAACTTTAGACACCGTCAACGAAGTAAAAGGGTGTCGTAGGGGAATGAAGTGTGCATATTTAGAGAGTCTGTCAACCACCACTAGAATAGTGTCGTAACCCTCTGAACGATGTAGACCTTCAACAAAGTCCATGGAGATGTCCTCCCAAATTCGCTCTGGAATCGGTAACGGCTGTAACAACTCGACTGAGGATAATGACAGGTGTTTGGCTTGCACACAGATTGAACATTCTGCCACAAACGCGTGAACACGAGCCTTCATTTCTTGCCAATAAACTTCCTTGCAAGCCGCTGATACATTTTTAATACTCTGAAATTCCCACCAATAGCTCCCCCATAAAATTCTAACAATAAGAGAGGAATTGTCGGGGAAGTCGGTGGCAACACAAGTCTGCCTTGGTAAAGCAACACATCGCCCACAACTGAATACCCAGGTGAACCCACCTCACCTGCTTTCAAAGCCGTAATAATAGGTAATAATTTCTCATCTTCCTTAACCTGCTGTGTTAATGCCGGCCACGAAGCTCAACATACCCAACTCACAGGTCGTGGGCATCCGAGAAAGAGTATCAGCTGCTCAATTATCGAGACCCTTCTTGTACTCAATACTGAAGTCATACCCCATAAATTTTGCAATCCAACGCTGATAATCACCATCCACTTCACGCTGCTCTAGTAAAAACTTAAAGCTTTTCTGGTCAGTTCGTACAACAAAATGGTGTCCCAAAAGGTAATCCATCCAACGCTGAACGACGAAAATAATTTCCATCAACTCCCGCTCATAGACAGGCTTCACGCGGTGAGTGATTGGCAAGGCCTTACTAAAGTATGCCAAGGGTTGCCCTTGTTGCATTAATACAGCGCCCACACCAATCCCTAAAGCGTCGGTTTCCACCACAAACAATTGGTCAAGATTCAGTAATCAGAGGATTGGAACACTACTCATGGCATGTTTCATTCTCTAAAAACAGTCTTCTGCAGCTGACCCCCACTCAAATTTTCCCTTCTTCAGCAGCTGCGTCAAAGGAAAAGCCATAGACCCATAATTGGCTACAAATCGACTGTAGTATCCCGTTAGACCTAGGAATCCCTATAAATACTTAATATTTCTAAGGCTCGGACAACCAACCATTGCTTCAATCTTTGCCGGGTCAGCTGACACGCCTTCTACCGAAATGAAATGCCCAAGATACTCGAAATGGTGTAACCCAAACTTGCATTTCTTGGCATTGGCTACAAAGGAATGTTTTAGTAAAACTTCAAAAACTTGAGCCAGGTGCTCTCTATGTTCCTGAATGTTCGTGCTATAAATGAGGATATCATAAAAGAAAACCAATACAAATTTACGCAAATATGGCCGCAAAATATCATTCATCACTGATTGGAAAGTTGTTGGGGCATTTTTCAATCCGAAAGGCATGACCACAAATTCATAGTGGCCCTCATGAGTTCAGAATGTTGTTTTGTGCACATCTGACGGCATAACACGAATCTGATGGTAACCAGCCTTCAGATCAATTTTGGAGAAAACCGTCGCTCCATGAAGTTCATCCATAAGCCCATCGACCAAGGAAATGGGGTACTTATCCAGTACTGTAGCTTGATTCAAAGCCTTGTAGTCAACACAAAAATGCCAATTTCCATCCTTCTTCCTTACCAGCAGCATAGGGCTCGAAAACGAGCTCGTACTAGGGCGAATTATCCCTGCCAACAACATTTCACTTACCAACCTTTCAATCTCATTTTTTTGGTACTATGGATAACGGTACCGTCGCACATTCACTAAATCCTTCCCCGCGATCAAGTCAATAGAATGGTCGCAGTTCCTTGGCGGTGGTAAATCTGTCAAAGACTCAAAAGCAGGTGAACAAGATTCAATCAAGGAATGAAGTTCACGGGGTACCTGGGTTAAGTCGGGAAGAATGTTCGTATGAACATCATTGGAAACTGAGGCATCAATCATATTCAATTTCACCAAGAGTCCCTGATCCTCGGGTCGTAATGATTTCATCATGGACTTCAAAGAAACTTGAGCCTTAACCAGCCGTGGATCCCCCTATAATTCGGCTTCCCACGATCCCAACACAAATCGCATTTGCAACGAGCGGAAATTAAATTAAATTTTCCCCAAAGTCTCCAACCAAGCCACTCCTAGAATCACATCGGCACTCCCGAGAGGTAAAGGTAGGAAATCATTTACTATTTTTAGCTCGGCCAAATGAAGTTCTACATTTTTGCATATTCCAGCTGCCCGCACTGACCTGTCGATCCCCAACATAATACCATAATCATTCGAAGGCTCCACCAGAAGGTTCAACTTAGCCACAATCACATCAGATATGAAATTATGTGTGGCCCCACTATCGATAAGAACCACTACCTTAAGACCCTGGATCAATCCTGTGACTTTCAAAGTTTTTGGTGAGCTTAACCCGGCCATCGAATTTAAAGACAGCGCTGCTAAGTCTTGTGCTTCCTCTATGTCACTAATATTCTCATCACTGTCGTTTTCATAGGCTGCCCCTTCAGTAATCACATCCCCTACGATGAGTATCTTTAGAGCCTAGAGCTCTTTCTTTTTACATCGATGCCCCGGAACAAACTTCTCATCACAACGGAAACACAATCCCTTATCTTTGCGAACTCGAATCTCACTATCTGTCAAAAGTTTATAGGGTAACGTGGATGTTGTGCTTGCGGTCACTGATCTCTGAGGATTGTAGGATATAGTCCTGAGATTAGAACTTCATGTTGCCCTCGTAGTCGCAACCCCGGTTCCCATGCTGCTAGTGTTTGGCTTAATTACTGCTAACGTTCCAACCTCTTTAGCTTGAGCTCGGAAAGCAAGGTCATCTTCAATTACTTGAGCCATAATTTTCTTATCTTGAATCCCCACGGGTCGCAGTTTTCTCATCTCACTTCTGATTTCTTCCTTCAACTCGCTCTTTCATTTTCCCTCAACGCACTTCCACTAATATCACGTATTCCCTTTGCATACTTTTCAAACAGGCATCAGTACTCTTTCACAGTTCCCACATGTTGTAAACTCATCAAATTTACATACATGTTGTCATTGATCATTGTTTGAAAGCCATGCAACAACAATTCCCAAAATTCCTCCCATGACGCAATTGAAGCTCGGTCTTCCTCATATTGCAACCACTCTAATGCCTTCCCTTCCAAGCACAATGTTGCAGCATCAACTCTTTCATTTCCCAACAAGCGGTTAACCCAAAAATACCTTTCGACTCGGCACAACCACCCATCTGGATCCTCATCCACCAGTCTCTTGAACACTGGCATCTCCAACTTCCATAGCCTCATATTGAATAATGGACCATCCCTACCACCTACCCTCGAGCCCCGTGATTCAAAATGATTCTACCTATCTTCCCAATTCTCTCGGTCCCCCTCTCGGTGGTAGTTCACCCAACCTCGATCGTTCCAACTGTCATGCGCTATCGGCCTATCAAAAATGGTGCACACCCTCCTCTCCTCTAGATACCCGTTACTCCTCTCGTTGATCCTTGGGTCTCCCCTTCAGTCGAACTCATGACCAGGTAAATTTTCAATGCCAACGATCCCCAAAAACCCCTCTCTCTGGTCGAACCCGTCCCGCTCCGATCGCACCGGCCCAACCAACCTGCACTGGCTTGACCTACTCGCACCTGGACCCCCACTCAAGCCCGCCCCGTCTCTGCCCCACCCGTGCCCACATCCGCACCCCCACATGCGTTCACTCGCGCTCGGCCCACCCCAACTGCCCCGACCCCAGCCCGAGTCCCCCGACCTCATGACGGTGCGCCCTCCGCACTCGAGCCTCGCGCCGCTGCCGCCGCGCGGCCCGATCTCACACGCCGATCTCACGCCCCGCTCAGAGACCCGACGACATCGACGCCGCTCGCCCGCCAGTAACCATCCATCACGCCCACCTTCGCTCCGGACGTCGTTCCTCCCGCGCCCGACCCGTGTCCCCCCTCTTCGCCGGCTGCAGCCCCAATCGCGCCGCCACACCGGCCCCCTCGCCTGCAACCTCGACCTCCATCCAAACCCTTTCCTTTGTCCCCTTTATTCGATTCCATTAATCGCTGCAGACTCGGGTTGATCATCTCGAACTTCGTATCTTGATGTTCGAATTTCAAATCCATCTTTTTTCCTAAACGTTCCTCAATCGATTCCATCTTTGCTTCCACATCCTTTAGCCTTCTTGCCAAATCAGCTGACTCTTCTTCACATTTTTGCATCCTTGTTTCCATCTTAGTACTCACCATTCCCGGATCGGTAAATGGCTCTGATACTAAAATGATAGAATCTACCACACTATTTTATTAAACTACGATAATTCTCTCGAGAGGATCTCTCAAAGAGCCAGAGTACATAAATGACAACTCAATGAATAATCAATAGTGACCTATCATATCCTATTTATAGTAAACCTAGGAAATAACCTAATTTGGTAATAAACTCTATTAAGGCCCAAGAGCCCAATACAATTAAACTAACAATTAATTAATAATAATAATAATAATAATACATATTAAATGACTAATTTCATCAGTTCTTGCTCCGCCTGGAATAAACCTTCAAAGGACTCGAGATCGTATCAGATGATTATTTATGTTTTGGGGTGAAGTAAATGAATATGGGGAAAAATAAAATATTAAGTATGATGAGAGTGAAAAAGGACTTAGACTTTGAAGGTATGCTCCCCTCAAGGTCCTAGGTTCGAGACTCATCTGTGACATTACTCCTTCGATGTCTTTGGTGCCTGGCCTAAGGATGGGCGTAGTTACCCTTGTTTAAAAAAAAACAAGTATGATGAGAGTGAAAAATAGTGACGTGGAGAAAAAAAAATATTAATGGGAAAATAAAAAATGGTTAGGACTCGGTAGGAGAATAGAAAGGTGATTTTGGAAAAATGTTATTTTGGAGAAGAATGATGATCGATAGCTCAAACACTGAGAATTATAATCTTTCCTATTCTCTCCATTTCATCTTGATGGCATAAACACATCCTAGGTCTAATATCTTAAAAATAGAATGAATTTGTCATATACTAAATCATTGAACTTTTCATGGCAAGTTCTTTCATATAATCTTCTAATTACTCAAACTAATATCTGTCAATAAACGTTTGTTTATTTTATTTACAGAATACGTGACAGCCTTGAATTAGATAGAGGTGTTTGATACATCTGACCATGTTGACAGGTAACTTGTTTAAACTTGTTCTTTTAAAATTGCTATTGTCGCCATAGGAAAATTGAGAGTGCAGATTTGGTATTATTGGATGGACCAAACGGCTTAGGTCTTAAAATTAAATTATATCTAATCAAACTCGTCGAGTCTATTATAATTGTTTTTAGAAATGGTCCTTTAAAGCATTTGAATTATAACTTTTCATAAAATATAATTTGATTTGGTTCCTAGTTTTAATTTTTTAATCCATCGATAGATTATTAAGGAATCAATCGTTTCACTATTTTATATTAAAACTGTTTTGAACAAGTTTAAACTAACTTGGTCCAAATATTTGATTGTTGTCTAATCAAGTTGTTTGGATTGCATAAAGTTGCAGTTTGAATTGAAATAGGTGAAATAAATCATGTGGCCAAATTCAAATCAATCAATGAATTGCTTTACATAACTGTTTTTGTTTGTACCTTTATTTTCTTCGAGAACGAAGAACTTATGCATACTTTTTTTTCTATATAGGTGACTATTTAGAGCATTTTATGCGTACTTTGACTAATGTCGTGTGATATGCCTTGACTCTAAAACATTTGGATGGTTAAGAAATTTATAATAAATTAATTTTTAGGTAAGTGATCACAATGAATTGAACATATCATCTTGATCTTAATTTCTCAAAACCTTCTTGACCACTCCATGGTTACAATTCATGCGTACTAAATTTTGACATCTAAATGTTATAGGATCGGATGGTATGCTCCGTGATATTATATATTCCGTGACATTAGTCGAGGCGCATGCAAACTGGCCCAGATAGACATAGATATAAAAAAAAAATGGAGGCATGCCAAATATGATAGTTTCAATAGAAAAATAGGAAATTTAAGATGATCATTATTTTACTTATGATACTAATATCCATGTTCAATTCTTCAACAAAGTTAGTTCTACACTAAAATGAGACTTTCTTGTTTTGGAATTACGGATGTGTTTGGTTTGATGAAAAAAGAAAAGAAAACCCTACAAAATGAATGCAGTGCAGTTTTAAGAAGTATTTGATTTTGAAATTATTTAAGCCATCATAAATAGGTCTTATACCATATTTTTGCGCCACATTCATCAAAGTGGTTGATAACTTGTTTTTTGTGACACATTAGTTGACATTTATCCCAAAGTCAACTTGCACATTCTTAATATTATCCTCCATTTTGTTCTCCAATTCCATTACTTATTTAGCACAATCATTATCTTTGAAGTTTGATCACCATCATAATGTTAATATTTTAATTGCTTAATAAGCCAAACCAAGGTAGTGCAATGCTGCTTGTATGTTTAGGTATAACTTCATTTTCTCATTGGCTATAGCTTTTGGTCACTCACTTTCTTTTGTTTAATCTCTTTAATTTGACTAAATCCTATCCCACATTTAGACTATTTCTTTAAGGTTCATTTTTGTCCTTTACCCTAATTACCTTTTTCTTCCACATCCAGTGATTTGTAAGTTTGAAGTTTGAAATTGACATTTTTTTTTAATTTTATTTATTTGCAATAGGCAGCAACTTTTTAAGTCTTTTTTTTTAATATCTTGAATTTCTTCTTATAACCATTAAATAAATGGTCCTTAATTATTTTGGTGTTTGGTTTTAAATTTACTTAAATTAAAAATAAAGGCTAACGTGCATTTTCAGCCATAAATTGATGTTTTAGGAGCAAGTCCGATCCAAAGTAATTTCTGGTGGGTGGAGTTATTATTATTTTATTTTTGTTGTGATGTTTGTTCATTTATATGTATGCTTTTTGAATGATAATGTTGCTTCTGTAAATTGTTTGATAACCTTGCTTATCATTCAATCTACTTATTGCTTCTATATTGTGAAGAGATTTGTAAATTGATTAATTTTATTTGTACATTACAATTAATAGTGCTTAGAATTTAGTTCTCCGTTCTCAATTTCTTGGTTGAAACGTAATTAAAAGAAACGTTGCTTTGAAAAAAAATAAAACTTGTTTATATTATACATAAAGAAAAGTCAATATCAATAACCTCATTTTTATTATAATTTTATAAATGGGTGTCTTTCATCTCCTAATTGATTTAAAATAATAATATAAAAATACACTCCACTTGCCCAGATGACTTGTAGATTTAGAAACCATATATATTTTTAGGGATTATATTATACTAGATAATTGGATATCCATTTTAAAATTAATTGGTGATGAAACATATCTTATAAATACTTGGAAGACTCTCTATTTTCAAAAAAAAAAACTTGGAAGACTTTCTATCTTTTATATGTGTGATTCTCAACAATCATGACAAAAAAAAAATTATCTAAGTTAAAAGTTAGTGAACTTAGACATGAAAGAGATAGTTTGCATTTATTTATTATCTCCCCTTTAGTTTTGAAAACTCCCTTATTTGCATTATAGGCTTACAGCCACACAATGAAATAAGGATTTGGTAGTGGTAAAATAGTTGGACCCCTCGTTAAGGTTGACAATATCGGCATTTATTTTTTTGTAAGGGTCAAACGACCACTTATTTTGCAATTTTTTCATTTATTTTTTTCCTTAAAATAATCTCTTATCAATTATGGAGAACATGTTAGGCCTTGGCTTTAATTTAAAGACAAAAAAAAAAACCATATTTTCAAATAACAATCATTTCGTCCTAATCTATTGCATCTGGATTGTCATCTCTCTGTGAACGGTAACGGTAATTTATATTCTTTTATTAATATGTTGAAAATTGTTTACCTTTTCAACATACCTCTTTAATAAGATGATGTCATATTGAAAAGACTATTTTATATTAGATTCGAATTAATGAATTGAAATACTCGCTTGAGTTTTGTTTGAATTTTTAGAAATAAATATCCGCTTAAGTTTTAAGCGTTTGGGTGAGATCTCTAAACTACACGCTTGGGTGGTATCCGAGTTTATGAATCAATTTTTGTCTAGTTTTGGATCTAAATTTGGGGAACTAATAATCATGAAGTTCTGATACTATATTAAATAACATGGGTTCAATTGGTAGTAAAGGGTGTACCCATGTTGAAGACTTCTCACCATTCCAACTATTTGTTTTAAATGCAATAGTTTATTTCTTAAATTTTATATAAACTAAAAGAATGTAGAATTATGTGGTAACGATGAGTAATTTTTCCGGTTAAATATGTGATTTAGTACCCCAATCCCAAGTTTTTTGTCAAAGTAGTCATCGTATTTTCACAAATCTTTAATTTAGTCCCTTCATAAATGTTATTAAAAAAAATTAGCTCAATAATAAAAAGTGTGCAAGTATTGAATTCATAATCTTTTTTTTTTTTGAAACAAAGGTAACCTAACTCATTCTTAAGGTAGGTATTAGAGATTGAATTCATAATCTCTTGATTGCGAGCTTACATTTTACCATTCATTTTTACAAATTCTCATTTCTTTTAAAACAATTTTCTTCTTTCAATTTATTTAGTATTATTCCATGGAAGTTGAATCACAAGGGATTAAAAAGGTTAACTAAGAGTACATGAAGAAATTCCCAAATGTTATGGAGTTATAGCATTTTATTTGAGTGAAAATAAGCATATATAATTTGTAGGGAAAATATTGAATGCAAATTGGAATATAGAGAGGTCGTTTTCGGTTTGTTGATGGGTCAAATCAGGGGTTATTATTTCGAGATATGAGGCTAAATTACAAATACCAAATCATGGTTAAATTTTTTTTTTTTTTAGTACATAACTGGAGAGAAAGACAAATACAGATACTCGAGATCAAATTTATGACACTAATATTAAATTAATTTATAGTCGAGCAATGAAATCATTAAGCCGCGGTCCCTTTCGGCAGTCCACATTTTCTTATAAAGAAAAAGAAAAGAATGAATCACATAATAGAATGGAATGGAAACGCGTAGGAGTTGGGCGATTCCGTTCCATCATCCGTCGTTTTATTTGGCGTTTTGGCTTCGTTTTTACGCAGACAGTTGAGAAGCAATGGGCCCCACGCCTTGGACTTGGTCTTTGACATTTGTCTTTGTGTGCGTATTTGACTTAACCAAATAAATTAACTGTGGTTACACAAACGCCATTTCTAGTTGGCTCTTGGAGTGCGTAGAAGCCCATTCCTTTTCCCTTTCTATTCAATTCTAATTTTGTGTATTCATTATTACTTTAGGGGCTATCCGATTGATATATTAACTTCTCCTAAAAAATTTATATCCAAATGAATATTTATTAATTTATCATTATTTTTACTTTTTAAAATAACTCTTATTTTTAACTATTTATTTTCAATCATTCGTTTATAATTACTCAATCATTTCTAACTACTTATTTTTAATCATTCATTTTAAATCAATCAAAATAATTCATTTTTAACCATTTCTTTTTAATCATTTCTTTTTTAACTATTAAAAATAACTACTCATTTTTAACTCTACATCCCAACAAGGTTTTGACTCTAACTCATCTACACAAAAACAACATCCTAACGAATTTTTGACACAATTCTCAAGTTTTAACTACTCAATATAATTTATTAACCTAAAAACTGCCTAAATGTGTCAAACAAACAACCCCTTAAATTTGTTTTAATATATATAACTTTCTTCATGAACTCGCTTGTACCTAAAGTATTATCATGGAATATATATCTTAGAGAAATATTTATATAATGTGTAGACATGATATAGAAAATAATGTCTACCTATGTGGCTTAATATAAACTACATTTTATTTGATTTTAAATCTAAAAGTTAAAAAAATTAAATTAAAAAATAATTATGTGGCTTATATTGAACCACATCGGTGGGAATTAATATTTAGATCATGTTCGGGCATCACCTAAATATTTATCTATACGTTATGACTCTATAATATTTTGTTATTAAAAAATTATCGTAATAAATGTAATTCTGAGGTAGATAACTACCGTCATTTGAAACCTTTAAGCATTTGATTTTTTTAAGATCTTTTTTATTATTAGGTTATTCTATGATGATTAATTAAAAGAAGTGAATTGTACTAAGTATTCAATTAAATTCTATATTTATATAAAAACTACTTAATTTAATAATAATAGACAGTCACTCGTGATTACTGTAGTGATTAAAATCATTTTAATGAATCAAAATGTTATGAGTTCAATCTATAATAATAATGATTTATCTATCAATAAATTTTTTACGAATTTTTTTGACATTCAAATACAATAAAATGATATATCTAGTGGAAATACGTGAATATTTTTGTACGTTGGCCTAGACACTCACAAATATTAACAAAAATAAGATAATTAATATGTTTGGTTGATTAAGAAATTGCAAATGTTCAAAACCTTTCATCCCAAATATTATTGCAAAAAAAGACCATGTTTATTTATTTACATTATAAAATGTCTAATTTATTAGCGTGAGCATTTTAGTTTACTTTTAAGGGTAGATTCCAAAATCAACTTAACTTCTTAGTTATTATTATTTTAATAATAATGAAGATCCCACGCTTAAACTTGCCAACTATGGTTAAAAACATGGTCATTGTTAATTAAATACTATGATTGACAACTATTTGTTTTCTTCGTTGCTTGTCTTTTTTTTAAGTATAAATTAAGGAAGAGAGATTAACAAATTCTACATAAAATTATTTCTACTCTTAAATAATGATCATAATATTAAAATGAATTATCAACAAATAATGAAACCACTTAAATATTGACCCTTTTGATTTTTTGTTATTTGACTTGGTTTGTGATATATCCATGATATTTAATTTTCTTCCACATTTTTATATGTCATGATTTTATATCATGTTAAGAATCTCACATTGATAAGAAGAAGATATTACGAAGTGTTTAAAAGTTATGTGTACTACTCCTCTCATCACCCATTGGTTTCGAGATTGATATCCACACTATTTCACATATTACCATAAATAACTCATTTTTAATAATTAATTTTTTAATTGCTTTAGATAACTACTTATTTTAAATTTACATCTAAATAAAATTTTAATTCTAACTCATCTACACAAAGATCACATCTTAACGAATTTTTAAGTATATCTCTCAATTTTTAACTATGCTCTTCAATATGACTTTATAAGCTAAATCACAACCAAACAGCTCCTCACATATTCTTGAAATTTTTTTAACTTTCGTGAAATGAATTGAATTTTATCGAATCAGACGGTTTTCTTATCATCTATGATGAAAATTGATTCGATAGGATAAGGAATAAAACAGAATTAGGGCAAAGGCCAAAAACGACAGTACATTGATATGATAAACCAGGCGAATACAATTCACTGAAATCTCACAAGTGGGCCAATCCTACACATCAGCCACGTGTCACCCCCATGAACACGTGGCAATATTTCATTGGGAAACGCACCTCAAATAGTGGCTCTTTGATAGAGAGAAACAGCCAGTTTTGGGGTTTATATAAACTGATCCAAACCCACCACGCTTTGCAAGGCAAATTACAAATCAAGAACAAAAGCCAAATTAAATTTCTCTTTTTTTCTTTTTTTTCTTTTTCTTTTTTCCTAAAAACTATCATATTTTCTTCAAGTACTTCGATTTTTCCATTTCTCTAATCTTCCCTCTTCTCCTAATTCCCTTTCTGTCTGAAAATTTTAAATTTTAAATTTTAAATTTTGGGTTTTGTGTTTTTGTTTTTTGTTGAATTTGGGTTTTACATTTTTTGGTAAATATTTTAGTTTTGATCGGCTTTGAGGGTGTTTTTTGAGTCCCTCTGGTTGGTTAGTAGAAAAAAAAATTAGAACTTTGTTGGAGTTTCAATGGCAGCAGCTATAGATTTTTACAGTGGAATTTCATACTCTTTGGATCCTTTTAGTGAGGAATTAATGAAAGCACTTCAACCTTTTATGAAAAGTGCAATTTCAACTTCTTCTTCTTCACAGCCTGATTTGAGCTCTGATTTTTGCTCCCCATCAAGCACCCACTTGTTTTCTCAAGGGTTCTCAAGATTTGAGCAAATGGGTATTGAAAAATCAAGTTCAATTGGGTTAAAAAACCTCACCCCTTTTCAAATTCAACAAATTCAAGCTCAAATCCAATTACCCCCACAAACTATTTCTTCATTCCAGTCTCAATATCACAACTTTCTTGCCCCCAAATGCATCCCAATGAAGCACATGGGCTCGATGTCGAAGCCGGCGAAGCTCTACCGGGGAGTTCGGCAGCGCCACTGGGGCAAATGGGTGGCTGAAATCAGACTCCCCAAGAACAGAACAAGGCTCTGGCTCGGCACTTTCGACACCGCCGACGACGCCGCGTTAGCCTACGATCAAGCCGCTTACAAGCTCCGCGGCGACTTTGCTCGGCTTAACTTCCCAAATCTCAAGCAAAAATTTGCAGAATTTAAGCCTCTTCACCCATCTGTGGATGCAAAACTTAAAGCAATATGCCAGAGCTTGAAACAGGGGAAAACAGAGCAGCTCTGTTCTGCGGATCAAACCCCAACTCAACTGGAATCAATTTCTTTATCATCCTCATCGTCGTCGTCGTCTCCGTCGCGGTCGGAAGATTTCTCCGCGGAATCTTCCTCCGAGTCGAGCATTAGCTTCTTGGATTTCTCTGATTCTCAGTGGGGTGAAGGGGAAGGAATCTGTTTGGAGAAGTTTCCATCTGTTGAAATTGATTGGGCGGCTTTGAATCAGCTGACCGAATGAGAGCTTTGATTTCCATGTAATTCGTGGTTTTGATTGTGTCTTTGTCTGTTGCAAGATTCTGCAGTGAAGTTTTAGGCATTTGCAGAGGTCTTGTGTGTTAGTGAATGTTTTTAGAGTTTTAAAAGAAATATGGAGTTTGTCTGTGGTCTGCAGGTTGTTTTTTCTTCCCTTGCATTCCCACTTTGGTTATGGGTCCTTTTTTCTTTTCTTTGTTTTCTTAGTTTTTGTAAGGTAAATGTAATTAAGCACTTTGTGTCCTTTTTTTTTTTAATGCATATGATGGTCTCTTCAGACATCTCTTTTTGTTAATGTAAGTGTTGGTTGGGGTGTGGCGAAGACTTTATTGATTGCAATTCAATTCTATGATCATAGGTCCATTGTGTTTGGAGTACCTATTTGATAATGATAGATGAAAAATTATTATAATAGAGATTATTATAATAAACGGTGGTTATATTACAAAAACTAATATATATAAGATTTAGATAAATTGGTACTTACATTTAGATAAATGGATACGTGGATTTAAATAATCACTATTTATAATATAACAGTGAGACAAACATTAATTGAGATATTATAATCAATTCCATCATTTACATAAATGGACCCAAACATACCTTTAATTTTTATATTATTTGAGAATAATGGTATTTTAATATAGAGTTTTTCTCATTTGAACTAACAGAAAAAGAAAAAAAACATTATTTGTTTTTATTGTTCTGGAGATCGTTGGGAAATAGTGGTATAAGACGATGAAGAATTTTTTTAAAAAAACGCAATACAAAGAATATATAAGATTCACTATTTTTTTTTTAAGTACACTGATATTATTTTAGTTACGAGAGAGATACTGTTTTATTTAAAGTATTGTAAAACTAAATGATAAGTAAAGAAATAAGAGTATTTAGATTGTTTGTATACTGCTACTCTCATAAAATCGTATCATATCATTAACTCAAATTGCATACAAGTTTCATACGAAAATATAAAATACAATTAAAATATTTTATGTGTATTGAACTTAATTAGTTGATGGCATTTCAATAAAAATATGTAAAATGTTGTTCATGATATTCTCTTAAATTTGTCACTCGATTCCTTCTCATGAGATCAAAGACAAAGTTTACTTTAGATTTGAAAAAAATAATTTATTACTACTAATCGCTAAAATAGTAGTTTGGAGCTAACTAAAGTAGTAGCTCAACAATATTAGCGTATACTTATTAACCATAAAGTCATATAATCCAAATTCTTCACTCTTAATTGTTGTAATTTCCACAAAAAAAAAAGTAGTTTGGAAAAAAACATTCCACAGAGTTGAACTAGTCGGCCAAACTTAAATATGGCTCGAATATTAATAAGTTAAAATACCACATTTTATTTATTTTTCAAGTTTAGAAAGGGAAAATCATAACATAATTAAAAATTCGAATTAATTTAAGATTCATTCAAATCTAATTAGAAGAGATGTTTAAAGCGACAAGAAAAATTAAACAAATGATTTTAATAAATTTGAATTGGAAGGTTCTCCCACCGAATTTTGAATGAAAGCCTACAAATTTGCTTCAAATCATTTAATAAGTTGGTGGAATAAGCTAACTTTTTAAAAGTAAGAGTAATTGTCCATATGAACAAGGCCTAATTAGACAGCTAAGGAAAGCATAATTTAATCAATACACAAAAAATAAATAAATAAAATAAAATAAGAGTGATTTGCATGTAAAATAGAAGGACAAAAAGAAAAGAAAAGAATATATAGGAAGAGACAAGGGAATTGTGTGGAGGCAAAGGAAGAGGGGCCAACCACTTGGATTTGGATGCATCCATTAATGTTTTTGTATAGTGAAAATGAAATATTCTTATTCTTTTATGTGACGCCAAAAGACAAAGTTTATTGAAAATCAGTGGGCTCTCAAAAACACCCTGTTTTTAAAAAACGGTGACAATAATTAATCTGGGGAATCTGCCCCTCAATCCTGGCCACTCCTTTTTACCCGTTTTTGTTTCGATGAATTGTGAATAATATCTCCAATTATGATCTGGGAATTTAAAAGCTATCTAAAACCAAACAAAAAGGTGAAAATAAAGGTAGTGTGAAACTAGAAAAAAAAGGGCAAATTATAATTCTAAACCCAAGTTGGAGTTAGGGGGCATCCTACTTTGCAGGTCTGAGTGATGTGGCGTTCAAGTTCATACTCTAAATATAAGTTAAAGCATCTCATTTCCTTTTCAGCCTCTAAATAATAACAACCATAAAGGAAACTTCTACTTTGATCGACGGTCAACATTAAAAGTGTTCAAACAATCTGATAATTTGAGTGTTCGAATATTTTTTTTGATTTGAGTTGAATTCAAATTCATGAAACGTTCATAGATTGAGTTGAGTTAAAATTGACTTAAAATTAACAAAAACTAATCCGACTAATCCAAATTGATTGTTTAATTTATTTTTATTCCTTTTTCTTATAACATAATTATATATATCTATATTTATATTATTGAATTATTATTTTTAGACCTTTTACTTTTCAATATTCTTTAATAATTTTTTTTAAGTGTTTATAATTTATTTAAATAAGTCTTTATAATTTATAAATCATAATAAAAATATATAGTAAAATTATGTTATCTATTTTTGTTGTTTTAATTATATATTTGTTTTATGTTTTATAGTTGAAGACTTTTATATGAACCATGATTGTATAACCATTGATGAGTGAGTTTTGATTGAATATTTTTCATATTTAATAGTTTTTTTATTCATTTCATTATCATGATATGATAATAGTCAGAGATTGTATTTTAATTATGCATTGTGTATGATTAATTTGATAAATGATATTTATATTTGGACGGTATAAATGAACTTGAGATGACCCAATCCAACCCGAAAATATAAGAGTTGGGTCGAGTCAGGTTGTCTCTTTAATTGAGTTGGATTGGATTGAAAAAGTGACTTACCCAAAATTTTGGGTTTGGTTGAAAGCCTCCATCAACCCAATCTAACACATACGATTCTCGATAAACAAGACCCAATTTTGATTTTTATTAATATTAACTTTTTTTAGTTGCTAACTTTATGGTTACAAAAAGGAGGGACAGATCCAGACTTGAAAGTTTGGGGGGACCGAAATCAATGTATAAATATAATAAAAAGGTTATCTTCAAATGTAAAAAGAAATGTTCTAGGGACATTTTGTAGGAAAGCACAAACAAGAGATTAAGACCCCATTTGATAACCATTTGGTTTTTTGTTTTTGTTTATGAAATTTAAGTTTATTTTTACTCAAATTTTCTACAATGTACTCCATTTTTTCTATCATATATCAATCTTTCCTTAAGAAAGTATGTGAATACTAACCAAATTTTAAAAACAAAAACAAACTTTTGGAAGTACTTTTTTTTGTTTCCAAATTTTGGTTTTGTTTCTTGAAATATAGGTAAGATATAGATATCCAAATACGAAAAAAAAACCATAGTAGGTTAGTTGTTATAAACTTAAATTTCAAAAAAAAAAAAAACAAAAACAAAATGACTATTAAATGAGGCGTGCATATTCGAAACTCATTGAACCAAAAAACAAGTTAATTTTGTATAGCTAGACTTTGAATCAAGTAAATAAAAAAGTTTCCAAATTTTCACTTTTTTTACCATGACTTTCTTTATTATTCTTTTTTTTAAGTCAAATAAATAAATGATATAATTTAATAATTTATTTTTAGAGTTAATTATTGGAACTAATTTTTTTAGGAACGTGAATTAAACTATGAAAAATTCATGGGAATATATTTGAAACAATTGAGCTTGTGCTCTTATTGACAATATTAAAACTAATTTATAAAATTTTAAATTATGTGTAATTTTTTTTTGGATAAAAAATAATTTACTTGATAATTAAAATTATAATGACAACCTCAAGTTGAGAGAAAATTAAAAAAAGTCTCAAGTTGAGAAAAAATTGCAAAAAGTCTCTCTAATTAAAAATGAAAGAAACCTAACTATAATTAACAAAAAGAGGGGAGTGATTAATTTAAGATATCAACACATTAATAATTATTTCATAAAAAATAGTTGTAGTTAAAAAATTTATCTTGAAAAGTTTTTCTTATTGCATTCTATCTACATTCTCTATTAAAAAAAAACTCTACCATAAATGCATTTGAGATAGACTTTTCATCCCCAAAGTTAGAGAATACTTAATTTAGAGTAAAGTATTTGGCGATGTTTGTCAACGGTGTATTGAAAAAATTCATTCGAGCAATTTGAACTAACTAAATCTATCCATAAAAATTAAATAAGGTCCCATTATATAACCTTAATATTTTCTGTTTGTTGTTTCTTATTTCTTGTTTTTTTAGAACAAGAAATAAGATTATGTTATAACTATTTTTGTTTTTTCTTTCTTAAAAAAATTAAGAATCACGAACAAAACTTGTTTGATAACTATTTTGATTGGTTGTTTTTTAAAAAAATTTCTTTTTTGTTTCTTAATAAGTTATATAGTATAAAAATAACATGAATTAAATCTCAATGCTACATTCATTAAAAAAGATAATTATACAAAGAAAAAAAATTCAATAATCTAATATAAATAAATATTTTAGGAAAAAATACAAATAAATCTTAATGCTAGATTAAGAGCAAATTTAAAATGTTATTTTTCGCCGGAGAAAATATGTCGACTCAAATATATGACAATTATATTAATTTAAAAAATAGTAAATGGTTGTGCCAAAATGAATAGTACTATGGTGACATCATATATATTTTAGTAACCCATTATAAAAAATATATATTGTCTAATATAAATAAATCTCGATTAAAAAAGTAATAAAAAAATTTGACATGCAGTTTAAAGAATAATTTAGTGAAAATAATTTATGTATTGCAAAATTTTAATACATTCCAAATGTATTATATAATGTAAATTTTAAAATTCATGCCATATAAAAAAGTTTGCAAATAAAAAATTGAACTAAACAAAATAAACGAATTAAAAATAGTAAAAATAAATAAATATAAATATAAAATAGTATATACTGCAAACTAATTAAAAAGACAAAGTCAAAAGATATGATTGAATCAGTGACCATTTAATAATGGTAAAATTAATTGTTGTACGCAGCATCTAGCTAAAGAATTCTTTCGATTTTAAAAAATAGCACAAAATATATATAAAAAAAAAAAAAAATACCAGGTTAAAAAAACATAGACAGAACACCAGAAAGAGCTGAAAGTAGTTTCTAAGTTTTTTCAAATAATTTTAGACATTTTTTAAAAAAAATTGAGAAGAAAAATTAGAAACAATTATCAAACAAGTTCATTTTCAAAAAAATGAAACGAAAACATTACTAAGCGAACCCTAATTTTCTTTTAAGTTATGTTAAGATTGTTTTTTTTTAAAAATCAACTAATTTTTTGCTCATTCAAATCAAGCCCATAACTCTGAATAATATTATATATGTGGATAAGATTAACTTAATAAGATAAATTATTAACATTCTCCTAATAAATATTCACCCATATATAAAATAGACATCTAAGTATGAGTTTAGCATCATATAATTTTCATTATAATTTACAAATTCATGGACCATAAACCGGGTAATAAGAGAAAGATGAGGTGAACTCAATTCAATAATCCAAACCTAATTCGAAAATATATGAATTTGATAGTATTGAAAAATTGAACAAGAAAATAGGTGGTCCAAAAAACTCCTCTAACTCAACCTATATACATTCCGTTTTATTTAAATTTTTACATTTTTAATTATGTAGACCGTAATTTCAATAATGCTGATGAATTGAAAGTAATTAGGAAGGAAAGTCCAATTCGGTCTAAGATTAATTTAGATTACTCACTCACTCCCCTATTTTCATTATTTAATATAGATTCACCAAAAAAAAAAAACCTGAAAATTTATTGTATATTGAAGGATCCATGAAGGTCCAGGTGTCCCCGTTGGTTAAAAAACAAGAAATATAAGAACCCATAATGTGGATCTCATGGGCTTTAAGACATCATTGGGCCTGTAAAAAAGATGAGCCCAACAAGGAACGAACCCAACAACTCCGAGAAACAAAGCCCAAAAATTATTCAGACCTCCATGAAATAGACATCAGGTAGATTGAATGAACAACTTAACATTGGCATTATTAACAGATTCAATTGGATATTAAAAGCTTAATCATAATTTTTAACTTGGCATACATGCCCGTGTGAGACAGACATGAAAAACTTTATAATACTCTTTAAAGTTCAAATTGGGATGAAAACTCAAACCTCAGGAATAGTACTATTTTTCGTCCCCAAAAGGTAACGCAATGGTTAAAGATTTGAGTTTTGAGGATATGTTCTCCTCAAAATTTCACGTTCAAGACAAACCTGTGACACTACTTCTTTGATGTCTTCCGTGCCTAGCTTAGGGCCAGACGTGATTATCTTGTTTCAAAACAAAAATAAAATGAATAGTACTATTTTCAAGATTAAACCGTGAAATTAAATCAAATTACAATCAATCAACAAAATCAATAAGTTACTAACCGTTCAAATATAAATTTACTATCATATTTATATTGTCCGTATTGAGTTATAAATGTATTCACTTTTTTTTTTTTGAGGTAATACTTTGACTAGTTGAATAAGCTAAATTCTATTAGAGAATATGAGGTTCTACCTCAAAATCAATTAGCAATGAGGGGAACAACTCACAGCTCTTTTATATTGATGTTGGACTCTCCCACTTTTCAATGTAAGATATTTGTGAAATCCTTGTTAGATTGATATATATATTTCCAAATTTGAAATTTTGCAAGAATAAGTAATTAACTATTGATGTTTTTTTTTTCTCTTTCCATTTATGAGGAAATGAGAGTGATTGGACATCTTATCATTTTGTGCGTCCTTGAAAATATTTCTGTGGGAAAATGAACACATATATTCAGAGAATAATGGAACACAATAGAAAGTGTGAGGTAACTACCTTCCTTGAGCCCACTAATTAAATCACAATCATATAAAAGTTCTTTGATATTCAAACTTTAATTTGTCAAAATAAAGTTATATTCTCACAAATCAAACTTGACAAGTTACCTCTACCAATGGTTGAAATGAAAAGCATAAAAAGTCATGGCTCAGAAAACACAAGAAGGAAGTCTAGGGTTTAACATGCGAACTCCACAAATAAAAGCTTCGTTAATAGAGGTTTGAGATCTTCAAAATATATTATTTTAAAAGTTTTACATTTTAATTTATAAGTGATCAACTTTATTATATAACTCTTTGTTATCTTTAACTATTAAGCACTCCAAATAAACTATTCCGATTTTAGGGTTATAGAAAATATAGACCAACAATTTCATTTGAAGTCAACAAAAGAAAGAACATTTTCAACTAATTCCTCAATGAGGTCACCCGCACATTATTTTTATAGAATTAAAAAAAAAAAAAAAAAAGCTAATTGAGTGAATTACAGCCATTGAAGGGTTTTTGATATGAGGTATTGTACCTTGAGGACTCACCATATCATTTAACTTCATTTCAATCTCCACTAGACATATCATTTCTAACCCCATCATAGATCAATCACATCCCAATAAAATAAAATAAAATAAAATAAAATAACAAAAATTTGGGTTTGCTGCATGTGGATATAAATAAATCTTGAGCCCTATAGTTTTCCCATCTACATTAACTTTATCTTATAGCTAGCATGCGCATATATGGAGGAGTTTCACTATAAAAGTAATCATTCTTATATAACACAAAAACATCTTTTATATCGTAAATCATGATCTTTAGATAGATAATGGTGGGATTATATAATTATATAAATAAATAAATCTCCTCGTGTTAAAGGAAAACTTTTTAAATATTATAAATTGAACTAAACCAAACCAAACTAAAAATTCTTTTCTTTTTTTTTGAGAAAAAAACTAAAACTGTTTTTACTTTACGTTAAATATTTCAATCTTGATTCGGCTGCATGCCTAAGGTGAGACTTACAAAAATATTAATGTGAACATGCTGGCTGTCGAAATTGACTCATATTATAACAT
Source organism: Sicyos edulis (assembly GCA_036507275.1). Lineage (NCBI taxonomy): Eukaryota > Viridiplantae > Streptophyta > Magnoliopsida > Cucurbitales > Cucurbitaceae > Sicyos > Sicyos edulis. The sequence goes on along the minus strand of CM071855.1, from coordinate 6,482,980 downwards.
AACATGATCAGAGAAATTAACTAAAATGGGTTAGGATTATATTCGGAGGTGGAAAAAGAACAAAACAAAACAAATGGCCGGAATAAGAATTAATCTTTTTCTTTTTTAATGAAAATAAGTAAATAAATGCTTCTTTTGATCTAGAATAATGTAATATCAAATATTAATATTCTCTCTTTAGGAAATTGAGAAAGAGCATCAAATAAAGCTTAGGTGTATTAACGTCATAAATGTGGAAGGCAAGAGAATTGTTTAAATGAAAATAAGAAGAAGATACTAATAGTTTCTTTCATATACTTATAATGACTAAAGTGTATATAGTTAATAATGATCAAAGACTTCACTATTTCATATACTTATTAATAACTAAAGTGTATATAGTTGATAATGATCAAAGACTTCACTATTTCATATAATTATTAATAACTAAAGTGTATATAGTAAATTAATTTCCTGAGTTGTTATTTCATTGTTAATAATGATCAAAATTGATTACCCATGGCTGCAGTTTGGGGGCTTCAACGCCCACCCAAGCAACATAGGTTCAGCCATCTTCATCGCAACAGGACAAGATCCCACAAAGAACGTGGAGAGTTGATCTCCACGTCTTTGTTTACCATATCTTTCATTGAGGTCAATTATTTTCGAATTTACTTAGACCTCGTTTAATAACTATTTGATTTTTTTTGTTTTTGGGTTTTGAAAATTAAGGTTATATATTTATTCATATTTCTTACAATTTGCTCTATCCTTCCTAAAATGTATCTAACTTTTTTTTAAAAAGTATGTGAATCTTCACTAAACTCCAAAACAAAAGCAAACTTTTTGAAGCTATTTTTTTGTTTCTAAATTTTAATTCGATTTCTACGAAAATAGGTAAGATATACATATCCATATATGGTAGTTGTTATAGACTTGAATTTTGAAAACAAAATGGTAATCGAACAAGATTTTAATAATCATTATTTTGCTTCAATTGAGTTTAGAGTTTTGGTGAGTTTTCTTATTTTTAATGTTTGTATGAAAGATTTGTGTAATGAGAATGGAAAATCACCTGTAGAAGATGGAAGGAAAAAGAATAGTGAAAAAAGAGAGAACTAAAAAGATGAATTCCACCTTTGACTATTTAGATTAATTTATTATTATTAATTGCCAACTCTTCATATTTTAAACAACGGTTTGGTTTAGTTTTTTTTTTTTTTAACTCAAAAACTATTTAAATTTTTTTAGAAGGAACTAAAATTGGATTTTTGAAAGTCTGAGATCAAAATCGAACAAAGTTGATAGTTGACAGACCAAAATGATATTTTAATCTCGATGTTTGTTTTTTTGAGTATATATATATCAGGGGAAGGGGGACAAATAGTGATTCTTGAGCTTAAATCTATGACGCTCGTGTTGAACTGATCTACAATCAAACAATGAAACTATTGCACCAATGACCTATTAGATGATGTTTTTCTTAATACAAATTGAAGGAGAGAACTAACAAACGTTACCTACTGTTATTGCTTTCAAATAATATAAAAATCATATATCAATTTCCACAATTAAAACTAGTGACTATAATATTTGAACTTGGTGTAACTCCAAAAAAAATTAAAGAAAATGAACACATTAGGCAAATATAGAAGACCAACCTAGCTGTACTACACTCGAGAAGTCCGTGACTATTTTCTCTAATCTGCGATTAAAAAGAAGAAAAAAAACCAGACAGCCGACACACGTGCGGTGTCCAACGTTGGATGCATGATCTAATTCAGTTTTTTTTTTCTTTATGATGTTTTCTTGTTGGGTGGATGCCAACATTTGATTGGTTCAGGAGTTCGGGTTCGGGTTCGGGTCTTGTGCCCGAATTAAATACTAAACTGCAACTTTTATTTTACAATTTTTAAACGTTCAATGGAACAAATTGTAATTATTTAAGCCTTGGTACTTTTAATATACTTTCATTTAATTAAATAATTGTGTGTTTTTTTCCTTGGATTCAAGCTTGATACTTATCTAGTTTGCTCTTTGATTCTAATAGTCAAAGTTCTAGGTTCAAACTTCGAAGTCTTTTTGTTTTTTCTTTATTAAGTATTTTAAATCTGTGATCCCTATAAAGCTAATGAGAACTTGAATAAAATAAATTTATATCAAATGCTACCAAACTATCAATTACTTTGTGTAACATAATTGAACTCATTAAATTAGAACTATCCCATGTGACACATTCTGACTAATGTTCCAATGGTCTCTATAGAATCTTTTTTTCCTGTTTTATTAAGTCATCATTAGAGTAGGAAATTGGAACATTATTATAAATTTCGCTGGTTTTCTTTCTAGTCTATTAAGAGTATCTTTATACAAATGTAGTCAGACAAATTTAAGAACATTTTAAAAGAAATTTTTTCATTTTTCAGTCTGAACGAAAATATATTTGGGAAGTTATTTATTATTGGGTTTATGTATAATATATCAATGTACCTATGTACAGATTTCCAAAAAAAAAAAAAACCGTTAGAAAAGTATTTACATAATAAATATTGGGAGTGTATCCTTCATAAATCCTACTAAAGAAAAAATCATTTTTAGCCTATTTTCTCCCTAGCCAAATCTCATATTTACAAACATGCCATTAATAATAGGTTTTTTTTAAATAAATAAAAATTAGGACTTCGTAAGTTTCTATTTTCTTTACATTTATTTACTTATGATTAATTATATAATAATGGTTTAATAATTTATTATGTAAATTAAATATATAACACATTTCACATTCATTAATGAATGAGTTAGAAAATTTAAAAGCCACATCTGCCACAACTATATAAATGAATGAGTTATGAATATGTGATAATAACTTACTTTTTTATGAATTTTTAAATAGGTAAATTTAAAAGCCACATCTGCCACAACTATATAATTTGATTCTTTAATGGAATATATGTATTTTTAAATTATAAATAGGTTTTTTTGAATAAAAAAAATACTTCAATTCATGAGAAAGAAAAAAGAAAATTCAAGAATATATAGAGATGGTAGCTATACCTGTCTAAGAGCATGGATGAAGCTAATATCACCAAGAAAAGCTTGTAAAGTCTAACCCTACATGAGTATTAACCACAATTTTTTTTATTATTATTATTATTTGTAAAGATAGTGATCACTTCATTAAAAGAGAAAATATTCGAGAAGCATATGATAAAACAATATCTAATGGATAGGGATGACAATTCTGCTCGAATCTCCAAATTGATATATGATATCGTCCACTTTGGCCATAGACTTTCTTGGCTTTATTTATGGACATCTCCCAAAAGGTCTCATGTCAATGGAGATGGATGTCATCACTTATATATCTATGATCTTTCTCGCATCTAACCAATGTGGGATACTTTTTTGCATCCCAACAATCCTACTGTCGAACCTTTTCACCGAGTATCTTTATGGATTCAACTTCTGATTCTACACCTGAGGATTCAACCTTCCCTCGAACAAAGACCAAACCTCCTCTTAAATAGTCAATCCGTTTTGATGTAGATAGACTGGATTTCCGCACCGACTATTATATTCGACTAACTCATCTTCTTTTGAGAGTACACCGTTAGTCAATTTATCTAGCTCACATCCAGATCAAACTCCTCTTCTCCTGAGAGTACACCGTCATTATGATAGTGTTACCACAAAGTTTTGTCTCGAAGCTCTAAACGTCTTTGTCCTGCTCTAGAGCGTTTTTCTACCGATATGGTTATGTTTGGAGCAAGGCTCTTGTACCAATTGATAAATTTATTCTTAAATTTTCTACGATATGCTCTGTTTCCTACAATATATTCTATTTTTTCCTTAAAAAAATATATGAAGGTTAACCAAATTTTAAAAACAAAAAAAAAAATTTGAAATTTTTTTTTTCTTTGGTTTGGTTTCTAAAAATATTGGTAAGATATAAATATCCAAATAAAAAAGACATATGGTTAGGTAATTATTGTAGACTTGAATTTCAAAAATAAAAAACTAAAACTAATATAGTTATCAAACGAAGTTTAAAAGTTTGGGATTCCTATCCTATGCACGAGAGAAAGCTTTAAACATTTTGTTTTTGAGGTTTTCCGGTATACGACTTGAGAAAAAAGTTAATTATATGTATTATGATATTGAACAAATTTGTATTATGATATTTAAATAGAACAATTCCAAGATAAATTTGGTATAATCCATGCATATATGTATGCTTCTGAACTATCAACCATAAATCAGACAAGATATTTCATGATAGCTAAAATGTTTAATTCTCAGTACTAACTCAATCAATTTAGTATATCATTGTATGAGAATCAATTGCCTATTGTTTGTCAAAAGAAAAAAAAAGACTATTGCAATGTAATGGTTATTAAATTATTTCGTCATAGAACTTATTAGTTATGCCCATTATTTCATTTTTAAAGTTAATATCAGCACTGTGCCATATACTCTTAATCATAATAAATCTACCTATAATAGAGCTGAGTTTAGAACAAATAATTTTGCAAGTCAAAATAAATATATTGTAATAAAGGAATGCAGTTTAATTAAATTCATTTAAAAATAGCTATGATAATCATCAAGTAGTGAATTCAACCCCTAATAAACTCAACTTATTTAAATGAAAAGCTTTGGAAATCAGTTTAAAATCAATATAGAATGAATGGACAGTTTTTCTTTCCGTTTGTAATCATGAAATTTTCCTACTTAGCAATGAAATTAAAAAGAAAAGGAATAATATAAAAGCAATACAGTGGAGCATTATTGTAGATGTAGTATTGAACAAAAAAAAAAAAAAAAGAAAAGAAAAATGAGATTAAAGAAATAGCGACGTGGCAGAAACCAGCTTGGTTTGACTTGGAGACAGAATGTTGGCCACGTGGAGACAACCCATTGGAAAGAAAGGATAGCAACCGGAAGAAAATGGAAAACTTAAGCCTCGATCTTAACTAGTATTTTTTTTATAAATATATACATGAATTACTTTTCTTATTATCATTTAATTTTAAAACTAAATCTTATAATATTTAATATACGGTTAGGATTTATTTTTTGAGTATATATATGGAGGGACATAGACCAATAAATCATATATAAATAACTGATTTTTAGACTCAAATGTGTGATGGTAGGGTTGAAATGGATAACACCAATCAAAATAATCAATTATGTCACCGACCTATTTAGTAGAACATTAAGATTCTAAATGAATAACTCGAATCCAATCTAAACACGTTTAAAGTGAGTAAAATTTGGTCAATAATTTTGAAAATAATTTAAGTTCACCTTATTTTACATTGAAAAGATGAGAAATTTGGAGAATTATACTTGTTGGTGTCTCACAAAATGTGGGGGCCTGCTGGATTCTAAGTGGGCCCATTGTTTACCTTTCTCCTCAACTATAAATTCAAACAATCACCTTCTTCTTTCTCTCACTCAAACTTCAGCCCTTTGATTCTGTTATTCTCCTCTAATCCCTTGGTGTTCAAACACCTGCAAGTCTTCTTCTTCGAAAAAATGACGAACCCGAATGTGGTAATATCAGAATCAAGCATCAACATGGCCATAACTGTGACCGTATCGAACTCGTCCATTTTCCAAGCAACGGTCCACAAGCCACCCGCTGGCTGCATCGCCATTTCTCGGTCCACCAAATTCTTGCAGCCGGACGCTAGAATCGACACTTGGGTGGACTCAATGCGGGCCTCGTCTCCCGCCCGTATTAACCCCAATTCTTCTCTTTCCCACGATGAAACCTCTTGGATGGTCAAACATCCTTCGGCCTTGGACAAATTTGACCAAATACTCGACGCTTCCAAAGGGAAGCAAGTAGTGATGTTTCTCGACTACGATGGAACACTTTCCCCGATTGTCGATGACCCCGATCGAGCTTTTATGTCTGATGCGGTCAATTTTCTACTCTTACTCGTTACATTTTATCGAAATAGATTATAAAGTCTTCACAAAAAACACGCCATTCTATTTATTTAGGTCTAATCATTTTGACCTAAATCAAAGGAAATGAGTCTTTTGTAAAGATGTTACTATCCATTTTGATAGAATAGTTTTCAACAGATCCATTTTGATTAAAAAAAAAAAGAAGTTTTAAAAAAATGACCAGTTTTATTAATAAACCTCCATTACGTTATTATACAAAAATAAAAAATAAATAGATAAAATCTTTAATTTTATCTGTTCAAAATTATGTATGAGTGTTTTGACTCTTTATTAACATTTCCAAAAATTAAAACAGATGAGAAACACGGTGAAAAAAGTAGCCAAAAACTTCCCCACCGCAATAGTGAGTGGGAGGCGTAGAGAGAAGGTAAATTAAATTAATGATTTTGGATGGAGAAAATTAAATAATATTTAGTTAATTTGCATTAATGAAATAAAATATGGATTAATTTGTGTGTTGCAGGTTTATGGATTTGTAAGATTAGGAGAATTGTATTACGCCGGAAGCCATGGAATGGACATTAAAGGACCGACAAAAGATTCCAATTACAACAAAGTGAGTTTGTGCTTTATTTTTACTTATTCTTTATTTTTATTTTTTTCAACTTTTTTATTTCCTTTTTTTCCTCTTTTAGTGTGCCCAATCCGTTCTCTTACAACCCGCCAATGAATTTCTTCCCATCATCAATGAGGTAATTATTATTATTATTATTTACGACGACGCAATAAAATTCTATAATTATCTTATATAATTTAGTAATTATGAAGGTTGGTTTTGCAATTAATTGTATCCCATAAAAAGAGAAAAAAGTTATGGTTGATTTTTTAAGAGATACTTAAAAATAAAGTTAGGAAAATTATGTCCAAAATATATAATATTATATTAATATGAAAATTTTCAAGTAAGATATGTCATTCTTAACAATGAGTTTATGACTTTTAACCTTCTTTATTCTAAATGTTGTTGAATAAAGTACGCAAAAGATAAAAAGAATACCCTTAAAATTTAATCTCTCTCTTTTTTTTTTCTTTTTTAAAATTTCAGGTTTACAAACAGCTAGTTGAAAAAACCAAATCAACCCCAGGAGCAAAGGTGGAGAACAACAAGTTCTGTCTCTCAATTCATTTTCGATGTGTGGAAGAAAAGGTAAATTCATCGTTAATATATAATCAATACACCCTCATTTGCAACTTGGTTGATTTGTTGTAATCCAATTTAAATCTATAAATTCAAATTTAAAATTGATATTTGAATCAGATCTTATTTAAGACTTAAGAGTAATATTATTATGTAGTGTTTGTTATTTCTCTCTCCCTAATTTATACTAATAAAATGGGGATTTTGCATGTATATTAAAAAAAATAATAATAATTCCATGTATAGCAAAATTTCCAAACTTATTCATTTGTGACACAAAAATGATTGAAGTCTATCAATTGAATTGATAGAAATCTAAAGTCTATCGGTTGAATTAATAGAAGTCTATTAGTTGAACTTGATAGAAGTCTAAAGTTTATCAATTCAACTTATAGAAGTCTAATAATGTTAGAATAAGAATTTTCAGCAAAATGTGCTATAAATGAAACTATTTTAAAAAATGTGCTACAATTGTAATGAAGAGCAAAAAATAGGCTATAGAAAACAAATTCCCAAAAAAAAATCATTTTAATTATTGTCGCTATCCATAACTTCTTTACACTGTGCCTCCCAATAATTTCCTAAAGTAAACTTATTCACGTGTTTGTCTTCTATGAAAAATCCAGAAATGGAGTGAATTAGCCCAACAAGTTAAATCTGTTCTGAAAAAATTCCCAAAGCTTCAAATAACCCAAGGAAGAAAGGTACACAAAGAAAAAAATAAATAAATAAAATTGTCTTATGTTTTTTTAGGATTCTCTATTATGATTATAACTATACAATAAATTAATTAATTACAGGTATTAGAGATCCGTCCATCTATAAAGTGGGACAAAGGGAAAGCCTTGGAATTTTTATTGGAATCACTGGGTGAGTTTAGTTTGTTTAATTTTTACTCGATTAATTAATTACCAATTAAATTAATAGCATATGCATAATATTCACTTTGTTATCAAATAACAGGATTTAGTGATTGTTCTGACGTTTTTCCCATATACATCGGCGACGATCGAACCGATGAAGACGCATTTAAGGTATATTAATTAACATATTATCATAAGCTTCTTGTCTTTTATTTATTTATTTATTGTTTTATAAAAAAAGTTGTGAAATTTTAAAATTGAGCAGATTATAAGGGAGAGAGGACAAGGGTTTGGCATTCTTGTGTCAAAGTTTCCAAAGGAGACGAGTGCTTCTTATTCCCTAAGGGAACCATCTGAGGCAAGTTTAGAACACATATTTATTATATAGTCTAATTTGAAGAATGTTTTTGTTGGGAAAATTCTTTTCAAGGAATAAACAAAAATATAATTGAGAAATTAAAAGAAACAACAAAATAGAAAGACTAAAAAATTTAGTCTTATTGTTACGATCATACAAAATATTTCCTTCAACTCTAATTACACAAGTAATTTCAAATTTAACTAGAGTCGGTACAAAGTAATATGCTTCTTTTATAGTGTTTGGAACGTAAAATTATTTTGCATCTTTACAATGTAGGACAATTCGCTTTTAATATTTTATCAAAAGCTGACCGTTTTTGTCGGGTTAATTGTTTAAACGAGTCTTTTTCTGAAACTTTTTGTTAAAATGGATCTATTTTGAAATTAAATATAGTGTGTAATTTAATTTTGGAATGTAGGTTATGCACTTTTTGCAGCAGTTGGCTGAGTGGAAGAAGAGACCTTCATTGGAAGGGCAGTGCTAAATGGGAAAGAATTGGACAATGGGGAAATACAAAGGAAAGGTCCTTTTCCCCCACAAAAAGAAATGAAGAGGGGTTTGTTGGGAATGGTAGGTATATATAAGTATGTATGTATGTATAACTTGTAATTGTTCAGAATATGTTATATATATATATATATATAGCTAGGTGGGTATGACGTTTATTAAAATTAGGAAGTTTGGTCTATTGAGCTTCATGCATGAACAACTTGCAACTCTGTGTACAGGGAGAAAGGGAAGAAAACCAAATATGTAACTCTTTTGCAACTTAATCAGCAAAATTAAGTGTTTATATAGTTTTTCTTTTAATCTGCCTTTCTTTATGTGTTAAGACTACATGTAAAATTATTAAACCTAGTAGTCTCGAAGTTCAAAAAAACCCAACAACGTGAATAATCCGAACTATCCCTTAATAATTTAACAAGTTAAATTGTGTTATCAATTTATTTGGGTCGAGTTCATATAAAGAAAAAAAATTGATTTCAAAGTAATGTTACAGTTGAGTCTCAAAATTGAGACATGACAAAGTTTAAATTATTAGAAATTATAAAATAAATATAATGTCTACATTTTTATTTAGTATTTAAACAGTATTAGATATTATCTAGGATTTAATATTAGTAGATTTCCTAGAGTACTATTTATATTTATGAAAAAATGAATGGAATGATAGAATACTTTTGCTCATGACTTATATTTAATTTAACATGATATTAGAGTATCTCTAAATTAGAATTTTTTTCCGTAACCTAAAAACAAGATGTTCATATCCCTTAATCTAACTTAACCCATGTACATTCCTACCTAATAATATGATATATGCTTGCATTTGAAGTATAAATATCTAAGTAGTCGGCTTGAAGTTTTTTAGTTCAAACCTTATGTAAATAGTATATTTTTTACTTCCAAATAAAAGAGAGTCAGATATCAATTCTAAAGATCAAATCCATAATCGTAAAGGTAAACTAAAATACAATCAATCAAAAAAGTTACACGCCACTTATCTTTTCAGTAGGAACAAATGTAATTGGATTCGGATAAATAGTTTAACCAGTTATGTGAATTTATATCGGTGAGGGCTTTAATTTTGCATTATAATTATAAAAATAGTCATCATTCCCACTTTGAGTACAAAGTGGGGGAAGGGAGATAACATAAACCCTACATAGAGGCACAACTACTCTCAAATAATATGAGAGCCAAATACCGATTTTGGGGCTTGAACTTGTGAGAATTGAAATTGATTAACACTAGGTAAAATAACCAATTGCGCCATTGACCCTCGATTTTTTTCCCATTCACTTATTTCTTAGTCATACCAGATAAAAAATTTAATATTTCTCGAAAAACCACGTGAACTCAAAGCATTCAATACTCAAATTTTCTGGTAAAATTAATATTAATTGTAATTTTTTTTTTTCTACTTTTTACAAAAGAGCATGTCCCAAGTACCTAGCAATAAGTTTTCATTTAAAATGAGTTAACTTACCCGTAATTAACATGTATCATTGATTATGAGATCTCATCTCTTAATCCGAGTATATCTTAAAAAATTATAATTATTATTGTTGTCCTTAAAACACACGATCCCTCACATATGGAACTACAAATAATATGTATTTTTTTTTTCTTTAGCAATTAAGTTGATTAGTGCCCAAACAATATGTGAATGGTGTCTTATTCTTTAACATTTGGTAATTTTTTTAATAAATCATGGCTGGCGTCCAAGCCGACAGGATCCACGCATCCCACTTCACATCCACATTCAAACCTACTTTTAAACACTTTTTTTAACCACCACCCATCCCAATCTAATGCTTAAAGTGTATATATTAAACAAAATTTCTTTAATTAACATGAAATGCCTCAATTATATGAAGCTAATTAATCTAATGGATTTTATTATATGCAGATATTCTTTCCCAGGGAGTAGGCTAGCTATATGATTTGGATCAACATGAACCCCCATAATATATAATTATAAATAGCCTCAACTTTACTTTTATGCATATATTTATATATTTAGAATCTACAGCAGTGTTCCCAAGGGAAGGTGCAACCATATATTTGCAAGAACTCAACCTCGTTGGATTATTTTTATTTTATTTTTTTAATTTTTAAAGAGAAGATTTAATGCAAGACAATTACATTAATGTCTTGAATGTGTACTACAAGGAAAATAGAAAGTGAATAAAAAAACCAAAGTGAATAACTTTTTGATGCTTACTGGTTAAGCTTGTACGTTTTTGTGTGTGTGTGTTTTTTTTGGAGTGAGTGTTGTTAAATTGTTGAGTTTTTCTGTTTGTGGGTTGGATGCAGCTCCAAAGCAGTAGGGCAGAATAATTGATATCAAAAACAGAAAAGGAGAAAAGGGCAGTATTAGGGTTCAGATTTGAAACAACCCCACCAGAGAGAATATGGCGGAAATTTAGGATTTATTTGAGGGTTATGGAGAACTTTATGATAATAATAAAAAGAAGGGTTTTTTTTTAAAAAAAAAATACTGAAAATTTATTAAGAAGAGAGAAAAAGGGAGGGAGAGAAAATTTAGTCGGAAGAGACTACATTAAACTTTTCCGGTTTGCAACAATGGTGGTAATAGAATAATTCATAAAAAGTTTAGATTTAGAGCTCTACTCTCTAGCATTTAAATTGATGTTCTCCCAAAATTGATCAGTTGTTTGGTATTTGTGCTTCGTTGAATGTTCTCGCATTTCTTTCCTTCTAAATCCACGAAAGTATAGCCTCTTTAAAGTTTGCAAGAAGCTCCAACCGCTGCGAGTTTGCTTTGTAACAAAAACAATCATAAAAAAATTGTTCCATAGAAGAGAAATCATAAAAACTATTCATAGGTTAGCTGCTTCTTTCATAATATTGTAACAAAAGTACAATGAATGAAAATATGATTTAAAAAATAATAAAAATAAGGGTTATAGAGAACTTTAAGATAATAATAAAACTAAAGGTAAATTATAAATTTGATGGAAAGTTTATACGTTAATTTTTATGATTTTAAAAATAATAAAAATAATGGTTATAGAGAACTTTAGGATAATGATAAAAATAAAGGTAAATTATAAATTTGAAAGAAGTTATAAGTTAATTTTTATGATTTAAAAAATTAGAATGCAGTGATTAGTAATAAAAGAGAATTAAAATTTAGCTCATACTATTTTAAAAACTAAATTTAACCATTTAATTTCATAAAATTTAAAAGACAATCATTGTTGTTCTTAATAGTTAACTAATTAACTATGTGAAAGTTAGATACTCATATGTCAATAATAACAATGTAAGTTGAGTAATTAAGTGGACAGAAAAACACGCATTATTTATGCATGTATAGCTAACTTCCACTTATTTAATTGATTTGCATTACAAACGACAAAGACTATTTCTTATGTTTCATCGTATCACAAAGACTAAATTATAGTTTTTAAAATCATATGAACTAAATTTTAACTTTTTTCCAATTATAAGGACTAAATTTCGTACTAAATTTTAACTTTCTTACGGATCTTATAATCAAACTTATTAAAATAAAACAATAATAATAAGTATGGGGTTTAGATTGTTAGGTTACATGAAAGAGAAAGGCAGAAAGGTAGAGATGGATGGTTGAAGAAGGTGTTGGAATCCACTAAAAAGAAGGGTAGCTTTTATGATATTGGGGAAGCTGAAGGGGAGAAAGAAAAATACATGGAGCAATTTAGAATAATAGTCAAAGAGACTGACATGAATCCATGGTTATGTAAACTTTTAACAAAACCTAGGCTCTTTAAGGCGTGTAAAGATGAAGTCCACTACAAAATACCCCATCATTGCTGCCTTAACTCTAAATAAAAAAAATGTCTTTTCTTTATGAACCCGCCTTCAATTATTGGGGTAGGACAAACCCAAAATTACCAACTTTAGTTTTTTTCTTTTTTAATATTCGGGAAAATCCATCCATAAACTGTGGCACCGAAATACTTCGAAGGGTATTCTAGTTTAAGTGTTTTTCCAGCAGCCCCGAACCAGGAATCTTTCAAGGAAGCATACTTTGAAGTCTTTAGCCTCAACCGCTGGATTGCCCCTCGGGAACCCAAACTTAATTACTTTTTTTTATGAAATCAGAAGATCATCTTAGATATATAACATAATGTAAGATTGACAAGTTACTTATTTTACTCTTACTATTGAGATTTGATAGTTCATTTTGATTAGATGTCTATTTTCCCAACTGCGGAGAGGGAAACCCCGTTTAGATAGAGAATGGAGGAGTCAGTATGGAAATAAAAAATTTCTCACAAGCTAAAAGAGATGGAGATGGAGATGAGAAATGTATTTTCCATCCCGTTTCTTATCTCGATTATATTTTTTAAAAATACATTTTATATACTTATTTGAATGATATTTTTCTTACATAATTAATTTTCTAATTAAAATGAATAAATATTTGTAATGAAAAGTCAATTATTTGAATAATTATCTAAAATTTATTGATTTGAGATGACAAAATTGGTAAAAAAAAATGAGATGAAGTTAAATTTAACCATAAATTTGGAAGAAATAGAGATTTAAATGAGTGATTAAGATGGAGACCTAAAGCTATTTCTATTCGTACACCTCAAAGATCTCTAATTTTAGTGATGTTAGGGCAGTGTTAAGAAGTTTAGGTTGCGGAGAGATGAGATGAGAAGATCAGAGGTTGGGACATTAGAGAACAAGAGGAATAGATTTGTTACACGTGTGGAGTTGTGATGGGGTGTTTGGTCCCTGCATTGAGGGTCGAGCCAGGGGCTCGTGGTGGGTTAGTTCAGAATTATATATATTGGATTACATGGGGGACAGGAGTCGCTGCAAACACTGACGAGCCACGTGGGAATCCCATGTGCCCCAAATGCCTTTCTAATAGGGAACCAACTTTTGTGCATCACTCCCATTGCTTACTCTTTACCCAAACTCAAACTCATATATGGCCCTTTACCATTTGTCTCTTCCTCTTCCATCCTATACAACATAATGACCGTGTCATCGATATGATATTATTCAATTAAAAGATAATTTCATATTTATTGAGGACGATAATCCTACATAAATCTTTATATTTATATGATATTGTTTGTTTTTAGCATGAATTTTTGTGACTTTGTTTATTGTTTCATCTAAAAGGCTTACACAACTGTAAGATGGTACTACTCACTCATATACCTGGAGTCTTGGATTGTGGTCATGATCATCTACCTCCTATTTTAACTAATCTAGGACTGCACTTTTGTTTGTATTTCTTATAATCTCTCAAAATATATGACATACGGGCCTCTTATTGAACAATCATTTTTTGAATTAGACTTGAGCACACCAAAGTTGAACCACATAGATCCTTTCAAATTATTTTGAGCACAAAATAAACTACCGTTCTCCGAGGTTGTATTTCATAATTAGTACTCGCTCATCAGAACACTTCTTATGATCTAATCATGAGCACGTTTCATAAACACCCTTCAGCCGGAGCACTTCACTATGCTCAACTACGAAATTTTATTATGATTATGTCATACCTTTCATGACTTCAGCCGGAGCACTTCACTATGCTCAACCATTTGCTCAGAATGACAAACTTCGTTCATTTTCCATTTTGAGCATAAACTTTCATGACTTGTATTTTTCATACAAAAGATCTTATACCAATGGTGATAAAGTTGAGGTTGTCCTTGTAAATGTTATCTTTCACTTAGATATTCATATTCTTCTCCTCGTCTAGTCCAAATAGTGCCATTATAAACTAGCTAAAGAAAAAGAAAAGTGTGTGTTTGCTTTAGATTTGGGTTTGTTTTGCTTTATTTGCAATGGGGGAACCATGCAATGAATTGCCATAAATAAGTGAAGTTGAGTGAAGAAAAAGGACTCCATCAATGCACTGATTCCTCACCATCTTTTGCCATTGGCCTCAATGGATTATTTAACAGCAGCTTTAACTCCTCTTTCTTTCTCTTCTCTTTATGGAATATTATTTTATGCCATTGGAGACTGAAGTTTCATGCTTTCATTTTATTACAAAAATGTAGAAGCTGAGGCTTCAAAGTAACCATGTGGGGGACAAAACCCTTTTGTTTAGAATTTTCTAAATTAACCAAGTTATAAATTACTGTAAATGTAAAGTTAAAGCCAAAGTTTTCAGTTACTTGTGAAATGTCCACCCATTAGTGTTCTAAATTCCAACACTTGTAAAGCTCCCCTCCTTTCTGTAACATCATCCCCTTTTTAAAGTTTCTTCCTTTATTTCTAAACTCTATATTTTATTCTACTGTCATCCCACCTTCCCACTTTACTCTAAAAAAAGAATCACAATTATTAGGTACAACAATACACTTTTAGATATAAAATGGATGGTTCTTTTTCTTTTCTTTTCTTTTTTGGCTTTTCTTCAGCTAGGTTTTACTATTAACATATGATAACTTATCTAACGAATATTAATATATTCAAATACTCAAAACATTATATAGAATTATAATGTATTTCAATGACAAACGATGAAAAGGAATAAAAACGAATGGTTTTTTCTTTAAAACCGTTGCTTAAATATATTTTATTGTGAAAATGTAATGAATGTGTCATTCCCACAAAATAATTACAAATGTAGTCAAATTTTAAAGTATTTATATTCATGATCATTAATACAATTTAATATTGTATTATAAATACTCATTAATACAATATTATGTAAAATTAATATTGTATTAAAAGAAAGTATGCAACAATACTCATCAATATCAATAATTATTGTTGCTAATTTTTTTTAAAAAGTAACTATAATTGTAATTATTTTAAATTTACCAACTAATGAGTTTCTTATTGATTTAAGAAAACATTATTGCTAATTTGCTTTTGACCAACTTTTTTTTAATACGAGAAATACTTCTCTCCTTATGACTAAAGAAGGGAGCCTTACTTAGTACATATGTGGTACTATTTGAAGGCACAAATTTTTTATTTGAAAATATTAAAAAGAAAAAAAAAATTATGGCACCAAATGGTGCCACATATGCAGATGACTCCCCTCCTTAAGGAGGGAAATATTTCTCTTTTAATATAGTATCTTTTCGAACAAACGGTAGCACTGAATGATAATTTTCAGTGAGGGATAGCATAAGGATATATTGGATGCAAATTTAACTAATAAAAATATATATATTACAAAAAGTTATATGTGAAATGCATTCATCCCACCTTTTTTTTGCCCTAATTGATTTATGTCATGGACTTGGGCTTCTACCGATGGTGGGCTATGTCTTTTCCAGCCCAATATGTTTGCTCAAGCAGAGATCAAATGGACTAAAGCCCAATATTAGAGCTTCAACATGTATAAAGCATGTGGGTTCAGAACATGTATCTTTTTTTTTTTTTTTGAAAAGATTCAGAACATGTATCTTTCTTAGATGGAATATGTGGAGTTTAGTCTCTAAGATGACATTTTAAAAATAATTATAAATTATAAATACTAAAAAATAAAGGGTAGAACTGTTTTTTTTTTTTTTTTTTTTTTTTTTTTTTTTTGAGAAAATGGTAAAACTGAATTGGGTTGTAGGTAATATAAATAATAATAATAGTTGTGTACCCAACAATAACATAACATAAGTTGTATAAAAAAAAAATCACATAACATAAGGCACAATATTCTTATGATCAATATGTTGGGGGTTAAATTTTTCCTACAACTCTTTGTTGTGCTAAAAAAGAATTTGAAATGGCTTGTCAAAACATTTAGCAAATAAGCCAAAAAAAATTTTAAAACATGGAAAAACATAAAATAAAAATAAACTTCAATCAAACATAGTGAAACAATTAAGACAAATAAAAATAAATCGGGCGAATCAATACATGGCATGTGACTAGACAGTAAAATTTAAATTATGTCCGACCAATATCTGAACTTTTCTTCTTAGGTTTTGATGGGAGAAATATGATATCTAATGTAGCTTTTTATTATTATTATTATTATTTAATTTTGAAACTTATAATTTCTTGATAATTAATTTAGTTCTCTTCAGAATTTTCCAAATTTCCCAAATTTTACTAGTTAGTTTTCAAAATTTTGCTAGATTTGAAGCCAGGCAGCAAGCATATCTTAAAGTCTTTAACTTCAACCGCTGAACTACTCCTTGGAGACTACCTCACATCTTATAAATTTATAATAATGAACAAACTATCTCATATGGTTTTCTATTCATGTTCATTTGACTTGGTGATTTTGAAATTACCCAAAATAGTTTTGGATTGTACAAAAAAAAGTAGGAGACTATCAATTCATAGATCTAAGCAAGAACACACATGGAGTAGCTTTTGGGCTCATAAATTGGTCTCTATATCAAGAACAGTCTTAGTGTTTGGGCTTTCGTTTGGTCAAGAATTTGGAAGCACTAAATTGAAGAATTAAGTTTCATTTCATTTGATTTGTTCTATAACAATTAAGATGGACACTTACATGGGGCATGAAGACTAGAGTTCTCATGGAGTTAGGCTCCCCTCCCCTTGGGCCAAACAAGCCCTAAATTATAGTGTTGTGTTTGTGTTAAAAACACGCGCGTGCATATATATATATATATATATATATATATATTTCATGGTGAAGAATCATCTTAAAATAGTATGTCTTTTTTAAAAAAGCTAAACTTATTTTTATCAAATTTTTTACCATGTATTCCATATAAAAATTACATATTCACCAAATTCAAAAATCAAAACAAATTTTTAAAAATTACGTTTTCTTTTTTAAATTTTAATTTGTTTTTAAAGAATATAGATAAAATGTAAAATCTAAGTAAAAAAATATGATAAAGTTCTTGTTGTAAATTTAAATTTCAAAAATAAAAAAAATTAAAGTCAAAGTAAATTAGTAAATGGAGTCGAAATCATCTATGAGGTATTTGGATGAGAAGTTAATTTTAAAAGTTATTCAGTAGTTAGAAATTGAAGTTACAACCAAAAACTCGTTTGAAAGTGGTTTATATATTGAAGAGTCAGAGACAATAACTTGTTTAAATGTAGTTTATATATCGAAGAATTTGAAATGAGTAATTCTTTCTTTAATATTTAAAAAACAATGATAAAAAATGAATAGATAAAAATGAGTTATTTTGACTAGTTTTTTTATTTAATAATAACAGTTATTTTGACTAGTTAAATATGAATAATAAAAATGAGTAATTATTTTGAATAGTTAGAAATGAATAATTATAAATAAATGATAAGAAAAAGAAGACACATTTTTAGTAATAAAAATAGAGAATTGTTTTAAATATTTTAAAAACTACTTTGAAGGTAGATTTTTGAAGAATAGTTGATAAAAACTTATTTCAAATCCTATAATTTTGGAGTAAAGGAGGGTTCAAGCCGGACCTTTCTCCGTCTCTTATAATTTTAGTGGGATCATGTACCTCAATCATCGATACAAATTTTGGTTTATCTCTCAAAACTCTTTAAAAGTCAACCATGACGGCATTGACGAGGTTGGAAGGTGTTTTCGAGTTGGATTCTATTGAATCTACATTGAGAAAAGGCAGAGTGGTAACTGTGTTCTTCCTTGTTTTCAATAGTCTTGTTTTTGTAATTTGTTAGATGAAAGGAGGGGTCTTTCCTGTGTTTGGATTTTAGTTTGTAATGGAGGTTTATGCCTCAGATTTGCTTAATGAATGTTACTATTTTCTCAAAAAAAAAAAAAAAAAAAAAAACTTCTTTTAAATCTTCAATAAATTCAACAAACAAACACCCCTAGATATGCAGCAGGAACTGGTTACTTTATTAGTGAGTACTCTCACAAGAAGATTATATATTTAGAAACCAGACCACATAAATTCATAATATCACAAAACAGTACCCCAACCAGACTCCCCCTTAGCATTGGCACAATAGTCCACAACCGCGGTGAGGCTGTAAGGTACCTGGTCAGAAGCAAGCCACCGGTTAACCGAGAACCGCTGCTTTTGGCAAGGCCGACCCGGGGCCGAGGCCGTGACCTCGACATAGTCGCAGTACCAAGCGTGGTAGGGACCGGAGCCATTGGAGGTCAAATTGAGGGAGCAAACCGGGGAAGTGAGGCAAGGCCCTCTGCCCGTGAAGGTATCCAATCTGCCCGTCTCGAAAAAGTTGTAGTCCGGACCCATAACGCCGCCCCATTGCTCCAAGTCGGGCACCGAAATCCCCTGCCCGGACTCGGTCTTGGCCTGGAGGCTTATGGTTGAGTGAGTGCCTGCTCTCTTCACGTCCCCTGTTTGGACGTACACCAAGTAACCACATTCCCCGCCCACCTGCACCCATTTGAAGCCAAACACACACAGTTAGTTTCATTTATTTAGTTTTATGATTTTGAGGTATAATTAATCATTAGATTACATCTTCAGAAACAGAGATTGTGTTTGTGAAGAGTAGTGGGATTAGAACTGAGAGGACAATAGAAGATTTTGATGCCATTTTTTCTGCCTTCTATCAGTTTTCTTCCACATGCTTGCCTATCTCTCTATTTATATACAAATTACACCAATCACACAAGCCTCTTTTTTTTCTTTTTTTTTTTAAACCATTGAAATGATTGACATCCACTCACTCAATTTACCCATGTGCCAATTGTAAGCTCTATTTTGATTTGAAGAAATTTATTTAGATAACCATTTTTCATTATAACATTTTTCATATTTTAGAATTACTTTTCTTTTATTCACTTGATGATTTTAAGTTTAACTTTGCATCCTTTTATGCCATAAACCCTTTTTCGTCTCAAAATTGTATAATTCATGCAATTTCTTTCTTTCTTTTTTATACATGAAAAAGTCCCTTATGATTCATGTATTTTGGAGTTTTATTCTTTCAATAAAATTTAAAACTAATCCATACGATGAGTTTTTATCTTTAATTAAAAATAAGTTCAATATATTTAACAATTTAATACAAAAATGATTAAATGTAAAAAAATATATCTAAACTTTAAAGAAAATAGCTACTAGACAGAAGTGCTTCTTATATAAAATTTGTTGTCTCCCTCCACTAATTTGCACTTCAAAAAAGTAAATATATAAATAAATAAATAAAAACTAGAGACCTAATATAAGGGCAAATATTTAGTTTTTAAAAATAATTATTAAAATTGTACCTTTGAAATTTAAAGAATCAAAATAGAATAAAAGATCAAATGATACTTAATATATTTTTTTTAATAAAATGATATTTAACTTAATAGTTATTGGGATTGACTGACGAAGAAAATGAGTAGAGTTTCAAATATAATTTTTGTTCGTTTAGTTTATCTCTGGAATGTGTATTTTTTAAAAGAGATATATTCTCCTCTCGAATAATATTTGAGTCATTATTGGGGTAAGGATACAAGTCATCTTTATCTATATTTATTATGGTCACATATTTTTTTTTATTTGGAAAAGTATAGATAAAGAAAGAGAAATGTGGACGAAAAGATAGGTAAAAATAACTTGATTCTTACTACTAAGGACCAAAGTTCTCTTTTGATTGTTTTGTAGGATAAAAAGATATGTGCTTTTTTTTTAACACATAAGGGGTTGTTTGTTTGACATATTTAGGTAGGATTTAGTTTTAGAATTTATTAACTCCTCCTCGAAAACCTACATCCAAATGAGTTTTTACTAACTTCTCCTCATTTTTACTTTTAAAAATAACTCTAATTTCTAATCATTCATTTATAGCAACTCATTTTCAATCATTCCTTTCAAATCAATTAAAATAACTCATTTTTAACAATTCATTTTTAATTATTTATTTTTTAACTACTAAAAATAACTGTTAATTTTAAATCTACATCAAAGTAAGGTTTTGACTTTAACTCCTTCACACAAAAATTACATCCAAATGAATTTTTTACTACAATTTTCAATTTTTAACTATTCAACATAACTTCTCAATATAACATCTTAAGTTAAATCCTACCTAAATATGTCAAACAAACAACTCCTAAAAGATATGTGATTTTAAAGTTTGAGTTTATGACATTTTGTACATAAATATATGTTGTATTTTTGTTGACGTTCTATTTTATTAAATAAGTAGATTATATTGTTTAAAAAAAAAAAGTAGATTGTATTCTTGTTTTTTTTTTTTTTTCAAAATGATAATTAAAGATAGGGTACCATATTTTGGAAATTTATTTTCAATAACCCTGAGATATGTAATTGGGGATACTTCTGTTTGTTGTCTTTAGCAGTAACTGTTAATGAAATACGTCAAGAAAAGTAATAATTGTGGATGATGTGGCATTAGGATATCCAATAACATCTATTTCATTATTGTACAAAAGGATAAGGAAATCTGTACGTGCCATTCACAACCAACTATATATACCACGTGAGAATATATATATATATATATATATATATATATATATATAATATAGGAAAATTTTCTATCTTTGTTATTATTTTATTTAAAAAAAAAAAATATATCACATATATTATTTTATTTTATTTTTTTGAAAAAAAACTTCCAATCAAGAACAAACCGATCCATTACAATCATTCTCCAAAACGGAGCCAATGTCAGGAGGGAGATTCCCCATAAAAAAAAAACTCCTCTTCAAGCATGATAGAAGGGTCCTTCCAACAAAAATCAACACCATAATCCTTCTTGGCTAATAAATCAACGACCATATTACAACGCATATTACCATAGGAAACTTGCACTATGCCAAGAGAAGCAATTAATTGCTTAATATCAACAACGATATTGTTGAATTCAGAAATATCTGGGGAGTCATTAACAACAGCTTTAATAACATTTGAGGCGTCAGACTCCACCAAAATCGGAGGTAAAAACAAACTTTGAACATCGCTTAACTTCTTCAAGCCCTCCCTTAAAGCTCTTCCTTCAAGAACCTTCACTGATTGATGCAATAAATTGGATTTCCAACCCATCAACTTAGGTTGCCCTTTCCAATCGCAAACCACCCATCCAATGCCTCCTCTTCTCGAATTTGGATTCAAAGAAGCATCCACATTCAATTTCCACATACCTTTAGGGGGAGTCATCCATCTACAAGCAACATTTGATTCATGAGAGGACTTGGCTACAGAACCTGCACCAATAAAATTATAAACATTAATAGCTTTTTCGATAATATTTATGAGATTATGAAACTTCAAGACCAACTTGCCATTGATACATTGGTTCCTGAAGTTCCATAAGCTCCAAATGATAATAATACATTTAAAGCTCTTTTCCTTAGGAATTTTATCCCTTAATCCTTTCCAGAAATCCACCCATTCTCTATCCTCACGAAATAAAGACTAAACTCAGAAAACCAGGGAAAAATATATCTCCAAACACGGATAGCCAATTTACAATCCTTCAAAATATGCATATTCGACTCCCTCGCTTTCCCACATAAAGGACAATAAGTATTAGAATCCACCCCTCTCAAATACATGTTGCATTTAGTCGGAATGGCATTAGCAAGGACACTCCAAGCACCCTCTTTGCTTTTAGGGGAAAGCTCCACCTTCCAGAAGCTATTCCAAATTCCCGACGTCATTTTAGGATCCGAGGTAGACACCTCCTTCAAATTTTCAAACTCAAGCCCAATATGATATGCACTTTTCACTGAAAAAACTCCGTTCTCGCTAGCATTTCAAATCACTTCATCCGGCATCACCACGTCACTCAGAAGGGTATTATAGATGATTTCAGCATCTTCTTTGCAAAAAATATTCTCTAAAAGCTCCTCCTTCCATGATCTACCATCCCTCAATAAATCTGCCACATATCTATCCTTCCAATCTTCCCTAACCCCATCAGCAAAAGGATTTCCAACTCTATTAAGCCAAGAATCTCTACCAATCATAATTTTCCACCCATTGCCCACCTTCCACCTATAACCTCTCTTAAACAAATCTCTACCCCACAAAATACTCCGCCAAGCTAAAGAAGGATTATTTCCCAAAGAAGCCGATAAATAATCACCACTCACAAAATAGTTTCCTCTTAACAATCTACTTAATAAGCTGTTGGGGTTTCTCAAGATTCGCCAACTATGTTTCGCTAATAGAGCTTGATTAAAAACATTCAGATTTCTAAAACCAAGCCCCCCTGCCTTCTTACTTTTGCTCAAAATTTTCCAGCTCATCCAATGGGCCTTTCTGCTATTCGAATCCTCCCCCCACCAGAATTTAGAACATAAATTTTGAAGGTCCTCATTAAAAGATTAAGTCAAACGAAAACAACTCATAGTATAGGTTTGGATTGCCTGACCAACCGCCTTAATTAACACCTCTTTCCCACCTCTCGACAACATTTTTCCTTTCCACCCTTGAAGACACTTTTCCAATCAACCTCTGATGGATTGAAAAAGAGCCTTCTTGTTCCTGCTATTTTGAGAGGGCATACCCAGATGAACTCCAAGATTCTCATTCACTTTAACACCAAACAAATTGACTAAGAAAATTTGATCATTCGCCCTAATATTACCGCTAAACATAATGGTTGATTTCTCACAATTAAGAATATTTTTAATTTTCAAACAATCCTCAGTATTAGCCCAGAAAAACAACAAGCTATCATCAGCAAAAAATAAATGAGAAATAGCAGGACAATGTTTATTAATCTTAAAACTCTTAAAAGAATTCAACTTCTCATTTTTCCTAGAGGAGCATAGACAACCCTTCAACACAAATCAAAAAAAGATAAGGAGAAAGAGGGTCTCCCTGTTTCAGACCTCTCTGTGGAATAATCTCCCCATACGGGGAGCCATTTACCATCACCGCATAGCGAACCGAAGAGATGCATCTGCTTATAAGATTAATCCAAATCTTACTAAAATCCAGCCGTTCCATCATATCAAGGACAAAGTTGTACTCCACTCTATCATAAGCCTTACTCATATCTAACTTCAAAGCTGCCCAACCAACCTTCCCAGATTTCCTCTAATTAATAGTATGAATACATTCAAAACCAAGAATAACATTATCAGTAATAAGTCTCCTAGGGACAAAGCCCGCTTGATTAGGAGATATGATTTTATCAATCATAACTTTCAGCCTGTTAGACATTGTTTTAGCAACGATTTTATACACAGTATTACAAAGACTGATCGGTCGAAACTCTTCCACTCTTTTAGGGCACTGGACCTTAGGAATCAAAGCAATTAATGTATCATTCATCGAGTCCAACGACTTACCCCA
This sequence comes from Sicyos edulis, assembly GCA_036507275.1. Lineage (NCBI taxonomy): Eukaryota > Viridiplantae > Streptophyta > Magnoliopsida > Cucurbitales > Cucurbitaceae > Sicyos > Sicyos edulis. The sequence goes on along the minus strand of CM071855.1, from coordinate 6,458,980 downwards.
TTAAGCACCCTTAAGCAAGAATTGACCACATCATCGCCAATTATATCCCAGTATGTTTTGAAAAAAAGCTCATTTGTTCCATTCAGCCCAGGGGCCTTAGAAGGATTTAAATTTTTAAAAGCCATCTTAATATCAGATCTCAAAAAAGGCCTATCGAGGAATTGAATATCCCGATCCGAGAGCTTTCTTTCAACCCCAGCCAAGATCCTCCCAATAGCCTCATCATCTTTGTCGTGAGACGAGAAAATATCAACAACGTAATCCTTAGCACTTTGACAATGCCACTCCCATCAACCTGCCAATTCCCGCAAGCGTCCTTAAGTTTATCAATACGATTCCTTTTTTTTCTTTGAGAGGCTCTCATGTGAAACCATTTTGTATTCATGTCTCCCCGCTTGAGCCAGACATCCCTCGATCTTTGCTTCCAAAAGATCTCCTCCTCTTCGAGCAATTTCTCAATCTCATTCTCAATATTAATAATTTGATCAGATCTAACCCCATTGCTCTGCATGTAAAGCATCGAAAGGGCTTTTTCTTTATCAACAATAGTTTGTCTCACCGAACCCTTCAATCTCATTATTCCACCTAGCCATCTCTTTCTGACACCCTTTAATAAAATTAATAAGATTAAAAGCACGATGATCTCTATAACCCTCCACCCCCCAACACTTTCTAAGCACATCTTTACACTCAATAAAATTGACCCAACTATCTTCAAATCTCAATAATTTATTGGAAGAATTAAACACACTCGAACATTCACCCACCCAATTAAAATTAGCAACAATAATTCTATGATCCGAAGAGTGAAAACTTAAATGATTAACAGATATCTTACCAGCTTTAGAAATAAAATAAGTGTTAGCAAAATACCTGTCCAGACGAACTCTAATAGCAGAAACACAATCTTTTCTTTTAATCCAAGTGAATAAATCGCCAGAGAAGCCCACATCAATGAACGAGCACTCATTAATCACTTCTCTGAACTCAGCCATACCTGCTCTACCTTTACCAGCTCTAAACATCTGCTCTTCAACATTTAGAATCTCATTGAAATCACCACCTACTAGCCAAGGCAACGATGATCCTCCTGCCAGTCTTCTTAAAAGATTCTAGGAATCTCTACGCTTATTTTGCACCGGGTTCCCATAAAACCCAGTAAATCTCCACATCTCACCCTGGTTCTTAATTAAGGTATCAATATGACCTTGAGAGTAAGAATGAATACAAACATTCAACTAAGTATTCCAAAAAAGCATCAAGCCCCACTGAGCCCAACACAAGGAACACAAAAACAACAGTCAAAATTCAAACTAATTTTTAAGCCGACCACCTCGTTCTCACAACACTTTGTTTCACAAACAAACACAATATGGGGATTCGCTTTTAGCACTTCGTGACGAAGAGCTCTAATGGCCCGGGGGTTTTTTAACCCCAGAGCATTCCAACATAAAGTTTTAATTGCGTCCGGCGGAGACTAATGCGAGACTGCTCAACAGTCTCCGCCGATATCCCACTGACACCGTCAATGCATTCGAACCTACCTCTTTTTCCAACCTCGACCCTTTCTGACCACTCCAAATCATGTTTTTTTCCAAACTACTCCTCCCTCACTATTTTTATTTTCTCCTGTTTGCATTTCTAGCAATCTTTCCTTTGATCTTGCTTTCCTTCTCCACTTGACAATAGACATTGTCCCTTTAATTTTTTCACCCCCAATTTCATCTTATTCTTTATCCAACATCCCAGTTTTTTCAAACTCAACTATCATCTTGCCCATCTCTTTTACTTCATTTTTGTTGTAGTCTTTTCTACCCAAAAAATTGCCACACCCCTCTTTTGTAATATTGGAATTCTCCTTAACTTTCTCTACCATATTAAACCCCACTTTATCTTCCTTTGATATATCACATATATTAGGAAGAGTATTCATCCATCCGTCAATATTGATTTCGATGTAAATCAATATTGAAACCCACCTATTTATCTGTTTAAAAATGATATTAAAATTGACATTAAGTTGTTGGTTCGATCAATTAAGTCGGTTAATTTATTAATCCTACAATTTTTTTTAATATAATTTGAGAGGTAATCTTTAAAATATAATAGAAAATACGGAATATTTTGGAAGCACATTTAAATTTAAGTCAATTTTGAAGAAAAAAAAATTAATTAATTAATATGAAAAATATTAATATTATATAAATAATAACAAAGTTTCAATTAAATATTTTCTAACCGATACTGACAAATATATACTTAAAATCGACCAACCACCTTCTATTCGATCGATGGATTTGATTTTCTGCAAATATATGAACACCCTATAGTAATATTTTTTTTGAAAAGACACCCCATAGTAATATATGACTTCACCGGTAAACAAAAAACAATTATAAATTATGTTACATTTCAAAAAAAAAATCATTAACTAAAGCTACTAATGTTTCAGAACTTTATTGTTATTATCAAAAGGTTGAAGTTTGTTTGTTGGTTAAGTTTAAGGTGCATTTAAATGGTGTATTTTCTAACTGCTCCTAAAAACCTTATGTCCAAATAGATTTTTATAACTATTCAAAATAACTTTATTGTTTAATTAATTAAAATAACTTATTTTAACCATTTCTTTATAATTATTCAAAATCATTTAGTAATTCAACCATCCATAATCTATCTATTTAAACTATAATTTTCTTTCTATTCAAACGAATGTTTTTCTCACAACTACTCATGATTCTTTTATTCAAACAAGAATTTGTTTTAATTACTCTAACTCTTCGACCCAAATAAAATTTTATTTTTATCAAACTCTTTATAATTTTCTTAAACATTTATATTAGAGAATATGAGATTTCACCTCCAATTGATAATTAAATAAGTAATCAATATGTTTTATAAAGGTGTTGTAGAATCTTCATTACAAGAAGAGTATCTCCAACATACTTCTCAAGATAGCGACCATATTAAAATTACATGTCATCTTGAATTAAATCTAAGTTCATGCATTAAGTATATGATACCACCTAGTCTTAAAGAAATGATGAGTAAATTAATATTTAATTGTACAAGTAAACTATCGAGAATATAGATTTTAAGCCAATCTCTGTCCGTCAATTTTAATTTTAGCAAAAATGACCCTAACAAAACCTTTTATTTTTCTCTTCATATTACGATCAATCCCTTTCTGACTATAGTTGGAGTAATTTGCACAAAAACCAAGGAATCACGTTATAAGAACTATTTTCAATTCAAAACCGTGAACTTGGAAATATTGAATAAATAAATATATTGAAAAAAGAAAATCCAATTATGAGGATAGTGGATAATGGGGCCCTCCCTGAATTCGTACAAAAAAAAAGTATTTTAATAAGGAAATAAGCCTGACTTAAATATTGATAATTTGGTTTCCATTTAGTTTTTAGAATTTTAATTAAAGTATATTAAAATGTGATTTAAATTGGAACACATATAAATAAACATTAAAATTTAGGTACCTTAAAATGCTTTAAATTAGGATAAAACATAAATATAATCTATAGTTATAGTTTGAAAAAAAAAAGTTAGAATTTATTTTTTATAATTTTAAAAATATATATGATTTGAAGAAATATAAAATTTAGTATTTAAAAACTAAAATTGAATTCATATGATTTGATGAAATTTAAAATTAAGTTTTTTTCATTTTTAATCTTCATTGAATTAAGTATTTAAAAATGAGTTATTTAAGTGTAAAATCATGAAATTATAAATTAAGGGACTGAGATAATAAAAAAACCTATAATTTATTTGTGGATGATAAGTTTCTATATATTTAATAAGTGAGCAATTATGTGAGTCCAAGACTATTATCTTAGTTTTATAAAATAATAAAAACTAATTTATAATTTTTAAAAGTATTAAGAATTAAATTCTTTTTGTTTTTTTTTTCAAATCGACTAAATTCTATATTTATATTTTATCCCTACTTAAATTCGATCCAACGGTTGTGATTTATGGGCGTCCTGCTGATCACCGTTTCACTGAAAATGACGCCTATCTTTCATCATTCTCCTTTTGTTTCTTTCATAACCAAATAATTGTTCTATCTTATTTTCAAAAAATAAATAATTGTTCCATCTTTATTCCATTTCAAATTATTCTCATTTATTGCATTGGGATGAAACTTACAATAATTATCATAGCAGAACCTGGTTGCCGTTTGTTTATTCTTCAAATATATATCACATTAGCTATATTTCTGGGTTAATCGTGAGAATGAGTTTTTTTTTAAAACTTACTTATAAAATGGTTCTTTTATGAAATATGTTGTCAAAATTGATCTAATTTTTTGTTTTTTGCGGGGATGACTTTAGTATAGACACCACTACCTTGAAATTTTTTTAAAAAGTAACGTTGTTAAAAAAAAGTTTGTGGTGATGGCTATAAAAAAGTTATATTCTTCTTGATTTTTGGTGATGACTTTAGTAAAGTCATTTTTTTTTGTTAAAAAATAAAATAAAACACGACATTAATAAAATAAATTAGGTTAAAATATCATTTTGGTCCTCAACTATCACATTAGCTTCTATGAATTTTGCTCTGAAGTTTCAATTTTATCAAATTAAACTTTGATATATGTGTTGTAATTCATTTTCACCTTTAATAAACGTTTGTTTGAATTTGTTTAAAAATTATTTTAAGTGCATGCGATGAATTATAAACCATATATTATCTATCAAGTTGAATGAGGCTTCAAAGAAAAATTACATAAATATTGATATCTTTTGTAAGGAACTTTATGGCCTAATAGATTTATTCAACTATAAATAATATTGTGCATCTTCGTCTTCAAAAGTGACGCAACAGTTGAGTGGTAAGACATTTGAGACATTTGAGACGTGTTTTCTCAAGCGTTATAAATTCCAAACTAATAAAGCAGCTCAATAAGAATAGTACCCTTGTTTGGATCGAGGATTCTAGTGGCCAAATAAATTATGAGAAAAGCCTAAATCTTCTAAATTTCCATTAAATTTCCACAAATATTTATAGTATATGAAATATCCAATCTTAAACGTCTCCTAATAATTCCTATCAAATATCTAATAAATTCTAAGAATATATTCGTATATTTTATTCCTAAAAAGAATATCATAAGGATATTTTTTTGGGAACGCAATTATCCAAAAAGATAATTGTATAATTGTAAACTTTTAATTAACTTTTTTTTTTGTCTGAAATTCTCTCACCAGGATAACGACTACAAGACAGGAAAGAAACCTCTTTTTCAGGACCCTCTTTTACTGCTTCGTAAACATTGAGATCTTAGACTTGATTTTTGTCAAAATTCATGAAATTTAAAGAAATAAATTGCCTAATAAAACCATATTGAAAACAAAATAAATCAGAACGATAAAACTCTAGCTCGCACCGACACCACATATGTGTAAATAGGTTTGAAATTTTCTTTGTCAAATAAGGTTTATATATAAAAGTTTGACGATATTAGTCCCTATAATTATAACCCTTTATACTATGGTATCTATACATAACCTCTATTTTGAAGTCGCAATCTTTAATTGGACAACAAATTCAATGAAATTGTTTCATAATATATCATGGGCAGTTTAAAAGTAAGGTTTTTTCCAACATGGAGAGTGGAATGGAAATGTTTTTCTAATATTGAAGGAGAAAAGTTCTACTTTTAACTAGTTAAAGAAGTGAGGACATAAAAGTCATGAACTAAATATGGAAGAACATATAAATCAAGAAATTTGAAATAGTGGAGGTAGAAATTAAAAAACAAATGTAGCTGAATCATGGAGTAGTGACGTGTATAAAATCTTTATGGTGACTAAAAAATGGTTCGATTCTGGAATCGGTATAAACTTGCCGACAAGCCCAACATTTTACCAATATGTCATGGTTTTGTGCCAAACATTTTTTATGTATAAATAAAATAAAAAGAAAGTAATTATTTTTATGGCTTAAAAAATGTGACACATACGTAAAATATTAGGCTTGCTTAAATATACATGTATAGGCAAATATTTCTCTCCTATGATATATGCAGTCATGGAGACATTGTATCTGATCCCAAATTAAACGTTGATGACTCACATTTGTAGATGAATACAAAAAATTTTAGATTTTTTAAAATAATAAAGAATTGATTCACATTTAACAAGTTTATTGCCGTCGTAAATAGTTTTACGGAGGATTATAATTTCGTAATTAACAATAGCATTTCATTCTCTTCTTTCATTTTATTCTCTTTATGGACATTGATGATGTATTATAGACCACAAGACATACGCAAGATATATGTCATATTAATGTGAAAGTACAGAATTGGGCTTGGGATGAATGTGGAAAAGTATTATGATGGTGGTGATTTCCTTGACTTTTTTGTATTTACCCAACAACCTTTGCATTTTCTCTAGTTTGGTTGCTAGCCAACCTTATGATTCTTTTTATATAAAATAATAATAAAAAAAGAAAAAAAAATCTTAATCTTTTATAAAAGAAAAAAATTTATTGGTTGTGTTTGCATAGAAAATTTGGGAAAGTTTTTGTGGTTAGCTTAACCTCATATTTGATTATATATAGTAGCTCTATAAAATCTCTCTAACTTTTCATAAAACTCTCTAGATATTCATAATTCCCATTTATAACTCTTAATTTAATTGAGTTTTTTTGTGTCATAACCATTTATAATTTATTTAATAAAATTAAAAGTTATTTTTATAGAACTCTTCGTTAGTACTATGAATAGTATGAAATTCTATCTTTTAAATGTTATGAGTTATTTTTACCTTTCTTACTTGAGATTCTTATTAAATTTTTTGGTATAAGATGATTCTTTTTATTCACAAATTTTATATTAGATTTCAATTTTATCTTGTTGAAATAAATAATCATATGAGTTTAATAAACGATGTTATCATATTGCATAATATGAATTTTGACGTCAAAACTAATTAATGGTAAGTGACATAATTTATCGGTCGTTTAAATGGTATGAGGTTTCTCATTTAACCTATGAAACTAGATTATTAGAATGGGGTGGATGAAAAAAATAAATAAATCAATAAAAGGCAAGTTGTATTTAGTTTGACTCTTGTTGGTAATATCGTGGAGTAATAAATCACAAGTAGAAGCAACCCTTCCTTTTTGTGAAGAAAGGTATTTCCTCTTTTTCCCAATTCTTCTCTCCTCTCTTCCAGAAAAATTTTAAGCTTCAAAAGTGGAGCTTCCACTTTACAAATTTTCATCTACAACCACCAATTTCATGGCTTTTTCCAAATGGGGTTTGTTGGAATTGTGAATAAGCACAACCAGCAGTAGCACCAACAACATGGATTCTGTGAGTAGTGGAAGCATGCAAAGCTTGACCGATGGCGAAGATCTCTACGATTCACGCGACACAGCGAGGGCGAGGACGGGGAATGACGTCGGCCCCTTGGCTAACCCTAGACCACTACCACCTTCCCTACATCCTTCCCCCACGCACTTGGACCCTTTCTCCAACTTCTTCAATCCTTTATCTTATACACCATCACTCGATAATTCCTGGCCGAGAAACCCGATACCCGAACGCAACCCGATCGGGTCCATGAATAGTCAATTGCAAGCCATCGAAAGCAATGTCGTGCTAGCCCCAAAGGGTAATTTAACTCTTAAATCTGATTCGAGCCTCGCGCCCGTTCGTAACCCGAGGAAGCGAGCTCGAGTATCGAGGCGAGCCCCAACCATGGTCCTGACTACAGATACTTCCAATTTCCGGGCCATGGTGCAGGAATTCACTGGGATTCCTGCACCTCCCTTCACCCCGGGTTCTATTCCGAGTACCCGACTCGACCTTTTTGGTGGCATCTCGACTCCTTCCCCACCCAATTACCTACTCCGTCCATTTCCTCCAAACCCCATGCCCTCTATTTTCAATCTCCCACAACCCAACATTAACCTTGCACCAAACACCACTGATTCGAATCGTAATCGGCACCTTCTCCAACCCGAGCAGTCCCTTTATGGGAATGTTCGTACATCGACTTCGGGAGATGGCGGAGGAGATGGCGCTTCCGATCGAGCTCTTTTTCGGTTTGCGAATGAGAAATACTCTACTGATCATTCTAATCTTAACAAATACTCGGCTTCTTCTTCTTTGGATTTTCATGCAGATCATAAAGGATTGGAGAATGTCACCACTAGGAGTGAAGGTATCATAGAGTCTTGGATTTGTTCTTCTCATTAATTTATTTCTGTTCTTAATCAACATATATGTTTGTTATATTTGAAGCTAGTAGAGGTATAATTAACAGTCATCTTATGTTTGTCTTCCCTACCCCAATTTTATGTACATAACTTTACACTTTCATTTTAGAATTTGCTCTTTTTTTTTTCTTTTTCTTTTTATTGAACACGGTTTGAATTAGACGATTTGAACTTTATTAGAGAATATGGAGTTCCACCTCAAAATCAATTAGCAATGAGGGGAGTAACTCATATCCCTTATAAATGTGTTGAAAAATTCGCACCTTATCAATGTGGGATAATTGCACCACAAGTGAGTATCTCAAACATGTCCTCCCAAGATGACGACTATATATTGGAAAATGTCATCTTGAATTAGATCCGAATTTGTGGCCGAAATACCTGCTTTGACTTACTCTTTGCCCGCTTGGGTGGGGTCCACACCCACTTTTTTGAATTCAAAGTATTTTTGGGTCAGACCGGAATTTGGGAGGATCAATAACCCACATGGGCTTTGATACCATGTGAAATAGTGTGGACATCCATCTCAAAACCAAGATGTCCACACTATTTCACATGGTATCAGAGCCCGTTAAACCCAAACGGGTATTTGGTTCAATAAAAATGAAATTGGCTCAAAAGAGGCACCATCTTGAGGGGGGAGACACCATCTTGAGGGGGCATATTGAGAATCTCACATTGATAAGGAGAGGATATCTCTAAGTGTTTAAAAGGTAGGTGGACTACTTCTCTCATCATCAATTGGTTTTGAGATGGATGTCCACACTATTTCACAAACTTGTAATTTCTTTATTTTTTTTTTTAGTATATATCAAAAGAGGGGAAAAACTATCGATAGCTGTGACACTGGTGTTAAACTAGTTTACAAACTAAACAATGAAACTATTGCGTAAATTTTTGTTTAGTACATATTGGAGGAGGGGCACAAATACAAATTTTCGAGCTAAAACTATGATGTTGGTATTTAACTGGTTTACAACTAAACAATAAATCGCGTCACTAACCCATTCGGTTTGCTTGATAACTTCTTTGTCGAAACCCATACACCTTTTTGTATGATTAACTAATAATGTTCCAGATCAAAAAAAAAAAAAAAAACCTAATTATGTTCAAAATTTTGACAATGTTCATTAATATAAAGTCAACCAAACCCATTTCTTCTTTACTTGTTTTCAGCATGGCCTCTCATAAAACCAAATATTTTGTAAGAATAAAAAATTAATTTAATAAATGGAACAGTTTCCAACTTTCTATAATTTAGGAGTGATTGCAGGCGAGATTTAAGGAATGTGAAGCTGCCATTATCTGTCCGGATCTTTAATTTAATTTTTTTGTTTTTTTTTTTAATCTTTAATTTTGGATATTGTATTCATGTATATCAATGTTTCATGTTTTATTCTCCCTTTTTTTTAACTCTACTCAAACTACATAAATTTATGCAACATAATTAGGTGTGTGCTTTTTTTCATTTAATTATAATCTGCAGTCAGGATTGGAAGTCAGACGTGGATGGAGGTCTTGCTTGATAAGCTTAAAAGATGAAAACTTCTCGGGCCAATCTAAGGTTTTAAATTGGGGGGGCCAATTTTTATATATATATATATTTCTTTTTTTCTTGTGAGTGTCTATAATACCTTAGGTGTATTTTGATTATTTTCATTTAATAAATCGTGTCAATTTTTTTTTATTAATATAATAAAAAAAAGATTATTTTCAAATGTAAAATGTTATTTTACACCTTCACATAAATGGATTTTTAATCTTTCATCGACAAGTACTAGAAGACTTTAATTCTTAAACCACTTCAAATTACTATCCTCCTCTCCTCTTAAGCAAAAAAAATAAAAAAAATAAATTTCAATTATATATATAAATTCTCAATTTTTTAAGTTAATAATATAACACTATAACTTTTTTTTTAAAAAAATAAGTTAACAATACAACAATATATTTATATCTTTTAAATCAATAAAATAAAAATTTTCTTAAAATACATCTAAGAAATTAAAGAAAAAAAATTACATAAAAATAAAAATAATAAAATTAAAAGCGAATCGAAAAATATATTCAGACAAAAAAAGAAAAAAAAATTATAAATGTAATAAAACATTGAATGACCAAGTGTTGAAAAAGAAAAATGAAAATTAAATAAACAAAATAAATCAACTAATAATGAAAATAAATACAATTACACGGCACTCTCCATTTTTCATTCAAACTAATGAATGTTGGGTGGGTTGCAAAATATTTTTTCAAAAAAAATTCAATCACAAAAGATAATATATATATATATATATATATATAAATGCACTAATAGCTTAACAACTATATATACAAAAGCTAAGGGTCTGTTTGATAACACTTTCGTTTTCTGTTTCTGAGTTCTTGTTTATTGTTCCTTGATTCTTAATTTTTTAGAATAAGAAACAAGAATGTGTTTGATAATTGTTCTTGTTTCTTGTTTTTTTAAAAAAATAAGAAACAGAAACAAACATGTTTGATAACTATACTTAGACTAATTAAAATTGAAAGAAAAAACAGCCACTCTTATAATTGACCAACTTTAATATCTCCATCATGCCATTGCAGCTTTTTGTTTAAATATAGAACTGAAATTTATATAATATAATTCACAACATGGAAGCACAATTAAAAACAAAGAAATAGAACGGCAAAAACTCTATTTTGGAGTATCTCCTTTTCAAGCCAAATATTAGAAACGTTTTTTTTTAATTTGGGAACAAGAAATGAGAACGTTACCAAACAAGGCGGTTTCTTAAAAAAGAAGAAATAGAAACAAGAAACAAGAAACGGGAGTGTTACCAAATATGCCCTAAACTATTAAGTGCTACATTACCATTAAGTACGAAATAGTAATCCAAATATTAAAATTTCAAACCTTATTCTAAATGTTGTTTTTTTTAGTACATATTTAGGAGGAAGACAAATATCGATTTTCAGGCTCGAACCTGTGATGCGTGGTGTTGAACTAATTTATAGCCAAACAATGAAATCATCGTGTCACTGATCCATTAGATGTATTCCAAAATGTTGTTGATCTAAAAAAATTGTATATATTTAAAAAATATTAATGATTATACATAAACTCAAAGAGAAAAAATAAAGTAACCAAGAAAAGAAATAAATCGATATCGTTAAAAGGAAAAGAAAAACAAGACAAAGAGAAAAGAAGAAAAAAAAAACTGTGTATATACGATAAAAAAAAGCAAAAGAATAAAATAAAATATATAGATAAAAAAATCGGTAAATTAAAAGGAAATCTGAACTAAAGGGCAAAAAACTCTGTACATATGTTTTCAGGAAAAAAAAAATTCTATACATATCCACGAGGGATAAAAAAACAAAAAAACATAAACAAACCAGAAAAGGTAAAATATAGATTAAAAATCGATTTAAAAAACATTGCGCCTACAAACTTGGGCCGCGCAAAATTTTGGGGGCCAACTTCCGCTAAGACACTAGCCGTAAAATTTACCATAATGTACATTTTAATATAAATATAAAATTTTATGTTTTTTTTTTTTGAAAAAATAAAGTTTTATGTATTTCAAAGCTTATTATACTATTAAATTTTAAAATTTTGGGGGTGATGAGCCCCTAATCTCCATGTAGGTCCGCCCATGTTTATACATAAATTAGAGAAGTCCTACATTTGTATATATACATATAAAATTTATTTTAAATTAAATATTAAATAAATAAATTATCTATGTGCACCATACAAAAGATATGACTTGAGATGTTTTTCTCGACATTTTTAATTATCTAACACCCCATTTGATAACCATTTCGTTTTTCATTTTTTATTTATAGTTTTTTCTTTTTTTTTTTTTGGTTTTTTATTTTAAAAAACAAAAACCGCGTAGGTTTGATAACTCATTTTAGTTTTATGTTTTTAAAAATTAAAAAAACAAAAAACATGTTTGATAACTGTTTTTTGTTTTTAATTATCAAATTTTATTTGTATTTATTTTTAGTGTTTTACTATTTATTTTTGTTCTTTTCATACTTTTTTTAAAACAAAAACTTGTTTATAAAATCTAGTTTTTTTAGTTTTTAGAATTTCTTTAATATTTTAAAAAAATTTTAAAAAAAACCAAATTTTGTTATCAAACAAACCTATTTTTTAAAAAAGTAAGAACAAAAATACAAGAAATGGTTATCAAACAAGGCCTAACTTTTTCTGGCAACCACTACACTACGCACAAAATATGAGAATTTTATTTCTTCGCCCATAATAAATTAATAATCACATTTCCTCTTTAACAAATACATTTTAGAAAAACTACATTAGTATTCGAAATAATGGTTACATAGGCAACGGATTTGAAATTCAGTATCCTCAGTAAAAACAAAGTAAGAAGCACACCAATTTCAAAGTTGGAAAATCCTACATTTTGCATATAGTATTACACGCTTAATTTTTTTTTTTTTTTGTAGTATATTCATTTATAAAATAAAGTTTTGCAACAGTTAATGTCATATATATATATATATATATAATGTATGACTCATTTATATGGGTGTATATAAATTAAAATGGGTAAAATATAAATTTAGCTTTTGTAATTTTAACAAATTTAGAGTTCCTTTCTGATGATTTTAAAAACTAGAGTTTAATTCTTATAGTTTGAAGGAATATATAGTTTAGTTCTTATAGTTTAAAAAATAAGAATTTAGTGTCTATGATATGATAAAATCTAAATTAAATATTTAAACGTTGATTATTCATGTGTCAATAATGAAATTATGAATTAAGTGACTGGTATAATAATAAAAATTATATTATTGATACATGAATAGTGAGTTTTTATATAATTAATATGCTAACAATTACGTATGACAAGAATTATATTTTATAAAACTACAAGGGATAAAATTCTAATTTTTAAAATTATAAAAATTAAATTCTTACTTTCTTCAAACTATAAGAACTAAATTTTATATTTCTTCAAATTATAAAGACTAAACTCTAGTTTTTTAAATTATGGGAACTAAATTCTACATTTCTTCAAATAATGATTCGAAGAAATGTAGAATTTAATGATTTGCACATAAAGAAGGTGGAAGCCATTAAAGAGAAAGAAGGTTGAGAGAAATTTATTGAAAAAGATAATTGTGGTTATAAGGCACACTCAATATAAATTCTAACATATTCTATATATAGGCTACTAACCTTAACAATAAGGTTCAATCTCAAATAGGACTGAACTTATAATTTACCTATTAAAATTTTATTTTATTAGAGAATATGGGGTTCCACCTCAAAACCAATTGACAATAAGAGGAGTAACTCATATCCTTTATAAATGTGTTGAACAATCTTCACCTTATCAATGTGGGATAATTGGATAATTGCACCATAAGTGAGTATCTCCAACATATTTGTTGAATGAATGCATATGTCTTATCGATTATTGACGCATTTAAGCATTACGTTAATCCTACTGCAAAGGTGGAGACCACCCTAAGGATACAAGAATTTGTTCAATTTCCATAATCAACGAGTTTCTTATTAGGATTATTATCTCTAAATTATGATTAAGCTCGGAACGATTCAATCTTAGTGCTCACAATGCTTGAATTCTATTTCAGACAATATGCTTAGACTATTGTTATCTATAATCTACACCAATGCTAAACTCTCAACCCGAACAAAATCTGTACATCTGTACTTAAAAGAATTATTAGTAATTTGAATTTTGAAAAACAATAAATTTGTGGTATTTATAGAAAAAGTTGGAACCCAAGATCTTTAAATTTGAAAAAAAAACTCAATATCTCCATTTGATTTTATACTTATTTAGTTTGAAGATACTAAATTTTAATAATTAATAATAATAATAAGTCACATTTTAAATAGTAAAGATAAAGATAAAGATAAAGAATATTACGTAGATTCTCTTATCTTCTAACTTAATTTATGAGATTTGCTAAAAATATATTGTCTTCGGGATGATGAAAATCTAAATATCTAAATAATCTAAATAATATTATAAATATATTTGCATTTTTTTTATATATTTGAATAGAAGATTATGACATGTTTGTAATTTAAGATATGACTTAAAGGTAAAATCGTCCAAAAATGATTTTCCTCTTGAGCCACAATTCAAAGTAGTATGATATGATATAATATATTGGCGTGTCTTTCCAATATTTCACATACACATATTTGTTGTACTACAAAGTATAAAAATAGCAAATAAGTTGGCGACCACGTGAAGAGAAATAAAGGAGGAAATTATTGAATGGGGTGAGTGAGGTGATTGGGGTGTAGAAAATGGATATGAGATATCTACATAATTCATATTCATAACTTATTATTATTATTATTATTAGATAAAAATTTAATAATTTCAACCTATATATACGCGCTTAATTGTGAATAAGATTGGGTCGACAGGTGAACATATCTTCATAAGAACTTGTCTGCCACCACCATTTCATATCCCTCCATTTTACACTCCAAACTAACACACACATTATCAAATTTTATTAACAATCTCAAAACTTAAAATAAAATATATATATATATATATAATAAAATAAAATAAAACCCAACAATTTTTAAACTGAACAAAATATATATGCTGAGCTTTCTATAGATTTATATGGATAGAAGTAGCTTACTAACTTTTGTTTATATAATCAATTAAGGAGCATCCAAATACTAATTGTTATATAATTTTTTTTAATGTCCAAGATCAATAGGGTACTGATTAATGTGGATCTAAACTTAAATGGATTTATTTTATACTTTATCAAAAATTTTGCATTTTAAGACAAATATGTTTCAAGGGTAGATAAGAGTAAGTCTATTTTGTAACCAATTATAATTTTAAAAAAGTATGTTCTTTGTTCCATTTTGGTTCTTAGATTATTAAAATCTAATTTTGATCCCTTGACTTATGTCAAAAACTTAAAATAGTCTTTAGGTTAAAAAAATTAACCATGGTCAAAATTTTGATGAGTTGACAAGAAAATAATGATAAAAAAGATCATCTTCTACCTTTCATCCATTTTTTCCATCTCTTCCTTTTCACCTATCTTTCCCTTTCATCTTCTACCATTAATTTTTCACAACATTATAAAAATCATTGACATTTCTTCAAAATACAAAATACAAATACTTCTAATTTTAGTAAATGTCAAATAAGCTTCATTTTGTCATTGATTGATAGCATATGTTTTGGCTGTGACAGGATTTTGTTAGAGCTATATGCCATTGAAGAGTGAGAAAGATTCCTCTTCTTGCTTCTTCCTTCTTCTTTCATCTTCTTCGTTGTTCATCTCTGCTAAACAAATTGAGTAGCGGATTTAAACATTTGTTAAAATTAGAAGTGTTTGTATTTGGTATTTTTTAACAAATATCAATGATTTTTGTAATGAGTTTTGAAAATCTATGGTAGAAAATGAAAGGGAAAAATGGGTGAAAAGGAGATGAAAAAGATGGATGAAATATAGAAAATGATATTTTTATTATTATTTTCTTGTCAATTCATCAAAATTTTGATCATAATTAATTTTTTTTTTCAATCTAAAAGTCTATTTAAAGCTTTTGACAAAGTTGAGGGATTGAAATTAAACTAGGAAAATACATGAAAGACCAAAATGATATTTTAAATTACTTGTAATTTGCGTTATACATAAATAAGGAGAGATTTGGAATCTTTGAAAAAAAAGGAAAAGTAAAAGTAAAAGTAAAACTTAATTTTTGAAAAATTAGCGAATTTAATTTGCCTCACATCTATAAAAAGTAAAGTCGTTTGAATCTTGATTTGACAATTATAAAACGTCAATGGCCCCCGAAACAGTTTTTTAAAAGTAAGCTAAAGAGAGTAGCTATATGACAAAAGAATAGTCTTTTTTTTTATATAATCAAAAGAAAAGTTTTTTTTTTTTTCGAGATTTCATCAAAAGAATAGTTCTAACCTTAGTTTTATATATGTGTGTTTAGGGTGAAGAGGATTTCCATGTTTATTTTTAAAACATCAACCTCTTCTCAATTCTTTTTCAACATTTTCTTCAACATCACATTAAACTTTTTTTTAATTGTCAACCATATAATCTAATATAATACATATTTTATCTAATCTAATTACTAAATATCACATCATACTTTTTTTAATTTTCAACCACATTATATAAATTAAAATATATTTAATTAATTAATATAAATGTGCAATGATTACATTAAAAAAATAATATAAAATAAATACTTTTTACAACATCTTATTTTCAAAATACCAATTTTCAAAGAACTACTTGGATATCTCTAAATCACTCTAACTTTTTCTTTCTTTTCCTCTTCTACTTTCTCTCCTCCTTTTTTTAACTCTAAAATCCAATCACCCTCTATATGCTAATTGCCAATTATTATGTGGGGTGCATTGAATGGGTCTTCTCTAGCTAACTCCAAAGTGTAGTGAAATTTTCCTTTTCCTTATAACAAAACACACAAACACTTTTTTTTTTCAAGCCATAATTTTCAATTGTCAATTGGATGAAACTATAACTATGACCAAAATACATAGCTAGATATTCTAACACCCAAAGTTTTCATTTCAAATCTTTCTATTTCTTAAAAGAATTGAACTAGAAAAAATACTTGAGTTGTTATTTTTGTTTATAATTTATTTAAAAATTAAAAGGATAAGATAAAATGGAAAGGATGATTGACAGACTGAAGGTTGCTAATAATGAATAAAAAAAATAGTATTATGTATGTATGAATATGTAGAGAAATTCTACCATTTATATATATGTTATATTATTAGAGTCACACAAATATATATAACTAATATTTTTATATATAAAATAAATTTATGTAATTTTAATGATGTCATATAAGTAAATTGTATAGCTCCAAGTGTAGTGAAATTTTCCTTATAACAAAACATAACTCTATATACACTAGTAAACAATAGGTTATAAGAATTAAAATAATGTGGTTCAAATATTGTAAAATTTTTAAAAAGAAAAAAAATGTGGTACTTTTAATTTTGTAGAAGAAGAGGGATGGAAGTACCAAAAGTAATGATTCGAATATGAGGAGTAATATCTAATTAAATGCCACGAAAATTAGAGGCGTTTTATTTAAGAAAAATGATAAACTCAAAGAATTTCATGGATTGAGTTGATTCTTAGATTAACCTAAAATTAGTTTGGGTTGATTTGAGCTAATCTAAATTTATTATTAAATTTAAAATATATTTGTTTATACCTATACATATATATTCATTTTATTTGATTCAGTATTGTTTGTAGATATTTTATTCTCCAAAACTATTTTCAATATTAGTTTAACTCTTTAGAATATATCAGATTTTATAAATAAATAAAAAAAAACAATCCAATAACTCAATTGAACTAAAAAATAGATAGGTTGAGTTGAATTGGTGTAACACATAGAGTAGAACAAGTTAATTGATTCATAAACTCGAAAATTTGAATATTCTAAATACAATATAATCCAACTCAACCCAAGTCATATACATCCTAATGAAAATGAATACTTTTGGTGACTCATTTTTCAATTTTAATTTAATTCCCTTCTTGATTTTGTTATTAATTACATTACATTAGAGTCCGGTCATTAATGATGTCTATTTTTCTTTTCTTTTTTCATTTATATCTTTAACTGTTCGAGCCAACTTGTGTGCATCTCAATTAATATGATAAGACATACCAACTTAACCTTACAATATTTAGTTGTCAAGAAACTTGATAGAAAATTAATTCGTAAGTAAGTGGTTATCATAGATTGAACCTATCATATTCTAAACACTTCAAAGCATTTTTTGATCACTTGAACCACTTGATAATAATTTCATGAAAAAATTTGACCGAGCCCTTACATTTCCTTTTCATTTTAAATCTAAACATATATTTTTTTTTCTTTTTTTACACATTTTTTCTTTACCTTTGTTGGTATAAACTTCTATTCAAATAATTTTTTCTTTCATAATTAAGAATATAATTTTTTTTAAAATAGATGAAAACTAAAGGTATGTTTAGGTCAAAGGGAATGGTAATGATTAAGAGGGGAATAGTAATGAGTAGGAGAATAGGGTAGAGAATGATAATGGGGTAATGATTATTTGTGTTTGGAGTGTTATTTGTGTTTTGAATCATCCATATTCTCATTCTCTCCCCGTATTCTTGATGGCTCAAACACTCCT
The DNA here is from genome assembly GCA_036507275.1 of Sicyos edulis. Taxonomy (NCBI): domain Eukaryota; kingdom Viridiplantae; phylum Streptophyta; class Magnoliopsida; order Cucurbitales; family Cucurbitaceae; genus Sicyos; species Sicyos edulis. The sequence continues at coordinate 6,440,525 of CM071855.1, read as the reverse complement.
TGATGATTTAAAATTATTATAAAAACAAATTTATAAAAGATAAAGAAAAAAAAATGAAAAAAATTCTGGCGGGGGCCTAACCTATGCTAAAAAAATAATAAATTTTGTTGAAAGGTAGATTACATTCGGACATTCTTGTCCCCAGTGGTCAATTTACATTCTTGTCCCCGATAAATAATATGTATATCTTCAAGTCATGTTTGGTTCACTGGTTGGATCTAAATTGGTTTGGAATCCAAATTCAAACTCGTGTTTGGTTCACCGTATTTAAATATTTAGAATTGATTTCAAAACCATTCATTTATTAATGTCATTTCAATCATTTACAAGGTTTTGGTATGAGTTTCTAAGTATAATAAATTTTTGTCATGTTCTTTCATTTTTGTCATTATTATTACTCTCTCAATCTATTTTTCATGTCATTTCACCTTAAATATGGATTTTTATTTTTTTTAACATCAAATATTTTACCTTCCAAGTTATAAGTATGTTTTTTTTAATAACAAAATGGTTTATTCTGGTTTAATTTATGACTTTTATTTGTTAATATTTTTTCTTATAACTTATTTATTTTTACTATATATATTTTTTAATTATTTAATTTTACTATATAATTATAGGTTATTTTACAAATGTTGACAAACATTGTTTAAGAAGTCCTCAACTACAATTGTTGTCATTCATATTACTTATCTTATAAAAGATTGCTTATATTTATAACTACTTATTTCATTGTATCATTCTATCTTGTTATCACATGATTTAATTTTTAAAAATAACATCAGAGATTACTTAAAAAATTAAATAATAATAAAAGAATATGACTAATTTTTTTAATTAGTTATTTAATTATGTTTTTTATGAATTTTTTTTAACTATTTTAACGAATTTGTTTGCAAATATGTTAATTCAAATGTAAATTGTTATTAACTAACTAATAATAACAATCCTTACTATAATCATAATTATAAACTTAAAAAATAATATTTATTATTGTTATTATGAACTTAAAAAATAATATTTATTATTATTGAAATATTATTGTGTAGGCTTGCAATATATCAATCTTATTAATTTATAATAATATTATTTAATAATAAACAAAAGAATTTCGGTTATTATTTATATTTATAATAATTTATTAGGATTCCACTCTGAAGGAACAATAGAGCGAACTAAATACAATAGAAATTGTGGTGGACAGTAACTTTTAGAAAAATAATTACAAATCTAGTCATAGTTAAAAGTAATTGTAAAATTATTTTTTGTTTTAAATTTAATTAATAATACTTTTCAATAATACCTAATCTACCCTTCTTCTCACATTCTTTTTTTCTCTTTATTCCTTTTACCAACTTGTCATGCAGCCACTCCGCTCTTACAGTTTGGGTTTTTTTTTATAACTTGTTTTTATTATATTTTTGAGAAATTTCTTAAATCAATAAATTAATTAATTATGTTTGATTCATTTTTTAAAATTTCATGGTTTTTTTTTCTATTTCAAATTCTTGTCTTACTTCATTATTTTCCGTTATAGGGTGGATTATAATTTTCTAGATTTAATGCTCTATATGTTAAATTGTCTAAGATTAGGAAATTGTAATTAATGTACTATTCTAACAAAATAATTATAAAAGTAGTTAAATTAAAAAATATTTGCTTATATAATTATAAATACAGTTCAATCTTTAATACACACTAATACAGTGTTACATTATTAATATAGTATTATGTATTATTAATACAGTATATGTATTATTAATACAATATGAAATATTCTAACAAAATAATTACAAAGATAGTTAAATTTAAAAATATTTGCATCTATAATTATCAATCTGAGTTCAATATTGTATTATTAATACGGGTATCTGATGTCATATATTATTAATATGATATTGTGTACCATTTTTACACTATGAATTATTGTAACAAAATAATTACAAAATGTAGTCAAATTTAAAAATATTTTTCGAGATTAAAAAAATATTTAATTTTTGCATCTATAGTTAAATAGGTTAAGTATTATATTATTAATACTCATTAATACAATCTTAAATTATTAATACAATACGAACTATTTTAACAAATATTATAAATGTACTTAAATTTGAAAATCATTATGAACGGCCTAAATTTGGTGCTTTTTATTTCAATAAATATTGGTTTGTTGATGAAGATATTTGTGTAATTACAAATATGATGCTTTAAAAAATTTGCAATTATGATCATTAGTATTAATAGTATGTTCTTATAATACTATATTAATAATACATAATACTGTATTAATAATACACAATACTTTATTGATAGCCAAAATACTGTATTAATAATACATAATACTATATTAATAACCAAAATACTGTATTAATGAGTATTCATAATATAGTATTAATGATTATAGATGCAAACACTTTAAATTTCACTTCCATTTGTAATTATTTTATAGCAAGAGAACTGTAACGGCCCGGAAAATTCATCCCGGCCTTCCCGGGAGGCCCAGGGGCATTTTGGTAATTTTGGGTCGGGCCGACAGGGCCGGGTTTGAAATTAAAAATTTCCGAAATAATTATGAGCCAAATTAAAAAGAATCAGGATTTTTGGTGAAGGCGTTTGGGCTTGGGAAAAGGTAAAAATAAATAAGGAATTAAATAGCGCGTCGAGCAGGAATCGAACCAAGGGCGTGTCATGTGCTAGGCGGAGGGCTCAACCAGCCGAGCCACCGCGCGCGTTTGTTAACTTAATCGCGCGATCTTGTAGATATGTCTGCTCGTCCCCTGCTTTGGTTAAAAGGCCAGCCCGCCCGAGCCTTCGCCCCATTTCTTCTTCTTCTTCCTCGCGAGCTCCCCCCGACCGACACCAACTTCTCTCGATTTCTTCCTTCTTCTCCCTTCAATTCAACCGAGTTTCCATCCCCAAGGAAGCGTTCCATCCTCACGCTGTTGGTAAGCTCTCTTTCTTCTTCTCCTTCGTTTTTCCCCTGTTTTCAATTCCGTCCCTGCCGGCCGAGGGAGTGAGGAAATTTGTGTGTTTTCTGTTCAGCAGGTGTAGAGGAACTCATCCATCAACTGAACGAACGTCGAATCCTCTCCAATCGCCGAATTCGAGTTCGTTTTTCTCCGTCGCCCGATCGCGCCTGTTCGCGCCTCGTTCGTCGAGCTCGCCGATCGCCTCGCCTTCGCCGCCGCTTGCAGGCGCAGAAACCTCCGCTGAGCCACGCAGCGCATCGCCGCGCGGCGTCTCGCCCGCCTACGCGTCGCGTCGCGATCGCCATCGCCAGCCGCGCGCGCGCGCGCGCGCGCCCGCCGCCCCGTCCGCGCTTCGCGCCCCAGTGCGCACCAAAGACGCGGCCGCCCATTTCTGCGCCGGTGAGCCTCGTTCTGCGCCCGTTCGTGCAATCGGCTCGTTCGTCGCGCCTCGTGAGTAGCTCTCGAGCTGAGCCTCGTTTATTTTATTATATTTAGGCCTATTGTGTGATTTTTGTTGTGATTGATAGGTTCTCGGTAGCTAGTTCGAGATAGTTCGCAGCTTAGGTTTTCGTGCGATCGTCCCCGACCAAGGTAAGGATTTCTTACCGGAGTTGTGTGGACCCTGCGATATTATATGTGATTGTTGATTGATTGCTTGTTTGTGATTATTGACATGTGTAGCTAGGTGCTTCAATCTGAATTCCCGGTTAGCATGATTTCTTGGTTAATTCTCATGTTAATCCATGCTAGGTTGTTCCTTTCTGGCATGCTCGTATCTGTTCCTTGCTTCGTAGTATCATGCTAGGCTCGTTGTATTCTTGTTGAGCACATATTGGATTTTATGGAATTGTTTGCTGTTTGCTAGGGCAGGTTAGAGTTGCAGGTAGATAGCATCATCTGGGCCTGATGCATAAAGTACCTTGCATCCATGGCGGGGACGTCGAGCAAGTCATTCCGTCCCTGGACCCCGTGAGGGATTAGCTAACCCGAGCGGTAGGCCCCGCAATCTTGGGTGAGGTGGCGGCATCGTTAAATGCCCCAACCGTCGGGATGATGACTTGGCATTGCCTCGCCCTCGATAGTCGGCACGCGTCCTCGGCGTGTTCGGTCGTAGCCACGATTGCCACCTGTTAAGGTAAGGGCGGCTTCCTGGTGTAAGCCTACCACGACCGTTTCCTTAGCCTCAGGTGCGGTGGTTCAGGCTGACATAGTTTACGTGCCCAGGTCTCACACCCCTATGTCAGTGACACCGATCCAAAGATTTAGTTAGGCGTGGTGGATCGACATGGGCGGCTTGCCTCTAGGCCGGCACCCCCATGGTCTGCAGTGAGCACGCGGTGCATGTTTACGCTCATTACTGTGCCGACGGAGAGATCCTCGGGATCTTGAGCGATGTACCTTTCGTCGACGATGAGACAGCCGAGGCCGGGACTTGTTTCTCGTATAGGGCGACTCATGTATTGGACTGTATGATGATATTATTCCGGACTAAGCCACCGAGTTGGCATCCGAGGCCCAAGTGTGGGCTAAGCTATGTGCTCTATTCTGTGTTATATTCATAGCTTGCATACGCCATCGAGATGACCATGTATATCGTATTGTACCCGATTGGGGATTCTTACTTGAGTAATTCGTTACTCACCCTTATTATGTGGTTTTCCATGTGTAATCGTGGTGCGCGACGGGATGCTCGAAGGAGGAGCTGTGATCATGGGGCCCCATCTTCCAACTCTGTTTTTTTGTATTATGACTCTCGTGTGTTTTTGTTTTCCCCTGAATGCATGTAGCTGGGCACGGAGCCCTAGGATGTTTGTAAATATTTGTGGATTCCAGCATGTTGTATCTGAACAGGTTTTGAATGGCTTTTAGTAAACCTCTGATCAGAGTAAACTTTGGAAATGTATTTATCCTGGAACAGGTGCTTGGAAACAGGGACAGGTTTCAGGGAAAATGTCTAGTTTTTAAAGGGGTTATTTTGAATGTTTTGTTTTAATTGGAATCCGAAATCATGTCTGTTTAAATGTCCTTTACTTTGAATGCATGCATTGAGGTAAGGGCCCATTTAGTGCCCCATTCGGGTCGGTCCCTTACAAGAACATTCAATATAATTTCCTACAATACATCATAACTAATACTCATTCAAGAGATAAATATATAATATAGTATTAATAAGGTACTTACACTTAAACAAAAAACACTATTAATATATTTTAGAATTATCAATATATTACACAACTTACTTCATTTATTCATATTAGAAAAATAATAATATCAAAAATTTCATATTTATTTATTAATACACAATTGAAAAATTTTAGATTTTTTTGACAAAATCGAAACAACTATCAAAAGAAATTAAAAAATGCATTAAGCTTCACAAATGAAATGAAAAAAAAACCACAATTTAAGGAAATTTTTTAGGAGGTTATTCACTGGCTAAAGAGATTTCTTTTAAAAGTTGATTTCAAGAAGTTGGGGTATTTTTGTCTTTTCTCTATTAAAGGAAATTTCTTTTGAATTCCACTTAATCAGTCTTGCAAAAATTTCAAAATATAGACACTTTTGTAATTTTTTTCTTTATTTAACCTAGTCTTGTTAAAAGCCCTATTTTATTTCAGAGTGTGAAACCACCAAACCAAACACCGTAATAGAATGATTCAAGGTAATTCTATTCAGATGTTGGAGATTCCGAAAAATCAGGGTACCAACCAGTGAGCCAAACATGGCCTCAGTGTTTTCCAGTTTCAGCTCCACGTCATGGTTGCGTGAGTTGGGCCCACAGCGCCATCCACGTAAGAATATACGATCACATGTTCAACACGTGCGTCTCTATCATTCTGCATCTTACTCTTTGGGCTTTTTCGAGTCTTGGGCTCGGTATTGACGGCCTTAACATACAGAAATGGCCCACTTTCGTTGAATCTAATTTTGGGCTTCGGCCCACTACCTTGCTACTTCAGCTTCTCAATCCCCACCAGCCTTTAAAGACTAAATTTGGTGCACCATATTTATGGGGAAAGACCAGATTAAACTTGGGATAACACTATCCAAGAACAAAGGTTCTATCTCAAATTAATACACAAAAGTTTCTTTACAATTGTAAAAGATGCTATTTATACTTTTACGATTTTGAATTTGATCCTAAATACCAATGGAGCTCTAATCAATCTAAAATTAACAATCGTTAATACTTAGTTAAATCGGTTCTTATAATTAAGAAGAGTTGTATCTTTCCTTTAAATATGATCTGATTGAAACAAATCTAAAATTGACCTTTAAAGTCGACTAATTTTCTTTCGCTCCCATGAGCGAAAGAAAAAAAATCTTATTTTGGATTATTTTATTTTAAAAAATATACAGTTAATTTTGTCAACCACTCAATAAATTAAACTTTTATATATTTTATATATATTTCAAAATATACTATCCTCAAATATTTGAATAACTCTTTAACATCTAAATTTTGCTATCACATCCTTTAGCTCACCCAACCATTTATCTCATGCATTCATACTGCACATAGGATCAATTTTTCCAACTTCTCGGCAATAAGACAAGCGTAAACGGTGATCTTTTTCTTTGGTCCGGAGCTATGTTAGAGGCTGTTTGTTTGACATATTTAGGTAATTTTTTGGTTAAGGAGTTATATTGAGTAGTTAAAAATTGAGAATTGTATCAAAAACTCGTTTGATTGTAGTTTTTGTATAGATGAGTTAGAGTTAAAATCTTATTTGGATATAAAGTTAAAAATATGTAATTATTTTTAGTAGTTAAAAAAGAAATGATTAAAAATGAATGGTTAAAAATTAGTTATTTTGATGGATTTGAAAGGAATGATTAAAAATAAGTGGTTAGAAATGATTGAGTAGTTATAAATGAATGATTAAAAATGAATAGTTAAAAATGAGAGTTATTTTTAAAAGTAAAAATGAGGAGTTAATAAAAACTTGTTTAGATGCAGGTTTTCGTGGAGGAGTTGATAACTCCTAATGCGAACTCCTATCTAAATATGTCAAACAAACACCCTTAGTGTTTTTGTTAAAAATCTCACCTCGAAAATGGTGGAGGTCTCCTTACAATATACAAGAAACTCCCTCAATAAGGTGCCACTTTTAGACACATCCATCATGAATTGGATCTCAAATTTCATTTTTATTCAAATACTCGTTTAGATTTTTGGACTTTGATAACATATTAGATAATTTGGGGTTCGTGGGTAACTCATATCTTTTATATGTTGTTATGAGGTCTCCACTTTTTTCAATGTGAGATCCTTAACAATTTTCGACAACTTAGCTCTTTGACTTGTCATATCTATTATCTAGATCCAAGCCATGAAAGAATAAGTGAGAGCAAGCTTAAACACAAAAATGAAAGAGAGCTAAAAGAGATTGGAAATAAGAGTATAGAGGTGCACATGCCTAGCTTTTAAACAGCAGCAAATGAAGCCCATCATGATTTTTGTTTTGAAAAGTGGTCTCCGTCAACGTTTCAGTTGTCATCATCGAAAGTCAAACGATTTGACGTAACAAGGAGTGTATCCCACTATCGTGTACTCTCCAAGTTTAGAAGTCTCGTACATAAAAAACAAGGATTGTTTTTTATTCCAATATTTTCAAAGATTGTCTTGGAAAAGTCTCGTATGAGCATCTATGCTTTGCATTGTTCATTTGAGTCCATATTGGCATTGTTTTCATTTCCAATTGTTGGGGTTTTGGCACAAAATATTTATGATTACAAACCAATAACAGAAGGATCGTCGAACTCTTCCCAGATTATAATGATAGACCAAGCGAACGCAAAGTCATAGGCCAAGGCATTATACACAACCATTGGCATACCGATTTCAATTTGCCGCTTGGTTTACTCTTTTCTTTACTCCCGTACCCAATAAATCGAAATCGAACGAGAATGCGTGCATTGATCAAGTCTAAAATGTTTCAAGTTGAAATAGATGACTTTACAGAAATGGGGGAATTTATGAGATTCATAAAGAGTATGAAGTGGAGTATGAGGGGCTGGATTTTATTGACAGTAAAGAAAAATTATGAAGCACAGACATGGACATAGGACATGGATACATATACGATAAGACACGACGATATGCCATTTTCTTAAAAACTAGGATAAAGATATATGTTGAGGATTCGTTAATTTTTTTTTTAATATAGAAATATGTAAATTAATTAGCATAAAATACTAAATGTACTCTACTAAACAACATATAATGTCAAGTTAATTAAAATGGACATCGGTCAGGTATGCTTCGTGGGAGATGACGGCAAAAGAGTATTTTAAAAAATGAATATGGATTTTTTTCTTGAAGAAGTAAAGAGGGTAAGGTGGTTGGTTTTTTGTGTTGAGTGCAAAAGATGACTTTTTTTTTCTTTCTTTTACATTTTTAGTTTTTATTTAACTATGATATTAATTATTTTGAATTTGAATTTTTAACATTTGGACTTGCAGACTACATATATTTATAAGACGTGTCCAAGGTGTATTTGAAGTGTGTCCTAAGTGCGTCCGATTATAAAAAAAAAACAAAGAAAAGTAATAAAAAAATAAGTACATAATTTTTAGTTTATAAATACTATCGATATTCACTAATATCACTCTTGGTCTTATTAGCAACTTCCTATTTATAAATTAAAGGAAAGTAAAATCAATTAACCTAATTTTACTAATTTATATCTTCTTTTTTTTATTATTATTATCTTAGTTCGGTTACTTTCAATCAATCTTAAAAATTTTAGTTTTTAGTTATTAAACAATTTGTAAGATATATACTAATTTTAAGATTTTTAAAAACTAAACTAAATAATTCAATTCATTTAGCAATCTTACCTCTTTGATCCATTCAATTTCAATTTCGATCAAGGTCACGTTTGGGGTTCTTCATATTGTTGGGTTGATTCCGCCCTTAAATAATTGTTGGAAACTGCATGCACATGGAAGCAACTTGAGTCCTCAGGCTATGGAAGTTGACAGCACAGAACAAAATTGGCTGAAAAAGACCAATCTTACTCCAATATTCAGTTTGGGAATATTGGTCACCAAGATAATAAATACCGTGCCATAAAGTCTCACATGCAACCACTAAATACCTTTCTTAGTGGTCTTCCCCAAATCTTGGTAAACTTGGATGTTGTTTTAGTTATCAACAACATTAAAGAGGATTAATCCAAGATCTAACTAAATTTAGTTGTTTTATCTCATTTGGTGTTAATCCATTTCTATTCCACGGTCACGGATTCGATTCCTGGAATCGGTATTTGTCTCCCAATTTGTACTAAAAAAAAGCTGTTTTGTAGTTTATATTTTGGACTTATTCCCTCACTTTAGAGAAATCTTGTTTCCCATTTTTCTATGTCTTATGTAATTTGATGGCTAAACTTTTGTTAAACATTGGTCTTTTCGGACTCATTTGTGTTGGACAAATCCTTCCCTCTCGAGAGAGGTAGACTCATTTTGATATTTTATTCATTATGAAGAATAATTGCAAAGTATGGCTTTTAGTTTAATGAATGAGGTTTGGTTTTAAAAAAAGGGCCTAAATAACAACCATACTAACATTTAAACCAATAAAATATTGAGCTTTTTACAAAAATAAGTCATCTAAAAAAAAATAATTACAAATCTATACGCATTTAAAAATATTAACAAAACTAATTAATCATTTAAAATTCTAAAAATCGTTTTAATACAAAAAGACGGAAACACCCTCTCTTACTTCTCACGTCTTTTTCCGTCTTTTTTCTTACTTGTCTGTCTTCTTCCTTTAATTTATGAGTTTTTGTTTCAATTTGAAAGAAAGTTACGAAAAAACTTGGAGAAACAAATACAAACCAAACGTATTTGAATATTAAATCGTGAGTATTTTATCTTAAAGAAACAAATACAAGCCAAATATTTTGACTTTTAATTAGTTCTTTCGTTCCAATTTTTTTCATGGATAAAAAAAAAAGAAAATTAATTATTTTATCTTTTATGTGTTAAAATTAGAAAATAGAATTGTCTTTTACAATTTTCATAAATATATAGTTAATTGAGATTACTTTGATATTTTATAAACATATTTTTTTCTATGAATAATATTTTCTTACAATATTGTATTAATAATATTTTTTTATAATACGATATTAATAATATAAAATATTGTATTAGTGAGTATTTATAATAATATTAATGACTATATTGCATATACAATATTAATATAATTCTTGAATACTTGTATATGTTCAACCTTAAATCGATAAATACTGTATTTATTTTAAATAACATTATTATTGATATTGTATTTAGATATTAGAATATTCTTAATGTCATTTAATATTAAATAATTAAACTATTTTCACTAATATATTTTAGTTTCTTAATAATAAAAGAAAGAAATGTACCAGATTGGTCAAATTCATAAAATAATTACAAAAATTATAAATTAGCAATCATAGTTATAGGTATTAATAACTTATAACATTATATTAATAATATATAATATGGTATTAATTATATAATACTGTATTAATAATACATAATATTCTATTACTAATACTTATTAATACAGTATTATATATTATTAATACCCTTTATTATTAATACTCATGACTATGATTGCTACGAATCAAATACCGTTTAATCATTTGGTGTACACTAATACCATTGAACAACGACTCTTTATTGGCAATTTTCAATACATGTTAATTATAAAATACGGTATTAATAAGATACTTTACATACTCAAGTAAAAAAATAAAGTATTAATATTATTTAGAATTAGTAATACGTCACACAACTTGCTTCATTTGGTGAATACTAGAAAAATAATAACTATCGAAAAATTCATATTTATTTATGAATAGAAAATTTTAGATATTTTTGTCAAAATAAAATACAACAAAGGAATAGCGTATCTCATATAAAATCGTTTTTTTTATTTAAAAGGGTTATTTACCACCTCACTATTAAGAAAAATTAAAAGAAAACTTATAAAATTAATCTAATTCATAACCATAATCATAAGTATTAATAATAAAAATATTTTATTAATGATACTGTATTAATAATATATAATATTGTGACATAAAAAAATAATACATAATCGTGTAATAATTTTTTTTTTGATGATCTAAAATAATTTTGATATAAAAAAAGGAGTTAATTTAATTTAATTTAATTTAAAGGATATTATAACCTTTTTTTATACTAATACTTTTAGATTTTAATATTCCAGTTATTTATTTATATATATATTAATTTTGCTTTTCCACATTTAAAAATAGAAAAGAAGAAATAAATGTATGGACAATTAAGAAAAATGGGGCTCATAAACAGTAAATTGGCCACGTGAGTCAGAGGACGTGGAATAGTCACGTGCATCACGTAGTTTGTGCGCCGAAAACAATCTCACTCAAGGGCATAATGGTACTAAATGAAAGTAATATTTCATTAATATTAATTAAAAAATTACGGTTGCAATTATTTTCAGTTATGACTACATTTGTAATTAATTTCTTAAATTGGTCTATTCTCTACAATTTCTCTAAAATATTTGAACAAACTAGGTCTCAATCGGCACATATAATTTTGGAGGCGCTAATTATATTAGTTGCAACCGAAAATGTGTTTTTAGATATGGAGAAAGTAATAAAAGCAAAACTTACCATCTTGTCAGTAAAAATAATGTGTATAATTACTCATCGTAAATAGAGAAATATTTTCCAAGAGGGCTCCCTCCTTAAGAATATATGTGGCACCTTTTAGTGTCACAAATTTTTTATTTTTTATTTTTTTCTTAAAATTGATTAAAAAAAATGGTCTTTTCTTCCTTGTTCATAAGAAGAGCTCCCACCATTTGGTGCCATACAATTTTTACTTTTTACTTGAAACTACCCTTAAAAGGAGAGAGCTACTTTCCAAAAAAAAAAAATGGCTTTATGTGATGATAGGTTTGCTCAAGAAATAATATGTAAATGCTAGTGAACTTAATTTTTGTATAAAAAGAAATCTGTTTATTACAAAATAGCTCTGCCATAGCTTTTACATTTTAAAGTAAAAAAGATCCAATAATAGGCAATTTCTTCATTATTAGTGCACATGGAGAGAGAACCCATCTTATATCATATTTATGATCCACATTTGAAATGCCATCCAAAAGTAACCCTCTTTTCCCTTTCTACTTTTTCCTTTTTTTCACGTTCAATTGCCTCCTACTTAGATTTTTCTCGACATTCTAAATTAGAGAATAGTGAAAAAAAAAAGGACTTATGATAATTGATATTAATATTGAAATTTCAAGATTTGATCATATTTTCAATTTGAGTTTTCAAAGTGTATCTAGATATAGATAATCCTATTATAAACAATAAGTTTGAAACAAACTTAGATATTGTTTAAAGGTTTTTTTTTTTTGAAATGTACCTATTAGGATTCGATCTTGAGACCAAGACATCAAACAAAATTTAAATCTGACATGTTGGCCATCAAGCTACAATGCCGTTTGGTAGATATTGTTCAAAGGTTGAATGTTAATTCTTAACTTAAAAGTTTTGAGTTTATATTTATTCATACTATTAGTTATATTGTACTTTTTAAGTATATGAGAACTCAATAATGATAACGGACAAACATAGAAAGAGAGTTTCCTTTCTATTATTAAAATTTGTTAAGTAAAAGTTAAAGAAAGTGACAATTGATATGTACTTTCAACCAAAAAATTATGTATATTTAAATTTCACTCAAATGCTAACAAGAGTGTAGTTTAACTATGTAAATATAAATCAATTCATCATGAACTTGAATTGTCAATAAAAGTTTTTGAATTAATTCATCATTGATAAGGATTATGGAGAGAAAAAAAGAATCAAGACCTAAATTTGGATGTATTGATTTGGTACCTTAATTTTTAATCAATGGAGTCAGATGTCTTCATTGCGTTGCGTCGGTCCATATGGATGGCTTTCTTCTTGTGTTAAAACTCCCACATTTAATGATTAAAAAAAAAACAAGTATCAACCGTTAATTATTGAACTCATAATACTGCAACTACACACTAACCAATTATTCACATTCACCTTTTTTGGTCATTATAGTCTTTTGACACTCCATACTTAGATGCAAATCAATTATTTGATGTCTATTCTATTATTTTCAATAGTCATTATCCGTTGTCACTAATTAACTTCTTTTGGTTTAGACTTGACCTAAAAACTATTATAGGGTAGAACATTGAAATCAATTTTAATCCATTTCAACACCATCTAAATCCAGTTTAATCCACTTTTACATCATTGAAATTAATTTAACTTTCATTTATTTGAGAACAATATTGTCTTTTTTTGTAGGTTTGTAGTCTTATTCCTAAAAAAAGAAATCAATTTTAATTCAAGAAATTTTTTAAAAAAATAATTCATTCTTTATATTTAATTTCCAATTTTAATTAAATGATTTAAGGAAGACAAGAAATTGTCACCCTAGATAAACCCTCTACCATCTTTCTATTGGAAAATACTTGGTTGAATACTCGTTGAATGGTGGAAAACTCAACCCATAATTTATTGGCTAAACTATTGTTTTTTCCGAGCTCATTTTTATCCAACAAATATTAGATTATAATAAAAGATAAAATTATTTTTATAATAAAAAAGAAGAGAATAAAATATTCAAATCTTTAACTAACTAGAAAAGGGAGAGGTATTTTACTGAAGACAATAAATCAGGAAAAAGTAGTGTAAAAGTTAGTATAATTCGTCAAAAAAGAGATTAGCATAAAAATATGAAGGATATGTACGAAGCCAGGCAGGGGACAGGTGAAAACAAGTAGACTAAAAAAAGCGCTGCTGATAGACTTGCAGGGCTCTTTGTTAATTTTCTTTACAAAAATTACATTCAAACCAATTTTTGACAAATTCTTAATTTTTAATACTCAATATAGCTCCTAATTAACTCATTAACCTAAATCCTACCTATATATGTCAAACAAACACCTCGATAGGGTGTTTATTTGTTGAATTTAAGGAGATTTAGTCTAACATTTATTAACTTACTTCTAAAAAAATTACAACTTAATCGAAATAATTATTATATCTAAATATTTATTTTTAATCATTTATTTCTGTCATCCAAAATATTTTTTCATTTTTAATTAAATCATTTTTATACATTTTTATTATTTCAAATTTACATCAAAACTAATTTTTTTGCTCAAACTCTCCCATAAAACTTTAAATACAGACAAATTATTACATAAATTTTAATTTAGGTCTCGTTTGATAACCATTTTGTTTTTAGTTTTTAACTTTTTAAAAATAGATTTGTTTGATAACAATTTTGATTTTTGTTTTTAAAATTTTAAAATCATTTTTAAAAGATTAAAGGAAATCTAAAAATAAAAAAAGAAGCTTTTAAAAACAAATATTGTTTTTTGTTTTTGAAAAATAAAGAATAAAAAAAAAATCCAAACAATATGTTTTTTAGTTTTAAATTTTTAAAAACAGATAATTAAAATTAATTATTAAATATGTATGATTTTTATTTTTTAAAATTAAAAATAAAAATAAAATAATTACTAAAGGGAGGCTTAATTTTCTAACTCATCATCCAAACAAGCTGTATAGTAGGGATCTATGCTTACCTTTGCTTCGCCTTGCTCCTTTCCATATGACACCGACTCATTTAAAATCCCACTCTCCCTATTTTCTTCTACTTCACTCACTCTTCAAATTCTCCATCCCAAATTCAATCCTTAAAACTTTTTCCATTTTATATTTGAATCCCAAAATCCAATCTGAAACCATGTCTACACCCACAAAGCTATTTCTACTCTTTCTTGCTTTGGTTCTTTTCACTGCACCTTCTCTGTTATGTGCGAACGCCCAATCCCCATCTCCAAATGCAGATTTGTTTCCAATTGCAAGAAGAATTTTGGAGTCAAAATCCACCAATGCCCCCAAGCAATCCTCAAAAAACCAAACCAACAAGACCATACTTTCAAAAAAAAAGCTCAATTCCACATCCAAATCCCCCAATTCTACAAAACCCACTTCAGTTTCCGCCAAGAAACCCTCAGATCCACTCAAATTGACCCCACCCAAGAACAAAACCAAAACCCCCAACCCCTCAAAACCAAACAAACCCCAGAAAACAGAGAAGAAACAGAGTCAAGAAAAGCCCAAGAAACTCGACTGGATCGACGGGGATTTCATTTCGGAATTCAGAGATCTACCCACGAAATTTCAAAAAACCATAATCCCAGATTTGGCAACAATCTCCACAACATCAAAAGCCTACATCAAAAAAGCCAACAAACAAATGACAATGGGATTCAAACCCGTCGTGGGCACCAAATACGCATCCACCATCGCGTCCACAATCTCCTTCGCATTCATAATGATTCCATTAATTCTAGTAAGCCTTTTATTCAATCAAATCCAAGCTCATTTCTCGATCCAAAAGCTTCTAAAATTCATCCAAATTTACCTCTCGATCTACTTCGGAATCCTCTGCTCGTCCACGCTGGCAACCGGGGTTGAACCGCTCCAGTTTTTCTATTCTGCTTCCGAGTCCACGTACGTTTGGTTGCAGGTGATGCAGACCCTTGGTTACATTTTGTACCTGGTTGTTTTGGTCATGTATTTGGTGCTTGTGTTCTCTACGGATTGTGGGCTGGGCTCGAGGGTTTTGGCCCTGGCCCAGATGTTTGTCGGGTATGCGGTCGGGTTGCATTACTACGTGGCGGTGTTTCATAGGATGGTTCTGCATCGGCCGCCGAGGACGAACTGGAAGATTCATGGGATTTACGCCACGTGTTTTGTGGTGATTTGTGCCATGGGTGGGGCCGTGAGGAGGAAGAAGGCTTACGTGGAAGAAGATGGAGGAGAGGGAAAGAAAAGTTGAGTTTTTGTTGACTGTTGTTTCGCTTTTGAAATCTCTTCGTTAGTATATTACATTGTTGCAAAGAAGATGAAAAGGAAAAGGATAATGAAATGAAAAATAGTTATTTGTTTGGTTTTATTCTTAAAAATGAAAGAAAAAAAAATTGAAATTGAGGAGAGAAGATGTAACAGCCCGACCCATCGTGTTACATATGGTATTATAGTCGGGCATGGAGCCAGTGTGCCGGGTCCATTGAGATGTTGGACCTCTAAGGAGAGGTGGAAATCTATCTCGATTGGAAAGAGGAACGAAACACTCCTTATAAAGAATTGTGTATACCTTTCTCAAGTAAGACGCGTTTTCCTCATAGGAAAGAAACAAATCCGTGAAACTAGTGAGACAAAGTGGACAATATCTTGGACTAACAATGAGTTGCGCCGTTACATAAATCGAGAAATTTATCAAACTTGTTAGTGTAGAATTGAATTATATTGTAATCAATTAAGTAAAATAAGTACCACCAATCTATTTGATATTTTTTTTTTCTTTTTTAAATTGATAAATATACTTTTCAGTACCATAAAACCAAACAAATATAACCATGGTTCTGAAAAGATTTGAAGTCTGAAACTTTGATAGGGTTAATAAAAGGGCAGTAAATTCAGATAGAAACAAAAGGAAATTGATTTTAGATCCATTGTAAGGGTAAAATTGCAAATGAAATTTGTGTCGGTGGCTGCGATTCGGAGCACCGACTTTTGGCTTTTTTAAAATAAATAATAAATTCAGTGGTATTTATACATATAATATCTTGAGAGATGTTTGAATGAAGTTTTGATATGAAGTAATTTTGAGGAATTATTTTGAATTGTTAAAACCTAAGAGTTACAATCAACATGTTTGAAAGTGGTTTTTTTTTTTTTTTTAAAGGAGTTAGTTAAAGTAAAAAGATTTTGCACCTAAATTTAAAATAAGTAATTATTTTGAATATTTAAAAAAATATAAAAAAATGAATTATTTGATTAATTAGAAATGAATAGTTTGGGAATGAAGAATTAATTAAGTAATTATAAATAAATGATTAGAAATGAAGAATTATTTTTAATAATAATGATGAATTATTTTTTAATAGTTACAAAAAACATGTTTGAATGTAATTTTTCAAAGAGGAGTTACCAAATTCTTAATCAAAATCCTCTTTAAGGATTTGTTCGGGGGGAAAGGAAAAGATAATGATTATGGTGAAATGAGAATTAGAAGGAGAAAATGATTATGAGGGAAATGGTTATTTGTATTTGGGATGGACATAATGATTATAGTGAGAATAATTATTTGTGTTCAGGACAAAGAGAATAATTATGGAAAAAATAAAACAATGAGTAAGAGCGAAAAATAGTAATGTGATGTATAAAAAGTTGAGCAAAACTCTCCTACACATTATGTGTATGGGAACCCTACATTTTGGGGATGTCGCACCTTAAGAGCCATAAAAATTATGTATTTTATGAAATAGTTTTCTTATAAAATAACTTTTCGTGGCTCTTAAGGTGTCACATCCACGTGTAGGAGAGTTTTGCACTTGCATGTTCTAAAAAGTTGTTTGAGAAAGAATAAAAATAGTTAAAAGGAATATGAAAAAATGGGATTTTTGGAAAACGTGATTATGGGGACCCTTATTCTTGGTAGCCCAAACACACTCTAAATATGACAAACAAACACGCCTCCTTATTTTTTAAGTCACATAGTAGCTACCGACTGAGTTGGTTATCTTGATTTTTCTTTTTTTTGATATTCGTCGCCACCCTAGAACGTTTGAATGTTAAGGAAATTCGTAGGAAATTAAATTTCATGATAAGTGGTCACTATCGATTGAACTTATCACCTTAAGTATCTCAAGACTCTCTTTGACCGCTTAAGCTCATTTGTGATAGTATTTCAATTCTATGTTCACGGGTTCGATCCTAAAAATAATTTGGAAATTAATATTTAACTCCTAGCCAATAATATCTCTATGTAGGGTTTGTAGTCATTTGTCTCTAATTTTTTGTTTTTTTAAAATAAAATTATATATTAGCAAATGAATGTTGCTATTTTTAAAACGTTGATACTTCTTTTATTAAGGATAAAGTATAATTTTAATCTCCATAATTTAAAATAATTAAATTAGTGTTCGTAATTTTAAACTAAAATTTAACAATTATAGCTTAAAAAAATATAATTTAATCTTTTTATATGCTTTTTTCTATAAGAGAAAAACGAACGTGATATCTTCCATGTTTTATTTTGAAACAAAGAAGTTATATCATTCATTTTCATATATATATATATATATATATATATATATATATATATATATATATATATCTCCAAATTATTGTAATCCTTCCAGACACCCAAGGCAAAATGTGGGCCAAAACATCTTCCATCTACAATTTAGACAACAAATAAGTAACATTTAGTACATATTGAAGGAGGAGGACACAACTAACTCTACATAGAGAATATCATTGCTCTCAAATAAATAAATAAGAGTTAAATTTCGATTCTCGAAATTGAATTTGTGATCACGATGTTGAACTGACAATCAAACAATATAATTATTGCACCATCGACCCATTCGAGAAGTAACATCTTTGTTGCATACAATATAATAGGAAAAGAAGACACTCTCGAGCCAAAGAATCAATTCCTTAACTAGAATAAACATCCTCAATTATTATTTTGTGTAAATGACATTAAAATTAGAGGTTCAATTTTCTTCCCTATTGATTAAAGAAAACTTTGATATCAACAATGAATTTTTTTTTTTTTTTTTTTGGTATTAACAATTAAATTGTTGAGTTCAAATACATGTTTCAGGATATTTAGAAATAACTTAGATGAGTATTGAAGGATCAAATTCCATTAAAGTTGTAAGGAGAGGATTAGTTAACTATCTATTCATTTGGAAAAGTAAAAACTAACGGTTCATTTCCTCTCTAAGAATCTATATTTATAGACAAAAAATAAAATAAAAAATTATGTCCCGTTTGATATCCATTTTGTTTTTCATTTTTCATTTTTGAAATTTAAGCCTACAACAACTACTTTACCATAACTTTTTTCTTATTTAGATATCTACATCTTACATATATTTTAAGAAACAAAATCAAAATTTGTAAACAAAAAAAATAATTTCCAAAAACTTGTTTTTGTTTTTGAAATTTAGTTAGTATGCATCTACTTTCTTAAGGAAAGATGAATATATTGTAGAAAAGATGGAACACATGGTAGTAAATTTGAGTAGAAATAAGTTTAAATTTCATAAACAAAAAACAAAAAACGAAATGGTTATCAAACGGGGCCGTAAAGATCCGTTTAATAACCATTTGGTTTTTGTTTTTTAATTTTGAAATTTAATTCTATAACAATTTTCTTACCCTATATTTTTTCTTACTTAGATATCCACCTCTCACCTATATTTGTAAAAACCAAACCAAAATGTGAAAACAAAAAAAAAAGCTTTCACAAGTTTGTTTTTATTTTTGAAAATTGGTTAGTATTCACATATTTTTTTATAAAAAGATTGATACATTCGTAAGATAGGTAAAACACATTGTAAAAAATTTGAGTAAGAAGTTTTAAATTTCACAAACCCAAAATCAAATAATTATAAAACAAGTCTAAGTAACCTAAATATTTTAACAGTAAATGTAATAAATTAGAAAATTTAATTAACCTAAATATTATGACAACAAAGCTAATAAAAATAACTCAAAAATTTTTTTTAGTATAAATTGGGGTATGAGAGACAAATACCGATTATCGAGCTCAAACCTGTGACGCTAGTTATCCACCCGGTCAAACTAACTCAATATCTAATACTCTTCCATAAATACCAAAGGCCCGCGAACCAGCTAAAAGAGACTGACCCATACTTGCTGATGGCAAAGACCATCCGCAATCGAAGAAATTCAGAGGACCCAAAACAATGCATAAAATTTAATAGTCTTATCAATTGAAGTTTGGAGACTCTAAAATCAGTTTAAGCCCAAGTTCACAGTTTTATTTTTTCTTTTTTAAATAAGTGACTCAAACTCATTGATATGTTGAATTATTGTTGTCTAAATCTTTAATTATCTCATTTAAACTAATTTAGAGCAAACCCCCTAAACAAATCCACTTCTAATAACAACATATGACTACAATCAATACACCCAAAAAAAACAAGTTTAATTTTTTTTTCTTTTTTTAGTATATTTGTCACCACTTACAGATTTGCACATTTCTTGTGTCCTTATTAGGAAATTTGGGAAAAATTAAGCTGGTCTTATTGCTATAACAAACAATATATATATATATATAGAAGTTTTCGGTTATTTATTTGTAATTATTTTTTAAAAATATTTCATGGATAAGAAAGTATTCAAATGTTTATTATTATTTTTAATTGGTTTAACTTGATGGAAGCTATCAATTTTACTTAATCAGAGTTAACAATATGACTCAATTGAGAGTTTTGCTTCATTCAATTTAATTTCTTGAATCAATTTTTGCTATATTATATTTTTTAATAAAATTTTGAAATCATAGATTTTGTTTTTCTCTTTATTGTCATTCGTGGAAAATCTTTTATTTTCTTTTTTAAAATTGGGAAAAAAATCACAAACTAAACATAAAAACGTATTATTATTAATCTCAAATAAAATGAGATTTAAAATGAATTTCATTAATTAGGATAAACAACCCGCCACCAACCCGTTTGATATAAAATCTTGAAAAACTTGCATGAAAATTAATTAAATCTAGAAAATAATTAAAAATATGATCAATTTTAAAAAATAGCAAACGTGCTCATTGATATTGATGAGTATTTATATATATACTTCTAGAAAATGAGTACATATTTTTTCATAATACCGTAGTAGCAATAATATAGTCATTGGTATTAATGAGTATTAATAATGCATAACACTTTATTAATAAATATTTATAGTACCGTATTAAAACGTATTAATGACCATAGATGGCCATTACTTTAAAATTTGTCTACTCATTTAATACAATTTTCTTTTTTTTAATGAACGGTTGAAATTTTTAAGCCGTTCAATTTTCATTTTACTCCTTCCTCGGTCATTTTCTTAAGCAGAATCATATTAGGCAGCTGTCACAAAATAAGGATCTTAACTTAAGCAAATGAACTTTCATGCAGGGTTTTTATTTTTTGAATTAGATGCGAAAAATTAAATTAATACCAAAGATGGTCAAACTGATGCAAATTGCATGTTTCTAAATTAAATTATAACATATAAAGTTGACAAGTAAAACAATGTCATGTGTTCAAGATTTGATTATAGGGTAAGCATGTTATGACTTACATTCATTTACATAGTTGTTACAATATACAATATTAAACTGCTCGTGTTCGTTGGCGATGTACAAAAAGTTCTAAGATTACTAGATTAGTGATAATATTCATAAAGATCATACACATTTAAACCATTAAATTCATAAAGAAAAGTAAAACTCCTCAACAATAAAACAGACTCATATTACCCCATAAGAGCAGTAATTTAGCGAAATACATTCAATGACTAGAGATTATAGATTCGAAATCACTATATACCTTTAATTGTTATAACTAAAAAAAGAGGAAAAGAAAACTGTTGATATTGGCTGACATTTTTAAAAGTTCAATATGTATTTTAACTTTTTTTTTTTATATTTGTAAAGTTAACTTATGTGCAATTGATTAATGTAACGAAACATACCGTCTAACTCTAAAACATTTGAATATCAAGAAAACTAGTAAGAAGTTCATTCCTAAATTTTTTAACTATAACATTTGAATGTTTTTTTCAAGAGAAATTAATGTTTATTATTTAAAAAGTGGATTTAATATCTTTTTATCTAACAATTTCTAAGTTGAATCATTATTCTCAATAAACGTTAAAAATAACTGATGGTAAATTTATGATACAAAATAATTAATAAATTGACATAAATCAAATAGAAAAAGGTCATCTAAAACAATTTTCATATGTTAAAAAAAATCTCCAAATTTCTACTAAAATGATAGAAACTAACTATTTTAGATTAAGTTCATGATGATTGAGAGCTGAATTAAAAGAGTAAGTAGAATATTATTTTCATTGTTTGGTATAATCCAGTTTAACATCATAATTACATATTCGATCTCGAAAATCAATATTTGACTCATTTATTTGAGAGCAGTAATACCATCTGTATAGGATTTCGTGGTCTCCTCTGTAAAAAAAAAAAAAAAAAAAAACAAATGTAACTCAACCCTTTTTTTTTAACAAGAACTCAGCCTATTTTGACAAGTAAGAAACAAGAAATAGATAAAATTTGAAGGCCCAAATGAGTTGGATGGGTGAAAGAGGTCCATATAAAAGGGAGTGAATGTGTTGGATGTTGTTAGGTCTTTGGTTTGTTTGGTTGGTGCAACTGGTCCCCCTTCTTCAAAAACCAAGCAGCCATCTGCCATCTCTGCACTTCACCACTTGAGATTGAATGAAAGGGACAACGCTTCATCATTCTCTCAATCACCTGAAACATTGCCCTTTCCAACTTCCATTCCCACTTTCAATTGTTTCTGTCTTTCATTGTCCGAGTTAACTTGCACGAATTTTGACTATTGTCATTTGATATATTGTCTAACCCTACAATATTCGATGTAAAAAGCATCTGTAGGAAATAAAATTCTTAAATAGTTAGTTATCATGAACTGAACTTATCACCTCCTAATTTGCTAACCCAATTCAATTGGTACAATTATTACAATGCTAAGGTCCATGTCACAACCTAAGACTTTGTCTTCTTCCTTGCGCTAGTTGCCTCCAATCTTCCCCACCTTCCACCTTCCTCTGTCGGATTTTCAATTTATTGTCTTCTATTTCTATCCCATATGGTTATGTTTATCAAATTGTAAGGTATTCCATTATGCTTCTTGGTTTTATATCTCCACATTTTCATTTACATCACAATGTGATCGCCCTATGTAGGAAATCTCACCTTATCCGTTATTGTAGATACTTATCTTATTTTATATTGAAAAGATAAAAAGACTCTGATATTTTTATAAGAGGTGTGAACTATTTCTCTCGCTACGAATTGATTTTGTTATCTAATAATTTTCAATGCATTCATGTGGGAGATACACTTTTATCCTTATTACTGATTTTGGAATAGATATTCATACTATTTCATGTGGTATTAAAATTAATTAAATTTTTTTAAGAAGTGAAGATTTATGAACAATTTTATAAGATAGAACTTACACTATCTAATATGTAAAATCTAAGCAGATATTTGATAACCAAGTGAATAAATTTAAATGGGTGTGATTCAATCTCCAAATTTGGATCTTTTTTTTTTTTTATGAGTTCATATTTGGATCTAATCTAAGATTGGATTTTATTGGGTATTGAAAATGTGATGGTTCTCAACTCATTACATACTATTTAATACAGTTTCTTTGATCGAACTGGTCGATGACGCAATTGATTATCTAGTTTTGTGTTAATCAAATTTTACTTCAAAGTTACAGATTCGATCCTTAGAATCGGTATTTATAATCTTCCTTCTCTAACTTAAATTAAAAAAATATAGTTTTTTTAGGCCTAATCCACAGGTTAGGTTATACTCCAACTACTTTATTCTATTTACGAGACACCCCCACAAAATAATAAATTACTCAAAGAGATAAATTTTGTTTTAAAAAAAATACTAACAATTTCAAATTCCAGAACCGTTTGTGACCATTTCATCATTTCCATTTAAAACGTTCAAGCCCCGAGGTTGTCCATTAATCCAATCCCACTTGACATGGCAAAGAATTGAATTCCAAAAGTCCAAGATTTTAGGTCCTTCCATATTGGAATTACCCATCTCAAATTATTAAACTTTCCTTTTAGGTTTTATTTTCCCACTTCCCAAAATTACATTTTCATCATTCACACAATAATAAAGGTCTCATAAGTGTAAAAATTGGTCATTCAAGTTGAAAGAAATAATTCAATTCATTTGCACACTCATTAATTTTAATTTTTATTTATTTATTTATTTTTTTGAAATGGCACACTCATTAATTTTAATTGGTAATAATAAACTTTGTAAATTAATGGCCAATGAGGCACTGCCTGTGACACAAGCACCTTACAAAAAGTACTTCGTTTTGCAGTCCATTGACTCATTTTTCTCCTTTCCCATATAGAAACCTTAAAACTTTCGAGGGGTGTTTAAGTAATTTCATCTTCCACAATTTTAAAACGGTAAAATGACAGGCGTGTAAGAAAATGGGCCAGCCTCGGAAAACCGTAATAATAGTGGGGAAAATAAGGCTGGCCCACCAGGCCCATCATATTTTCTTAAAAACACTACCTTTCTGCAACAATATCCTCACGCGCCCTTTCTCGCATTTGTCTCCTACACCCATTTTTAGGGCAAGGCTAGGGTTGATACATGGTCGAGGTTCGATTCGGTTATCGAATTTTTTGAGTCAATTTAAAATTTTAGATTGATCGATTTTTTTAGTCGTTGAATTTTATCTTATACATTAGAGCAACTCAATTCTATATATTTGAATCAGATTGAGATGAGTTCTTGGATTCTGATAATCTCCTCTTCCCTTTATAAAATAATTTTGTAAATATGTATTATACTTAAATTTAGATTATCTTTATTTTCTTAGTACACAGTTATTTATCAATATTCTAAAACCATATCTTATTAATTAATTTCCCTTCTTACATATATACATGTAAGGGTGATATTGGTTCGGTTTCTTCGATTTTAGGTTAAATTGATAATCAAACTGATCCAATCAATTTAACAAAAAGAGGAATCGAACCAATGTCCACACAAAAAGACAAAACCAATGATTCCATTTTCTTTGATTTCTAGATCAAAACGATAACTAATCCGATCCAATTGATTTAACAAAAAGAGGAATCAAACCAATGTCTGTTAAAGCATAAAATTATTGCCTCAATTTTTTTCGATTCGGTTCCTATGATTTATATTTTAATGTTATTTTCCAAAAAAAAATCTCATAATTTATAATTAAATTAAACAAAAATAATTATTCATCTACCGATAAAAATTTTAACTAATACATAAAAATAAAAAATGAAAGTAAATAAATCAATATTGGTTCGGTTCGATTTTTATTGATTTTTACAAATAGAATTTGATCTTATTCAATAAATTTCGGTTTTCTTTAAATAAAAATTAATATGTCCAATATTATATGAAAAATCCGAATCGATCCAATAAATCGATTTGGTTCTGTTCGATTTTATCAGTTTTCGATTTTCATTATCACCCCTATATACATGTATATATTATTCCTTAGTTTAAGTTAGATCGAAAAAAGACAAAATTGGTTAACCCTAAAATAAAGCTAACTTAACAAAAATTATAAAATTATCATTCTAATCCAACATAAATAAAATTATAATCCAACACAATATTTATAATTTGAGTTAGGTAGTCCGAATTGGTCGGAGTGTCGATTATTTTCTGCACCTTGCAAGACTAACAATCTTTCAACACAACTGTACGTCAGATTCCACTTTGGTGCGCGTGGGCCTTTTTTTGGTCATTTGTGGAAATTAAAAAAAAATTAGAGACAGCGCTTAGCTATTACATTGCGAGATCTTCTTAATTGTCGGGATCTGAACGTCAAAACGCCGTCGTATTGCCCACCACTGTCTTCCGTTTCTCTTTTCCAGTCCTCTGCTCTGAATGAATCAAACCAAAACATTTTTTCTGTAAATACCCAAATCAAAATTTTAAATTTTATTTTTCTCGTTGTCTCTGAGAATCACTAGCTTGTCACTCAGATTATTACAAGCAGCTTTTATTTTATTAGGTATCTTCTTCGAATCTGCTGTTTCTCTGTTTCTTAATTATGCTCTACCTTAATGTCTGGAAAAAAGATACAGTTCGTTCGAATCCTGGTTGCTACATAAATGTTGAATCTTTGTTTTTTTTTGTATGGGGTTGGTGTTTTGGTCGTGGGTTTTGATTTTTTGAGGTTTTTAATGGTTAAAGCTGTCGCCTTCAG
The DNA here is from genome assembly GCA_036507275.1 of Sicyos edulis. Taxonomy (NCBI): domain Eukaryota; kingdom Viridiplantae; phylum Streptophyta; class Magnoliopsida; order Cucurbitales; family Cucurbitaceae; genus Sicyos; species Sicyos edulis. Next base: position 6,414,617 of record CM071855.1, on the reverse strand, counting down.
ATCTGTGTACTCGAGCGCAACCATAGGGATAGGTTAGATTCAAGTAATCAGTTGCTTTTTGAACTTATTTTCTGAATTTTTTAGAATATTTTCAGTCTTCTTTTTTAGTACAATTGATTTTTGTTTTGCTGTTGAAAAGTAAAATGACCCGATTCTTCATTCATCTGGAAAGCTGCCTGGTTTACATAATTTTGTTTTCACTTGCGATGATGAATGTAGATTTCTAATTTCTGTGTCAACCCATTTGAAAAAATTGTTACTTTTTGAATGCCCTGTGTGTTTTAGTTTAAATGAATGTGGTTTTACACGATTTTTCTCAGGTTGTGTATAAATTTGGAACTCATATTAGCAGTTTGTGCATATATAGCAGAAACTGATGTGTCTTCTAATTCTACTGTGGTCTCTAGAATGTAATTTTGTGTTGTGTAATATTTTATTGTGTAAATTATAAATTTAGTCTCTTTACTCGGAAGAAAGTTAGAATTTAGTCCGTATAGTTCAAAAACTTAGAATTTAGTTTGGATAGAACAAAATTTAACTTTAACTTTTCTTGCTGATACTGTATATCTGGTTTATAACTTTATGTAAGTGGATGTTTGTCTAATATTCTGCTTACTTCTTATTTTACTTGCAGTTTTGGTGATTTTTATTTTGATCCAGCTGAGTAATGAAACTTTAGTTGTTGGTTGTCTGTTCAATACTTGGTTTTTTTCGATTATGGAAAAACCATCTACGGACTGTCCTTACCCAGGATGTTTCTTTTGTGTAATGAAAGAAGCAAATCCTAGTAAGCGCAGAGCGAGTATCTTGAAGTTCTTTAGAGAACTTCCATCTCAGGATGATGATGGTCAAGTTCTCCCCATTAGTGGCCTATGGAACACAGCAATGGCGCATCCTAACGATCCTGAATTTATCGAATTGGGGATATTTGAATGTATGGCTACCCTTATATGGAAGGGACTGAAAAATCGCCGCTGGCTTTCTCATGACCAAAACATTTACATTCCATACTACGCCGCACATATCATTGGATCCTACACGATGAACATGGAGGAATTTTCTGAGAGTTCTGTTCATGCTGGCGTAATTCCGCCACTGGTTGAACTTCTGAGGGGAAGACTAACTTGGGTTGAGCAGAGGGTAGCTGTTCGTGCGCTTGGACATCTGGCTACATATGCAAGTACTTTTCCGGCTGTGGCTAGTCATGCAGAGATACTTGAGCTCTCAATTCAACTAGCAATGAGCTCTCTTGAAATTGTTTATACTCACTTTTACCAGTATGTGGATAGAAGGCTTGGTTATCACTGTGATTTGCTTACTCGTGGAATGGGCGGGGTAGAGATGGAATCCAGGAAGGCAGAGGAATGGGCAAGTCAGTTACAATGTTGGTCCTTACAACTCATCAATTGCTTCGCATTCAAACCCGAGTTTCTTCCGATTATATGCAAGCCTGAATTCCTAGTTAAGCTACCTGGCTTGTGGGGCGGTCTCGTGAATGAAAATTCACCGGCTGGTATTGGTTTATTAAGAACAATCTGCCATCATAAACTTGGTAGGGGACCTGTTGCTAACTGTCCCAGTGTCATTGAAGCATTATGTAACATTGCCCGCTCCTCGGACGACTGGCAGTCCATGGCTATTGACTGTCTCATGTGGTTGCTCCAGGATCCAAATACAACTCATAAGGTTGATATCTCTCTCTTCACTTTCCACAGTAAATCAATCACCTTGTCTTTCAAAATTTCTTTGTGATATAAGTTGATTGCTTAAGCAGACACTTAAACAGTTAAATTGCTAGTCTATTGTTATTAGTGATGTTATTAATCATTATGCCTTATCTGTTCTAGTGATGTTTTCTTTGTAATTTTGACTATTATCTGGAATCTCTCTAAGATCTTCAAATACAATTGCATTTAACATGTTAAAAGCACAGTATCTTGGAAGGTTTACACATCGAATGTGATAAACGGTGTCATTATATTCCCAGGTGATTGACAAAGCTGCACCTGCCCTTCTAGATCTTGTAGAGATATCATCTCTGGGTGATCAAAGTAAACTGGGGGAGTCCATAATTAATGTTCTTCAGGAATGTATCCAATCGCAAGGGGCTGGACGCAATTCTATCAGCAGCCGTACAAAAGAACAGATCGAAGAACTACTAAAATCAAGGCAGAGACTCAAGTGGGAAAAGAACATGCCAAAAGAGGATCTCCGAATCAAACAGGCTGCGTCGCTAGTAATCAAACTAGAAGGGAATTCCATGTTTTCATCTGGAAACATAGCTGCAGCAGCATCAAAGTACTCTGAAGCACTAGCATTGTGTCCCATGAGATCGAAAAAGGAACGAGTCGTTCTGTACAGTAACCGCGCTCAGTGTTATCTTCTGTTGCAGCAGCCCTTGGCTGCCATTGGTGATGCCACGCGTGCTCTATGTCTTCACAATCCTGTTAATCGTCACGCGAAAAGTCTTTGGAGAAGAGCTCAGGCATATGATATGCTTGGCTTGGCTAAGGAAAGCTTGTTGGATGCCATTTTGTTCATAAACGAGTGCTCCCAGTCCAATGATCCTGATCTTTCACTGAGACAAAACAAAGTTCCAGACTACGCCGAGCGACTCGTTAAGAAGCAGATGCGTGCAGCTTGGTTATTCAGGGAGGCAGCTATTAAACATGGAAATGTCCAATGTGAAGATGGTGCTGGTTATGGTAGAGAAACTGATGATTCTGAATGGGAGACAGCCAGTGAAAGTGATATCGGAAACGATGGAAGGGACGAAATGGGGGATGAAGAAGAAGACGATGAAGATTGTGAATGGAAGGGCGACGATAAATATGATAAATCATCAATCAAAGGTACTTTTAAACTCATCAATTTGTGTAACTGAACGACAATCTCATGAATTGCTGTCATTTGTTTTTATGGGGTTTTGCACATAGAAATTTTGAATGGGATGTTGACTTGATACAGAGATGTAGCAAGAATGCAATGTGAAGCTTGTTGTGAATGAAGCATATAAATTAGAGGAATCACAAAGCAGTTGACTCTATACAAAGTGAGTTGCAGTGAGCCAAGAAGTCAATTTCAGATCATTGTTAAAAAATTTAAACTTTAATATTTTCATTTTGCTCTTACTATTATCTATTCCTTATGGTTTTGTTTCCCCAAGAAATTAAGCTTCGAATTAATTACCAAACTGTAGAAAATGAATTAGGAATGTCTAGAAGATTTCTCTTTTTTCCCTCTAGAGTGATGATAAACAAAGCCTGTGTACATAGACAGTTTCAAGTGTTCTTTATTTTTATACTGCAAATTCTGATCTTATCATTGATTTTATTAAGTTAATGCTGATTACAGATTCTTGATAACTGTTGTCTGGATAACCTGAGTCTTAGAATTAGGTAACATGTCAAGTCCTCGCTTCAATTATTTACATAATTGCAATTTAGTCTGTGAAATTTTAAATTGAATTAGTACTTTAAAAATCTCAAATAGAGAGAAAGATCCAATTAATCTTCTATAACCTCTTTGTCAGTCACGTCAGTTCAACACCCAACATCATAGGTTCGATCCAAGAATCGTTATTTGTTCCTTCTCTCCTGATATGTACTCATTAAATTAAATTGTTGGTATACCGTTTAAATTAAATTGTTGGTATATATACTAAGGAGGGTGAAGGAGGCAAGTATTTCTTGTAATTAATATTATTTCTCCTCGTAATCTTATTTTCCGTAACTATTTTTCATAATTCTTTATAATATTTTTCATTTGGCTACATAATTACTTTTCATTCTCACTATATATTTATCTATAATTATTTTCCCACCTCAAACATGTAGAGATGTCCGCGGGGCGGGGCGGGGCCGGGGAATGGCTTCCCCGTCCCCGTCCCCGCCATAAAATTCAATCCCCGTCTTCGGAAAAATCCCCGGTTTTTTTTTCGGGGATCGGGGCGGGGATTCCCCGCGGGGCACCGGCGGGGATCGAGTTCCCCGCGGGGATTTTTTACAATTTTTTTTTCTTTTTTCATTTTTTAAAATATTTTTTGGATAAAAAATTCAAAAAATTAGATTTAAAAATATATATATATCTATAAGTTTCAATTATAATGTTAATTATCAAAGAAAATATTCATATGTATAGAAAATATCATCAACAAAGATATATTTATTTGAAAATTAAAGGAGTAGAATTAAAAAAAATATATTAAATAAAATAATCGGGCGCGGGGATCGGGGAATCGGGGACGGGGAGTACAATCCCCGTCCCCGGCACCGTTTAGCCAACGGGGATTTTTTCTCCCCCATCCCCGGCTCCGTTCCCCGCCCCGTTAGGGGCGGGTCCCCGTGGGGAAAATGGACATCTCTACAAACATGTGTATTTGTTTTAAGGCTACATAATTTATTTTCATTCCATTCATCATAATCAGTCTCAAACGCCTCCTTTTAATTTACTCATTAATCCATCTTAGTATAATAATTAATAAGTAATTAGGTAATCACTTTTGCTTTTTGCCTCTTTTTTTTCTAATACTTCGGTAATCATCTTTGTTAACACTGTTAATTGGTAGAATTCAATTAAATTACCGATCAACAAAAACTTTTCAACTATTGAAATTAAAAATACATAGTATAATTTAACAAACGCATAACCTTAAAAAGGTAATAGCAGATAATAAAAGTTCCATATCTCATTTCTTTGTAACAACAAATTCATATTTTCTATTTCAATTCATTAAAATAAAAATTCACTATACGTAAAAAAATATGGCATGTAAGGAATACCAAATTCCATTCTCTACAACGACATGTCGGTGCTGTCATCAACGCTCAAAAGAGACGAGACGCGCTGAGATAGTGCGACAAGCGCCACATCAACAGCATCTTTGAACTCAAAATCAGTCGCATTTGGATGCTTATACGTAACTTTGGGAATCAATTTCACAACATTTTCCCTCATTTTCTTCACTTTGTCTTTAGGTATCTTCAAAAGCTCCTCTTCGATTCTCATCCTCTGCTCCCCTTTTTCATCGATAAACACCGAATAATCCTCCGCCGCCGCCGGAAAATACCACAAATACTGCGTGTACGCCGTATGCTGCGAAAAGAACACCGGAATACAACCGGCGAGTATCGAATCGAACGTCGACCGCCGTGTGAACGAATCCCCCGCCGCCTGCAGGCAAAACTCCGATTCCGCCATTATTTTAATTACCCGGGTCGGGTCGTAACATTCTTGGGCCTGCTCGCCCCGACAATTCACCAGCCTGCATCTCGACGACATGTCGCATTGCCTTATGATGTCGTCCCGTATCGCTGCTTTTTCCAACCCCTTACGTGGACCCCCGATGAATGTAAACAGGTGGGGCCGGTTTGATTGCCGGATCGTCTCTTGCCACGTCGTCATCTCTGCCGACGTGTACGGGTGGAAATACGACGCGTAGGGGATTCCGAATTGGTTCGACCCGGTCCACGGGTTTCTCTCCACGGTCAGCACCGACATGTTCCGGACCGGTTCGAGATTCAGCAAACGATTCGCTCCGAAATCCGGCCCGTTTGCGTTATTTCTCGCGAAATCCCAAGCGGTTCGGCCCAGCGCGAGGAAGTGATCGCGACCGTTGCTCTTCCGCCACGTGGGTTGGGTTTGGATGTGGTCGATCAATCGGACGGCGAGCGCGTCGCGCTCCGTGATGTTCGGTTCGCGGAACTTGCTGGACGCGTGGAGCCCACCGTAGAATGGGATGTAGAATAAATCGGCGAGGATGGGGTCGCGTGTGCGACACGCGTGATTCTCCACACGCGCGTGGAATATCATCTCGGCGATGAATTGGTGGGTGGCGAACCAGCTGTTGGCGGCGGAGGAGACGGCGGGGATTGGGCGGCCGAGGCCGCGATTTGCCACGTGGGGACACATGTCGGTGTAGACGCTGAGGTGGCGGCAGTTTTCGACAAGGCCGACATTGAACTCGGCCGGCAAGTCGTATACGTAGACATACGGACCGCCGACGCACGTGGGAACCGAGCGGTTTGTTTGGTTTTGCGAATTTGGAGTTTTTTGAAGAATATTGTTGGATTTTGGAAAACAAATGTAGAGTAGGAGAAACCAAAGAACGAGGGAAAATAGAAGAAGAGAATTGTAAGTGAAATAAGTCTTGAAAAATGTAGAAGAATTTTGGGGTTTTTTTGTTTTGGAATTTTTTTCCCTTTCAAATGAAGGAATTGGAGTTGTTTGGTTCTTGAGAAACATGGAGAAAAATTCAGGAAACATTGGAAAATATGATCAAGAAAAGGGGGGAAGCAATGAATATATATATATATATATATTTATATATTTATTTAAGGGAAAAAAGATTTCATGCAAAAAGAAAAAAGAAAAGGAAAAATGTGAGGGTAAGCGCGAGACACATATGAACCAAAGACAAAAGTGCCGGCTACCTTTGTATGGAAATCGTAATTATTTAATCGGCTCGAGCAGCCGGTGTGTAAATTGCTCGATCATACATAATAATATACTTAATATAGTATTTTTGTAATCATTATACCTACCTTTATTTTTTAAATTAATAGGGCCATCTACCTTGCATACGGCGTATAAAACACAAGGGAATTTACAAAAATCATTTCTATCATTGATACCGCTTGAATGAATGAAATAAGGGCCAACTAACCTCATTTGCAGTCTCCATTAGCGTTAAATAAAAGGTCAGTGTTGAGGAGAGGAGAGGAGGTTTAAGAGAAATAAGAAGTAGAGTAATTTGGAGATATGAAATAGTTATTTGAAGATTGATGTTTTGGTAAAAAGATGTTATAAAAGTATTTATTTTATATTGATTTTTTATAATGTAATGTTCGTAGATTTTGGATCGATTGATAAATATAATATATTCTATTTTATATTGTGTGGTTGAAAATTAGAGAAAGTTTAATGTGATATTTGATAAGATTAGATAAAAGATATTTTATATTATATTATATAGTTAAAAATTTTAAAAATGTTTGATGTGACATTTAAAACATTAAATAAAAGATTTGATGTGATATTAGAGGAGAGATTGAGGAAAAGTTGGGGAGAGGTTGATGTCCTAAAACAAACATGTAGTTGTGATTTCTTCTTCCTCTCCTCTCCTCAATATCAAATCTCAAACACCCCTAAAGATGTATTAGGAGAAGGAGAATGAAAATTAATTATAGAGATCTAGATGATTAAGAGGAGAATACAAGAAATATCTTTTTTCAAAAGAATTATTATTTGAATTTTGGGCTGAGAGAATATGTATATGAAGAACAATTAATTATATTTAAAAATGAAGAAAACAATTATGAAAATTGTTATGAAAGTGAAAAATAAAAAGTGATTATAAAAAAATGTGATTAATGTATAAGAAAATTCTACGTGAGACACATATGGCACCCAAAATTTTTCTTTCCTTTTTATTTTTTATAAATAATTATCTTTTATTAAAAAAAAATAAATTGTGTGCCATCATAATTTTAAGTTGGGTCCTCTACATTAATGTGTATGAGTAAGTTGCTTACCTAAGGGAATCCACTTATAGTGTCACCTAATATATATATATATATATATATATATATATATATATATATATATATATAAAATTTTGTGTCACCTAAGGTAATCAAATTTATAAGAGGTGACTATAAAACTGTCATTAAATGTAAAAAGATTGATTTTTCAAAGAAAAAGACGGAAGTAAAACGTGTTGTTGTTAAGCCTTTTTATTTTTTTTTTCTTTGAGGATTATTTTGTTAAGATATTAAAGTTGGAGAATTTAGTCGAATATCCCTGCCGACACTATTGGTTGGCATCTTCTAATTTTGATGCCTCCTTATAATATGTAACTACTCACCTCACTACTTACTCACAGATTTAATTCAACGACGGCAGTTAGTACAACGTCAACATGAATAACAAAACCCAACTTACAGCCTAATAATCTAAATAGTTAATTAACGAACTTATACAAAATGATATAGTGATTTGTACTTTGTAGATCTAAATCCTCTCAGGTTTATTTTTTAATATCCGAGAGTTACGTACTTTTAACTATTCTTACCGGACAATCATAGTATTTAGATTTGTAGGAAATTAATTTTAATATAAATAGTTCACCCAACTTCTTAGTTCTTTAAAATTCTCTTGGCATAAGTCAGCTTAATGCATATCTCAATTATAAAATGACCATATGTCCTAATCTTGCTACATAAAGGAAAGTTAATTTCAAACTAGGTAGTTACCATGAATATCGAATCCACAATCTCTTAGTTCTTCAAATCTCTCTTGATTACTAGGTGGTCAATCGATGGTAGAGTAGTTAGTAAATTTTGATACTTTCTTCTAGTTGAAGTGTGAACATAGATAAAAAATTGTCCAACTCTAAACGAATTATAAAAATTAACTTGAGAAACCATTAAGGCATCAACAATCTTATCTTGAACGAAACAACAATCAATTTTGATGTTAATTTGTTGGTTTAAATGAAACATAAATAAAATATAAGCTTTTGATATTGATGATCCACGATATACTACTACAATTAGGGACATACATCACAAGCTAACATGATCATGACACAATATTAAGTAGGCTGGTTTTTTACTTCCATGATTAATGGTCAATCACTCATATATTAAACTCACAAAAACAAATGATTTGAAGGTCTTGTGATATAAATTCAACTACCAACTTATTTTATCGGAGCAAATACAAGAAGAAAGAAAATAAGATTCTAAGAAGATTATAAAAATTACAATGCAGAATTTTAAATAAAAGAATTTTCAGATTTCATATTTTTATACTTTTGTATTTCAAAGTTTGTCAACCATGTTCATAATTGGAAGGGATCAGTTAGTTTGGTCTATTTAAAGCTTATCTACCTTTTTGTCCAGCATTTAACCTCTCAGTTAATGTGCAATTGAGTTTTGGTTTCTTAGAACTTATTTTCTACGAAATGCATTTAATAGTTTTTTAAGTCTTTTGTTTTTCAAGGCATACACGTATTTTTTGCCTTTAAAATAGCTTGTAATACATCATTTTTTGGATAGATGTATGATTGAGAAACTCGTACTGTTTTCTTAGACTCCATTTGGTGTTGTCCTTCTTTCAAATCTTGTTTTAGGTTTGAAGTTAAATCAATTCATTAGATTTGTCTTGATCAAACTAATTATGGAGTGAGTTATCTTAGGATCTAAGAGTGACCATTTTAAATTTTGAATGTGATCTAAGTTAGCATTGATTGTGAGTTTTTACAAGGATCCTTGAAGGACCTCTAATTTTGTAAAATTCAAGCAACGTTTGACACTTATCATCTTGTATCAACGCAAACACCCCAAACAACATTACAAAAGTCGTAAGATGAAATGATAAGAGTTGAAAACAATAGGTATTAAGGGGACACCAACTGATGTTCTTGTTCAAGACCAAAGGATTTCACTCCCATTAAAGACATGATTTTGGTACTAATTATGCCACAATAACTCTCAACATATTTTCACACAAGTGCGTACGAATTTGTTTTTTTGTTTCACTTACAACGCTTCATACTAATACTAATGTACATATAAGATCTTCCGTGATATTTTGGTTCTTGATTTTGCACAAAGATTTTTGCCCCATTCTCAATCTTACATAAAGAAGCTGGTTTGACATCAAGAAAATCAGTGTCTTTTCCTAAGTTTGAACACAATATGTTTCAATTGATTAACTCCTACATCAATACAATTTAAGCCTTTTTCAGTAACATATTTTGGTTGCATTTGTGAAGGCGATTTAGTGAACAAAGTTAGTAGCGGTGCACTGTTGCTAATTAGTGGGGTGATAGGTACTAGGTAGAGTAGAGCCACAAAGCTTTAGAAAATGGTTCCAAATTAGTGGAAATATCTCTCCTCCAACCACCCCCAACAAATTTATATTGGCCCAAACATTATTGCTAATTGACTTTTCAAATGAGTGCTGCTAGAAATGTCAAATCTCCTAAAGAAAGGTGGAGAATAAGAGAGAAGTTTTTAAATTGAGGATAATGTCAACATTTTTTTTGTTCTCCTAATCAAAACCATCTTGTTCCACTTATCAAATTCATTTGGTTCCACATTCAACATTAATAAAGTGGATTACTTTTTTTTTCTTTTTTTTTATTATAATAATTGAGGGTGAAGGATTCGAACTCATAATTTTATAGTTTATGAATGTACATTAATATTCTGCTCTCATTAATAATTAATTTTGAGAAAAAACTTTATATTATTCAATACAGTTACAATGGAGTTCTATTTAATAAATAAATTATGAAAAGATACTATTTTGAAAGATCATATTAGTTATCATAACTCAATTCATATTTAATTTATAATGATCTACTTTAGCAATATGCTCATTAATTTTTATCAAACAATGCATATTAATTTATCCTCATTATGTTTAATGAATTATAAGTTTAACAAAACTATTTTGTTAATTATTTATAAACTTTTTAATCTAAATTTGATTAGAAACAAATGTCATAACCATACTATAATAATATGCACACTACAAACATCATTATATGCAGTTGGTTATCTTGTTTGGTAATAATTGATTTTAACTCTATGTCCGAAAATTGGTATTTAGTTTTCATATTATTTGAAAGTAATTGTGCCCTCTTGTAGGGTTGTTGATCCTCATTCTCCTCTTGTAGGGTTTGTTGATCCTCATTCCCCTAATTTGTACTCAACATATATATATATCTTAATTTTTATTATAATAATTTAGATTCCAGATATATCATTTAATAAAATTTCAAACAAAATCATTTAAAATAATACATCATTATATTTTGGAGTTGAAAAGAGGAGAAGAGAAAAAGTGGGAGCCAAAGAGGAAATTGAGTGATTTGAATATATGAAGTAGTAGTTTGGATATTGATATTTTGGAGAAGAGATGTTGTAAAATGTATTTTTTTTTAATGCAATCATTGCATATTTATATTTATTAAATAATTTAATATATTTTATTATATATTCTGTAGTTGAAAATTATAAAAAGTTTGATATGATATTTGATAAGATTATATCAAATATATTTTATATTATATTATATGATTAAAAATTAGAAAAATATTTGATATACCATTTAAAATATTAAATAAAAGATTTGATATGATATTGAACTAGAGTTTGAGGAGAAGTTGAGAAAATATTGATATAGTTTTCTCTCCTCAATACCAAATCTCAAACACCCCTAGTACTAATGAACCCTACACAATTTTTAAACTATCATACTTGAATGACGAGCAATAAATTAGTGTAGTATGATTAAAAAAATATATATTAAGGTACCCCGACAAAAATTTCAATTCCTATCATAAGGATGGGTGATCCATTGATTTAATTGTTTAATGGTAAATCAGTTCAACATCACAGTCATGATTTTGTCTTAAAAATTAATATTTAATTCTCATTTTATTTGAGAATAGCAACATTTTTTTATGAAGAATTTGTTGGTTCTATATTAAAATAAAAAAAAAAAAAATATATCAGTTCCTCTTTAACAACATTAGTGAATTATTATTATTATTATTATTATGTAAATTGGCCAATTACTTAATTAAAATCCAACAACCGCTTCATCAAATGGTTCATCCACTAACACTAGATTATCAATATGGACAAAATAATTTTCTTGAAAAGTTAAAAATCATAATGATTATTTAAAAAATTCACCAAATGAAATAGAATTTGAACCTAAAAAAAGAAGAAACGTCAAAATCAATTCTAGGAAAAGCATCTGTTTTGTCCCTCTGTTTGATCATTATATTTCAGATTAAACACTTTCTTAATAATACTTTATTTTAGTTTTTATATGTTTAATAAGTGTTTACTTTATTTATTTTCTTTGAAAATTAAAGTGTTCCAAAATAATCAAATCATTAATCTATTGAGAATTTAAAATTAATCTAAGTATTATCTTAATCAATTTTGATAAGTATATATTGAGTTTTCTTAATTTTTTTTGAAAAAAAAAATTATGCTAATACTAAAATAATCACATCATCAAGCTATTGGAATCTAAAATTAGTATAGTCATATAGTCAACATTTCTCTTTATGTCACTAATGACTTTGTTATCTGGAGAGCTGAAATAGGATTACTGTCCAAAAATGTCAGTGATATGTTAGTTTTATTGTTCAATGGTAATTTAGTCATCACAGGTTCAATTCTAAAAATCGTTATTACCTTTTCCTTTAGTAGAAAGGAGAAGCACCCTCTATAAAAATATTTAATTTTTGAAACATAAAGATTAATTAGAAAATAAAAAAATAATTCAGTAATTTTTGTTTTAATCGCATTTAAATTTGATGATTGAAAGAATGTTTGTAATTTACCAATCTAACTATATGAAGAAAAAAAACTGATTTTGTTTGGTCAAACACTAGATTGTTTGGAAGAAAAAAGAAAAGAAAGCCTTAGAAAATTGACATTTGCTGCACAGCGACTAGAAAAACCAGAAGAAGAAAAAATCATGTTCAAGAATGTATACTCTCTCTTTTCTGTACTTGGAAGAAAAAAAAGGTCATTTTCTAGAATAATCAAGCTATGTTCAAAATGGGTTATAATATTACAAAAGAAGATTCAGTGGACATTTTTACACATACAATGACTATGAAAGTACTAACTTTCTCTTCTCTATAATTATTTTTTACCACTCCACAATTCTTTTGGCAGAGTTTTGGGGGTCTCTGCTTCTGGGCAGGGCTGACATTGTTTGGAATCAAGTTTTTGAATCTCCAAAATATGAAAATTGAAGGATGTGTGTCTTTGGTTTCTTGTGATAGATTTGTTGGTCAAGGGTTTAAGGTTCTGAGATTGAAAGTGTGGATGTGGATCCAAAGTGGGAGATTTTTGTAAGGATCATGAGGATTTTGCTCTGCCTGCTGCCATGGAGTTCTTGTAGAGCCACAAATTGGTGTTGTTGAAGTTTTTTTCATTAGGAAAGGGATTATGTGATGAAGTAAGAATGTTTCTTACTTTGCTTGAGTTTTTTAGATGTTACTTTGTTACGTTAGGACATCCAAATGAGCTATGATCTTCCCCTTCGAATAAAATACCATAGATTCTCTCATTGGACTTGTCTTTGTCCTCCGTACATATGAATTCAATCCTCCTCTTCAATAAAAACAAAAGTTCCCTTTAAATAACCGTATAACTTATATCTAGACTAAACTTCTATTCTTCTAAGAAGTATATTATAATTTCGATAAATCTCTTTAATTATCACATGTTTTCTTTATAACTATGTATCTAGACTAAACTTCTATTCTTTTAAGAGAGTACATTCCACTAGTCAATATGTTAGCGCATATGTAGCGATCAAACTCTTGTTATCTCTCCTGATAAAACTCTATATGTTTGTTAAAACTTTAGACCATAGATTTTTTTCATGACTTTCGTCTCTCTTGACTCCTAACCTTTTTGTCCTACATCGAAGAATTCCATCGACGTGGCTAAATTAGAGACATGACTTTAATATCAATTGATAAGAACGACAATCTTAGGATGATCTTCATATTAGTATGGTATTGTTTATTTTAAGCATATTATTCATGACTATTTTTTTGTCAATCACCAAAAAAATCTCATACTATATGTCATCACGTTTTATACTCATGGTTTTCCCCATAATTAATCAAAGTGTAACAGCTATGTTTATGTTTCAACAACATTGTACCCTTGTTAAATTATCTTCATATGTAGAAGCCAAGAAATGAAACAAGGAAGAAGATAAGTTTGAAGGTCATGGAGATGGCCCCAATTTGGAAATGGCGGTGGCCGACGACATTGATTGGGCGAAAGAGAAGGATGAAATATTGAGTCATGAGCTTTGTCTCGAGATGATGCAGGTAGAAAGAAGGCTGATGATGAATTTCTCGTATCTTTTATATATACTAGAATTTTTTAACGTGTGATATTTTTTTTCTCACTTGATTTGTGAAATTATATTTTTATTTATTAAAATACTTATAAATAATAATATATATTTTAATATATATCATAATATTTATGCTAAAATTTTACTTTTTTTTTCATTCGTATATCATTTTAATTTAATCTAATCATCATCTCGATCTTTTTATTTACATAGATGTAAATCATCTTTTCAAATTTCTAACTCTTTTAAAATACTATAACACCGATTAATGGATTGAAATATATCATGTATCTTTACTATTAATTGCAATATTTGAAAAAATCGATTTTAATAACTCAAATTTATTATTTTATATATATTTATTTGTTATCAAACATTTCATTGTAAGTGAAAGTATGGAAAATAAAATATAATTTCCTTAAAAAAAAATACACAATCTAAAATTTCAAAAATCTTATTTGTTTTATTATTTCACCTTATATTATATAAGTAATAAAAAATAAAGAAAACATTGAAAAAGAAAAGATAAAATCTATTATATGTCTCTTCTCATCATTTCTATCATCGCTAATAAAACGAATTTTGATGAAATATCAATTTTTTAAATATTAATTTAACACAAATTGAGTAAATAAAATAATAATATTATATTTTTATTTTAAAATCAATTATTCTCTATGAAAACGATATGGTGTATAGATTTATATTTAAAATTAAAATATATATATAAATAATTCATTCATTCATTCATAAAATTGATCAATTTTAAATACATATGTCAAGACTTCACATATCAAAAAATAACCAACAAATTATATGTTCAAGCCATATTTATTATAATAAAAAAAAAATAATTATAAAAAATTATTTTTCACTAATTTGAAGAACGTTATAAATACTTCTTCAAAATTTTAAATACTGCATAAATTTTTTTTAAAATTATAAATTGGTGTAGACCCATAAAATAAATTACAGAAAGAAAATATAATAAAAATAAAAATAAAGGAAGAAGAAGAGAACGAATTAAATATTGATTGAAAAAACTGTTTGTTACCTTCGACGACAATAGCTCCCGCATGCATCGATCCCAACCCGAACAAAATCTCTACAACATCAATGATAAAAGAATTATTAGTAATTTGAATTAAAACACATCATACATTGAAAAAAAAAAAGTAAGGAAGAATTATAAGTTTGTGGTATTTATAGAAAAAGCTAGAACCAAGATCTTATTTAAATTTGAAAAAAAAAAACTCAATATTTTCATTTGATTATATACTTATTTAATTTGAAGATACTATACGATTTTAAGGATTAATAATAAGTTTGTGGTATTTATAGAATAAGCCGGAACTAAGATTTTCTCTAAATTTGAAAAAAAAAAAAAAAAAACCTAATCAAAATCTTCATTTGCTTTTATACTTATTTAGCTTGAGGATACTATAAAATTTTACTGATTTTAATAATTTGAAAAAAATAATGGCATATTTGTAGATATATAATATGACTTAAGGGCAAAATCGTCTAAAAATGATTTTCTCCTTAAGCCACACTTTAAGGTAGTATGATATGATATGATATGATATGATATGATATGATATGATATGATATGATATGATATGATGTATACATTAATATCATTTGTTAATGAAATTTATCAGAAAAAAAACATAATTTTTTTTATGGACAAAAAAAAACATAAAATTGAAAGTTTTGCTAAATAGGAAAACATAACATATGCAATTAGATTTAAACAATGTTTATTTAGATCAATTAAATTTTTAGACTTGGTTTAAAAATAAATTAAAACAATAATTAATATAGATAAAAAAAAAGATAATAAATTTTTAAAAAAAATCGGATAATATTTTCAAGGGCATATACTATTAAAAAATTCATAGATTTAACCATCGTTTATCTAGATCAATTAAATTTTTAATCATTATTATTTATTGATTTCATTCTACGTATTATTAAAAAAACACTCAAAAGTAGGATAATATTTTCAAGAGTATAACTCTCATGGTTTTACTTAGCCTCATTTATTCTCGAATAAAGTTTCATTGAGGTTTTTTTAGGAGTTTGTCTCCTGCATTCAACACTCGAAAATTTAACCCTCTTATCAAATAAAGATCGATCGCCTTTGACACCGCACATCTCATTTTTTTTAATTAAAAAAATAAAACTAAAAATTATGTGATTTCCAATGTATGAAATCATGGTAGGAGTGCAACTATGGCCGCATATAAAAATTTTTCTCTCTATATATACACACACTTTAGTTGTCTTGGTTAATTGTAAAAATGAGTCATTTTAAAAAACTTACTATTAAAATGGATAATTTTACAAATATATCGTAAAAATTGGTCTAACTTTTTGTCTTCATGTGGTAATGATTATAATATAGTACCACCACCTTTGAAAATTTAAAAAAGAACGGTTTTAAATGAAGATCTGTGGTGATAGCTATGGAAGAATCATTTTCTTCTTTACTTTCTAATATTTATTTTTAAAATTATTTTAATATAATATTCAAAATATAATATTAATTATAATAAAAATAATAATTAATTCATTAAATAATATTTAGCATCATCTTCGAAATTCTAGAAATAATTTAAAATTTAAAAGTTAAGGCTGCGTTTGATAACTATAAAATATTATTTTCAAAAATAAAAAATAAAAAGTTAAGGCTGCGTTTGATAACTATTTTATTTTTCATTTTTTTGTTTTTGAAATTTAAGTCTACAACAACTACTATACCATAGCTTTTTTCTTATTTGGATATCTACATCTTACCTATATTTTAAGAAACAAAAAAAGTAGCTTGCAAAAACTTTGCTTTTGTTTTTGAAATTTGGTTAGTATGCACCTACTTTCTTAAGGAAAGATTGATATATTGTAAGAAAGATAAACACATGTTAGGAAATTTTGGTAGAAATAGGCTTAAATTTCATAAATCACAAATAAAAAACTAAATGGTTATCAAACAGGCCTAAGTAATATAATTAGAGAAAATTAAAATTAAGTTTTTTGTTTCAACCTTCAAAAACATATTTTTAAGGATATATTAAAAATATAATATTTTAAATACTACTTTTAAACATTTGTTAGTAGACTATTTTAAACAGTTTAGAAAGCTAAAATTACATTTTCGTTAAAAAAATATTTTTTTTAAATTATTAACTCTTATTTTACTAAACATTCTATTAATAGTGAAAATGCATTAAAATTAAAAATATATAATGACATATATTTAAATAAATAATCAGATCTTAAAAATATTTTGTTATGATTTAAGGTATAATTATGTTCTCAAAAAAGAATTTAAGGTATAATTATGTTAGTAGATAATTTTAAGATACGATTATTTAAATGTATGTTAGTATATATTTTTAGTTGTAATGCATTTCGCTAATGTATGATGTTTAGTAAAATAATAGCTAATTATTAGAAAAACTATTTAAAAATGTAATTTTAGTTTTTTTTAACAACCGTTAAAAATAGTATTTGAAAAAAAAAATAATATTTAGAATCTTATATTTTAAAATTAGGCTTTTAATATATATGTTAAAAACATTTTTAAAAATAAAAATTTATTTTATTATTTTTTAAATTCTAGGGTGGTACTTTATTTAAATTTCCTAAAATATATTATATCTTTCGTACGGTATATCCATTTTTCCTTAAAAAAGTATGTGAATATTAACTAAATTTGAGAAACAAACATGAACTTTTGAAACCTATTTTATTTTTTCCAACTTTTGGTTTGGTTTCTAAAAATATAGGTAAAATATAAATATGCAAGGAAGAAAAAATATAGGGTAAGATAGTTATTGCGGTCTTAAATTTCAAAAATTAAAAATTAAAAACAAAATAGTTATCAAATAGGTTTTAACTTTTGATTTTTAATTTTTGAAAATATTATTTTATAATTTTTTATAACACATACTTTTAAATTCTTTTTAAAGTAGAGATGAGTGTTCTAAATATTATTTAATGCATCAATTTTTTTTTTAATATTATGTTTTTTTAATATAATATTAAAATAATTTTTAAAAGATTAAAAGATTAAAAATAAGAAGATGACTTTTATATGGCTATAACCACAAATGAAGAAGAATATAACTTTTCTATATTCATAACCACAAATGAAGAAGAATATGTTTTTTCTATATTTATCACCGCAAATGAAGAAGATGACTTTACTATATTCATTACCAAAAATCAAGAAGAAGATGATTTTTCTTGATCATTGCCACAAGCCTTCTTTTAACAACGATACTTTTTTGAAAAATTCAAGAGGTGGTATCTACACTAAAGTCATCATCATAGAAAGATAAAAATTTAGACCAATTTTATTATATATATTTTAAAAAACAACCTATTTTAACGGTATAATTTTCATAATTAACCATAGTTATCTTGCTGGTTATAGATTTATTCCTCAAATTTTCTCTTAATTCAACTCTTATCATGTTGATATTGGCCTCTCCGTTTAGAATCTTATTATCAATTTCATAAGAGGGTCGCATCAAAAAACCTATGTTGTATCCCAATCAGAGGTTCTATTATAATTTCATAATTTTTTCAAAAAAAAAATTCATAAAGTTTGTTGCATTTCAAAACCCAAGATCTCCACTTTTATACCCCATCTTATTTTGAATTCCATTTCAAAATCAATCACACTGAATAGCCCCACATAATGGATAGACCCAAATCTCGCCCATCCACCGCCGATCTCCTCACTTGGTCGGAGGTTCCCCCGCCGGAATCTTCCCCCGCCGCCGCTCGCTCCCACCAGGTACTAAACCCTCTTTCCTATCACCATTCTTTTTCCTTCCTTAGTTTCAGGGCAGCTTTGTTTTGAGGTTTTTTCTGGTACATTCTTCTCAGCCGTCCGATAGAATCGGTAAATTGCTCCAAGGGGGTCACCTCACAGATGAAGAAGCTGAGAGCCTGTTGGTAAAGTAAGATCCATTTCCTCTTTTCTGAAATTTCCCCCCCAAAAAATCCTGGGATTTGACTGTTGTGATGAAACTAGCACAATTTTATAATGTCTCGCCTGATTTGCTGTTTTATTCTTTGTGGGTTACTGTTTGTTTGAAATAGAATCCAAACAAAGCTCTTCTGATCTCCCAGCTGTGATCTTTTTCTTTCTATTTGTGTTCTTTAGCTAATTTCCACACTGTTTCATGTTTTAGGATTTTGAGAAAAGAGAAAATTATGTCGATTTGCATTTTGTGCTCTAACATTATACTATTTGTGGAATGGAATCTATGTTATAATATTTTCCACTTCTATTTGTCTTAAGCGCTGCCTTGTTGGTAGAGGTTTGAGGTCTAGAACCTATGCTTTGAGAACATTCATGTTCAAAGCCCACGAATGACTTTAATTATAAAATCTCTTGGTTGTCGTTTGGTTCCGAGTCTTGGAACGGGCGCCGGTGCCTCCAAATATATAGCGGGTGAAGTCGATTCCCGATCATCAAAAAAATATGTGTCCCGCTAGAATCCTGTTCCTCAAACTAGTCAACAGTTCATATGCATCCTTTATGGCTAGTCTTCCTATACTTAGTGTTGGAAATTAGAATTCTTCTCCACCAATTTCAGGAAGAACTGTTCAGGATATAAAATGAAGGAGATGAGTGGAAGTGGAATTTTTGCATCAAATGGTGAAGGGGAAGCTTCAGAACCAGATAACAAAACAGGGCTGCGCATGTATCAGGTAAGCAAAACAATCAAGTCAATTTAGAAACTGCATTGAATTGATTAAAACTCTTTGTGATTCTTTGTAATTGTTGGATGGTTCAGCAAGCTTTGAATGGAGTAAGTCAAATATCCTTTGCTACTGAAGAGGGGTTGTCTCCCAAAAAGCCTACTTCAATTCCAGAAGTGGCCAAGCAACGTGAGTTAAGTGGGACATTGCAGAGTGAAGCCGATGCCAGGACTAAGAAGCAGACATCAGATGCTAAGAACAAGGAGCTTAGTGGCCACAACATCTTCGGAGCTCCTCCCGAAATAATTCCACGATCGTTGGCAGCCGTGCGGAGCTTGGAGTCGAAAGAAAGCAAAGACATGGGCGAACCAGCTCCTCGCACCCTCAGAACATCTGTTAAAGTTTCTAATGTGAGTTTACTACTTTTATTTTTGAAACAATGTGAGTTTACTACTTGCATTGTACTTCTATCATTGTCTTTGTTTTTGCAAAGAATTTGTGCACATTTCCATTCAATTGATTTTGTCGACTCTCTGGCTTCAAGACTTCACATTCTCATTTTAGCTTTAGCATTCTCTTTTTTTCTCTATCTAGGTAATGTTTCTAATCTTGAAAATTTGAGTTCATATGTTGAATATTGAAAGTTGGAGTGTCTTTTCCAATCTGATAATTCTAGAGAGTTGTTCTGGATTGGAAGTAAACTCCGTTAGGTTGTGATTTGATCTTTCGTTTTGTTGAATCATGTTAAATCACGCTTTTGTATTGGTTAGTGGTTTAAATAATTTAAACATGGTATCAGGGTAGGAGGTTCTAAGTTCAAATTCCTACTCAGTCGTTTTCCTCTCTAATTAGAATTGAATTCTTTTAGTAGAGTATTTCTCAAATTTTCAAACCTACAAGTGAGAGGAAGTGTTCGTTGATATAATTAAATGTACCTCAACCTAACTGTTTTAGTTTTTAGATTGATCAGTGATTTACATATCGTTGCTAGCTATAAAACTCAAAACGTCGTTGGCATGTTCATCTTTTACAGCCTGCTGGAGGTCAAAGTAACATCCTGTTTGGCGAAGACCCAGTTATCAAGTCAGCAAAGAAACTACACAACCAGAAGTTTCAAGAGTTGACTGGTAACGATATATTTAAAGGAGATGCTCCACCGGGTTCCTCTGAGAAAGCTTTGAGCTCAGCCAAGCTTAGGGAGATGAGCGGCAACGACATCTTTGCTGACGGGAAGGCAGAATCGAGGGACTACTTTGGAGGTGTTCGTAAACCACCTGGTGGAGAAAGCACCATTGCCTTGGTTTAATTGTAGTTCCTAACTTGATTTGAATTGTTGGACATTCTTGTCATTATGTGTTTCTACTTGAACTCATAATTTTATTTTACTGATCAGTTGCACTTATATAGCCTATGATGAGAAAAGTTGGGGAGCTAAAAGTTGCTGTGTGTTTTGTTTCATATCTCTGGTTTTGGTTTTTTATGTTTCTTTTAACCATAGCTTTATCAATAGTTCACTAAAACAAAATTAATTTCTTCACTTTTCATTGATCTCTGGAGATAGACCATTTAAAAAAAAAGAAGAGAGAGATAGACCATCTTAGAAAATTTCTATTAGTACAGAAATTCTCTTTATCCTTGAATTTGGCTGTGGTTAATTTTCACAACTTTGAATTCAAAATTTTAATTTAATAAAAATATATTCTCACAGATTTATTCAAGTATAGTACTTCAATTAGGATTTCTCATGTAAGTTCAAAAAAAAAAGGACCAACAAATCTTACATAGAGGGTACAATTACTCTTAAATAATATGAGAGTCAAATACTGTTTTTGAGTTCGAATGGTGTACAATTTAGATGATTTAAAGATAAATAATTTTGGAATATGAAAAAGAGCACAAACATTTGTTTTAGATGAAATATTTTAGAAAAAGTACTCTAATCAACGTTGTCTACATCTAGCAAGTTCGTACTTTAATTTTTTAAAAAAAAATTATAAATCCGCTGCTGGACCATCTGAATGGACTTTTTATGTGTTAATTGTCTTTGTTATCCAATCTAAGACAACCGAAAAGAATCTACAAGTCCAATTGATTATGTTTAGAAGCAACTTCTTCCATTTTTGCAATCATTATTATATACTGATGTAAGTTCAGGGTCCCAAAGACAGTAAAAGCCAAATAACCGAATTTAAGGAAACAAAACCTACCATACATAAATTTGGATTTATGGACAAAACTAGAATAAGAAATTAAACAGGACTTTTACCCCTATTGTCACCCTATCAATGTAGTTCATGAATGTTTGAGTTTTTCTTTTATTAATTTTCAGTATTTTATTTATTTAAGGTTTAAGTTTCTTTATATTTAATATTGTTTAAGTTTTTTACTTTTAAATTTCTTTTGATTTTATAATTTTATTGGAGTTATGTCTTTTAAGTTTTGTGAATTTTCGATCGGTAGCAAATTTTACTTCTTGTATTAGTTTTGGAGCACAATTTGTAAAATAATTAAATGTATAGTACATTAGACATCTATCAATAGCTAGTGATAAAATTCAATCTGTGATAGACATCTATCATTAATAAGTGATTGACATCTATCACTAATGAGTGATAGAACTTAATTTGAATTTTTTGCTATAAATGAATTAGTTTTGATTTTGTGCTATAGGTGCAAATATTTTACCATTTTTTGTTATACATGCAAAATCCCCTTTAAGTTTCATATGTTTTGTTTTTTTAATGTTGTAAGGTATAGGTATTAATTTGGTTCAACTTTTGTAGTTATATAAGGATGAACTCCTTGAAAAGCCAACATGAGCAGTTGCTCAACGACATTAATGTATGTCTAATCTCACATTTATTTCACCCTTACATTTTCTCTCTTCAACAAATATTGAAAATTTGATTTGGTGCTTGCAATATTTCATTTCATATTAAAAAAATCTCTATAAAAATGTTCATGAGGCTAGGCCCGAGGAATGGTTTCCTCGTCCCCGTCCCTGCCACCAAAATCATTTCCCGTCGTTAAAAATTCACCTTTTTTTTGCGGATCAAGACACGGATTCCCTATCGGGAAATTTGCGAGGATTGGGTTCTCGACGACAAATTTTTCCCCTTCAATTTTTTTTTCTTTTTTTTAATAATAAACTTAAATAATTAATTTTTCTTATAAAATATTTATAAATTTCAATTATATTGTTATCCTCATTTGAATATACAATTTCACAAAAAAAAATTATTTGATCTAAAATGCAAAGTAATGAAATGAGATAAAAATAATTTTTAATAAATTTTTATAAAAAAATTGTAAACAATATGGATGGGGAATACATTGATTTCTAATCTTTCCACTAGAATTTTTTGGGAAAATAGTAGTAAATGACTACTTTTAAAAAAATAATTAAGAAAATGTCTAGACTTTATAAGACTTCAAATGTGTGTCTAAATAAGAAATGAGTGAAGAGAGATAATTAGAACATTCCCATAATACCCCCAATTTAATTTATTTTTTAAAATATACTTATTAATTACAAAACCTAATTAATTGTTCTTTTATCTAAGTCAAGATTGACATACTCATATCTAGAAGATTATATCTCCATATAACTAACTATTATATTTATTTTCAATATCTTTCAATAAAATTTAAAATCCATATTTGATAAATTAAATAAAATCATCACAACTCGATTTGTGAAAGAGGGTACTGGTGTAAAGTGATAAGTTCAAGCCATAATTGTTTCATTATTCAGAAAAAACTCCAAACTATTATATAGGAATTATAAGAAAACAATTTTTTTTTTGAGAACATAAGAAAACAAATTATATATATATATATAAAATGTAATTTCACCTAAATACAAATCAATAAAATGCTAAAGAAAAAAAAACTATTATTATAATACTAAAAAAAAAACTATTATTATAATTTAGAAATTAATCTACTACCGATTTCCTTGCTATCTAAATAGCCAAGCTGAACTGGACAGTCATGGATATAAAAAAATACACGATGCCGCTAGAGCTCCATTCTTATTGACAATAATTTCACACCTTCTAAAACAAAAGAGATGTAATTTCACCCAAATACAAATCAATTAAATGTTAAAGAACTATTATGATTTATTTTTGTTGTGTAGAGGCATTTAATTTTGATCACTTGTAGGTACTTGATCAAGTTAATAGATAAATTTTAAGTTTGATCCACTAAACGAAGATTGATTTTGAAAATTAAAATTTATCTCTTGCAAATGATTTAATAAAATTTACAAAATAATTTTATCATATTCTTAGCAAATTAAATACATAAAAATAACTTACTCATGTACCATTGATGAAAATGTGAAATAACTAATTTATTGGACAAAAAAAATACATTATTTATCTATGAATAATTAACTTTAACATATTTAATTTACCAATGATTTCAATTATAAGAAATATTTTAAAATTTTGTTATTATTAAAATTCATAAATTAAATTATAGTTTTAAAAATTATAAGATTAAATTCACATTTCTAATATCATAGATAACTTTTTTTTTTTTAAGGAACAAAATGATATTGAGAAGATAATTTAGATTATTAGTCTTAAATTTCTACACGATAATTATACATTTTCAATTATAGCGCATGCTTTTTATTTTTCATTTTTAATTCGGCCACTTTTTCAGCACAATAAATACTTTACTTGTGAGTTGCGTAGAAGAAGCCTGTTCTTTATTTGTAGCCGAGGGATTGCGGTTTCGCGAATCGGCGAAGGGGGCGACGTCGTATCGATCGCGTTTTGGTTTTGGGTTTACAAATTGAAAATCAGGAACTGTATCTGCTCGCATCCTCATCGGAGTTTCGAACTTGGAAGAAAACTCCGAGAGATTGCGGCCATGGCGTCGATTGCTGTAAAGAAACGGCCCAGAGATGCGCCTAATAGTGCCGATCAAATGACCAGAAGAATGTTGTTCTACTCCTTTTTACTCGCTCTTCAGTACGGCGCCCAACCTCTAATTTCCAAGCGATTTACGAGGTATTCTATCTTTTGATCTTCGAGTTTTATTGAATTGATTTTGGCTATAAAGAGGATGCAATGACGAAAAATTATCTGGGTTTTGCACCTTGTTTCTGAATTTAAAGTTTAGTTATGAAATTCACGGGTTTATGTGACAAGCATCGCATGTTGAATTGGAGACTCGTTATTTTGGTGTTAGTTTATGCAGCTTTTTGTTAGCGGCACTATGAAATCTGTTACCAAGGTGCACAGACAAAATAATTTATAATTTGTTTTTTTGAAATTGGGAGATTGGAGTTTTGCCCTAGGACAACTAGAGATTTTACAATTAAGCTTACTCTCGAGGGTTCGGAACTCTAGACCTTCAAGAAAGCATGTCTTGCCTTGTTTTTGAGGAAATCATGTTGTATGCAACTTGCATTTTTTCCTTGTATGGATTTAATTATCTTTGGATTTTCTTGTCTCATAATGGAGTTTTCTAGTGTGTGCACAATGTTAACTCATACGATTCTTCTTGCAGCCGAGAAGTTATTGTTACTTCATCTGTCTTAACTTGTGAGATAGTGAAGGTATTACTAAATAGCATACTTTTTTTCCTTTTTTTCTGGAATGTACACTTTTTGCACTAATAGTAACATCTTAAGAATTTTTGTATACTTTGCAGGTTGTATGTGCCCTGGTTATCATGGCAAAAGAAGGTAGCTTAAAGAAAACTTTTAGTGAGTGGACTGTCGCTGGTGCATTGACTGCTTCAGGACTTCCTGCAGTTATTTATGCATTACAAAATAGTCTGCTACAGATAGCTTATAAGAATCTTGATTCTCTGACATTCTCAATGCTGAATCAAACAAAAATACTCTTCACTGCTGTATGTACTTATTTGTTACTCAGGTATGTTCCAGTGCTTCTTCTGTCTTTTCAGAATCATAGTAGAACATCATGTTTCTATAGGATATCACTATCTTAGTTGGATATTTATATAATTGTTCAATTGACTGATGATGGGTTGTTATTCTGTACTATGATGTACTTCTTTGGTATTCTAATAATTTTCTATACAATATGTAAATACTTGTAGTTGTAGAACTCTAGACTTTGTTCTTTTATAGCTTTCTATCTTTGTTATTATAGAGAGGACCAAGACCTACACTTTTGCTTCTTTTATTGACTGCACAAGTTCTAGCCATCTTTCCTTTCCCCCCTAGAACTTCAGTGAAAAGAAATATTAGAACAACAATGTATCCCCTAGAATTGGGATTACATTGGTGAATGATTTCAAATGCAATGCATGCCCCATACTTTCTCATTTTCATTTGTGACTACTGACTAGGAAGTTAGGAACTATGCATGTAGTGGTGTTGGAGATACTTATCTTGTCCAGTTGTCCTACATTGGAAAGATAAGTTTTCTACATTATTAACAATTGGTTTTGAGGTGGAATCCTATATTATCTAATATGGTATTAGAGTTCCATGTAAGTTATTCGTCTCCCAAATTCTGATTTGACCCAAGCAGGTGATTTGGACCCCACCCATGTTGGCATAAGCTTAAGTTTTTGGGTTGATTGCCGGTTTAACATAACATACTTATTTCGGATTAGATCACAAGATCTAAAACAATGTCTTTCAACTTACTTGGCGTGGTATGTGGGTTTTATGTGTAGGCAGAGGCAGTCCATTCAGCAAATTGGGGCTCTATTCTTGTTGATTGTTGCTGCCGTTCTTCTAAGTATAGGTGAAGGATCTAGTAAGGGTTCTAGTGATGGCAGCCCTGATCAAATTTTGTTTCATGGGATTATTCCTGTCTTGGTTGCTTCTGTTCTCTCTGGCCTGGCTTCTGCATTGTGTCAATGGGCTTCGCAGGTTTGTGGAGATCTCTTGGTTTATTTATATACCAATCTTCACAAAACAATCTATTAACCATACGTTTGCTCCTTTCTGATGAAGTGCTTTCCTTCTATTACAGGTTAAGAAACACTCATCATACTTGATGACTGTAGAAATGTCTATAGTTGGAAGTTTGTTTCTATTAGCTAGTACATATAAATCTCCTGATGGAGAAGCTATCAGACAGCTTGGTTTTTTCTTTGGTTGGACTCTTCTCACTATGGTAATCACATATATCACTGTTATATAGAAGTTCATCTTTGAGTTGCAGACAATTCTGTTTGGTTAATTTCAATGAATTGTTTGGATCTACTTCTTATAGTTTACTGATTACTGATTATGCATTTTCAGCAACAAAAATCTATTACTTTCTTCCCTGCCTTTTTTCTTTTGGATGAGAGGACGCAGATTACTAGCAGTAGTTAGTAAATGCACTCTTATTTTTTGTTGTTTTGTTTCAGATTCCAGTCTTGTTCAATGCCCTTGGTGGAATTCTTGTTGGTCTGATCACGAGTAGGGCCGGTGGTGTTCGAAAGGTACGTTCTACATTGATCGTTTTAGCCTGTAAGATAAGATTGTTCTTGAACAAATCTCCAAGGATATGAACCTCGTTTATGGAGTTTCATACTCTCCATGTGCATGCTCAAAATTTATGCTGCTTTCCTTCTAGTTTAAATTAAAGCCTTTTTTTTGGTTGACAACCTTTCACTTAATGTTAATTAGATCCATAACGAGTTGACCATAGTGGTCAAGACTCAAGAAGGCTTTTAAAAATTAAGAGGTTATGAGTTCAATTCTTGATGATTACCTACTTCAGAATTAATTTCATACGAGTATCTTTGATATCCAAATGTTATAGGAATAGACGGTATATCTTGTGAGAATAGCTGAGATGCATGGAAGCTCTAACGGATGTATAAAAAATGATAATTACACAATACTGCTACAAGCAAAGAACAGTTCTATGTTTTCCCCTTTTTCTCCTTCCCTTTTCGTTTTAATACAAATTTTATGGCACTTTATCTTGTGAAATTTCGTGATGGTTGCAGGGTTTTGTCATAGTATCGGCACTTATTGTGACAGCATTGCTGCAGTTCATATTTGAAGGGAAACCACCATCGTTATATTGCATTGTGGCTCTTCCGCTCGTGGTCAGTAGCATTTCTGTGTATCAAAAGTATCCCTACCGAGTTAAAAAGAAGGAATTATAGCCTCTGACCTTTATTTACCTGAGCATCAGATTTTCAGCTCATCACATAGATGGAATTCGTAGATGGATCATAGAATTAAAGCCGCTGGAATACCCTATCTTTTCATAGTTAAGTTATCTGATTGATCTTTTTCAAAAAAAAAAAAAAAGTTATCTGATTGATAATTGTACTTAGTACTTGATTTAATTCTATCCTTGTATTTTTGTATCCGGACTTGGAACGAGCTGAAATCACAATGTATATCAACATTTCATTCTTCAATCCAGAGGATTAGAAAAGCAAGATTGTCTTTATTAGGATTTAATTTCTTTTTTATATATAAATATATATAATTTTATTAAAGTTCAACTAAAATTGGAAAAAATTATCCCGGTGGTCAAAGAGGATCTTGAAATACTTAAAGTGATGGGTTGATTCGGTAGTGGTCTCCTACCTAGAAGTTAATTTTTTACGAATTTTCTTGACATTTAAATATTGTAGGGTCAGACGGTATGTTTCGTGAAAGTCATGAATATTAAAAATAAAATAAATTATAATTGAAAATAAGGATTTTTATGGTCATGAAAATTTCTTGTTCTTTTTTTTTTTTGTTATCATTGGAAGAAAAAAAAGATCAAATTCTCTTTTTTGTGTATGTGGGAGTCACATGATTCCAACCACATAAGTAATTCTACCTCTTGTATTTTATATTTTATTTGCAATAGAATTTTTAAGATAATTCATCTATAGTACATTGATTTATATCATTTAACTAATGATAGAACTAAATTTGGATTTCTATTACTGATAGAAAACTATCACTAATTGAATTCTATCACTAATAAAATTTAACTAGTGATAGAATTTAATTTAAATTTTCTATTACAAATGAATTAATATTGATTTTGTGTTATAGATAGAAAATATTTTGTCATTTTTTGTTATACATACAAAATCTTTGTGGCTATTTTTATATGAAAGCTATACAATTTTTGGGGGAAAATAGAAAGGTTATGGGCGCGAGGCGTGTACTGTAACTTGCAAAATCGAGCGTGAGAGGAGCAAAGAGTGCGGCAGCGCCAAAGCAACTATAACGTGGGCTCTGCATTTAATTAGAAATTTAGTCGCACTATTAAAAAAAAAAGTACTATCTTTATTAGAAAATTCATATATATGAGAAAAGCCCCCAGTGAAAATTTCCCTAGAAATTGCTTTGTAGTAATTTCGCGGTTTAAAAATCTCATTTGAATGCTTTCATTTTTACACAATTTAGGTATATTTCAATTATTTATACGAATAATTGTGGTTAATATATAGATTGAAATCATTCGACATATGAATTTCCAATTAAGAGTTGGTTAAATTTAGTGAAATTGTTATATAATCAACTTTTACTCCACCATTTTTAATTATATTTCCCTTCTCCCTTTTATTTAGTTGAAGTAATTGATTGGTTGAACCAATTAAAAAGAATAAGTTCACTTAATTTCAAACCTGAACATTTTAGTCATTTTATAAGAATTCTCTTCTTTTTTTCTTATAAATAACATAATTTTTTCAAAATTATGTTATTCATACCGTTTTTTATATTATACATAAAAAAATTCCCTTAAATTTAGTTACAATAAATTTCAATCATGTTTGTCTCAAAAAAAAAAAAAAATTCAATCATGTAACCAGGGATTATAATAACTTGTGAGCTAACCTAATAATCTATTGCTATATTGACATACATTTCAAACTTGTTAGGTAATATGCACTCCAAATTTGATGCAGCATTTACAAAATTAAAAGAAAGAAAATTAGAGAGCAAAGAGGGGCCAAGAAAGTGAGAGGAAAAGACCAAAAGGGCCCGTCGATTTCATTGTTTGGCGATAATCTAATTAACACTACGATCAGAGGTTTGATCCCAATTTATTTATTTAGCTCCCATTCGTTTAAAGACAGTAATAAAAAATAAAATAAAATAAAAGTCGAGCAGCTGAGCCGTTGAGGCAAAAGACTTCAAAGTATTAAACTAGAATATCTTTCTAAATATTTCGATGCTACAGTCTATAAACGGGCCAGTGATAGTAGGAAAACGAAGCTCCGATTTCTCGATTTTCAAAAGAAAGCGAGAGGAAAAGTAAAGGAAGAGGGGGGGATAAAAACGCAAGTTGGTTGGAGTTTTGGCGAGTTGGTCATTGTTGGCGGTTTCTCCTGCGCAGGTTCGGCCCCCGCAGCAGAGAAACCAAGTTTTCCATTTTCATGGCGGCTACCGTTTCTCCTCTGGCCAAGTACAAGCTCGTCTTCCTCGGCGATCAATCCGTCGGCAAAACCAGCATCATCACCCGCTTCATGTACGACAAGTTCGACACCACCTATCAGGTCCATCTTCACCACCATTTCTTTCATTTCCGCTTTCATGTCGCGATTATGTTCTCAATCTCATCTACGTATTTGTCCGATCGCTTATTTCAACGCTGTTCAATCCCTTTGCGGATTCCCGAATGATTTTCATTACTTGTTTGATTCCACCATTCCACCATTTCTAATGGCTTGTAATAGGGTTGACTTTATGGGATATTAGACTGTGCTGCGTTTATTCAATTCCAGACAGGGAACAGAGCAAATTGTTTATACCCTTACAAGAAAATGTATTTCTGTCCCCAACCGGTTGAGGCTTTTGCTCTCCTAGGGTATGTTCATGTCGAGCCGAGGTCACTGATTCGAAAACTACGAGCAAGCTTAGTTATAAAATACTTTGTTGTCTCCTGGTTCTAAGTCTTGGGACAGACGTGGGCGCCATTCATATGTAGCCTGGTGAAACTCTTGGTTGTATAAGAAATGTATTTCTGAGCAAAGAAGCTTCAAACGCTTAAAGTCTCTCCTATCTGAACTATGTGTTGTCACTGCACTCCATGCTTAATCTAATCCTGGACCTCCTTTCTTCAAGCTGACATGAATTTTTATGCAGGCTACAATTGGAATTGACTTTTTGTCCAAAACAATGTACCTCGAAGATCGAACAATTCGGTTGCAGCTTTGGTATGATTTTCTTATTTCTCTCCGGTTATTTAGTGAACATTCTATTGCTTGCTTATCGGTCTTTGTTTCAGCATCCAGGCTTTTAAGTTACATTTCTGGTTCTTTTCAATATGGTGTACATTTCTGATTTTTATTTTTCCATCCAATATAAACTTCCATTGAAATAGATTCTACGGAATTGTGAGAAACACAATCGGGCCTAACCTTTCCGCCCCCCTTTTTTTGATGCACTGGCGTGGAGAGAGTTTACCGTAGTAATTATAGAACACGACGTTTATTGCATTGAATTTCTAAGAGAAAGCGAATAGAACATGTCGATTTGACCTTACCCATGATTGTCCATTTAAATATTAAAAAATGACATCAATGTGTTGATTGATATGCAGTTAACTTTTTTCTAAAACTTCAATGCTTCTCATTGCACAGGGATACTGCTGGACAAGAAAGATTTAGGAGTCTTATTCCAAGTTACATAAGAGATTCCTCTGTCGCGGTAGTAGTCTATGATGTATCAAGTTAGTAATCTGGCTTTGTTATCTGTCCGTTTGTTGTGTGATGCATCCTGGTTAGTTGTAGTATCTATGTGTTAATAACTTTGGTATGAATATGAAAACGTTATTATGCAGATAGAATATCATTCTTGAACACCACCAAGTGGATTGAGGAGGTACGAACAGAAAGGGGTAGTGATGTGATAATTGTTCTTGTTGGGAACAAAACTGATCTTGTTGATAAAAGGTGAGGAAGGAATTTTATTATGAACAAATTTGGTATAGTTGAGAAAAAAAGTGAGGAATGAACTGTTCCCGTTACTCTTGGGTATATATTAGGACCAGTATTGCGCTTGAAGATCTTAGTACATTGCAGGGTGATTGAGTTTAAATTTCTTTGAGGAGGTTGGAAACTGCATTAGAGTCACGAGTTCTGTTTACACTTTTTTATGCAATATGATGAGATATGATTTGAGATGAGCTTAGTTGTTATTGGCCTTTGATTACATGCACTCAAGAGTCAAGATCTAAGCTGCCAATTCTTCAAATCCTATGAAATTTTCTGAAAACTTTGAGCTTAATCGTTAATTCATATTTGTAATTATTTTATAGACTTTGCTAGAGTCTATTGAAACCCATGTCCATTTTTTAGAAGTTATCTAATTTCTGTTTGCTTGGTGTCAAAATCAGGCAAGTCTCAATCGAAGAAGGTGACTCCAAATCTCGCGAGTTTGGAGTCATGTTCATAGAAACTAGTGCCAAAGCTGGATTCAACATCAAGGTAATGTTATTCTCTATCTTGAAATATGTTAAATGAATCATTAATCAACCCAAAAATTCAAGATGGTAGGTTGGAGTAATGAGGTAATTTAATTATATCAACTAACACTCTCCTATATTCGTGGACTTGAAAATTTAGATTATGTCCATCAACCGGAAATCACATTAATTGGAAATGAAACAACTCGGAATTGAATACAGGATCTCTATCTCTTGATTGAATTATGTATAAATCCAAAGTTAGCCCTGTACTTTTTTTTGCTCTCGAAGCCTGAAATCGCGCATCCTTGCTAAATTTGCATTAGTTTCTCATCTTCGATTGTACCGTAGATGTAGACTCGACTTACTGATACAAAATTTGCAGCCTCTCTTTCGTAAGATCGCTTCCGCCCTGCCTGGGATGGAAATTCTTTCTTCTACAAGGCAGGAGGACATGGTTGACGTAAATTTGAAGGCTCCAGTGAATTCATCTCAAACGGAACAGCAAGGAGGAGGCTGTGCATGCTAAGAGGATATGTAAGTGTTCAATACGCAACAAAAATGCTGGCATATAATATGAAATACTAAACAAAATCATTCACCAGTGAGTTAGTTCAACAAATTGACATTCAAACTTTTCTAACTATATGAAGTTTGTGAATTTGTGATATTGTATGCCCATTAGATTATTTTTGCTTTCCCTTGAAACAAATCATCATTTTGTCCTCCCAAATGTTTGAGATTTTCATTTTGGATTTGTGAATGCTTGACCAACTTGAAACATTATATCGCGTTTTTGTACATTTTCCATTCAAAACAAATTCTATAATAATAATGGTATAAATAATGATGGTATTTGGAGGCTTGTTGGATATTGAAGAAGGGATTCATATTCCATCTAGTTGACTTCCTTGGGAGCATAGCTGTCTCACCCAAATAATTAAATAAGGACGATCATGATAGAAACAATAAAATGTTTTCAAAAGAAAAATGTATAAAAGATTTCAATGGAAATAAACGTAACATATATATCTATGTCAATGATCTGTGAACTTTTTAAAAAAAATAATTGAAATCAATCAATTACTTTTAGTTAATAAATAAAGAGATGATTTTTAATTGCCATTTTTTTTTGTTTACATTGATAATTTAATGTTTTGACGAAATTTCTATGATATTACAGAAATTGCAAAAATAAGTTGAATCTAACGATAATTAACCTGTAATTTAGATTTGGATCACTAATTCCAAAATTGTTATACTAAAAGAATGAACTTTTTTCATTTGTAAAAATAAAGACAAAACTTTATTCAACATCCTCACCATCATTATCCGACTTATATCTTTTCTTTTCTTTTTTTGAGTTACAATTATTGGGGTGGGAGACGGCAACCCGTAACCCCGCATCCATCTGGAACTAAAGGAAGTGCTCTACCCGAAAGAGAAAGAAAAACGAAGAAGACTAAGCCAAAGTGGCGGTCAAACCCATGACCTCTATTCATCGAATATATATTGATGTTGCTGAGTTATTGCTCTAATTGACATTATTCCACTTATATCTGATCAAAAGTAGCTTCCAAATAAAATTTGGATTCATGTCATATTGATGGTAGCAAATTAAGGAAGGTCGTCGAATAGGTAAAGTTGATGGCCATATATGCCTATATCTTATTTCTCACATGCTCCCAAGTCAGCTTATCGACAAAAATAAAGAGACCCCCAAGCTGATTGTGTGAGCTGCGTGTGCGTGAAAGTGACACTTTAAGAAAATGAAATGGTATCCAATTCACAAAATCGCTATCTCATCTTCATTTTTTTTTTAATTATTTCTTTTTTTTAATGATCGGAGGTGGAGTTTCGCTCTCTTAATATTCGGAGTACTATTGGCTCATTATTAAGACACATCACCGAAATACACCAGAAAAGTGGAGACACAATTGGAATTTTTTTTTTTTTTTGAAACAACACAATTGGAAATTAATGTCACATACGGGTCTCAAAATTAAAATTAAAAAAAAAAAGAAGAAGCATATTTTCAAAATCTAAATTTACAACCTACTTAACCACCATTCAAAGAAAATTCATCTTTGTCTTTATCAATTTCACTCATGACTTGTTGGTATGTGGATATTTTAAATTCCAACCTGTGAGGAATATCCTTTACTTTGAAATAGATATCATTAAGGTTATGGTTTCTTCATTGTAAATACATTTCCTTTTCACCCATAAAGACAACAAAATTTCAAGTCATAGTTAGCATCTTTCAAGGAAAAAAAGAAAGAAAAATAAAAGCTAAGCATGAGCTAGCTTTTAGACAGAAAAATGATGTCCACCTGGATTCTATGTCAAATTCACACACTATATATATTGATTGATAGAAGATATCCCTGAACTTTTCATATAGTGTTTTTTTCATTCTGTTATTGGTTCGCAATCCTTAATAAACATGATCGAAAAATTTGGAACCTAATTTAATCGATAAGATATTAATTTCATAAAAAAAAAAAAATAATAAATATAAAACATAAAAACTGCATTTGAGGAGCATATGTCCAAAAATTATAACTCTTTTAATTAATACAAATTGGAGAGGGAAACTTACAAATTTGGGTGAGCTAAAATTACCAATTTTCATAACACTAAAGTTGAAATAGATTTCTACAAAAAAGAAAAGAAAAAGAAAGCCTACTAATCCATTCCATTTCATAAACTATAACAATAAGCGGACAACACAGGGACGACAAGGCAGAGAAACCACATAGGACTCGATGAAAGCTAGGTAAGGTTTTCCGCAGCACAAGAAATGGCATCAGCAGCTATAACTTCCACCCTCAATTTCTTCATTTTCTATTCAATTCTGTCGTCATTTTCAAGCTTTTGATTTGATTCTTGAATCCCTTCGGTTCTTTATCGCATTTGATCAATCCCAATACCCACATTCTTTGATCTCACCTAACCCAACCACCCTCTGCAATGCACGAAAAACCCCCATCTTGGTTCATCCAATCCGACCCATCTGATTCGATCTTCCTCGGAGGCTTGTTTCTCGACGACAACCTTCCCCTCTCTTTCCCTTCGCTAATCCCTCCTAAAATCTCTTCTGGGTCGGTTTATTTTTGCCCTTCTCACGATCGGAACAAGATTCTCAACTTTCGAATCTTGGGTCGCCGAGAAAGTGGGTGCGGATTTTTATCAGTCAGCTTGTCTGCAAATGGGAGTGCAGACAATGGAGGGTACATTCAGGAATCGGAAGGTTATTTGGGACAAAATGGGAATAAAGGGTCGGTGCAGCTTGAGGAGGAGGAAGAAGAGAAGGATCAAAAGGCTTTGTTGCGAGGATCTGGTGCTCTGAATACGACTAAGCATTTGTGGGCTGGAGCTGTTTCTGCTATGGTTTCTAGGTTTGTTTTCTAATTTCCTATTCTTTAGTTTTTTTCAGCATTCAAATTCAATGATTTAGTGGGTTCAAGCATTATTTTCCAAAATGGCACGAATTAGACAATAAACGTTGGTTAGATCGTCTTTTTATTCTGTCTTCATATGAAAATAAGCTTCATTTCTGGGGAGATTTCTTTTGTTTATTCTTTACTTCTCCAGCGTATAACATATTTATGAATATGAGTGCTAGACTCTCTGCCCTGTATGTTCATATGCCTCACTGAACAATATGGATGTCGGAACAAGTTTTTCAAGGGTTAAATCCACGATGGCTACGAATTTTCTTGATATCCAAATGTTGAAGGGTCAAGCCTTATATCTAGTGATAATAGTCGAGATTAATATCCAGGATTTTTCAGAAATGGACATTGAGTATGTTGATAATAGGTAGTCGAGATTATTCTATACCCTTGTTGCTGTAGCACCTCTTTGTTAGTTTCCTTTTCCTGTTTTTGTTGGTCACCTTCCGATTTGTGGATTGAGACCGGAATTCTTAGGCCCGGGTTCCGTCTCCCTTATGAGGGATAGACTTTGTATGGTCTTGGTTGGTTCTTAATGAAAGTGTTTGGTTGTTTAAAAAAAAAACTTTCTGCCCTGTTTCAAGACAGTTGTCTGGTTATAACATCATTTGATTTGGTCGCTCAGCATGTTTGGTGATGATGTTGTTTCTTTGTGATAGAACTTTCGTTGCGCCGCTTGAGAGATTGAAGCTAGAGTACATAGTTCGAGGCGAGCAGAAAAACTTTATTGACCTGATCAAGACCATTGCAGCTTCTCAAGGTCTGAAAGGTTTTTGGAAAGGAAACTTTGTCAACATTCTTCGCACTGCTCCTTTTAAGGCTATCAATTTCTATGCTTATGATACGTACAGAAATCAGTTGTTGAGGTGGTCTGGAAATGAGGAAACCACTAACTTTGAGCGGTTTCTTGCTGGTGCTGCCGCTGGAATTACTGCAACCGTGTTATGCATTCCTATGGACACTGTAAGTGGCGACTGACAATTGCTTTTATTTTATAGATGAACAAGTTTTTTGTCCTTTAGTTCTCCAATCTGCAGACTCTTATATTTCATAGATTGAAGTTTTTGTATCTTCATAACAGAGTTTTGTAAGTTGTGGTCTTGCTATGCATGCCTATTGTTTTTTTATTTTCATGGTTTGATAACAAATTGCTAGCCACCTATACTGATACTAATCCCAAGGGCCAGTTCTTTTTTTTTTTTTTTGATAACCCGGGAAAGCTTCACTCCTCTAAACTTGGAGGCACCACTAGCCTGTCTCTAAATCCCAAGGGGCAATTACGAGTATCCAAACTACACAATTCAGATTGTTAGCAAATTTGTAACTATTAGTATGTGTTTGGAGTTATTATGAATGGTGGGTTGTTATAAACTATATTTGTGGGTTATTATAACCAAGGTTATATTAAATGGTGTTTAAGGTGCAGTGTTATCATAGAGGTTATAATAAGCAGTGTTTGAGGTGTAGATTCTTATAACATGGAAGAGGAAATGGTTAATCTCAATGTGGACATAGATTATGTGAAACGACAGGTTGGATTTGGGCCCATTGGTTATTATAAGCTGGTGTGCCAAATGTGGGTTGAGTTATAATAATCCAACCCGTTTATGCAAACTAACCCCCAAACACAGCTTTAGTATTCACCCTTACACTACATCACTCACGTGAATCGTAGGACTCACGAAAAAAACATCTTACTTTCTATTTACAGGCAAGCACCCCTTTTTACCCTTTCTAATGTATCATATACTTTAACCATTGGCGACCTAACGTCTGCATGGCATTTGTTCTTGCAGATTCGAACTAAGATGGTGGCACCAGGTGGGGAAGCCTTGGGTGGTGTCATTGGTGCCTTTCGCTATATGATCCAAACAGAAGGCTTCTTTTCTCTTTACAAGGGCCTAGTACCCTCAATTATAAGCATGGCACCATCAGGTGCAGTGTTTTATGGTGTTTATGACATATTAAAATCAGCTTACCTACATTCACCAGAAGGTAGGAAAAGAATCCAAAATATGAAAGAAGGCGGTGAGGAGTTGAATGCGTTGGAACGATTAGAATTGGGTACAATTAGAACGTTACTGTATGGTGCCATAGCAGGGTCATGTGCTGAAGCTGCTACATATCCATTTGAAGTTGTGAGAAGGCAACTCCAAATGCAAGTTAGGGAAACACAGTTGAGTGCTCTTGCAACTTGTTTCAAGATTGTTAATCAAGGTGGTGTCCCTGCTCTTTATGCAGGCTTAACTCCCAGCTTATTACAGGTGCACCACTGATCTCTCACTAACAAAGTTTTTTGTTCATCAAAATATGTTTGTGCATATATGCAATGATAGCCCTGGTGGATTATATAATGATTATGGTGTTTCGTGAACATCCTTACGAAGTATTAAATACAAATTTATGAAGTGATATTTGCATAACTTTCAATGGCATGATGGCCTAACTGACCATGTTAAGTCTGTTGGCTTTTACAAAATGTACATTAGGTGCATGAAGTGGATCTGACCCCTACCTTCGTTGAACCGGTTTAAGATATTGTATTGTGTGTGTGTGTGTTTTTTTTTTATAACTGTGACTGTCTGGACCAGCTTGCGCGCACCTTAACTAATGTCATGAAACATACCGTCTGACCTTACAACATTTGGATGTCAGGGAAACTAGTAGGAAATTAATTTCTAGGCAGGTGGCCACCATGTATTGAACTCATCACCTTAAGCACCTCAAGGCCCTTCTTGATCACTAGGCCACTCCATGATAGTTTATGTGTGTGTATATGTTGTGTTTTTTATATATGTAAGTGTCGTCTGGGTTTGTGCAAACTTATGCACACCTTGATTATTTTTATGGAGCAAACCGTCTAACCTTACGACATTTGATTGTCAAAGAAGTCCGTAAGAAATGAATTTCTAACTAGTGGCTACCATGGGTTGAACCTATAACCTCTTAGATCTTTCGTGCCCGTTTTGACCTCTAGACCAACTCAGGATGGTTTTTATGTGGTGTTTTTATAGTATCCTAGTATCTACTGAAATGCAATGAAAGGCTACAATAACCAGAACCAACCCCTCCAATAAATATGACGGCTTTCAGTTCTTTGTTTAGAGCACTTTCAAACCTTTTGTTTTCGGCTTGGGAATAATTAAATTCTTAGGATAGAATTTGGCTTAAGCAACACTCTTCTATCATGAACCAACATGGATTGGTCTTATGGTCAATAAGAACTTATGCAAATGGATTAAAGGGAATGGTTCAAGCTAGGGCGAAAAATATCATACGATTTAGTACCCTATAAGTTCTCTTAACAACCAAATGTAGTACGGTCAATGACAATTGTTTGAGGTTGCATGTGTAGTTCATTGACTTGCATAATCATATCTGTTTATGGCTTTAAGATTCTCATAATCTAGTGCTCTGCTTAATTTAGGTCTTACCATCAGCTGCAATAAGCTATCTTGTGTACGAGTTCATGAAGATAGTCATGAAAGTAGAATCATCGTGAAGATTTGAGCATACCGTAAGGTTTCTGTTGACTCGTGTAGCATTCCGGCCGAGGTTCGAGAAAAGGTTCATGAAGAGCTATGATCATTTCAGTAGCTTCAGCACTGTTTCCGAGCAAGGTTTCTACGGCCATCAAAATAGCATTTGAACGTTTTTTCTTCTTCCTTTTTAGTCTGGGGCGATTGAGGCACTGATGATATTTTTCGACACAGTGCCGACATAAAGAGCTCCATGTTCGAATGCAGTGATATATCAGGTTAATTAGAATGTCAATAAAAGGGAAACTGTTAAAGACATGTCTGTGGAATTAGAATGATTTGCATAGCATTTCAAATTATAAACCCCGTTTGATAATCCTTTGAATTTATCAAACGATTATACAACAGAATTCTCTTAATCCTTTCTTGAATCAAATTTATTACAGAAGAATTTATGCAACAATTTACGACAGTTGAAGAAACAATTAATTGGTAAAGTAGGTACAACAGTAAACAAGTACCACTCACTCTTGTTAGTAACATAGTATCTATCGAACCATGATTCTTATATTTAATAATTATTGACATTTGTATTTGTTTCTCATAAACATATTGAAGGAAAAAAAACTATTAATTACTAGGTCAGAGTCTAGACTTTTCTCTGGGATTAGCGAATTGGTGGCATGTTAGTTTGATCGATTGATTGTAATGGATTATTTTTTAAAATTGGTATTTGACTTTTATTTTATTTGAAAGCAAGAAGGTTAGAATTTAATCAAATTGTTATTTTAATTTTATTGAAGATATAAATTTGATCCTTAACACTTCGCCTATTTTATTTTAAAATTATAAATTATCCCATAAATTTCAGAAAAAAAATAAATTTATTAGAGTAAAAAAAATTCAAAATCTAGAATTGATTTTTTTTTAATCAAAATATTGAATTCAATTAGACTAGACATAAAATTTAACTTTGTATGTAATTAATTTTTAAAAATCTTAAAGTTGTGAGAGGTGAAATTTCAAAAGGGAAATTGGAGTGAATAGACACTTTTAGGAAAATAATTACAAATCTAATCATATTGGTTAGTATTTGTGAATTTATTTTCTTTTTAAAATTTAATTAATAATAATTTTTTATAATACCCAATATGCCCTTGTTGCCAAGTTTTTTTTCGTCCTTTTTCTTATACTACGCTTCACACACCCACTCTTGCGGTTACAGTTTTTTTTTCTTTTCATATTGCGTTTGTTTGAGCGGTATGAGATGGCCACGTGGAAAATTATTATTTTTAAAACTTCTTTTTATTATATTTTCAAACAATTTATTTAAATAAATAAATTAATTAATTACGTTTGTTTCATTGTTTCAAAATTTCATGATTTTTTTGCTTTACTTTGTTTTTCATTTAAAATTTTTGTTATTACTTCATTCTTTTTTATATCTTTCATTGGGTGGAATTCAATTTTATAGGTTTGATGTTCCAAATGTTAAATTGTCTAAGATTAGAAAATTATAATTGATAATCCATTCTAACAAAATAATTACAAATGTAGTGAAATTTAAAAAGTATTTGCATCTATAATTATAAATATATTCAATATTGTATTATTATACTCACTAATACAATATTACATTATTAATACAGTATTATGTATTATTAATATAATATGAACTATTATAACAAAATGATTACAAATATAATCAAATTTGAAAATATTTTCATCCATAATTATAAATACGGTTAATATTGTATTATTAATATTCAATAATACACTATTACATATAATTAATACAATATTATGTTTATTAATACGATATGAACTGTTTTAATAAAATTATTACAAATTTAGTCAAATTTGAAAATATTTGCATCTATAATCATAAATACAGTTCAATATTATATTATTAATATCCAATAATACAATATTAAATTATCAATACAACATCATGTATTAATATGAACTATTATAACAAAATATTTACAAATGTAATCAAATTTGAAAATATTTGTATTCAGTATTGTAATATTAATATTCATTTATACAATATATTGTATTAATTATATCTTGCGGCAACTTCTGTGCCTTATGTTTTTTTTTCAAATCGCATGAGCGGCTTATGGTTTCCACTTGCAAACTTTCACTTTTTTAAACTTATTTTTATTATTTTTTTCAGTATAAATACTATATTTATATTAAAAAAAGATAAAAACTGTGTTAATTATAAATAAAAAAAGATAAAACTTGTATTAATTATATTAAAATAAAGATAAATATTGCATTGATTATATTAAAAAAAAGATAATTGTTGCATTGATTATATTTTTAAAAATATAAATATTGTATTTATATTTTTTTAAAAAAGATAAATAATGTATTTATATTTTTTTAAAAAGATAAATACTGTATTTATATTAAAAAAAATATAAATACGGTATTTATATTTAAAAAAAATAAATACTGTATTACACAACTTATTCCATTTGGTCGTACTGGAAAAATAATAATGATTGAAAAATTCATATTTATTTATTAATACATGATTGAAAGATTTTAGATTTTTTTTGTCAAAATCAAGACAACAATCAAATCGTATTTCACCTAAAATATATTTTTTTAAAATTATAAAAAAGTTATTTATCACTTGTGGAAATTGAAAACTGCCTATGATTTGAGAATTTTTTAAAATTATTATTTATTTATATTACTACTTTTCTATTTTATTAAATGTTGGTTTACATTGAGTATATTTGTGTAATTTCATGATTATAAATACTTTTCTTAAAAAACGGTAGATTACTTTTGCTAAAACTTTTTAATATAAACACGCGTGCAATATTTTTATCAATTTGGTCTAGTATAGTAAATAGCCTTTATAAAGTTTGATGACTTAATACTCATGTATGAGATAAATACATCTTAATGTGAAATATAGTTACTCATGTAAAAAAAAAATTAATGTATAACATAATCGATACCACAAAAATAAAAGAATCTATAAATACTTATTTATTTGAAATTCTTTATTATTTATTTGAGAATTAGAAACTCGTATTTATTTGTTAATATAGGATTAAAGTTTTTAAGTATTTGACAAAATCAAAACAATTACTGAATATATAAAGAGGAGATTTGTTAAGAGTTATTTTTAAATGAAATATTTTATACATAAGTTAAAAAAAGATATGTTTTAAAACCTTAATTTAAGATGGGGTATTTGCGTCTTTTGACTATAGAAGAAAGTTTGTGTTTAAAAGCGGTGAATTATTTATGCTAATTTTTTTTAAATAAGCCTATTTTTGTAATTTTTTTCTGGATTCTGCTTAACCG
Source organism: Sicyos edulis (assembly GCA_036507275.1). Lineage (NCBI taxonomy): Eukaryota > Viridiplantae > Streptophyta > Magnoliopsida > Cucurbitales > Cucurbitaceae > Sicyos > Sicyos edulis. The sequence continues at coordinate 6,372,353 of CM071855.1, read as the reverse complement.
TGCAAACGGCCCATTTCAAAACTTCAAAATTTGAAGTTTATGGATTTAAACGTGTAATCTAACAAAAAAAAAATTAACAGAAAATAAATCTCTTGATTTTCAAAACTAAAAACTCATATATAAGGCCACTTTCATAATCTTTTTGTTTTTGAAATTTAAACATATAATAATTTTCATCATATATTTTTTCTTATTTAGATATATTTTACCTATCTCTTTAAAAATCAAACCAACATTTAGAAAGAAAAAAAATAGCTTGCAAAAATTTACTTTAATTTTTTAAATTTGGTTAATATTCACATATTTTCTTAAGAAAAGATGGAACATATGATAAAAAATTTAAGTAAAAATAAGTTAATTTTTTTTTTTAAAAATAAATAATTATCAAATAGAGTCTAAAAAATATCCTTTCTTGCTATTCCGAGCATGACTTTATTTATTTATTATTATTCTTTTATTTTTATTTATTTTTTTTACGGGTTTGTTAATAACAAATGTGCTTCCTTACTCACAATTTGGGTGTTTGGCCAAGGACGATCTAGACAATAAATATTGGGGGGCTAAATATTTGTGTAGGGTTCACAATAATAATTACTTATAAATAGATATTAAAAAAAATTGAGCCTTAAAAGATTAGTAACTTAGTAGCATTGGTGTGAAACTTCTTATTTTCCTTCTCTCAATTGTAATAGAACTAATTAGAAAAAGTCGAATAACCACACTATCACATATATGACCAAAAAAAAAAGAAAAGAAAAAAAGAATAGATATAATGTAGGTTCATGCAAGCTATATAAGTTCCAACAAAATTGTGGGGTTAAAGATTCGTTCGTGTATTGTTTTTTTTAGTATATAGTAGGGGAAGGAAGAACAACAAACCCTACATAAAGGCACAACTATTCTCAAATAATATGAGGGCCAAATGGAGTTAAAATAGATTAACACCAGACAAGATAACCAATTGTGTCACTAATTCGTTCATGTATTTAACAAAGTGGAAAGGAAGATAAATGATAAAATATAGTTTTGAATGAATGTAGCAAATAGTTTTCAAAACACGATGCATGAGAGTATTGAAATATAAAAATAAAAAAAATTAAAATTCTATTATAGATTACTATTTCTTAAAAAAGAGTATTATAATTAAAATAAAAAATAAAAAAGTTATCACCTTTACAAATTCTCTTTACTTCAGGTCCAAAATATTAAAAACTAAATATAAAAAAAATTAAAAAATAGAATATTAATCAAACCCAATATTTTCCAAGAAAGCTCCCAAGGGGACGTGCGCTAGTTGGACTTGTCTTCTAAACAACTCCGACGAAAGGGGTGAATATCGTGAAAAGAAGTGCCAATTCATCGCCGTTGCCACGTTTCGGTCGTCTTTTCCAATTACACATATTATTAATAATTTATTAGACCCCAATTTTCTTTAAAAGTATACATTATATATATATATATATCCTTTTAATGAGCATTTCAAATATTTCGACGGTCACCCAAGAATTGGTTGCTTGATGTTATAAGTTCCATTTTTGAAATCAACATTTAGATCTTATTTATGTGAGAATAGTTATACCTTTTTTTTAATATATATTGAGGAAGAGAGGACAAATATCGATTCTCAGGATCGATTGAACTTGTTTACAACTAAAGAATGAAACCATTGCGACCAGTTCGATGATAGTTATACTCTTTTATAGGGTTTGTGATCTTCTCTCTCAAATATATATATATATATATATATATATATATATATATATATATATATATATCAATTTCTTTTCTTTTAAAATAGTGACCATCATTGTTTTTAGATAAATAATAACAACCATTTAGTTTTAGGGAATCTACTTTAGATAATCATTTTTTGGATAAAATGATTTATTCATAGCTTTTTGGGATTTTGATTTCTATTATTTTTTTAGGGTGAATATGATTTATTCATATTTTTTTGCCAAACAATACATCTAAAGAAAAAGAAAGAGAAGATATAGTTAACCTAACAAGAATTACATCAAACACAATTTGAAATAAAAATTTATGATTCGTCGAAAAATTAGAAAGAAAAAAAAATTATATTAAAGTGACGGAATCAAGACTACCCATTAAAATTAGTAATGTTACACGTTAAAACTGATGAAAAACTATTGGGAAAAAATTCATTAAAAAAGATTTTAATCATTTTAGCATGCCGTTTTATTTTGTCATATAAAAAATATTTTTAAAAAAATTGACAATATTATATCAAATAAATCCATAAGAATTTTAATTTCTATGTAACTAATCACATAGGGAGCCAACTTTTTAATTCTTGACTTAAATATTAAGCCCACCAATCCATTTGAATATACATTAGGCCCACCAATAAAAGTTTAAAAATATATGAAACCCCAATTTCCTATTAACAAAAACATAATCCTACAACAATCCAAATAAATCCACCTCTTCCTCCTCCTCGCAACTTCCTGTACCACGACTTTTTCAAACCACCATGAATCCTCCCACTTTCCCCATGCCATTTTCCGGCGACCCACTTCCGACCATTCTCTCCGGCACCGGCGACCTGCAAACTCCCCTTCAAAACCTCTCAGCCATCCATTCCAGAATAAACGCCGTCCAAACCTTTCTCTCCAACACCATCGAAGCAAAAACCCGCATCAACCATCAACAGTCAGCCGCCGTTTCATCCGAAATCGCCGCCGCAATCCAACAGATCATCGTCAACGGCGCCGCTCTCGTAGCCTCCGCCCAAGCCATCGCGCCGAGCACTGCGGATTTGACGGCATCGACGAGTCAAACTCATCCGATTTCCGATGAGGCTACAAGAATCAAATCCGAGGAGTCTGACCGGGATTGCGAAATCGTGGAGCTAGATGCGATGGAATTGCTAGCGGAACACATCCATTTCTGCCAGATCTGCGGCAAAGGGTTCAAGCGCGATGCGAATCTGCGGATGCATATGCGAGCCCATGGGAACCGGTTCAAAACCCTAGAGGCGTTAGCGAAGCCGTTGGATGTTGATGTTACGGCGGATCACAGAGGCAATCGGTTGCGATTTTCGTGCCCTTACGGCGGTTGCGTGAGGAACAAATCGCACCAGAAATTTAGGGCGTTGAAATCGCTGATTTGCGTGAAGAATCACTTCAAGCGGAGCCACTGCCCTAAGATGTTTTCGTGCAATCGCTGCAACAAGAAGAGCTTCTCTGTAATGGCGGATTTGAAGAGCCATTTGAAGAACTGTGGAGAGTCCAAGTGGCGGTGTTCGTGTGGGACTTCGTTTTCGCGGAAGGATAAGTTGTTTGGGCACATGGCGCTGTTTGAAGGGCACATGCCGGCGGTGGTGGCGGCGGACGGCGGCGGGAAAGGGAAAGCCGAGGCGGCGACGGCGGTCATAGATGAAGATCGGATTTCCACGGATGCTGATTTGTTAAACGGTTTGAATGGTTCGGATGATGAATGTTTTGAATCGTTTCTTGATGGGTTTGGTTCGATTGAGAATCAGTGTTTGCAAGAGGTGTTGGGATTACCCTGTAATTTCGATTCGGAATCGTTTGTTGGTTTTTGAGATTTGGGATTAGTTGTTGTTGTTGTGTATTTAGAGATCTGTAGATATGAAATTCTTTGTATACGTTTTTGGAACTCTTTATCAGTCTGAATTTGATTCATTTGCTTTTAGTCCTAGAACTTGATTATTTGATTTGCCTATACTTAGACGTGATTGTTGGAATTATAGTAAATTGAAAAACAATGAAATAGTACAAATTATTCCAGCAAAAATGGTTATGATCGCCTTGAACTTCTTGGAAGCATTGAAGTTATGAGTTCAGGCAGGGGTGCAACAAAATCAGTTTTTTAGCACAAGGTTGGACAATAAAAATCGATCCAAACCAAAATATATATATATATATTATCAATAATCAATATAAAGTCATATTCGTTCCATACATATTTCATTTTGAATAAGTTAAAAAATACTTCAAACCTTTTAAAAAAATAATTGTTTGTGAGAAGTTTTTTTTATATGAAAAATATTGTTTTTTATATATTAAAAAATATTGGACATTGGATTGGATTCATTTTTTGATATTGAAAAATCAAACCAATGGTTCTATACTTTATCGGAGGATCCATTTTTTGAAAACCGAAGACATCGGTTTGATTGTCGGTTTGGTACAAAACCGACAAAAACCGAACCGAAATCACCCTAAGTTCAGCTACAATGAGATGGATTCTAATCATTTTCTCTAAAAAAATACACTTATCTACTATTTTTGAAAAGAGAAATATAACTTTCTGTAAGGGACCGACCCGAATGGGGCACTAAATGGGCCCTTATCCCAATGCATGCATTCAAAGTAAAGGACATTTAAACAGACATGATTTCAGATTCCAATTAAAACAAAACATTCAAAATAACCCTTTTAAAAACTAGACAATTTCCTTGGAACCTGTCCCTGTTTCCAAGCACCTGTTCCAAGATAAATACATTTCCAAAGTTTACTCTGATCGAGATTTACTAAAAGTCATTCAAAACCTATTCGGATACAAAATCTGGGAATCCACAAATATTTACAAACATCCTAGGGCTCGTGTCTGAGACTACATGCATTCAGTGGGAAAACAAAACACACGAGAGTCATAATACAAAAATCAGAGTTGGAAGATCTGGGCCCCATGATCACGGCTCCTCCTTGAGCATCCTGTCGCGCACCACGATTACACCGTGGAAAACCACAGAATAAGGGTGAGTAACGAATTACTCAGTAAGAATCCTCAACGGGTACAATACGATATACATGGTCATCTCGATGAGCGTATGCAAGCTATGAATATAAACACAGAATAGAGCACATAGCTTAGCCCACACTTGGGCCTCGGATGCCAATGAGAGTCTTAGTTAGGAAATAATATCACACACAGTCGCCCTATACGAGAAACAAGTCCCGGCCTCGGCGCATCTCATCGTCGACGAAAGGTACCTTTCGCTCACAATCCCGAGGAGCTCTCGATCGGCGACAGTAATGAGCGTAAGCATGCACCGCGTGCTACTGCGCAGACTATGGGGGTTTGCCGAGTCCGAGGCAAGCTGCCCATATCCATCACCACGCCTAACTAAATCTTTGGATCGGTGTCACTGACATAGGGGTGTGAGACCTGGACACGTAAACTCTGTCAGCCTAAACCACCGCACCTGGGGCCAAGGAACGGTCGTGGTAGGCTTACACCAGGAAGCCGTCCTTGCGTTAACAGGTGGCAATCAGGGGCTACTGCCAAACATGCTGAGGACATGCCGGCTGCCGGGGACGAGGCAATGCCACGTCATCATCCCGACCGTTGGGGCATTTAACAGTCTGCCACCCTCACCCAAGATTGCAGGGCCTACCGCTTGGGTTAGCTAATCCCTCACGGGGTCCAGGGACGGAATGACTTGCTCGACGTCCCTGCCATGGATGCAAGGTTCTTTATGCATCAGGCCCGGATGATGCTATCTACCTGCACTTCTAACCTGCCCTAGCAAACAACAAACAATTCCATAAAATCCAATACGTGCTCAATAAGAATACAACGAGCCTAGCATGATACTACGAAGCAAGGAACAGATACGAGCATGCTAGAGAGAAACAACCTAGCATGGATTAACATGAGATTTAAACCAGGAAAATCATGCTAATCGGGAATTCAGAATAGATTACCTAGCTACACATGTCAATAAACACAAACAAGCAGTCAATCAGCAATCACATATAATATCGCAGGGTCCACACAACTCCGGTAAGAAATCCTTACCTTGGTCGGGGACGAATTCACGGAAACCTAGGTTGCGAACGAACCCGAACTAGCTACCGGGAACCTAACGAGCACAACACAATTACACACAATATCTAAATAAATAAAATAAAATAAAATAAAATAAAAATAATTCGGCTCGGCTTGGCGGCTCGGCTCGGCAGCAGGACACGCGACGCGGCCCTGGGGAGCGGCTTGGCGACACGGCTCGGCGACAGGCGCACGGACACGGCGCTGGGGCTACTTTTGCGCGCGAGCGATGCAGAGGCGCGAGGGCGCGCGCGCGGTGTGCGGCGAGACTCGGCGGCATCACAAGCAGACAAGAACAGAGAGCACAAAAGCAGGGCGAAGGAGACAACCCGAAATCGAACGATCCACGGGGATTCGACGAGCGATTCTTCGTTGGAGAACTTTCCTACACTAGCTGCACACAAACCACCCAGAAAATCACTTCACCATGCCCGTGAAACGAAGCCCGGAAGAAGGGGCTCGGAACGAAGAAGAGAAGAAGAAAGGAAGGAAAATTTACCTTCAACCCGGAAAATGATCGACCTCAGAGCTGGGGAAGACAACCACGATCGATTCGGAGCTGGAGAAGGCAGAAATCGCCGGAAATCGCCAGTCGGTCGAAGGAGAAACGAAGGAGAAATCGCGAGGAAGAAGAAGCAGGCGAGCTCTGTTTTTATATGAAAATCCCTCTGCGCGCACGGCATATATACCAAATCGCGCGTAGATTAACAAACACGCCCGATGGCTCATTGTGGCGCGCGCTTCTTTGCCTTGCACGCAACACGTCCCTTGTTCGAATCTCACTCGACGCGCTATTTAATTCCTCATTTAATTTTACTCATTCCCAAGCCCAAATGCCTTCACCAAAAATCCCGATCCTATTCAAATTGACTCATAATTATTCCGGCAATTTTTAATTTCAAAACCGGCCCTGTCGGCCCGACCCAAAATTACCAAAATGCCCCTGGGCCTCCCGGGAAGACCGGGATGAAATTTCTGGGCCGTTACACTTTCATTCCTAAAAGAACCACACACTAGTCCTTCACACGTAAACAACTTAAAGATCGACCTTATGCAAATAGAAACTCATTTGATTTATCGTCTTACTCAATATGAAGTATCGAGACTCAACTTGAGAAGACCAAAAAATTATCAATTCCTCTAACATGAGAATTTTAAGATATATTTTGAAGAGTAATCAAACATCCATTTCGTGACTGAAGAATGGTACCCATCATAGTAGCAAGGAGAAGGTTAACCCCTAACCAAAAGTTGCACCCACATACAATCCTAAAATTAAGCTTGACGCACCATACCACCTGGGGAAAAACATGACAAAATTGAAATGAAGCACCTGGTTTAGTCGAGTCGGTAAAAGGGTTTGGATTGTGAACCAATTTAAAAAAACCAAATTCTTGGACTGGAAACCAAACCAAATTAGACGAATCGAGGGTCCAATTTTGGGTCCGATCCAAAACATGTCTGCAACTATCCTGATTGGTAAAAAAATTATCTCTACATGCAATCCTTGTGTCAGCATCTCAAGCCATCGCTCGACTGAGGGTTGTCTCTGTAATAACCCAAGGTTTTGTATTTGAAATAAGACTTATGGCACACTTGTAGTTAAGTTAAAGTTAAAGGGCATTTTGGTCAATTGTAAGGAGATATTTAAGCTTCTTTTGAGAAACTCAAATCCCTAGACCCAAAATGCGTACTGTTCATCGTCTTCTCCATTGAGGATTTCCGCCGGCTGGGTCGCACGGGTTCGTACTGAGCAGCACCGCCATCGTCGGAGTCGAGCTACGCCGCCATGTGGATTCGTGTTCGCCGTGGGTTGAGTAGCGCCGCAAGCTTCGCCGTTGTCACCTGGTTGCCGCATGGGTTCGTGTTCGACGTGGGTTTGCTAGGGATGCGTCGCATGGGCACGAGCTCGTCGCAGCGCTGGGTTTCGCTCGTGGGTTCTGCTTCGCCGAGGTGCAGGTCGTGCAGCAGCTTAGGGGTCGTGGGCTCGAGTCGTCGCGAGAGCGCCGCTGTTTTTTTTAGTGAGCTGTCGTTGCCATCCGAATGTCGTCGTCGAAGGACCGCTGCCGTCGGGTGGAGTTCGCAGCCATGGATCATTTTAGCCGCCGTCGAGTTCGTCGCCGCGTGTGGGTTGAAGAGCAGCGTTGCCACAAGTTCTAGCCGTTGAGGTCGTTGCCGTCCAGTTTCACTCGTCGGAGCAAGGTGAAGGTTTACTCTTCTCTTGACTTGTTTGTTTTGTTACCTTTAATGGCACCTAAAGGTTGAAGAAGAGGTGTGTTTGGGTTTTGGTTTAAACTCATTTAAATAAGGAATATGGACTGTTTGGTTATTATGTTGAGATATTTAAATGAAGGATTAGGCAATTTAAGTTGGGTTTAAGGTTATTCAAATATGGTTTAGGAAAATTTGTTTGTTTGTTCGCAGGTTTATGGCTATTCAAGTGGTGAATTAAATCTGTTTGTTTCTTGGGTTATGGGTATTCAAGTTATGGTTAAAGACTATTTGGTTGGAGTTTAAAGATATTCTAAGTTGAGCTTTAAGCTTGTTTGGCTGCCTGTTTAAATACATTTGAAGGTGGATTAATTCTTGTTTGGCTAATGGTTTAAAATCATTTAAGTCATGGATTAATATGCTTGTTTGTGGAGTTATGGCTATTTAATTAATGGTCAAGCTTGTTTGGCTAGAGGTGTAAATTTATCTAAGTTGTGAATTAAAGTGTGTTTGGCTTGGGTAAAATGATGAGCTTTGGCCCATTGATTTTTATTGACCAGATTTGACTCGAACCATTTTTTGTTCGTCGAGCCGAGTTTGTGAGGCACATGTAGCCACCGGGTGTCTCTAGGACACGTTTTCGAGGGCTCAGAGTTTTATTTGGCTAGTTGGAGCTTCCAATGGATTCTTGGAGAGCTGTTAGTGGATTGGCCAAGGTAAGGGACCCGTTACCCCCTTCTCGAGGCCCGTGGCTATTACATGTGTTGGATTGACTGTATTCACTTACGTGTTTGATGTGGCATAATCTGTGTTGTTTGTGCTTGCATTGATTATATTGAGAGCATGCAACATCTGATTGATATCATGTTAAGGCAAGCATGTAGATTATGTTGATTATATGGCCATGCATGAACTACTGTATGTTGATTGATAGAGTCGGTCTCGCATGACAGTCCTTATGTCCCATTGGGGGCTTGCATGATGTTTGATGCACGGCTTGGTGCTTCGTTTGGACGCAAACGAGACACGGAGACCGGATAGAGGATGCTAGTAAGCGGATGTGCATGGTTTGTGGCCGGCACGTTCTCGATGGGGGATTTGTGGTCCCTCGCCGTCGGGTTCCCGTGGATGGTTGGCCCACCAGGCTCACGGCCCTATCGGCAGTTTACTAGTAGCCTAGGGTGCTCTCCAGGTATGTGGTTGGGTTTGTGGCCCTTTGGTGAGCGTGCTGGATCCACCCTCACCGTGAGTATGAGACCTGTGGGATTTGTGGTCCCTTAGCTACCAGGCTTCTCTACTCGCAGGATCCCTCGGCCTGGAGCAGGTATCCCAGATTGCCTTAGAGATTTGTGGTCTCTATTGGCCTTTAGGTCTTTGGTTTGTGGCCTCAGACCGCTCTGCGTGGCGTGGATCTTGGACATGGTTCCTAACCCTTTTCGCCCAGGAGCTCGGGTTTTGTGGACCCCTTGATTATGTTGCTATCTTGCATGTTCGTGATGCTTTTGACCTGATGCATGTCTTTACCCCGAGGTGGGGAATCCTTACTGAGTTGCAAAACTCACCCTTTCCACTGTGGAATCCCACAGGTACTACGAGATTGTATCGAGATGGGTGATCGGACGAGCTGAAGATGACCATGGGACCCGCTGCATTATTCTGTTTAGAGTCGTCTAAATTTCTTCTTTCTGCATGAACTATTTAAGGGCGTGATAAATGGAACCTGTTTTATCGAGTTTTTATGTTTTGACTTTAGGGTACCCTAAGACTGTTTTAATGAATTTATCTCTTATAACCTTGTTCTTCCGAGTTGTTTTAAAGGAGTTTTGTTTTAAATTTACATGCCCGAGATTGCGAATACTATTTTCATGCATTGTGAGTTAAGGACTTAGGTTTAGACCCTAGATTGGGTTGGGTCCTTACAGTCTCATCCAAGAGACACCTTGCCCACCACATCTTACTTTCCACTATGTAATTCCCAAAGTGCTTATTCACTATTCTGGTGAGATGAAAGATTGTCATTAACGACGTCAGACTCCCAGTTAAAGATCCTAGACCAATCTTCCTCTTTTTTGTCGTCATCTTCGACAAAATAAAACTTTTATCCACCACTATTTCCACAAGAAGACTACTGTAGCCCGTGTTGAACCCATTGTTACCCTCTATTTTCGTTTACCCCTCTTTTGCAACACACTTCTTCCAATGTTAAGTAGCTTCATCTCAGAATGTGGTCTACCCTTGATCAAAAGGGATCTTTTCCGGCCCTAAACCGTTTGCCTTCTTCGAGCTTAGTTTCTCAATATCGTCACTTTCATCTCCCACGGTAACAAAACTCTTGTCACTCCCATAAAAAAGATACCATCTACCTTAAGGAGCCCCAATTAAACCTTTGTGAGAACCTCTCCAAGAAGTTTATCGGGGCCACAAAGCGCACATCATGGTGGCCACAAGAAAGCCCCCATCAAAGTACTCCAGAGCCCAAAGAAAACGCTTTTCTCTCTATGGTTTAGAGATAAAAAGAACATCATAGTTTTAATCAGAATGTATTATTTCATACAAAATCACACTCTTTGATTTTGCTCATTCATGTCAACTATTGATAAAACTGTCATACAATTATGGATAACTTACGTCTTTAAATAAAATTATCGTGGATTGAATCACACTCTAATTGGTCCTTCACTTTTTAATTATATATATAATTAGTAGGCCACAAAAATTGAGTTGTCTAAACTTTGAAAAGTTTCAAAATTACCTCTTTTAACTTTAACAAAAGTTTTAAAAATGCACACTTAAATTTGGAGGGAAATGGTTTAAAAAATATCCATAAATTTGTAAAATAAATACTCATAGTCTTAAAAAAAAAGAATGATGAAAATATTAAAGTTTTGTTTCAATAATACTATAAATATATAGTTGCGCTCGTAAAAGACAAATTTTACTTTTGTACTTATAACTAACGACTAATTGAACAAATCTCTATCTCAAAATATTCATTTATGTTCCAAAGTTCATTTCAGCAACATTTTTTTTTGTAAAGTTTTAAAGGTTGATTATGGTTATGATTTTGAATTTTGGAACTTTTTTTGTCACATTATTATTCAAAGTTTAATAATATATTTATTTTCATTAGGTTTCATGGCGAAAAAACATATGAACAAGAATAATCGTTTTAAAGTAATAATTTTTGAAGTTTTTTAAGGGTTCAATATTTTTAATCCAAAAGTTATCGACAAGATTAAATTTGGATGAAAACTCATCGCTCATTGTCAATTAATTTTGTTTCAAATTACAAATAAGTAACTCAATTATTTAAATGAATTCAAGCTAAAACATGAATGTGTAGGGTGGGTATGTTTGTTGCCTATGTGACACAAGTTTTTACCACACATTAAAAAATAAAATTAATAAAACATTGGAAAACAAAATAAACATGTGGTAAAAACTCGTGCCACATAAGCAACAAACATACTCACCCTACACATTCATGTGTAGGTAAGTATTATTCTTATAGATTAACTTTAAAACTTTGAACATTTGAAGAAATTAAATTTCTACTTCAAACCATTCATTTATGTTTCAAAATTCATCATAACAACAATTTATGCCCAATTTTGATGGCTATTTTGTCTTTATTTTTTGCTTTTAAAATTTAACCATACAACTATTTCATTTCATTGAGTTTTCTCACTTTTATATCTACATCTTATATTTTTTTTTTTTAAACTAGATCAAAATATGATAACCGAAAACTTTAGCTTCCAAAAGGTTGTTATGGTTTTTGTTAGTTAGAACCTACCTTCCCAAGAGAATATGAAACTTTTTGTAAGAAATGTAAAAATAAACTTAGATTTTAAAAATGAAAAACAAAAAACTAAGACCCGATTTGATCACCATTAAGGCTCCGTTTGATAACCATTTCGTTTTTTGTTTATGAAATTTAAGCTTATTTTTATTCAAATTTCCTACCATGTGTTTCATCTTTCTTATAATATATCCTTCTTTTCTTAAGAAAGTAGGTGCATACTAACCAAATTTCAAAAACAAAAACAAAAACAAGCTTTTGGAAGCTATACTTTTTTTTGTTTACAAATTTTGATTTTGTTTATTAAAATATAGGTAAGACGTAGATATCCAAATAAGAAAAAAAGCTATGGTAGGAGAGTTGTTGTAGGCTTAAATTTCAAAAACAAAAAACAAAATGATTATCAAACGGGGCCTAAATTTTTAGAAATTTAAGCCTACAACAACTAACTTACCATATGTTTTTTCTTAGCTGAATATCTATATCTTACCTATATTTATATAAACTAAACCAAAACATTGAAATTTGGTTAACATTCCTCTACATTCTTAAAGAAAGATGGATATATTGTAAGAAAAATGAATATATTGTAAAAAAGATGGAGTACATTGTAGGTAACTTGAGTAAAAATAAGCTAAAATTTCAAAAATTAAAACCAAATAGTTATGAAATAGAACCTTAATTTTTTTAGTTTTTTTCATTAAAAAGTTATGAATAATGATTATGATTATAGACTATGATTTGGTCATTGTTATTCAAAGGTTAATAATATATTTATTTTCAATAGTTTTTACGGAGAAAGTGCATATGAATAGAGAAAAAAAAACTTTTTTTAGTTAGACTATTTTTTAAAAAAGATTTTAAGAGATTAATATTAAAAAAAAAAGTGTAATATTTCTAATCTAAAAGTTATTGACGATGATATTTTTAATGTTTTTTTAAGTCGAAAGCATGCTTGATTTTTTTATTAAAGTTTAAGGACATGTTTGAAACTTAGAAAAAGTTCAGGGTATTTTTAAAACCAAACTTTAACGATTTTCATGCAAATTTAACGCTAAAAATATTTTTGAAACTTATATTAAAGTTTGAGAGCATTTTTTAAACTTTTCAAAGTTTGGAAATATTTTTTGACGGGACAACTTTTTATAATTTAGTCTATTCAAATTTGTATCCATACGGTCAATCTCGGTGTCCACCCCAACAATAAATCTAATGGGCTGTTTGTTTGACATGTTTAGGTATGAGTTGGTATGAGGCGTTATCAACTCCTCCTCAAAACCTACACCCAAACGAATTTTTACTAACTCCTCTTTATTTATATTTTTAAAAATAACTCTCATTTCTAACAATTCATTTTTAATCATTCATTTATAACTACTCAATCATTTCTAACCACTTATATTTAATCATTCTTATCAAATCAATCAAAATAACTCATTTTTAACCATTGATTTTTAACTACTAAAAATAATTACTCATTTTTAAATCTACATCCTTACAAAATTTTGACTCTAACTTCTCTACACAAAAACTACATCCAAACGAGTTTTTGACACAACTCTCAATTTTTAACTACTCAATACAACTTCTCAATATAACTTCTTAACGAAAAAAAAACTACCTAAATATGTCAAACAAACAGCCCCTAAGGGTTGTTTGTTTGACGTTTTTAGCTAGGAGTTAGGATTAAGATTTATTAACTTCTCTTAAAAAACTTATATCCAAACGAGTTTTTATAACTCCTCCTCAATTTTACTTTTGAAAATAACTCTTATTTCTAACAATTCATTTTTAATCATTCATTTATAACTACTCAATCATTTCTAACCACTCATTTTTAATCATCATTTTCAAATCAATCAAAATAACTTATTTTTAACCACTCATTTTTAATAATTTGTTTTTTAACTATTAAAAATATCTACTTATTTTTAAATCTACATCCAAACAAGATTTTAACTATAACTCATCAACACAAACACAAAAACTACATTCAAACGAGTGTTTGACACTATTCAATTTCTAACTACTTAATATAACTCCTTAACCTAAAAACTACTTAAATATGTCAACAAAACACCCCCTACTGACTTGTGACAAACAACTTTGTGACCCTCCGACAACTTCCATCGTTTTTTTTTTCAGTACAACCTCCTTCGTAGTGGTTACTAGTTGGGCAGTAGTTCGATCATTCGTATTAATGTTTTAAATACAAATTTAGGCATTATTAGTGCATAATATTTAATAGTCTGTCTTTTACAGTAATTTGACATTAGTGTAACCTTTTTTTTTTTGAAATTATAAAAATTAGGGATATGAAATTGAATCAAACACTTCTTGATTACTTATTTTTGTTGGCGACAATATTAATGCATAATTGCATATACTTCCCAAAATAAATAAATAAGCAAACTTGGGTAAAGAAACACTTTTGAGAAAATGTTGTCAAACACAAAAGCAGGGTTTTTTTTTTTTTTTTTTTTTTTTTTATCGTTTATATATATATATATATATAATGCTTAAAATACATTCTTGACAACCACATATTTTTTTGCCCAGTAATCCAAATATGCCATAAACCAGTTATATAACGATCAACAACATTCAACAACACTTTACCCCACTAATGTTGTTTATAAGCCAATTTTTATGAGTTCAATCATACTTAGAGGAGAAAATTTGAACTCGACTTGTTGATCGTATTTTCATACTTTTAAACTAGTTAAACCAATTCGTAAATCAATTCAAGTGTGCTAATAGCAAGGTGCGCAGCTCAATCAAAAGTAGGTCTATATGATTAAAAATGTCATAGATTCGAATTTACTCAAATGTATGTAAATAAATATTTCGAGGCTAGCAATTGCAATGAGTACTATGAGCTTGATCGAGTTTCACGAGAATCAAAAGCAGCAAAAGAAAGTAGCAAGCAACATAGTGTGTGTGTGTATCTTGCATTGAAGAATTCAATTCAAAATCTAATTAAAAAGCTGGGAACAAGCTGATCATAGCATCATCCCTTGCATCAGCAACATCAACATAGAACACTACCCTCAATCGCCAATGATGTCATAATTAAAGCATTTCTTGTGAAAAGGAAAATCGTGAAGTGTTGTATCTCCCCAAAACTAAAAATTAAAATATATTATTAAAATGTCTAATTTTAGTTTCACAATTTCAATAAAACTTAAATTTATTAGGTAATATAAATATTCATTACAAAATTAATTGATAACCGTACATTTATTTTATAAATTTTAAAACGTCTCTAGATAGTTAGTCAAAGGTGAAAATCTCAAGGAGAGCAGGTATTCCCTCTACATTATCTATTACTCACGTTTTGGATGCATGATCCTCAACAAAAATTAATTCTATGATTTTTTTTTCTATTTTTAAAAAAGAACTTCAATAACTTTTTCTTTATATATTTAGAAATATATTCAATGAATCAACTTTAATTAAAATTAATTTCAAATTATGACTAAATTTGAGAGTAGAAAAACTAATATTTTAACTTAAAAATTAATAATTGTGTAACATGGAATGTAATTTCCCCAGCCCATTTGGTCTACTCCCTGTGTAACATGGTAATTCCTTAATTGAGATGTTGGCTATATAAGGTTGTGGGTTTACCCTACTTTTATTTTCCCTTTGTGAATTGATTCAAAAACAGTAATTTTACTTAGATTGGTCAAATCTAGGATAAGGCTTCAGGGATTAGAGTGGATTTAAATGGAAACCGTGGTGGCATAGATCAATGCCTTTAATTAGGATTCTATAGCTGTGGTACTGAATATCAACAAAATAGAATATAGGAATAGTAGAAATTGATTTATGTTACGAGCAGGGATTCTAAATAAATAAACAGAACATAGCAGAGGCAGACCCATAAAAAAATAGACTCTTTTAGTTTGGTCGGTTTTTTAGCAGAGGAAAATAAAATCGAAAATTAAAAAAAAAAAAAAACAAAAAAAACAAAATGGCGTCGCCCGGGCTCGAACCGGAGACCTTCAGTGTGTTAGACTGACGTGATAACCAACTACACCACGACACCAGATGCTGATGGAATCAGAAGTGGTTTTATTTAACAACACAACAATATCGATTCTATAGTAAAGTTTGGGATTGTCCCACATCGATGAAGTTGAAAAAAGAGAAGCGCGCAGAAGCTATAAAAAGAAACGAACGGGCAACGCTTGAACATACTTACCTGGACGGGGCTTTTGAGCGATCAAGAAGGCTCATGGTCTAGGTTGGTGACTTCCATTGCACATATCGGAGGGGTGCCCGCCTAAGGTCTGTCCAACGTGGCAGAACCTACGTCATAATTTGTGGCAGTGGGGGCCTGCGTTCGCGCGGCCCCCTTCTAATACTATCCAAACATTTTAGGGTTCATAATAGCTGAATTTTAGGACCTTGTGCATAACCATTGCCTAAATATTCATTTGAGTTTGTATTTTTCTTTTCCTTTTAATTTTACAGTAATGTTCATGTGAGTTTGTGGAGATGAAATTTACAAAATATTTCTGCAATTTTACTTCTCAGTTATTGGTTACTTTTTGTGTTCAGATATATATATATATGTATCTTAATTACAAACTCCAGACTTTGTGTTGATTCAAAAATTATCTTTTAATCCAAAGTCTCTAAATTGAGTTTTTCAAGTTAAGAAGTGGAAATTTTGTTGGGCTTCCTTTCTACTTGGTAGCTTTTGGGTAATCCCTTCAGTTTTTCAATTTATTTGCAGTCACAATATTGGTGATTGGGGTTGAACTAGTGGTTATAAAGAAAGGAGGGCTGGGCAGGGCATGCTTTTTAAATGTCCAAAAAATACACCACCAAAATAGCCCCAAAACAGAGTAAAACAATTCTACAGAAATTGAAAATGGATCTATTCCCCAGAGTTTTCCATTTCTCTGCTACAGCTGTGGCTGCTTCTAAGAATTAGCATATATATATATCATAATAGCAACTTGTAATTAATGTAATGAACTTTTAATCATTGTGAAAATGTGAGGAGCTGTTATTGTCAAGATTCCAGGGAGACGACAATGAAACATCTTTTAAATTGCCATGGCTTTGAAAAAGAAGAAAAGAAAATTGAAAATGTTATTCCGACCTGCCGGATTCGAACCAGCGACCTAAGGATTATCTGTTTAAATTGACCAACTACAGTCCTCCGCTCTACCAACTGAGCTAAGGTCGGATTGTTGTTTAATTCATCCAACATTTATTAATTAACCGTTATATTTTCTCTCAACTTCTTCCATGGCAACCAAGATCAAATGCTCCCTGTTTTTTTCTTAGTAAAATCAAATATCCTCTGTTATATTTCCATTGTTTAATTTTTATAATAATATAAATATAATTTTAAAGATTATGGAATCAAGTCAAAAGAATAGAATTGCATCATATAGGACTTAGCACTCAAAATGTTGCAAGTTTGAAATCTACCCCTAAATATAATTGAACTCAAAAACAAAAATTATGGAATTAAAAGATATCATAATTCAATACGATAGTAAATTTTAAGAAAAAAAAAACAAAAAAGGCATTGGTGTGATTTTGTAAGAAAATCAGACCTCAATAAGAGCAATAGATAAATGTACTATAAGTTAAGAATTTGAATCTTCTAACCCTTAATTGTTGAATTTAAAAAAAAAAAAAAAAAAATTCATCTCAACCAGCTGTCCCACCCTTCTTCAAGTTATATATATATATATATATATAAAGAGTCTCCAACTCCCTATTTGTGTATTTGTCTATTTTATTTTATCTTGGTCAAAATACTTTTTTTTTTCTTAAAATCAGGAAACTTGGAATTAGACTATATACTTTAGAGAAGATAACTAAAAAATAAATAATAACAATAATGATAAACCCCGTAGAGAATAGATGGATTGATAAAATTTTGATCAATTTTTGTCTTCAATTTTTTATCTAATTTTGATTTGATATATGAATTTGTAGAATTTCAAATTTACTCTTTTTTACCTTTGCTCAAACTCTATTATTATTTATTTAGGAAATTACAAAAACCACCTTGTACTATAGAGGGGGTTTTACCACTACACTTCTCGCAATAACTCATCTAAATGGTTTATAAAATAATAATAATAAGAATGATGATGGTAATAATAATAATAATAATAATAAATAAATAATAAAACTCAAACATTTCTAATGATTAAAATTATTGTTTTCCAATTTTATATAAATAAAAAGGATTCAATTGTAACAAATTATGGTTCGAGAGATTGATTATAAAAATGCTTATAATTGAGGGGCGTTTAAGTGTTGTAAACCTTTGTAAGCTTGGAGATCAAATTTAAAGTTCAAAAAGTTTGAGATAGTAATTGAAAGCAACAATAAACTGATTTGCAATATTATGATTATTTTTTCAGATGCATTATTTTTCTCATAACTAATTTGTTTATGCTCTAACTAACATGAAAGTGTTCCTTGATCAGCCTATTGAAATTATGGTAGGATGAACCATCCACAGCAATTGCCTTTTCTGCCTTCTTTTGCCACTCTTCAGCATTCTTCCTCAACTCCATCCCTTTATCCCCTTCCATCATTTCCTTCAGAATCGCTATAACATCGACACGGTTTACGTCGTCATTCAACTCCATGCCAATGCCCCAGTTCGCGCAAGCATATCGAGTATTCGTTTGTTGATCGGCAAAGAATGGCCACGATATCAATGGCACACCCCCACACAAGGCTTCCAAAGTAGAGTTCCAACCACAGTGAGTCAGAAAAGCCCCAATTGATGGGTGTGATAAAACCTGCCCTTGTGGACACCAACTTGTTAGAAATGCCCTGCCCTTTGTCTCTTCTAAGAAATCTTCAGGCAAAATAGCTGAATCACCCATTACAATATCAGGCCTCAATATCCATAAGAATGGATGCTTGCTCTCTGCCAGTCCCCATGCAAATTCTCTTAAGCATTTGTCTGTCATTGTGGTTAGACAGCCAAAGCTTACATACACGACAGAGTTCATGGCCTGTGTATCGAGCCACTCGAGGCACTTTTGGTCTTCCTTCCACACGCTCAATCTTAATGGCTTCAAATGGCTTTCGGTTACTAGTCTGCTTAGTAAGGATAAGGGACCAACGGTATATATTTTGGGAATTTTTGCTGAAATTGCTTCTAGGACGTCGTGCTCAAGCTCGTCGAATGTGTTGAAAATGATAGCAGAAGATTTCAAGCAATTTCGAGCTTCTGATCCCATGAAATCGAACATTGTGTCGTTTATGTTTGTAGTTCTTATGAAGCTTGGGAGGTCCCTCAGGCGGATGTTTTTCATGCCTGGGATCCAATCGATGGGTGTGTCAAGTGTACCATCGCTCAACAATGTTTCATCTGGTACAAAAAAAAAGGTCATTATCAGGGACGAATAAGTTCAAAGCAGAATTTCTTGGTAGGCAGTCATGGATTGAACCAATTACTTCTTAGTTTCTCAAGGCTCTCTTCACCGCCAAATTTATCCATGATGGTCGGTTTGTTCATGGTTATATCACTAACTCTGATAGAACCTAATTATATTGAACTATCACATTACTTACTAATATATCCCTACTGTAAGTTCCATCAGTTCTCAAACCTATACCAAAACCATAATAATAAATAAATTTGAGGAAAAATACTTTTTTTAGCTGGTGGGTTTCGAGTATAGTTTTAATTTGGTCCCTATATTTCAAAATTAAACATTTTTATCCATGACATTTCAATAACATTCCCTTTTAGCTTATAAATAACAAAATTGTTAATTATATAGTCCAAAATGATGATTAGACTAATTTTAAATTTCAATATATTAATAAAGCGATTCCTTTTAACTTTCACAAGAAAATAGGCATACAAGTAAATTAAAAATATACAAAACAAAGAAAGAAAAAAAGTGAAGGTTAATGAAATGTCACATAAAAATGTTCAATTTTGAAACAAAACGACCAAATTGAAAGTAGATATAAAATGATGGGATAGAATAGAAATGCAAGGCAACTGCAGAAGCTAAAGGAAAACTCATACCTTTGAATGGCAAAATCCCTCTTTGAATAAGCTCATCAAACTGCAGGTACCCCAAGAAGCTACAAGCAGAAGCAGTCCAAAACTGAACCTCTGGAATCCCCAACTCCTCAGCAGCCTTTATAGCAAAGCTCAAGACCCCATCAGCAATTATACATGTCACTGAAGGCACCTCCACCCAAGCATTTAGCTCACCCACCAACTGCTTGAATGGCTTCAAAAAGTTTCTCCTGGTTGAATCACAGAGCGTTGGAACATCTGGAGAGGCTTTGTGTTCGGATGGCGGCAACCCGTCGGGTATGGTCCGGAACTGGAAATCGGGCAAGCCCCTAACGACATCAGGTCCCTGGGAGTGTCTTAAGTGGTCGTGGTAGAACTCAGGGATGACAAAAGTTATGTGGAAACCAGTTGAATGGAGAAGCTTGGCTAATTGCAGAAGTGGCAATGTGTGGCCTTGCTCAGGATATGGGATGCACACTGCATGAGGTTTCAAGGCCATTGATTCGCTCATCTCGATCAATGAAGATGATGAACTTCAAGACTTCAACTTTGATGAACTATGTTTTGAATTATCATAGGAGAGTAATGAATGATATCATTTCGAGTGTCAACTCTTGTTAAAGATATGTTTGAACCCCATTTATATAAACGACTGAGTTTGTTATAATAACTCAATCAATGTTTGTTCCGGCGTTTATTATAAACCATGGTTATCTAAACCTGCGTCTCCATTTATCTAAACCTTACATATATTACTTTTTGTTATATAACCTGTCTTTCAAACACCATTTATCATAATCTCTATTTTATTAACTTGCCTCTCAAATATCATTCATTATCTTTTGTGCTTACTTCAGCCCCTCAATTAAGCATTTATTAGAAGAGATTTAGCTTGCCAAACATCTCCTTAAATCTGTGATGTTAGGTAAAGTTAGGCGTTGTAATCATTTGTTTTCACTCGGTTGATGGATAAGAAAAGCAGAGTTCCTTTATCTAAGAATCCAATCAATTTGACGGCTAGGATTGAATGGACCGTAAGTATAAATAAAAAAGTCTTCGTCCACATTCTTATCTTTATTACTTGAACACCGATGAACGATTGAAGTAACCCCATCTAGTCCATTTTTATTTCTTCTACATTCTCGAGACAATACGTGGGCGGCAAAGGGCATAACTCAACCAAAATTAAGGTCTAGAATTGGGAATGATAATCTTTGTCGTGATATGATTCACCTTCTAAACATGGGGTTGTTTGGTTGACATATTTAGGTAGGAGTTATTTTTAGATTTTATTAATTATTTGTCGAAAACCTACATCCACACGAGTTTTTTATAACTTCTCATTATTTTTATTTTTAAAAATAACTCTCATTTCTAACAATTCATTTTTAATTTATTTATAACAATTTAATCATTTATAACCACTTATTTTTAATCATTCCCTTCAAATCAATCAAAATAACTCATTTTTAACCATTCATTTTTAATCATTTCATTTTTAACTACTAAAAATTACTCATTTTTAAATCTACATCCAAACAAGATTTTGACTCTAATTCCTCTATAAAAAAAACTACATCCAAGCGAGTTTTTGACACAACTCTCAATTTTTAACTACTCAATATAACTCATTTAACTCAAAAACTATCTAAATATGTCAAACAAACACCCTCTAGTCTTTATGATAATCAGCTCGAGTTCTTCCCTTTTGGCTCAAAGATCTGAAATTAATAGAGTTGAAAGCTAGAAGTGAGTTTAATCAGTTCACCCATCATGAACCGACTGAGGCTGAACAAATCATATCTAGTTTGAGAGATTTTAAGGGAAGTTGGGATTCATCATTTTACTTGGATTCAGATTTGGTTATAATAAAAGAAAATGAGGTGGTAGAATAGCATACGGTTTTACCCTGCATCAAAATCTATGCAATGGATATTTAAGAACACCAAGCTGGTGAATGAATAGTACTTAGGTCATGTTGGGTGTTACGAAAATTGTAAACAATAAGGATAAAAGAAAGTAAGACAAAAAACAGAAATTTGTGAAAGCTACATCCACAGAAAAAGAGAAAAACCATTTTAATTAGGGCATGAGAATACAAAAAAATTGTATATATATATGATATGCACTCTCATAAAACTCTAATAGAACATATTGATCTAAAACACATAAAAGTCTAATACAAAAGTATTAAATTCAAATATATATTTCAACATATTGACCAGACATTGAGAATCCACTGAGTAATTGTATCAGACCATAGTTCGAGGCATTAAATATTGAGCTAATTCTTTGATTAAGTACCTATGGAACTGTTTGTTTGCCATATTTAAGGAGTATTTATTAACTCCTCGAAAACCTCTATTTACCTGAGTTTTTACTAACATCTATCCTTTTTACTTTTAAAAATAACTTCTCTATCTCTAACAATTCATTTTTAATCATTCATTCATAATTATTCAATCATTTTTAACCACTTGTTTTTATCATTAATTTCAAATCAATCAAAATAACTCATGACTCATTTTTAATCTTTCATTTTTTTTACTACTCAAAATAACTATTCATTTTAAATCTACATCCAAACAAAGTTTTGACTCTAATTTTTCTACACAAAAACAATATCCATCTGAAGTTTTTAACTACTCGAAATAACTTCTCAATATAACTCCTTTTAAGTTAAATCCTCCCTAAATATTATTAAATAAACACCTCCTATGAGTCAATAAAATTCACCATCACACTGGCCGTGGATATACAGGGGAGAAAAATCCGTGGCTTCATCATTTGTTAATTTAGTTGAACAGATGTATGTTCTTGATATACCGCCACCAATCAAACCCCCATCCCCAATCCTCACCAAAAAAGAAAAGAAAAATATGGGGAAAAAACGTGACGACTTGATCCGAACTTACTACTCTCCAGAACATGATATTAGTCAAATGCCAGATTAGTATATTGTTTAAACGATGGAATCTTATGATCCTTCTTCTGATAAGTGCATCCAAAAAATATAATTTTTCTATAAGGAAGAGGGTTGGAAAGTTAATCTTATTAAACCTTTCCATTCAAATATGCATACACCTGTACATTGTGGAAATGTCAAAACAATATCAGCAGCAAAAAAACCTTCCAGGAAGCTCCATCAGTTCAATGTTGAAAGAAATTATCTATCTTGCAGTGGCAACATTTTGTAGCAGAGAATCTAAGTCCTTCAATCTGCATTTATGGTGCAAAAGGTAAGACTTGAAATGATGCAAAGGGATTAAATGGAGAAGAAAACATAATAGAGGAACTTGAGTAGCTTATGTACCTTATATCACTCAAGTCTGGATAGGTTGCTATCGCTTCTTTAAAATCCTAATTTCGACAAATACAGATAGTATCACCATCAGGGATATACTTGGCTAAGTTAAGAAATAACATGTTGCGTTCTAAATATTTGAGAGTTTGGGAAATTATCACACAGAACTTAGGACCAAATTCTTTACCTGGTCGGCTGTGGAAGTTGTGTAGGTTATGATACACTGCATTCCAGCTTTTGTTGCAGCCTAAAAAGGCAAATGAAGTTTTGAGATGATTAATATATAGAAATAAAATTTCCTCCTTATGGAAAGCCCTCTAGTAGGGTACGTAGCACCATTTGGGACCAAAAGTTTTTTTATTTCAATAATACTATTTTTTTTAAAATAAAAATTATTTGAGGTACCAAATACCCATTAAGAAGCCTCCTTAACCATGAGGGGGCAAGTTTTTCTCTAATATATATATAACTTTTGGTTTTAATTCTCCAAGATCTCAATTTTTAAAAATAATAGATAAAGAACAATTGGTATACCTGCAAGCCAATGACACTGTCCTCAACCACCAGGCAATCCTTTTCTGACACGCCCAGCTTCTGCAAGGCATATGTTAAAGTTAAAATAACCATGCATGTCTTTCATCAAGAGAGGAACGTTTCTAAGTCAAACTATGTATTAGTTACTTTTGAAGCTGTAATATAAATGGATGGATCAGGCTTCTTTTCCTTCACATCATCACCTACAAAGAATCAAAATAACCTAAAAATCAATTGCCTGGCAGGACGAACTGAACAGAAACAAATGAATATGATCAATGATTTTTAAGGAAAACATATCAGTTATTAGACAGGACAAAGGAAATTGTTGGTAGTTCACCCCGTGCATGGGTGGACATTCAATTATCCTACAGAGAGGCTCAGAGATTTTGTTTCAAGCCTATCGCCCTCACTCATGCATTCAATTTGGTCCTTACTGTAGAATAGGCATATATCTAATAATGGACAAGAATTTTGCACGGCAGTCATAAATACCACAAGAAAATATTGCAAAGGAAAAGCAGTAAGCTTACCAGCAAGGAAGCAATCAAGATTTTGAAACCGATCCTAAAATCAAAGAAGCACATTAAATAATTATCACGATAAGAGGATAATTTGATTTGAAAACTATTAAACAAAGTCTAAAAGCGTACCAATCCAATAAGATTTTCAAGGCAAAGAATAACTGAACTTTTGGTAGCTGCCGAGCATACAGCCAGTTTCCTGCCCTATAAAACAATATAAAATTTTACTTTAATATCATAAGCAACTTGAAGAAAATGAAGTAATTACACAATAGAAAGTAGAAAGTATAGGGATTAGAAGCACCACAGATGATATGAGGCAAAACAGTAGTAGGCAATTATAAGACGATATCTTTCCAAATGGGATGAGGAAATTCAAATTTTGAAACTTATCCCAAATAAAAAATTTGAAGATAGATAATTCATATTACTTACAGAAGACTTTGCCTCGTCCATCAATCTTAGAACACCAGGCCTGGGCTTCACCTGGTAGAATGAAGTAATCTCTGTTACAAGCCACTCAAGCAACAAAATTCATAGAAGTTTGTGTAAACAAGATCAATGAAGCCTATTTTTTTTCCTTACAGTTCCAGATTTAATTATTTCTTTGTACCTTTCCGTTTTCCAATCCTACAAGATCAAAGAAATGGCATTAACTTAATAGAATCTCAAAGAGTCAGCACAAAATATATGGATCACAGCTTTAGAATCAATAGATCAGTTAAAACAGAAGAACCTATGCAAATACTAAGAAGCCTAAACAGTACACAATGTACAATACTAATCCTGCATAAAAACAATCAAATTCAATACAAGACATCCAAATCATATATATGGATCACAGCTTTAGAATCAATAGATCAGTTAAAACAGAAGAACCTATGCAAATACTAAGAAGCCTAAACAGTACACAATGTACAATACTAATCCTGCATAAAAACAATCAAATTCAATACAAGACATCCAAATCATATATATAATAAACAAACTAACACAAATTATGAAAGACCTTATAGCCGATGATCTCAAAAACAATATCGACATAAGTAATGAAATTAAAATAAATATGCCTGAAGAACATCAATCAACTTCGCTCGGTCGTCGTCATCATCCGGAGCCTTCTCAAGGATCGTAGAAGTGGGCCATCCAAACTCCTTGAAGTACCTGACGAATGCGAGAAAAACACCAATAAACCACCAAGAACACAAGCAATCTCTATATCACTAACAACAACAGCAAAAACAGCATTACAGTACCATCGCATTTTAGGTTTACCGCCACCAATGCGATTCTGAAGCTCATCGTAGAACTCGACACTCCAATCGAGAGGCTGCGACGCCGAATTAGGGCAGCGGACGTCGAAATGAGCAAACGCGTCGTTGTAAGCTTGGCGGTGCAAATGCTCGGATTCAAGGATGACGCCGTCGCAGTCGAAAATTAGGGCTTGTATAGAAGCTGAGACTGAAAGGGAGAAGGGTTTCTGAGCGGCGGAGTTTCTGGAGGTCCGGCAGCGGCGGGCTGTGGGAGGAAGGGATCGCCGGAGAGGAAGGGAAGCCAGATCGGAAGAGGAGGGTTTGAGATTGGGACGAACGAGCATCGTGGTGATGCTCGCCATGGCTCTGCAATTGAGATCGAGACCAGCTCCGAGTTTGTGTGGCGCGGAATGATTCCGGCGATTTAACGGATTTGCAACCGTTGTAGACCGCAATTATGCTTTATCACTTTACTTGGTCACTACCTCACTACACCGAGATTGTTAATCAGTGAACAATTAGTTTTGATTTTAAGTTATAATACAAATATTTTGTCATTTTTACTGTACTTGTAAAATCTCGAGGATAATATATTTTAAAAGAATAGTCGAGATGGATATAAGCCACTATAAATACTCACTTGTGACATTATTAATCCGATGTCGGGCCTATAGACAAGTGTGGTTACCCTCTTTTCATAAAAAAAAAAAAACACTCACATAATTATAAAAAAAAAAAAAAAAAAAAAAAAACTTTTGAATGGTAAATAAACCCATATGTTTACATATGTGACATTTTTTGTGTCACATAAATTTTTTTAGAAAAATATAATCTATATATAAGAAAAATTTGTGTGACTGGGTGTTGATTTTGGTGTTGAAAAGAGGAGAGGAAAGAAAATTAAAGAGAAAGTAGAGTGATTTGGTAATACGAAATAGTTTGGAGATTGATGTTTTGGAGAGAAGACGTTGTAAAAGTATTTATTTTATATTGATTTTTTATAATGTAATGATTGTAGATTTTGGATTGATCGATAAATATAATATATTTTATTATATATTGTGTGGTTGAAAATTAGAGAAAGTTTGATGTGATATTTGATAAGATTAGATAAAAGATATTTTATATTATATTATATGTTTGAAAATTTAAAAAAATGTTTGATGTGACATTTAAAAGATTAAATAAAAGATTTGATGTAATATAAGAGTAGTTGTTGATGAGAAGTTAGGGAGAAATTGATATCCTAAAAACAAACATGGGATTGAAATTTATCCTCTCTCTTTTTCTCAACACCAAATCCCAGACACCCCCTAAAAAAGTGATTAAATGATCAAATCCTTTAGTTTTAACAATGGTTGAATTAAAATCGAATAAATTGGTGGCATGTCGATTATCTTGGTTGACAATTCATTTTAATTTTACGGTGACATGTTCGCTCGTGAATTTTAACTTTCATCTTATTTAAGAACATAACAGAGTAGATCGCTAAAAGTGTTTACATTGTTTTTTTTTAGAAAAGGTTATTTGTATCGGTGCAGTATGTGAGACATACATGGCAAAAAAGCTCTCAAATTTGAAGTAGCGGAGGCAATAGAATAGCTATTAAAAAGTGTTTATACTAGGGCTAAATTTATCCAACATTTCTCAATTTTAAAGGGTTTTTTTTTCAATTAAATTACTTCATTTCTTTTTTTTTTTTTTAAACAAGAGGAACCACTCCGTCCTTAGGCCAGACACTTGAGAGACATAAACGTCACAGGTGAGTCTCAAACCTGAAATCTTGAAGAGAGCATATTTTTAAAGTCCAAGTTTCAACCCCTTCCCCCAACTTGTACTCAAAATACATAATTTATAATCATTCATTTTTTAATTATTCAAAATAATTCAATTTTAATTATTCGTTTTTAAGCATTAATTTTTAACTATTTAAAATAATTTATCATTTCAAATTCACATCTAAATAAGCTATGGTTTCTAACTTTTCTATAGAAAAATCATATCCAAACAAGTTTTTTGTTTCAATTCCTTCATAAAATTTATATTCAAACAAGTGGTTACAAAAATTTCAATTTTTTAACTATTCAAACTAACTCATCATCCAAACACCTCATTAAAAAAAATATTGAATTTGTTAGCATAAAGCTAGAGTGTTATTAACATAGGAAGACATGTGGGTCAGATTTTGTCGACAGATGGTGGGTAGTTGTTTGGATTTAATGAGAATGGGGTCTCAGAAGAAGAAGAAAAAAAGTTTCAGGAGTCAAGAACATATTTGAGTGACATGTTCAACTTTTTGAAAATATTTTTGGGAAAACCATATTTTACTCCATGAATTTGATGGGTAGTTTTTAATTGGAAAAATTATACAATTTTACCCCTCACATTTGAGAGATACTTCTTTAAGGGTGTTTGTTTTTCGAATTTATGAAAAAATTAAAATGAATATTTATTAACTACTCTAAAAAGAATTACATACAAACGAGTTTGTGTATCTATTTGAAATAACTTTTCATTTCTATTACTAAAAATAACTCATAATTTTCAATCATTTATTTATAACAACTCAAAATAACTCCTTATTTTTAGTCATTCATTTCTAACTCTTCAAAACAATTCATTTTTAACTACTAATTTTAATCATTCTTTTTTTAACCATTCAAAATAAATATTCATTTTAAATCAACATCCAAACAAGTTATTGTCTCTAACACCTCTACAAAAAAAATCATATCCAAACGAGTTATTTAGCTACAACTTCAATTTTTAACTCCTCACAACTAACTCCTCATTTAAAATCTCATCAAAACCCAAAGGAGTTATTACTTCTATACTTATTTTCATTTGAAATTAGTCTATAATCACTAAGTCATAACAAAAATAATCATTTCATCAACATATTAAAATTTAAAGTTAGTTTAGTCATCATCTCACCTAATATTATGTCAGTCAATATTTTAATCTTATTGTCTTTTTTGGTTTTCTTGTTAAAAAAAACTAAAATTTACTTCCAATATGCTTATATGTATTTTTTTTTATGCGCATTATTGAGAGAAGGGAGATTCAAACTTTAATCTCATGGTTACTAGGTTGTACAAGATGTTATTAAAGTTTTGCTCTTGTTGATAATATATTTATAGTGTATTTGAACTTACTAACAAAAGCAGTAGTCACTAGTGTGTCCATAAATGAAAAGATTAGGGATTTAACTTTCCACTCCTCTAATTGTTGTTAGAATACCAAAAAAAAAAAAGTTTCCTCATGAGAAATAGTAAGAAAAAAAACATGATCTATTTGGAGAGGTTTTAAATTTTGAAATATATGGAGTAAATAAAATTTCACCCCAAGATAGAGACTACAAAGTAAATTTAAGGATTACTTGAGAACCAAATTGATTCTGACTAAAAAAATATGAATCATTCATTCCACCTATAATGATAGAATGGTGATCACTCTTTTTATTTTGGAAGAGTGATGAGAGTAATGTTTTTTTTAAATAAATAAATAAATAATAATAACAATAGTTAGATGGTGAAAATTGAACTCAAAATCTTTGGATGATGGACATAAATATACTCATTGAGCAATTAATTACTCATGTTGGCAGAGCTAAGGCTTATTAATACAAAAATGTGTTTTATGCTTAAATTACGCTCTTATCCTTTTATAATTTTGTCTATTTTAGTACTAACATCATCAACAAAAAGCTGACATTGTATATTTATTAGGTCAGAGACTTGATCAATTTCGAAGGATTTGACAGACCATAAAACAGGTAACTGTTAAAATAATAATAATATTAAAAAATAAAAGAACCAATTAAATTTTTTTAATCAACTTCACGAAAATGAGTTCGAGCTCAAAAATTGATATTTGGTTCTCATATTATTTGAGAGTAATTGTAGACTTCTATATAGGGTTTGTTGATCCTCTTTCCCCACTTTGTACTAAAAAAAATTAACTTTTTTAACGGTTAAGTTTGTAAATTTTTAGTACAATTTGAGAGAGATTCCAAACCTTATATAGAGAGAATGTTGCTATTTTCAATTATATTTTTTAGGATCAGAATCGTGAAGTTAAGGTCCTATTTAATAACTATTCATTTTTTGTTTTTTGTTTCTAATTTTTTATTTTTGGCTTTTTATTTTAAAAAATAAAAACGGTAGGCATTTGATAACTGATTTTAATTTTATATTTTTAAAAATTAAAAACAAAAAACCATGTTTAATAACTTTTTTTTTTTAGTTTTCAAACATCACATTTTGTTTTGATTTTTTTTAGTTTTTTACTATTTATTCTTAATTTTTTTCATACTATCTACTTTTATAACCTTGTTTTTTTTTATAGAATTTCTTTAATATTTTAAAAATTTTGAAAACAAAAACTAAAATTGGTTATCAAACAAACTTGTTTTTAAAAAAGTAAAACCAAAAATAAATAAATAAAAAATGAAATGATTATCAAATGAGACCTAAGTTTGTAATCAATTTCAATTTTATAATATTTTTCAAGCTCTCTTTTAATCTTTATCTCTTTTTTTTTAATTTTTTTTTAAAAAAATTCTTTGAAAATCAAATTCATGTTAAAATTAAAATAATTATTTTATCAACGTATTTGAAATTTAAAATTAATTAAATTATTATTTTAGTTAATAGTAACTAGCTATGTTAGGTTTAAAAATGTCCTATTTTAAAACATGTAAACCAAATTGAATCTAGCTTTCACTAAATTTTTTTTTTTTCACAATAAAATTAAAAAAATGAATAGATCAGATTACCTTCAAATAAACAACTTGTGAAAACAAAGGTTTAGAAAGGTACAATAAATTTTAGGAAAACTAATTAGATCAGATTTGACTGAAATACAAATTAAAAAACAGCTGAAAATTAGAAACAAAATCTTGTGTTTGAGGTCCAAGCAGAGAGGCAAAAAGATCTAAAGTCACACATAAAAAAAAGAGTTTGAAAAAATGCAGCATCTGGTTTCATCTGTGGCTGAGGCTTGTTCTGTCAGAACTTTACGTAAATCCCAAGAAGATTAGAGAAAAGCCAAGAGATGTCACAATACCCAAAAGTAAATTCACAAAAATAGGCACCAAACAAAGGAGTTTCATATCATGTAGTTAGATCTGTTTTCCTCAAAAAGAAAAATAAAACAGTAAAAAAAAAAATGAAACCAAGTAGAACAAGAACTAGAACTAAGAGTAGAGCAAATGTTTGATCTCTCTAGATAGTATAGAGTTTAAGTATATGTACAATAAATGCAAAAAAAACCCCATTGGCAAATTCAATGTCATTTACAAAACCAGAAGAATGGAAGGCCAGCCCTCCAAATTTGGACACATGCAAATTTGGTATCAAGGATTGAAGAAGTTGTTCTTACAGCGGCATTTCCAGCCCAATGGCTTGTAAAATGAGTATCTGTTCTGGTCGGAAGACGAGTGGAAATACCCCATTGGCAAATCCGGGGGCGAATCCACTCGGCCGGCGCGGCCGGGCATAGTACTAGGTACTTGCACGGCCTCGCACGGGTGGCACTCGTTGCACTTGTTGTGGCAGCTCGGAGGGGTGGATCCAAGCCTGGTCCTCTCTTCGAAATATATACCCTGTCAAAACCAACAAGGCTAACAAAACTCAGAAACAAAGTGTGATGAGTTATAAGCAAGATAAGAAAGAAGGGATGATAATAATACTCTGGGAAAGGAAGAGGTGGGGAATAGAAGAAGAAAATGCAGAAGTAGAATAAGTAATGAGTTGGTCCAAACAGCAGGCAAATTCATGGTAGTCATTCAAGTCTCATCGATACCTAAAAAACTCATGGATCCAATAAAGACCCAATTGCCAGATTTTTCAAAGAGAGATGAACATTTAATAGAGGAAAAGGGTGGGTGAGTTAATAAGTTATCCGACAAGAACAAGTGAGAGAAGAGAGCAGAGAAGTTCTGAGTAAGCAGAGGACAGTGTGAAAGGAACAATACAGAGAGGGGTTGAAAGTGAAACAAATTTGGAGTATCCACATCACAAACACAACACAAAGGACGCCCTATTCTTCCATTCTACACCTTTAGCAATGGAACCGCATGACATTGCATGCACAGCCCCACTAGGCTCATGAATTGGACCATTCATATTCATTTCTCACTAACTGCCCCTCCACCCTTTGACTGTGGACCAAATTTACTAATTGTTTGAATGAACCTTTTTTTGAAACTTTTTATCAAATGGATCTGTTTTAAAATTAATTCTAAAAATGGGTTGTGACATCTCTACTAAAGACGCCACCACCTATTGAAATGGGTCCAACCCTTTGGTCGTATTGGCCACCTAGGCAAAATCTTAACAAACTTAAATGAGATGAAATATGTCAACTACTAAAGACGCCACACTCATTATCATCGCCAACAAAAGCATAAAGTTCAGCAACATCAGTGTATTCACATGACCTAGAGATTACCACTCGAACTATAAAAAAACATTATCAGCAGATTTGGATCACTAAACGCCAAACTAGCATTAATTCAGTATCTCCTTCAATAAATACCACATTACACCAAAGTTAATCATAAAGGAGAAACATAAGAGCATGCATTCCCCCAACTGATTTTGTGATTGACAAAGCTAGCTTGAAATGGAAAACATGACCAAGTGTTGTATTAAAATCTATCAGCATTGGACTGGACATTAATACAATCAAATATTTGAAATTCTAAAGAACTGTGAATCGACCATAGTTGGTAAAAAATGAACGAAGAAATGTCTATTTCCAAGATGTAAAATTGTAATAATGAAATTGCTTGTTATGGACGAAAAGAATGCTGCAAATAATCTGCCACGTTCCTCGACTGTCTCTCCAGATGTGTTGATTTATATTTAGAGGGCAATTAGTCAACTAAGTTATCAACCATATGCATCAGATCGATCCTTCAGAAAGATTACCCAATTAGTTCAAGTACAAACTCAACTCAAAGAAAAAGAAGTACTTTTAGCTTTCCAACTTCAGAAGATTCTTTCACGGTGTGGGAAAGAAATTGAGCCAAGAGGACCCATCATGAAATGAATTTTGGCTCTTTACTCTCAAACCCTTCCTTTCAAAACAAACTGGATGCTATTTAAAAAAACAAACAAACAATAATAATTGTTAATATATATATATGTTGTATCAATATATATATATATATATATATATATATATATATATATTTTTTGTTACATTAAAAAAATTCAACTATAAGAAACCAGTAAAGTTTATCCGAAACAGCTCAGTTAATATTGTTGAGATGTTTATTGAAACGATCTCATTAAAGTCCATGAGTTATCGGAAAGTGTAGAAAACAAAAGCTTCTATATCCCGCCATGAATCACGGAAGCCTCTATCTACAAAGGGAAGAACTAAGCTATAGCACAATTTCTTGATTAAATACAAATGCCTTATCTCATAAGTCTTATTCAAAGAGAGGGAGCAATAATTTTAGATGTGGGGGTTTAGCACCAACCTATAAATATTGAGAATTGTTAGAGTAAAACTAGAATCAAATGGTGTTTGTCTGAACTCGATCAACAATGTGATGGAGTAATTTAGACCCCGTTTAATAACCATTTCGTTTTTTGTTTTCTGTTTATATTTTTAAATTTTTAAAAATAGAGTTGTTCGATAACCAATTTTGATTTTTGTTTTTTAAATTAAAAAAAAAATATTAAAGAGATTATAAAAACTAAAAAATGTGCTTTTTGAAACTAAGTTTTTGTTTTTGTTTTTAAAAAAGTATGGAAAAATAAAAAATAAAGAGTAAAAAACTAAAAAAATCTAAACAAAAGATGAAATTTAAAAACAAAAAACAGTTATTAAACATGTTTTTTAATTTTTAATTTTTATAAACATAAAACTGAAATCAATTATCAAACATATACTGTATTTATTTTTTGCCTCACAAAGGAACTAATGGTGAACGATGGAGGTTTAGTTTAGGCATTTAGGCATTTATTGAGGCGTTCAAGATTTGATAACAAACAGCCACATCGGAAGTTGACCTAAGCAGCTAGGCCAGAGTTTTAGCAAAGACATATTCATATCATCTGACTAAATCAAAGTCACGCAAAGTCAACGTAGTTGTAACAAACATATAATACATTGTCTTTGCTTACAACTCTGATAAACAAAAATTAGTTTGGTATTTTCTCAAAAAAAAAAAAAAAAAAATAGTTTGGTCTAAAATTATGGTGATAAACTAATTGAGTATAGCCTAGGGATACATAAATTCAAAGGGAATGTTGGGTGAAGGTGAATGAGAATGGTTATAGGAAGGATAATCATGTAACACATATTCTCTCAGGAATCTTATTCTCCTCATCTCAAACCCCTCCAAAGATAAAGTTGGTGTATTATAACTATTAAAGTCATCTTTTAGTCCTATGGAGAAGATTTTCATAATAAAAATAGTGAATCTGTAATCAAATCAGAAAGTCGGCTCGCCCTCTTCTAAAGTCCATCATTTAGAGAAGAATTTGAGTGCATCCTGAGATCACCCCACACTGATGTCACTCATGTGGAACCACACTTTTTTTTTCTTTTAATTTTTTTTTATAATAAATATAAAGTAAAAAAAAAAAAAAAGATGAGATGTGCGGCACATTAACATCATAGTGGGAGTGCATCCCGAGATGCACCCAATTTCTTCCCTGTCAATTATGTCAAAACGAGGTTTTAACTTTAACCTATTCACTCCTTTCAACGCAAAAAGAAAAATGACCTAATCACTTTCCATTAAAAAATTAAATAAAATAAAAAATTACCAAATCACGTCCCATAAAAATGAAGTTACCTAATCACGTACTATGTCGTGGGGTGTATAACCTGAATTTTCCTATTCTGTTCTTCTCCATTTTTTACGAATTTTCATTTTTGCAATTTCTTCCTCACATTTATTGTTTTTGCAAAAGACCATATCTCAAGCTTTAACTTTTAAAACTCTAATCAGCATAAATATGATTACTTTTTTTTAGTTCTTTTGGGAATCAACAGTAAATCATCCAGCAGTAAGCAGAAAAATGGAAACTTTTTCTGCATCATCTACACTCTCTAAGCCTAACTAGTCTCTTGTTCCCATAAATCAATACAAAAAGATGCATGGTGAAAAGTGTACCTGAGACTGTTTAGGGTGTCATAAAGTTACTAAGTCGTCGTTAACAACCACAATGTACTTTCCACTTTCCAGTCTATTTATCGAACCAAAGTTCAAACACTATTCTATTTCAGGCAATATTACGATTCTAGTGATATTTTTCTATTATCGTGTTTCACTGCTTTAAAATCTCTAAGCACATAGAGAAAGCAATAAACCAAACCTGACTAAGTTGGCTATTACATGTGTTATGAAACGGAAATCAACAACCAATAACGAAGATAAAGAAATCGTAAAAGAGGAAGAAAAACAAAAATTACACACAAGGATTTACATGGTTCACCAACGTTGTGTTGGCTAGTCCAAGGGCAGAGAGGGAGAACGAGTTTTATTCAGAGAGACAAACTACAGAGATAAATGTCATAAGAACGACTAGGGTTTTAATTCGAGCTTATATATGCACTCTAATTAAACCCTAATTACATAATGCTAATTTACATTTTCGCCTCCACTCGCTGACCGGGCAACGAGACCCCCAACTACTAATCGTAGGGCATTAGTGTGTTCAAGGCATAATGCAACAACATGCCTTTGTCTGAGCCCCAGCTTTGCTATCACAGCCACCCAATTGTATGCCTTTGATAGGGTAAATGTTGGATGCAATAGCTTCCATGACATGAAAAGGGCAACTTGCAGGTTCCCAGACTGACGTCTGATCTCCATTTGAATTGTTGTCATCGTTGCCCGTGTTTGAACCTGTTAACTTGTTCTTATTCAGAAAAGATTAGTGCATATAAATAAAGAAGACTGGTTGAAGTTAAATGACCCTTAATTATCCAGGAGAAGAGTGCTCGCTCAGCCGGGGACTCTGCATCTGAATGAAAAGTTGAAGTTATAGCAGTCGAGTAGAATGGATTTGATACGGGGCTGGAAAGGAAGCGGAATTACGGATACAAACGACTTTAGAAGATGAAAATAAATTTGAACACTATAATACAAAGAATTTTTTTTTAAAAGAACTGCAATGGTTAAGGAAGCAGAATGTTTATCCTATTAACAAAAATGACCATTTTACATATACATTTCTCTGATTGCACTTCCCCTGCCGCTTCACATTTACTCTCACAGTACAATTTTCCAATTCCCACTAAATTGCACATTATGTAAACCAAAAATCGTTTCGAACGAGAAGCATCAAGTGATAGATGCCACAGTTTAAACTGCCACAAAAATTACATCCCATGATCCTATTCTGTCATTGTGCAACAACCACTATAGTAATTTGTAACAAAAGAATCCTAAACTATCTCCATTCTCTTTTCCAAAGAGCTCAAATGTCCTGGACGTCGTTTTGATTGGAAGGTTCATCGATAGGATCATGCGTCCCAGTATGACTTTGTCCTTCACTATGCTCCTGTTTGCTTTCCCATATCTTTCCCGACTTCCCTATTGCTAGAATCAAATTAAGTTGCTTTTGTAGGTTGGCCTGCAAACCCCACTCAAACAAAAATTCCAAATCAGATTAGATGTTGAGCACTCCTATTTGACGAATAGAAATAGATCTGGTAGAATGTGCAAAATTCAGGCCATAGCAATGTAGTAATTGATTGACATTACTTTATCTTGCATTCTGTTGTATTATTTCGAGTTTCTTTTTAATCAGAATTATAACTTCTTAAACACCAGCACATTATGCTTTATCTGTAATCACTTAATTCTCTACTCGAAAAACTTAAGACCGTTGAATTTACTTTTGATGGAATATTTAATTCACCTGCATAGCTAGTAAGATATTATGCATTGTCGCGAGCTCCTTCTGCAAAATATCTCCCCGAACTGTCAATGCTCGAGTGGCCTCAGAAGTTTTTTGAGCTAATGCTGCCGTCTTCAGAAATTTATCAATAGTTAGAAATAAGAAAATGGCATCCAATCTTAGCAAAATGCGAGCAATAAAGTTATCAAGCGTGGTTATAAAGGTTAAAAGTAACTTTTCTCAAAATGTTATTTTATTTCACATTGTAACTGAACCGCTGCAACGCATACATTTTCTTCACTACCATCTCACTTGGAGACTCAACTCACGTGTTGTGTAAAATGTGTTAGCTAAAGTATGAAAACACGACATATACGTATATTTCAGGATTCGATTTATTCTTAAAAATAACATTTCTCCTTGGATTTTGTTGGAGATCATTGTCAAGAACAAAAAATCAGTACTAGGTTCTCTCCTTTTTTTTCAATATTTAGATCATTCAGTTTTCAAAGGCTGTCCAAATTCCCAATAAATTTGAATCAGCAATAACCATAACCGGACTTACAATTCATCTTTCTTATGTTATCTAACCTATTTACAGAAATAGATTCATCTTTTTTTCTCTTTTACAAAATTGCAGTAATCATTCATGTTAAGGAATTCCATATATATATAATCTTGAAATTTGGAAATAAAGAAACAGCCCCAAATTTCTGAGAATTAGAATTACCTCCTCTATGGGTTTCTTGAGAGCCTTATGAGTAGCTCTAAACCTAACCCCTAGCTTCTTATGCTGCCTCGACAAGAGAAGCGTTAGCGTTGCCAAGTTCCCCCAATCCCCCTCAAGCTTGTCAGCCCTTTCCATTAAACTCGCCACTACTACACCCTTCGCCGTCTCTCGATTAATCCGAATCCACTGCCGCTTACGAATCCAAGCTCCAATACCAACCCCAGCCACCAGCATCAAAATCGCGCCAACGAAAACCCTATCGCCGAACACACTCTTGGAACTGGCTCTCACACAATTCAGAGCGAAACCAACCGAGGCCAGCGACGACGAAACGAGGCAGACCAACTCCGCAGCGGAAAGTAAAGAATCGACATCGATATCTCTCCGGCCAACTCCTCCAGATGTAGAAACTCGAGGTATGAAGCGACGGGCATCAATGGAAGCCAAATTGAGAGATGGGCTTCGAATCTTGTGGTCAAGAGTTTGAAAATGCAGGGCGTTGGGGAAGCGAAAAGGGGCGAATCGAAGAGACAAGCATGGATTCCTTTGGAGTGTAGAACTCAGTGAAAGGTATTGGAAAGAAACCGCCATTGCTTTGCAGTGTAGAGCTTCAAGAATCTAGGGCTTTCTCAGAATTGGAAGGGAAGACAGATTTGACTTCGAGGGAAAAGGGGAAAAAACCGCGATTAATTCAGTGGTTTACGCGCGAGTTTTTTCCGATCTTTTAGTTTATAACTGTCACCGTTAAACTTGATGGCCAACCGTGTCCAAGTATAGGGCCTTCTAATTGCTGCTATTTTGGGCCTGGGCCTTTTTTATTGGGTATGGGCCTGTGCTTTTTTTACCTGTTTGAACACTATAGAAGTTTTTTTTTTTCGTCAAGTTTCAATTTTATCCATTGTTTTAAAATTGAACACTTTATTTTTGTTATTTTAGTAATCTAGTGAGTATGATAGAATTATTAATAAGGTAATATTAACTACAATTATTATTAGATTAATTTTAAATTTAAATATATTGGTGAAATAATTATTTTAGTTTTTATGTGAAGTTAATTTTTTTTTTAAATTAATATAAAAGTAAATTAAAAAATACTACATAATTAACGATGAGTATTATTGAAATGATCGGTCTAAAAATTTTCAATTTTGAAATTTATTGATCAAATTAAACCTACATATCAAATCTAAAGATTAAAATTGTTTTTTTTTTTAAAAAAATAATAAATTACGAGATTTTTTATTATTATTATTCAAGATTGAGATGGTGAATTTAAATTCGAAATATCTTAATTACTGGATTATAAATAATAGTTAGTAATTACAAAATTAGTTAATATAAAAGTTAACTATTGGGAGTGATGCATTCTTTAAAATAGCAATATTTTGAACTGGGAAAAAAATGTAGATATTTTATAAAGAACCATCCATTTGAATATAAACACATATGTCAAAGGTGTAATACTAAAGAAACAAATCATCAATATTTCAAATATACATACATATAGATATCTTCCAAAAGACCAACCACGACCAATCCTTTGGGTGATAATTTTTAGTTTTAATTAAAAGATTTGTATCCAATCTCTATTTTATATAGGTGTAATATTTGAATTTTGTATCTGAAGTATTGCTTGTACTCTAAAAAATCAGCCATCGTATGGATTAGTTATACTTAAATTTGTGTAATATTTGAAATTTTTTAAAATTAATGAGGTTCAAGATGTTTTTGCTTTACCTTTTACTCAAATTTTGTTTAAATTTAAGAACATATTCAACCGTGAAGTAAAAATGGTAATTCAAGTTTATGTTTAGGATTTGTTTTTCTCCATTTTTAATACATTTATCTCATGATCAACTAACTATAAGTTTTTTTTTTGAGACAATAATTAACTATATGTTAAAACCACATGCTTAAAAAAATACATGCTTGTTTTTTTTTAGACAAAAAAAAAACATGCTTTAATTATATATATGGGAATTTTGCATGTATAAAAAATATGACAAAATATTTCCATCTATAGCATAAAATCAAAACTAATTCATTTGTAATATAAAATTCAAATTGATTTTCTATTCCCCCACATAATTCAATAATGATTGAATTATATCATTGGTTGAGTTCAATCACACTCATTTCATCACTAGTTGAGTTCTATCTGTTATAAAAAAATAATGTGTTATAGATGAATTATTTTAGAAATTGTGTTGCAAATATAATACAAGAGGTGAAATGTACTGGTAAATTCTATATATATGTTATTGATTAGATTACAAGGTTTAGTTTCCACTTTCATTCTATTTTTTACAAGGTTCAAGCTCGTAAGTTGCGACCGGGCCATAAAAAAGAGGGGCGAAACTACTAATTCCTTTAAGGGATCAACGTTTGATCGGTAAAGATTCGAACAATGTCGTCAATCTCTTTACAAGGGGTCGGGTGTTGAGATGTCTATTTTCTCCGTGGGCTCGGGACCGCGCGGGGACCTGCCTTGAATGGTGTGGTGAATGGGAGAGTGAACGGGAATGAAAAAATCTCTGCAACCTAAACGGGGACGAGGAATGTATTCTCCATCTCTTTTCCCCGATTCCCGCCCCGTTTACTTTTTTTATATATATATTTTCTCTCACTTTTTACTAATTTAATTTTTAGTTATAGTATTTTGTTTGTAGAAATATTTATTCAAATGCATATTTTTTTATAATAATTAATCTTTAGTTATAGTATTTTGTTTGTAGAAATATTTATTCAAATGCATATTTTTTATAATAATTAGTTATCTTGTTGAAATTAATGTATATTTTTCATGAAAAATTTACTATTTGAAAATATTATTAAAAAATACTAATAAAATTAAAATTAGAAATAGAGAAAAAAGATAAATAAAACGGTGAATTTTTCATCATGGGGAACCCGATCCCCGTCAATTTCTCGCGGTGAATCCATGTCCCCATTCCCGCGAAAAAAATAGTGAATTTCACGGGAACGAAGAATGATTTTGGTGCCGAGGATGGGGACGGAGAGGGCATTCCCTAGCCCTGCCCCGCTTCGGGACATCTCTAATCGGGTGGGTCTTAAACTAGCGCCTGCGGCCTATCTTTCCTATATCTCCCAAAAATTATATTCAATGCTATGAAATTTAATAAGAATAGAAATGTATAGGAAATCGCTATGTCAAGTAAGGGGAAAATTATCGAATGGGTCGGTGGTGCGATTGGTTATCTGATTTGGTGTTAATCCATTTTCACTTCACGAAAAGTAAGGGGAAAGTTCTAACTCAAATATAATTTATCACTAAAAAAATATATAAGGATAACATTAATGAGATTGTAAAAAAAAAAAAAAAAGAGGAACATAAATTCATCACAATCATTACGTTTTATTTATAAAGAATTATATATACTTTTTTTTTTTTGAAAAGATAATACATCAGATATAACCAAGGAATGGTAAGCAAAATTTGATATTGAAACATTCCTTCTCATTTTTCACTCTACTCTACAAGGGCGTATTTGATGCAGAGATTACGATTAAGTTAGTCGGTATTAAATTAAACTGAGTATTAAATTAAACTGAGGATTAAGTTAATCTGTGTTTGGTAGACAGATTAAATTAAACTAGATTAAGTTAAGCTGAATGTTGTTTGGTGGAGGGATTAAGTTAAACTGAGTTTTTATTTAATATTTTTCATACATTTATTTTTATAATTTCTATTATTTAATTTTTTTCCCCTTAACAGTGGTTAAATAACAAAAAATATGTTTTATTAATATTTTAATTTTAATTTAATATCTATATTGAATTTAAAAATAATATAATAAATTTTATATGCATTCAAAAAATTTAAAAAGATATCAAAATTATATAAAAATAATTTTAACAAGATTTGTATAAATTTAAAATAAAATAAAAATAAAAATAAAAATCAATTTTTAATTCATTTAATACACCCTAATTTATAAAATAATCATTTAAAATTTTAAAAAATAATTTTAATTTATTTAGTACACCCTACTTTTTTTTTTCATGGCAATTAAGTTTGAAATTCAAATGTTCAATAGGGTTTTATCTTAATTAAACTAATAATGAAAGTATAAATCTAATTTTCATACATTTTAAATTATTCTACCTAATTTTCATGGTAATTATTCTTCCTAAATAATGAAATCAAAATAAGAAGATGGTGTAGATATATAACATGATTTGTTTTTTGAACAATATACAATATGATTTTATAATAAAAGACAAAAGAAAATAAATAAAAATGAAGGAAAACAAATGGAAAATTAATATCTAAAAAAAGGAGACAATTGGCGTCATAACTGGAGGCCACATACGAGGCATGAACTTGGCGTGGCAACGCACCAAAATATGAATGAAATTATTTCTATTTTCATTTCTTTTTTGTGGCTATTTTTATTACTTTTTATTCTTCTTCTTTCAATGTTTCTCATTTTTGTACTCTTTCCATTTTCATTTTTATTTTTAATTCTTCAAATTTTCTTGGAGCCGAAGCTCAGTTTTTCCCTAACAACCTTATTTGGAGAACGGATTTGAACTCATGATCTCCTATTCTAATACCATGTTGAATTATGTAAAACGACAAATCAATTTAAAAGTTTAAACCGATGAATTAGAGTAAATTTAATTATATCAACCAATATTTATTGAGATTTTCCTCCATTACTTGAGTTACAATTGTAGGAAGGAAAGTCTAAAAAAAAAGAAGTTTAGTCGAAAGGGGATTTTGATTATTAGCGTCTAAATCTCTCTTTTGCTTTCAATTAGTGAATTTTAGGTTGAATTCTAGAGGTTTTGGTTGTGATCGGGTCTTTTAATTCGAAGATCTACATTTTTCGGTGGTAATTGTGATTTGGTTAGTGCTTTATACAATAGTGGGTTTGGATTCCATCGACGAAGAAACAAAGTCATTTAACGGTGTTGTTTCAAAGCTTATTTTACAGGAAGCTGCCGATGGGTTGTCAGAACTGAACAACGCGCCTTATAATAGATGGTGATTCGAGGTGGCAGCCTTCTTCTCATTTTGCCTATTGTAGGAAGAAGATGAGAGATTTGAGGAAATTTATGAAAGGGGATGTAAAAAATAATGTAAAATTAAACGGTGAAAGATCATTTGAAAAAGAAATGACCATAAAAACCTCAAACTGAAGAACAATTGAAGGAAAAGCGAAGAAAATTAAAAATAAAAATAAAAAAAGAAGAAGAAGAAGAAGAAGAAAGAGATCGTTGGTGAACAAAAAGAGAGAGAAAGAGTAGTACAAAAAAAATCAGAAAAAAAACTAAAGAAAAAGGAAGAGAACGAAGGGACATTAACTGGGATTTGAGCAGTAATCACTGTTCAAATCCGAGTTGAGTATTAAATTAAGCCGGCTCAATAAAACTCTTCCACCAAATGAGTATTAAAGGGGATTAACTTAATCCGGATTAAGTTAATCCCCACCCCAAACACACCCTAAAGATCTAACTTAACATTGAAGTGCTCGTGTTTAGACATCATGCCCTCACTCCTCTTTTTGTTTGGTAGGTTGATCTAATTCCAAGTACAGCCAAAATTGGTATACATATATGATATATATAATATATATATACACATAAATATAATTTTGACAAATATGACAATCAAATACCCCCTAAGATCAATCGAATCTATGAAATTTAACTATAACAGAATATTATAACCATTTACAAAACCTAAACACTAGAATATATTTTAGAAAGTCCAAACTTGTACATATGAGTAGAGGAAAAAAAAGTGATGTGTCGGCAGAAATTGAACTATGGAGACTAGTGATAAGGGCCTATGGAGACTGAGTGCAACATAGAGCAAATTGTGTTCTAAAACCTGACACACTAAGTCAGTAAACACGAATTGGCGTGCCTACAATTTGAAGTTAAAGACGGAAAACACCTTCTAATGTGTTTGTCACAAATTGAGACTAACGAAAAATATGGATATCTCTATAAACTAGGATTGCATACAGAAATTATAAATACTTATATCTCAGGAGAAAAATATTAATCAATAAAATGCCCATTGAAAAAACCAATCTGCAAATATTGATTATGGCAAGGAAAAAGTACTCTTGAAAAAAAATAATAACCCCATGCAAGGAGAAAAAGTACTAATTGAATAATGCGTCAATTGAGAGGAGAGAAGAGGAGGAATTGTCAACCTCGTGTTTGTTTTTAGTACATCACAGCCTCTCTCAACTCCTTTCAATTCTTCCTCAACTCATTATCAAACATCTAATTTAATTATATCTAATTTTTAACTCTTTATTTTTATTTTTTCAATTCTAACATCACATCAAAATATATATATATATATATATATATATATATATATATATATATATATATATATATATATATATATAATAAACTTCAAATCACTCCATTTCCCTTCCTCTCCTCTCTTCTCTTCCCCCAAACTCTAAATTCCAATCACCCTGGAATATATTTGGATATATCTAACATACAAAATTAAGAAGAAAAAAAAATACGAATGAGACTATGGAAGCACAACCACTACAACAAATATGACTTTCTATGACAATTTCTTAAACACAAAAAAAACTAAAAATTAAAAAAACTGTCATAAAAACAAAAAACACGCGTTTTAGCCAAAAGATTGATAACTTTTAAGTCATAAGAAATTTATGACAATTATTAATTGTCATAGAAAATTCAATTTTTTTTTATATAATCTTACATTAAATTATGACAATTTTATAATTGTCATAAAAAAATATACTAAATATGTACCTTGTTAGAGAGTTACTATATTGGCTTTAGGTGTTTAATGAAGTTTTTCTTTAAAAGAAAAAAAGTTTTAAAAGAGAGAAATAAAGGAAATAAGCATTTTAAAACAAAATAAAAAAGGGGTCAAAAGAAAAGGTCAAAATCCCTAAACCTAAGTTTCTTCTTCATCATCTTCAACCTCCTTCAACCCCAATAGTCGTCGGCGCCCTTGTTCCTCGACGCCACCGTCTTTGAGTTCCGCCACCGCAGACCTCCTCGCCTCAGTCACAGGGTCGCGATTGTGCGCCTGTTTCCGTTGTAGCCTTATCCTGTCGTCCCGCACATTCCAACCTCGCGAGTGCAGACGTCGCAGACCAACGCCCAGTCCGCGCTGTCGACGTTTCGTTTAGCCCCGCCTCGGCGTCTCTTCTCAGTCGCGCACGCCAGCACTCGCGCAGCAGCCTAGCAATGGTGCCCCTACCGAGAAGCTCTTCCGCGCGTGTGGGTTGTTCTAGCTACATCAGTTCGTCGCGTCAGGTTCCAGCATCAACAGCCGAACAAACACGCGTGCCAACTACCGTGCCACCCGCTGCCGCCACAGAACTGCTAGAAACGCCGTCGTCCTGCCCATCCCCGCACTCGCCATGATGACCGATTGGAGTGAGTTTGGTCCATCATTCAGAACCTTAAAAGCTTAAATATCTTGCTCCTCTTCCTTTTCCCTAATTTATTTATTGAAATCTCTAGAGTGAAATTAATCTTAAGTTGTTTTAGTGTGCAGGTGGAGCGGACAAATGGATTTGGGCCAACACAGTGGTGAGTCTTCTCAAGAACAGGTGAGACATCCTAGAATGGAGATCTCTCATCTAAAATTAATGTAGGATCTTCATAAATGAATGGTTTTATGGGTAAAAGCTAAGTTGGAAAATGATGGTATGTGCGTAAAAGCTAAGGCTAAGTTGAATTATGGAT
This sequence comes from Sicyos edulis, assembly GCA_036507275.1. Lineage (NCBI taxonomy): Eukaryota > Viridiplantae > Streptophyta > Magnoliopsida > Cucurbitales > Cucurbitaceae > Sicyos > Sicyos edulis. The sequence continues at coordinate 6,327,541 of CM071855.1, read as the reverse complement.
TATGTGCAGGGTAGAAATTAGAAGTTGGATTATCATATGTAGATTGTTGTAAGGATTGGTTGGATATCTTTGTAAGCTTTTAACTTTGATATTAAGTGTGAGATGTATATTGAGTGGGTGAATTTAGAACATCTAACAAATTGGGTGCTTTTGAAGTGTTGTCTAAATGGGTAAAGTTTTTACTGTAACATAATATATATAATGGTGAATTATTGTGAATATCAAGTTGTAAAGCTATTAGTCTAGGTGGGTTGTGTGATGTGTAATATACATGTATGTTATTAATTTGAAAGATTAGGTTTGATCATTTTTCTTATAAAAGAGGGAGGAAAGAAGTGAATAATAAGTTCTAATGGAAGGGTGTGGCTTATTGTACAGGTGGGAGTAGTTTGGGTTATAACTAAAATAAAACACTAATATTTGCTTTGAAATTTGTTTGGTGTAATTTTACTTTTGTGGATTGATACAGCAGGGTTTTTGATTAATTGAAAGTGAATTTTAGGGGCAGGGTGTTTCAAAAATAGAAATTGTATATTTGCCTCACCTATGCACTTTTACCTCCAACACCCATTACACAATGAGTCCAATCTAATATTTAGCCTTTTGATTTTGTTAGTGTAAAAGACAATTAAAGAATTAAACTCATCATCACTATAATAGGCTATCACATTGCCAATAAATTTACTCAGTCAAATTCTTTTAGTTTTTAATTGACTATACTTTCTCAATATTTATGTCTTAAAAAATAGAAATATTGTTCTCTTAATGTTTTGTAACTCTTTCAATTTTTTGACATCTTTTATTGAATCTGGTTACTTTGCTTCAATCTTGTTGGAAACATTCTTCTTCTTGCTCATAGTGTTGTAATGAGATTAGATTCTAATTTTTTATATCTAAAATAAATTATTAGTTATTTTGTTGGGTTTTCTAATGGAGTTCTAATAGGTTGGTTCAATCCAAAGAATGAGATTTAATACCGTTTGCTAGTTGGGATGCTTGCAAAATCTCATCCTTAAACCTTGGCCTCTGATTTGAAGAAGGTTATGTTTTTTTTAAGGTTTCATTTAACCTTATATTTTAATATTGTTATCATATGTTATAATTAATCCTTATTCTCTAACGGCCTTGACTAGATCTCAATTTTTTTGTTTCCTTTTTCACTTTTGTTTCGTCTATTTCCGACATTGGTAACTTTTCTCAACCATTCTCATTTTTTTAGAAAAATTACTATTGAAATCAATTTCGTTCATTTACTTTCTTAATTTAAAGTTTCTCCTTCTTTTGATATAGCTCACTGGAAAATCTTCTATTTTCTCTTTGTTTTTGTATGATTCATTATCGCGTAGATATTGGTGTTCTGACTAAAGATTGCATCAAAATCTATCTAGGTATTACTATTACACTTATCTATGCACTTGTATTTGAAATTAATTTTGTAGTTTATTTGACGTTTCGAAAAAACTGTTGACATTCACAAAACATCAACAAAAAACTTCATTGACGCTTATACATCGTCAACCAAACCATCACATGACGCTTATTGTGTGTCAATCACTTATGGTTTTGACATTTTGAACATATCAATTATAATATTAAATGACGCTTTAGCAAGCGTCAACTATAGTGACTTTAGTTGACAGTCGATTCTTTGACGCTTTCAAAAGCGTCAACTAGACTATATATATAGTTGACGTTGATCTATGCGTGTTAACTATCTTATTTTTTGTAGTAGTGTAAGTGTGCACTTGATGGGTGATTTACCATAAAGCTGGTCATGTACAAATGCTTAGAGGGTTTAGTAGATTGTGGAGTTGAGTCTACAAGTTAAATTTTAGTTGATTATCGATGGTTGTTCTTGTTCTTTTTTTAGTATACATAAAGAAATTTGAAAATGTGTTGTATGACTACTTTTCTTTTGGAATTAAATGTGCAGGTTTGTGAAAAAATAAGAGAGCATAAGGGAATAAGTAAGAATTGTGGTGTTGAATGTGTTTGAAACTAGGGTGATGTGAAGAACTATTATTTGGTTGGATTTGTAGGGAAATTTTGTTGGTTGTTGTAAGGGACCGACCCGAATGGGGCACTAAATGGGCCATTATCCCAATGCATGCATTCAAAGTAAAGGACATTTAAACAGACATGATTTCAGATTCCAATTAAAACAAAAACATTCAAAATAACCCCTTTAAAAACTAGACAATTTCCCTGGAACCTGTCCCTGTTTCCAAGCACCTGTTCCAAGATAAATACATTTCCAAATTTTACTCTGATCAGAGATTTACTAAAAGTCATTGAGTAACACATTCGGATACAAAGTCTTTGGAATCCACAAATATTTACAAAACATCCTAGGGCTCGTGCGCGCTACATGCATTCGGGTGTGGAAAACAAAACACACGAGAGTCATAATACAAAAATCGAGTTGGAAGACGGGCCCCATGATCACGGCTCCTCCTTTGGGCATCCTGTCACGCGCACCACGATTACGTGGAAAACCACACGAATAAGGGTGAGTAACGAATTACTCAGTAGAAGAATCCCCAACCAGGGGTACAATACGATATACATGGTCATCTCGATGAGCGTATGCAAGCTATGAATATAAACACACAGAATAGAGCACATAGCTTAGCCCATACTTGGGCCTCGGATGCCAACTAGGGTCTTAGTCAGGAAATAATATCACACTGATCGCTCTATACGAGAAACAAGTCCCGGCCTCGGCACATCTCTCGTCGACGAAAGGTACACCGGCTCACAATCCCGAGGAGCTCCGGTCGTGGTTGTAATGAGCGTAAGCATGCACCGCGTGCTCTGCAGAACTATGGAGGGGTGCGGGTCCAGAGGCAAGCGCCCATGTCCATCACCACGCTTAACTAAATCTTTAGATCGGTGTCAGCGACATAGGGGTGTGAGACTGGACACGTAAACTATGTCGGCTGAACCACCGCACCTAGGCCAAGGAGGCGGTCGTGGTAGGCTTACACCAGAAGTCGCCGCCCCGCCTTAACAGTGGCAATCAGGGGCTACGGCCAAACACGCTGAGGACTTGCCGACTGCCGGGGACGAGGCAATGCCAAGTCATCATCCCGACCGTTGGGGCATTAACAACTGCCACCCTCACCCAAGATTGCGGGGCCTACCGCTTGGGTTAGCTAATCCTCCTCACGGGGTCGGGGACGGAATGACTTGCTCGGACGTCCCCGCCATGGATGCAAGGTACTTTATGCATCAAGCCGGATGATGCTATCTACCGCAATTCTAACTCGCCTCTAGCAAACAAACAAACAATTCCATAAAATCCAATACGTGCTCAATAAGAATACAACGAGCCTAGCATGATACTACGAAGCAAGGAACAGATACGAGCATGCTAGAAGAGAACAACCTAGCATGGATTAACATGAGAATTAATAAGGAACAACATGCTAATCGGGAATTCAGAATTGAGTACCTAGCTATACATGTCAATAAACACAAACAAGCAATCAATCAGCAATCACATATAATATCGTAGGGTCCACACAACTCCGGTAAGAAATCCTTACTTGGCCGGGGACAATTTGACACGAAATCCTAAGCGGCGAACGAACCCGAACTAGCTACCGAGAACCTATCAATCACAACAAAAATCACACAATAGGCCTAATATAATAAAATAAACGAGGCTCAGCTCGGGAGCAACTCACGAGGCACGACGAACACACGAAGCGGGCGATTACGAACGGGCAAAGAATCTGGTGGTTGGCGCTACTGGGCGCAGGAGTGGGCGCGTGGGTGCAAAATGGGCGCGGTTTTGGGCGCGCGCGCGAGGCGCGGATGAAGGCAGGCGACGAGCGCGCTGCTGCGCGCGACGAACAGGCGCGCGGCGCAGCGTTAAGCGCTTGCGAGCGGCGCAGAGGCGCGAGGGCGCGCGCGCGAGCAGCGGCGGCGCGACACGGAGGCTGAGGCGTGCGTGCGCGCGCAAGCGCGGCGTCTTGCGGCGAGGCTCGTGGCGAGCTCTGTTTCTGCGCGAAACGATGGCGAGGAGAAAAACGCAGTCGAGCGATCCACGGGGATTCGACGAGCGATTCTTTGATGGCGAACTCCCCTACACTAGCTGCACAAAACCCATACTTCAAATTACCTCAACTCGGCCGGAAATGGCGAAGCCCGAAACAGGGGTGAAGAACTCGAATTTTGAAGGAGAAGAAGAAGAAGAAGAAGTACCTGCTGCTCGGGGGAAAGAATGGACTTCGAACTGGAGAAGAAGAGCTCGGAAATGACCGGTCGACGAGGGAGAGGTCGTTGGTCGGTCGGAGAAGAGTCGCGAAGAAGAAGAAGAGAAATGGGGAAACAATCGGGCGAAATTCTGCTTTTATATAAAAATCCCACTGCGCACGGCATATATACCAGATCGCGCGCATAGTTAACAAACACGCCCAGTGGCTCGGCTGGCAGCGCTCCCTGCCTAGCACTCAACACGTCCCTGGCTCGAATCTCACTCGACGCGCTATTTAATTCCCTATTTATTTTAACCTTTCACCAAAATGCCCCTGGGCCTCCCGGGAAGACTGGGATGAAATCTCCGGGCCGTTACAGTTGTTAATTTTGTCTTCTTACTTCCCCTTATTGAGTTTTTTTCCTACTTCCCCTTATTGAGTTTTTTTCCTACTCCCCCTTATTGAGTTTTTTTCCTACTTCCCCTTATTGAGTTTTGGATAATTTTGGAGAAAGTTTTTAGTCTTGGATCAAATAGTACAATTATGATCTAGGACGTCAGGAAGAGTAGTAGACTGAATCGAACTAATTATAGCCGCCATGAATGGCTCAGAACTTTTTCAGTTATTTTTAGATTTACCTTAATGTTTAGGAAATTTGTTATTGTTTTATATCGACTACCTTTATTTGAACTTCTTGTTCTGAACTGAGGTCTGAAGCTATAATATAAGTGTGCTTATTGACCTTATTAATTTGTTGCTTGGCTGAAAAATGCTAGCAATGAGTATCCCTAATTCACCATTGTTTCTATTGTATTGATTATCAAAACTTAATGACATCCAAGTGAGACTTTCAAGTAAGTTCCGTTACCACATTCTTAAGCCAAAACATGTTCTTGTGTAGTCACATTGGTTGCTCTATATAAAGTTTAATGATTTGAAAGAACTATAGTAACTTTCTTCTTATTGCACAATGTGATTTTTTCTAGACTATTTAGTAATTTTGATTTGTGACTGGATATGTGTGACTACTAACTTTCACCTTCTCATTTCCTCAATATTATATCTTTGTTTTTGAAGACGCATTACATGTGTGACTATTAACTTTGATCTGCCTAAGTGGTCTTATAATGAGTTGGACATCGGTATATTGAGGTATACTTTTATCTTGTTTGTAACTTGAAAGTGGTTTCTTTTATGCAGGTGTTCGAGTAATGCCTTACGAATTTGGGGATGATGGGGTAATTTAGCATGACTTGAGATTTAAACAACATGGCTTGAGATTTTGATAGGTATAATATGGTTGTAAGTAGGTATTGATTTCAAAGTTAGCAAGGTTGAGAAATTTATAATTTTATTTGCATTTTATTGTTTATAGATTGATAAAATGAACTCATATACCTAAATTGAATTGTTGTTTGTGTCCCTTTTGAACACAATTTTTATTTTGAGATGGAAAGTTGGAAGCATGAGGTCGCTTTTTTGTTTCAACCTTTGAATTTTTTTTGTCCTATTTTGTTGGTGTTATGGTAAAAGATTGCATCAATGGAGTTTGGTCATAGATCGGAAGTACAATGGAGTTTTTTTTGTGAAAGTCTCTTGTTGGCCCTAAGAGAATGATGTTCAATGAAGTATTGAGTTTTTTTGGAACAATTAACACCTGCAACATTGTATCAAGTAAGTCTAATTTCTTCTAAAATAATTTACTACTCATATTTTTTATGCATTTTGAATAGTGTTTATGCGGCTAATCTACAATTATGGTAGCCTAGAATGAAAAATTGAGGTAATCCTTAGAAGTTTGTAATTTTTATCTTGTGTAGGTACTTTTTTCAAGGGAAGAACGTTTGCATGGACAATTATCGTCCAAGTTGTGGGTTTTCGTCCAAGTTGTTAGTTATCATACGAGTTGCAAAAGTGTTCGATTTTCATTCTAGGCTCCGTGAAACGTATAGTGTAATTTCATTTACAACTTTTATATATAAACTACTTTGTATAGAACATATTAAGATCTTATTTGAATTGTGATCAATGAAATCTATTTAACTTTTATGTGGATTGTAACACTATTTTTGAAATGCTTAGTTATTATTGACAAGTTTAAATGTTCTTATTTTTGAATTGTCAATATTGTAATTAACATGAATCAAATGAATAAATTAATGATATATATCAAAAATTAAGATTTAAAAACTATCATGATATGTCTTTTATGACAACATTTAACTATCATGAAATAGAAATCATGACTATTAAAATTGTCATGAAATCTAATTTATGACAATTTTAAACTATCAACAAGACTATCACAATAGTCATGTTATCCCTTTTATGACAATTTTAAACTATCATAAAATATAAATCATGATTATTATAACTGTCATGAAATGTGAATTCATGACAGTTTATAGTTGAATTTAATTTGGAAAAATAACTATGTTTTATGACATTCTAAAACTGTCATGGTAACCAAAGTTAAAATTGCAAAAATAGCATAATTTATGACAATTATAAAATGTCATAAATAGATATGATAAATCATATTTTCATTTATTTATGACAATTTTTAATTGTCATGAAAAAACATTTATGACAATTTTATAATTGTCATAAATTATATTTTATGACATTATTATTACATGTCATTAAAAACTTACCATGACATGGGATACCATGACAAGGAGATTTTTTGTCATAATTGTCATAATAAGTTAATTATGACAATTAAAAATTGTCATAAAAAGCTAAAATTGTAGTAGTGAACATATACGTAGATTAAAAAGTCATTTGTCTGACAAAATAACCTTAAATCAACATGAATTAACTTGAATTCTTGATCAATAGATGACATATTCTAATTTTCAATATTCAAATATATAGCTAACTAAACTAGAAAGCATCATTCTTTCCGATCTTTCCCTCTAATTCTGGCCAAACTAAACAAAATTATTGGAGTTTCTCAAAAAAAAAAAAAAATATTTGAGCACACAAATCAATCCTTTTAAAAAGTATTTCTTAAAGTTCTCTTTTCGTCAAAAATATTTTTATTCTTTCCGAACTGCAACACTTCATTAATTGGCTTCTCATAAACATTTTTTCCACTCCAACGAACACTTTAATTATTGTCATGGGATAATATTTGAATAACAAAAAATTTATAATAAATTTATTATTTAATGCTATTATAAGATTGAATTTATCAACTTTTAATTTTTATAGACCAATCTTGACTATTAAATCACTCCATTAATTATGATAATTTTTTTAATACATTAATTATGACAACTAAACCTTGAAGAACAACTATATATATTTTTGAAGAACAACTGAACCATTATGGAGTGGCTCAATTGGTAAAAAAAAACTTAAAGGTGATGGGCAAAAGCTGGCTCATACAGTCACGCATATAAAAAATACAATTGTATAAATAATTTTGAATGTTGTTCCAATCAAACCCTACAATTATTATTTTTACAACTAAACCTAAAATACAAGTTAAAAAAAAAAAAAACAAATTTCTCAACCAAAAAAAAAAGAAAAGAAAAAACAAGCAAGAATCTTGTACAAATCGTATTTAGTACAACCATGAGAATGTAGATTTTTTTTTTTTTTTTTTTTTTTTTGAGAAAACCATGGGAATGTAGATTTAAACATAGAAATAAATAATTATCTAAATCACTGACCTATGTTGATGTTATAAAATTCACTATGAACAAATATTTAGAAAAAAATACATTTTTTTGTCTCTGGGGCTGTTTGTTTGACATATTTAGGTAGTTTTTTAGTTAAGGAGTTATATTGAGAAGCTATGTTGAGAAGTTAAAAATTGGAAATTGTGTCAAAAACTCGTTTGGATGTAGTTTTTGTATAGAGAAGTTAGAACCAAAACCTTGTTTTGATGTAGATTTAAAAATGAGTAGTTATTTTTAGTAGTTAAAAAAGAAATGATTAAAAATGAATGGTTGAAAATGAGTTATTTTGATTGATTTGAAAGAAATGATTAAAAATAAGTGGTTAGAAATGATTGAGTAGTTATAAATGAATGATTAAAAATGAATGGTTAGAAATGAGAGTTATTTTTAAAAGTAAAAATGAGGAGGAATTAATAAAAACTTGTTTGAATGTAGTTTTTAAGGAGAAGTTAATAAATCCTAGAACTAACTCCTCCATAAATATGTCAAACAAACAACCCCTAGGTTTAAAATCTAATTTTTATAAGCTCTATATTTCAAAATTAAATACAATTTTATCGACATTTCAATACCCAATTTTGGTGTCTTAGGAATTTACTTTTAATGTTAGTTTTCATTTAAAAATTAAATTCACATCAATACTAAAATAACTATTTCGTCAAATGTATTAAAATTTAAAATTAATTTAATTATTATTTTAATTTGGTTAACGATTTTAAAATTGTGCATCACTCAAAATAATAAAAATAAAATTATTTGATTTTAAAAGAGAGGAATCAAAGTAGAAATAACCTACAAAACTTCAACTAAAAGTACTTTTTTCCAAAATATTTTTGGAAAAACTAAACAAAACAAAACAAAAAACTGCTACCAAAAAGCATGATCACATATTGTTCAAATTTCATAATATAAGTATTTAACTTGGTAGTTAGACTACTCGCTTATTAGTAGGGAGTGTACAACAAATCAACTACAAATCAGCTATATTTGAGATTTGAATTCATAATCAAATGATTATCATATTAAACATGATTTCACTAGAGTATTATTCTTTTTGGAAAAAAAAACTAACAAACTAAGCCCCGTTTCATAATCATTTTGTTTTTCGTTTTTTGTTTATGAAATTTAATCCTATTACAACTACTTTACTATACATTTTTCCTTATTGGGTATCTACATCTTACTTATATTTTAATAAACAAAACTAAAATTTGGAAACAAAAAAAAGTAGTTTCCAAAAGCTTGTTTTTGTTTTTGAAATTTGGTTAGTATTCATCTACTTTCAAAATATGAATACATTATAGGAAAGATGAAGCATATGATAAGAAATTTGAGTAAAAAGAAGTTTAAATTTCATAAATTAAAAACTAAAAACAAAATAGTCATCAAATGAGTCATAAATAACTTGGACTATCCAACGAAAATCGTAAATGTTGAATTAGATTATAATTTTATTTGAATTTGATTGAATTATGATATTATAATTTTCGTTGAGTTTGATTTTTTTAATTGACTAAAATTTGACTTATTCAATAAATCAATCAAAACTAAGAATAATATACGAGTTGAATTTGATTCATCTAATACATATCGTTGGACAAGCGGATCAACCAATACAAAAAGTTTTATCTTACTCTAAAAAATTCTTTTAACCCGAACTCTGACTGAGCACGTTCTTATGCTTAAAAGGGTCTAACCGTCAACTTATTTTGAGTTTTATTTTTTTTATAAAATAAGAGTTCTTTTGAGTTGAAATTTCCACATTACTCATCGAATTTCTATATAAAAGAAAAAGAAAAGGTTTGCAAAAAATAGAAGAAAAAAATAGTCGCCGTAGATAACCAATCATCAAGTGGACTAAACAAACAAACAAAAAAAAAACGAACGGTAGTGGAAGGAGACGATGCAGCAAGAGTAGGCCAGCCGCCATTTTTAGCATTACCTTTTTCTTTAGATATTTTTTGAATGCCTCACCAACCCCCCCAAGCATACTTTTCAAAGCAAAGTTTTTGTTGTAAATGGGTGAGAATTAGGGTTGTTGGATCGGAACCCTTTGCCAGTGGTCAAATCTGATGACCCTGTTTTTGTTTTCTTTGTCTTCTTTACGAATCGCAGTGCGTTTGGTGAATTTCTTTATTCATTAACGCAATGCCGCCTTTGAAAATCGCCTCTCATCTCTTCTTCCTCCTCTAATCCCACCTACCATTTCCCCCTCACCGAACCCCTTCCTCTTTATAAACCCCATTTTCTCTAATTGATTCCCATCTCTAAGTCTCCCAGCTTTTGGATCTCTCTAATTTCAGAACAGTTTTGAAAAACCCCATTTTCGAGCTCTTACAATGGCTCTTTCCAACGCCGCCGCTCTCTCTTCGTCTAAATTGATCTTCAATCCCCTTATTGAGGCGAAACCCCACCAACCCAGTTCGTGTTTTGCTCCATCTAACAAGACCCATTTGAGATTTCGACGAATCTCCGCCGTCCATGCTGCAGAGCCGGCGAATGACAAGGTTGTTGCTGAGAATCCCCGTAAGAAAGTGGCGGTTGCGGCGGCGCCGGTGAAGTGGAGTTTGGAGAGTTGGAAGACGAAGAAGGCTTTGCAGCTTCCGGAGTACCCGGATCAGGGCTCTCTTGAATCTGTTCTTAAAACCATTGAGTCGTTTCCTCCCATTGTGTTTGCTGGCGAGGCGAGGAGCTTGGAGGAGAGGCTGGCGGATGCTGCCATGGGGAATGCTTTCCTCTTGCAAGGTGGGGATTGTGCTGAGAGTTTCAAGGAGTTCAGTGCTAATAATATTAGGGATACTTTCAGGATTCTTCTTCAGATGGGTGTTGTTCTTATGTTTGGTGGGCAAGTGCCTGTCATTAAGGTATATACATCTTTGCTCTTTATGAATCTATGATTCTTTTTTTTTTTTTTCTGGTTTATTTTACATATGTGACTGTCCGGACAGTTTGGGTGCATCTCAACTAATGTCTAGGATATACCATCTGATTTTATAATATTTGGATGTCAAGTAAATTCATCACCATTACTAGACGGCGGTCGTGCAGCCACTTTCTTAGTATTTGTATAATCTTAGTGTTTCTTAGGGATTATTGGTTGTTGGTTATATAATCTTAGTGTTTGTTGTGCAACTTTATTATTGATTTAGGTGGGAAGAATGGCTGGTCAATTTGCAAAGCCTAGATCAGATCCTTGTGAGGTGAAAGATGGAGTCAGTCTTCCTAGCTACAAGGGGGACAACATCAATGGTGATGATTTTACTGAGAAGTCAAGAGTTCCCGATCCAGAGAGGATGATTAGAGCTTACACACAGTCTGCTGCAACTCTCAACCTTTTAAGATCCTTTGCCACTGGAGGATATGCTGCAATGCAAAGGGTCACTCAATGGAATCTTGATTTTGCTGAAAACAGTGAGCAGGGAGATAGGTAAGCAAAGTTCTTTAGCATTTAATTGCATCCTGAATTTAGAACAGTTAAGAGTATCTACATTGAAAAAGTAAAAGACCTCCTAGCATTTATAACATAGGTGAACTATTTTGCTCATTACCAATTGATTTTGAATTGGAACCACATACTATCTGATATTCTATCACATCCAATCAAGCCTAAATAAATATTCAATCCAATAAAAAAAAATGAAATTGAGATCCGACTCAGGGATTGGTGAACTTTAAGAGGCACTATCTTGAAAGGCATGTTGAGGATCTTACATCGGAAAAGTGAGAAGACCTCCTAGTATTTATAAGATCGATGAATTATTCTACTCATTCCCGATTTGTTTTGAGTTGGAACTCCATGCTATCTAATAAGAACCATCCTTGGAAGCATCATGAGTTGTGTTTAATTGAAATGAATTTAGTAGTTGTATTTATGCTTGCTCAAAGATCAGATTTAAATCAGTCAATTGTTGTAGCTCTAGATCTTGCAAGCTTAGATAAGTTTTAAGCTAAATAAACCGTGTTAGAGGTTTCTAGTCATCATAGAATTAATTGTATTTTTAATTGCTCAACAGGTATCACGAGCTTGCTCGTCGTGTCGATGAGACCCTTGGATTCATGGCTGCTGCTGGGCTTACCGTCGACCATCCTATCATGACAACAACTGAGTTCTGGACTTCTCACGAGTGTTTGCTCTTGCCTTATGAGCAATCACTTACCAGACTGGACTCAACATCTGGGCAGTACTATGACTGCTCAGCTCACATGCTTTGGGTTGGGGAACGTACCCGACAGCTCGATGGTGCCCACGTAGAGTTCCTTAGAGGGGTTGCTAACCCTCTTGGAATCAAGGTTAGCTTCTTTGAGCTTATTAGTTTGGCATGATGATCAAATGTATCTTGATAAATAAGATATCATGCATTACAAACAATGATTATTATGATTTTTGAAACGCAGGTGAGCAACAAAATGGATCCAGATGAGTTGGTTAAACTTATTGAAATCTTCAACCCTACTAACAAACCAGGAAGGATAACTATCATTGTTAGAATGGGTGCTGAGAACCAGAGAGTAAAGCTTCCCCATTTGATTAGAGCCGTACGAAGGGCAGGGAAAATTGTGACATGGGTCTGTGATCCAATGCATGGAAACACCATTAAGGCTCCCTGTGGCCTCAAGACACGTCCATTCGATGCTATTCTGGTAAATTTTTATCCTTTTTTTTCCTGATATCCATGAGGGTCCAGGTCACGCACACTTCAATTATTCTCATGGATAAACTATCGGTTCCTACAACTTTTGGATGTCAAGAAAATTCGTAGGAAATTAGTAACTAGGTAGGTGGTCATCATGATTAAACTCATAACCTTCTTAGATCTTCAATGCCATCTTTGACCATGAAGTCAGTACAGGATGACTAAACATCTATCTTATTTGATATCTTTGGCTCTTCATTTCTCGAAATTATCCTAATTACTAAAAGTAAGATGCCCATAAATCATTCAAACGAAGGGAAAAGTAGTGTTTTTTATGGGAAATCAGAGGATCAGAAGAGTGCAAATTGAAGTATTTATTTAAGTGTTAGATATAGATTGTTAAGCTATCATGTTTCAAATGCAGAGAGGCTAGTGAATAACAAAGTTGGTCATTTAATCTTTAAACTGATGATAGTTTCATATTCATTACAAGAAGGAAGAATCTTAATCTGTATACCCCTGTTGATAGCCTTAGTTTACTGCCCCATTATGATATGATCTGGATCTGTTTCTAAACCAAATGTCCAACTATTTTCCTTATAGGCTGAGGTCCGAGCTTTCTTTGATGTACACGAGCAAGAAGGGAGCCATGCTGGAGGAATTCATTTGGAAATGACTGGACAGAATGTGACAGAATGCATTGGAGGATCCCGAACTGTAACCTTCGATGACTTGTCATCAAGATACCACACACACTGCGACCCAAGGCTGAATGCTTCTCAGTCTCTTGAGCTTGCTTTCATCATCGCCGAGAGGCTCAGGAAGAAGAGGATTGGAAAGCAGAACCCTCTTTCCCCAGGCTCCTTTTGATGGAAGAAATTTCTCGGTACTAATCGCGTTCAACTGTGAATAAATCTGGAGTTGGAATTTGCCAGAAATTAGAATTCAGTAAACCTCATTCTATCAATATGTAAACGCTTGGAGGTAGATAATATTTGGATCATATTTAGTTTTGCTGTGGATAATAAGTGAACTCCAGCCAAGGAGCTGGAGGATCACAAGTTTTAGAATGTTTTTTTGACCAGTTTGTGATTTGAGTTTCATTCTTTTATGTTCTCTTGAAATTTAATTTCTCCAATTTGTTGGGTCGGATTTAGATTTTGAAGAGTTTCAATGTAGCATTACCGAATTAAGATTTAAACATTGAAATGAAACTTGAATATTTATTAATTACCTTATTGACTAAATGCTGTCAAAGTGCTGCGTGGGTATCTTGTCTTCATAGAGGAATTTAAATCTAATTAGCCACTAATATCAGTGTGTCCGAACCAAGTAGCTACGACGCATAACATTGATCAAAGATTTTGATTTTAACTCTGAAACTTGATTCATTTCACTGTATTGGAAAAGAAGCACAATAGTTGACAATAGTTGATGTTGAGGATTGCATGGCGAGGATACACCATCTTGCATGTGGAAAATTATAAAAAAAACTAAAATAATTATTCATCATTATTTCAAAAAAAAATTGAAAGAAACAAATTCAAAATCAACTTAACTTTTAGACATTTATACAAAAAGATATTACAACAATTGAGATTAGAGATTCAAACTTATGACCTCTTAATTATTAATGTATATTAATACCGCTAAACTACTATTTTAATGTAGTTGAAATACTACTTTTATTAGATGTACTTATTTTATTTTATAGTATATTATGTTTGAATTTAATATATTAATTCATACTTAACTTCAAGTTTTCCCGTGACACCATAGTAGAATTTCTTATTATAATAATTATTATTACTTTCTCTTTTTTTGTCAAATAATTATTATTACTTTCAAGCCTTTTCAATTCGTTAAAAAGCTGACGAAAAAAACTAAAGAATATGACAAATTAGACAAAAGTTATTACAGTTTCTTTTTCTCTTTTTTTTACCGAAAACAAAAACATAAAGAAGTTATTGAAAAGCACTGTTTTTTGTTCTTCAAAATTTGGCTTTCTTTCAAATTCAAACTTAAGCTTAATATTTTAAACATGGATAAAAAGTATAAAATAAAACTTGAAAACATTATGTTAATTTTCAAAAACAAAACAAAATTAAAAAAAACCTTAATCATGAGGGGTTCATGTCCCAATCTTTAAAAACTTGTATGGGTTTTAAAAAATAATTATCTTGAATTGTATGAAAGAAATATGGTAAATATGTGCCTTTTGAGCAATGGGACTAGTAAAATGAAATTTTTTGGTTGCTAGTATGCATGTTGTTAAAAACTAATTTCCAGTTCAATTGTTTTTATCTTGAAAAAAATCAAGTACAAATCTTAAAGACGGTGGGAGGTTCAAGTCTCGAATTTAATTTTTAAAAAAATTAAACTTTTGGAAAAAAAAAGTATGGTAGCATAACTCTTACAAAAAATATATATGTATAAAACCGTGAAAAATTTGAAAAAAAGATAACAGACACTTTAGATGACGGGCAACATTTGTTATTGAAAGACAATTTGTCATCTAACTGTCATTGAAGACGCATATCATCTTTACCCTTTGATGACGGGTTGTACCCGTTATCATTGGCCATCAATGATAGTTATTGTCCATCATCTCTAACCTTCGATTGCAGGCTTCGTACGTCATCTTCAGCTCTCGCAGGTATTTCTTGTCAACTTTTATATCCCGCCTAACAACTTTTATTTTCGATAACGACCATTCTTTTTCAACTTTAATGTCATTCATTAAGAATAGCTAGAAAAACATGATAGGTCAGACTCTGACATTATTAATTATTCGACATAAAAGTGCACATTATTGAAAAAATATATAAAGTTTTGGTTGCTAATATGCATGTTATCAAAAACTAATTTCTAAAAAAAAGTTATTAAAAATTAAAGGTGAGTTTAAATGTTTTTATCTTGAAAAAAATAAAGTACAAATCATATGAGGGGTAAGTCTCGAATTTAATTAAAAATTATATATAAATATTAACTTTTGGAAAAAAGTATGGTAGTATATATAACCCTTACAAAATATATATAAACTCTAATAAATTTGGAGAAAAGATAACAGACACTTCAGATGACGGATAACATTGGTCACTAAAAAATAGTTTGTTATCTTTGAATACAAGTATCCTTTTTACCCTTTGATGACAGGTCATGCCCGATATCAATGACCATGAATGATACTTATTGTTCATTATCTCTAATCTTCGATGGCGGGCTACGTTCGTCATCTTTAGATGTCAATGACGAGTATTTCTTGTTAACTTTTATATTCTCCCTAAAAAAAATTATTTTCAGTGATAGCTAAACCCCAACGTTTTTTTTTCTTCTCACCTATATTTTGTTACTACAACTCGTCGTCTCGGTTTCCTTGGTTTTGTAAACAATAGACCGCTGACCAAACTGAAAATTTCAGTTTTCATTAATTTTAAGTTGAGAAATTTAAAAAAAAATGGCAAACCTGAACCAAAAAACTTAAATTGGATCGGGTTGTCGATTTTGATAAACTTTTATATTGCAATAATTAAATTTTAAAATAATTTTTATCAAATGAATAACTCTTTTTAACTAACGCCAATAACTCTATCAGCATCTTCTACAACCTAGTAACCATGAAATTATAGGTTTGAATCTTCATTTCCCTCATATATTTATAAAAAAAAAAAAAAAAAACTCTTTTTAACTAACTTCTTTCTTCTTTATTTTATTTTATTGCGAATAAAATCACGAAATTAAATTTCAAATCAAAATATCTTTTCAAACTATTAAAATTTTAAATAAAAATATCTAACATTTTCTTATCATTTGATTTATCAAATAATTCCACTTAAATATCTAAAATCAAATTCTACCACTCACCATCATTCAACAACATTAACATTGTACATAGTCGTATGTATTCAAACACACATTTGATGAGCGGTACTTTACTGTTGCATATTCAATGCATTCAATTTGCATAAGGGTTTGGTACATCAAATGCATGCCGTACATCAAGTTTAAATGAAGTCAGATAGATACGAATACATAAGTCAATCTATTAACATCATACATATATACACATCCTGATATGCATTCAACCACCGACTTATTGTATTCACATGAAGGAGCAACAAGAAGCAAGAAAAGAAGATTTCAAGAGCCTTTTTAAAATTAGAATGCAGAAATTTAAATATTGGAATTTCCAGATTTTTATATTTTAGAACTTTTTGATTTCAATGCTTGTCAACCATGCTCTTAATTGTAAGGGACCTTCTAGAAGAGTTAGTTGGGTCTATTCAAAGCTTATCTAACCCTTTTGTCTAGCATTTAAGCCATGCAATTGAGTTTTGGTTTCCTAGGCCTTATTTTCTACAAAATGCATTTAGTAGCTTTTTGAGTCCTTTTGTATTTCAAGGCATGCACGAATTTTTGGCCTTTAAAATGGCTTGTAATTCATCATTTTGGAGAGATTTATGAATGAAAAACTTGTGTTTTCTTGAACCCCATTTGGTGTTTCATTTCTTTCAAATCTTGCTTTAGGTTTGAAGTAAAATCAATTCATTGGATTAGTCTTGATCAAGCTAATTCTGGAGTGAGTTGTCTTAGGATCTAAGAGTGACTATTTTAGATTTTAAGTGTGATCTAAGTTAGCCTTCATTGTGAGTTTTTGCAAGGATCCTAGAAGGACCTCTAGCTTTGTAAAATTCAAGCAACGATCGGCGCTTATCATTTGGTATCAGAGCATTTGGTCGACATTCTTTTGCTGACTCTAGACTTCGTTTCATCATGACACATAATGAAGAACAAACAACACACGCACCAGGTTTTAGTACCGTTCTTGAAGCTCTTAAAGATATGTTGGAAATGATGAGAGAAGATATGGAAGAAAGAAGAGCACATCGCAAAAGGATGTCTTCAAGGTACACTCATCCAAAACCAATTTCAAATATTCAATTTTCTATGAAAAATAATAGTTTATGGGATGAAATTCAGCCTATGGTTGTAGAAAGTTGTATCAATGAAAATGAAATGCTTAGTGGTTTAGTTTCAACAAATGCATGTGAGTTAAGCGAAAAATTAGATTGCATGGACTTGTTTGCTTGCAATCCCTCTACTATTGTAACACCTACTATTAATGATGTACATGTTGATGTGTGTGAGTTAGGGAAAAGGGCACAAAAGGCCAAAACAAAAGCATATGATTTTAGAGAAAAAGAATCTCGTGAGAAAATGAGTGTGAGAGATAAGCATGAGATTAGTTTATGGCCTATAGAGAAAAATGAGAGAAAAGCCAATGTTGTGAGCTTGTGTGAAAGAGCCAATGAGGTTAAATCTATTTTGTTTTCAAAGCAAAATATTTGTAGACTTTTATATAAAGGAACTTGCTGTCTAACGGGCGAGCTCAAACCATGTTTGTCTAGTGTTTCTTTTGAGTTCTTACAGGAAGCAAAAGATCTTATACAACATCTCGAAGCGAAGATTCCTTCTAAAGTAGAGCATGACCACAAACACAATGCCAACTTGTTTATTATGATGAAATACTCCAAATTTGCTTCTAAGTTCATCCATGGCAGCAAGCATAAAGTGTTCAAAAAAAGACATAAAGATTTTGATTTGAGGACATATCATTTTAAAGAAAGGGGGGATGATATGCATTCAACCACCGACTTATTGTATTCACATGAAGGAGCAACAAGAAGCAAGAAAAGAAGATTTCAAGAGCCTTTTTAAAATTAGAATGCAGAAATTTAAATAGTGGAATTTCCAGATTTTTATATTTTAGAACTTTTTGATTTCAATGCTTGTCAACCATGCTCTTAATTGTAAGGGACCTTCTAGAAGAGTTAGTTGGGCCTATTCAAAGCTTATCTAACCCTTTTGTCTAGCATTTAAGCCATGCAATTGAGTTTTGGTTTCCTAGCCTTATTTTCTACAAAATGCATTTAGTAGCTTTTTGAGTCCTTTTGTATTTCAAGGCATGCACGAATTTTTGGCCTTTAAAATGGCTTGTAATTCATCATTTTGGAGAGATTTATGAATGAAAAACTTGTGTTTTCTTGAACCCCATTTGGTGTTTCATTTCTTTCAAATCTTGCTTTAGGTTTGAAGTAAAATCAATTCATTGGATTAGTCTTGATCAAGCTAATTCTGGAGTGAGTTGTCTTAGGATCTAAGAGTGACTATTTTAGATTTTAAGTGTGATCTAAGTTAGCCTTCATTGTGAGTTTTTGCAAGGATCCTAGAAGGACCTCTAGCTTTGTAAAATTCAAGCAACGATCGGCGCTTATCAACTTACGACACATATAGACCAATAAGTAAATTCATATCATAACACATAATATGTACCCTATAATACTCATATACGAACACAATATACATGCACGCTACATGCCCTATTAAGGTCGAGTTACATACAAGAATATCAATGCACATTAAAATATAAAATAAGGAAAATCCGTTGTCATAAATTTTTTTCCCTGTCCCATTATTAAATATAATAATGAAATTGAATTTAAAAAGTAATGATAAACTAACTTTACATAATAGAATATCACGACAAACAAGACTTCAAGACATATGAGTCTATAATAGATCTTATTTTTAGCAATATCATACGATCTCAGTACTACTTCATGTAGAGTATAAAGTCAATTGTGGAAATTTATTTATATTTTACAAATATTGGTTTCATAATGAATTAGATGAAAACTGTCCTATCATTTATACTTTAAGATTTTCCATATGTAATGAATAATAAATGGCTATAATGTTTATATATAACGAGAGCAATAAAAAAAAGTATTTTTTTAACTATTTTTATTTACATTTTAAATAATATCTTTAATATTTTATTATTATAATTTGGACATTTTTTTCTTATGAGTTAACTTTTATTAAAAATAAATACATTTATTTAATCTAATAGCATAATGGCACGTGATTACACTTAAAACAAAAATAAGGTTAGGTTACGAGGATAGCAATAAATATTCTTATTGCTCTCATTCCACTATATCCACAAAAATACATAAAATTTAACCACTATTTTTACTTTTGGATATATGATCGAATAGAACAAATCGAAAAAAAAAATATTAGGAGGGATGTGTTAGTTAAATAATATAATAATCGTTAATAATCTATTTACATTTTAAATAATATATTTCAAATTTGATGGTTAGAACTATAATTTCATAATATTGATCTTGTGAGTTAATTTTTTTATTTAAAATAAATACAATTATTTAGTCTAATAACACGATCCTACCTAACTTACCTAACTAAACTTAAAAAGAAAAGAAGGCACGTAGGCCAGACAACCATTCGACACTTCTGCAGCCACAATCTAAATTGAAAGAAGAGTTTGGCTTTTTTATTGAGATAGTTATGTATGTGTCACCCATTTTCAAATGTTGTATTAGATCGTGTATTTATGCAATTTTCTCTACATTTATGATAATTTTTATCTATTCACCATGTTTTAAATAATATATTTAATCTTTTAATTTAAAATAAATATATTGATTTAGTCTAATAATATAATGACAAGTGACTTGATGGCCAGGCCAGACTAGAACCGCTTAAATAATTATAAAAAATTATATTCTTTCAAAAAAATAAAAAAATTATTTACTTTTAAGACATTTAACCAAAATAATTATGATATACAAAATTATTGAAAAATGATGTAGACATAAGCTCCGTTCTTTATTATATATTAAAAAAATAATTTTAATGGTAAGAATGTTATTATTCTATGGCCACAGGCCCAATCCATTCATTTCAAAGATGGTGAGACATTATGGTCAAAATTAAAGGTAATTTTTGAAAAAGTTCAAAACACACTCTTTCATTTGTTAATTTGTTTGTTTTTTTCTACATTTTTTAGATTAAAAGTTTAATAAGCCAGTTGGATGTAGTATAACCTAATTAAGTAGACTTGGACAATGAGGTTGAAGTATGGTACATGCTCGAGATTAAGATTACTTCCAAATTGTCATTCAGGTTGGAGAACAACTATGACCTTTCTCGCACCAGTCATCGATATCTTTACATATTCGCAATTCAAGACACATCGGTCCTTAAATGATATATAATATCATTCTAATACTCAAATATAAGACATTTAACCGGTCTACTAAAAATTTATTTATGTTTTTCTAAGCGTTAATTTTTCACCAATAAATTGTAATGAATTGGACTCAAATTGTCCTATTTCATTCATAAAATAATTAAGGTATGTTTTTTTAAGGAAATAGTATGTGATTTTTTCAAGTCGTCCAATTTCAAAAGTTGTATTTGCTCACTATATTTATGCAATTTTCTCTAGCACTACAGCCGACATACAATTTTAAAATTGACGGGTTATGATCTCACTTCGAATTTATTTACGTGTTGTCAAAACAAAATTTTCTGTTACTAACATAATTTTTATCTATTCATCATGTTTTAAATAGTATATTTAATCTTTTATTTAAAATAATAATATAATGACAAGTAACTAGATGGCCAAGCCTGACCAGATTGGCTTAAATAATTATAAAACATTATATTCCAAAAAAAACTTAGCATAAATAAAAGAAAGAAGAAAAAAAAGATAATGATAAAAGGAAAATATAATTAAATAGAAAATTTTACTTTTTGTTTGACATTTCAATCAGCAGCTTCAGCATACTTATCATAATCATAGTTATAATTATTAATAATAATATTGTGTTAATTATAATACATAAACGGTATTAATACATAATATTATATTAATAATATATATTATTAATACTAATAATTCAATATAAAATATAGTATGTAATATATATACAAATATTACTGCAGTTAGTTATCTTGTCTATTTTTGTTAGAATAAGTCATAAAAAAAAACTTTTAATATACTCGGGATAGTATTGGACCTTAGTTTAAAGGATTTTATTTTTGCTTGATGCCAAAAAATGGCATAGGTTAGTGTTAGTATTTAGTTGTAAATTGTTGAGTTTTTTAGAATACAATTTACCAAATACTACAAAGTTATCCTTTTTAATTGAATGACTAAATCTCATTTCATAGATGATTTTTTTTTTTTTAAATACATATCGAGGGAGGGGGATAAATAGAAATTCTCGCGCTCGAACATCTAACACTGGTGTTGAACTGGTTTACGACCAAACAATGAAACCATTGTATCACTGGCTCATTCGGTCTCATTTTATAGATGATTAATTTTTATTTAAATTTCAATGGGATATATAAATGTAATTTTTTAAATTATTGAAAATATATCTTTTACTCACCAAACATGACATTTGATGAAAATTTCACATGTTTAGAAGATAACTCAAGGAATTAAGAGTAAATGTATACTTTTTGGAAATTTATTTTAAAAAAATGTCTAAACTTATTTAGACTTTTTTTGAATAAAATAAATTTTCATTAATCAAACAAACCAACAAGAGGGAAAACACGCTCTAACATTACTTTAACTCAACCCACAACTCGCCAGTCGGTTGTAACTAATTATAAAAAACATTCTATAAAGAGAAAATTCATTGTACAACGATCTTAGCATACAAGAAGCAACAAGAAGATTTCAAGAAAATAAATCTGAAAGCTAACTTCAACATTTTCAAGGTTGAATTTTGAAAAACCTTTTGGAAAAATCCAACAAACATATGTTCCACCGAGGAATATGACTCCACCGAGGTAGCGAAAAGAACGTCAAGTGCAAAGAGGAGCTAGACTTTTCTTACAAAAAAAAAAAAAAAAAAAAAAACTTGTAAAGCCAGTTAAAAAAATATTCTTTATCCACAACTCAATTTTTGATATTTCCAACCACAACAACCAACTTAACACCACTTACTCAATAATTCAAACCAAACCAAAATAAATTAAGACAAACAACCAAAAACACAAACAATAATAATGGATATCACAACACTCTCTCCAATAAAAAGAGACAAGGTCTTTCAAGCTACACCCAAACCCAAGACACCCCTCAATAGTAGCTCAAACCTTCGATAGTGCGAGCACCCCTCTTCTTCTGGGGGCACCGTAAGATCGTCTACAAAATTCGCTTTTAGCTTTTTTATTTTCCTTACCCGAACATCTTCTGTCGGAACATGTTTGAGTAGTTTCTTTATAAGATTATACCACAAAATATTTAATTTATCATTTACAAATATTTTTAATATTAT
This sequence comes from Sicyos edulis, assembly GCA_036507275.1. Classification (NCBI taxonomy): domain Eukaryota; kingdom Viridiplantae; phylum Streptophyta; class Magnoliopsida; order Cucurbitales; family Cucurbitaceae; genus Sicyos; species Sicyos edulis. The sequence continues at coordinate 6,304,844 of CM071855.1, read as the reverse complement.
TAAATTTGATTTTATAAGAAATTGATTATATAAATATATATATATATATATATATATATATATTTCTCACATCTATTAGATAAAAAGAAAAAGAAAATGAACACTTAGTTTAGAGTTCCATTAATTGTAAAGTTTATTTTCAACCTATATAAAATATAATTTCTGCTCCCAATTAAACCATCATTAATTAACTTTTTATAAGTTTCATTTACAACTTTTTTTTAGTATATAAGTAGTTTCATTTACAACTACAATACTGTAAGTTTGGACAACTTTTCAAATAAAAAGAGTCAATGTGCGGCAACCAGAGGAGTAGCTCTCAATGAATAAAAAATTATGGGTTTAATCCCCTTCCACATTATTGAACTAAAAAAAGTTTAAAAAATCCAGCCCCCAAAACTCTACCACCTGTAACCACCCCTTGCTTGTTTGAAACGTCTCTGGCCATGTTCCTCTGCTTTGTTTATGCATTTGTATTAAAAGTTTTCAAATGTGTTCTTATTTGTTCCATTTAAAACGTGTTACGCAATAAGTGAGAGAAAGTGTTTGAATGAGTAAGAGGAAAAAGGCGGAAGAAAACAACTTTTTATTTGAATGACAATTTTGTTCACCTAAATTAAGCTTAGACGAGTTTATTGCAACACTTATCAAATTTTAAGAGAGTTAATTAATCAAATTGAAACTTTGGGGATATTTTTACAAACATCATATCATATTTCATGGTAATTTATCATTTTCCCTAACTTTATCTATGAAATGTATGGATGTTGTTAAAAAAAATTTGTCTAATTTATTTATTTTGTGTATCACAAACATAAATATTAAAAGTTATATATCCAATTAGTTTATTTTTTGTATTATATATTTATATATTTAGAAATCACAAACATAGATAAATTTATCTTGTTAAACTGTATAGATAAATTTATTATTAGCTTTATTTCTCATTTTTAGTAGTATTTTAATGATATTTTAAAATTTGAAAACAAATTTATAAATAGCATATAAAAGTAGTTGGATCGTACTTTACCTTTAAGAATTTAAAATTTAAAAAAAGAAAAGAAAAGTAAATGGTTAAAAATAATTTACAAAATAACCTTTTTTTTATTAAAAAAAACATGAGTCGCAGACTAGGCAAAAAGGACGAGGTTTAAAGAGGCGGGCAGGGCAAACTCGTGCAGACACGGTCGGAGAAAAACGGGCCTCCAAATCCACGTCCCAAATTTACCAAGTTGATGATTCACTCATTCAAAAAATACATATTAAGATATGTTTACCAAGTTTTAAGACAAAAGGCTTATAGTAACTAAATTGTTATTGAAAATGGGTTAACCATTATGATTACAAAGCTGAACTTAAAGAAGACCCAAAATGACCTAACCAAAATGAGGTTGAAATTTTAGCATGCTGCAGTTCAATTTTTTTTTTTTTTTTTCCGCATCATAATTCTTTCAAATTAACAAGTTAACACTAACAACTAAATAAAACTTAGTAGCTATATTAAAACTTTTTAAATCATAACAACCAAATTAAAATCAAAATCAAACCATAAAACAACTCAAAACAGTAGATAAAACTCATAACCTCATCTAAAATTAAATTTGACATGATATAACATTGCATTTCTATTCAAAAGTACTGTAACTGTAGCTAAGGGAAATCACTTGAGAAGATAAATTCCAGAAACCTACTCTACCTAAATGGTTCTAAACAGCTGAAGTCTGAATACCACATCACATAAAATAAGCATACAAAAAGGTTTCTGATGAACATTTATCATATCTCATACATTGAATCATTTATGTAATTGCAAATCGAAAGGCTTGATAATAATCAAACCCACAGTCCTATTAGGGATTTAAATCAGAGTAAAGTCTTTATATTATAGTTATACGGTAGTCTAATTATAGGCAAAGCCCTCCTAGATTATTGGTACGGCATGTATCGCATAGGCCTTCGGAAACGGGGCATCTTCCTGCAGCACATCATGAGGAGAATAATTTTTTAGTATCGACTAGAGATAAATTGAAATACATGTTATGCAGGAAACTTACCCATATCCATATGGTGAGTAAAAATAAGGGGGTGCATAAGGCCTCCTGGGTCGATAACCCATGTAAGGACTGTAACGCTGAGGAAAGTATTGCTTCATCCCAGGAACATTGGTTCGCTTCTGTTGAACCTGAGCCCAAAAAATGATGTTAAAACCATTTGTCAATAACTAATAGAAATTGAACTATATTTACAACGAGTGGCACCAAATATATGATGTATAATTTTTTAGGGATTTTGCATGTATAATAAAAAATGGCAAACTATTTCCATCTATAACATTAATTCATTTATAGCAAGAAATCCAAATTGAGTTTCGATCACTTGTTGAGTTCTATCACTAATAGAATCCAATCAGTGATAGACCCATTATATAACCGATTGAGTTTTATCACCGATAGAAAATCATATACTATAGATAAATTATTTTAGAAATTATGCTGCAAACATAAAACAAGAAATAGAATGTACCGTTAAGGGAAATTCCCTACAACATCTAGCTTCAAGAGTATTCTTACAAGACAGACCATCTAATCCTACAATATTTGATTTTCAAGAAAACGCGTAGAAAATTGAATTCCTAGGTTAATGACTATCATGGATTGAATACATCAAGGACCTCTTTGACGTCAACCATGATGGTTAAAATACCCGGTAAAATTACCTTCAGTTGTCTTCCATGCAACTCCGACTCGTTTAAAAGAAGTGCCTCCTGAATAGCTTCGGCTTCAAGGAACTCCACATAAGCAAAACCTTTGGGATGACCAAATTTATCTGTAAGAATGGTAACCCTGTTTACAGTACCACAAGATTGGAAATGCTGCTGCACTTCTTCAGGTGTACATGCATAATCAACCTGCAGTTCCAATTCCACCTCAATGGTTATTTAATCGAAGACAGAATTTTCTAAAAAACACGAACTACATCCTACAAGAAGCATGGAAACACATACATATACAGTAACCAAAGAGCACCTCCAAAAAATTATGCATATTTTATTACATTCAAAATAACAAATAACTCAAACATGTTGATTGGCTCTCCTTTAATCTTAACCTCAAAAGTTAAAACTAGAAAAGAAGAACCAACTTTCATGCGTGACTGCTGGCTACAGGAACCAAAAATTAGCGAATTGCCCACAATATTTACTAATTGCTCCAACATCAGTAACTGATGACCATGTCTTAAAAGAATCTTATATTGAGGTAATTTATGTATGCACCGTCATACGTGCCAACCACAGAATGATTTTTTAACTTTATGCTTGATTCCAGATATGTCAATGATTAAATGGATATAAGCTCAACTCTGTTAGTTAACCACGTCAAAAGAATAGCAACTAAGACAACTTAATCTCTTGGGGACTCTCATTTAGAGCTATTATGAGAGTTAACTTTAATGTAATACTTTGCACCTTACTTCAAGAACTACCGTCTACTCTTAGGGGGTGTTTGGGGGAAGAAGAATGAATGATTATGGAGAATAGTTCTCTTGTCCACATTTGGACCCCATAATCAACATTCATTCCCCCATAAAATCATTATGCATTCCCTCATAATCACTTATCGTTCTTCCCATGACCACCTTTCATTCTCTTTATACTCACTATTTTGTTCCAGGTAATCTTTCTATGATTCCCAAACACAATAATGGTTCACTATAATGATTTTTTGCCCCTTAAACACAGGTAATAGTTCCTCCCATAGATCATTTCCTTCACCCCAAACATATAATAATTTTCTCTATTAATCATTCTCCCTTTGTATTCTCATTCCCCTCCTAATCATTCTCGTTGTGGACCTCAATCAGACAGTACTACATGAGTGGTTCTCATCCCCATCTCCATAAAACCCGAAAGCTATCCAAACTACTACTTAAAACTCTCAACCACCTCAAGCTTTCATTTCATTGGCACTAACTTCAAGTAAATCATTTGTTGGTATCTGCCAAAAGTCCCATTTCATGTAGAGGGCTATTTCCATAACTGGAAACTCAACATCTCTTCTGCATAGATAAGCTACTTAATAGAAGCATAGAGAGAAGCTAAAAATGCACCAGCTCTTATATTAATAGACACTCAGTAATAAAAACCTCGCACATTGAGAATAAATTATGTTTAAGTTATCCAAGGGGCAGATACTGATCCACTGAGAATATATAATTGCCAGTGACAATTGACAAGTATTAAAAAGTAAGCAATATCTCCATGGGAGCTAAATAAAACCAAGATATCGATATCAAAGCCACAAGAAATGAAAATTATGTACCCTCGCAAGGACAGTTAAAAAGCCCTCATTACTGAAGCATAAGTTACCATCATTCCCAGCAGCAGCAATGCTCTGAAACTAACATTACATGCAAATGACCTGCCTCCATAGATGTGAGCATGCCCTCATGTATTGAAGTTGAAGCTTCATTCACATCCATCCCTACACCCAAGTTCACACTTTACATTTACTTCTTTGGATCAAATGAACCATACCCTTGTCATTTACCCAAGCTTCACAATACTTTTCCTCTCTTCTATTTTTCTTGTCACAGTACCCCTCTACCAACTAAAAAATGATTATTTTCCATCTTGTTTTCTCTTTTTTGAATATTTCTTTTTTCATACTTCTTTTTTTTCTTTTAACAATCGAGAAACTTCTTTTTTTTGTACTTTTTTTCCAATTTGTTTCAAACATACATAAGATTTCCTTTCTTTTACTGCTTGAATACAATCCTAAGTTCCTAACGACTCAATAAGTAATTTTTCCTATCAGAATTTAATGGCAATCATCCCAGCGCAAAACTGAGAGCATGAGGTAAAACGAATGACCCTGCGATCATAGTGAGATAAGTAAGTTAAACATCTACTTAGAAATTGTGAAGATGTGCATCTACAACATAACAAATGATAAAGAACACAAGACAAATATAGTGCAAAATTTATAGTAAAGGCAGCAAAAACTCCGATACCAATAGACAGAAACGGAAATTTTAAATCGCGTTATAAAACCCTAAATAGATTTACTTTTGAGGTACTCAGCGACAGTGATGCAGGAATAAATTGCATCAACAGATAACAAATCCTTGCCTAGGTTATATGCATCTACAAACAACTTATCTAGTACTGTAAGCTGCATTTGTCACGTTGCAGAACAAATTTAATGATTATTTTCAAGATCAACATACTTGTGTAGTGAAATAGCATTTGATCAATTGAAAACTGCACAATATGAAGAATAACGTCAAAATAACATATATCAAGACCATAGTTCTTATCTCACATTGCCAACAAACACGGATCGCGAATCTGCCTCCTCCTTGCCTTCTTGATTTACAGCCGCACCGGCGGGATCTGCAGTAAGATATTTCAATCAGACAGACTGACGGCGCTTCATACAAAATTTTAAGGAAATTCGAGATGGAGATAAACCTTGAACAGCGCCCATTTCTTTCTCTACCTTGGCTTGCATTTCGCGAAGAGCAGCTGCTTCCTCCTCCATCTCCTTCAGCCGCTTCTTCATCTCGTCCAGTTCCTGCAGAATCCACAAAACACAAGAAATTTTAGAAACCGCATAAATCAGCCTCTTGTAAATACAGCTATATTGACCAACGATCTGCATGGTTATGAGAGAGGGAGCAGGGGAACCTTGATGGCGGCGTCGTCGTCGGCGGCGGACATGTCGACGTCGCCTTCCTCGACGGGGATCTCTCCGCCGTAGACCTCGTGCTCTTCGTCCTCCATTTTCGCCCTTCCTGGTTAGCTATCTCAGTCTGTGCCTGAACCGGCGTTTGCAATCTGATGTAGGGCAATCCACAAAAATCCCAATCGTGAACCATTTTATTATGAACAGGGAATTAGAGATGGAACTCCATTTCACAGAAGTTGTTAGATCCCAGTCAAGCCCAGTCCACCCCTAAGTCCAGTATACAACTCTCAGCCCAAAGCCTTTTTCCAAGATTAGGGTTCTTGTTTTTTTAATGTTCAAGAAGGATATGATTCAATCTTTTTTTTTTTTTTTTTTGGTATCCACAATTTTTTTGACTATATATTGGCAAGAAGGAGACCAACAAATAAGCAAGTTACTCAGTTTAAAATCACTTTTTTTTTTTTTTTTTAAGTTCACTTTGATTGATCAAGAAATAAATGTTAAAGTAGATAGAGAAATGCAAAATAATAAAAATGTGGTTCTAAATACTTACACACTTAACCTAAGTATTGTTTGACAAACACTCACAAGATTCTCAAAAAAAAAAAAAGGTATTGTTTGACAAACAATATCCACAATTGATTAATTGAATAATTGTGGCAAGGACTCAATGGATTTTTTTTTAATATTATATATTTAAATATTATTTCCAATTTTAGTATACTTTAAGATTTATTTCATTTATCAAATGAGTTGGTGATGTGTTGATTATTTTAATCGGTGGAAATCATTTCAACACACTTACATATTCAACTTTAAAAATTGATATTTATCTCTTATCTTGTTTAAGAGCAATTGTACTCAATTTAAAATATATATATATATATATATATATATATATATTTCATTTATGAGAAAATGAGTAACATGCCAGAAACATCATCTATAACACAATAAGTAGTTATAACATGTTGTGTTACTAACATAAATTTAAGGATACAATATTCGTGACATTTAAGTCACTAGATGTATATTGATGTTGTTTGAACTACTATTCGTATTGGCAAGACTCACGAGTAACTCATCCACCAATCTAACCATAGTTAAAGTAGTTATTAAATTTTCTAATTTTCTCACTTTTTTTTTCACAGTCTAATTTCCCCACTAACGGCCAAACTCCTTCCAAGTACAAAATCGTAGGGGTGTTTGGGATTTGGTGTTGAGGAGAGTAGAGGAAGAAGAAATTATAATCATATGTTTGTTTTTAGAACATCATCTTCTCCTTTACTTCTTCTCAATCTCTCCTCTAATATCACATTAAGATTTGTATTTAATTTTTTAAATGCCACATCAAACATTTTTTTAATTTTCAACAATATAATATAATATAAAATATATTTTATCTAATCTTATCAAATATCACATCAAACTTTTTATAATTTTTAACCACACTATATAAATAAAATATATTATATTTATCAATCAATCCAAAATATACAATCATTACATTATAAAAAATCAATATAAAATAAATACTTTTACAACATATTTCTTCAAAACACCAATCTCCAAACAACTACTTTATATCTCAAAATCACTTCTTTTCCTCTTTCTCTCCTCTCCTCTTTCCAACCCCAAAATCCAATCATCCCTCTAAGCTATCATTTATTTATTTATCAAAAAAATGGATATCATGTTCACTTGATTGTTTTAATTCAAATTTATAATACAAATTTAATATTAAAAATTAATATTTAACTCTCCACTTATATAAGAGGCAATAGGATTTGATGAGAATTTTCTACTCAAATTGTACTTAAAAAATAGCAATTTATTCTTTTTTTAAAAAAATAGCAATTTGTTATTATCTTTGGACCACTTTTCTTCTATTCATAAACGAAAATAAATTTAACAATACGCAAATGAAAATAATTTAACATTACGTAAACGAAAATAAATTATCAGAAACAACGGAGACAATTTTCGCGACACATACGCGCCGACTGCTTTTTTTTCTTACTTCCCTCCGTTTTTATACTTTCGAGCTTATTTAAAAAACAATAATAAATCAAAGCTAAAATCAAGTGCATACAAACTCAGACTACTCTCGTCCGTTCCACCAACTTTGTCAACCCACGTGTCTAACACCCACGTCACCATAAAACGTGGCAGCCATCAAGCGAGCGAGTAATTTGCTTCGAGTTCTCTTAAAACCAAAAAATGGAAAATAATTCGCATTTATTTACTAATTTGTAGCAGCCTTAGCTTTCACACAACTCTGCTACTACCGGAGATCTGCTGTACTTCAATCAACAAAACTATTTAAGCCATTGTGAGATCTGTCCTTTTCTGTTTCTAGCTGGATCCATTTCGAGCTTCATCTTCGGTTCTTGCAGAGAAGGTTTTTGTGAGCTCAGAGGTGGAACAATGGCGAGCGGCGGTGGATACGGGGATGCCAATCAGAAGATCGATTACGTGTTCAAAGTGGTGTTGATTGGGGACTCTGCGGTGGGGAAATCGCAGATTCTGGCGCGGTTTGCTCGCAACGAGTTTAGTTTGGATTCGAAGGCCACAATCGGCGTCGAGTTTCAGACTAGGACGCTACTGATTCAGCACAAGAATGTTAAGGCTCAGATCTGGGATACGGCGGGCCAGGAGAGGTACTTTTTTACTTCATTTCTGTTTGTTTTTTTAAAAAAATTGAAATCCTGTTAGTGTTTTAGGGTTTTGGTGGATCTTTGTTGGGTTGGATTTAGGGCAGATTGAGGGATGGTGATGTTTGTAGTTGGGAGTGGGATAAAAAGAGGATTATTCTCTCTTTCGGTGCTTAAGAAAGATGTTTTTTTTATGAAATGAAATATTTATTGTTCAGAATTGTGTGTATTTGATGAATCAAGGATTTTAGCGTAAACGGCAGTGATTCAGCAGAATCTTTCATTAGCTTTCTGAAAGGTAATTTTGTTCACGCCTTGTTGTTGGAAGATTGTCCTGTCGATCTGCTTTTTTGTGTACTCTTGTTCAGTTTTGTGATTCTTCCTTTAGGATGTGTTGATTGAAGCTTAACTATGTTGGATTTGATCTGGTCCTCGCTCTTGAACTAGTGGTCAAAGAGGATCTCGATGACCCAAGATGTTATAAGTTCAATCCGTAGTTATCATATACTTATGAAATAATTTCATATATAATTCATTGACATTCAAATGTTGTACTAAAAAAAAGAAGTTGTAGGCTTAAACGGTATGCCATTTGAAATTAGTCAAGATTAGTAAGCTAAACCAGGCACTCGCAGATATTCAAAAGAATTTTAAAATATGCTGATTGTTTGGAGTTTAAGTTAAACGGTTATGCAGTTGAATAAGGGATAAAAGCTTTATAAGTTCTTGTTGATCTTTAGTGTGGATAGGGGTGGAAATGTGTGTTTTTTTTTAAAATTTTTAATGTATTGGTTGTGGTTCTTTTATTCTGCTTTTACAAAAATAGCAGAGAATATGCCATTGAACAGCTACATATCTTAACACAACGAGCATTTGAACAGATACAGAGCTGTTACAAGTGCATATTACAGAGGAGCTCTTGGAGCAATGCTTGTGTACGATGTTACAAAACGTCAGACCTTTGATCACATACCTCGTTGGCTCGAGGAGTTACGGAGCCATGCCGACAAGAACATTGTTATCATCTTAATAGGAAACAAAACGGATCTCGAAGACCAGCGTGCGGTCTCCACCGACGACGCCAAAGAATTCGCTGAAAAAGAAGGCTTGTTTTTCTTGGAGACCTCAGCACTGGAATCAACCAACGTGGAGAGTGCCTTCATGACTGTCCTAGCTGAGATCTTCAACATCATGAACAAAAAGAACTTAGCTGCTGGTGAGAATCAAGGCAATGGCAACTCTGCATCTCTCGCCGGTGGTAAGAAGATCATCATCCCGGGCCCGGCGCAAGAAATCCCGGCAAAGAGCAAGACGTGCTGTAGTTCTGCATGATTTGTTTGGAAGTAGGCTGAATCAGATGATCTTGGTTGGTGCATTCCTTGATTATAGCAATTTTTTTTACTTGTGTGGTGTTTTCCTGAGGTAATTTGTATATTTTGTATGCTTTTGTCTGCTAGAGGTAGCAGGACAACAAATGAGGTTATGTTTACCTGTTTTAAAATAGAAGTTATGTGAAAAAATCTGATGTTAACACCATGTGGGTAGGTACTATAAAAATTTACCATTCCTTGTATTTCATGAAATATATTTTTAAGATCGGTCATATCGTATTCATATAAAACTAGAGTGCCTCAAACATTTGGCTGGCAATTTCAAATTTGAATCCCATAATATATATATATTTTTTATAGATTACTATTTATTTTTACCAAATATCACATAATATGTCATACACAAAACAGCCGTCTTCCCTTCTAAAGTTGAAGCAGTTTTTCTTTTCTTTTTTTCAATCGAATATAAGATAAGAAACTAATTACATCTCTATTAACAATTTCATCTCCACTCACCATCATTCGACTTAAAATGATGATAATAAAACTTTCATTTCATTAAAAATACAGCTTGGTGTTTATGTAAATAATATAATATATAAATGGTCAACGATATGAAATTAAATTTTAATTTTTTTTAGTACAAACTGGGAGAAGGGGGGCAACAAACCCTACATAGGGGGCGTGCTCGAACTCGTGAGGGTGGGGTTGAAATGAATTAACACCAAATAAGATAACCAACTACGTCATTGACCATCGATAATTAAATTTTAATTTTTGGTCAAAGATATTTGCGTCTTATTATAAGTGTCCATTATCATCAACATAATTAATTAATAAGTTCTTGAAAAACAATTTATAGATCATATCATACTACTTTAAAGTGTGGCTTAAGGAAAAAATTATCTTTAGACGATTTTACCTTTAAGTCATACACTAAATTACAAAAATGTCATTTATTGGAATATAAAAAAACAAATCAAATAACGTAGAAGATATTTACAATATCATTTAGAATTTCATCCGCAGAAGATAAGATATTCTTATCAAATCTCATAAATTTTATGAATAAATTAGAATATAATAATCAAATCTCATAGATTTTATTTGACATTTTATATTCTAATTAAAATAATAAATTGAATTTTCCAATCCTATAAATAGTTGTCTACATTTTGTTTACAACACCACTTCTTGTTTGCTTGGATTTATTTTTCTTTATTTTTTTTTTGTTTTGTTTTTTGTTTTATAATGAGTTATGTTGGATTATTTACTTAACTTTCATCTAATTTTTCTTTTGTGCAATACTTTTTGTAGGGATTTTTTTTTGCATAATTGTTGCATTTCAAAAAAAATACTTGGAGATCTGGATTATCATCTGAAGTTAGTGCATGAATTCTTCAATTTCAAAAGTTTGGTAACAATGATTTCCTACTATATATATAGTTCTCTCTATTTTGTTTACAAACACATTTGAAATTTTCTTTTTGCTTGCGGTTACTCTCTTGGTTTTTTTTTTTATAATAAAAATTTAGTTATCTTATTTTTGTTGGATTATTCACCTTAACTTTCATCTAACTTTTCTTTTATTGCAATAATTTTTGTAGGGATCTTTTGTTGGTTAATTGTTGACTTGAAGATGTGGAATTTTTTATTTGAAGAACGATAAAATTATCATTTGAACTTAAAGGTAAGTTCATAAATGTATACTAATAAATATATTTAGCTTATTTATATTTATATTTTTTTTTGAAAAAAAGCTAATTTATATTTATAATTATAATAATGATATAAATCTTATAAATTTTATAGTTCAAGAGTAATTGGTCTATTAATAGATAAATTGAGATTTTTTTTTAAAGAATATCTATTTTTAAAAATCAGAGATAAAATTTAATTTTAATTCAATAAATTTTATTAGGTTTTTTAAAATAATAACCCCTATTATTTTTTAAGCTCAAAATAAATAATTAACTGCCTTTTAACATAAATGTGAATTTTAATAAATTTAATTAACCTAAAAAAATGGTTATAAAATTCAATATTATACTGAAATTATTATTTGATGATTTAAATTTAGCCTAGAAATATAAGAAACAATTTATTATTATATATATATAATTTATTATTTAAGAAATTATTACATGCAACATAAAATTCTAGTTTATTTAAAATCCAAATAGTTTTAGTTACTATTTCTCTAATCTAATCATTTGCTTAGCCCATTTAACAGCGGGCTTACGAAGGCCCAATAACATAAAGCCCAAAGGCTAGGGACCAAAACCCCAAATCGCAGCCTCCCGCCGGTTGGATGTTCATGAACGTGTAAGCTTTGATCGAGTTCGCACAACCGAGCTCGGTTCATCGAACATGGGGCGCAAGGGCAGGGGCAGCAGAGCTCGAACTCAGAGAAGGCACTTTCGAGAGGGCAGAGACAACGTTTGGAAGCTTTCAAAACCCGATCCCAACTCTGCTAATGGCTTCAATGATGGCAATGGCACTCACTGGGAGCCTTTCGAATCTCAAAGCCAAAGCCCCGCGTTCAATGAGTACTACAAGGTTTGAATTCAGTTCTTTACGAGCTTCGTTTACTGATCGCGTTTATGCCGAAACTTTTGTTACAGCTTACGTTTGTTCGAGCTTTTTATTTGTGATTTTTGGAAACTGTCAGGAGCAAGGGGTAGTTACTGCGGAAGAATGGGATGCATTTATTGAGGTTCTTCGTAAGCCATTGCCTGCTGCTTTTAGGATCAATTCTAGGTAACACATAATTGTCTCATTTTTTTTGGCGTACCTTATGAACATGGTTATGATTATTATTTTATTATTTTAAAGAGAAGTCTCTACTTTACCGAATGAGATATTGACACGTTGCTTATCTTGATTGGTGTTATTCAATTTTAACTCCATGGTGAGAGTTCGAGAAAAGTGGTATTACATATTATTTGAGAGTAGTACTACCCTCTATATGTACCCTCTATATGTAGGGTATGTTGGCCTCCTCCCCTCAATGTGTACAAAAAAAAGAGTAAACAAGCTCTAATTGTTGCTGCCACCATTTTGTTTCCCTTCATTTTAAAAGGAAAATCAACCGTAAAGAAAAAAGAAAAAAATTTGTGGCACTTGGTGCCACAGAAGCAAGAGCTTGTCTAGTCATAATTTTTTCTATTTTTTTAATTCAACAACATTTGAGGGTGGGGTTTTTGAACCTCAAACATTTTGTTTTGCCGGTCGCATAAGATATCATTAGAGCTTTGTCTCTTTTGATATGTACATGATTATCTTATATGTATCACATATGTATTTTTTGTAATTATTATTTTCTTAAATATTATTTCCATATATTCCAAATTACATGGACTCCATTGGTTCTGGTAATCATCTATTTTGTTTTGTTAACGTTGCTTCTTTGTACTATTGGTGTTATTTATCATTAGCATTTGAAATTTGACAGTGGACAGTTCTGTGGGGAAATACGAGCACAGTTACAAAATGACTTCGCACAATCTCTTCAAGCTGAAGTAGACACTGAATACTATTGTTTTTCGATACGATGTGACAATAATGTATGATTGATTCTTGACTGTTCCTTTTCCTTCTCTAACTTGTCATGTTCAGGTTACTGATGAAGCTGAGGCTATTAGACCATTGCCTTGGTACCATGATAATCTTGCGTGGCATTCAAATTTCTCAAGAATGCAACTGCGGAAGAATCAAGCTCTTGAGAGGTAATACTGTAAATTGTAATTTTTATTGCTATAATTTTTTTCTTCCAAAATTGGACCCTAATCTCATGTCATGAAGTGATATTTCTGTATACTCGAGAATAAAAGTTGGTTTCTTTTAAGAAAAGACTGATGTTTTATATAGTTAATTTTTCATCTGACTCTTGTTAGTATCCGTATTTGTGAGGTTGTAATCGTGAAACTCTCTTTCATTTAGTTATGAGAATATGCGGGAAACTTCATATGAAGAATTTTTTGTGTTTACAATTCTGTGCTGCCCTTAAATCCAATATTTTCCTAGTCCTCAAGGGGTGGCACAAGTGGTCGAAGACTTGGGCTTTGAAGATGTGCTCCCCTCAAGGTCCAAGTTCGAAACTCACCCGTGACATTAATTTGTAGACACCTCCCGTATCTTCATTCCTTTGATGTCTCCCTGTGCCTGACCTAGGGACGGGCGTGGTTATCCCGAGTATAGTGGAGCGAAGCTCCGATTTCCCGGTTTCAAAAAAAAAAAAATCCAATATTTTCCTTATGTATTGATCAATTTAAATTTCACGTACATATGCTATTGTGTGCTAATTGCTACGTTTTTTTTACTGCTTCTACTTCACAGGTTTCATGAGTTCTTGAAGCTGGAAAATGAAATTGGAAACATTACAAGGCAGGAGGCTGTTAGCATGGTATGCAAGACCTACACATCTATAAGACACCTACTAATGACTTGATATATCAATTGAGAACATTATTGGTGTAACCTTTAGTCGTCATTTGAATCTCTCATGCATTCTTAACAACTTAATTGGGGCTTATGGCATAGGTACCCCCTCTTTTCCTGGATGTACATCCAAATCACTATGTACTTGACAGTAAGCTATTATTTTTTTTTTTAATCTCAATTTTTTATCGGTCGTACATATTCTTTAACTGTTTCTTTTTTTTACTCAGTGTGTGCTGCTCCAGGCTCCAAAACATTTCAATTACTTGAGATCATACACCAGTCTAGCAAAGCTGGAGATCTACCTGAAGGATTGGTTTGTGCCTATTTTATTTTTATACTCTTCTCCCTAAGTTTCTATCAGTGTTCTTATAAGGCACACCAAGCATGCGCTTGGGCTCAAGGCGCAAAATGCTTAATTAGGCAAGCACCTTGTGGGCTTTTGTGTTTTGTATACTTTTTTACCTAAAATTTTGCATTTTATTGCATTTCAAGATCTAAAATAACTTAATAATTCTTCACTCACAAAGGCAAGAATCTTATCTTATGTATGTTTATATATTATTTTTTTATTAAAACTTCATTTCTTTCAATGAAATGAAGGTTAATAGTTGAATTTTTATGTGTGTTGTATATATTATTCTTGATTAAAGCTTCATTTTTTTCATGAAAGTGTTTTTATTGTTTATATACACCCACGTATTTTTTATTATTTTTTTATATAGTGGTTTCTATATTGAAATCTATTGTCTACCCATTAGGTAGTAGGGTGCTTGCAACTTTTTTATTTGTTAGTTGCCTGTCTTTCAATTTCATATTTACGATACTTCTCGTGCTCTGCAGCCTCTGCTGATTCCTTTATGTAAAATTGATTCAGTAGCCATCTTGATTAGGTAGTGGCAAATGATTTAGATGTTCAAAGATGTAATCTTCTCATCCACCAAACTAAAAGAATGTGCACTGCCAACCTCATTGTTACAAATCATGAAGCACAACATTTTCCTGGATGTCGAGCAAATACCAATTTGTTCAATGCTTCTGTAGCAGGGAATGAATTAAAAACTCATAACACTCAACTTACCTTTGACCGTGTTCTATGTGACGTTCCCTGTAGTGGAGATGGTACTCTTCGCAAGGCTCCAGATATATGGAAGAGATGGTAGCCTTTAGCGTCCAGTGATATCTTTTTGTGCGGTTATTGATATTTCTAGATGTAGATGGTGGTTAAATCTTTTTATTTTTTTCAGGAATTCTGGAATGGGTAATGGCTTACATGGCTTACAAGTGCAGATAGGCATGCGAGGTACACAACTATAACTTTGAATTAAAAAATATTTAGGTTAAAATACCATTTTGGTCCCTCAACTTTGAGGTTTGTTCCACTTTGGTCCCTAGACTTTCAAATGTCCATTTTTAGTCCCTTGACTTTGTATTTTGTTCAATTTTAGTCCCTTGACTTTGCTATTTGTCCAATTTTGGTCCCTAGACTTTCAAATGTCCATTTTTAGTCCCTTGACTTTGTAGTTTGTTCAATTTTGGTCCCTTGACTTTGCTATTTGTCCAATTTTGGTCCCTCGACTTTCAAATGTCCAAATTTAGTCCCTAGACTATCAAAAAAGTTAAAAAAATGGTCCTTTCGTCAAATAAATTTTTTTCTCACTCCTAAATTATTTTCTCTCTCTTCCATCTTTCATCATTTCTCTTCTAAAAGTTTTATCTCTCTTAAATCCACATCTCTAATCCTCTTCTCTTTTTTTTTTTTCCCTTATTCCTCCTCAATCCATCTCATCAAATTATTTAACATGAGATAATTTTTCTCAATAATAATTTTCCTACTTTGATTTGTCACTTTTTGTTTTCTAAAATTCATAGTCTACCATGGAACAAAAAAGAAAAAAGAAAGAAAATAAAGAAGAAAAAAAGAAAGAAAAGAAGGGAAGAGAGGTGGATTGAAGAGAGGTAAAATTTCTAGAGAGAGAAATTATGAAAGATGAAAGAGAGAGAAAATAATTTAGGAGTGATAAAAAATTCATTTGACTAAAGGACAATTTTTGAACTTTTTTTATAGTCTAAGGACCAAATTTGAAAACATTTGAAAGTTGAGGGACCAAAATTGGACAAATAGCAAAGTTGAGGGACCAAAATTGAACATTTGAAAGTTGAGGGACCAAAATTGGACAAACAACAAAGTTGAGGGACTAAAATTGGACATTTGAAAGTCAAGGGACCAAAATGGAACAAACTCCAAAGTCGAGGGACCAAAATGGTATTTTAACCAAATATCTATGATACTGATTATAGCCGCCACAAATTTCTCACTTATTTCCACTAGGGCCACCACTATGTTAATTGTTTTACTTAAGATTCATGGAAAATTAAAATGTTTTTTTTTTCTTTCAATTCTTGCAGGTGCCTCTTTGCTTAAAGTTGGTGGAAGAATGGTGTACTCAACTTGCTCTATGAATCCTGTTGAAAATGAGGCTGTTGTTGCTGAGGTAATGTAGAAGCAAAAAGTAAACTACACTAGCTATGCAAATAATGGCTCAATCCAACAGGACAAGGCCTCATGGATAGTTGCAAAATTCCTAAATAATAGACACCCAAGGAGTTGCATAAAAGATAATATGGCATAAGATCAAACCTTCTTCCAATTCTCTCAATCTTATTAAATAGTAAAGAAAAAAAATTCTCTCATTCTTTATTAAAATTTCTCCTATTTACTCTTGAGCATGATTCTCCATAAAATGGCAAATAAAGCAAATACTGAAGGATACATTCCTCAGAGGATGGTAGAAGCTAGAACGCCTCCTCCATCGTTTAAGAACAATCTCTTAGATATCTTTACTACTCAGATGAGCCAGCCTCTTAAAAGCAATCTAACTTTTGAGTTGATAAAATATGAATTTTATGCCTGACCTAGAGATGGGCGTGGTTACCATTGTTTCAAAATATGAATTTTAACTGCAATCTAACTTTTTAGTTGGTTTGGTATAATACGAATTATAACTGATTTGTTATATAGTTGAGCTACTACTCTCTGTTGGTAGCTTCCTCCTTTGCTAGTTTTTTTTTAAAAACGGTCTTCTCTCTTTTGTGATTATAGTTTCTCTACCCTCCTCTTTAATAGATGTGGTCTCTTGTAATTTCCCTGTGAGTTCTCTTTAATTTCATATATCAATGAAGTGGTTTCTTATTAAAAAAATGGTATACTAGTGTTAGGTCCAGGACAGTAAGAAAGTTTCTTAGATTGACAAGATTTATTGCACTATTTAGTTTTTATATTGATTTTTGTTTACCAATTAGCGAAGCTTATTCTTCAATAAGT
Source organism: Sicyos edulis (assembly GCA_036507275.1). Classification (NCBI taxonomy): domain Eukaryota; kingdom Viridiplantae; phylum Streptophyta; class Magnoliopsida; order Cucurbitales; family Cucurbitaceae; genus Sicyos; species Sicyos edulis. The sequence continues at coordinate 6,287,407 of CM071855.1, read as the reverse complement.
TAATTGTCTCTTTCTACTGCTTGTCTCTAGTGGCCAAGCATGTACACAAGTGTGTCAGCTTATTAAAGCCTTCCCTTCTTTTCATTGATTTATCTTGTTGCAGCTCTTGCGAAAATGTGGAGGTTCTCTTGAACTCGTTGATGTCTCAAATGAACTCCCACAACTTGTTCGTCGGCCTGGACTTAAGAAATGGAAGGTGAGCTGTTATTATCTTGGTATCTCTGTTAAGATTGAAACTCAATTGTAAAATATCGATGTAATTTTTCTTGTTTTATAGTTTACATTTCAAATTAAATAATTTTTAATCTGTCATTTTGAGCTATTTGAGTTTAATTTTAGATATTGTTTGTAGATAACTGGTTTGCAAATCTGTCTATGAAAATTGTCCTAGAGTTTTTTTGTTTCATTATTTTTGCATATATTAATTTAAAAACATAGCAAATCTAAATCAAATTATGCGTAAAAAGTTAATATTTGTTATAAATCATGTGTCTTGAACTCTTATCCTAACTGTGAAATGATTACAAACAAAAATGATATTTTTTGGGGATTGCCAGAGAAAGCTGAATCATGCTGAGATTTTTGAGCTGTAAAATAATGTTGGGGTTCTTTCGTACCAAGTAATCATTTTCAATTTTCCGCCCCTTGATGTATTTTAGCTATACATGTTATTTTTCTTGTATAGGTGCTTGATAGGTGTGTATGGTTAGTGACCTACAAACAAGTTATCGAACGTCGCCAGAGTATGGCAATACCCAGCATGTTTCCTTCTGGAAGAGGCTGTAAGAACCAAGCAGGCGATAATCATAACTCAGAGTTGAGGTGTAATCATCTGGATGGTACCACCGGGAGTTCTGTTGATATATCTGAGCCAACAACCAATTCTGTACATGAGTTTGATGAGGAAGTTTGTGAATTTCCAATCGAGCGTTGCATGAGGATAGTCCCTCATGATCAAAATAGTGGAGCCTTCTTCATTGCAGTATTACAGAAAGTTGCTCCTTTGCCAGGTATGTTGAACTACCCTACATTTGGTTTAGGACCTTAAGGCCAGTTTAAGTGTACACCTCACCTGTCCTGAATCTGTTGGAAAATGTTAATTTAGTATTCATTGTTTATTTATTTATTTTTTCGAGTTCATTCAACAACACATGAGAGTGGAGATTTACCTGCCCTAACCAATTGAGCTATGATTATGTTGGCAGGCATGCATTGCTTAATACTGTTTAAGAGTTAATAATTGCTGCATGCAAATTTTGTTATTTGACTATGTGCAATTCTTTTTCTTAGTTACTTATGAATTATGATAATTCTTAATGTAGTTTTAACACTTTCTGTTTGAAGTTTGAATTCAAGATATATTTCCTTTTCCTTTGAATTTACATTTTTCATCTCTTCTTTGTTTTTCCCCTTTGTCGATGGGGATGCTTCAGTTGCTACTGAAAAACCAAGTAATCAGAAATCAAAGTCTGCAAATAACCGATATCGTGGCAAGCTTGAGCAGGCTATTACAGATGCAGAGAGTGTGGACATTAGTGCAACAGATGGGATGGACAGAAGCCCAGAAGTTGATATTGATACCAATAATCAAGGGGGTTCCAATTTTGCAGACAATAAACCACCTTGCGAACTTCCCGTTCAGGATATTGAAGATGAAGATGGCTTGGACAGCAATGCAGCAGATGGGATGGATAAGAAGTACTCAGAAACTGATTTGGAGGTAGATTTAGTTGTTAATGGAATGAGTGAAAATAAGTTGGAAATTACTGCTATAACAGATAACTCAGAGGATTCTGAGCAGCCTGATGATGGTGAAAGGGATCCTAAGAAGAGCAACGTGAAGGGAAAGTTGCAGATTCAAGGCAAGTGGAGGGGTGTTGACCCTGTTGTAATATTCAATGACGAAACCGTTATTGATAGCATAAAAACATTTTATGGTATTGACGAGTCTTTCCCATTGATTGGCCACCTTGTGACTAGAAATAGTGACACAAACCATGTGAAAAGAATCTACTACATTTCCAAGTCCGTTAAGGATGTCCTTGAGCTGAATTTTTCAGCGGGGCAGCAACTTAAGATAACATCCATTGGTGTGAAGATGTTTGTAAGTATCTCTTGCAACTATTTCATTTTTCAAAATGATATTTCTTACTTTTTGTTTTAAATAATGTGATGAACTGCTATATCTCATCATGTAATTGCAATAAATAGGAGAGGCAATCATCAAAAGAAGGTAGCTCTGCACCCTGTTTGTTCCGTATATCGTCCGAAGGATTGCCCGTAATACTCCCGTACATCACGAAACAAATCCTAACTATGTCTCCGGTGGATTTCAAGCATCTATTAGAACATAAAAGCATTAAATGTGCAGATTTTGTGGATGCTGCGTTTGGTGAGAAGGCATCAAACCTAATGCTAGGTTGCTGTGTGATAGTTTTGGGTACAGGTGTGTAGATTATTATCCTTTTGTTAACGTATCTGGGTTCTTACTAAGCACATCTTTCTCTTTTCAAAAGGTAACACTGCTTCGGACGTTATCGGAGTTGACGAGTCAACTATAGCCATTGGGTGCTGGAAAGGGAGGGCCAGTCTGAGTGTTATGGTCACAGCCATTGATTGCCAAGAACTACTTGGAAGGCTTTCGAATCAGCTTGGAAATGATTTGTAACGCTAGAAAACTGATGTTGAAGCTAAATCTAAATGTAAATCTTGGATGAAAATCATTGGAATGTCGTATTAGTTTAGCAACTTCAATTCAACTGTCCAATCTAGAAAATTTAAGACTTACCATTGCTTCCAGTGTACCCAATATTTATATAGTGGCAACATGTTGCCGATTTTTTCGAATTGATAAATATTTTTTACCAGTTTTGTTTAATCAAACATGTATGATACAAGATTTGTCAGGTTCTTTGTACTGGATGTATTGTCCTATTGGTATAAGGTTTATTGCCCAGTTCTATTATGAAATGGAATCATTACCCTATTTATTTTGAAATGAAATAATGTATTATTTGACATGAAATATGGATTATTTTCACGGAGGCATAAATTTGAATACCTTATTTCTAAATTTTGTAGAACTAAAAAATTGAAATATGGAAGTTATTATAAAAAATTCAGTTCCATGCAAGTTTGAAATATTCGAAAGTTCGGAAAATGAACTAATTAATTACTTAGAATTAAATATTGATTTGATATTTTGAAGTAGGAAGGTTAGTGGGTGCTTGGATGACATTTTGTATGAGTGATTAGAATGAAGTGTTATTTTGAGTGATTAGAAATTGAGATTTTTTTTAATTTTTTTAAGACTATAATTTTTTTATCATATTTATAGTTGCCCTGGACTGAAAACATAAAGGATCTAAATTCTTAAGAGGATATTTTAAGCACTAAAATATATTGGCTGTTCTATTTTCAGTATTTAGCGATGTACCTCAATCGAGAAGTAATGAAATGTTTAGTCTCATTGATAACTCAATACAATTTGTATTGTTTGAATAAGGTTCATTTAACTAAGTTTTTTTTTTTTGTTTTTTTTAGGAATATAACTTTTTATAATTATTTACAGACTAAATAAATGTATTTATTTTAGATAAAAATATTAGATATATTATTTAGAATCGAAATCTATAATGAAAACATAAACGACCTAAATTCTTAATTTGATATATGGCATATAAAATAAAATTGTTTGAGATTTAGTGAAGTTTATTAGCTGAAGAAAACTTGACTTTATATTGAAGCCATCCTCTAAAGAGTTTTTGGTTGTCCAAAAGTAGTCAAAATCTACTCTAAATAGTTGTTGATTGGTTGTCTGAATCGTTTGTTGATAGGCGAATAGATGTGATCACAACATACACCATTTTGTATTTGAGTTGTTATATTGGCTACGTGTGAAAGGAAGGTGACAACCTGTTAATTTTTTTTGTGTTTTTTTTTTTGTTTTCTAAACAATTTTTTAAAACAATTTTCAATTTATTTTATTCATCTCTAAAATTAGTGATTTTATTTTTAAAAAATAAATCGTTTACGATATATTTTATTTTTTTATTATCCTTGAATAATTATAATATTGTTAAATATTTTTTTTCGTTTTATTTAACTTTTTTTTTATCTTTTTTAAGAAATTTTTATTAAAGGCTTTTTTATTCAATTTTTCAAAATTTCATGATTTTAGTTTTTTTCAAAATGTTTTATGATGTATTTTTATTTGTCTTAATGTTATTAATATTATTATAATAATTATACTTTTAGAGATAACAATATATTATCTATCCATTATCAAATATCATATTTTAAAAATATATGTTTTATATTTATTGTTGTAAAAAAATATCTTTATTATTTCAATTACTTAATATTATTAATGGTAATTAATCAATTAATTTAAAATTGTTACACAAAAACGAATAAAAAGTAAATGAGATTATTTTATGAAGAAAAATACTGATACTATTAACGAAAAATAAATAAGATATTATCCTTTTTATGGTGATAAAATTTTATTAACATATATATATATTCTCATAAAAAAATAAAAATTTTAAAATGAAAATAAAAGATATAATATTCATAAAGAAAGCTCCTAGCATAAAAAATGAGAATTTGAAATAAAAAATAAATAAAGTGAAAATATTAAACACTAAAAGAATTCATTAATATCACCGAATGAGTCAGTAGCAATGAATTATTTGGTTTGAAAAAATAATGTCTGGAATAATACTCGAGTGAGGAGTAGTGTAAGAATGTCATAACTCGCATAATTTAATCCCTTAATTTTCAAAATTGAAATTTAATCTTTGAACTATTTATAAAGGAGGTTAATAATGGTCTAAGGTAAATAAACTTCTCAAAGTTCATAAAAACTAAGTTAGGTAAGTTATTGCTTTAGTTTTTTTTTTCTTTCATATAATTTTTTATAAATATTTTACATTTGGTCTGCTCACCTGTCCTTATTTTTTATTTAAGCTTAGCTAGTCATATATTATCATGTTATAGACTAAATAAATATATTTATTTAAAAACTCTAAAATATAAATCAATTAGGATAGTTTGAATCCCTATCATTACAATCTTCCATTTGAGAAATTAATATTTGAAAAATATAAATAAATTTCGACAGTATTTGAGATAATATCATGGTACTCAATATTAGCATCTACCAGTGAAAGATACTCTTTGTAGCAATGGTGTGGATGTCGTAGGTGTTCTCCAGTTGAATTGCAATTTATAAGTAATCCAGTTCATTTGAATTCATGTTTCGTTGCTTGTATTTCCAAAAAAATTTCATTCTCGGATTATGTAATATGGCTAGATGAAATTCAAATGACTTTCTAAATTTTTAATCTGAAAAAATAATAATAATAAAAATGTTAAAATACCATTTTGATACCTCAACCTTGATAATTGAATTATTGTGTTCTCTTGAAATTCAAAATTTTAAATTTAGTCAATCTAACTTAATGTTTTGGCGGCCTTAAAGAAGATCGTTAATTTGATCCATTTCAATACCCACTTCCCACTTCATCTATACAATTGCCCATTTGTATCTTGTTGCTCACCATTGCCACAACCGTGATTACTTCTCTTTTATTAATGATAAATTATGTTGGTTGGGCTAACTAGCTACATTTATTGATGTAGGGTTACAATAATTTAGCTTGAGAGTTGTTGAAGATGATAATTAAAATAAAATATATTAAGTATAGGACTAAGTTATTTGTGTTAATGAATGTGTTGTGTAATAGACATTGAAACTTATAAATTTCTACTTGCATCCAAAATTATGGAGAGAGTAGAACTTCGCGCGTTCTTCTAGAAAAATGTCACATTATTTTTCTTTATAAAACTTTTCTATTTTAATACCTTAAAATTTGACATATCATGGACAAAGAGAGCCTGTAACCTAGTATCGAATAAAACTATTAAGAAAACTAAACTTTATAGATATATATCTAATTGATACACTATTGATGAGTACTAAATATAATTTGTATTTTTTGAATCAGGTTCATGAAAACTAAGTCTTTTTTTGTTTTTTTAGGAATATAATTTTTTATAATTATTTACAGTTGGCCTGGCCTGCCCTAGTCACTTTACATTATGTTATTAGACTGAATAAATGTATTATAAATGTATTTGTTTTAAATAAAAAGATTAAATATATTATTTAGATGGTAAATCTATGGTGAATAGATAAAAATTACCTCAGAAACTATTCATGTTTTCTAACAATCGAGCGCAGGGTGGATTGAAGGTGGGGCCCAACTCGTCAATTTGCAATCGTAAAAGAAATCGACCATGATTTTTAAAAGATGAAGTTGCAAAAATCTTTGAGTGAGTGATTTTTTTTTGGAAAACTACTTTCTAGCATCCCAATTTTTGTGGCAATATAGCTGAATATGGCGCGTGGCAGAACTTAGCAAATTGATTTTTTTTTTTTTTTTTTTTTTTTTAGGAATATAATTTTTTTAATAAATATTTACATCTCTGGCCTGAGTGTTATACTAAATAAAAAAAATTTCTTTTTTTTAAAAAATATAGGTAACTCAGCCATTAGTTATATGGCCTCGTCACTCTTTCACTCAATATTTATAAAGAAAAATTGTGCAAGTAATCGAGACGAGTGAATTCGACATATGGCCATAGGCTGTGGATAGTGACGTTGATTGGTGGATAGTGACAACATGTACTCATTTAGGGGATGTTTGTTGGACTGAGATGAGGTGGAAAGGGAAGGGAAGGGATCCCTTTCCACTGTTTGGCCCACTGTGATAAAATTTCCCGGCCCATAAAAATTAACCTGGTGAGTGAAGATATTTTGTCCCGTGCGTGCGTGCATTTTGTTTTCTTTTTTTTTAATCGCACGTCTCTTTATGTCCGTTTATACGGATTTTCTTTTACTTTTCAATTTTTTTTTTGAATTCAATGTAATGTTTGTAGGGAGTTTTATTTTGTTTTCAGTATAATTTAAATTATATTTAACTTTAATTGCCCTTTTCTTTATTTATTTTCTTCTTCTGCCAAAAATTTTTCCACCTTTTTTCATTTTTAATTTGTGTTTTCAATTTCAGTTTATATAATTTTAATAGAGTATATTTTGATTTTTTTAATTTTTTTTAAGTATATATGGAGGGAGGGAGACAAATACCGATTTTCTCGATCAAACTTAACTGTTAAAATTATTTGTTGTTTTTATTAAAAATGAGAATTAGATTTATACAAAGTTAAAAATAGAAATTTGGACAACCTCAATCAAATTTAAATATATTTATTTATTATATATTAATTATTTACGTGTATCTCAATTTATGTTATTTTATATAAATAGTAATATGTTATACATTCAAACTATTATAAATATTTATTTATTTATGCATAAATATAATTTTTAAGATAAAACTTTGCATTTTATTTTTAAAGCAGCATATTATTTTTATTTATTTTTTACATAATTTTTTTTATCCATTTTTCTTTCGATTTTTTAATTTTATTTATTTATATATATCAAATAAACATTTTTTTTTATAAATTTTTTTAATGGTTTTCTCAATTAAATTTTTATTATAGCATTTATTTAAAAATAAATTGTCAAAATAAAAATTCAAACGTAAAATTTTCTCATTTCTAAACTATATTCGTAATATATATATATATATATATATATATATATATATATATATATATATATATATATTAATTTTAAAAAAATAACAACAAAAAATCTCTTTTCTTCCCTCTCCATCAAACACTAATTTACCATCAATTTCTTTTTATTCCCTTCCCACTAAACAATAAATTACTCTCACTTCCCTTCCTTTTCTTTCCTTTCATTTCCCTTCTCTTTTTGTCGTAGCCAAACAGGCCCTTGACAGACAGTTGATAGCTACTACCTAACAAATCTATAATAATCAAATTGTTGAACCTCAACAGCCACCCGCATGAGGAAGAAAAGAAAGAAAAAAAAAATTAAGAAAGAAAAAAAATTGCATTGTTTAAAAGTTAGCTCAATATTTTTATCAAGAAAAATTGTCTTTTTATAAAAAAAAAAACTTAGTGAAAACCATTATCTTCACTTAATTCTTATTTTTCTAATTGACCAAACTTTAGAGTTTAATTATTTTTCTAATTGACCAAACTTTAGAGTTTAATTAAAAATTATGTTGGTCAGGCTCGCTAGCTACTTTATTTATGTACGGTTTTAATAATTTAGCTTGTTTTTTTTGTTTTGTTTTGAATAATTTAGCTTGTTATGAGAGTGGTTAAAGAAATTAAAATAAATTAAGTATATATAAGACTAAGTTATTTATGTTGATGAATAGGATGGGTAATATGTGGTTGAACGCTTTTATTTAATTACTAACTTCTGTATGTGTGTGATCCACTTACGCCCAATTTGACTATTATCAAAAAATTCGTAGAAAATTAACTTCTAGATAAATAATTATCATGGATTGAAACTCATCCCCTCCTCTTAATTACTTAATTAAGTTTGATCGGTCGATGAATCTCCATATAAATGGAAAATAGGAGAGTGAATGGAGGAAGAAAATTTTCGAGAAGCTAAACGAAGATGGGGATGAAGAATTCCCCATCCCCGTTCCCGGCCCATCTGTATTTCTTATGTTTTTTATTTTGATTTTATATATAATTGATAACCATATATAAGGTGTTATTAAAAATATTGTATTATTGATGATTTAAATAATTTAATATATTTGAATTATATAGATGTATAATTGTAGAAATTCATATGAAATATACCTGCAAATATTTACAAATTTAATCTTTAAACAATTATTTTGTTAAATAATTAACTATGTATCAAAAAATTAATAAATATTTCTACTGTTACAAATACTTCAAAATAATTATGATGTCAAATCCTTTTAAATCCTCCTAAACATCTCTAATTTAGATATTGAATGAACGTGTTTTCTCAACCTTTTGGAGGATACAAATCAAAACAAGGCACTAGGCCTTTGCCATTTCCCCAGCCTTGTTGTAACTTTATTACCCAAATAGAACTAAGTTAAATTATATGAAATTTTTATCAAGAAATATTTAATTTAATTGAGATTTTTTAAAAAAATATACAGGAAATAATTTCCTGTGGGAGAATTTAGCAGGGATGGAAATACAATAAGTGACATGGATGATGAGAATGGTAGAGTTAACCCTGTCTCAACCCAACCCGACATCTGTAATGGTTAGATCACTTTTATTTATTGAACTTGATACGGATGACAACTTTATTGCAGTTTCACCTACCGTGGTTTACGAGTTTTAAAATTCAAAAGATAATGTTGAATCAATATATGAATTATTTCATGTATTTCATAGAGATAGTTTTCATCCTATGAATAGGCAATCTGTGAACTTGCCATTATAATTGATAACATGGATAATTGTTTAAATGCTGCACAATTCAAATTACTAGAGAACATAAATATACATACGATCATCCATGTTTCAATACCTTATTAATTTAAATTATATGGCTCAATCTCATTAATATGCAATATCGTTGTAATGGTCAAGACAGAAGGCAAAAAGCACAAGTACCTATGATCAATGAATAAAACTAAAGGAAACTAAGCTTTAGAGATATCTTAAGCATTTTACAACTTAATGTTTACTAAATTTCTACCATAGGTAAAGTCCATGTTTTCATGTAAACGGGTTCACTCAGAGTATGGTTTGAGTCTACTTATCCACATGTGCAAACCTTCAAAGAGACTATATTTACAACAATCACAAGTCACTCCTAGAACATGACTTCAAAAGAAAAAAAAAAAGGTATGTGTGGAGCCTGCCGAACAGCTTACACGCCTCATGGTTGCTCGCCAAGGAGTGCCTTGCCATATTAAGTAATGCAACATGTTATGAGACAACCCATTGACACAACTTCAAACCATCACTCAAAGATGTATCACCCCATCTCCTATGCACCACTAACCTTACCCTCACTTGTTTGTTTTGTTCTTCTCTAAACACACCCGACTACTCAATTATCCTTGCCCTCTACATTCACGCTCCTATCAATTATATGAATAACTTTATTTACATCACTCACACATTACTCATTTCACCTTAAATTATTGGGTGTTCTATCCTTCGGCAATAACTCAATCTCCCTTGTTAAGCATTCTACCAAGTCAGTAGCCTAATAAACTTCTAAAACTGTACCAATCACAGAGCCATTCAACTTTCAATCTCCACATTTACCTTACAATTTTCCTCATCACAGGTTATATAAACAATAGATTCATCTAATTTTTAGAACCTCCTTCACATATAAAGTACACGCTAGCTCAGCCTCTACTGCTTTATAGCCTTACAACAGATTGCACACTATCCAAAAGTTGCACAACAAAATTATAATTTTCACTCACAGACCATAATGTCAACATATGTGGCACCTTTGGTGCCACACATCTCTACCCACTTTTTTTTTTTTTTTTTAAATAAAAAAATATTAAAATGTGTGTGTGACATCATGAGTGGGGTGCAGCCAAATTGTCCTAAAAAAAGAATTCAATCACCCACAATTGGAGAGTAATATTAAGAGCCACACAGTGAGACCTTTCAAACAAGACACCTCACCTAATGTTGAGCAGGTTCCCCACTGTGTTGCCCGGTTCCAATCGCTCCCTACACACACAGGGAAACATCATAAAATAAATTTCCCACAAAGACATATAATCAACACACAAGCAGCAAAATCATCGAGAATTTAGACTGTTAAGAACCCAAATGATGATTTGGTTACAAAGTAGCCCACCCTTAAGTTCAGGTGGGACTAAACTCGTGTAGCAGCCCAAATACTTCACCATACACTTAAACGGGCACATAGGTTTAGATAAACTTGCAGACAGGACTAGGTAACCACCGTTTATTAAGACAAACATTTATTATAACCAACCCAATCGTTTATATAAACGGACCCAAACAAACCCTAGTTTTTTAGGTTTTAGATATTAGCCTTTACCATCTATCTTTTTTTCCTTCTTGCTTTTATTTATACTAAAATTAATTTTGTTTGGGGTTGAAAAAATAAATCCTCAAACTCTTTACTTTGTCCAGTTGAAATTGGAATTGAGTAGGGGAGATGGGAGCAGAGTATTTAAAAATATAAAATAGTTTTTTTTTTAAGATTAATAATGGGAGAGAATTGTTAGATATTTTCTAACACAAAAATTAAAATGTGATTAATAAAATTAACCACCCGCAACGAAAATGTAATTAAAAATAAAATGCATACCTCCCGCCATTATTTTTGGTAACCTGAGAGATGAAGACCCAATGTGTATCTGCAACTGCAAGACGAACACAACAACACAAACATGGAGTTCTTGATTCTTCTATACCCCCACTCTTCCTAACTCAAATGGTGTGGTTTTCTTAATTGAATAGTAGGCATAGGGGACCAACAACTAAAGTAGAAATCCAGTAAAGTTCACCGTAAAAACTCTTTGGAATTCTCTGTAATATCTCTGTATAAGTTTTTTTTTTTGAAGCAATCTTTGTATGAGTTTTTAACCATTAAAAAACAACGATAAAAATGAATAAATGTGTGCGGTTACAAAATGAGTAAAGTGGGTGGTTCCTAAAATCATGGACCATCAAAAGAAAAAATTAATTAATTAATAAATAGAAAATTAATTCCAACAAGAATACCTTGGAAAAGTATTTATTTTATATTAGCTAATTATTGTATATTTATAATAATTAATATATATTATTTTATATTGCTTAGTTAAATTATTTTTTTTAAAGTTTGATGTGATATTTGATAAGATTATATTAAAAATATTTTATTATATATAAACTTCGGTAACAAATCTCAACTCCTTCATCTTCTTATAATATTTTTTTTTTTGAGAATGCATCTTCTTATAGTTTTAGATATTAGCCTTTACCATTTATCTCTTTTTTTCTTTCTCGCGTATATTTATACTCAAATTATGTTTTGGGGGGGTCGGAAAAAAAATCCTTTGAAATTGTTTTCACAACTATTGTTTTTTTTATAATTTTTGAAAGTAATCAATATAGAATTTGTTAATTTCATTATAAAATTTACTTAATAGAAAATATTGTCTTCATACAAAATTTCCACTCATTTACCAAACAACATCGACCGGTCTTTTATGTTTACAACTTAATTTATCAAACAATAATTTAATTCATAAGTTTTTCAATCTCTCATTTCTGAAATTTTTGCCACCAATCGATTTTATACGCATAATTTTAGTTTTCATATACTCAAGAACAAATCATGCTTAATGTGCAACACTTTTTTTTAATGAGAAATGTGAAATAATTAAAGTTAATGGGAAGTAATTGAAGTAAATAGCCAATATCTTGAATCAATTAGCGTAGATATATAACAATGATTACAGAGCTTGTATTTTCAAATGAAATCAACCAGTTCCCCAATGAAAACCATAACAAAGATCTCACCCTTAAGTTGATTTTCCAACCTTTTCAAAAAAAAAAAAAAGTTGATTTTCCAACTGCCTAGTCTTCTCTTTTTTTTTTCTTTTTTTTCTTTTTCTGATTTCTGTGACTCTCTAAGCTTTTCGCGTGCCTCGACTAATATTAGAAGATATACCGTCGGACCCTATAACATTTGGATGTCAAAAAAATTTGTATGAAATTAATTCTAAGTAGTGATCACCATGGATTGAAATATCACCTTTGCAAGACCCTGATCAATTGAGCTACTCCATAATAGTTTAGTTTTCTCCTTCATCGTCAGTTTTGTAGAATTTATAGAATTGGAAAAACATAGAAGAATAAGAGATATAATAGAGAGATTTATAGAAGTTGAAGAAGAGGAAAAGAAATTGGAAGAAGGGAGAAATAGATTTTTTCAGATATACAATTCTACCCTTCTTTATATTAGTCCAATTACATATTGAACTTAAGGGGATGTATTTAGAAATTTAAGAGTGTAGTTGTACGAACTACTAATGATTTGTACAATTTTCTCTCTAAAAATATTTTTTAGAAAAACCAGTGAAAAGAAACATGATCAGTTGAAACTTTTTTTTTTTTGAGTACTTAGACTTTATGAACTGACCACAATCTCACCGTAGTTTCTCATGTGCATAAAATCAAAAAAGAAAAAAAGATGGGTAAAAAACTGCATTATTAAAACTGCTGCATAAATTTACTCTGTTTCTAGTAGACTCTGCACAAACTTGAAGAGACCAAGAAACCATCCACGAACAACAATACACTACACATCGTTATCCCACTAAGTAAGAGAAAATTTGATTCCAAACCTAGCCACCCACAGCCATAAATTCCATTTTTATTTGTTTGCTCAAACTTGGCCTGACCCTTCTTGACAAGGACTAGCACTCTAAGGCACAAACAAAATCACCACTTGCCTCCAAATCATCAATGTCAAGATCTGTGTCCAAATCATCCATGTCTAAGCTGGCCCCAACAAACTGCCCTTGCCCTCCTCCAACTATGAGCCCCTCTCCTGACTTTCTTGCCTCTTGAACTATGGGCAGAATATCCTCAATGCTCTGCGATGCATCGGCTACTCCATTGCTCTGCGTTCCTCCCAACGATTCGTCTGTGAACTCTATAGGCAAGTTCTTCAAGAACCATGGGTGTTTCTTGATTTCTGGGATTGTTATTCGCTGCAAACAACGAATATTCAGTTGCAATGAATAAGATGGAACTCTGTGTAGAAAAAAAAATGATGGATGAGTTTGGATACCGTTTCGGGATCTGCTACGAATATTCGAGATAGAAGGTGCAGGCATTCCAGTGAAATTCTAACATAGTGTGGTATTGAGTAATGGACATTAAGAATCCTCTGCTTGCGATGTAAAAAAGTAATATATTTCTTGGTAAGGCATTGTAAAGCAAAGCAACTGGAACTGTGTAGATTAAAGAAAATACAATAACAAACTTGGAGTGTCTTTCTGAAGTTCTTCGGATCTTCAGGATCCTCAAAAGGATAAGCTCCAACTAGCATCACATATAAAGTAACCCCACAAGACCAAACATCTGCAATCTGCGACTCAATATTAAAAATTAGATCAGAAATGGCTGGAGACTACAACTAGTGGTAAAGAAATCGATATTGATAAGAAAAGAAGACGAGGGGTGGTTAGTCGGGCAGGGAAAATCAATTGGCACTACCTTTCCATCATATTCTCTTCTAGACAAAACTTCTGGTGCAATGTAGGCTGGGGTTCCAACAGTAGATTTCGGTTGAGAATGCAACACTGATGACTATAAAGTAAAACCAATCTATTAGAAACAGTAACTATCTATAAAATCTCAAATTTGACTGTTTTTGAACTTCATACCTTGGAATAGCCGAAATCACAAATTTTGAGACGTGGGGCTGAGCTTCCATCTAAAAGTGTGTTCTCTAGCTTAAGATCCCTGTGGCAAATTTGCTGCAAATCAAGAGGAAGTGAATGAGAAATGAAAAAACGAGCCTGAAATTTGACTTTGGCAGACCACTCTCATATATCAGAAAAGAAAAGAAACAAATTATTAGACAAGTAGAGCTCAGTACCATTGAGTGACAGTAACTGACTCCTGAAATCAGTTGCTGAAAAAAATATCTTGCCTGTACAAATCCAATGAGAACAAACCAAACATTGAAGTAAGAATATAATGAATCAGGGCAATTTAGCCTAACCATCAGAGCTTATTCTGCAAAGTCATCCAAAAGAAAACTGCTTAACTCATAGCAATTCAGTTTCTCATCAATTTACCAAATCATGATCAGTTTTTTTTGTAGTTAAGAAAATTCTTTTACCAAAAAGAAAAAAAGAAATGCAATAATTTTCAGGTAGCAACATAGTTTACTTCATCTTCACTGAATCTTCCAGCATTACATATTCTTTCAAAAAGTTCGCCCCCAGCTGCATATTCCATTAGTATGGCCAAATGGGTGGGAGTGAGTAGAACCTGCATAAAAGAAGCCATTAGAATAGAAATTTAACAAAAACAAAAAAAACATCAGCCAAAATTAGACAACTATTAATACATTTAACAGCCAAGAAAAGAAGGTTCAGAAGAAAGAAGGACCCAGAGACAGTAGTGATACGAAGCAGAAAAATGGCTAAAGCCCAGAAAGCTGTAAATATTTGGTGCGTAAATCAAGTAATATTTTCTTGAAAGCGGCTTAGAAAAAGTATAAGATTTCACCCAAATTAAAAGAGAAACAAAATGTACTTAAACTTCTCCTTCACAGCAGAGATAAGTCTTTTCTTTCATATTTATCAAATCAAATCAAACACAATACTGCATCAGACCCATCAATGATTAACAACTAAGGAACTCAGAGAATATATAATGTGGAGGTTGGTGGTCAAATGGTAGTAAGAACATGCCCTGTTTGATCCCCAAAAAAAGTGACCAACCATTGTAGAGAATTAAACTAATTCCTCAAATTCAAATCAAATACCTCTTTAAATCTTATGATATTGGGATGCTTCAAAGACCTATGATTCATGATCTCCCTCTGAACATGCTCATCGATCTGCAAAAGAGAAAAAAACCCAATAACCATCAAACCAAAGCCTCCACATAATCAACAAAATCTTTACCAGAATAGAAGTAGAACAGTACCTTTTGACCCCTCTCGATATACTTAACAGCAAAAAGCTCGCCACTCAACTTATCTCTCACAAGTTTGGCAACACCAAAATTGCCAGACCCAATATCCTTGAGAATCTCATAGCGTTCCATAGTGAACAAATTCACCAATCTCAAATTTGTTGGGTTTTTTTGTTTTTTTTTTCAGTTGGGCAATTTGTCGAACATGTTGTGTGCAAGTTTAAAGACATGGAAAGCACGGCTCGGTTGGGAAAGGATTCAGCACTCAGATCGATGCTTGCCAATGTCCACGAGGAAGAGGAAGAAAACGACAAGTCGATTTGGGAAAACCACGTGGCGATTTTCTATACGTCCAATGTTTGAGCGAACCGGAGCCACCTCTGCTTAAACGTGGTCGTGAAATTAAAAGGCCCGGTCGAGTAGATATTAGTCGAATATTTTAATTTGATCCATATTTGGGCGAGTATTCATATTCGCTACTCGAGCGCGTCGGTTTATGTTCGTTCGGAAACTTTGCTCTACTGTAGGGGAATATCGTTGTTTCTGTACTCATACGCAAAGAATTATATTATTAATTTTTAAATAGTTTTTTTGTGGCTTTTAAGTGGTATCGTGGATTTTCGTGGACAAATATTGTTAAAATAGAGGATAAATAACCGTTTTTATACTCGAATCCTTAAATGTGGTTGTTATATATTTAAAAACAAATTTAACGCATTTATAATATAGCTTTTCTTTTTTTTTAGAAAAAAATCCATTACTAATATTTATAGGTGATTTTAGTTCAATTTTTGTCAATTTGTACTAAATCAACAATCGACTCGTTCAATTTTTAAAAATTTAATCTAATCTAACGACCAATAAAATATAGATTCACTAGTTTGGTTTTCAATTGGTTCAATTTATATAGAATCACTAGTTTGGTTTTTAATTGGTTCAATTTGGTCTTCAATCTGTCAATTGTCTAAAAATCATGTATTCCAATATAAATGTGATTTAGTTTCAGTAAGACACCAAGATATTGAACGAGTAATGTCATAGGCGAATCTCAAATTCACAATGTTGAGGGGAGCATACCTTCAACTAATACATCATCTTTCTTTTTTTGAGAAAAAGTGCATCATCCTTTAAGACAACTTTATATGATTTATTGACGATATATATTTGTGTTTGGTTTGGTTTTATTGGTTTTTTAAAATGAAAATCGAAATTGATCCAATATTTTAGGTTTTTTAAAATTACAAATCGATATATCTAATTTTGTACTTAAAAAAATTGACCATATGTAGATCAATTTAATTTGATTTTATCTAAAAAAAAAGTTAAATTGGTGATAAGTTACTTGTTATTTTTTAAAAGCTATTGCCTCATTCTATACATTTTATAAATAGGTTTTTTTTAGATTACAACATTGGGAGAGGGGAGACTCGAACCTAAGACCTCTAGGTCATTAAATGTACATTGATGCCGCTTGAGCTACTGCTCTATGGGCACATTTTATAAATAGGTTTGTATTTTATTTTTATATTAAATTATTGATATGATTAAATTAATTTCACTTCATACTAACTCTAAATTTATCATTTTTCAATTTAAAAATAAAAGTGAAATCTATCTCCACAGTAAAGAAACCGAAATAATATTTAACATAATGTTAATATATATTTTGCTTTTTTGAGATTAACATAATGTTCATATATCATATCATATCATATCATACTATTTTAAAGTGTGGCTTAGGAGGGAAATCATTTTTTGACGATTTTACCCTTAAGTGATCCTCTAAATTACAAACATGCCATTTATTGGAATATAAAAAAAATAAATGCAAATAATGTAGAAGATATTTATAATATCATTTAGATTTTCATCCGTAAAAGATAAGATATTTTTATCAAATCTCCTAGATTTTATGACTAAGCTAGAAAGATAAGAGATTTCAACAATCAAATGAAGATATGAAATATAAAATAAATGCAAATAACGTAGAAGATAGTTACAATATCATTTAGTTTCATTCATAGAGATAAGATATTTTTATCAAATTCATAGATTTTATGATTAAGCTAGAAGATAAAAGATTTCAACCATCAAATACAAATATTTATAATATCATTTAAAATTTTATCATCTTTATAGAGTAGAAAATAAAATATTTTTACCAAATCTCATACATTTTATTTGACATTTTATATTCTAATTAAAATAATAAATTAAATTTTCAATCCTATAAATAGTTCTTTACATTTTGTTTACTATAATACTTTCTCTTTACTTGGATTTACTTTTGTTTGTTTTTTTGTTGTTTTATAATAACATCTTATTTTTGTTGGATTATTTACCTTAACTTTCATCTAATTTTTCTTTTGTTGGAATAATTTTTGTAGAGATCTTTTTTCATAATTGTTGCCTTTGACTTGGAGATGTGGAAAAAAAAGTGTGAAGAATGATAAGATTATCATTTGAGGTTAGTGCATGAATGAATTCTTCAATTTCAAAAGTTTGGTAACAATTTTCTACTATATATATATATAATTATCTATATTTTGTTTACAAACATATTTGAAACTTTCTCTTTGCTTGAGGTTACCTTCTTGGTTTTTTTTTTGTTTTTTTTTTGTTTTATAATACAAAATTTAGTTATCTTATTTTTGTTGGATTATTAACTTTCTTTTGTTGCAATAATTTTTGTAGGGATATTTTGTTGCTTAATTGTTGACTTGGAGATGTGGGATTGTTTTTAAAGAATGATAAAATTATCATTTGAGGTTAAAGGTAAGTTCATCAATATATAATAATAAATATATCTACCTTATTTATAATTATAATTATAATAATGATATAATTCTTATAAATTTTATAATTTAAGAGTAATTGGTCTATTAATAGATAAATTGAAAAAAAACTAAAAAGCATCGATTTTTAAAAATCAGAGATAAAATTTAATTTTAATGCGATAAATTTTATTAAGTTTTTTTTTAAATAATAACATCTATTATTTTTTAAGCTCAAAATAAAATATTAACTATTTTTTAACATAAATGTGAATTTTAATAAATTTAAGTGATGTGAAAAAATGGTTATAAAATTCAATATTAGATTGAAATTATTATTTGACGATTTAAATTTAGTGCAAAAATGTAAAAAATAATTTATAATTATATATAAAATTTATTATTTAAAAAATTATCACATGCAACGCCCTGTTAAAATTCTACTTTTTTTTTAAAGGAACGTTGATATTATTTTAACATATATAAAGTTATACAAGACAACATATATTTATGAGATAAAAAAACATATATTTGATTTAAAAAAGCATATGTAATTAAAATCATTTAATATTTACTGTGTAATTCCTATTTTTCTCACGTATAAATGTGAGTCATATTAATATATTTGTGTAAAAATTATAAAATAGATTTAAATATATGTTGGTGTAATTTGCATCTCAGCACAGAAAATTTCCCTTTTAAAGAGAATGAGATGGTGTATGCGTTGGTGAAATTGCTGGTGAATTGGCCGATTCATGTGAGAAGCCCTTGTATATTACACTAATAAATGAAAGAGAATAGTAAAGTAGATGACATTTTTTTTTTTAATGTATTAAATTTGACTAGATGGCATTTGATCAAACTTTATTTTTTTCTCTATTTAATTTCTATCATTATTTTATTTTTGGGTTGTTGATTTTATTAGATAAATTTTATCTGTTTATTATTTAACATATATTATTTGGCCAAGAGATTTCAACACTGATTTATTTTTCAACACCACGAGAAAATTCTCCACATTGCATTTTGATGGGAACGTTACTTGAAATTAGGTTTTCATTCCATAATTGATGAAAGCAAAATATATGGACAAACAAAAAAGTATATATATACAATGATTTTGGGTGGTACCACACTCAACTTATAAAGTTAAATTTGTAAACTCAATAAAATGCCCCCTTAAATCTGTAAACAAATGGAAAAAAAAAAAGTGGAACAAAAAAAGGATGAAAATGATACATGGTAGAAGAAAAACAAAACTAATTATCATATTTATTAGAAAACAACTATTTTCAACTTCTTTCTAAAAAAACTATTTTCAACTTAGAAACGTTTCATTTTTTTTCATTTTGGATTTTTTTTTTCATCAAAAGTACAATAAAAGAAAAAAAAAAAACAAATAGGAAGTTCAAATATGATAAATTATACCGTCGAAAAAAAAAGATAAAGTACGAATAAAAATAATATAAGTTTATGATTTGTTATGCTTATTTTAAATAAAGATATTTTTTCTCGGATAATATATTTAAATATATTCAAATCATGCACAACCTATATAAATAGTTATCAACGGAAAGAAATTATCGTAAAACCCCTCTCTCAGTATTGTTGAAAAACAATTAGTAAAGAAATAAATAAGATTTATTTTTTTTAATAATAAAATCTCGTTTGAATGTATAGTTTTATGGAAGAGTTATGCTAAAACACTTAATAATTATTTTTACGAGAGTTAATGAGAATAACTTGTTTAATATAAATTTAAAATGTGTTAAAAAAAAAATATAAATTTAAAATGAAAAATTATTTTGAATACTTAAAAATGAAAGATTAAACATGAATAATTAAAAATACTTTATTTTGAATAATTAAAAATAAAAAATGAAGCCTGATTTTGAGTTACAAAATCTAGTTATAAATAGATTTTTTTAAAGCATTCCATTGAAATCTTCCTTAAAATTGAGAAAGAAAACACCCTTTTATATTATACTAGAATTTTAACACTGCATTACATGTGATAATTTTTTAAATAATAATTTATATATAAATGTTTAATAAAATATGTCAATTGATTGCGATAAATAGTTATATATATATATATATACTTATAATTATAAATTGTTTCCTACATTTTTGCACTAAATTTAAATCATTAAATAATAATTTTAATTTAATATTAAGTTTTATAACCATTTTTCACGTTAGTTAAATTTATTAAAATTCACATTTATGTTAAAAAATAATTAATATTTTATTTTGAGCTTAAAAAATAATAGGTGTTATTATTTTAAAAAAATAATAAATTTATCGCATTAAAATTAAATTTTAACTCATTTTTAAAAATCGATGTTCTTTAGTTTTTTCATTTTATCTATTAATAGACCAATTACTCTTGAATTATAGATTTGTAAGAGTTATATCATTATTATAATTATAAATATAAATAAGCTAAATATATTTATTCTATGAACTTACTTTTAACCTCAAATGATAATTTTATCATTCTTGGAAAAAAAATTCACATCTCCAATTTAACAATTAACCAACAAAAGATCCCTATAAAACTTATTGCAACGAAAGAAAAGTTAGATGAAAGTTAAGGTAAATAATCTAACAAAAATAAGATAACTAAATTTTTTTATTATAAAACAAAAAAAACCTGAGAAAGGTAACTCTAAACAAAGAGAATGTTTCAAATGTGTTTGTATTTGTAAACAAAATAGAGAGAACTATATATATAGTAATAGTAGGAAATCATTGTTACCAAACTTTTGAAACAATTCACTATAATCTCATATTATAAATTTATGGTTCTTGCAAAAAAAAAAGTTAACATAAATAATCCAAAAAAAAAAAGAAGATAACTTATTATAAACAAAATTTTTTTAAAAAAATGAAGAAAAGTAAATTTAGCAAACATGTTTTTATAAACAAAATAGAGAAAACTATTTATAGGATTGGAAAATTCAATTTATTATTTTAATTAGAATATAAAATGTTAGATAAAATCTATGAGATTTGGTAAAATATCTTATTTTCTAGATTATAGATGATGAAAATTTAAATGATATTGTAAATATTTTATTTGATCGTTGAAATCTCTTATCTTTTAACTTAGTCATAAAATATATGAAATTTGATAAAAATATCTTATCTTCTATGAATGAAAATCTAAATGATATTGCAAATATTTTCTACGTAGTATTTAATTTTTTTTATTTAGAGTATGACGGTAAAATCGTCCAAAAATAATTTTCCACTTATGATAACACTAAATTATATTTTAATCTTAAAAAAAAGAAAAAATGACGTGGGCGGCAGAGAAAAAGAGGTGGGTCCCTAAAGAGGGTTGGGGGGATTGAGTGGTGGTAAGCGCAGCAAAAGAAATAAAAAGAAAAAAAAAAGCATCGGGAAAGCCAACAAAGAAAGGGATGAAAAGGTAAAGGTGGCGTTTGGTTGGAGCGACACCGTTCGCTCTCTTCCACCTCTCAAATTCTGTATTAATTGGCCAATGCCCAACCCACCTGCTCATGCCTCACCATTTCCAATACCTGCAACCGAACTTTTGGCCTTAAAAAAGACAAGCCACCTACATTCCAAAGTAGTCCTCTTGGAATTTGGATTACTTCCATTCCAAGTACTTATCCAATCTCGGCTTTTGATTTTCTCTAGTGGACTGATTGTGCTTATGGCTTGATAAAGAATAAACAAAATAACATCATCATTTGTATTTTGAGTCAAAAGAATATTATGATACAGATGAGGTAGTAATCTAATAATTCTATTATTTTGTGGTAATTCAGTTCAACACCATAATCATAAATTCGATCTCAAATATTAATATTTAGTTCTCATTTATTTGAGAGCAACAATACTTTTTTTTTTGTTGTAAGTTTGTGGTTTTCCCTCCCCTAAATTAAGTGTTATTAAAATATATTATACAAATAATAATTCATGAGAGAATCAAAAGTGGGCATGAGGAAATTAAAAAAAATGGTTACGATAAATATGTAAAGAATTAAAATGAGAATAGAAATTGATTACAAGGAAATGTGATATATGATAAGAGGTGTGAATATTGATCATGCCTCTCATAACTATAACTATAATTATTAATAATTATTCTCTCATAACTATTCTTCATACTTTTTTTTAATACATAGTGGGGGGAGGGGATCAACAAACCCTACATAGATGGCACAACTACTCTCAAATAATATGAGAGTGGAGTTGAAATGGATTAACACCAGACAAGATAACCAACTGCGTCACTGACCCTCGGTAACTATTCTTCATACTTAAACACTCCTTAAAAAAAAGTGAATGAATTCGAATATATACATCATATCATTTGAACTATATTTTGTTAACATTTGTTGTTTAAATATTATGAAGCAAAAGATTAAAAAGAATCAAAATATTGATAATTGTATAATCGAATAAGGTTAAGATGTATACAATAGAGAACCTGAGGTAGAACGAGATCTATATTAGTGAATATAAGATTTCATCTCAAACTAAATAACAACAAAAAGAGTAGTCTATCGATTTAAAAAAAAAAAAGTAATCTATCTTGTTATGTGTTCTCATTTTTTTTATGTGAAAATTTTCAAGGAAGTATTTGATTCAAAATTAGAAATAGAAATCCACAATCAATATTTGAAAGATGCAGCATCATGACAAAGATTGTTATAAACCTCATATTTGTCTTAACGTTAAATAATGATGGGGATGCAAGATGTGTATTTCGGTTTCATTGCTCCCCGTTAATTTGTAAGAAAGACGATAACGGAAAAAGAAAAGGAAATGAACTATAGTGCTTGAATCTCTAGTCATTTTCATTTGTCCTGTTTGTTGAGTCATCTTGCTACATTGAATGTGGAAAAATGTTGAGTATTTGGACTTGTATGCATGATGGAAGCTAGGAGTGATTTCGGTTCGGTTTTTGCCAGTTTTGTACCAAATTGACCACCGAACCAATATCATTGTCTAATAAATAGATCTGATCCAATGTCAAAAAATATATAGAGCCATTTGATTGGTTTTTAATTGGTTCGATTGAGTTTTGGATTGGATTCAATGTCCAATTTTTTTTAATATATCAAATACATTTCTCATTAAAAAGAAATTAAAATGATGATAACAAACAACATCAATACTATGACCCAGTTGTTTGGTTTACGAATACATACAACCAATAATAGGATTGATGTTTGACTTCATTTAATCAATTAATGCGATTGGTTTCAGTTGTCGTTATTTCAATTTTTACTTCAAATTGAGATAACCGTAGTATCTTAAATTCGGAGTGTTTGGGATCAGAGTATAAAATCAGGGAATGAATAATAAATCTTTTACTATGTTTGATTAATGAGTACAATCATGATTACTATTCATTTATTTAAAATAATTACTATTCATTTTATTATAATCATTTTTCATTCTTTTCTCATATTAATATTTATTCTCTTATAATACATATAACGTTTCTTAATAATCAATTATCCATACATTTCAAACATATTTCCCTTCTAATTTCTTTTTCACCTTATTCTTCTCCCTAATTCATTTCCTTTTTTTTTTTTGAGATCCCCTAATCATTTCTTTAATACATAGCACTACTTAACTAATATAAATACCGCAGAATCTCCCTCTTGTATATTGTCTTGCGACTAAAAAGGTTTGTAGTACTTTGATTGCCCCAAATAATTTATAATTCATTCCTAAAAAAATATTGAATATATATATATATATATATATATATATATATATATATCTTCAATATGAATATATAATAGCAAATTCATCTTATTAATTGATGTTTCAACCTTGAACAAAAAATCCTAAATTTAAAACCTACCGAGTCATTTTATTCTCAAATAAAAAATTGAATGTTATTTGTAAGATATTTTTCAAATTTCAACTTTTGAGTTCATTAGTGATTTAACATAATTCAAATATTAAAAACAAACATACATAGGTACACATTTTATAATTTTAAATAAATAATGGATAGAACATTATGTGTATATATTACTTGTAACTGGACAATAAACAAGTGCATAGCACAGAAATTAGACATCCGATTCATGAATCAAATTTAATATATATGTGTAGAGGATATATAGGCCGTTATTGAGTTATATCACATCAATTTACAGGATGACGATCAGTCCACAAGTATGAAGCAAAGTCTTATCCCTTCACCACGTTATTTGGAAGTGATGACAATTAGACACGTAACACATTAAATTTTGGCCTTTATATAGTTCCCAACAAGATTACAATTGAATTGATTAATTAATTCATGAGAAATCTTCTAATGCATCGATGACAGATATTCAAAATCTTCAACGTACATAACTATATATTAAAAAAACAAATTAACCATACGATATAATATGGAAAATGATAATCCATATGAAAGAAGATATTTATTATCATATAATACATATGCATGCATTGCGTGTAAGATTTACCAACATATGCGTGTCCTAGGGTGCTTTCCCTTTCTTGGCAGCATAAATTTTGAATAGAGAGCTTGTGGAGTCTCTTGGCAGCATAAAGAAAAAGGAAATTTATAATAGAATTTAAAATTTTATTAATTAATATTAGATGGCAAATAAGATTGTTATGATTGTCTCTTAACAAACTAGCAAAATTATTATTGTTTTTAAAGTTTAATAATAGTATTTTGGATTAGAAATT
Organism: Sicyos edulis; assembly: GCA_036507275.1. Classification (NCBI taxonomy): domain Eukaryota; kingdom Viridiplantae; phylum Streptophyta; class Magnoliopsida; order Cucurbitales; family Cucurbitaceae; genus Sicyos; species Sicyos edulis. Next base: position 6,262,325 of record CM071855.1, on the reverse strand, counting down.
CACACTGCCCTATTTAATAATTATTTGCTTTTTTGTTTTAGGTTTTGGGAACTTGAACTCATTTTTACTCAAATTTCTTATAGCAGATTTCATCTTTTTTACAATATATCAATCTTATTTTAAGAAAGTAGGTAAATGTTAACCAAATTTAAAAAAAATAATAACAAAACTTTTAAAAACTACTTTTTTTTTCTTAAAATTTAGTTTTAAAAAATATAGATAAAATGTAGTAAGAAATAAACATATAATAATGTAATTATTGTAACCTTTAAATATTAAAAACCAAAACCTAAAAATAAAATGGTTATGAAACTATCTAACCTCTTAATCAAATATACAAGTAAATAATCACTAAATTAAACTTACTTTTCACAATTAATAAGATTGACAATTTAAAATTAAATTCGTTATTTTCAACTTTGTATTTTAGTTTTGCATATACAACTAATGTAATATTATTGAAATCCAACTTTTGTTGCTTTATAAACATGGCGCATAAGCAAGAGATGCAGATCCCAATATTGGCAATTTCGTGGGAAGATTTTCATGGAAAAAGAATACGAGTTCAATGAGGCTTGATTTGTGTAGTTGACAATCTATTTACCTAAACTATAAGTGGACTTTCCAGTTTAGTATTTAGAGTTATAATGCGATTGAAAATCAATGTGAAAATGTGCCACTAGTTCTAAAAAATATGTTAGGGGGATTATATAAATGTAAGAACAAAATGTGAATGATGCGAACATCTTATCTCTATTAGAAGAACCGTTCAACTTTGCGTTCATTTAAAAAAAAAAACAATAACATAAAATTTTACTATTTTTCTTCCTATTTTCATTTAGGGAAATCATATAAAATGTCTACTTCTTACAAATTATTTGGGAAATTGTCTAAATTGGTAAATATTGAAATGCAGGTCTATTTTCTATTTTATAGTAGGAGGGATAAAACTTTTATTCCATTTGTACCCTTCTGAATTTAATACCATTTTTAGAAATTAAAATCAACATCCTACCCACCATTTTAGGATAACTGCAAAATTGAGTAAACAAAATTGACCCCCATTTCTAGAATACTAGAATTTTAACACAGCGTTGCATGTAATAATTTTTTAAATAAAAAATTATATATATATAATTATAAATTGTTTCCTACATTTTTGCACTAAATTTAAATCATCAAATAATAATTTCAATCTAATATTGAATTTTATAACTTTTTTTTCACGTTAGTTAAATTTATTAAAATTCACGTTTATGTTAAAAAAACAGTTAATTTTTATTTTGAGCTTAAAAAATAATAGATGTTATTATTTAAAAAAAACTTAATAAAATTATCGCATTGAAATTAAATTTTATCTCCGATTTTTAAAAATCAATGCTCTTTAATTTTTTTCTCAATTTATCTATTAATAGACCAATTACTTTTGAATTATAAAATTTATAAGAGTTATATCATAATTATAATTATAAATATAAATAAGCTAAATATATTTATTAGAATACATATATGAACTTACCTTTAAACTCAATTGATAATTTTATCATTCTTCAAACAAAAAAAATTTCCACATCTTCAAGTCAACAATTATTATTAAGCAACAAAATATCCCTACAAAAAATACTGCAACAAAAGTGTATTATAAAAGATAAAAAATAAAAAGAAACTAGAAAGGTAGCCACAAGAAAAGAGAAAGTTTCAAATGTGTTTGCAAACAAAATATAGAAAACTACATATAGTAGGAAATTATTACCCAACTTTTGAAACTGAAGAATTCATTTATACACTTTAATTTCATATGATAATCATATCATTCTTCACATTTTTTTTTTCAGATCTCCAAGTCAAATGCAACAATTAGATCCCTACAAAAATTAGATGAAACTTAAAGATAAATAATCAAACAAAAATAACACAACTTATTATAAAAAAAAAAAAAAAAGTAAATCCAAGCAAAGAGAAAATGTTCTTTTAAACAAAATGAAGAGAACTATTTACAGGAATGAAAAATTTAATTTATTATTTTAATTAGAATATAAAATGTCAAATAAAATCTATGAAATTTGATAAAAATATCTTATTTTCTATTTTATAAGGATGATGAAAATTTAAATGATATCGTAAATATCTTCATTTGATTGTTGAAATCTCTTATCTTCTAGCTTAGTCATAAAATCTATGAGATTCGATAAAGATATCTTATCTTCTAGGGAGGAAAATCTAAATGATATTGTAAATACGTTCTACGTTATTTGCATTTAATTTTTTTTTATTTTTTATTTTATATTCCATATGTTCATTTGATTGTTGAAATCTTTTATCTTCTAGTTTAGCCATAAAATCTATGAGATTTAATAAAAATATCTTATCTTTTACGGATGAAAATCTAAATGATATTGTAAATATCTTCTACGTTATTTGCATTTATTTTTTTTTATATTCCAATAAATGACATGTTTGTAATTTAGAATATGACGTAAGAGTAAAATCGTTCAAAAATGATTTTCCCCTTAAGCCACACTTTAAGGTAGTATGATAGTTTTTCCCCACCAACCACATTTCTTCATCTTCATCTGTATCAAATGCCATATCAACCAATTGCCACCACCTCCATCTCTGATAGGCTCGGTCAATTTTTCACCATTTTTCATATTTTTAATCCACCTTCTTTTTTCCATTTTAGTCTTTCACTATATTTGTTCTCATCCACCATTTTTTTCCATTTTACTCTATCACTATATTTGTTCATACTCCCATCGTCAATTCCCGATCTCTATTTTCTCTATAAATTTTCAGGGGGTTAGTAAGCTTCCATTTTTGCAATTTCGAATGGATGTTACATCGGTCACGGTCGTCTTTAATGGCAGATGGGATGAGGGAGATATTTACTCTAACTACACAACAATTGTGGTTGGTATCACACACAACACTTCCCTATCCCAACTAATATCGGTTATCGAGGAAAAGTTGGTTTTGGACGAAAACTCAAAAGTCATGAACATATCACTATATAAAGACGGGACACACAAGTAAATGTCAAAGATATTAAAGGATGATAGGGGCGTCTAATGGATGTACATCGGAATCGCTGGTGGCATGTACAGTGACTGCTGCCTCTTGGTGGACATCGTCCAAACACCTACCGAGATGTAGGTCCTAAACTTAACTGGAAGGACCACTGTGGTAAGGGCAGCTGCAATGTTCCTGAACAAAGATGAATTGAAGAAGCAGAGTTTTCAATACAAGACGGTGAAGTCTAGTGAAGTCTAGTCCCAAACAATTTAAGACATGTTGCATTCACGAGACATGTAATTGTTATATTTGCGCATACATGAATGACAACCTATGGGTAATTAGAAAGTTTGTCGATTGGAAGCTTGACGGAAGAGAGAGGAATGGAGGTGAATTTTATTTGGTACGACATAACCTTTTCATGTGGATGGAAGTGAAAATGACGGGAACGTCGAGCTTCCCACGGGTATGCGTTTCGACTGTTCGGCTCAAATATTGAAATTGGTGAAAAAAAGACATGTACATTTTTTACTATTTGGTCCTTTACATTATGTTTTGGGAAACATGGGCTGGCAGATGTACTGACATGGAGTGTTCAGCTCGGTTGAAGGAAATTTTTTTCAAAATTTAATATATTTTTAGAAAATAATTCAGAATCTAATATTTTTTTAAAAAAATCCAACGTAATTGTTTGTTTAAATTTTCAAATTTTGAAATCAAGATCTTTAGTTATTTTTAAATTTAGCTGGTCGTTTAAAAAAAAAAATCTCTATGTTAGTTAAAACATAATATTGTTTGAAAAAGTTGAAAAAAAAACGAGTAACAAAATAAGATAGGGATTTTGGACTTTTACATTTACACATGAATTAATTTTATATTTAAAAAAACTAAAAGTAGTTATGAATTTTAATAGTTTCTAATTTAGACATTTTCTTAAATAGTTTCTTAAATGTAGACATTTACCTAGTTTGCCCATTTTAGTCTGTATTGTTTAATAAAACTTAAAAAATAGTTTTTCAATACAAACGACTTAATTAATTTTTAAAATTCAATTCTAAATTTTTCAAAACTATACCAACCAAAATTCTGATTTTTAAAATGACGTATTGATGTTGGACTCTCCCACTTCTCGATATAGAATATTTGTGAAATTTTAACATGCCCGCTCAAGATGATGCCTCTTTTGAGCTCACCAATCTTGAATTGGATCTCAATTTCATTTTTATTGAAATGATATCTATTTGGATTTTATGTGCTCTGATACCATTAGAGTATATGAGATTCTTCCTTAAAACCAATTTGGCAATGAACAGAATAACTCATGGTTGAAACATTCCTAAGACCTTCCCTTTTATTTGTTATGTTCTTAGACTTGCAAATTCAACACAAGAGGTCCAATTTAGAGTTGATTCAATATTTTCCAAAAAATGCATATAGCATAAACTAAATTTGCCAATATTCATTCAACAAATATAAAAGAATAACAACGTCAAGGATTTAAAGTGGTTTGACAAACCTACTCCATTCGCAAAGGGCTTTTAGGCCTTTGCTAGAACAATTTTATTAGAGTTCAAATATGTTTGAACAACATCATACATAAACAAAGAAATACAAATTGATTCACATGAGATTTACAAAATAGAGAAACAAGGACATAATAAAAAACTTAAAGAAATACAACCTTAAAAAAGAGATGAATCAAGAAAGAGTTTGAATCCAAAGATTCAAAGACTTCTTCTATCTTGCACAATGTTTCAAGAATCTTCAATGAGTTCTTCCAAGAAAATCCTCTAAGAATAAAACTCAAATCAAGAGCCACCTTGAAGTTTTCGGAATCTTGATGATGGGCGGAATGCGTGCCATCGATAGTTGGAAAATACACTAGCGACATCGCCAAGTTTGAGGTATAATGGCGAAAGAATAAATCGACAAATGGGCTAGGAGACTTTTGTGCCAAAATGAAGTAAGCCATTTTCTCTCTCTAATTAAACCTCAACAATAAAATCTCTAATTTGCTTTCCACCTAACTTTACCAATAAGTGGTAAATATGGATGATGCATTCTAAATTCCTCCTATTTTTCGACATGGCATCAATGAGTATATATAATGAATAAAAGATAACAAATAAGATTGGTTTTACTATAATCATATCTAATTAAAACCACCATAACTACTTATGGTTATTCAGTTAATATTCTATTAATATAAACTTTGATTATAAAACAATTTAGCCTAAAATGTAGAATTGGCTAAAATTAAGCAATGAATTTAATGTTTCTATTTAATTCAATTAATAATAAATTTAAGTTTAAAATAGTCACAATAAGCTTCTTATTTAAACCAAGCACTAATAGATTCTTTATTAGTTAATATTGAAACTAAATATCACACGCATATCTCTTTTTAATGTGAGACATTTGTGAGATTCTAATAAATTTATAACTTAAATACACCTATATTGATAAAAGGTTTTGTGTATGTCATCTATCTATTTTTTAGTGAATTCAAATATCGTAATATCACATTTATCTTAGTGTTATAAGTTTCTTCAAACACTTGATTTTCTAAATACAGTCATATTATTGAACTAAATTAGTTTTTTTAAATGTAAACATGAATATTTTTATCCTACTACGTTAAAGTATGGTTTGAGGAGAAAATCATTTTTAGACAATTTTACCACTTAAGTCATACCCTAAATTACAAAAATGCCATTTATTAAAATAAAAAAAAAAATTCAAATAACGTAGAAGATATTTACAATATCATATAGATTTTCATTCGTAGAAGATAAGATATTTTTATCAAATCTCATAGATTTTATGACTAAGTTAGAAGATAAGAGATTTCAACAATCAAATGAAGATATTTATAGTATCATTTAAATTTTCATGTAGAAAATAAGATATTTTTACCAAATCTTATAGATTTTATTTGACATTTTATATTATACTTAAAATAATAAATTGAGTTTTCCACAAAATTCAAATAACGTAGAAGATATTTACAATATTATTTAGATTTTCATCCGTAGAAGATAAGATATTTTTATCAAATCTCATAGATTTTATGACTAAATTAGAAGATAAAAGATTTCAACAATCAAATGAAGATATTTACAATATCATTTTAATTTGCAGGTAGGAAATAAAATATTTTTACCAAATCTCATAGATTTTATTTGATATTTTATATTCTAATTAAAATAATAAATTGAATTTTCCAATCGTATAAATAGGTGTCTACATTTTGTTTACAAGAATCCTTTCTGTTTGTTTGGGTTTATTTTTCTTTATTTTTTTTGTTTTGTTTTTTGTTTTATAATAAGTTATGTTGGAGTATTTATTTAACTTTCATCAATTTTTTATTTTGTGGAATAATTTTTGTAGGGTTTTTTTTTTGCATAATTGTTGCCTTTCAAAAAATACTTGGAGATCTGGAAATTTTTTTTTGAAGAATTATAAGATTATCATCTGAAATTAGTGCATGAATTCTTCAATTTCAAAATTTTGGTAACGATCATTTCCTACTATATATATAGTTCTCTATATTTTGTTTACAAACACATTTGAAACTTTCTTTTTGCTGGGTTACTTTCTTGGTTTTTTTTTAATAAAAAATTTAGTTATCTTATTTTTGTTGGATTATTTACCTTAACTTTCATCTAACTTTTCTTTTGTTGCAATAACTTTTGTAGGGATCTTTTGTTGCTTAATTGTTGACTTGGAGATGTGAGAATTGTTTTTTGAAGAACGATAAAATTATCATTTGAGGTTAAAGGTAAGTTCATAGATGTATATTAATAAACATATTTAGCTTATTTATATTTATAATTATAATTATGATATAACTCTTATAAATTTTATAATTTAAGAGTAATTGGTCTATGAATAGATAAATTGAGAAAAAAATTAAAGAGCATTGATTTTTTTAAAAAATTTAATTTTAATTCAATAAATTTTATTAATTTTTTTAAATAATAACACCTATTATTTTTTAAGCTCAAAATAAATAATTAACTGCTTTTTAACATAAATGTGAATTTTAATAAATTTAAATAAAGTGAAAAAATGGTTATAAAATTCAATATTATATTAAAATTATTATTTGATGATTTAAATTTAGTCTAAAAATATAAGAAACAATTTATAATTATAATTATAATTATATATATATATAATTTATTATTTAAGAAATTATCATGTGGAAGGCGATGCTTTCTAGTATAATAAAGGGTTGGTTGCAAGCATAACAAAACTAATGACTTATTATTATTATTTTTGAAAGAAAATAATGGGCATATTGCATACGTGTCTTCCATGTTTCGATTTGTTAATATGACCTAAAAAAAGAGTCACTACATCCCAAAACCAATATGGGTAAGTCCAAAATATTATTCTCAATATCCTCGCATGTTTTACTATTATCAAATTCACTCATATATTACTATAAACTTTACTCTAGCATATAGGTTAAATGATATTTCTAATGTATTGTACATCCGTATCAACATTGGATGAAAGTAGAACACTTTTACTTGGAAAATTACTAGATAAGAATTTTTATTTTATTGGTTTCAATGATATTTCACAATAAAATGGAAAATAAAAGGAAGGAGTACAAAATTAAGAAAAAAATTACAATCAAATGAATATTTATTTAAAATTTTGTAATTATATATAAAAAATTACTTTCTCACACATCTAAAATTTTGTAATTATTTATAGGATTATATAAATATGTAATACCCAGAATTTCACTCTGGTACATAAATTCAAGCACAACAGAAACCTATTTTGTAGGCCGAGGACTTGAATCTAACACATTCATTTCATAACGCTTTCATTAAGACCCCCTGCCCCTATATTCAATTGTAGGTCAACGAATTATGAAGCGAGATGGGCCGGGGAATAAATGGGCTGAAGCGAAACAAGAGTCGGCCCGACCCATATAGGAGAGCCATAAATGCACTTACGGGTTCAACCGCGGTAACTGTTGTTGGTACGCGCACGAGCGCCGTTTGTGAGAGTCGTAAAGGTGTTCATCGGTTGCGATGAAAATTGACCTCAAACCGACCCATCGGTTTCCTAAAAGATGAAACTGATACCGACCAGTCAATTAAGTCGGTCGGTTTGGTCTGTAAAGTCGGTTAATAATATTAATTTTTTCTTATTTTTTAATTAAAAAATATATTCATCATAAAATTTTATAATAAAATTTTGAGAGTAATTTTTAAAATGAGCATATAGAATAATTTTTTGGAAACACAATTAAATTTAAGTTAATTTTTCAATAATTTAGTAAGGAATATATTTTATAAATGAAATTTTCGATTAATCGATCTTACCGACCGATTAAACCGATTTTTTCAATTAACCATTTGTGTAACCAACACCGACTGATACAAATTTGAAAACCGACCGACTGACTCTAATTCTATCGGTTTGGTTGGTCGGATCGGTTTTCGAGAAATGTATGAACGCCCCTACATTCACAGTTGGTAAGGGATGAAAAATATTAAGATAAAATATATAAAAAAAGGGTAGAATTTTGTTCTTATAGTTTGAGGGAAAATAAATCTCATCTCTAGAACTTTAAAAATTAAAATTCAATTCATAGATAAAACTTCAAAATAGTTGTATTATTGTTTTTAATTGGTTAGAGAAAATGAACAAGAAAAAGAAAATTATGTTTAAGAGAATCAAAATTTTGCTGCCATATACTTGCTTTTAAAAGTATTTATAAATTAATGTTATAAATGGATTTTAAACTTAAAATTTGAAAGAAAACATACTATCAAATCTCAAACATTCAATTAAGCAATTACATAAGGCAAAAACTATTTTTGCTTTCATGAAATGAAACTAAAATTCTAATTTTAAAAATTATATAAAACAAAGTTTTCAAAATTTTATATATTAAATTATAACTTTATCTGAATCAAATTAATATGATGTGAATCGGTTATAGAAAATTAATATTTTTTTAATCAGAATATGACTTCTTCATTGATGGCAGCCGAAGTCTTATTTTGAGCAACATGGAATATATAAATGTCATAATTCTCTCCGATCTGGTGGGACAAAACCCGGTCCAATTCCTGTGATGGCTTTTGTTTTTTGTTTTTTCCATTTTTAAAAACCGGAAAGGAACCGCGTCTTGTTGAAATCCCTTGACCACGATTTTCCATTTGTTTAGTTCCGTCCGTACCAAACCGAGAGTTGAACTCTTCCATTTTGGCGCGCCCAAAGGCCAACAGGCAATGCTGTTGCTGTGAATTGCTGGTTCAGGCATTCACATTGACTCGCCCTGTTTTCTCCCTTCCCTTTCGTTTTGACGGCGAAGGACTCATCGGGGAGGGGAGAATTTCCGGGCCGGAAAACATGTGGGTGTTCTATTTGATCTCCTTGCCCTTAACTTTGGGCATGGTGATCGTCACGCTCAAGTATTTTGCTGGTCCATGGGTGCCTCGTTATGTGTTTCTTACCGTTGGATATACCTGGTTCTGTTCCCTCTCCATCATTATCCTCGTCCCTGCCGATATCTGGACGGTTTGATTTTCATCTTTTCTTGTTGTTTTGATTCATTTCTTGCTGTTTTTTGTTGAATTGAGCGCAATTTTGGTAATAGGCATGTTGATGCGTTTTATATAGATGTATCAATTGGTTTGGCGAGGTTTTGATTTGCCGTTTATTAGGTTTTGTGTAATTAGCTTAATTATTGTCTTCGATGGAGGTCTTGATTTTATTGTTGTGCGAATTGGCGACCATTTGGTCAGAATTCATGGCGTGGTTTTTTTGGATTCATTCATGTGATAGTTCATACAGAGACTGGTAAGAAACGTAAACAGCGTATCTGATCAACTATGAGGTGTTGGTATTACTAGTTTTTGGCAGTCGTACTTCCAGTTGGTTGGTTGTGATCCTCAGTTGTAATCTACTATGGGTTCCCCTTTCCTGCATCAAAAGAAGCACTGTCGATTATTTCGGCAAAAAGATAGCTTGTGATCCTTTTACATCAACCATCATGAGTTGACCTAGTGGTTAAGAAGGTTTTGGAGAACCAAAATATTATAGTTCAATCTAGGGTCACTTACACAAGAATTAATTTTTCGTTGGTTTTCTTGACACCCGAATATTGATATGTCAGGTGGGTTATCCCATGAAAACAGTTGAGGTGCACATAAATTGACCTAGACACTCACGCATACACATAAAAGAAAGATCATTTTGCATCCTCTTGTTCGCCAAGTTTTTTTTCTTTCTCTCCGGGTGTTTTAGACGATTCAAACAAGAATCGTGTTCTTGCTGTTAATATAACTTATTTATGTACAGACCACAAGTCACCGGCCAGAGACTGGAGTAATTTCTTTCTTTTGGAGCTGGTCCTATTGGAGTACATTTTTACTTACCTGGTAAGCGCATAGTACATGTACACTTCGCTCGCTTAAAAACTGCTTAGCAATCCTCATATTTCCAATTTACATCTTCAACCAGGGCTGTGGTGCCACTTATCCAGGGTTTTGAAGATGCAGGAGACTTTACTGTGAAAGAAAGACTGAAAACTAGCGTTCATGTTAACCTCGTCTTTTATTTGGTTGTTGGATCCATAGGCCTTTTTGGATTAATTCTCCTCATCGCAATGCACAAGATTTGGTTAGTTATTGCTTTAAAATTTTGTCAAATACTCTTGGTATCGTATGTCTTTTGGTTTTTGAGTCGGTACCATGTGTTCCCTCTCACGCCTGTGAATTATTATCTTATTGAAAACTTTTGTGCTAGGCATAACATTCTCTTGCATCTTTAATGATAGGCATGGCGGTGTTCTGGGTTTCGCTATGGCCTGTTCAAATACATTTGGATTGGTAACTGGTGCATTTCTTCTCGGCTTTGGTCTGAGTGAAATTCCCAAGAGTCTTTGGAGAAATGCGGATTGGACTACACGTCAAAAAGTTCTTTCCCATCAAATTTCCAAGATGGCTGTTAAACTTGATGATGCTCATCAAGAACTATCGAATGCTATCGTTGTGAGTGCCTCCCCCCACCACAAACACAAACTCACACCTGATGCATGCACAGGCACTCATAAAGATACACCATTAAGTGTATTATTAATTAGATTTAAGGTTTTGCTGAGTTCGGTAGCATAGGCTTGTCACCCTAGCTGGGGCAAACTTCAAAATCAGAGGGTTTGAAAGAGTTTGTGAAATTATGTTTAATTAATTAGAAGTGAGGTTTTGTTGTCATCCTGTTCACTGATTGTTTTTTTTTTGACCCTCTCTGTTCCTCATATATTTGGTTGTCTTCATGTTATTGCACTTATTTAAAAACTTCTGCTTTTCCTTTCTCTATTGAATTTTGATTTTATGAATTCCTGTACAACTGGTCCATCTTTTATTAGGTTTGTAGTTAACTGAGTTGTAGATCTACCGGAGAAGCGTTTTTTTCTCTTCTCTATCTTATGTTTGTAAGAAAATAATGAAAAATAAGTGATCCATATATCATTTTCCTGATTTTACCTTATAGTGAGTGAGTAATTGAAATTGGTATTCAGAAAAGAGGTAGCATCTTTCATGGAGACTTTTAGTGAGTGGGGTTTCGGCTACTTAACTAAATAGAGATGCGATTCCCATAAGTAGCAACTTGCAACTTGATTGTGTTATTTTATTGATGGGTGAATATGCATGGAAGAAGAAAAACCTTAGTTCTTTCATATTTGGTTTTCATTTATGTAATAGGTTGCTCAAGCAACGTCTAAGCAGATGTCTAAACGTGATTCCCTGAGACCTTACATGAATGTCATTGACAACATGCTAACTCAAATGGTAAATCTATTTCATTATTTTATTCGACATCAGTATGTTAATCGGTGTTTTTATCATCACTTTATTAAAATTGCCCATCCTCAGTTTAGGGAAGATCCATCTTTCAAACCACAAGGTGGGCGATTGGGAGAAAATGATATGGACTATGACGCAGATGAGAAATCAATGGCAACACTTAGGCGTCATCTTCGCAGAGCAAGAGAGGAGTATTACCGGTATAAAAGGTATATATGGATTATTCACTTCTTTCTGGTCATTTCAATTTTTTTTTCAAACATGCTCATTTTAGATTGGGAAGGTTTATTGTATCTTCAGGGTGGGTAACTTTTTTTCTAGGAAATTATGAGGTTTTTGAGTTGTTTTGGTATTCATTTTGTAGATTTCTCTAACTTTTCACTTTCCCCATAAAAAGTTCTGTTCTGTCTTTGTTCCTCCAAACACGCACACGGATGAGTAAATAATACGCACACATGTATGTGTATATTTATACATATATACATACTAGTTATCAGCGTCGCCCTGAGGATGAGGCTATTTTGGAGGTAAAGTAAATAATTTAAATATATGCATATACATGCATGCACATACATGCATACGTATTGAGTGCCATCACTTGGGGTATGTTTGGCCCCCCAATTACAAAACGGGCGGTTGGGTTATGCTAACCCAACCTATGTTTGGGGGGACGTTTACTTAAACGGCCGTTTAAGCCTAAATCGACGAGCCCACTTATCAACACGCCGCCGAGGGTTATGTTTAAGCGCCGCCGAGGGTTATGTTGAAGCATTGCCTTTACCCATTTTTTTCATCATTTTCTGTTGAATCAAAATAAAAGAAGTTTTTTTTTTTTAAATAGAATAAAATAAATAAATTCAAAGAAGAGAAGGTTGGTGTGGGTCTCAGATCTACCATCTTTATTTTGCCGTAGACTTCCCTTTTTTATTTTTGGTTTTTTTTCACTCCGTCGCCTAGCTTCCATGTTTTTTGTTCATCTATCATTGACCTTTGCGCGAATGGATTTGTTGATCTCTGGGAAAGATGAAATTATCACATTGGGTTCTTTTCTCGCAAAAGAAAATAAAAATTTTTTTTGCTTGTTTTCATTTTGGAAGATATAAAATGAAAGTCTAGAAGAAAGGGAAAAAATAATAAAGGAAAAGTTCAAGGAAAGATTAAAAAAAAAAGAGGTGAAAAAGAAGCCACGATAGCTTATATGTGTCAGCATATTACAAATTTAGAGAGAGTAAAATATGAAGTGATTTATTATTTTTTTCTATAAAATAATATCGCCCTTGCTAAAGGAATGCGAAGGGCATAGCCATAATACTATTGCCAGCCTTTCACTCCTAAAGTCAGGAATAGCGAGATGAGGAACTCACCGAGACTGGTTTAAAGCATTCCTCCTTGCCTTCTTCTTATTCTTAAGACTGCTTTCCTTCTCTGGGCATAGCAGCAACCAAGCTTGTAATCCCTTTTTTGGGGGCTAAGTCAGGTAAGCAAGTAAGTAAGGTGTAGTTGCGGCCGGTAAGAATATTATTTTTTTCTATAAAATAATATCGTTTTTTCATTATTTTAAATGAATATAAAGATATGTTTTTTTTAAAAAAATGAATATAAAGATATATTCCCAAAAAAAATGAAGATAAAGATATGACCAATTAAATAAATTTTTTTTAACATTTATAAATTTTTTTTAAAGCAATTTCAACTAATTTTAAAGAACTTGGAGAAAAAATCATAATTCCTCTTATAATAACATGCAGTCCAAACACCGTTTATCATAATTCCTCTTATAATAACCTGTCATTCAAACATCATTTATCATAACTCCTGTTATAATAACATGTGCTCCAAACACCGTTTATTATAACCCACCGTTTATGATAACCCATCGTCTACAATAACATAACCGGTGCTCCAAACGCACCCTTGATGTCTTGACTTGTACCCTGAGGATGAGGTACATTTTAGGGGTAAATTTAGAATATTTATACTACTAGGGCATATCTGTTATTTGCTGGAGATGGCTAGAATGCATATAGTTATTACAAATAAAGTGTGGAGTATTTCAAGTAGCATGAAATTGAGAGAGTTAGAAAGGCTTTAAAATTCATTCACTTGCTTTCTGAGAGGTTTCAGGTTTGAGTTCCACGAGTGAGCTTAATTGTAAAATCATTTGATGTTTCTCGAGTATGGGCCTTGGGACGGGTGCGGATGTCTTTGGTCAGTGGAGCGTAGCTCAAACTTTCAGGTTTCAGAAAATCTGTTCACTGTTTCAGAACAATTAGCAATTTAGTTTCTACCATTTTATTACGTTAAGTGTGAGATATCTTGGCAATGAAATAAATCTTGTTTTCAACCACCCGTAGAATTACACCTTTTGTTAATTTCTATATTCTGTATAACCATGAAATGTTGATTTTCTACATTTCCCTTTTTGGATGTAGCTTTCCCTGCAAATGATGGTTTAAATTTTAGTTTGATAAGTATTGTATGATTACCTTGACAGTCATACTCTGGATTCTCATTTTACAAGTTTCCTTTGGATATTGACTTGCTTGGAGGAGCAAGAATTCTTGTTTGCTGCTTGATTGATATCACTGATAAGTTTTAAAGATTTCATGATATATTTTCTTTTCTGTAGCCAATATATGACCTACGTTATGAAGGCCCTTGAACTGGAGGACACTATAAAGAATTATGAACGACGTTTGTCAACCGGATGGTTTGCTCCTAATTACTAACTTTGGTGCATTTATTTTTGTCTCTTAGCCTTTCAACACAGAATTTTGATCTGTTCCACCAGAATGACCATGTTATTTTGTCAGGAAATATGTTTCAACTCTCAGGCAAGCTCGAAGTGGGAAATTGGGGTCTATCTTTGATACACTTGGTAAGCATAAAATTAATCAATTTCTGTTTTCTTAGTGTTTCCTATCACATAACATGAGATAGTGTTGCCACTCATTGTAGAATAGTTGTGGTCCTGGCTGCCATTTATTTTGGAATCATAGAAATAGAACATAATTGACTTTGTCTTCTTGTATAATTGGTCTGAATCGCAAATATTATGGATAGCCTGTTTTTATTTGTTGCAGACGTGTTTTTTCTTTTACTTATTATTTATTTTTGGATATGCATAGTGCATACGCATTGGTGCCAGTTTTCACGCACCTCAACTAATCTAACGGAACAACCACTTACTCCTACTATTACATTTGGTTGCTTAGGAAACTTATTAGCTATAAAATTGTAGGTAAATGACCATCATGGCTTGAGCTCATTTCCTATTTCCTATTTTTTGTATTGGCCACTAGGCCAACTCATTGTGGTTAGTCAAAAATTGCATTTTGAAGGTTGTTATAGGTTAACAACCTACTTTAAGAACCTTAAAGGATTTAGAGAAATTACTTACTTTGAATCAGTGTATCATTATAAATCTGCAAATGTTTTGAGTGCTTTTCATATTTTGATAAACCATTTGACATAGTGGCCGAGAGACCTATGGAGTTGGAATCTGGATATTCTTAGGCACAATGTGCCAGTGCGTGCATATGAAAGTTCAGTCAATGAGCAAGGTCAGCCTTGATGTATTGGAAAGAAACTAATGGCAATGGTACTTGCCTTTCAGATTTGGTACCCTTATTAGGGCAGGGGATTGTACAAAGTCTCTTTTTTTTTTGCTTGATTTGAAATCGGTGGGGTAGGATGCCTTTAAATGGATCCTCAAGCTCTTGGTTATGATTTTAGGATTCAATACAGATCTTGGATTGAGAATATCGTTTGGATGGTTCTCCAAGAAACATTTATCCAATGCTACTCCAAAATAGAATTGTAACCATCAGCATATCTTAGATTCCCAGTGGTAGGGTATGGTTATTACTTAAAAGGATGCTTGGTGCATAGGTTGTATGATACCTAGAAAGAAATCTTGTACAGCTTTTGGCTAACAGTCAGCGTTGGGTTATTTTTTTTTATAAGAAATGTAAGGCAATATCCACATTTTTGGTACTATGTATGCAATACTATCAGGGTAGAGCTACTAGGACGGGGTGGGTTAGATCTGAGATGTAAATAAAAGCAATGAAGGAAAGGATATGTTTTATTTGGTAGCTAATGGGAGCGAGTGGGAGGGACGCTTGAGTTCCTGTATTCTATTTCTATCTATGACGAGCTCTTGTACTTTGTAAGTATATTTCCATTTTGTTTTTTGTTTTTTGTCTTTTGTTTTCTGTATTTGTTTTTTTATTTCTGAAAGCATCCTTTGTGCATCCCGTTTTATTTTAAATGAAAACTAATGATTTACATTCCAAATTGCACATCAACATGGACTTGTCTGACATTGCACACTTGTTTTTTTTTAAATGGAAACAATTTCATTGAAATTATGAAATAGGGGATAAAACCCAATGCCTCACGGCTTACAATAATGATTTCCAGTTTGTGATAAAAAAATGAAAGTTTATAAGTCTGACATTGCCACTCGAGTAGTCTCCACGTTTCTTAGCTTGTGACTATTTGTTGGTCTGTTTTATAAGATATCTGATACGATCCCGAGCCCGCTGAAGGTTTACTCGAGGCGGAACAAGACATTACGGAATTAGTTGTTTATTATTTATATTTAATATTCCTTAATTGTTATTTCATTTGTATTGGGCTTGTGGGCCTTAGTTGAGTTATTACTAAATTAGGTCAACTTCTAGGTTTACTATATATATGATAGGATAGGTGATTATAGGATTCAAACAGTTTTCGTCTTGTACTTGGCTCTTTGAGAGATCCTCTCGAGAGATTATCGTAGTTTAATAATATTTTGTGGTAGATTCTATCATTTTCCCTCCAACGCACTCGCACTAATATCGTGTATTCCCTTTGCATACTTCTCAAACTGGCGCCTATATTCTTTCACAGTTCCCACCTGTTGTAAACTCATAAGGTTTGCATATCTGTTGTCATTGATCGTCGTTTGGAAACGATGCAGCAATAATTCCCGAAACTCTTCCCATGAGGCAATCGGGGCTCGGTCCTCCTCATACTGCAACCATTCTAATGCCCCTCCTTCCATGCATAAGGCTGCAACATCAACCCGTTCATTCCCTGTCAAGCGATTAACCCAAAAATACCTCTCGACCCGGCACAACCACCCGTCCGGATCCTCATCCACTAGACCCTTGAACACTGACATTTCTAACTTCCGTAACCTCCTATCGAACATTGGTCCATCCCTACCGCCTGTACCCGGTCCGCCCCTTTCAAATTGATCCTGTCCCTCTCCCCAATCCTCGCACTCCCGGTCTCGGTGCCCTGTATTCCGCCTGCGATCGTTCCAACCGTCATGCGCTAACGGCCTTTCGTAGCCATTGCGCACCCTCCTCTCCTCGGAAATCCCGTTCCTTCTTCTGTCGAATTCTGTTCCCGGTACATTGCCCCCGTCACCAGGCCCGAGAAACCCGTCTCTCCGGTCCAACCCGACTAGCCCAGGCCGACCCGGACCTCCCCAGCCCAGCCCAACGCCCATTGGCCCACTCTCCGCGCACCAGTCCGGCCCGACACCCCTCGCCCCGCGCGCCCGCCCGCCCCGGCCCGACAACAACACCGGCCGCGCGCCACCTCGCCTCGCATTGGCGCCCCAGCCCGCGCCGTGTGCGCGCACACCCTTTGGACCCCACGCCCGAACGTCGACGAGCCCCTCTTCCGCGCCTCGACCCACGCCCTGCGCCGGGTCCGCTCGACGCCCCACGCCCCAACGCTTCCGTCTGGGCCCCCGCGCCCTTTCGTGCCACCGCGCCCCTCCGCGCCAGGCCCGCTCCCTGCCAGACCGCGCTGCCTCCGCCCGACGTCGCTCCCGCCGCCAACTCCCCACCTGCAGCAGCAACGCCCGGCCCCTCCTCCGACTCCTCGGTCATCAATCCCTTCCCTTTGTCAGCCCGGATCGATTCCATTATTAGTTCCAAATTCCGGGTTATCGACTCGAACTTTAAATCCTGGGAATCTATCTTTTTTCCCAAACGCTCCTCCATCAATTCCATCTTCGTATTCGTCTCCTGCAACTTCCTCGCCAAGTCGGCCGCTCCTTTCTCACACTCTTGCATCCTTGTTTCCATCTTAGTAGTCACCATTCTCGGATCGGCAAAGCAAATGGCTCTGATACCAAAATGATAGAATCTACCACAAAATATTATTAAACTACGATAATCTCTCGAGAGGATCTCTCAAAGAGCCAAGTACAAGACGAAAATTATAGAATCTACTCTATTATTATTAAGAAACTATGATAATCTCTCGAGAGGATCTCTCAAAGAGCCAAATACAAAGACAACAACTGTTTGAATGAATTGCTAGAGGCCTAACATGACCTATTTATAGTAAATCTAGTATTTAACCTAATTTAGTAAATAATCCCTATTAAGGCCCAAAAGCCCAATACAACTTAAATAACAAAACATAATTATATTTAATAAAGCAATAAAAGAGATCTGTCACTTCTTGGTTCGCCTTGAGTAAACTTTCAACGACCCCGGGTTCGTATCAATACTTCCCCCCCAAAGAGCCACCTTGTCCTCAAGGTGAAAATCCAGAAATTGGAGCTCTAGATCTGCAGCAGACTCCCAAGTAGCGTCGTCCGGAGTGGATCCTTCCCATTGGATCAAAACTTGGCGCGAACCTCCCTCCTGCGAGGACTCTCGTAGACCCAAAACAGCCTTGGGACAAACGAGCACGCCTAGATCATCTCCTACCAAAGCCGGTGTCGGGAAAACAAGCCCAAAGGAACCCACCGCCTTGCGTAGCACGGAAACATGAAAAACCGGGTGAATCCTTACCGTCTGTGGTAAGTCCAACCGGTACGCCACTGGCCCCACCCGAGCTAACACACGATATGGCCCGATGAATCGTGGTGCTAACTTGGGGTGTGTAAACTTCGCCAAGGACGACTGGCGGTAGGGTCGGAGCTTAACATACACCAAATCGTCCACATCATACTGAACATCTCGACGCTTTGCGTTAGCACGCTCCGTCATTAATTGCTGTGAACGCAACAAATTTGCCTTAAGCTTCTCCAACATTCGATCACGTTCCATCATTAAGGAATCCACTGTTGCTACCGGACTAGCCCCATAATCATAACCCAAAATGGTCGGCGGAGAACGCCCGTAAACAATTTCAAAAGGAGTCATCCCCATGGATGAGTGAAATGACGTATTGAAACTGAACTCATTGGCCTGCCCGGCCCGGTACAGGACTTTCATTGTGTCAACACAAAGCATCGTAGGTACGATTCTAAACAGCGATTGACGACCTCAGTTTGGCCATCAGTTTGTGGGTGGTAGGTAGTACTACGACGTAGCTGAGTCCCAGAAGCCTTGAATATCTCTTCCCAGAGGAGGCTAGTGAATATCTTGTCACGGTCCGACACGATACTCTTAGGCACTCCGTGCACACGGACCACTTCCCTGATAAAGACCTGTGACACTGAAAGAGAAGTAAATGGGTGCCTAAGGGGTATAAAGTGCGTGTACTTAGATAGCCGATCCACCACCACAAAAATAGTGTCATAACCTTCAGAACGGGGAAGTCCTTCAACAAAATCCATCGAGATGTCCTCCCAAATCCTGTCCGGAATCGGTAACGGTTGCAAAAAAACCAGTGGTGACAACGATAGATGCTTCGCTTGCACACAGATCGAACATTCGGCCACAAATGCGCGGACGCGAGCCTTCATTCCAGGCCAATATACCTCTTTAGCGAGGCGTTGGTACGTCTTTAGGACCCCAAAATGCCCCCCGATGGCTCCCCCGTGGAACTCATTAAGTAACAGAGGAATCGTAGGCGAAGTCGGAGGTAGCACCAACCGTCCCTGGTATAATAGCACATCACCCATGACGGAATAACCTGGCGGACCCTCCTCTCCTGCAACTACAACACTATAAATAGCAAACAACTTTTCATCTTCCCGCACTTGTTGAGTGAACACTGCCGTGTTAACTCCGGCCACACAACTCAACATGCTCAACTCCCCGGTCGATGGCATACGAGAAAGGGCATCTGCCGCTCTGTTTTCTAATCCTTTCTTGTATTCAATATGGAAATCATAACTCGATGAGTTTCGCTATCCATCCATTGGTACTCTCCATCAACTACACGTTGTTCTAGCAGGAATTTAAGGCTCTTTTGGTCCGTACGTACAATAAAGTGGTGTCCCAATAGGTAAGCTCGCCAACGCTGGACTGCAAACACGATAGCCATTAGCTCGCGCTCATAAACTGACTTCACGCGATGTGTAAGGGAAGGGCTTATCGAAATAGGCCAACGGCTATCCCTGTTGCATCAAGACTGCACCCACGCCAATACCGGAAGCATCCGTCTCCACAACAAACAACTGATCAAAGTCCGGCAATCGCAATACTGGCACACTACTCATTGCATGCTTAAGTCTCTCGAAAGCATTCTTCCATTTGTTGGGCCCCATTCAAACCTTCCTTTTTTTTTAACAGCTGAGTCAATGGAAAGGCCATCGACCCATAATTCGCCACAAAACGACGATAGTAACCTGTGAGCCCAAGGAATCCCCGTAAGTCTTTAATGTTTTTAGGGCTTGGCCAACGTTCCATGGCCACAATTTTCTCCGGATCGGCAGCCACTCCCTCAGCAGATATAAAATGCCCCAAATACTCAATCCTGTGCAGTCCAAACTGACATTTCTTGGCTTTTGCCACCAAGGCATGTGTCTGTAACACTTCAAATATGCTGACTAAATGCTCCTTATGCTCATCGATGGTCATACTGTATATCAGGATGTCATAAAAAAATACTAGCACAAAACGGCGTAGGAACGGACGCAAAATCTCATTCATAATCGATTGAAATGTCGCGGCGCGTTGCGTAATCCGAAAGGCATGACTACAAACTCGTAGTGGCCTCGTGAGTTCTAAATCTTTGTTTTGTGTACATCGGTAAACTTAACACGTATTTGATGGTACCCGCCTTAAGATCAATTTTTGAAAATACCGTTGCCCCATGCAACTCATCTAATAATTCATCCACGGTATGTATCGGATACTTATCGGGCGCATCGCTCGCTGATTCGTGGCGCGATAGTCGACATACGTAAGCGCCAACTCCCATCCTTCTTTTTAGCCAAAAGAACTGGACTTGAAAACGGGCTCGTGCTGGGACGGATAATACCTGCCAATAACATTTCTCCCACTAGTTTTTCAATCTCGTTCTTCTGGTACTGCGGGTACCGATACAGACGTACATTCACGGAGTCCTTGCCTGGCAATAGCGCAATAGCATGGTCGCAATTACGCTGTGGAGGAAGACCTGTCAATGATTCAAAAACCGGTGAGTATAAACAAAGTACGGCGTGGAGTTCTGTGGGTACCTGAGACAAGTCAGGTAGGGTCCCGGACTGTTCACGAGACGGTATCGGGGTTTCAATCATATTTAGCACGACCAGAAGCCCTTGCTCCTCGGGACGTAAGGATTTCATCATAGATTTCAATGAAACCTGGGCCTTGACCAGCCGTGGCTCGCCCTGCAATTCGACCTGCCCTGACCCCAGCTTGAATTTCATTTTAAGCGCGCGATAGTCAAATTCAATTTTTCCCAATGTGGCAAGCCACACAACGCCCAAAATCACATCCGCACTACCCAACGGTAAGGGCAAGAAATCATTTACTATTCTCATCTTGGTCAACTGAAGTTCCACATTCTTACAAATGCCAGCAGTTCTCACAGAATCCTCATTCCCCAACATAATGCCATAATCATCAGATGGTTCTACCGGTAATTTCAATTTAGCAACCATGTCCTCGGATATGAAGTTATGCGTAGCCCCACTATCGATTAATACTACTACTTCATGTCCCCGTATCGAGCCTGTCACCTTCAGAGTTTTTGGAGAGCTTAGTCCAGCCATGGAGTGCAATGAAAGGGCTGCCATATTCGGTGTATCCACCATTTCCTCAACAAAAGCATCTTCGAACGCACATTCTTGGGAATCATCATTTTCCTCATTTTCCCGTGTTTCTACTGCATCACGTACAACAAGAATCTCCAGAGCTTGCAGTTCCTTTTTCTTACACCGGTGCCCCGGTACGAACTTCTCATCACACCTAAAACATAGCCCTTTGTCTTTACGAATGCGGATCTCACTATCTGTTAAACGTTTATACGGGATGGCGGGGGTGGGGTTGTTCGACGGTGTTGATCGGCTAGAATAGACTGAGGCAGGTGTGATGGTTTTTAGGTTCGTACTCCCTGCTACTCTTGTACTCATAGTACCTGAACTCAGGCTTGGTCTAACCGTTGACGTCGTGCTAACTCCTTTGGCTTGATTTCGAAAAGCCAAGTCATCTTCGATTACCTGTGCCATGAATTTCTTATCCTGGATTCCGACTGGTCTCAGTTTTCTCATTTAAACCGTATTTACGCGCTTTAGACCACTCTCCCATTTCCCTTCCAAAGCACTCGCACTGATATCGCGCATACCTTTTGCATATTTCTCAAACAACCGACGATATTCCTTGACTGTTCCCACTTGTTGCAGACTCATCAAGTTGGCATATTTATTGTCATTGATCGTTGGTTGGAAACGATGCAATAGCAATTCTCGAAACTCCTCCCACGAAGCAATCGGAGCTCGATCCTCTTCATACTGTAGCCATTCCAATGCCTCCCCTTCCATACACAGGGCTGCTGCATCGACCCTTTCATGGCCCGTCAACCTATTTACCCAGAAATACCTTTCTACTCGGCAGAGCCACCCGTCCGGGTCCTCATCAGTAAGACCCTTAAACACCGGCATTTCCAATTTCCGTAACCGTCTATCAACAGTTGGTCCATCCCATCCGCCCGGCTCCTGGTCCCCTCGGTCACCCCGTTCTTGCCTGTCCCTCCAATCCTCCCGCTCGTTCCAACCGTCATGCGCAATCGGCCTTTCATAGCCTATGCGCACCTTCCTCTCCTCCGGAAAAACATTCCCCCTGCCTCGAACCGGCCATCTCCCCTTCGCTCGAATTCCGAACTCATATAATTGTCCCCATCGGTCAAGCCACGAAAATTTTCTCTCCGGTCCACCCCGGCTGACCCGAACCGGCTGATTCCACCCCGGCCCGACCCGACCGCCCGCCCAGCACCACGGTCGCCCCTGCCCTGACCCTCGCCCCCGCCCGCTCACTCACCGCCGGGCGCGCCCCCTCTTCAGCCCACTCGCGCGGGCCGCGCCCCACTCTCCCGCACCCCCGGCCGCATCCCTCGACCAACCCCGCTCACCCCCGCTAGGGCTCGCGCCCCACTCGCCCACAGGCCCCGACCACCCCCGCTCACTCGCGCCCGAACCCACGCCCAGAACCGCGCCGGCCCTCGCGCCCCACTCCCGTTCGCTCGCGCTCGGTCCGCCCCAGCCCGCTCGGCCCCACCCCCAGGACCGCTCCCCTTCGCGCCGGCCCAAGCCGCCCTGGCCCTGGCCCTCCGTGCCGCAGCCCGAGCCCGAGCCCGTGCGCCCTCTCGTGCCACACCCGTCGCCAACGCCCCGGCCGGCCGCCGGCCCGGCCAGTGGCCCGACCACGCCGCTCGGCTCCTCGCGCGACGCGGCGCTGCGCACCGCTCTCCCCTTCCGGTTCTGCCACAACCCCTTTCCCTTTATCCGCGACAGCTGGTTCAGGATTCGACGGTTCCGGTTTGCGTTCTAAAAGCTTCTGTATGTTGAGATTCAACTATCCAAATTCCTGATCCATCCGACTCCCATAGCTGCCAACTGAACCTCGAACTCTTTCTGTTTTTTTGGCATCTCGGTACCGTTTTCCTCACACTCTTGCATCCTGGTCTCCATCTTAGTACTCACCATTCCCGGATCGGCAAATGGCTCTGATACCAAAATGATAGAATCTACTACTATTATTATTAAGAAACTATGATAATCTCTCGAGAGGATCTCTTAAAGAGCCAAATACAAAGACAACAACTGTTTGAATGAATTGCTAGAGGCCTAACATGACCTATTTATAGTAAACCTAGTATTTAACCTAATTTAGTAAATAATCCCTATTAAGGCCCAAAAGCCCAATACAACTTAAATAACAAAACATAATTATATTTAATAAAGCAATAAAAGAGATCCGTCACTTCTTGGTTCGCCTTGAGTAAACTTTCAACGACCCCGGGTTCGTATCAGAAAACTGTTTGAATCCTATAATCACCTATCCTATCATATATATAGTAAACCTAGAAGTTGACCCAATTTAGTAATAACTCAACTAAGGCCCACAAGCCCAATACAAATGAAATAACAATTAAGGAATATTAAATATAAATAATAAACAACTAATTCCGTAATGTCTTGTTCCGCCTCGAGTAAACCTTCAGCGGGCTCGGGATCGTATCGATATCATGCAACAATAGAATGTTTATACTTTCCTCTTTGAATTCTAAATATGAATATTTACAATAAGGTGGTGGTCTGCAGAATTTATATGGCGATGCATCCTAAGAAAGCATCTTCAGAAAGTCTTGGCTGTTATACTTGGTATAATGTCTGTTGCAATTCTTTTAGCTGAGGCCACCCTGTTACCAAGCGTTGATTTATCACTTTTCTCAATGCTCATTAAATTAGTAGGACAGGAAGAGGTGCTTGTGCAGGTATATTATCATTCTTAGGAAGACAATTTCTTTTGCTATGTGAATATATCTCATTATGTAAATGTTAGGACATTCAGTTAAATATGATATGCGAATCAATATTTGTGTATATTTTGTTTATTATGTTCATTTCAGTCGCATGAGGATCTTCCATTAAATGAAACTGTGGGTGATTCTGTGTCAAGGTGCTTTTCTTTGAGGCAGGGTTTTTGTGATAAAAAAAAGCTGATTTATAAGGGACATGCATTTTTTGATCCTTATGAACAGAATAAACAGATTGGTCTTGACTTGATTGTTATTAGTTTTGGCATGCAGTTGTCCCCAAGGGGTGGTACAGTGGTTGAAGACTTAGGCCTTGAGGGTATGCTCCCCTCAAGGTCTCCCCTCAAGGTCTCAGGTTCGAGACTCAGCTGTGACATTACTCCTTCGATGTCTCTTGGTGCCTGGCCTAGGGACGGACGTGATTAACCTTGTTTCAAAAAAAAAAGTTTGGCATGCAGTTCCCTAGGCCTTATCTGATAAGTTACAGCCTAGCTGTTTTGGCCCTTATGTAAAATAGAGAAAAGTAAGTTAAATTATCTCTAAACAAGATGCTAAAGCCAATAAGAGCATAGCTCAACCCGCATAAGTGCGTGTCCATGATCAAGAGGTCATGAGTTTGAATCATCCATCCCCAATTGTCGTTGAACTAAAAAAATAGATGTTGTCCTCGAGGAGTGGCACAGTGGTCAAAGGCTTGAGCTTTGAAGGTGTGCTCCTCTCAAGGTCTCCAAGACTCACCTGTGACATTAATTTATAGACACCTCCTGTGTCTCTATTCCTTCGATGTCTTCTGGCACCCAGCTTAAAGGTAGGCGTGGTTATCCTGGATATAGTGGAGAGAAACTCTGATTATCCGATTTCAAAAAAAAGAAAAAAAATCTAGGTGCTCAAATGAATTTGAATTTCTAATTGACATTTATCATAAAGACATACTGGAACCTTTTTTATGGTTTTGTAGTTTTTTTTTTGTTCCCTTTTGTGTTCGTGTGTATTTTCTTGAAAGATGCATCTTGCTACAGTAATTCTGTGGAAACAAACTTCTTTTATCAATTCTTACTGAAATTTCTCTTAAGATTCTCTTTAGATTTTAGGATCCATATCCTCATTATCTGACTGATGTCGGTTTATTTTCTCTTGGCCATAATTTTTTCGGTATATACTGGAGCCCTTTTTGCTTCTCTACGGCTTCTCTGATAATTTGTAAATTTATTTTATTTCATTTTATTTCAGGCCTTTGCTTTTGTTCCATTGATGTATATGTGCGTGTGCACGTATTATTCTTTGTTCAAGTTTGGAACTTTGATGTTCTATTCATTGACACCCAGGCAAACAAGCTCTGTCAACTTGCTTTTAATTTGTTCGTGAGTATTTCACTTTTAACTATTAAATCATTTCCGAAACTTGTCTATTCATCTTTATGACAGAGCAAGTACTCATGTCATGTTTGTTCTTCTACTAGGATGGTTGCAAGGTATGCTCCACCGGTTTCATTCAACTTTCTCAATCTCATTCGTCTTGGTGGGAATGTAAAAACTGTTTTCGAACAGGTAATCATTGTTTTCTTGGTAACTACAATGTTTCTTCGCAATTGTAATTTAATTTTTAGATGAGAGGTTTCACCTATTTATTTTTTAGTCCCCGTAACATTGGATTTGGTGCTTAATAATTCGAACGCTAATCAGTAATATCTTTGCGACTGTGATGCTATGTTCTCTCTTTTAATCATATTGACCAGTTTACAAGATATATCTTGCAATTATAATGGCAGAGGATGGGCAAAATTGATGATGCAGTCCCTTTCTTCGGAACAAGTTTTAATAGGATCTACCCGCTTATTATGGTTGTCTACACCATTTTGGTTGCTAGCAATTTCTTTAACCGGGTTATTGATTTCCTTGGAAGCTGGAAGAGATTTAGATTTCAGTCGGAGGTTGATGATATGGATGGATTTGATCCTTCAGGAGTAATTATATTGCAGAAAGGTAGTCATTTGAATATATATTGGTGGTTTTCTTTGACGAACTCAGTTTGGTCACTGAAGTTTAACTTTTGTTCCTAATTTCCTCAGAGCGATCTTGGCTTGAACAAGGGCGACTGGTTGGTGAGCACGTTATTCCATTAGCTAGGAATTTCAATAGCATAGACTTGGAGTCTGGCAGCAGCAATAGCACAGTATGTACATTTTCCATAAATATTTCTTCTTGAGGCATTCTTCATGCAAATTGTAACCATATTTTAATTCCATGGTGATGTTGCGTTTAGAAGAAATTGAAATTCTCACAATATTTGATATAGGAGCTTTTTTCTTAAAGTTTTATAATTGGGAATCAGAATTTCGCCCCACTACATATCCGGGGCACCCCTTAATTTGATATAGGGATTTACTTTCATTGGTAACCACTTTCTATTAATGCATCTTGTTCTGAAGAATTTTTAATTTGGTCAATCGTCTATCTAATCTAGGAGTTAAATATTCAGGATTCGTTGGATGTCAAGGCGAAGGCAACAGACAGTCTAAGAAATGAAGGCATAAATGGGAATTTGTCAAAATCTTCAGCTGATGTGGGTCGGAAATATGGTTCTAGCAGAGAAGCCATGAGCAACAAGTATGCTGTAATTAGAGAACAAATTGGACAATCATCGTCAAATACAAAGCAAGTGGCAAACATGGCTTCTTCCAAGGTTACATTACTTGATACAGTCGATGGTGAATCTAGCAACACCAATGAAAACACAACTTCTGGTTTGGCTTCAAAGTGGGAATCAATGAAGACGGGTTTCCAAAACTTTAAGGCAAATATAGGAACCAAGAAGTTTCTTCCCTTGCAGCAAATTCAAGAAACAAGAACTCTACCTCGTCAGAATTCACCGCAGTCTCTTGATGAGATCTTTCAAAGATTGAAACGGCCATCAGATCATGGGAGTTATAGCGACGAGGAGGATGAGATGGAAACAAGGGTTTTGAGGACGGAATAGAGAATGAGCGATCAAGGCCAACTAGATAACATCCATTTTCTCTTTAGGTTTAAGAATTTAAGAATGCTGTATTATGGACAAGCCCTTCGGTGCCAGTTGAGTTTACTTTCAGTTGGATCACTCCCTCATCTGAATATACATATTTGGAAATCCTGATATACTGACACATACGTATATAAGCTGACCGGTTGGGAAGAGATATAGAGGATAGAGTCACTAACTAGTAAAACGATCGAGGTCGTAAAAATCTCAGAGGTTGCAACTGCAAATGTTTGTGTCTTGGCTACATCAGCATTGCTTTGATAGTTTTGCTTCAGAACTCAGATGCCATACGGTAATTTTATATTGTACATCTTTTTCTAGTATTTTGATATCAATGTCTAAATATAATTGGAAGTTATTTAGGAAATGAAAATTAAACTCTAGACACCAAAATAACCGTTTTTAAAACAAACACCAAAAGAACTTGATATGAATGGTTTTTGATATTTTGATATTTTTGTTGAAGCTGTATCATTCATATGACTTACATAACTCATTGTACAAGTCAGCCATTGCCACATGATCTTAGATATTTTTAGTGATATGTCTTCGTCATTTATATTCTCAGTACGAACATGAATCTCTCTCTTCTAGAGGGATAAACTTTCTTAGGTTAGAATTTCTTAGGATGCTGGAAAGAGACTACCCAAGGAGGCCCATGATATATATGTTCACTCTCGAGTCATTTTCATCGAAGTTCTAAGTGAATGTTAGCTCATCAAGCAGTTTATCAAGATTGCCACAATCACTTTTGGATACAACTTTCCATTATAGTTTTCTATATATCAAAGTTACCACTATAAGATTTAAATTGTGGTATTATATACTTCAATATTAGAATCGGAAACCCCAAGGCCAGACAAGTTATGTGATGGGAAGAAGGAATCTTGAAAGGGAATTTTACTGGAATAGTTCATAATTTACAGGAGAATAAATGGATAAAAGGATGGCACCCTAATACCAAAAAGAGAAAAATTATCAAGTTAAAAAGAAAAAAGGTTAAGAACTTGGCAGGAAGTTAAAATCCATATTTGTAGTAGAGAGAAATATAGCAGCTTCATATAAGAAACCAAAAACATTAAACACAAAAGTGTCTAAGGAAAAAACCAAAAAGATCTTAGAAGAGGTGATAAGTGAAAAATGAAAAAGAAAAAATTCTAAAAGAACCCCAGAAAATATCAAATAGAGAGAGATAAAAGAAATTAAATCTTGAAACGTGAACAGTATCTGTATGAAAAGCATAGAAAAGAAAATTGGGAGAACGAGGAGGCAAAGAAAGGTTTTTAGCCATTTAACCTGGTTGCATATGTTACTTCTTTCGTTGCATATTGATTTCAAGATGGAACTTCATTTGTTTAAGGAGGTATTCTATGAAAGGAGAATGAAAATAATTATGCGAGAATAATTTTTTTACCCATGTTTAAACCACCAAGAATCATCTTTTTCACAATCATTATTCATTCATTTCGTTCCTCAGAAAATCAATTTTCATTCTTTCTATAATCACTTATTATCTTTATGGGAATTCATTTCTCGGTAGCACATTCTATTTCTATCTCTCTTTTATTATATTTATAGCACAATTTTTACAATAATTCATCTATAGCACATAATTTTTTATCATTAATAGAACTCACCTAGTGATAGAACATAATTTTCTAGGTTGAGTAATAAAATATATTTTTTTTATCAGTGATAGAATTCAACCAGTAATAGAATGAGTCTACTATTAATTAAATTCTATCACTAATAGAACTCAACTAGTGATAGAATTCAATGTGGATTTTTTCTACTACAAATGAATTGGTTTTAAGTTTGTGCTATAAATGGAAATATTTTACTATTTTTTGTTATACATGCAAAATCCCTTTTATCTTTATTATACTCATTATTTTGTTTGGCATACTTAGTCGTTTCACTCAAAAGATAAGTGATGATTATTCATAATCATTCACTATATTCCAAGCTGTAACGTTTTCTTCTCTTCAAACATAAATAGTCTTTGGCTAGATTAATTATTTTAATTCTCTAGAATCCAAGTATTTGGTGGTCTCAGTCACCAATGGGGAAGTAGTAAGTGATGGATGAAAGGAACTGTTGATGAGTTCTTGGAGGCCCATTTGTAAGTGATACAGTGACCCGACCACAGAAATGGACAAGCTTGGAAGTGACACTCATTTTTTTTTTTTTTTTTTTTTTATTTCTCTTAAAAGTCTAAAAAAAGCAGACAGAGCCTCGTGCATTATTTATGCACGTAGGCCCAAGAAAAGACACCGACATGTCGTTCCACTTTGCTAACTTTCAACACAGACAAAGATTGATTCTTCTCCCTCCTTTCCTCTGTGGTTGTACTAAACTACACGCCAACTACACAAATTTCCATGCACCAAAAAAACTGCAAGATGCTTTTAGGGATCTGTGCGGCTGCTTAGATCACACTTCTTTTTCCTTTCTTTTTTTTGCAAACTTTTTCTTTTTAATTTAACCCAACTTTCTGTCGATCAAAACAGACGGCATCTTTCTATATCAATTGCTTTGCTCGATTATGTCACACTAAAATGGACACTACAATATTAGTTTCCTACCCTACATCGGTTCTTCTTTTTCTTTTTTTTATTTTAATTACTATTTTTACATGATTTAGGCTCTTGTCTGATTATTATTTAGGCCTCGTTTGATAACCGCTTTTTGTTTTTGAAATCTAAGCTTATTTTTATTCATTTTTTACAATGTGCTACATCTTTTCTATTATGTATCTAACTTTCTTTAAGAAAATATGTGAATTCTAACCAAATTTCAAAAATAAAAACAAACTTTTTTAAGCTACTTTTCTTTTTGTTTCCAAAGGTTTAGTTTGGTTTCTACAAATATAGATAACATGTAGATATCTGTGTAGAAGTAAACATATGTTATGATAATTGTTGTAGGCTTTAATTTCAAAATTCATAAACTAAAAACAAAATGATTATCAAATGAGACTTTAGTTTTTTATTTTTAGTTTTTGAAATTTAAACTTATTTTTACTCAAAGTATGTAAATGCTAATCAAATTTCTAAAATAAAAACAAGTTTTTGGAAACTACTATTTTTTGTTTTTAAATTTTTGTTTGGTTTTTATTAATATAGGTAAGATAGAGATATTCAAGTAAGAAAAAACATATAATAATATAGTTGTATGTTTAAATTTCAATAACTAAAAACTAAAAATAAAATAGTTATCAAATATGGTCTTTAACCTTTTGTTTTTATGTTTTTAATTTACATGTGGTTAACTTTGATTTGAATCACATAGTAATTATTGTTCCTTGAAACTTAGAAGTTTCTAAAATATGTTTCTTTCGAGGTCTTTAAGTTCAAAATCCACCACTAAACTCAGTTGCACAATTATTTGTTGTCTCTTGAGTTTTGGCTTTAGACGGACGTATGTGTCCTTGAATATGCAGTGAATCTACTATTAAACCAAAAAGCTGTGTATAAAGGATGGCCTTGATTTCTCGGTTGTAAAAAACGTCCTATATGTGTGAAATAAATGTGAATAAACTACAGAAATTGAGATTATATATGTATGGTATTTAGAATGAATGGGGCACAAAAAAAAAATGTTGCATTTATTAAAAATAGAGAGGGTCCATTTCAATAGCAGCCAGTAAAATAGGGGTTGGTGCAATATTGAGTAGTGATAATCAGAAAATGAAACTCCCAATTTATTCAACATCTAAACAGAAACAATAGAGACAGCAACTGATGTGCTATTCAGATTCAGACCCTACTTTTCTCTCTCTTTTCAATTTTGTAGTGATGTGTCGAGTAGCTGCGTGTGTATTGAAAAACTATGCAATGAGATAAACACAATTTGATTTCTTTTTTTTTAGTATGAATGATATGAATTACATATGCGCTTCAACTATTTTTACGAGACAGTTGGTTTAATTTTATAATATAATTTATTTTCTAAGCAAGCATGGTTACAATCATAGATTGAATTTATATTTTCTTTATTTTTCAAGCTCTCCTTGACAATTAGATCAATTCATGATAGTTAACATAATATGATACTTTTCGATAATCATTGTTGGAGGAAGTCAACGAGCCCTAACCAATGGGGCTACAGGTATGGGGCCCTATCCCCTGACCCCTAGTATATATGGTTTGGTCGGTTGTCATCTTCAATCTCTTAAAGCATTTATGCAATGCCTTCTGGTTTTTCAACCACTATTTTTTTTTTTCATTCATTGTTTTATTAATCACTACATATTCAATTTCAACTACTTTCATCAGTTCTCAGTTTACAACTGACCTCTCTTATTTTTCCCCTTTTTATTTTATCCAAAAGGTGCTTCTCAACTTAAATTTCTAGCCCATGATGGAAGGAGATAAATGATATGATTCTTCATTTCTTTCTTAGTTGTAATGAGATGAATCCATAAACTTGCTGTTCATAATTCATACCCCTGTTTGATGAGATTTCAATTTTACTGTATCCTGAATTCATAGAAAAAGTTGTAATATTTTGAGTAGGTAAAGTTTGGGCCATGTATCTTAAATCTTAGTTACCAAAACTCTATGAAATATAAATGCAAAATTTTAGATAGCTAAGGAGAGATTCCTTAATTAAGTTTAGTTCAAAGCTCTATTCTCAATTGGTTTGTTAATCTATTAATTAATTTAGTTGGGTTGTAGCTTAATGTCGTTTGTTAGCTTTGAAGGAGTGAGTCCAAGAGTGTTTTCACAATAATAATATGTATTGTTGTTTGTGTAATGGAACATTGTATTGATTTGGATGAAATTATGTAATTTGATACTTAATTAACTAGACGAATTAATTGCACTTTTAGGTTGGACAATGAAATAAACTAGACGAATTAATCATTTCAACAAAGTACATCCTCACTTTTGCTTCAATATCTTAATTCAATTTTATTAAATTGTTTACAATATTACTCACACTTCCCTATAATTTTATACACTTCTTTTTGGAAAATAGGTTTGTAGTTTTTATTTAGTCATTGGACCCCTCATATTTCAATAATATTCAATTTTAGTTTGAATTTTTAGATGATAAATTGTCAATATTTACTAGAACGATTATTAGACTAACTTTAAAATCTGATAGATTGATGGAGGTATTTTGGTATTGGCATGAATTTATTATTATTTTTAAATAAGTAAGAAAAAAATCAATAGGCAAATAAAAAAAAAGTTATTAATAAAATGTTAGGGTTTAATTTTGAAATATAGGACACTAAATAGAAAATTCAGTCAAGACGTAAGAACTTAATGTGTTATGTTGTGTGAGTTCAAACATTTTTGTTTAGGAACTTTTATTGAAATAACAATTAAAGTTGTTTTCTTTTTATTTTCAGATTTTTTAATCTATTTTTTTTTAATTCGTGAATATCCGGTCTTATGATTTGATTTTACAGTCTAATGACAGATTTATAATGACCGTTTGTTTGACATATTTAGGTAATTTTTTGGTTAAGAAGTTATATTGATGAGTTATATTGAGTAGTTAAAAATTGAGAATTGTGTCAAAAACTCGTTTGGATGTAGTTTTTGTGTAGATAAGTTAGAGTTAAAACCTTGTTTGGATGTAGAGTTAAAAATGAATAGTTATTTTTAGTAGTTAAAAAAGAAATGATTAAAAATGAATGGTGAAAAGTGAGTTATTTTGATTAATTTGAAAAGAATGATTAAAAATAAGTGGTTAAAAATGATTGAGTAGTTATAAATGAATTATTAAAAATAAATGGTTCGAAATGAGAGTTATTTTTAAAAGTAAAAATGAGGAGTAGTTAATAAAAACTTGTTTGGAAGTAGGTTTTCGAGGAGGAGTTGATAACTCTTAATGTTAACTCCTACCTAAATATGTCAAACAAACACCCAAAAAATGGATGTGGTCTCTTTCCTAACAATTTTAACGTCAAGTTTGTTTGTCCAAACTAAAAGTGCAATTTATTCAGCTATAAAATATTTTAACTTTATTGCATTTTCTTGCTTTTTACCTCCACACTCAGCTTTCACCAAAATTTTGTTTTTTAAAAATAGGGAAGGAATTTATTTCATAAGCTGTCAGTCCAAGTAAAAAGCAATCCTGGAGGCTTTTTGGTATTTTTCTTTTTAACAAATATTCTGCGTCCTTTCTCATAAATCAGAATGGTGAAACATAAAGGGGAAAAAACAGGCACATAGTTAAAAATACCTCTACCATCAATATATTGGAAATATTTTTATGATAAATGACATTATTATATTATATACCAAGTAAACTTAAGCTCACCATAGTTGATTTATACACTAGACCAAAAACTTTTAGAAGTGACAACTCCACTTCAATTATTGTTGACAAAGGAAATAGAAAAGGTTCTGATAAATTATAAATTTGGATACGAAAAGGCTAGAATTTAGTTTGTAGTGCAAAATTGCTAGATCTATACTCTAAATCATATTGCAATTGATAGATCTAAACCAAAATCAAATCAAATACCAAATAGAGATGAAATTGAAACAAATAAAGAAGGATAGTGGAGAAGAGAGACAAAATACACTGAATTTAAGTGGTTCGGGAACGTTTCTACTTCACTGTTATGAATCGATTGAGCTTGATCGATTTATCATCATAATGCCACTGCTAAGATTATACAAGGGCTCTCAAGGTGGTGACTAGAGTTTCTACTCTCACTCTCAAGGAAAAGGATAACTCAAATGTACTTTATATATAGCACACATTTTACACAACTCTCATGGTTAGTTAACAAACCCCCAATATTAACGGAAGTTACAATTAACTCATCAAATAGACTAATGATGTGTAATTCACCTAATAACTTAGTTTATATGATTTTAAAAATTGTAAATTAGTGATTTAAAGAAAGATTAAAAGTTAATTCCTTTGATTTTAAAAACTATGATCTATTTAGATAGTTTAATAAAATTTTAAAACTAATATTTGTCGTTCATAATCATTATCAAATTATTAAATAAATAGGAATTAACTATTTATTGAAGGTGTTTGGATAAGATTTTAAATAAGAAGTTAGTTTCATAGGTTGTTTTGAGGAGTTATTTTAAATAATTAGAAATTAAGATTTTGTAATAGCTAGTTTGAACGCAGATTTTTATAAAGAAGTTCGAATAAAAATTTTATTTGAATGTAGTTTTTTTTTTTGGAGTTAAAGACCATATTTTGTTTCAATGTAAATTTAAAATAAGAAGTTATTTTGAGTAATTAAAAATGAATGATTAGAAATGAGTGGTTAAAAAGAATTGTTTTGCATGGTTAGAAATGAATTATTATGAATGAGTAGTTAGAAATAATAAATTGTTCTTAGTAGTTAGAAATGAATGATAAAAAATAAAAAATTATTTTTAATAATTATAAACAAAAGATTATTTTAAATAATTATAATAGCTGGTTTAAATATAATTTTTTAAAGAATGTTCGATAAATACTCATTTTAAATCTTTTATCAATACAACAAACAAACACCCCCCACTATCTACAATAAATTTCATACGATTGATGCCTAAATATTATATGGGTGAACATTCAATTTCATTTTTATCATTAATAATCACTGTCCATGCACGTGTTTGAATATACTTTTATTTTACACTTCTCAGAGTTTGTTAAGAGGCCCCCGCCATATAAATAAGCTATTTTTTTTTTTTTTTGAAAAAGTATAAATAAGCTATTTAATGTACTTATATATGCAATATAAAGTTCAAACTTGTTTTTACTTATGGCTAAAACAACAATCCTTTTGTTTAACAAAGTTGAAATTTTCAATTTTATAATATTTGATTATTAAGTTATACGATACAAATAGAACACTACTCTTAATTAGTTTAACCAAAACTTGGGTTCTTAAAAGAATATAAGATGTTATTAAAAAGTGTAATGATCGTGGTGATTTCAAACCTAGTGGATTAAAATGGTGATGTAATTATATCTAAAAAATTGATAATTATCACTCTCTCCTTAAACTAAAAAAAAAAATAGTAAAGCAATATTGCCAAGAAAAATGGAAAAAACAATGCTTGTGATATAATTTAGAGTAAACTTAGTGATATAATATCGTAAAAGGCTGCATGCCAAAATTTTAATCAATCTTATTTATAATTTTTTATAAGTTCATAAGTATGATTTTTTTTCTTTTCTCTCAACTAGTCAAAATATATATTTTAATTGAAAGATTAGAGGTTCAAAATTTTGAATACACATAGTTAAACTAAAGTAATAAGGGATTTTTTATGGGTAGCCAAATTTTTTTAAAAAAATATTATAAAAATGTCAACATTTAAAAAAAAAATCAAATATATCAAAAATTGATTCAATCATAAGAATGTGAAGACAAATTATATAGAAAAACATGGTGACAGTGGCTACATCTCATCCTAGGCATCACACTTAAAATCCTAACAATATATTCTATACAATAGAAGAATAATAAACAACATAGACACAATGAGCCCAATAGATCTCTTATGCAATATGGCAAGAACCAAAAGTAACTATATTAATCTAATAGGTATATCTTTTATACCGTTATGAAGTTTCTACTCTTTCGAATGTGCAATCTTTAATATGTGATTGTGCTTCTTTTTAATCTCATCAATCTTGAATATCATATTAGATAATATGATATTCTACCTCAAAAGTAATTGACAAGTAGGGAAGTCTGTATTATAAGATCTTCATTGTTTCTGATTTGGAGTCCTTAACAAATGGAAGAATTTTCTTAATCAAAATGGACATAGAAGGAAAGTAAAATAGATTTCATTCAAAAGAAAAAAATAAAAACTAACACATATAGCTAGCTGGCTACTACGCCGAGCTAAGCTTAAGCTGATTAGTGAAACTTCATCTATAATTAATCATATTTATTTTTTAATTCAAATTAAATTTGATTGCTTGGCTTTTATATGCTTTTATTTTCTGACTGCAATATGTCACATCTTTTCCCCACCACAAATTAAAAGACAAAAATAAAATACAATTTTCAATAAAGATGAACAAGGAACAGCCAGCACATTTTCGTAGACATTTATATATAAATATTAAATTTCTAATCCATTCATTTCAATATCGAAAATTAAATGAAGGGTTTCTTTCTTAAGATCTGATTATTATCTTGAGAAAGGGAAAATTAAAATAAAATAAATGGGAAAATATTTTTAAATTTTTTAAATTTTAGGGGATTTTGCATGTATATTAAAAGAAAAGAAAATAATTTCATATATAGCACAATTCTCAAACTTATTAATTTGTAGCACAAAAATGATTAAAGTATATCAATTTGTATTGTTCAATCACTTAAAATCGATTGAAGTGTATCGTTTAAACTGATTGAAGTCTAAAGTCTATCAATTGAACTGATAGAAATTTATCGTTTAAACTGATAGAAGTCTAAAGTCTATCAGTTGAACTGATAGAAATCTGATGATGTTAGAATAGGAATTTTAGACAAAATGTGTTATAGATGAAATTATTTTAACAAATGTGCTACAATTATAATGAAGAGCTAAAAATATGATATGG
Source organism: Sicyos edulis (assembly GCA_036507275.1). Taxonomy (NCBI): domain Eukaryota; kingdom Viridiplantae; phylum Streptophyta; class Magnoliopsida; order Cucurbitales; family Cucurbitaceae; genus Sicyos; species Sicyos edulis. Next base: position 6,225,249 of record CM071855.1, on the reverse strand, counting down.
AAGACAAATTCCCTACATTTTAAATGAAGTATCTATTCGACATTTATAATTGGAAATCAAATCTTTTTACATTTCTAAGATGCTCAACTTTATTGTTGATTAATATTCTACTCCATGCATATGTTTTATGAAATTCCAATTTTGGAATAGAAGTAGAGAGACCTCCCTTCCTAATCCACATATAGCAAGTTTAAGATTTTTCTTATGCCTAACCTGTCATTCTTCTTCATCTTTATTTATATATTTTTTATTATTATTATTTTGTTTTTACTATCAATAAATTACAGTTTCCATCCAAATTTGAAGGATTCAAAGTTCTCATATTCATTAGAAGACAGAGACTTTTTTTTTAATGATAGAAGTTTGTGACTTTTTAATTTTTTCGAATTTAATCTGATTCAAATTTTTAACTAGCCGGTTATTATTAGAGTACTACTCAAATATAGAAGTTTTAGACTTGTTTGCTCAAAAGTTGTTTTAAACTTTTTATTTTCAAATAATGAAGTATCTTTTTTTTTTAAGAAATGAAAGTGACCAATTGGGAGACCTAACATGTAAAAGGAGATAAAAATAAAAAGTTATGATACTATATTGAACCAACAATTGGAGTAAAAACTCAACATTTTATCTCTTCTATATATATATTTATACATAAAAATTTGAATTCGATAAACATAAATAAATCTAAAGATTATAACAACTAAATTTAATAAATCTAACTAACTGTCAATCTAATAACTAAATATATTATTTCTATATATTACCGTGAATCGACTATGATTTTATAAATAATTTCATTTAATCTCATTTCTACCATCAACCATAAGTCTTAAAAAGTTTGAAAATAATCAAATGGTGTCCAACACCTCAAAGTATATGCGTGCAAGCATGCATAAACACTTCGTTGAAGATTTTATCCATAATTTTTAGTAACTGATTTGAATTGAATATAATTTAATTTAAACTAATTTATATTTTGGTGCATTCTTCTTATTTAGTCGACTAGCCGTAAAAATAGACCTTTAAAAACACAAACACACTTTTGAAAAGGCTGTCAGTTTCTGAATTGGATTAAAATTTTCAAAATATAAGTTACGTTTAAAAGTTAATAGGCTTGTTATAGAAAAATAAATAAATTATAAGAAGACAGCTATGAAGGAAAAAAAAGAAAGATAAAAAGTCGTAATTCAAAAAATGAAAAAAAAAAAGTCTAAAGTAAAGTGATGAATGTTTGGTGGGCTTTCTTGTTACCATTCTGGTTACGTGCATTTCAACAAGATTCTTTTTATTTTTTTGTTTCCTTTTCTTATTTGCCATAAGCCACCGTTTCGTACTGCTACATCCTGACCCACAACCCAATCGAGCTCAATTTTTAAAAAAAACATGTGTATAAAATAAAAGATATATTATAAATTTGGTTATAATGGTTTAAAGGAGATTAAAGTTTAATCGAATGGGTCGGTGACGTAGTTGATTATATTGTTTGATGTTAATTCAATCAACTCCACAATCATGAGTTCGAGTTCAGAAATCGTGCTTCTATGGAGGATTTGTTGTTCCTCTCCCCCAACTTTCTTCAAATGATATGAGAAAAAATTCTTTTTTTTAGATTGTGGTATGAGGATATCATACGACCAGAAGCAAAATTAAACGTTGTTTAGGAAACTAATGCCTACAGTCGTCTTGAATTTAAGACATTAGAGAGAATACACCCTTAAAGTTTAGGTGTTCAACCATTACGTGCCACCTCTAGAGACGTTTTTTTAGAACTATAGTAATATAATTAATAGATAAATATATGTTCTCTAAAAAAAATTTAATAGATAAATATATGTTCTCTATGATTTATTATAAGTTTTGTTAGATATTTTATAATATAATTTTGTTATATTATATACTTAGTTTGAAATTAATGGAAAATTGGAAGGTTTAGATTTTTATAATTGAAGGTACAAAATTAAACTTTATAAACTATTGAGACCGCTTAATTATCAGATATACATTAATACTTATAAACTATTATTCTTGTTGACGGGTTAAATCTTTATAAAAGTTTATTATAAATATATTTCCATAATTAAAATGATAAATTCAAATTCTCTGCTTTCAATTCTTTAGTAAAAAAAGGAAATGCTTAATGCAGCTCCAAATTAAAGTTGCACAACATAATAAACGGGGAAAATATTCTTTTTATAAAATATATATATTGTTATAAACTGATATGAAAGTAGGTAAAGATCATAAGTAGAAAAGAGAATATACAGAGAAAATTATGAGAATTCTTATTCAATGGTGTGTCTTTACATACCTTTGAACACTCATATTTATAGTGTTACAAACAAGTAATATTTGGCTATCAGATGACCAATTATGGCTAATTATAAGGGGTAGTGGTTAATGGGAAAAGAGTAATCCCCAGTGGTTAGTGAGGTAGTTACATAATATAAAAATAGGATAGCTATTATTCATAACACTCCCCCTTAGCTATCCATTATATACAAATTTATATACTTTAACAAGTATTGCATCATTAAAAACTTTGCTAGGAAACCCAATGAGAAAAAACCTTAGTCAAAGGAAAAAGAGGGCAATACTTTTACTTCCCCTCATGAAAACAACACTTGGAAAAAAATTGAGTTTGCATTTCAACGTTACACATCAACTTCTCGAATATTGCAGTAGTCAATGTTTTTGTAAATACGACTGTTTTACCAATCTTCATGATATAACAGTTTCTTCACATGTGAATAGATAACTAGCTTCAGATCTAGCTTTGTGAGAATCAAATAAATTTCTCAAATCTACGTAACTAATTAGATCAAATTTCAATTTGTTAGAAAACATAAGTGCACTTATTGCAATAAGATACGACGCTTCAAGGACCGAGTATTTATTCAACATCTTCTCGAGCATGAAAGATATTATTCTTTATATCAAGTCACAAGACATCATTGAAATGTTCAATAGATATGTTTTTGTATATATAAAATCTCGATATAATTTTATGTAATAATTGATGATTAAATATCTCATCTGCTAAATATACGAATTGAAAGCCAATGCAACACTTTATTTTCGAGATTTTACAACTCAAATTCTTTCATAATATATTCTATTGCTTTAGAAGCTCTTCAAGAGTTTCTATTATATTTATATCATCAACATATATACATAAATAATGAAAAATGCTGACTTTGATTTCTTTAAATTTATATCCATAAGATGTGCATCATCTTTCTATACATGTCAGGATAGTTAGATATCTTGATATTAATTAATGCATCCACCACGAGAGAATATGTCTCATCATTATCAATAACGGGTCTTTACGAGAATCTTTTGTGTACCAAGTCTCGTTTTATCTCATGACCTTTTTTCATTTCTTTTACAAATAAATACTCATTTGCATCCAACGTGTGTTTACATCTTTAGATGTATGGAGTACAAGTCTAAAACTCTTTGTTTTGAATGTGAGTGTAATTCTATTTAGATTGCTTCTTTCTACTATAGCTAATAATTTTAAGTGTCGACAGACTTTGATAAATCTATGTCCGAATTCTCATTTTCATAAATAATATCAAGAACAACATTATAACTCAGAATGTTGTCAACAACTATATCCATTTGGTTCCATTTTTCCATGTCATGACATAACTGATCGAGATCTCTTTGTTATTCTCATATACATTTTCAACATTCGTTTGACTAGTCAAATTTAAGATTTCTTCTGGAAATTTGTATTCGCGAGAATTTTTACCTTTGGAACTCATTACTCTACTATGCTTCAAGCATGTGATAAATTATTAGTTGTGACAACTTGTTATAATATCAATTCTTGATGATGCATTTGCATCTTAGTCACTTTCTTTATCACCTCTAAATGCATCTAGCATTTGATTTGCAAATGAATTGTCATTTGAACTTCTGGTTCACAATGATATGTAGAATACTTAAATAAGACAATATATAATTTGTCTTTGGACTTCTAGTTCACATTGATCTGTGTGATCTAAATGAGTATTTTTCCAACTTCTTTCAATTCTCCCCCTAATGTTGGGAAATTCATCTCATTAATATCAATTAGAAAATTGTGCAGTAAAGATATTATCCATTAGAGGTTTAAGATATCTAATAATTAAGAAACTTTATATTTCTAGTCTCATCTAGAAACTAATCTTAATATGTTGTGGTCGAGCAATTTGAACATTTACTGCACATTAAAAACTTGGAGATGTAAAAATAATTGGCTTCTAGCCATAAGCTAATTGTATTGGTGAATACTTATAACAGAGTACTTAGTTCATGCATATAGACAACACTCTATGCAAAGTCACGTGACTTTTATATTTATCAGAATCTTTGTTGCTCACAAATTGTAATGTTTAACCATTTGGTGAATAAACATAAACTACAGAATGTTCAACAATTATCTCCAACTATATATAATATATAATTACCCGTTGTTTGAGATGAAAATTGGTCAGCATTACCAAGGCAATTCATTTTATAAAAATCATAAGATTTTGCTCATTAACTTTATTATTTGAGCAATCAATCTTGCAAATGCAAGATTTCAACTTGATAATAATGACTATCTATCGGATGCGTCAATCAAGTCCACCATTTTAAATTTCTTCACAAAATATGTAAAGAATTCAATCATAATTTATTTAGCTGATGAAATAATAATTAATTTTAAGAGAGCAAGTATCTCATCACAATTTAATAAATTGAAGAATCTTCAGGTTCATGGATGTTGATCATGTGTATTCTCATTGATTAATTTAAATCACATTGACATTATGACTCTTTATGCAAAATAGTATATTTGAACTTCAAGTTCTTTATAACTTAATATACTTTTATTTCGAAAATCATATCGATAGTAAACTTTGCTCTTCTATGAAAAATAATATGTGTATTTTCAGAAGTTTCAATCAAGTCTACTGGACTTTATGAATATAATATTCCATTTCGATTAATTCAACTTCCAGGTTAGTTCCCAGGTAGATGTTTTCCATTTCTGTCAATTTAAATATCTTAGCCTAAACAGAACAATGTTAAACAAAGTTGAAAACAATCAAACTTTATGTTAAAAGCACCAAATACATCATATTTAATGAGTCAAAATCACTGATCGTCTCTTCAGGAGATTCTTGCAAATTTGACATATTTAATAAATTCTCATAGACTCTAAATCCTTTATATATATAAAATTATGGAACTACATGTGTATCTAATCAAAGTTATGGATATTCCTCAATGGAAGAATTGCAACTTCAATGCATTAAATCACAACCACGTATTAATTTAAAATCATGTAACTTCATGTACATTGACATAAAATGAACACTTTAAATGCAACTTCAAGTGCATCAAGTAAAAAAAATCTTTGGAAGGAATAATTAACCATATATTAATTCAAACTTTGTTATTAAATAACTTAAACACATATGTATATATCATGCTTTAGACTTCAAGAAAATAATTGAAATACATATTATCAAAATATAAATCAATTACCAAATATTCAGAGTCTAATAATTCATAATTAAAAATTAAAATTTTTCAATTTCTAAACATTTTATAACCTTTAAGTAGTTAAATACTAACTAACTTAATTTTATTAAAAACATTTAAGATGTATAACATTACTTAAATTATGTGTATTATTTAATGCATAAAATTCAACATATTTTAAGAAATGATTAACCCATGCATATAACGAAACATATTTTATGATATAATTTAAATTCAATATTAGTATAAATCATGCAACTTATCTTAAATATCTATTACCATAATATTTGATATAAATCTAACCATCATTAAACTGAAATATATCATGTTTTTTTACCTTCCAAAAAAGTTAACTAATCACCTCAAATTTTGGAAATAATACTCACAAAAATAAAAATATTGTGTCTGCTTTAAAAAAAAACTAAAATCATATTTGAGAACTCAAGCTCTAAATAATGCAGATTTTACAAATAAATTGGGTGAAGTGTGAAAATCCAATTACTACATAATGTAACAAAAGCAATAAAAATTGAAACTACTTATACTATAATATTCTCCTTCCCAAAAATAGAAAATTTTAAATCCACACATTGTCTTAGCCTCAAAATTGGAACAAACTTCGTGCTACACGTTTAAGAGAACGAAAAAGTAAATTAGAATTTCAAATGAGGCTAGAAAATACTAAAATTTCGTGTAATCATGTTCATACACCAATAATTTAGTCTTCTAATTCTATTCAAAACATTTCGAAATTGTATTCTTCTAAAAACTTTCAATAAAAACAATTCAATTTTTAGGAAAATGAGTAAATATATTCTTCAAACAACTAAAAACTTTTAAGTTTATTGAACAATTTAAGACTCGTCAAGCATAAGATATCATATGGAGGGAAAGAATTAAGATCTACATAATATTCATCTATTTGTTATGTTAAATTTCTTTTAGAAAAATATGTATAGTACACAAAAAAAAACATGATTACAAGAAGAAACCATTCATTGAATCTACTTTTGTGAGAGATAATAAAAATAATTAATGATCTCCTAGATCAAAACTTAACCTCAAATCCTAGATCGAAACTAATAAAAAAAATCTTTGGGATTATCATAGATACACGTATATAATTTAAATTTAATATAATTCAATAATGTTTATAATAACTCAAATCATATAAATAGTAATAGTAGGACTCTTGAAAATATATTTCATAGATTGGATTAATCTAAGCACTAGCTCATAGCTATGGTAAAGAAATAGATACATATTAATTTCTAAAGCTGACCAAATTCTCTTCAATCAATGACTAAATTTCATAAAATAAATTTAAAGACTAAGCATTAATAATAGAGCTACAGATATAATTTTTTTTTTATAAATTAGAAAGTGAAATATTTGATTAGTTAAACCAAATAAAATGTTCATGCAATAATACATACTTAATTTTTCTTTTATTAGTACAATTCATGTATAAAGCTGAAATAAAAGAAATTATGAGGCATCAATTAATTAAAACAAGATATATACCTGACCAATTTCCTCTTAGCTTGAACTCTGTTGTTCTCCACAGGTAAAAAAAATAACCTCCATAGTATTGTCGATCAATTGCCGCACATCATTGTTAAGAAATTTTTTCAAAACAATTGATATGTTTTTTAACAAATGAATAAAATACCATATATCTTCAACGGATGTTTTTCCTTTCCATCCAATTGATCACGTGTCATGTCTCTTTCTCTTATGAAATGAAGATCTCAGCGATTAGAACTTCGTGCTGATAACGTGTTATAAACTGATATGAAAGTAAGTAAAGATCATAAATAGAAAAGAGAATATAGAGAGAAAATTATGAGAATTCTTATTCAATGGTGTGTCTTTACATGCCTTTCAACACTCATATTTATAGTGTTACAAACAAGTAATATTTGGCTATTAGATGACCAATTATGACTAATTATAAGGGATAGTGGTTAATGGGAAAAGAGTAATCACCTACTTAGTGAAGTAGTTACATAATCTAAAAATAGGATAGCTATTATTCATAACATATATATATCATAAATGTGCCGGTAGGAAAGTAGAGCGTCAACTTTTTCAAGGCACAAAAACTATATGCATTTATTAGATTAATAGATAAAAGATAATATAGTTTATAACTATATGGGTGGAACAACAAAAATATATAAAATTTAAAAAAAGTATATGGATGGAAGATGAATCTAAAATTATATAAGTGTAAGATGAATCCATCCGTCTATAGAAAAAAATTCATGTTTTATTTTCTGAGCTATATTTGGATTATTGTCAACTGTGCATGGATTTTTACAACTGATAATCATATATATTATATTTATATTTTTAGAAAACAATATTTTTCTAATGAGGACAAGATATATATTAGAGATGAGAATGGAAAGAGCATCCTTTGTCGTCAGTCCCCACCCATTGGCACCTTCTCCGTGATGGTTGACAAGACATAAAGATTTGCACTTATATTATAACCTAAATAATTAAAATGAATTTGAATTCTTACAAAATCTTTTCATTTCAATGTAAGAGAATAATTTCAAAATCCGTTCATTTCAATGTAAGAGAATAATGAAACGTTTCTTATTTAAAAAAAAATAATAATAAATAATGTATTGAAAGACATGCTAAATAAGGGTGAAACGTTTCTTATTTAATAATAATAATAATAATAATGTATTGAAAGACATGCTAAATATGAGTAATTCATAGATTATGCCAATAGTAATAGTTTAGCAATATTAGTGGTTCCAAACTTCCTATCCTCAATTTCAATCCTTTTAATTTTACTCTTATTATATCATATCATATTAACTTAAAGTGTAGCTTAAGGGAAGAATCATTTTTGGACGATTTTACCATTTAGTTACACTTTAAATTTACAACACATGTCATTCTAATTTATAAAACCATCACACACATAATTCACGAAATAAGGTTTTAATCATTCTAAAATACATTTATTGTTCATTTAATTTGAAATATAAAACCACCATTCCACACATAACTCACAAAATAAAGTATGAATATTTTTTTTAATACATTTATGGTTTATTATAAATATCTCATTAAATAACAATAAATTTGTAACCCACCATTCCATGAAAGGTTTATAATTTTACTTTTCTAAAACAAATTTATTAAATACTCAAAACATTACCAACGGTTTCACCGTTACAAAAAATGTTAAGGGTTAAAATGATTTTTAAATCACTTTATTATATTATATAATCGAAAATATTATACATTATAATTAACATTAATTATTTAACCACTTTTCCATTGTCACATTGAAAGAATTAATAAATTAAAAGTTTTTTTGTAATTAATAATTGATTAATTAAGTTTTATAAGTTTTAGAATACGGAAAGTTTTGTAACTTTCAATATTTTACTATATAACAAGTTTTCTCACCATCTCTTTTACAACATTTGTAATTTACCTTTTGTTTTTCACTCCATTGATAGTTTTCAAAATCTCTCTTCAATCTTTATACATCCACCAAAATGTTATGAGCTAAAGATGGTGGTTTTTTTTATTGAATTTACAAAAGGGGTATGAATTGAATCAATGTATTGAATTCAGTTTCAAGCTTTACTCACCATTTTTTCCAACATATTGTAATCTACGTATTTTCTTTATTGTTTGCCACTCTTCATTGTTATTAAAGACTCTCTTCAATTTTCAAAACATCTCAAGCTATTGATATTCTATTGAATTTACAAGATACGATATGTGTGGAATCAATACATTGAATGAGGTACTTTAATATTTTCTTCACTATTTTTTCTCCAATATTTGAATTTAATGATTATTATTCTCAAAGGTTCTTTTCAATTTTCAATGTATTCCAAAATATCAGTGTTTTATTAAATTTATAAAGAATACATATATGTCAAATATATATATAAATATAATCAAATTTTAAGAAAACATGAAATTAAAAGTTAAAAAGTTAAAAAGTTATCCATACAATCAAACTAAGAGACTAAATGCAAATTATCAATTGTCGATAAAAATAAAAATTTTAAAATTAAAAGATTGTAATACAAAATATTTTATCATTTTAATTCACAAATTACACATAAATAATTATTTTAATTATAATGAGTAAACTTGACTTACAATATGTTCAACAAATATTTAAATTCCTTAATAGACAACAATAGTTAAATCAACCAATAATAACAATAATTCAATGACATCCTACGAATAAAAAAGTTATATATTTGATGATTTGATCTTTCACCTCATTATTGAACTTAAAAAAAATTAGCTATATAAATAATAATAATACTAATAATAATAAATAAGCTAACATAATAATTACATAAGTGTATTTATGCGTTCATGAAGATCATGAGATCAAATCTCTCCATTTAAATTTTAAATATTTTGTAACATTTATTTTCTACAACTATGAATAGAATTTTCTTTAACACTTTTGAACAACATTTAAATTTCGTCTTTTGTTCAAATTTACTTTTCTTTATACGTGAAAAGAAAAAAACTATGAACGTGGTTATGGTTTGTTGTCCCCTTTCTTTTCACAATTTGTATTAAAGAAAAAAACTTACTCTTTATTTGTTTTATAATTTATTTATAACATTTAATTTCTTTTTATTTATTAATTTTTAATAATATAATAATCAATTTTGAAAATTCTATCCATATTCAATATTTACATCTTTTTATTCATTATGAAAAATGATATGAATTTTCGAACTTACTATTATAAACAAACATTTATCAAATTATATTACACGTACAATGCACGTATAAATTTTCTATTGTATTAAAAGTTCTCAATTAATTTGTCCTACAAAAAGTTTGATGTATACATCAATTACTATTATTTTATCAACATATTTAGATATTCAACCATGTCGATTTTTTGGTAATGTTGGAACACAAAATCCAATCATCAATCGACAAAATTCCATTCTTATCCAACAACACAATAATCATATGATTTAAGGGATATATTTAACTTTTAAGTATGTGTCAAACCACTAACAAAAATATAATACAATGGAATTGATATTTGTATTAATCTATTTTCACTCTACGGTCACGGATTCGACTCATGGAATTGATATTTATAATCTTTCTTCCCCCAACTTGTACTAAAAAAACAAAACAAAACTATAATACAATAGTATTATTATGTTATTGGTAACATAAAGTTCTACCTTAAAATCAATGGATAGTAAGGAAAATAGCTCATATCTCTTATAAAATGTTGAAAACTTCTCATCTTTTCAACATAGGACAAGATGAGTTTCTCTCTAATATGCCCTTTCAAGATGTTGCCTAAAGGGAAAATCATCATGAATCAAAATTTGTAGACAGAAATATTCGCTTAAGCTTACTCGCTTGGATTGAATTGGAATCAAATACCCACTTAAGTTTTTGTTCGCTTAAGTGGGATCCAAATCACCTACTTGGTTCGGATCAAAATTTTTAATGTACCAATAATTTATATGAAGTTTTGATATCATATTTAAATAATATGGGAGTTCCACCTCATAATAAATTGAAACTCCATGTTATCTAATAATGCCAATTATATATTAGAAAATTGGACATTTACGAAGAGAGTTTCAATAGAAAGTGTTTTTTTTAGATAGAGAAGTTGGAAATGGTTGTTTTAGAAGTACATGTTTAGATAGAGAAATTGTGATTAATTGTGCAAAAGATGATTGTTTAAACAAAGGAGTTGTCATGTTCCAAAAAAATAAAATAATAAAGGAGTTGTGAGTAGGGCGATAATAAAATCGAAAACCGACAAAACCAAACTGATCCAATCTAATTTATTGGATTAGTTTGGATTTTTTTACACAATATTGAATTGGTTTTTTATTTGGAGAAAACTGAAAATTATTGGATCGATTCGTTTTTATTTGTAAAAATAAATAAAAAATTCGTATCGAATCAATATTGATTTATTTACTTTTTTTTTTTTTTTGTATATTAGTTTACATTTTTATTGGAAAATGACTAATTATTTTTGTTTAATTTAATTTTAAATTTTGAAATTTTTTTAGAAAAACACATTTAAATAAGGATAGAAAGTAAATTAGTAAGTAAAACGGTAAAAAAGAATTAAACCGTAGTGAAAACCGAATCACAGGAAATCGAGTCAATAATTTTGTTCTTTATTACATTGGTTCCTCTTTTTATCAAATTGATATTCTAGATTATCAATTTTACCTAAAATTGAAGAAATCTGAACAAATATTATCCTACTTGTAAGTAATTATGAATGACTAAATAACTATGAGTAGTTAGAAAGTACTTGTTTAGATAAAAAAATTTAAAATAATTGTATCACAAATATTTGTTTAAATAGAGATGTACCCGACTAACTCCTTTTTCCAAACATTTTTTTTAGAATATATATCCAGCCGTCTCTAGTTTAGTTTTAAATTCGTAGGAGTGTTTGGAATTAGGTGTTGAGGAGAGGAGAGGAAGGAGAAATCCTAACTTCATGTTAGTTTTTAGGACATCAACCTCTCTTCTAATATCAAATCAAATATTTTATTTAATTTTTTAAATGTCACATCAAACATTTTTTTAATTTTCAAATATATAATACAATATAAAATATTTTTTATCTAATCCTATCAAATATCACATCAAACTTTCTCTAATTTTCAACTATACATAATAAAATAAAATATATTATATTTATCAATCAATCCAAATCTATAATCATTACATTATAAAAAAAATTAATATAAAATAAATACTTTTATAATATTTCCTATCCAAAATATTAATTTTCAAATAACTACATTATATCTCCAAATCACTTTACTTCTTTTTCTTCAACTTTCTCTCATCTCCTCTTTTCAACACCAAAATCCAATCACCCGGACATGAAAATTCAAAAGTAAAATTGAAGATTTTTAAAGATAAAAAAACAAAATTAAGAAGATTAGGAATCATTAAACAAAAAGTAGGAAAATGACGTGGTACGTGTTGGTTGGTTGCATGAAAAGTCGTGAAATCGAATCCGGATGCTGGGATCCGAACCCCTATGCCTTTTTCAATACAAAATGGACACGAAAACCTAGCTAGTGGATAACATGAAAAATTAAATTTCTTCTCAATTTCCTGTACAAATTTAAAAAGATGACGTACGTAAATTAAATTTATACTTAATTAAATAATCTAATCAAGAACTAAACCACCAAACAAATAGAATATTTTGAAGGAATCGGAAGATATGCTCTACGGTGTAGGTCTAAAAATAATACGTAGCCTCTTTTTCTGGGTTCCCTCTCGGGAGGGAGAAATAAAATATTTAATTATTAAGAAAAAGACGTCTCGAGTTTCACGTTAATTAATTAATTAAGTATTCCGTCAAAACAATAAATAAATAATCCATTAAAATAAATTCGTGTGACGTGTCGGTTCAAATTAAAATGTAAAATTTTGGGTGCTTACCAAAGGGCAATAAACAACTAGAGCAAGCAACCATTGGATAGTTTTAGAATTATTATAATGTGGCTTGTGGATGGGCTTTTCAGTTAAATGTTTATTTTAAAAGATTGAGAATCATTTTACATCATTTTTGTTCTCTATTTCTCCCTCTTTTATTTGTTTATTTATTTTGGTTTCATAGGACTGTAGGAGTAGGGTCTTGATGTAAAAGGAGAGAATATGTCCACATACACAAATATATAAAAGATGATTGTGAGAATTTAAGGGCTGCTTAAAATATCTCCAAAAAAAAAAGTTGTTTGAAATTTTGTTTTTAAAATAGTTTTTGGTTCTCATTTTTAATTTCGGTCTAACAAATGTTATAGGATGATTAGTAAATAGTATTGAAATAAAGTTCAAATATCTAAACTTAGAAGACTAAAAAGAATAATATTTTAATTGAGATAAGAAAATATTATAATGAATATGTCACAAATTTAGAGTCTCTCCACTTTCATAACTCAAATATCAATAAATTAGTTTAACTGAAAAAGTTTGGTTTCATTTAAAATAAATGATTAAATTGTTGAATTTTTTTACAAAATATTAGAAGATACTTGCTACATATTGAAAAGGTATAAGAAAGTAGTGTTTCCAACACTATAAAATGTGCACTTATTGATAATTAGAAATAATTAAGCTTTGTAACTAACTCTTGATAAATTCTCTTTTGTATTCTCTAGTTTTGAAGTGAAGCCAAGAATGTGAATAATATAAAGTTTTAAAGACAATACTTTTGTAATTGGGATTATAAAGACAAATTGTTATTTTTAACATGATTATTGATCACCTTATTTGAACATGCAAATAAGATTTAACTTTATTGGAACTGATTATAATCATGAATATTAGAGAAAGTTGGGAGCTTTGTTTTATCTTTCCAAAATCAAAATTATAGCTCTACAAATCAAGTTCATATAACGAATAGTGTTTAAATCTAATTGTAAAAGGCAACAATATAAGTTTATTAAAAATTATCAAAAACTAAAAACACACACAAAATAGCCCTAAATAACTATAAAATCATTCAAACCTACGCACAAATTAAGGAAAATGAGTTTCTTTTTGTAATTTTATTAAATGAAAGTTATATTATATTTTAGAAATAATTTGGTTATTAAAATATTATTAACTACAACAATAACTTAACCTACATAAGTATATTCATGGCTAAAGAGTAAAGTGTTCGATTCATCTCTCTTCCAACTATATATCTAAAAAAAATAAACTCAACAAAGTGAATTAAAGTTACACAAATAAAAAAAATGAAAAAAAGTTTCGAGTAACATTTAACTCACTTTACCAATACTACCTCTTGGTCTTAATTTTCTTTCGATTACATCAACATTTTTAAATAAAAATTGTAATTAAATTAATAAATTTCACAAATTTATCATTATAGGTAAAAATGAATTACAAATCTACCTCATAATATTTTAAATTAATTAATGATTATTTTATACAAATGACTGTAATTTATCAATAACAATAAAAGCGAGGAGTGTAAAAGATTAAATAAAAAATAAACTAAAAATTCAAGAAATAAAAATGTTAGTAGAAGGAAATTAGATTTTAAATTAGGAACCGAATAGACATTATATTGAAAGTTTAGAGACAAAGAAATTTATAAATAAATAATATATTTTATTGAATGGGCTGGTGGCGCAATCATTTCATTGTTAGGTTATATATCAGTTTAATATCAATGTCATAGATTCGATCCCGGCAATCGATATTTGTCCTCCTCCACCGATATGTACTCAAAAAAAAAATTGTAAAAATACAAATTAAAATAATATTAGTAAACTTGAGGGGAAATAAAAAAAGATGATGAGAAGAAATTTCTAAAATTGCTAAGGAATGTCCGGGTCGAAAGAGGAAGTTGGTGTAGTAGTAGAATTAGAAAGTGGGCTTCTACCTTCACAAAAAAAAAAAAAAAAAAAAAAAAAAAAAAAAAAAAAAGTGGGCTTCTAGAAGGTAATGTACACGTGTCTCTTTTTTTATATTTATTTATTTAGAAATGAGTGGGTTTTTGTCTGCTGCAGCGAATCACCTGCAACTGTGATGACTGGGACCCACAGCACATGGCTCCAGCGTACTCCAAATCAATTTTAAAATTAAAAAAAAAAAAAGAATAGTCAGGTGGGGCCCGCAGTGCATTGTTTTCTTTCGGAAATGGGTCCCACACTGGTCGACGTAATCGGAATCTCCACTCCATTTAATCCACTTCACGAGCACATCCGATTTTTCATTTCTCAAATGTTTTTTTTTTTTGTTTAAACCAAACATGTTCATTTTTTTTCTAAAGCCAAATAAGGGGTGTTTGGTTTTTTGGGTTAAGGAGTTTGTAATTTTTCAACTCTTTGTTTATTTAGTACATCATAATTCTTTCTAAATTCATCATTTAACATTTCATTTCTTTTTTAGGAATACAGATGGAAGGAGAACAACAAATCTTATCGGAAGAAAAATATTACTTTCAAATAATATAAGAGTTAAATACTAATTTTTAAAATTAAATTTGTGACTATAGATTTGAAAATGAATTACTCCCATCTACATAACGGATACGCCACCAATTTATTTAATATCTTTTAACATTTCATCAAATTTTATATTATAGAAGTTAAATTTAAGAACGAAGAAGTTGAAGATAGAGGAAAAAAACAAGTAAAAAAAGTTAACCGTTAGATAAAGTTTAATATAGAACAAATTTTTATTAGTACAAAGTGGGAAAAGAGAGACTAACAATTCCTATATAGAAGACACAACTGCTCTCAAATAATATGCGAGTCAAATACCAATTTTTGACCGTGGAGTTAAAATAGATTAACACAAAATAAGATAACCAACTGCACCACTAACCTTCAATAGTTTAATATAGAACATTAAAGTTTAAACTTTATCTAAAGTTTAACTTCTTTTTCCATTGTTCTATATTAAACTTCATCTAACTTTAACTCATTAATATTGATTTTATTTTTTTATCACCACTCAAGAGATCTCACATCAATTGGGGGGTGATTGGATTTTGGTGTTGAAAAGAGGAGAGGAAAGAAAGTCGAAGAGAAAGAGAAAGTAGAGTGATTTGGAGATATGAAGTAGTTGTTTGGAAATTGATGTTTTGGAGATGAGATGTTGTAAACGCATTTATTTTATATTGATTTTTTATAATGTAATGATCGTAGATTTTGGATTGATTGATAAATATAATATAATTTATTTTATATTGTGTGGTTGAAAATTAGAGAATGTTTGATGTGATGTCTCAAAAAATTATATTATATTATATAGTTGAAAATTTAAAAAAAATGCTTGATGTGACATTTAAAAATTTAAATAAAAGATTTAAGTGATATTAGGGGAGATGTTGATGTCCTAAAAACAAACAAATGGTTGAAATTTCTCCTTTCCCTCCTCTCCTCGACACCAAATCTCAAACACTCCCTTGAAGTATTATCCCATATTTATATACCTAAAATTTTCTCCATTACTTAGCAATATGGAACATCACATTAATAGAGATTATTGTCCCGCATATATATATATATATTTTTAAGGTATTTTTTGTCCCATATTTATATACTAGATTTTCTTCGTAATTTAGTAATGTGAGATAACTTTCTTTGCCCAACAACATTAAATTAAAGTATTTTGGTATCCAAATTATTTAAGCGAATTAAAATGAGAAAAACGATCACACAAAGCAAAAGCAATTTAAATTGTTCTTTCACTTTAAAAATTGAAGAATTCCTACATAACCTAATTATTTATGTTTTAAAATTCACCCCAATAATAATTTATCGTTTATTTTTTCGTTTTTGAAGAGCTAACAGAGATGATTAATTATGATTATGAGTTTTAAATACTTTGAAACTTATTTGGTTAAATTATTATTAAAAAATTAATAATATATTTATCAACATTAATTTTTATGGAAGATAATTAATAACCAAGTGATAAAGATGAATAACCATGTATAGATGAATAACCATGTATATTTGAGTAAGAATGTATATAGGTTGAATGATCAAACATATCTTTGAACTATGAGAATTTTGTCTACATTACTTATGAATTTTGAAAAGTTTCAAAAATATCCATGAACTTTACAAAATGCTTTAGAAATACTATTATTGTTAAAATTGGATGGAAACTGTTAAATTTTTGTTTAATACATGCATCTAAACTTTAAAAAGTTTCAAAAATATCTTACTTATAAGAACTTTATAAAATATTTGTTTTCCAATACACCGAAAGTAAAAGTGTACATGATGTTGAGTTAAGGAGATTTTTTTGGATGAATCTAAAATTTTGAGTTGGTGAAGCTATCAACCTGTTCAACTGTATGTGTTTGAGTATTGAATTTGGTTGGGTTAGTTCGAATTGTTTGGTTATTTAAACACTTATAATAAAAAGTCATTGAATGTTACCTTAACTTAACTAGAATTTTTCGACTAGTTGCATTATTAATTGTAATGCGTTTAAAATTTTCAAATTGAATGTTATATTAGCAATTGATAAGAAGAAATTCAAAAGTTTAAATAATTTACAAGGTTACAAATGAACTCTAAATTCTAGTTTTAATCTTTTTAGTTAACTGGCTAATTGAAGCTAGCCCCCAAGTCAAACAAAGATACTAATCTTATCGGGCTATTTTTAAAACACAACTTTAACGATTTTCATCCACATTTAATGCGAAGGAAACTTCTGAAATATTTTATAAAGTTCAAAAGTATTTTTGAAAATTTTCAAAAGTATGAGAAATAATGTTTGATAAAAATTCTATAGTTCAAATGTATATTTAATACTTTAACCTATTGAAACTTTTCAAAGTTTAAAGTAATTTTGATACAAATTTTATAATGGAGCATTTTCTATAACTTACTTGCTTTTAATAAACAAAAACATAAGTATTATTTTAGCGTACATTTTTTTTCTTGAATTTCAACAATAAAACACTGATATTTTAACTTAATAATTTCTAATTTACCGTCTTCATTCTTATTCGTGTTCTTGCAAACTTAAATAGATTTTTTTTTTCTTGAAAAACGAAAAGAAAGAATTTAAAGCCATGTTTATCCATCCAAATTCCGTTTATCCTTTTTAGATTCAAGAAACCAAATGGAATGATATCTGCATACGAAAGTTGTTTTATAATTATTTTAACATTATGAAGTTCAAGTAATCTTAAAAACTATTCTTCAATGTTTTATTGCAATTATTATGATTTTATATTTTTTTGAAAAGATGTTTTTATTGCAAATATAACTAGTTCATAAATTAATAAAAAAAAAAATTCAAGTAGTTAGTATATAACGTAAGTGTTTTTATGGTGTCAAAAGAAGCACATGCCTGAATAATAAAAACATTTTGGGTGTGTTTGGGCCCCCGTTTATGTAAACGGCCGAGTTGGTTATAATAACCCAACCGGTGTTTGCCCCACCGTTTATTATAAACGGTGGTTACCTAAACCTGCGTGCCAGTTTATCTAAACCTACGTGTCCGTTTATCTATACCTTACATATATTACTTTTTGTTACATAACCAGCCCTCCAAACACCGTTTATCATAATTCATGTTATAATAACTTGCCCTTCAAACACCATTTATAATAACCTACCGTTTATCATAACCCACCGTTTATCATAACCTTCCGTCTATAATAACCAAACCGGTGCCCCAAACGCACCCTTTATGGTTTATAAAAATGTAAATAACAAGCTATAAAACATGTTTGCAATAACTTTTTAAATTGAGAACTAATTTCTAAATACAGTATCAAATACATATTATTTGAAAATACGAAAAACATGAAATAGAATTATTATTTTTTTCCTTTAGTTTAATATCTTTTTTTAAATCACAAACGAAAAATATTGTAAAGTATTTTTTCAGTCTTTTTTAGAAGGTAAGTATTTCATATGTTTTTTTTAGTTCAAAGTATTCTTTTGTGTGTTTTTGTATTTTTATAACTAATTTGTCTAAATGTTTTTTTTTCTAAAGTCTAGATTTTTTATGTTATTCATTTCAATCAAATATTGGAGATTAGAAATTTATAACTCATAACCTTTTGATTTATATATATGTATGATCTATTGTTTTTGTTGGGTTCATATGAATACTTATTTTTTGACTATCAAACTTATGTTACCGTCGTTTAAGAATAATTTTATTAAAAAATATTGTTTATACAATTTTACTACATTTTTTTTGCTTTATAAACTTAGTCAATTAATCGTTTTTTTTTTAAGATTACAAAAAATGAAACAAAATGTTTATGAACATTTTTTTTTTTTGAGATTAAATGTTTATGAACTTTCGATATGGTAACTATATTGTTTTTGCCCTGCAATGAATATTAATAGTTGTTGATCAGGCAATCACTATTTAAAGTTTCGACATTAATGCTAATTGAATTATGATTATTCTTCACCTTAACATAAGTTCAAATACAAACTTGATTTTAACTCTTAAGACCGTGTTTGTAGCAGCGTTTTGTGTAATTATAATTAGCTTAAAGCAGATCACACGTGCTTGAAAAAAAAAAGAAAAAAAGAAGCACATCACACATCCTATAAAGAACAACTTAGTGAAATAATAAAGACATAGAAAAAGCTTTAAAAAACATAGAAAAAAAAAGAAGAGTTTTATCAAAATGGCAATCAACGATCAATCGAAAATATTCGGAAAATATAAAAGAAAACAACACAAAATATACGTGGTTCACTAACGGTGTGTTAGCTACTCCACGGAAAGAGAAAGGAACATTTTTATTAAGGAGAGGTCAAAAATATAAAATGTCAATTGTGAGTAGGGTTTAAATATATAAAAGCTCATATATGAAATATAGAAACGCCATTACACATTTCGTTTAGGTTTTGGGGGTTTTGCTCACAAACCCCCACCATGGGCCTCACCCGTAGGCCCCCGACTCGTTGGCCGAGCAATGAGACCCCCGACTAAGTATCGTAGAACATTGAACAGTTCAAGACATATTTCAACAAAGAGCATCAAATTGAGAAACCTTATCTGTCGTGTTTGAAAGCAAGCTTGAGTTTCATTTCATATGTGGATAAAAGTCTCATTAACGACCGAATCAAAGTTCAAGAGGGAATAACTTATAGAAGGTTTTCACGCCTCCAAAAGTTAAAATTGAAGTCTAAAATATGCTAGATATATAATTAGATCTCTTCCAAAGATTTATCTATTATTAAAGCTTTTAGTAATGATTTTGAAGATTTTTCAAACTTTGATATTTAGCTAATTTATGAGCTATCCCCAAGGGAGCTTAACTTGGATAGGTTAGTCCTTATCTTTGTGATGATAGGACATTACCTTTAATAATAATAATAATAATAATAATAATAATAAAATAATAATAATAATAATATTACTTATCCATCACTATTAGCATATTACTGTTCATTTTCAGTATAGTCGTGATTCGATATGTCTCAGATTGTTTCGTATAATATGCTTTATTTCTATATCCATCACTATTAGCATATTACTGTTCATTTTCAGTATAGTCGTGATTCGATATGTCTCAGATTGTTTCGTATGATATGCTTTATTTCTATTTATGTCAATTTTGTACATTAGTTCATTTATATTCCAATCTTTAGAATGTCAAAAATCATGTTTAGAAAATGTAGTAAAATCATATGTAGAATAGTAATTGATTGTATATACATCTACAAAACTGTATAACTGAGTATATACCGTATGTTCACACGTCCTCGATTTCTATATAGTCAAAGAAATTGTATAATTGACTATATACCGTATGTTCATACTATATTTTTAGGTTAGTTATATTGTACATCTTTTCCTTATAGGTTCATTATTCATTCCATTTGAAATTGCACATATTTTCTTTACAATGTCAATATTTCTGTTTAGAAATGTATTTAAATCATATGTAGAACAGTATTATCTACATACTAAAATGTCCAAGTCATGTATACTTGAGTACTATCTACTGTAGTTTTCTATGGATTGTACGTTATATTACTGTATAAACTATACAAAACTCTATATGTTTCATTATATCATTATACATATTGTATAAGTTACACGATACATTTATGGTTTATTATTCATTCTATTCATGTATAATACATTTTTCGTACTCATATTACTATTCATTAAATTTTCATTCCGCAATACGGTGTTGTTTATACTTGTATATTATACGACTTATAATATAGAGCAATATTATTTGGACATTTTTGTAATACTATACAACTTTTCCTTATAGGTTCAATAAGCATCCTAATCTGTATTGCACATAATGGTCAGTAGGATGAAAATGAGATGTACCATAATCATGAAGTAGCTGAAGAGTGTCGCATAAATATTGAGGAACGCATTCACTCAATGATGATTTTACATTACAATCTTTTTTTTATGTCTAACGCTTTCAATTTCAATTTTGTAACCCATGAGACCTTTTTTATTTACTATTGATCTCACTTTAAATAGTAATTTTGTGTGAAGTTGTTCCAACAGTACGAGTCTCTATCAATTAAAAAATATTACATATGTTATTTCTCAATGTTTTACTATACGGTATTGTACATTCAAAATTACTTGTTCGCTGCCGCAAACATATTAAATCACATTACAAGTATCACTACAAAAAAAATAACTTTTCCCGACGGAACCTTTGGCGACGGAGCTTAATTCCGTCACGAAAAGTGACCTACGCAGACGGAAGCACCTTCCGTCGGCTTTGCTTTGGGTTTTGCTAACGGAACACCATTTTCCGTCGGCTAAAATTTCATTTCCCCCCTATTTTTTCGTTTTGGGGGGAAAAATACGAACTAAGCCGATGGAAATTTTTCCGTCGCGGTAGGTTACCTGTTGGCGACGAAGTTCGATCACGTTTGACTACCTTTCGCGATGGAGTTCCGTCGCGATAAACTACCTTTTGCGACGGAACTTAATTCCGTTGGCGTTGCCTCCTTAAAAATAAAATAACCCTCGATTTTCCCATTTCAAAACACCCCCAAAATTCCTACTTTCCCAAAATTTTCCTCTTTCTCCTCCTCCCTACTCACCACCGCCGCCACCTTCGTCGTCTCCGGTCACCGCCCCCATCTTCTCCATCTCCGAACACCACAATCGCCACCCTTTTCGTATCTAGTGACCGTCGACGTCTCCACCACCTTTGTCGTTGTCCATCTCTTTCACTCCCACTTGTAAGTTTTTTTATCTATTTAAACAAAGTTCTATGTATTTAGAGTTAATTTTTGGAGTTAAGGATATGAGTTTATGTTTGATTTTGTTTATGGGTTTGGTTTAGAGTATGTGTGTTGAAATTTGGGGTATTGGAATTATGTAGAAATGAAATGTATTGGGAGAAAATGGTATTAGGAGTTATAAGTTTTGAAATTATGGATGAGCTATGTATGAGTTTTGGAATATTGAGCTATGTATTTTTCAAAGTATTATGAGTTAAGTGTTTTCAAAGTTTGTGTGTGATTTTTTTAGAGAAAGTTAGTTATTGAAATTATGAAGAAATGAAATGTGTTGGGAGAAAATGGTATTAGGGGGATTCATGAGTTTTGAAATTATGAGTTATGGGATATGAGTTTTGGAATATGGGTTATGTGTTTTTAAATAATTATGGGTTATCATGTGTTTTCAAAGTTTGTGTTTTTTTGTAGATAAAATGAGTTATTGAATTTAGGTTATGACATATGTGTTAGTTTTGGGCAAAAAGAAATTAAGGATTTGAATTGAACACTTAGTTTAAAGTTAACATTTGGATTTGAGTTATAACATGTGTTATTTTTGGGCAAAAAGAAATTAGGAATTTGAATTGTACATTTAGTTTAAAGTTATGTAAGTTGTTTAAAGTTGACACTTAAATTTGGGTTATTACATATGTGCTAGTTTTGGGCAAAAAGAAATTAAGGATTTGAGTTGGACACTTAGATTAAACTTGATATTTGGATTTGAGTTATGACATATGTGTTAGTTTTGGACAAAAAGAAATTAAGAATTTGAGTTTAAAGTTATGTAAGTGGTTTAAAGTTGATACTTAAATTTGAGTTATGACATATGTGTTAGTTTTGGACAAAAAGAAATTAAGGGATTTGAATTGTACAGTTAGTTTAAAGTTATGTAAATAAATTGTTTGTTTTATGTTTTATCTTTGATTTGAATTTAGATTTGAGGTTTAAATTTGTACTTGTATTTATATTTTAAACTTTGATTATGGTTATTGATTTGTTTTTATGTTTTATGTTTGTTATGTGTGATTTGGATTTGGATTATAACTTTGATTAAAGTTATGTCAATGGCTTTAAGTGATGTTTTTTAAGTTCTAGTTTGTTTCATTTGTTTGACATGTGAGCAAGCCAAGATGGAAGTATAGATGATGAGAGTTTTTAGGAAGATGAATGTCGGCAATGACACGTCAAAATAGGTACATTTGAAAACTTTTTCATAGTGTCAACCTTTATAAACTTAATTACAATGTTCATAAATATGTTAGTAAAATAACGTAATTTATTTGTTTGTCGCTATCTCGCAAAGCAAAGATAGCTATAATCCATATTTTAATTATATTATAACAAGTTTAGGTTTTTGGGAATAATTCAAAACACGTCATTATTTGCGAAATGTATATAGAATTCCAAGATTCTAAATTTGTAACTTGTACTTGAGAATGACTTAATATTAGTTTAGAAACCTTGTAAACTAAAGACTTATAGTTGTTTTGTTTGATTCGGTGGTCGCCTACAATCGCGATCATGGGGGCGATGTCGTGCATTCACATTTAATTATTTTCTTTGTATATGGATCTTTAAACTTTGTGTTCAATTATGGTTTTAGTAACATTTGTACACACTTTTGTGTTGAATTAGTTTGTATTGGATTAGTAACACTTGGCATTTAAACTTTGTATGAAATTTTGAGTTGAATGATAATGTTATTAAATTTATTTTGTATTCAAGTATTTTGGTAAAGAATTAAAAGGTATAGAAATTAAAAAATATATATATAAAAAATAAAAAATAAAAAATCTAAAATGCTAAGGCGACGGAAGTGTTCCGTCGCGATAGATACCTACCATGACGAAACCAATTTCCATCGCGGAAGGGACCTACCGCGACGAAAAGATATCTACCTCGACGGAACATTTTCTCCGACAGAATTGAGGATTTTGGCCGACAGAAGCAATGTTTCCGTCGTAATAGGCTACCGCGACGGGCTTTTCCCGACAGAATTGGCGACGGAAATATTTCCGTCGCGATAGGCTTTCGCGACGGAAAATGACACTTTTCGCGACAAAAAGTTCCGTCGCAGAAAGCCTAAAATGTTGTAGTGTATTCATATCAGCAAGTTAAACACTTTAAAAAAAACACACAAAGTTTTAAAAATACGGTATGATACATGATATATTATAGTTGTACCGTATATACTAAGTTGTTTCAATACTGTGTGGTTATCAAACGTGTTCTGGTTTCAATCAACGAAATTGAACTTTCAACAGCTTATACAGTTTATTTATAAATAAAACTACTAGAATCAAATAACATGTACATTACGAACTATACTGTATGTAAATCACAACACAATACATCTAACAATATATTGTCGCCACTCTCGTCCTACAATTAATGCACCATAAATTGGCGACTTCTGGTTTGGAATATGAGACGAATTTCTTTTTTTAAAATTTTACTCACCAAATGAAAAACCAATAATTTGATCGTTATTTTTTAAATTTATAAAGTATTAAAAAAGGAAGATGAAACGTCTCTAATAAATGTGATTTCGGAAGATATGTTTTTCTACAATTAATGCTCATAAATTTGCGATTTGTTGTTTGAAATGTGAGATAGTTTCCCTTTTTTGAAAATTTTCTTCCAAAATTAAAAAATAACCAATACGATGGTACGATTGTAATTCATTATTTTTGGATTTTATAATGTATTAAAACAAAATCTACTTTTGCTAATATTTTTGTAGATATATATATTTGCAAATACTTTCTATTTATGAAAAAAGTCCAATAAATTATTAAAAATAAAAATTTACTTTTTTAAAAAAAGTAAAATTAATAAAAACACGTTTAAAAGTAAATTTTCAAAAAGAGTTAATACTTGTCCACGTACAAACACCCATGATGGAAGGAGGAGTCGGGACCTTTTGAGTTTTAATTAAAAGGAAAAGAAATGGTAAAAGTTAGTTTTGGTTGGCATGGAGGGTATTATGGGAATTAATGCACTGATATTTTTAAAAAGTTGGAAGGAAAAATAGAAAAAGCTGCAGCTCTGCGTTCCCACCTATTTTTTCATCACCCAATAATAGGTCTCTTCTTTTTAGGCCACTCTCTTTAATCTTTTTCTTTCTCAAATTTTTCTCTACTCCTTTTCAATTTTCATATGTCAAAAAAAAAAAATTAAATATATATTTTAATCACTTCAAATTAATAACCATTGATACATTTTAATCTAATAAAAAAATAAAATTGATAATTTTGAATTAAATGAATCTAATGATATTAATAATCCCAGAAATGAATAGATTTCAATGAAGTTAAACATTTTATAAATTACTGTCTATAAAATACTTTAGAAAATTGTCCTAATTAAAAATACACAACCAACGAAAAGTAAGCAATAATAATAATAAAACATCATAGAACAAATTGTAAAATTCTTGATAGAGGTATGAAGGCAAATGTCTCAAGGCTAAATAAAAATTATGATTTAAGGACCAAAAAAAAAATTTCCCATAAAATTTTCAAATAGAAAATTGAACACAAATGGTTATCATAAAACATGTAATCTAGATTATTAAGAGGTAAACACATTTTTTTAATACAAATTGAGAGAAGGAGATCACAAATCCTATAAAAAGGTATAACTGCTCTCAAATAAATAAGAGTTAAATACTAATTCTAGATATTGAACCTGTAACGATAGTGTTAAACTAGATTTCCACTCAACAATAAAATTATTAGGCCATCGACCCTTTCAATAGAGGTAAGAGCATCTAATCTTATATTTGATATATGTAGAACTTAACACAAATAAATAAATAGAGAATTGACCTAATAATAGGCTGTGTTAGTTTATTTGAGTTAACATGATTATTTAAGATTGAATTAATGTATTAAATTCATAAATTATTGTTGACAAATTTCTTTGCATTCCATCTTTAAATCTATTTGAAAGGAAATGTTTGAATTTTGCTTAATGTCATATTCCTTTTTAAAATCTCTCTTATTTTTCAAATAATAATAAATGCAATCCAAAGTTTATAATGGTTGACAATAAATTTGCAAGAAGCAGATAAACGTATAATTGGTTTTAACCAAAAATCGTGGAGCATAACAATATATAACCTATTATATTGAATGAGCTGGTGAGTGCAATTGGTTATATAATTTGATATTAGTCTATTTCTATTGCATAGTCATAGAGTTATGAGGTAGAATTTACAGCTAAGGGTAAATGCCCTATAATTTACATTTAACAAAGTCTAGGAATAATTGATCAAACTAAATAAAAACCTCCTCTCATCTAATAAATAGTGAATATAATTTCAGTAACTATCCAGACTTAGTTATTATTTATGACCAAATAATATCATAGTAACAATTAAATTATTAACTACTTGCCTTTTGTTTGTTTTTTTTGAAAAACAAAACTTCCATTCAAGAACAAACCGAATCATTACAATTATTCTTCAAAGCGGAGCCAATGTCAGGGGGGAGATTCTCCCTAAAAAAAAGACTCATATTCAAGCATGATAGAAGGGTCCTTCCAACAAAAATCAACACCATAATCCTTCTTGGCTAATAAATCAACGATCATATTACAATGTCTATTACAATAGGAAACTTGCACTTGCCAAGAGAAGCAATTAATTGCTTAATATCAACAACGATATTGCTGAATTCAGAAATATCTGGGGACCTTCACCGATTTAACAACAGCTTTAATAACATTTGAGGCGTCGGACTCCACCAAAATCGAAGGTAAAAACAAACTTTGAACATCTCTTAACTGTTTCAAGCCCCCCTTAAAGCTCTTCCTTCAAGAACCTTCACCGATTGATGCAATAAATTGGATTTCCAACCCATCAACTTAGGATGCCCTTTCCAATCGCGAACCACCTATCCAATGCCTCCCCTTCTCGAATTTGGATTCAAAGAAGCATTCACATTCAATTTCCACATACCTTTAGGGGGAGCCACCTATCTACAAGCAACATTTGATTCATGAGAAGACTTGGTTATAGAACCTACACCAATAAAATTATAAACATTAATAACTTTTTCAATAGTATTTATGAGATTATGAAACTTCAAAACCAACTTGTCATTGATACATTGGTTTCTGAAGTTCCATAAGCTCCAAATGATAATAATACTTTTAAACCTCTCAACTAGTTGCTTTGTTGATTTAACTGATGCACAATAATTAATTACTGATATTTTTAGTACCGTCATGGTTAAAAACCAAAGGGCCTACTTTATTGACAAAAGGTTACTTAACCCGTTGATAAAAGAAGACAAGAACATACCATATGTTAATTCTATACAATTTTAGTTTAAAACATATAAAAATTATTCACATAATATACCAGCCACAAAAGTGGAAATGTGATAAGTTCAATTCTTGTTTTATGCATAATCCATAAAACAAAAATAAAAAACGAAATTTATAATTTACATAAAGCGAAATTTATAAAATGTGATAATCCATAAAACAAAAATAAAAAACGAAATTTATCCTTTGTCTTCGGCCTATAATTTACATAAAGCCACTTATTAAATTAAATTCAAATTATTATCACATCACCTATTTGTTTTCATAAATGAGATTGACATCTCTAATATATAGTTTTTTATAAAATTGATTAGAAAAGAAAACATTTTTTTTAAAGATAAGAAAATAAATCCTTTGTAATGAGATATGAGTTTCCTTCTAACTTGCAATTGAGTGTTTATATTATTATTATTATTTTTGCAAGGTTTTGTATTTTCAATCAATGACAATAACTAGTCTTTTTATGTACAATTTTAAGTATTGTATCGTCCCAATCCAATCTTTAAATAGATGTGACTTTATATTATATAGTTGTTTCTATTAAAATAGCATAAATTTATTTAATTATATAACTTATTTTTGGATATATTATTCAATCATTATTCAAAATTTAATTATATAACTAATAGAAATGATATTTCATTCTAAAAAAGTAGATGATAAATAGGCAATTTTGTTTAATTTATTAAAATTAGAAGTTGTCCATATTTTTTTTAGTAGATCGAATGGTGTTGCACTAGTAACCAAACAATGAAATGATTGAAGTACTGACCTGTTCGATATAAATTGTCTATATCGTTCGCAAGAAAATTATAGTTTAGCGTAATTTTGTTATTATAGTCGGAAGAAAATCAAAATTAAGTTTGAGAAAATTAAAATTAAGTTTGTGGGTTTTCAAATTAGAATTCTGCTTCTTAAAGCTTAAAAATAATTTTTTACTATTTCCCGTCCTTGAGAGAATTGAATAGTAAAATTATTATTCTAAAAAAAAGAATAGTAAAAATTATTTATTTATGTATAAATAATATATTTTTTATGCAATAATTTTTTTTTTAACATATAAATATCTAATTTTATTGTATTTAATTAATATTTTCTTCCCATTATAAAAATTAAATTCTAATTTTTGAATTTATAACGATTAAATTCTGAATTTATTTAAATTCTTTAAATGATAAGGAACAAAAGTTATAAATTACCTTAATCTTGAAAAATTTTAAATTTACACAAAAAGAAAAATCTACATACACTTTTAAATTAACTTAGCTGAAAAAAGGTATAGGATCTGAAAATGATTTAGAAATAAAATAAACCAAAAAAGGAAGAAAAAAAAGATTGGAATAAAAAAAGTTAAAGCAAATGATTATTTGTTCATTACATGATTTGTTCTAATAACCAACGATTCAAACTCTGAAGTTTCTTTTTTACAGCTTCAACCCAATGAAGACTCGGTCAAGTCTTCTCTTTCACCCACCGGAATATCTCTCTTCACCGGGGTTTCTCTCGCCGGAGCCGGCAAACCCCGTCTCTCCGACCAACCCCGCCGTTTTTTTTAAAAATTTATTACTCTGCACATTGCAAATTACCAATACTAGATTATACAGTGGCGATCGCAGTTTTTTTTTTTCCGGCGGGTTATTTTTCAATTCCACGGATCGGGGCAATACCAATGCAAAGATGGAGCCTGTTCGTCGGAGAACAAATTGCAAGTTTCATCTCCGTTGAAGAAATTATGCTCCTCAATTTTCACAAATTGTTGTGCACTGTTATAACCAGGTTTTTGAAACGGAAAACAGTTTAACGACGTCGCCGGAGACGACAGAATTCCGGCAGCCGTGGACGAGACGACGGCGTTTGGGCTGATTTCTTCGTTCAGTATCGCGCTTGAATCGCTGTCTGATAACCCATCTTTGAAATCAGGGAACAATGATACTTCAATTCTCTGATCGTCGCCGTCGTCGTCGGCGGCGACGGCCGCCGATTTGAAGCTCTCGTAGTTGAAGTCATCGGAATGATCCGATGAAACAGGGAGAGAAATATGATCCACCGGAATTTGATGGTTGATTTGTTCAATTAGTAAATTGTCCAATTCCGAAACGAAAATCTCTTCCTTAATTGATAAATTGCTTTCCGTTTTCTCTTCTTGAAGCTTTGATTTCAATTCCTTAATCTACAAAAAAAAAAAACAGAGGAAAACAAATTCAACAAACAAATTCAAACGAAACAGAGCAAAAATTATCTGGGTTTTTTTTAGTAATCGACCTCTTTGAGCAGGGCATCATTGTCCTGTTGCAGAGTATCAAATCGGCGTTTGAGAGTTTCATAATTGGCTTTGAGAACGCCATAATCTCTTTCGAGTTGCTTAGTTTTCCAACGAGCTCTACGATTTTGGAACCAAACAGCAACTTGTCTTGGTTGCAGGCCAAGTTCTTGAGCGAGCTTCACTTTCCTCTCTGGTTCGAGCTTGTTTTCAATTTCGAATGTTTTCTCTAATGCCTTAACTTGATCTACGCTTAGTCTCCTTTTCTTTTCACCCACATGGCAGTGTTCTTCAATGGAGCCGTCTTCATCTAAACCCTCCAACATCGATTGAAACTCCCTGCCATAAACATGGCTATTTCTTGCACTCTGTTCCTCTGAAATTAACAGTGTATAAACAGAGTTGTAAGATTTTCTTGCGATTTGGTTAAACAATTCATATGGGGTTGTCGGGAAAATGAAAATAAAGCATTAAGAAACGAACCTATCAAACGAATAAAACAAAATTGAAGTTTATATTTAATACCTGGAGTAGGACATACAGACATCAAAGCGCCCAAGGAATCTGAACTGCTTTGTCGCTTCATGATTTAAGAAATTAAAGAAACAACTCCCAAAATTGAATCGGACCCGTTTTACTAAAACAAGTGAAAGCCTTAGAAGAGGCGTTGTTTGATTTAAGAACAGAGGAAGGAAGTTTCAGAAGCTCAAACGCAGAGAGTTAATGGAAGAAACAGAGGAAGTTCCATAAATGAAACTCGGCCGATTCTGTATAATTTCCCAGTTGGTTCCCCTGGATCTTTCTCAATATTCTTCGATCCTTCTTCCCTCTTTAAACCCATCAAAAGTACAATCCACGAAACAAAACCCCCCAACTCAAATCGAGCCTCGCAAATGGTAAAATCAAATCCCAAAACCCAAATCAGAGAAGAAGAAAAAACTGGGGATTGATTGATTCATTGCTCAAGAAGAAATTTCTCTCCGTTTTTTTGTTTTTGTTGCTTCTCTTTGTACAGCATTAATTGGGAGAAGCTTTGAGCTATGAAGAAGAAGAAGAGGAAGATGAAGAAGAAGAGGAAGATGAGCAGTGTGAAGATCGATTCCGATTAGTCTAATACTTTCTCTGTCTATAAATAATTCAACTCGTGTCAGAAGTAGGGTCAGAATTTAACTGGGGTTGGGTTCACTGCGGTTAGTTGAAATTAAATTCGTCTCAAATTCACGCCAAATGCAAATTCATGCGAGTTTGGAATGGTTCCCTCCCTCCTCCTATTGACCGTACTTTTTAAAACGGATATCTAGGGACAGTTTTGGAATTAATGAAAAGGAGAAAAAAAAAGGGAAAACAAATCTCTTCTTGATACTTTGTTTGTGCAGTTATAGCTAGGGATGATTTCGGTTCGGTTTTTGTCGGTTTTGTACCAAACCGACAACCGAACCAATATCTTCGGTTTTCAAAAAATGGATCCGATCCAATGTCCAATAAAGTATAGAACAATTGGTTCGGTTTTTCAATGTCCAGAAATGGATCCGATCCGATCCAATGTCCAATTTTTTTTAATATATCAAAAATAATATTTCTCATATAAAAACAACATTCTCGTAAACAACTATTTTTTTAAAGGTTAGAAGTATTTTTAACTTATTTAAAATTATTTAAGGATATTTTTTACTTGAAATAGGGGTGAATTGAAGAAATATTAATGGAAAGAAGATTACTCTATATGAATTATTGACTATATATATATATATATATATATCGGTTTGGATCGGTTTTTTAAAATGAAAACCGGAATCGATCCAATATTTTCGGTTTTTTCAAATTACAAACCGATATGTCCAATTTTGAGGTAAAAAACCGATCCGATCCATTGGTTCGGTTCGGTTCGGTTCGATTTTTCGGTTTTTCGTTGCACCCCTAGTTATAGCGATATATGATTTTTAATTAATTAATTATTCTAATTTTATGTTAAATATTGTCGTGAATTAGATTTTTTTTTTTGAGTACATAGTGGGGGAATGGGGACTAACAAACCCTACATAAGGGCATAGCTACTCTCAAATAATATGAGAGCCAAATACCAATTTTTTGCGCCACTGACCCTCGGTTCGTGAATTAGATTGATTGTAATAAGTTTTATTTTATACATGAAAAGTTGGGTGTGTGATTATGAATAATTGCAATTAAAACATTTATTTATATGAGAGAGTTATGAGTGTAATAGAAAGTTCTCGTTTAAATATTAAAGAGTTATAGATGGTAATGACAGAAACTTTTTTGAAAAACCAATCGTAAACCAATGCATTAACCAAATCTGAGGTATACGCCTACATTATAGCTTACTAGGGGTGTTCGTCGGTTGGTCGGGGTCGTTTTTTTGGAGAAAACCGACACTGATAAACGACATATCGGTTTTCTAATAATAAAAACCGAAAAAATTTTGAATTGAGAATTCCGACCGACGGTCGGTCGGGTCGGTCGGTTAAGGTTTTTTTTTAAAAAATCTAAATATTTTTCATTTGGAAACCATGGATTTACTCTTATAACTTAATTTTTTTAGAAAATTCTCCGACCGACGACTGTCGGTTAATTATTTAATTTAACCGACTCCGACCGACCTTATCAAAAAACCGACCGACCGACCTTGATTCGGTCGGTTCGATTTTCGGATAAAATGTGAACACCCCTACAGCTTACAGATGACCTAATGAGATAATCCTTCCTAAAAGACTTGAGCCCCGCTCCACAAGTTGAATTAGGGCCTCCAAAAAAAAAAAAAAAACACATTGAAGAAAAAAGGAAATTTGCAGGAACATAATTCCATTTCCTTAACAGCTTTCGTCCATGTGAATTCAACCAAAATCAACTCGAAATGCCTGAGTAACCTTGTCAATGCCACCTTGGCTGACTTTTGAAGAGTTTTGGGGGATAACCCGACAACCATATCGATGACTCATATGCAAGACCCCACCAAAACAAATAGAAGCAAAGGTGAATATGAATTCGACACTCCTTCACCCCAGAAAGACAGATTTTTCAACCTACCAAACATACCTTTATCAATAAGTTCCATCTTCATCCTAATCAACATAAAGATATTAACTCTAGCCCTAGTGAACAAAGGTAACAATATTAATATCAAACAACGAATAAAAACATCTATCAACAAGGACAAAAAGGAGAAGATGTCTTCTTTGACTCGAAGTGGAATATTGGTTATTAATGGTGGGCACAACCTATCATTATTCACAAACAATGGCGGGCACAAGCCCGCCATCAATAGTCTCATTGTAGACAATTGATGGCGGGCATAAAGATGGCAGGCAATGTTATTTCATGGAGGGCTTTGCCTTCCATAAAAAACATTTGATGTGGGATAAAGCCCGCCACCAATACTTTTTTATGGTAGACATTAATGCCTGCCACTAAAAATGGTTTCCAATTTTTTTAAAAAAATTCCCTGCGAAAGGGAAAGAGTACTCGTAAATCCAACTTTTAGAAACACCCCGAAGACCCTCCATCTAAATCATCTTTAAATATGGCAAACAAACACCCTTAAGATTCTCAACTTTTACTTGCAATGGTAGAAAAGAAATGTCATAATCTATCAAGAAAAAAAAAGGCTAAAAAATTTATAACAAAAAAATTGAAAACCTACGTTTTAAATGCAATGAATAAGCTACATAATAAGTATTATAATTAGAAGAAATAGAAATCTATGGCAAAGTCGAATCTATACTAATTTTGGTCATTGTGTCGAAACATTATTTCAACCACCAACGATATGACGACCATAAAAAAAATAAAATAAAGAAGAAGAATCCCCTAGAGATCCGTTTCAAATCACTCACAAAGCATCATATGAAACTTGTAATTTGGATTTCCTCATTGGGATAGATTCTAAACTCCGCACAAGTAAAAGAAGATAATAATATTATGAACTATGAAACTTAGAAAATAGATTTGACTTGAAGAAAATTTAGCAGAATACAAATGTCCTGAAATAACAGACAAGAATAAAATAGCCAACATTTAGAAGAAACTTCAATTTTGAAGTAGCACTTTCCTATTTTCTAGATTTTCTACTTCAACTTCCAAAATCCTTCACTATATTATGGTATTGCTACAACAACGTAATAGTTTTGAAGAATATCTTTGCATGTAACTTCAAAATATCAATTGCTTGCGATATTTATATGTAAATAGTAGAGATCTAAGAGTATATAATACATCATCAACCATCACATGCATATATAGATTGTTTATCAAATAAATTTTCACTTAATGTTTCAGGTATAATCTACAACAAGAACACAGTTCTCAAATAGTACCTCAAAAATAAAATAACAGATAAGAACCAAATGCTAACAACTATAAATCAGAATGTTTCGTTCTCTGGATAACGGAATCTGAAAATGTTGTGCAGCATAAACCAAATGCTAACAGCTATAGTTAATTTGAAGCTGTAATGCAAATTTGAGCTATAATACAAGGAATTTTTTTGAAACAAATGTCGAAATGAAACCAACAAAAGTGAGTATGTTATAGAACATGACTAACATTTACTCAAAAAACACAAATGCACGAATTTGAAACAAGAGTTATATAGAAAGATTACAACATAAATGAGTTAAAAAGAGCTTACAAAAATTTAGGGACTAAGAAAAAGAGTTGCCAAATTTGTGAAGAAATACCTTAATTTGTGAGCTTTGAAGTTGAAAGAGAAATGAAACCTTAAGTTGTGAGCTTTAAATTGGACAAAAAATGGCTGAACTAGTGAGAAGAAATGAAACCCTAGTTTTGAGAAGAGAAGAGGAAAAGAGAAAGAGTAGAGAAGGGCGTTTCGAAGTCGAAGAGAAAGAGGAAAATTTGTGAGTTTCAAATTCTTGAGTTTCAAGTTGAAGAAATGAAACTCAAAGTTGTGAGTTTCAAATTGGCCAAAAAATGCCGAAAAATGTCGAACTTGTGAGAAGAAATGAAACCCAAGGTTTGAGAAGGGAAAAGGAAAAGAGAGAGAGCAGAGAATGACGCTTCCGTAGAAGGACAAAAAATTTGACCAAAAAAACAATTTTCGAACAGGGTGCCCAACACCAAAAGTAATTAATAGAGGGCATTGCCCGCCATTAAAAGTAATTAACGATGGACAAAGTAATTCACGACGGACATATTACAGCCCACCACCAAATGTAATAAACGACAGACATATTTGCCCGCCACCGTTAACAATTAATGGCACGCATCTTTGGTGGCATGAAATATTTCCAACTCTTTTACCAAAAATTTAGCCCGCCATCTTTTTGTTCGTGTTTTTTTTATAATCTTTTTAGCCTAGCATGTATTTTTGTAATTGTAGTAGTGTCTCTACCCAACCTTTATTTTCTCGAAAATTTGATAATGAAGTGGTTTTGAGTTCGAATCCCCTTGCGTCCAATTAATATAATCTCACAAAAAAAAACAAAAAAAATCAACTAAAGACTCTTTTGTAATCTTTTTTAGCCTATATATAAATATAATTATATATATATATATATTCGTATCTTTTATCCAAAAAAAAAACTCAACTAAATAAAAATATAAACAATAAAAGCTAAATAAAAATACATATACCTTTGATGATCAACCAGTTAAATCTTCAAATTTTTTCCAACACATTAAACCAAAATGGAAGAATATGAACATTTAGGCCCCGTTTGATAACGTTCTCGTTTCTTGTTTTTTGTTTCTTGTTTCTTGTTTCTTATTTCTTGTTTCTCTTTTTTTAAAACAAGAAACAAGAATATGTTTTATAATCATTTCTGTTTCTTATTTCTTAAAAAAGTTAGGATTAGGAACAAAACTTGTTTGATAATCATTTCTACTTTCTTGTTTTTTATTTTATTTTTATTTTTTAAAATAAATAAAATCATGTATTTTCTAATATAAAATAAAATCTTGTTGTATAAAAATTATGCATTAAAAATAATACATGATCTAATATAAATAAATATTTTATAAAAAAATACAAATAAATCTTATTAAAAATTAACCATAAATTTAATATATTATTTTTCATTAGTCACTCGAGTGATTTATATAAAATGATGTCGACTAAAATACATAATAATTATTATATTTTGAAAATGGTGTGGTTATAAAAAAAATTAATGTAATATCATTTTTTTATTACATATATTGAAGGAAGGGAACCAACAAACTTTACATAAATACATAGAAGGCTAAATATTAATGTAATACCAAATGTATGTAGAGGAAGAAAATTATTGTTTAATGAGAAATGTATTAACATGCATTAAAATCGAATTATAAAAATGTATCGATTTAATAAAAATAAATCTTGATTCGAAATTTATAAATAAAAAAATAAAATTAATAGATAAACCTATTATTCAAGGTAGTGTCAAATTTATATTAAAGTGGACAAAAATTTACTATGTCAAAAATTTTACTCGTTTCAAATATATTAAATAAATATGCATATTTTAGATTTTTAAAATCAAACCATAAGTAATAATAAATGATTCATTGAAAAAATAAATTAAAATAATATAGGAGAATAAATATTATTTATTTAAATATTAAAATAATATATATATGGTACCATCAAATTTTAAAAGTTGTTTTAAAAAAATAATAAAACTAAAAAGTAAACTCCTAGAAAATTAAAAAGTAAAAAAACAAAAACAAAAAGAAAACTATTCAATTGCACCAGCAAGCCAACTTTATTAATAAATTGAACTATTAAAAAAAAAGCAAATTAAGAATTAAACAGTTGCAGAAGTTCCGTTCAAATAGAAGAAAAAAAAAGAAGAAAAAAAAAAGGAAACAGTTACAAAAGTGAGAAACGGAACATGAAAAACTCCAAATTGGAGTTTCTCATTTTCATGCCAAAAACTAGAAAGGTTTCTTTTAATTTTTGGGAACAAGAAACGGAAATGGTTATCAAACAAAACCGTTTCTAAAAAAAGAGAAACAGAAACGAGAAACCAGAAACGAGAACGTTATCAAACGAGCCCTTAGTATTTATAAAACTCCAACATCTACTAAATAACATATTTAAAAAATCATACGGTTTTTTTTAGTACTAAATAATCATACGGTTAAGTAGTAATATAGTTGAAATTATGCAAATATATATCTAAATATTAAATTCAATATAGGTGGTTATTTACAAAGAGCCAGTTGGCGTAGTTGGTTATCTTGTTTAGTGTTAATCCATTTTAAGTCCACAGCCACGAGTTCGTTCTCTCAAATTGTATTCTCTATGTAGGGTTTGTTGGTCCTTTCTCCAATTTGTACTTATATATAGAAGGATATTTGTTAATGAATTAATTTTTTGTAAGTTTTTTTTGGACAAAAATTTCTTATAAGTTTCTTTTAAAGCTAAATTGTTGAAGATTTAATATTGGCCTACATTGATATACTAGTAAGAATTATAGATAGATGAATTAGTCTTGCCATTACTAAGGTGTCTAAGGAAGGTGAATGGTAAAGATCATCGGAGGATGGGAATCATGGGAGAATATGAAAGAGAATAATTATTTGTATCTGGAGTGAAGATAATAATTATTTATGAGCTCGGAGTAAATTGAATGATTATAGAAAAAATAAAATACCAAATATTATGAAAGTGAAAAATAGTGATGTAATGTATAAAAAGTTGGAGATAAAAATAAAAGTAGTTAGGAGAAGAATAAAAAGAAGTGACTTTTGAAAAATGTGATTTTGAACAGAATGATTCTCGCTAGAAAATCATCTTCATTTTCATTATTTCCCTTATTTTTGTTAGCCCAAACATACTCTAAATATTTTTGGAATAGAATTTATATTTTGTAATATAAATATGGTAAGTTGAGAAAATGTGTATAAAAAATGTAAAACTTTATACATTTGTGCGTACAGCACCAACTAAAATATGTATTGCTGAAAACTTTGAAAATGTCATAAACGTACTATTTACGATGACAAATGATTTCCATACGTATACAAAAACATATTAAAAAAGTTAATATATTATATGAATTTGTGAAAGATGTGAAGTGTGGCTGAGCGTGTCGGCTCGGCTGATTGGAGTCGGCGTCAAAAGGCCGCCAGCCACAACGTCGGGATCGGGACTGGTGCAGTTAATCGCCAGCAAATCGACAGAAATAGAAAACCCATAAACACTTTAACTTTCACATTAGCCTTCCTAAAACTACAAAAAAGAAAAATCAGATTGGACTTTAATTTTCTTTTTCTTTTTTAATTTTTAAGGCTACCAATTTTAAAGGGTGGGTTTGTTTGTTGAATTTACTGAGGATTTAAAACGTATATTTACTAATTACTCTTTAGAAAATTAAATCTAACTAATAAGTTTATTTTTTGACTATTTCAAATAACTCATCATTTTTATTATTAAAAATAACTTTTTATTTATAATCATTCAGTTTTATTATTAAAAATAACTTTTTATTTATAATCATTCATTTTTATTTGTTCAAAATAATTTCTCTTTTTTAATTATTCATTTTTAACTACTCAAAATAATTCATCTTAACTATGTATTTCTAATCGATCTTTTTTAACTATTTAAAATAACTTTTCATTTCAAATATACGTCCAAACAAACTATTGTCTCTAACCCCTCTATATAAAATCACATCCACAGAAACTTTTTATTACAACTCTTAACTTTTAATTGCTCAAAATAATTTATCAAACTATCTGTCAAAAAACTCATCCAAACACCTTTTAAAGGTGTATTAGGATTGAGTTGGGTGGGTTTAAGGGTTAAAAAATTTATTTGTCAAGGTAAGCAATAAGCATGATTTAAAAACATAGATTCACTATTAGCCAGAATAATCTTTTAAAACCAAAAAAAAATAAAATAAATAACAATAACTCAATGAACATAATTTATATGTTTTTAATTAAAAGGTTGTAGAGTTTAAATTTTCCCACCTCTAATCCCCATTAAAATTATAAATGAAAAAAGAAAAAGAAAAGATTCACATGTATATGCCAAAATTTCTACTAAACAAAACATAAGCTTGAAAAATATAAGGACATAAGAAAAGTGAAATAACTATATAATAATCTAAAAAATCAAAACTGATTTCCCAATGGTTACATGATTTTTTTTTTTTTTGAAGAAAGTTACATGAATACTTTATCGGGGCGTTGTAGTATCCTTATGAACGAAAT
Source organism: Sicyos edulis (assembly GCA_036507275.1). Classification (NCBI taxonomy): domain Eukaryota; kingdom Viridiplantae; phylum Streptophyta; class Magnoliopsida; order Cucurbitales; family Cucurbitaceae; genus Sicyos; species Sicyos edulis. Next base: position 6,186,198 of record CM071855.1, on the reverse strand, counting down.
CAATTATCCCATCAAAATCATATCTTAAAAAATAAAAATCACATTTTTATATTAATAAACCATTTTTTGCTCAAATCAAATTTTACTTATGAAGTCTTGGATTAATGAACCTATTGCATTTACTTATAAATATATGAATTTCTTTCCCACATCAATTTGAGGGCCTCGCCCAAATATTGTAAGAAAAGGTCAACAAAGCTCCCTTTCAACCAGTTTACTTGTACGTACATCACATATAATAGTTTAACATTGCAACAATATTGACATTAATGAACTCAAAGTTTGAAAATAAAAGGCTAAGATGCTCTTCGTTTGACTTTTATACAGTATTTTAATAGTTTCAAGACTGAAAAAGTTTCCATCTATAGAGGAAAAAAGGTAGTGTGAGCGGGAGAGTGATTTCATGATAATTTGATTCATTAATAGGGGTTTCTTAATTGAGATAAATAAGGGGAAAAATCTTATAAGTTAATATTAGGTTCCACCTCATAATCAATCGGTAACTAAAGAAATAGTTTGTGTCATATAGGAAAGACCATCTTGGATTATATTCGAATTATTTGTGGATTGAAATACCCGTTTTAGCTTATTCACTTTGGCTGGATTCTAATCTTTGTGATCAAATACCTGCTTAAATTTTACATGTGTGAGTTGGATTCAAGCTGTCTACTTTGGTGGGATCAAAATTTGGGAAGATCAATAACCATTATGAAGCGTATAGATAATATAAGATTCCACCGTACTAATTGATAACAAGGTTAATAATTTATATCTCTTATAAAAAATATTAAAAACTTCTCATCTTTTCAATATGGAATTTGAGTGTTTACAACATGCGTTTCATATTTACCAAGGGGTAGTGTTTGGTAGAATTAAATAGAATAAATATTAAAATCCGCTGCTATTGCTCTATCGTATTTTGAGAAAAAGTACAAAAATGACGAGTTAGAAATCCGACCATACGGAAGAAAAAAAAAGTAGCTAACTTGTTAATACCAAGTCGAGACAATTGGGAGATGAACGGATAAAAAGACCTCTTGCACAACATTTCAAGAATTTAAAGAACAGGAAAATGAAATTAAGGTTAAAGAGAAAAAGATGAAGAAAAAATTCTCAAAAAATGAAGAGATTAGGTTTTAGGTTTAGGGCAAGTTGGGGATTGAAGTGAATGATGAGAAGAGAGTTAGGGAAAAAGACATGTAAAGAAAGAGGGGACAAACAGTGGGGGATGACAGCAGATGAGGTTCTCAATTTTGTAATAATAAGTAATTAAAGGACACATATTCATGCTGCCTTTGACTCCCACAAAAAAGACACACACAATTCCCCTATGTTTTTTCTCTACATTCATTGATTTTGATAATCATAACATAACTCAAACCCAACCAATAATACCTTTTTCTCTCTCTCTCTCTATATATATATATATCATATTTGTATATTTATTTCAATGCAACAATTTTAACAACTTTTAGATAAAGCGTCATCAAGAAGAGGAAACCCCCACCCCCCACTATTTCCATGCACAAACATGTTTCCAAATCTTTTGCCCCATGTTCATCCTATGAATATGAAATTTCTATTCACTTATCAACCTATCAAATCTTATACTATATTCTATAAACTTATGTATCTATATACAATGTACATTCATAATTTTCAATTTTAGTTTTGAAAATAGTTTTAGTGGTGGGAAAAAAGTCCAAAAAGTTCTTCTTTTTTTCTTTTTTTGTCTTTGAGGATTTTAAGGAGAGAGTGTGGATATGTAAGAAGGTGGGGGCTGGGTTAGGAGGGGTTTAGAGGGGAGAAGAATCTAAAGAGAGAGAAAAAAGCCAAATTTGATAGGAAAATGAAAGAAAAGAAAAGGGAGCTTAAGGCCATTAAATTTGATATGATGTGATGCATGCTCATAGCAAAAATAAATAAATAAATAAATAAAAAGAAAAGAAAAGAAGGTTTCTTCATTCTTTGAGATTTAGAGAACCAAAGACGGATGTGATGAATGGTCGATATTGAAAATCTCACATTAAAAAAATGAAAATGTCTGAATCATTTTTAGATAGCTCTTCATGTTTATCTAGCCGCGGTTAAATTAGCAGTCTCCATCCCAAATAAAACTAAGTCCAATAAGATGGGTTTCCATTCCATGGATCCATCGCACCCAGCTGGTTGTAGGGACCTAAAATACAAAAGGGCTATTTAATAATCTGGTCCCTTACTTCGCGTTCTTTTCTTGGTCCATTTTTATATGCATATTTCAATTCTCACGTGTTTATATAATATGAAAATGCTACACTTTTCTATCTTTTAGAATAGAGAGTTTGCGGATATTATATAATGTGTCTCCATCTAAACCAATTCAAAATGAAATAGTAGTAGTTCATGTATCTATCGTATATAAAGTATCTTCATATTTTTTTTAAGTGGGATATACTCAACATGTTTTCTTAAGATATTACATCTTTGAGACGTTTAAAATAAATTGAATTATGTTCTTTTTTTTAATCGGATATCCATTTGAGTTTAATGAGTTAGATATCAAATTAGACCACATGAAATTTTATGTCAAAATTAATTGAAAATCAGAAAGTGCCTCGGTCTTCAACTGTGGGAATTCAAAAGATAGGGGTTGAGAGCAGACATCTAAATTTAATCTTGCAGGAAGTACTTTGTTTAGTGTTTTGGTCTCTCAAATTTAATTTGAACTTAATTACCTTTCAGCTAAAATAAAATTTAAATCTCTCATGTAAAACAATGGTGTTAGCTAGGTTTGAAAATCAAAGACCAACTAAATGCGTCGGTAGCATAATTGATTATCTGGTTTGGTCTTGATTCATTTCTAACCCACGATCACGGGTTCGAAGTCCAAACAAAAAATAAAGTCAAAGTCTCAAGAAATTTAAACTTTTTGATTGATCATTAATTGAACATAATTCGTGAAATTATGTGTTCTTTTCTTCCGTCTTTCTTACCTCCATAACCTTGGCTCAAAAGTTAAGGTTCATTTTTTTCTTACTCTATCTAATAATAAAAGTGGCTTTTAATCACAAAAGTCTTCTTTCTTTTTTACATTTGCTTTTGGTCTTTATTATCATTAGTTTGTTTGATTAGCCCAGGCTCAAAAAAGTCTATAACTTCAAAAAGGTTTCTTTTTTTTTTTTTATTATTGTTTATTTTTAGTCCGTTTGGGTCTCTTATCAATTTAATTTCTTTGTTTTGTAAACATTTATAACATGTGTTAGGTGAAATATAGAGACAAATGGGTTGATTTTCAAGCCGAGTGGAAACATGTTGTAATTAAAAGAATAAAAAAATATATATCTAGAAACTACGCACAAATTATCAGTTTTAGATGGGCAATTTAATTATTTTTTAAAGAGAAAAATGTTATTAAAACGAGCTGAAAATATTGAAGTTAAATCATCACATCTTGTTCACATTGCCCAGAGTAGATAAATAACAAACGACAAAATATGCCTAATATTTCACCGTATGAAATTTTAATTTAAAAAATCATTGTCGATTAGACATGTGTCTAAAGAAGATCCAAACAAATGTTTAATAACCAAAACTATTAATTTGATTTTTACCCCAAATTGACGTGAGAAAAAGAGTAATTGAACCAATATCTAATAAAAGGCATTTAGTTCGATTTTTTTCCGATTTGGTTCATTTAATTATTTCTTTTTATTATTTTACTTTCAACTCTTATTTGAATGCTTTTTTCTAAAATATTTTCAAAATTTATAATCAAATTAAATAAAAAATAATTAGTTATTACCAATAAAAAGTTAAATTAACATATAAAAATAAAAATGAAAGTAAACAATCAATATTGATTTGATTTAATTTTTTCTTATTTTTTATATGTAAAAACCGAACCAAATCAATAAATTTTGATTTTCTTCAAATAAAAATTAATATATCCAATATTATATTAAAAATTTAAACCAACTAATGGATCGATTTTGTTTCGTTCGATTTTTTTGGTTTTCAGTTATTATTGTTACTCATAGTTTGAACTACTTTAATTTCTTAGAGTATTAATTATAATTATTATATAAAAAGAAATTATAATTATTATATAAAAATAATTGAAGTTGAAAGATTGGAGCCAACCATATCTACGATACGTCAATTATCAGCCTGTTCTGACAAAAGTAAATCACAGTTTATAAGCTGATAAGCTAAAATGGATATTGATAACATTGCAGGCTAGCGAACAATTAACATCTGCCACGAGTACGAGCCTAGATGGGCCGGGCTAATGGTCCATGTTGTATGGGCTTGTGTGCCAACGGCCCATTAATGCTGGTTAATCCAAATGGATAAGGAGGAAGAGATAGAGTTCTGATCCACTGACAGTGTCCATTTGACACCATTCTCCAAAGCAAGAAAGTCAATCTAGTGTGTTAAATTATGGATGGAACTTTGGAGTGAGTTCATATTATTATTTTAAATTCAACGACATTGACTCTGTAACCTTTTGATTATCATATCAATTTTTGTGGCTAGTTTTGATTATGTTTTAAATTTTATTTCTATTTAAGAATTTAAAATTTTTCTTAAAATGGTTGTTATGAAATATTTCGATATAGGATTGGGAGGGACTAGGTAGAGGTTGACGAACTTCATATTTGGATGAAATAGTTCAAAAGGCTTTCATAAAATATTTCAGATACAATATCAAAATTTCAAACTATTCATATCCTCCCAATTTAATGAGAATTGTTTGTCACAACAATTCATGAATTCTTAGTTCCAATGATTTTTTTTTAATTTTTGTCATCACTCATAATTCATCAATTCAAATGATGTTTTATTTTCTTACTATACTTTACCACTACTCTTATTTTTAAAACCCTATAAAATGTTGACTAAACACAAATATTATTAGAATGTTGAGAATAAACCCATTTAATTTTGAAATATAAAAAATTAAATTATAAATAGACCTTTTTTTTATATAGAATTATTAAAAGTATAGCCTAAACGGAAGAACCCCTTAAAAATGATTTGAGACCATCCAAAATAAATAGTTATTTGTGGAAATAGGTTCAATGTGAATAGAAGAATGAAAAATTCAACTTTATGGTGTTTGTAGCATAATTTAACTAACCTTTTAAATGTATTGAAAAATAGGGGGAATGAGACCGGTCCCTCAAAAGGTGTTTCCATCAGGTTATGGACGAATAGTTAATTTGAGGATTTTCTTTTTCTACTAAAAAAATTAAATAAATAAAAATGAATTATAAAAAATGAATGATTAAAATTAAATTGTTTTAAAATAATTTGAAGTGAATATTTAAAAATAAATAATAAATTATTTTAATTAGGAAAAACAGAAAGTTATTTTTATTAGGTGCCGATTAGATTTTTTTTTATAGTAATCAATAAATAATTGTTTATAAATATTCCATAAATCAACAAACAAAACCACCTCAAATTCTAAAACGAAAAAAAAAACTATTGTATTTTTCATAAAAAAAAATCATTTGGCCACCAAGGAAAAAAAATGAGAATTAAAATGATTTTCCGTATTTGGACTACTGAAAATTATTCTCCCTATGATCACATTTTTTAAAAATCATTTTTTTATTCTTTCCATTTTTTATTTTCTTTCCAATAATTTTACATACATTGTATCACAAATAATCATTTTTTACTGTAATCATTACTTTCATCCAAAAAAACAAAAAACCATTACTCCATAATTATTCTCCTACTTGTTACTGTTCCTCCCTTAGTTATTACCATTTTTCTTATCCCTAACATACTCTAAATAATTTTTTTTATAGTAAAAAAACCATCCAACGACGTCACTTAAAAAAGAGACAAAGGACAGGAGTAGCTGTCACGTGGCAATGACGTGGGAGCCAATCTAGGCCACGTATAATGCCTACGTGTACTCCGTTTCTTTCCTTTCATTAAGACTGTTGTAAGTCCGTCTTCCCCAAAACGACTGCAAGTCCCATTCGCAGAAATGGCGCGATTAATAACTCCATTGACAATGAAATCCCACTTTCTCTCTCTTCAACCATCACCCACAAACCACTCTCCCCAATAATTCCATCCCCTTTTCTTCAACCCCTCATTTTCCTCCAAATTTCATCAAACCCATTTCCTCTGTTTTTGCCGATTCAATCGCCATGCTCTACAACCGGAATCCTGAGCTTTGCTCTGAACTATGTACTCCCAAATGCTCCACTCTCTGCCTTCAAATCCCCAAAATTCCGATTCAGATCTTGTCTCGCCCACCGCTGCCGCCTCGACCGCTCGTTCCGCCGTTGCGCAACCGCGCCGACAACCATACCCAAGGAAAGATTCTACTGCTTCTCACTTTGATCACTACAGTAACTCTGATCGGCGCAATCTTTATGGTTTGTCTTCTTGTCAAGAAATTGAGGGAGTGGCGTAATTCCAGGCGAAATGGGCCTGCTCTGTTTTATGTCCAAGAACAGAGCTCGCCGGAAGACGATGAATCACCGCCGGTCTCCGACCACCACGTGTGGTTCATCCACACCGTCGGTCTCCAGCAATCGGTCATCGATTCGATCGCCGTGTTTAAGTACAGTAAGGACGAGAAATTAATCGACGGATCGGATTGTTCGATCTGCCTCGGCGAGTTTCGAGACGACGAGAGTCTCCGATTGTTGCCGAAATGCAGCCACGCCTTCCATGTCCCCTGTATCGACATGTGGTTGAAATCCCACAAAAACTGCCCCCTCTGTCGCGCTCCGGTGGTGTCCCAATCAGCCCACATCGAGCCGGTCACCGCCCCGCCTCCGCCGACCGAGACGGAAACAGAGGCTGTTGAGGAAGAAAACAGAGGAGATGTAACTAATGGAGAAAATTCTGAAATTCCCATTAAAGAGGTGTTTGGACAAGCGATGAGAAGGGCGGTTTCCATGGATTTGGTCTCTCGAGAAGAAGGGTCTTCTTCAAATGGGGATTTAGTGGAAGTGCAGAACTCAGTTTCGATTTCGAGGAATATCCCATTTCCAATGGGAGAAATTGGAAACCAGAGTTTATATAATTTTGTGAAAAGCATTGGGCGTTCAGGAGGAAGAAAGTCACATTGGGCCAGGCATTATAGAAGCCAGAGCTCGGCTCTGCCGCTGTGAATTTTAATGGCTGCCAAAACCTGGAGCTTTTGTTTGTAGATTCAAGAACCTGCTCTGTTTTCTTTATGTGTATCAAAATGATTCAAAACCTAGAGCTTTGATATCTTTTGAAGACTTTTTAAGTGTCTTTTCAAAGCATGGAAGAGGAGTGAAGATCTTGTTTAGAATATGTATTTGAATGCCTTGAACTTGTATTGAGTAGATAGGGCAAATGTTATAGTATAGAAATTAGAAACCCTACCTTTGTTAAAAAAAGAAAGAAAGACCAGTATCAGTATATATTTAAGAGGTCATTCTTTACTTTGGCTATGGTTTGGTTTTGGAAATGAAAAAATTGCAGTAATTTTGAGGAATCATTAGACCAATTTGATAAAAATGTACAGAAAGTGTGCTTGTTCCTTTGTTGATTTGATCTAATTTCACAGTCATGGGCTCGTTCATGGTAATTGGTATGTGATTTTTAATATCTGCCTTCCTCAATTTGAATTAAAAGAAAAAAAAAACAGGATAAAAATGTAAAGTATGAAGCAAAATTCTTCACACAAAATTTAGAGGAAAAATAATCATAGCAACAAAAGAAATGAAACCATAGACCAAGAAGTGCAAAACACCTTGTCACATGGAGAGGGTATGCATTTTCATCATTTTCTTTTTCCATAGGTCAAAAGTTAAAAAGACTACTTTATACACGAATCACTTTTGCCAATTACCTTGAAACTTCATCATTTTGTTATTTTTAGAAAATAAAAAATAATTTTTTATTCCACCTTTCACAAGTGGTGGTATCCAACCGTAACAGTAAACACAGGGAAGTTGAAGAAATCAGAAAGGTGAGAGAAAAGAGAATATTTTTTTTATTTGATTTGATATGATATGAAGATGGAATCTTGGGCTATATCTTCACACCCCCTTTCCCAATTTAAAATTGGAAGAAAAATCTCAACCCCACTGCTAAAAAGTAAAAACGTTTCAAATCTTCAAGCAAAGCCCTTTTGCCCTTTCTAAAAAATTGTTCTTTTCTTCCTCTTCTATTTTAATGGCTTTGCTTGTGTCTCGGTCATGCACAAGATCTTGTATAACCCATTAATTTAATCTAATGATAGAAAACCAACCCTTCAATCTTTATGAAAGTTTCCCAATTTCAATTTGGTATTATCTGAGATATACGGAAGGAATTACTCAGATTCCTCTACTCTAATGGTGCTTTCAATCGGAGCAACCCCTTCTTTCTTAGCTCCGTATTTCTTACTCCTTTAACTTCTCTGTATCAAATGGTCACTATATTTTTGGATTTCTGATGTTATTTCTGCTGGCATTGTGTAATGGAACTTATTTTCACCAAATGGGTGTTTGTGTTTCTTCTCTGCTGCTGTTTTGTCTTCTCTAGAGCATATTCAGGTAGACCCCATGATTTTAATTTCTTCAGTTTGTTCTTTGAAATGCTTATATTCATCATTTTATTTTGATTCTAGTGGAGGGGATTCTTGGGGGTGATAAAGTCAGAGGGGTGAACTTAGGAGGATGGTTGGTTATTGAAGGTTGGATTAAGCCTTCACTTTTTGAAGGCATTCCCAATGGTGATATGCTTGTGAGTTTTTTTTTTGTTGGGGTCATATTTTGATTGATGGATGCAAAAATGCAATACATGTTTTCCAGATTGCTTAGTTGATTTGTTTTTTGGGATTATACAGGATGGAACTGAGGTTCAATTTAGGTCTGTAACATTGCAGAAGTTTGTAAGTACTGAAAATGGAGGAGGTGGAGGTGTTACAGTCAATAGAGATGCTCCATCTTCATGGGAAACCTTCAGGGTCAGATGCTCAATTTGATTGTTTTTTTTGTAATAGTGCGCACTTTGACTATCATCACGGGAGCTTAGGAAATTAATATGTGGTTAGGTGACCAATATAGATTGAACCTATAACCTCTTTTGGTTGTTCTTTCTGCTGCCATATATTAACATGAACTTAGAACCACGTTAGTTGTTAGTTATAGTTTATTAATATATGGCTTAACCATAAATTTACTCCTTGAACTGTGATAGTTGCAGCTATTTAATCTCTTAATTTTGAAATGTTTCAAACTTTGATCCATGATTTATTAATGATGTTAACTAAGGGGTGGTGGGATATAGATGTGAGGTGATGTTTGTTGAATTTTTAGCATTCATTTAGATGAATTATTTTAAAGAGCACGTGAGGGGAGAGTATCCTTTTGTTTTTGTATTCATGAGTGTCTGGGCCAACTTACGTGCACCTCGACTACTTTCATGGGACCTACCACCTGACCTTACAACATTTGGATGTAAAAAAACTCCTAAGAAGTTAATTCTTAGGTAGGTGGCCATCATAGATTAAACCCATCACCTACTTAAGGTCCTTCTTACCATTAAGCCATTTCATGATGGTTGTGGGGGAGAGCATCTTAAGTGACGTAGAAATTTGTGGAGCCATATTCATCAATCTTCCCCGTTGCTTCTTATCTTCAATATTCAGCTGCCTGGTTATTGACTCCTATGTTTTAGATGCTTAAATGTCTTTCTACATATAATTAGTTTAACAAAACCTTAATTGAACATTGTTTGTTAACTACAAGAAATTTCTTCACCTTCATGACTGGCAAGCTTTACCCCTCTTTTCTTTCTTGCAGTTGTGGAGAGTTTCTGAATCAGAATTTCAATTCCGTACTTTCCTAGGGCAGTTTTTAACATGTGATGGGCAGGGTTGCTCGGCAACAGCTCAATCGCCCAGGTACTCGGAAACATTTTTAGTTGAAAGGAAAGGCAATAGAGTGCACCTGAAGCATAAGAATGGAGCCTATCTACAGGTATCATATTTCATCTCTTTATTTTGGCTTAGGTTTTCGTATGAACTGTATTATTTTAGTTTTTGTGTACTTTCCTGTTTGGTTTCCCTAAGGAATTGAAATAGCAAAAAAGATGCAGATATTTTTGAAGGAATTCCAAAATAGTGATGAGTAAAACAACTAGCAAGGCTTTTAACTAGCCACTTTGCTTTCACACTCATAGGATCCAAAGCACTCAAGAACAATATATTGAAATATAAAGGATAAAAGGACTACAAACTATCCAAGTATTTGATAGGTACTTGAACCTCCCATTCGAGATCTGTTTGCAAGGGTCCTCATCCATTCGTCACTAATAGATTCAGCAATTCATTGCTAACGAATAGACAGAGAGATGCTCTTCCTGCGGCCAAAGAGCGTATTCGTTCAAAGAGCTAGCAATGACTTTCTTCCCACCAAAAAATCCCATCATCCCCGTAGAGGCCTCATTTTACCTGCCAATTACGGTGGATCCGTCGAATTGAAACCTCCATCATTGAGAAAAAGACCTTAAAGAGAGTACAGAAAACCATTTTCAATGTTCATAATCGGGAGTAAAAGGATTCGAACCTTTGCATGCCGGTACCAAAAAGTAAAAACCGATGCCTTACCACTTGGCTATACTCCATACGGCCTAGTTTTGGACGATAGAACGGGGAGAGGATAGCTTGAGAACCACTCTTAAGCCCTAATACCCAAAATGGATACAATATATTTGATACCCTTCTCCTCTCCTACTACCTCTATGGCTCTAATTATAACCACTAGCCTCTAACTTACTCCCCCAAGTAGTTGCTAACATACTCCTATATTATTCATTAATATTCTAACCCCAAACCTATCACACACTCAACTAAACTCATGAAAAGTCATGGTTAGTGCTTCTTCAGTTTTTGTGAATAATTATACTTCATAATTTGGTACTGTACATCTTGCCTAATTGGCTACTTGTACATAATCTCACATTCTAATAGTTAAACTGGATTGCATATGCTCTACTTTTAGGCTATGATAACAAATCAGCTGACAGCTGACTATCCAGGGAAGCCAGGATGGGATGACAATGCTGCCACTTTTGAAATGATTGTTTCAAACAACCTTCATGGAGATTACCAACTTACAAATGGCTATGGAAAGGATGAGGCTAGTCGTGTTCTTCAGGTAAATTCATTTCTTTGTAGCCATCTTAAAGTCGGTTTATTATCATTTGCATTAGTGATCGAGTCATGATGTGACAAGATTCGTGAACGATATGTATGGAGAACTATTTAATCATAAGTAATATAAGCTTCTCCAAAATATTCCCGGCCCAACCGTTATAAACTTCTATTTGCTGGCTTTTGAAAAGATTGATCCCAATGTATGATATTTCCTTCTCGCTTATGCAACTGCAGAGACATAGAAACAATTTTGTCACTGTAGACGACTTTAAATTTTTGTATAGACATGGAATAAACACAGTGCGGATTCCTGTTGGTTGGTGGATTGCTTTTGATCCTGATCCTCCGGCACCATTTATTGGTGGATCTTTGGAAGCGCTAGACAATGCATTCTCGTGGGCACAGTAGGTCTTGTTTTCTAATTATTCTTTTCAAGACTTTATCTTTTAGATTTCCATTCTCTACTAAATTGTGCTCAAAGCCTGAAACCTGTGGTGCAGAGCCTATAACATAATGTGCATTATTGACCTTCATGCTGCTCCTGGCTCCCAAAATGGGATGGAACATAGCGCAAGTAATGACGGTACAACAGGATGGCCGAATTCTCGTGCTTATATTTCGAAAACACTGGATGTAATAGACTTCTTAGCTTCAAGGTATTTTTGTCAGATTTCGAATTCTTTGATACACTGATCCTTGTTGTAATCCATCTACTTGGTTATATGAACCTCTGATAGTGCATAATTCAACAGATTTTGGTATTGGTATGGTTTTCTCCTACATACTGAAGAAACATCAAATTTCCTTTTTTCTTTTGCAGGTATGGAAAACATCCAGCCTTGCTTGGAATTGAACTCTTAAACGAACCATCAGCAGGTTTAGTTCCATTAGACACATTGGTATCATATTACAAACAAGGATACAATATAGTCCGTAAATACTCTTCAACAGCCTATGTAATAATTTGCCAAAGAATTGGCCAAGCAGATCCTATGGAACTCTATCAGGCTGACATAGGATCTCATAATTTAGTGGTGGATTTGCATTACTACAATCTCTTCGATCCTTTCTTCGATCACTTGAGCCCCTCGGATAACATAGAAATCATATACAAGAACAGGCAAACTCAACTACAGTCCTTAAACAGCGCAAACGGTCCCCTCGTCTTCGTTGGTAAGCCTTGGACTTTAAGTCTCTTTATTCGTTTATGATATCAACTTCAAGACTCCATCTGGACGAAAATGGTTCTAATTTTTACAATTGCTTTTAGTGTTTTAATTTGTACATGAATTCTTTTGCGCATGGTTTTATTTTAGGGATGTTTGGGGCAAGGAGAATTGAGAATGATTATGGAGGAATAATTCTCTTATCTACGTTGGAGCCATTGACAATCATTCCCCGCATAATCAATATTCATTATCCCATAATCACTATTCATTATCAATTACCACTTTTTATTCTCATCATATTTTCTATTTTGTTATTCATAATCATTCTATGCACTCCAAACATATGTAATGGTTCCCCACATATAATCATTTCTTGCACTCCAAACAAAGGCAATAGTTCCAACATAATCATTTTCTTTGCCCCAAACACAAATAATCATTGTCTCCCGTAATTTCGCTCCTCCATAATTATCCTTATTCTCCTTGTTGCAAACACTCCCTTAGTTTCAATGTTATCCAATGTAAACTGTTCAAGGTTCCAAAAGTAGAGAGTAGTAGATGCCAAGAATTAGTGATTTGTAAGAGATGGGTGTGATTAACAGGAGAATGGGTGAATGAGTGGAATGTGACAAATGGGTCACAGGCTGATTATCAAAATTTTGGGAGGGCCCAGCTAGAGGTTTATAATGCTGCATCTTTTGGATGGACTTACTGGACCCTCAAGAATGACAGGAAGCACTGGGATTTTGAATGGAACATCAAAAACAATTATCTTCAATTTGGTAGGTGACAACCCAAGAATCTAAGATATGTTTTCTTTTCTGTTTCAACTTTGATCGACAAATAAGCACGCCCGTGTTCTCGGACGCTAAACACTGTTTCTCGTCCTGCATTTTCTCTGTTTCCGAGTTACATCAATCATGGAATGTGTCTAAATGGTGCAGGTGATTCACCCAGCAGGGTTGTTTTCAACAGTTGCTTGTTGGTTTCACTAGCATGTGCCTGGTTATCTCACTTTCAATTTATGCTCTGAAATAAAATCATTGAGTTGCAGCCTTCAAGATCACCCTTTACTATTCATTTTCTTTTCTTTTTTCAGGAGCAAGATTTAAGTTTGGATTTTTGCTTTTATTATTATTTTTTCATGCTGAAACTGATGAATTGATTCAATATTTGTAACAATGTCTCCCTTTCTTTCTATTTTTTTTTTTGGATTTGTTTCTGATAGATAAGAAATTGGGTCTTCATCTGATGTTCTGTTGCTTGATTACCTTTGAAATAAGGACAAGAATTGATAAGTATCCTAACCTTTGTATTCAGGATAAATACAATTAAGAAATAGAAAGTTGAATTTTTAGCTATTGTTGTACATTTTGTTATTTATGAATTTATGAATTGTCTTGTATCAAATATCAAAATATAAATTGTAAAAACATTGTCAAAAAGAGGAAAAGGTGTGCACAAACTTTTGACACGACTAGTATCTTTCCATCTTAAAGGATAGAAGGGCATTTTCTTTTTGGAGTGTTTTTTTTGGTTAAAAAAACAATTTGTGTTACTATTGTTCAATTAGTTTTATTTTTTATTTTATTTTATTTTAAGGTTTGTATTAGATAATATGAGATTTTAATCCGAGTTTTTGTAGTCCAAAATACTCATTTTGGCTTACTAATTTGAATTGGATTTAAATTTTTAGAATCAAATACTCACTTAAATTTATGCACAGATACCGATTTTTGGGCTTGAATTCATGATCGTGGAGATGAAATGGATTAACACCAGTGTTCACACGAGATTTTCGGAGAAATTTGGTTTCGTGGAGTTGAACTTCAGTTTGAGATGAGTTTGCGAAAGTGGTTCGATCTCTATGCTTGATCCTCTGATTCGTTCTTTCTGAATGGATGTTCTTGGTATGAAGAGCAATTTGAAGAACAAAATATGTGTTCTTCGTATACAACTGCTCGTTTATGGAACTATTTGTCTTTCGAAGTAATTTTTGCCTTCGAAACGACGTTTGATCTTTAGAACCGTGGAGAGACCTCAACAAATGTGAATTCCCTCTCTAGTTCCAAAAATTTTCCACCTTTTGAAATGAAGAGAACTCCTCTATTTATAGAGTTCTCATGCATCGTGGGCTTGGGCCCTAATGGGCCTTTGGGCCTGGCCCATGGGCTTGGCCTTTTGGGCTTGAAATTCATGGTTCGGTTTACTTGGTTTGGTTTTATTTTGGCCAAATTCAAGATAAACCAATTTATTTATTTAAATTAATTTTGAGAAATATTGTCCCAAAATTTAATTTAATTTCGCCATTAAATTTGAGATAACGACGTGGCAGCTTATAATTGACCGAAATTCCTCAGTCAACAAATGCCCCCTTTTTGAGGTTTATGCACAAGTATGTGTGGATGAATCTCGAAAAAGTTAGTTTGAAGACGTAAAACTATTTATTCTGAACGTCAACTTCTTGATGTGTTAATTTAATCAAAGACATGAATTTGTCTCATAACTTTGATTTTTTTTTTTAACACATTTGTTATGTCAATTAATCAAATTTTGAATTTTGTTCAAAGATTGATTGTCCTTGCTTGACATAAAATTTTGATTTGAAAATTAAAGTAGAGTTTATTGTCTACTTAATTTTGAACTTGAAGCTTGAGTGGAGTATACTTCAATCTTTTGAACTTGAAGTTACACTAATTTTGTTTAGCTTTCAAATATGTTCGAAATCAACTCTCGAAATAATTTGAAGTTTTTTTTTTTTTTTTTTTTTTTTTTTTTTTTTTTTTTTCATGAAATTTGAACTTCAATTATAGTCTTGCATTGGTTGACCTTAGCTCAAATCTTGAATTTGAAAATTTATCAATATCAACTTGAGCCATCGTTTTTTTTTTTTTTTTTTTTTTTTTAGGCAAAACTTCAATTTTGTTTGAACTTGAACTCGAATCAATTTTTGAATTTGGTTGAACGTTGACTTTACTTGCGAAATAGTTTGATACCAAACTTCAAAATAATATGTTTCATAGGAAACTTGAACTTTGATTCACATTAATCTTTAAAGGTGAAAGCAACATTAGAATTTGACTTGAAATTTACTTGAACTTCAACAAAATCTTGGATCGTATGTGGACGTAATCTTGTATTGCAATTTGTCAATGTTGGAAGGTGCCCAATTTTAAATATATATATATATATATGTAAAATCAATAATGATAACTTGAACTTGAAATCCAATCAACTCTTTCTTAAATTTAGTTGAGTTTGGACTTGACACTTGTTTAAAATAAGAGGTGAGACTTTGAATTGAATCTTGACTTGAATTTTGAACTTGAAGTTCAAACTCAATTTTAATTTCGAGATAGAAATTTTGATTTGCAAACTCCAAATTTGAGCAACTTTTTCTTCTAAGAATTTAAATTGGGAAGGGTGATGTCGGCATTAAGTCAACTTAATTCTCAATTTGATCGAAGACTTCAATCCATTAATTATATGAGCAAAACACATTTTTTTTACTTCTATCAAGAAAATTTTGAGATGTAATAATTCAATGCTGGCATATTGAGAGCAAATAATCCAATGTTGGCCTTTGAAACTCTTACCCAAACTTTAATTCAAATTCTTATATTATCTCGGATGATCTTAGACAATCTCTTAACATAAATTCTCCCCAAATCAAATTCTTAATATGCGAATTATACTCACCATATCGTCCACCAAAAATTCTAGGATTGTAAAATCTTCATACATGTTGCTGCAACAAATTTCCTTTTTCTTTTTTCCTTTCTTTTTTTCACTCTTTTAGATGAATATATGGAAAATATTCTCAAATCCTGCCCAAATCACAATTTGTCCTTGATCTTCTATCAACAAATTGAAATTGCCTTGTACACTTCAGCCCCTCAGAGGTTTGTAGAGAGAAAATAGCCACATGTTCCATATTTTTTTGTGAGACTTTTTTTTTTTAAAAAAAACTTGAAAGTCAATTCAAACTTGGCAAAACTTTTAATATAATTTTAAAGCAAACTCCTTGAGAATGATATGCTTAATAAGCAAAAACAAAATAAATCTTCATGTTTAATATAAAACTTATTTATACTTCAAATCTCGGCAACTTCTCCGTGAGTAAATTGGGAATGAGATTATATTGTAAATTTTATATTTTATCCTTTTGGGGAAGGAAAATTGGAAGGAAAATATAAAATCGACATAATCTCCAATTCTTTTTAATATCTCAATATCTCAAATAGCGAAAATCTTATTTTCAAATATGGAATTTAATAGAATGAAGGAGATTTTATTCTCAAATTTCACTATAAATATTGGTAGAATTAGTGACTATTTCCGAGGAAGCTTGATCGAGGGAGCCTTGTTTTTTCAGTTTGATTTTCTTTGCCACCGCAGCGAGTTTTTTTTTTTTTTTTTTTTTTTTTTTTTTTTTTTATATATAAAATCTCCATCATTCACTACTATGCTTTTTTTTAAATTAGCATATAAATATGAAAAATCTAATACATACATTCATATATATATATATATATATAAATAAAAGATCAAACATATGTATCAAGATCTTAAATATCTATATAAAAATCAAATATTTTGGTTTAAGATCGGTTATTTGAGAAAGTATTTTAAGCGAATCTAAACATATCTCAGAAAAGATTTTATGGTTTTGCCATTTAAATGAATTTCAAATCTTTTAAGTTGAGATATTCCTTCATAATCTTATATTTGAATCTGGAACTTGAACCTCGAGACTCTCTATAAATACTAGCTAAGCACACACTCATCAAAGCATCAACCTCTTATTCAAACACAAAAGTCCATCGCGCCGCATCATACAGAGCACACCGGAATCACCAGAACCTCCTTGCTGTTGTGGCCGTCACCGAACTTTGCACGCTGCGGCGAAGGAGAGAGTGGCTGCTAAGATTTCAAAAAAAAAAAAAAATCAAAACTGGTTTTCTTTTCTTCTCTTTATCTTTCTTAACACTTTTTTCCATCAAATTTCTTTTCAACTTCTCCCAATGAGTGGTCCCACCATTTATTTTCACCCTTCTCCATGCTGGTCTTCCTTTCTTTTTCAAAATGTGGGAAAGATAAAAAAAATGATTGACTTTATCTTACTAACATTTACCTAAGGTGTAGAAATTGATTTTTTTTTTTTCATTAAAATTTGCGTACTGTGTAATTTTTTTTTTTTTTTTTACTATTGCCTTATATATATATATATATATATATATTTTACTAACAGTTACGTACTGTGCATAATTTTTTTTTTTTTTTTTAAATTTAAAATAATTTGAGCGTTATTCCCTTCTTTTAATTTCTTTTGAAATTTCAAGCTCTCTTTTTTTTTAAGACATAGCATCAATTAAATGATCTCGCTCGGATTGGTGCTATGAATGAGATGGATCGGTGCTATGAATGAATGACCTGTCGGATCGGTGCTATGAATGAATGACCCTTGTTGGATTGATGCTATGGACGACCTCGCCATGGATACGCTATATAAACGTCCCTTGTCGCCGGTGCGCTTTGCGGCGGGATGTGCTATAAACGACCTTGCGATGGGATGCATCGAAACGACTTTGTCGCGGGATGCGCTATAAACGACCTTGTCGCGCGGGTGCGCGCTGCGACGGACGCGCTATAAACGACCTTGCGATGGGATGCACTCGAAACGACCTCGCCGTGGGATGCGCTATAAACGACCTTGTCGCGGGTGCGCGCTGCGACGACGCGCGCTATAAACGACCTTGCGATGGGATGCACCGAAACGACCGCCGCGGGATGCGCTATAAACGACCTTTGTCGCGGGGTGCGCTTTGCGACGGGACGCGCTATAAACGACCTTGCGATGGGATGCATTAGAAACGACCCTGTCGCGGGATGCGCTATAAACGACCTTGCGACAGGATGCGCCATAAACAACCTTGCGACAGGATGCGCTGTAAACGACCTTGTCGCAGGATGCGCTTTGCGGCGGGGACGCGCTATAAATGACCTTGCGACGGGATACGCCTGTAAGTGACTTCATCGCCGCGGGTCGCGCTTATAAATGACCTTATCGCAAAGTGTGTCGAATGCGCTACAAACGACTTTGCTGCGAGGGGGGGCATGAATGACTTTGTTTGGCAATGGTGCTCACTATGTCCCCTTTAGGTGACGTCATTGCGACATGTCGACAACGGTTCTCATTAACCAATAAAAGAGACTTTGAAGTCAAAACTTTTTTTTTTTTTTTTTTTTTTTTTTTTTTTAATAAGTTTTGGCCCCCTTTATTATAGATTTTCTTTAACCCTCAGCGTACCATTTTCAAATTCCGCTTGTACTTATAGATCGATTATGAAACCCCGTGATTCTAATGATCCTCATTTTTCCTAATACAGGACAATGACTTATTTCACAGAGATTTCAAATTCCACTGAGCATAGCCTAGTTGTTTTGAGCCACGAGGACCAGCCTTTTCGTGAAGGGACTATTCTTCCCATCGACGAACCATATAGAGAGTTGAGGCTTGACTCTAGAGATTCGACTTTTCTATCGGACTGGTCAACAAAAAGATCCCTACATAAACATGCATCTGCTATAACCTGGTTCTTGGACTCCCCTATACATACAGCAAGTCCATCTGTGAAACCAGAACCGACATTAGGGCGTCAAATCATAGAAGGAAAGATTTGTTGGGGCTCCGCACTTAAGCTTAATGGTGAATTTTCTTATGTGGCTCTTTACTGGGAATGGCTAGAGTTCACGGTCTCCCGAAACACTGAAGCATTGAAGAATGCTGGACTCATTTCAGCAGTAATGGCCTCCTTGTATACTTATGACTCTAATAATCACGTGATGCAAGCCTTTTTTGAAGCATGGTGTCCGTCCACAAATACCCTTCATACATTCTCTGGGGAAGTATCCATCTCACTGTGGGACATGTGGCAACTAGGCGGTCTTCCTATCAAGGGTGCATTTTATGATGAAGTCATTCCTGGCTATAAAGATGTGTTGAGACTGAATGGACGGTCTGAGTCCCTCCCCCCACTGGATTGCCAATACCTTTTTGATGCATACCATCGTCTTGCTTCCCAACAAAAAGATAGGCAAACGATTCCAATAGACTCATGGATCTCGTTTTGGTTTAAAGGGGAGAAAAAATATAACCGGCCTCCTTGCAAAAGATCAAAGAAGAAATCACGACCTGCTCCCACCCATAATCCTAGTGGATCTATTCAGAGACTCGCAATTGGACGGGAAAAAAGCAGACGATTTTCCAACTACTTGGCATAACGAGAGAATATGAGGATGAAACATACTTGGTGCCTTTATTTCATGTTGGCTATGTTTATTCGTATTTCCTCTCCAAAGTGGTCGTTCATCTGCGTCTGGTGTGTTTAAGGTTGCATCCTCATGGCGAAGGAAGACTCTTTAACCTTGCCGTAGTGCGGCTTTGTCGAGTATTTATTACGGTTTGGGCCAAATATCAAACTCGCCTTCCTCTATTGGGTGCTCGGATAATCGCTTTCCTATTCATTATGTTCATGGTTGGCTTGCCCGCTACTTCGGCACTCATCATAAGGTCATAAACCTCGTTAGAGGTCCGGGATGGCTTACTTCTCGGAGAAGGGGTGCACGATACTTAAATGGCTTCAAGCTCGTCAATTAATCCATCGAGGTGAAGCGATAATGTGGCATGCGAACACCCCTTCGAGAGTTAAGGCTGAAACTATCCATGATATCAAAGGATTATCATTTCTATCAGCCTCTTTCTTCATGAGTCTCCGGTCGTGCTACTTATCTTCTCGTCACGGGAAGTTGATGACTCTTGAGGCATATAACCCGCACAGATTTGGTCGTCAGTTTGGCTTTTATCAAGATGTGCCCAACCAATCCAACGAAAGTTTTCTCGCATCAATCTCAACAACGTCTTTTACTATTGGAAGAGTTGCGGTCAACTTTCAACATCCTCCAAAGTATACATTCCAAGACGTGAGCTAAACCCACATACCCAAATTCATCGACTCTTACAAAGAATGGTGGGCGAAAAAGCATGGCAAATACATGGAAGATGGTATCCAGATTCTTGTGGATAGTTTTGGCTCTTCTTCTGCTAGACATAAAGTCCATAAAGATTTGAGTGTAAAAGGAAATGACCATGCACCCACGCCCGAGGTTGTGATCCACTCTAAACGCATTCGTGAAGGTGAAGGTAAGAGTTGTAGTAGCAACGAGGATCGCCACTGGAACCGCTTCGGAGGCGGTAGAAGAATCTCCAAAATTGATCACATCCCCTTTGAAGTCCCCCAAGTGATGTAGAGCGCCCAAAGTTGACATTGCCCATGGTCGAAGATCATTTTTTTTTTTTTTATGTTTCATTTTTTTCAATTACATATATGTATGTGTATACATATATATTTTCTGTTGACTCTTTGATCTCCCTTGCAGATATCACACTCGGCTATCGGTCCTGCTCCTCCTATCTACAAGGAACAACCTAATATGCCGATTATTGAAGTCGATCAACCTACTAGGAGCCATGAGCAAAGGGAAAACGAGGACCCTGTCGGAGCAAAGGGACACAGACACTATGTATACGACGCCCTTACATCTTCACGGAGACGAAATTGTTGCGAGCAAACCGAAAATCTCGCCATCCGCATGTGGGCTCAAGCCAAAACTTTGTTAGAGAATGCAACATTTGAGAATGCAGGCTCTCTTGAGTCAACCATGGAGACGATATTTAAAGGCATCTCAGATATTACTACGACTGATTTAACCCTTATCCGAACGTCGATGAGGGAATACCTCGAGAAAATTTGCACATACAACGACTTAAGGCGGATCATTGCTCCCCAAAGATGCTTCAACCAAAGTGATGATGGAGACCTATTAGAGCTCAAAAAAAATATGGAGAAGGCGTTGTTCGGATATGCGAACTTCAAATGAGAAGAAAATCTCCCTTCGTAAGCAATCTAAAGACTTGTCTCGAAAGATAAAGGAGCTGAAAACTGAGCGTAAAACCGTTTCTGAACTTATTTCTGCAGAAAGCACTATCAGCCCAAATACGCAAAAAATATCTGAATTCGAGGAAGCGATAAGTGCAACTGAAGAAGCTCAGTGCCTTGCCCAAACAACAATAGGCAACTGCAGAGACACTAGCAAGGCTTGAAGAAACCCTTACAAGTCGACGCATGTTCTTTGGATTATAACTTGACGCGTTTTAGCTCCCTTTTTTTTTCTCTTTGTCTTTTAGATTTGCTATATCGTAGGAACGACTTTATTTACCATATTTCATCTATAGCATTTTTTCTTTCATTGTATCTGCCGATTCGGCCTCTTTTATCATCAATAAAAATAAGAGTTTTTCTTTTGACCATTTTTTTCTTTTTCTTTGCTTTATTAGGACTGAACTTAAAATTAATTAAGTTGCCTACGTACCCTTTTATAATGAAGGGATCAAGTCATAACGTAGTTCAATTACATAACTTGGGAAATTTTTTTTTTAATTGCGACTGAACTTAAAATTTTTTTTAAGCTGCCTACGTACCCTTTTATAATGAAGGGATCAAGTCATAACGTAGTTCAATGGTGCATAGCTTGTAGTTTATACTCATACGCCAAGGAGTGTGGCGCTCTTAAGCATAAAACTTCTTAAGAAACTTCCCGTTGATCGGACCAATTCTTAGTCCGTCTTTATCCACAATCTTGTAAGCTCCGTTAGTGTAGACTTCTTGAACAACATAGGGTCCGTCCCATTTAGGTGTGAACTTATTTCTGTATGTCGTCGGTCGTGACGATAGGTCTTCTAACAATGAGTACAAGATCCCCAACTTGAAATGAACGAGGCTCGATATTTTTGTGAAAGCTTTGCTCATTCGTGCTTGATAACACTGCAATGCTTGCTTTGAGCTTCAAGTCTTCTTTCATCCAATGCTTCTAACTCTTGGAGGCGGAGTGTTGCATTTTCTTCAGCTGTCAACCCCTCTTGTATCGCCATTCAAGTGATGGAATTTTCTCTCCAATGGAAGTACGGCTTCTACTCCATAGACCAAAGAATATGGTGTGACTCCGATAGGTGTGCGATGCGTAGTTCGATAGGCCCACAATGCTTCACCGATTCTTTCCTGCCAATCCCTCTTTGCCTTGGAGACTATCTTCTTCAATAGGTTGCACAAGGTCTTGTTAAACGCCTCGGCCAACCCATTTCTTTCTTTGCATTGTATATAGATGACTTGTGTTGTTTGAAATGGAATTTTTCACATAACTTATCTATCAAGCTATTGGAGAATTGTCTTCCATTATCTGTTACAATGCGATGGGAATGCCATAACGGTAGATTATATGTGTTCGGATGAAATTTGCAACATTTTCTTTCTTTGCTTCCCGCAAAGGAATCGCCTTGACCCCACCTTGAAAAGTAGTCGGTCGTGACCAAAATGTAAGAGTGACTCTTGATGACTTTGGAGTTATAGGGCCTACAAGATCAAGTCCCCAAGCCTCAAATGGCCATGAAGCGATGGTTGGATGAAGAGGCTCTGGCGGTTGGTGTATAAAATTCGCATGGACTTGACAAGCTTCACACTTCTTTGCGTACTCCATCGAATCTTGGACCATAGTAGGCCAATAGTAACCCATCCTCTTTAGTGAAAATGAAGCTTTGGACCTGGATGATGAGCACCACAAATTCACGAGTGTGCTTCCTCTAGTGCTATATCTCGACTCATGTTTTCCCAAGCATCGAAGAAGGAGTCCTTCGTAGGAGGAGCGACGATAAAGAGTCTCTTTGTAATAGACAAATCGAGCGGATCTTCTTCGTACATCCGCCTTCTTTGCGTCGAGGCTCAGAGGAGCTTCCCATGTTGAAGGTAGTCAATGATGGGTTGGCGCCAATCTTCCTCTTCAATCACATAAGCAGATATTGTATTAGTCTCATAATGTCCATTTTTGGGTGGTGGTATGACCCATTTTTGACAGAGTGTAATGCTCATATTTTCCTCATCAGAGATTGTCAGCGCAGTAGCCAAATTAGCCAATGCATCAGCCCTATTATTTCCCGACCTTGGGACATGCTCTATGATGAAGCTATCGAACTTCTCTAATAATTGTCTAGCATATGTAAAGTATGGTTTCAAGTCTTCATGCTTTGTATCATATTGGAGTAGGACTTGGCTTATCACTAATTTCGAATCGCCGAATATCTCTATATACTTTACGCCGATATCGATGGCCATTTGAAGACCGATTATTAAGGCCTGATACTCTGCTACATTATTTGAGCATAGTTCTGCGAGAGTGAAGCTATAAGGCAACATATGCTTTTCAGGTGAAATAAAGACAAACACACTTTTGCGCACCACTTTTTCGTGGCCGCACCATCAAAATACATTGTCCACGGGTTTATGACCTCAACGGTGAATACTTCTTCATCGGGAAGTCTTCACACAACTTCGATCCGAGGAATGGGGTGGTCTCGCTAAGAAGTCCGCCAATGCTTGTCCTTTCATAGCTTTTTGCGGGGCGTAAACAATGTCGTATTGTTGAAGAAGAAGCGCCCATTTAGCGCACGCCACGAAATTATCGGTCGGGACAAAATATATTTGATTGGGTCTGCTTTTGCAACTAAACGTACAGTGAACGCCTGCATGTAATGCCTCAGTTTATCGATGGAGAAGAAAAGAGCCAAACACATCTTCTCAATGGGAGAGTAGTTTAGTTCTGCTCCTGTGAGAGTTCGGCTTAGGTAATATAGTGCTCGCTCTTCTCCACCTTTCTCCTTCCTGGGCAAATAATGCCCCCAATGATCGTTCTTGTGCAGTGATGTACAAAAGCAATGGTTTTCCAGCTATAGGGGCGCCCAAGACAGGAGGGTTAAGCAAATATTTCTTTATGCTTTCGAAGGCATTTTGACATGCCTCATCCCACTCAAAGATTTCTCCTTTCTTCATCAATCTTTGGAAAGGATGGCATCTACCAGCTAGGTTTGAAATGAACCTTCTTATGTAAGCTAGGCGCCCTTGAAGACTTCTTAGCTCGTGTAAATTCTTTGGCGTTTGCATTTTTGTATCGCATCGATCTTGGACTGATCTATCTCAATTCCTCTATGTCTCACGATGAACCCTAGAAATTTTCCCGAAGTAACTCCAAATGCACATTTGAGAGGATTCATCTTTAGCTGATACTTTCTTAGTCGATCGAAGACTACCTTAAGCTCTTCTACGTGATCTCGTCGCTTTATAGATTTAACGACGAGGTCGTCAACATAGCATTCAACATTTTTATGCAAAGATATCATCAAAAATCTTCTCGCATTGCTCACGATAGGTTGCACCGGCATTCTTCAAATCCGAACGCGGCATGACCTTGTAACAATATATTCCCTTTGGAGTTCGAAAGCGATCATTTCTTCATCTTCAAGAGCCATCCTTATCGATTGTAGCTCCGATGATCCATCCATGAAAGATAAAGCTTCATGTCCATGAGTGGCATCAACCATGATTTCGTAATAGGCAATGGAAAATCATCCTTGGACAGCATTGTTCGGATCGCGAAAATCAACACAGACACGAAGTTGTCCATTCTTCTTTCTTACTGGAACAATGTTGGCGATCCATGTTGGGTATTTTACTTCACGGATAAACCCAGCTTCAATCAACTTATTTACTTCGACCTCTATTTGTGGGATAAGTTCTGGTCTAAATCGCCGCTGAGTTTGCTTGATCGGTCGTGATCCGTGTTTAATGACTAGATGATGGATCGCAACTTTTGGATCAAGTCCCGGCATTTCCTTGTATGACCAGGCAAAGATGTCCTTGTATGTAGTAAGTAGACTTAGATACTCAGTCTCTTCCTTGGGCGTAAGCAACGTGCTTATGAAAGTTGGGCGCGGATCGTCTTCTGTGCCAAGATTTATTTCTTTAAGCTCATCTACCGTGGAGTGAATGTCATCTTCTAACAGGAGTGGTGCTTCATTAACATCTTGTTCACCTACCTCAATCTCTGTCTCTTCTAGGACGGTGATGTGGTGACATAAAGCCTTGCTTTCTTCTTGTTTTATTTTCTCTTTTCCCGGATTAGTGAAGACAACATCACGCCGCTTTACTCTCAACGAACCTTCAGTTTCAATGGTAACAAACATCTTTCTTTTCATGCGAGACGGAACAACGCTGCAGATATCTTTGTTGCTCCTCATCTTGCTTGGTAAGTTGTCTTTGTGATTCTCCTAAGCTTTCATGAGAGATTCGGTCAAACACGGACTTAGGATGCCCCCGGTCTTTTGTCGTGGTTAAGTTTAATCTTTGAAAAAGCGATTGTCGGTTCAAATTTTCAGTTGAGCTTGTATCTTCTTTTTCCCTTTACTTGTCTGCTTAACCTTTGAAAGATGGGTGGTCGCACTCCACCGAAGTTGAGAATGTTCTCGGCTCTCCCATGGCTTTATTCAATCTTTCAAAAATAGGTAATTGTGTCTCATTGGTGGTTGCAGACATTTTATTCTCCTTTCTTTTTGATGTACCTAACCTTTGAAATGCTGAAACACGAGATGTTGATGGTCCAATGCGTTTAAAGGCAGGTACCCTATGACCAACATTCTTATTTTCCTTTGACTCTTCAACCTCTTGAATCGTTATGTGGTTGGCATCTTCCATCTTTGCTTTATCTCTTCTTGTTATGCGAATTGGTTCTGGTGACTTATATCCGAGTCCTTTTCTTGACGTTGGTAGAGCGTAACCTTTCTTCAACAGTTTCTTTTGCGTCGAAGAAAGCTCGGCTTGGTCATCAAATATACTTAAGCGTTTGAACTCGGTATGTGTCGTGAAATCATACCTGCTTTAGCTAGCAACCCATGCACGCATTAGGTCAAATCCATCATCTGTTCGTTTCTTAGGCAAAGCCACATTCTTCTCATCCTCTTCGCACCTTTGACTCCATTGCTTTTGCATCTTTGTCAAAGGAGTGGTGAAACTTTGCTTTAATACTTGATATCACCTAGTTTCAAATCTTTAGAACATTAGCGAAAGGTGCTTCACCCTTTTCCGTCGGGATATAGGGACATAGCGCAAGATTGGTGAGTTTGGAAGTTTCTCATCTTTTAGAGCCTTCTGAGCTACTAGACTCGTTGAAGCCTCTATCTTTACTGAGGCATGACTTTTCTTCTCTCACTACCCATTTCTTTTTTTATGTCGGCCTCTGGTTTTAGCTTAGCTTTTTCATTTTCTTTTATCTCGGGGACTCTCCTGTGCACTATTTCTCCATGATCTCGTTTTTGCATAGAATTTTGCATCGGCAAAATGAGACTCTACCTCCAAGAACGGATTTGTGTCAGCTTCTACTTTCTTAACCCCGTCTTGGTAAAACTTAAAGCATTGATGCAACGAGGAGGTAACAACTCGATTTTCATGAATCCAGGGTCGTCCCAATAGTAGTCGATATGTTGTCCTACAATCTATAACATGGAACAAAGCATCCGTGACTCGGCTCGCCAATGATGACCTCAAGCCGTATCATGCCAATCGCCCGTTGTCCGCCTTGGTTGAAGCCTTGGATTAATAACTTGCTGTCTGAAAGCTCTTCCATGGAGATGCCTAATTGCCTCAAGGTTACCTTTGGCATTATGTTAACAGCCGACCCATTATCAATGAGGATTCGTCCAACTCTTTGCTCTCGTATATAGCCTGAGACATACAAAGGGCGGTTGTGAGGTTTTGATCCCAACAACAGATCATCGTCCGTGAAACTTATGGACATGCATGTCGAACCGCAGCCCCAGATTGCGTGGTATTTTAACGTCCTCGTTACTTGAGTCTAATAATGCCTCAATCGAGAGAGTTTTATCTATTTGAGGAAGTGATATCAAATCTTCAATGTTGAAAGAGAGCGTAGCTTTAGGCTCAATGACAGCTTTTGAAGAGCTCGCTGAGTTATCACTTGCGCAAATTGCATGACACGTAGCAGTGTCTATCACTTCATCTTTTCCTTCACGCAAAAATTCCTTCGGGATGAAATCAGCCAACGTTATAACATGACGTGCTCGTAGAAAATCTTCGTTCTCCTCTATGACGGGCTTAGATTTCCTTACACATCTTTTGCCTCGTTTCTTAGGCAATCTCTTCCTCTTTGACTCTTGAAATAAGCGTGATTCTTTACGAGCATACGTTTGTTTTTGCTTCTGCGACGGGTTACAATGATTCAACCTTCATTCTCATCTACGGTTGGCTCTAAAACACATCTTTCTTGAATGGAAGCTTGTTGAATATTTTCCTTTGAAAGCTGCGATTTTGACATTGAACAACAACTGGCTCAAAGGAACCAAATTGAACAAGGCATTGAGACCAACGCGGTGTTGCACCATTTGGTGGTTGTACTTTAGACTGAGGGACCACAGCGGCATGATTTGCTTGAGCTATTTCTTCTAAGTCCAGCTCAATCTTTTTTTCTCTAGCCAACCTCAGAATCAACTCTTTCAGGACGAAGCATTTCTCGATGGGATGGCTGACAACGCGATGGTATTTCTGATGAGTTAGGATCATTTACCTTGCCTAACTCCTCGGGACGCTTGCATTCGGGCAATCTGGATGAGTTTTGCTTCAGCAGCTTGCTCTAACATGTCACTACATCGGAGTCCGGAAATGGATAGACTTTTTCTTGTCTTTCCTGAAGCGTTAGGCGACGGCGCTGCTCCACAACTGGTCGTTTCTCAGCTTTTGTTTCCTTTGCTTTTGAGGAAAATTTTAATGGAGCTGCACCGATGGTCATTGACTCCTTTGCCACATTTTTTGTAACTTTTTCTGTGGGCTTGAAATCCTTCTTTTCCTTACGGGTTTCTAAGACCGGAGAATCTTTGTTTCCTTTGCGTCAATGCTCGGCTCCATATCATGAGCTCGGGTGGCGGCTCCTCAAAAGTGCGAGGCTTGATTCCTTCGGGATGTATAGAAGTCCCCAATGCATGCCCCGGATACGAGATGTCGATTGCGGACGTTTCGCTGAGGCGGTCTTTGCGATCCGGACTTAGAGCTCGCCAACGGTTAATATAGTCGCAGCGAGCTCGCCCTTCCACGCTTCGCATTTGTTAATTCTATCATCGCGTGATCCGTCTCGTCTGCGCTATAGAACCGATTAAGGAACTCTCTCTCCAACTCTTCCCGACTATCTATCGTTTTGACTTCAAGATCGAGATATACGATCGAACGCATTCCCCTTTAACGTTCGGACAAAGCGCTCGACGAGAAGGTCTCCTCGAGTTCAATGGTTTCACAAGTCTCTACGAAATGAGCAACATGTTGTTTGGGGTTGCCTTTTCCATCAAAGCTGCTTTGAAACTTAGGCGGTTGGTATCCTGCAGCATCCTTAAGTTGTCTATTCTCTTTGTGTATGGCTTGGAGTACAAAGAGAACTTTGAACTAGCCCACCACCTTGAGCTCTAATAGTGTTCGTGATCGGTCGTGTAGTATTTGGATGAGATAAGGAAGCGACCGAGGTGAAAGTGCGATTGTGGTTGTGTCTCAAGGAGAGGGTTCTTTCCTTTATCATTGACTCTCTCATGTGGACTCTGGCTTGATTCAGCCGTCTCTCGGTTCTGCATTTGATTTTTGAGGAAAGCGATCTCTAAGTCTCTTTCCTCAATTGTTTTCATCATCTGCTCGAGCTTTCTTTCAAACTCCGCCATTCGATCATCGCCTCCATCCCCAGCCATCATAACAGACATCACATCAGGATTAGATGTCTCCTTTGGTTGATCAACGCTAGGACCGACTTGGTCAAATAATGGGTTATCTTTTGGACGACGATTTCATCAGAGGTTCCTCTAGTAGTCCCGCAATTGTTTTTGCGATCGCACTGGTGTTACTTGAGGTTCATTGCTCTCGACGGACTTGGAACGACTACGGCGTGATGATAGGTCGGTGTAGTTCCTTGGAGCAAGCACCTTCGAGGTAGTGTTTCTTCCTTTGATCATGCCTTCCGGCAGGCGGTCTTTCTTTGATGTGGCTTTTCCAGACATGGTGGCTTGATTTGTGTGAGAGATTGAGATGAGAGGTAGAGATGGTCCCACTGGGCGTGCCAATTTGTTCACACGAGATTTTCGGAGAAATTTGGTTTCGTGGAGTTGAACTTCAGTTTGAGATGAGTTTGCGAAAGTGGTTCGATCTCTATGCTTGATCCTCTGATTCGTTCTCTCTGAATGGATGTTCTTGGTATGAAGAGCAATTTGAAGAACAAAATATGTGTTCTTCGTATACAACTGCTCGTTTATGGAACTATTTGTCTTTCGAAGTAATTTTTGCCTTCGAAACGACGTTTGATCTTTAGAACCGTGGAGAGACCTCAACAAATGTGAATTCCCTCTCTAGTTCCAAAAATTTTCCACCTTTTGAAATGAAGAGAACTCCTCTATTTATAGAGTTCTCATGCATCGTGGGCAGGCCCTAATGGGCCTTTGGGCACGCCCATGGGCTTGGCCTTTTGGGCTTGAAATTCATGGTTCGGTTTACTTGGTTTGGTTTTATTTTGGCCAAATTCAAGATAAACCAATTTATTTATTTAAATTAATTTTGAGAAATATTGTCCCAAAATTTAATTTAATTTCGTCATTAAATTTGAGATAACGACGTGGCAGCTTATAATTGACCGAAATTCCTCAGTCAACAACCAGAAAAAATAAACAACTACGTCATTGATGCTCAGTGTTTCAATTTGCTTAATTAGTGTTTAAAAAAAGAGAAATATTTAGGTCACTTTCAGACACGATCTAAATAATAATGCCTACCTATGTGTTCACCACACTTTATTTTAATGTTCTACTTTTTTTTGTTTATAATAAATAGAATGTGCTATATATTGAATCATAGATAGACATTATTATTTAGGTTATGTCCGAACATGACCTAAATATTTATCTCAAAAAAATGAAGAATGATTCCCATTTCATGAAACTCAGCCTCACGCTCACCAAAGATGAGAATCATTTTCCTTAATTTATTTCTTTGCCATATTTATTGTCACCAAAATAATTATTAAAAAAAAGTAAAAGGGTTCAACACTTCCTTTTTTTAAAAGAAAAGAAAATGGTTTGTTTATAACTACATTTCCCATTCATTAAAACTTCATTCTCATCATCTTTAAAAAGAGCTTTCCTCCTTAGTTATAGGGAGACAAGTACTTTTCATATATATAATAATAATAATAATAATAATAATAATAATAAATCATTCATCACGAATAATAATAATAATAATTGAAAAGCATAGAAACCCACTCCAAACAAAAAAGGAGCAAACATTAAAATAAAAACATAACCTTTTAACAAAATTGAATTTGATTCACAACTCGAACCTAAATCAACAAATGATAAATGAACCAAAGATCAAGAAATTTTAGTTCAATCAACATGATTCATACGAGTTGGTATTCTTATATATAAGATTGGAAGAACTTGACATTAGAAGTTGACTTTAACAAAATAATCTTAATAATCAAGTGAGAATTCAAAACATGTATCGAGTAAACAGTACATTAATTATTATTTTTTTGAGAACAATTACATTAATCAAATTATAAGTTATCATTCTAGCATTTGCAGTCATCAATGTCATCATCGCAAGTAAAGTACTTTGCTATCACAAAATGTAGAGTACTATTTCAATATTACTTAATAAAAAGTACATTAGAAGAATACAATTAAATCATTTCAAAAAAAAAAAGAAAAAAGAAAAGAAAAGAAGAATACAATTAAATTAGGGTAATAAGATGTAGTCCAAACCCCAATCATTACTCTAACATAGAGTGAGGTAGAAATAAATGTGTGAAAAGACAATTATGCTACCTACTATGATATCATTTGACACAACATGAACATGTTGCCAATTGTCATTCAAAAGTATGGATAATAGTAGAGTTCACTAAATCTAACAAGTCAACTCTCCAAAATAATATATAATATGTGATTTTCTAAGTTAAATTGCACTGCAGCCCAATTAATATTATGCAGCATACTTGATCCTAAAACATTCGAATACCAAAAACATTTGTATAGAAATAATTTATAAGTAGGTGATTATCATGGATTGAAACAATTATTTCTTAAATTTTTGAGACCTTCCTTACTACTAAGCCACTCCATATAAAATCTTAGTCCCATTTCATTTCTTCCACCACCATTAATCTAAACATATTTCTATACCTAAATGAAATTAAACATATATATTTTTTTTCTACTCATAGAATCTTAGTCATTTTTTAAATAAATAAGCTCGAGGTACTTCTCACCATTTGATATAGAACAAACTGTGAGATATCTATTGGGAAAAACCTTCCCTAATAACAACGGGAATAAGTAGAAAATAATGAAAAATTAAAAGGAAACAAAAAAATAGAAAACACAAGTATTTACGTGGAAAAATTCCAAAATTAGAGAAAAAACCACGTACAGAAAGAACTTCCACTATGCGATAAATTGTTACAATCACACAGAATTCTCTCCCCGACCTCAATTACATAAACACTCTCTTCAAAGCTTAATACTACTCACACCTTTTGCCCATTCTCCACAAGAGAATACAAAAAAAATTTAACTAGAGTCAATACACTAAGCTTAAAGTGCTTATGACTGGAATGCTTTAAAACCAAAGCCTCATGCTCATTTTATAGTGCTTGGAGCATACCACTACCTTGCATCTTTTCGATGTGGGCAAATTCACTTCTAATATTTTGCCAAAATCCCAACAAATTCCACCTTGGCGAGATATTTGAAGAATCCACATCTTCTGTTGCAACATTGTCTTCTCTGACAATCATAATTCTCAACCCTGAGAATTATAACATACTCCACCATAAAAAGTATAACACTTGAAATCTCACATTCCAAGATTTTTCTTCTTCGTCACATGTTGATACACCTTGCTGAAATTTATGGTGCAACTTCTACCTACTTGGCTTACCTGGAAGTTCTTCAACCATCGACATAACTTCCACCACACACCTTGAATAACCGCCAAGCCAATGCCCGTGTGCAAACTTGTGGAACCGCTGACATCACATCCTCTACCATGGCAAAACAGACATACCATAAGGATGATTTCTTTCTTTCTTCAGAGGGCATCACCAGATCCCTGGACGAGAGAGACCACGTCAGCATCCAAACTAGAGCCCTTTGATGAACTTGCTCTATTAGGACAATTGTTTCTTATGTGACCAGGTTGTCCACATTCCCAGCAACTTCTCTTTTGCACAAAGTTTTTATTCTTCTTCCAATTGCCAACTACCAGTGCTGAATCATCTTGTGATGTACGCTCATCAAGCTTCAGCCTTCTTTCTTCTGATAGAAGTTTACTAGTAGTCTCTGCAAAATTTAAAGACTATTTTCCTTACATCAAGATTGGCTTCATATGTTCATAAGAAGGGGGAAGTGAAAAGATAAGCCTTAGTGCCTTATCCCTCGTCCTCTATTTTCACACCAATCACCTTCAGCTCAGAGACAACATCATTGAGAACACTCAGATGATTTGAGATTTTCGTACCTTCTTCCATTCTCAATGTGTAAAATTGCTCATTTAGGTACAATCGATTTGAAATGCTTTGTGCCTGATACATCGCTTCAAGCTTCTCCAAAAGCTCTTTGGCTGTTGATATTCCATGCACATTAGCAAGAACATTTTTAGCCAAATTTAATCTGATGGCACTTGCAGCTCTCAAATCCATTTCCTCCCATTCGTCATCACTCATGTTGGACTTCTTAGAACCTTTGCTAGAACCACCACTGGACTCTGTTGAACCACCATCACCGCTTGATTTTTCAAAATCACCACTACTTGGTCTTCCCTTTAAAGCCTTGTGTAATCCAGATTGTATCAACACATCTTTGACTTGTACTTGCCACAAGCCAAAATTCATCCTTCTATCAAATTTCTCTACGTCAAACTTCACTGAACTCATAAAGCTTGCCATTTTCTACTTCAATCTTAGCAAATTTTCAAATAATGAACCACCCAGTTGTAATTTGTTTCAAGAATACTTTTCTGATGTGGAAGCTCAGACAAAGCTGCAACCACAGAGCATACTCAGAAATTCAAGAAACTACAAACCTAAAGCTCTGATACCACTTGTTGTGAAAAACCTTCCCTAATAACAGCAGGAATAAGTAGAAAACAATGAGAAATTAAAAGGAAACAACAAAATAGAAAACACAAGTATTTACGTAGAAAAACTCCAAAATTGGAGAAAAAACCACGGACAGAAAGAACTTCCACTATGCGATAAATTGTTACAATCACACAGAATTCTCTCCCCGACCTCAATTACATGAACACTCTCTTCAAAGCTTATTACTACTCACACCCTTTGCCCACTCTCCACAAGAGAATACAAAAGGAATTTAACTAGAGTCAATACACTAAGCTTAAAGTGCTTATGACTAGGATGCTTTAAAACCAAAGCCTCATGCTCCTTTTATAGTGCTTGGAGCATACCACTGCCTTGCATCTTTCCGATATGGGACAAATTCACTTCTAATATTTTGCCAAAATTCCAACAATATCCAACACGTTTTCTCTTAAGATGGTGTCTTGGTTCACCAATTTGAATTATATCCACCAAAATTGAATATTCAGATGAGTTTAATAAGGTATTATACCATATTTGATAATATTGTACTTCATCTCAAAATTAATTGATAATAAAAAGAGTAAAATTCACATTTTTTTATAAAGACAGCGAAAACTCCACACCTTTATAATATGAGACTATGTGATAATCTCCAATAATATTTTTGGTCTTATTTAAAAAAATGAAAAAAGAAAAATTCAAGGTGAAATATAGGACAAAAGTGGAGAAAAATGTTTTTTTTTTTTTTTGCAAGAAGCAAAAGTGAAGAGAAACAAAAGAGGAACTTTCCACGTTTGATCATGGAACATCACACACACACTCTAATGTGGAGACACAAGGAATCACAAACAGCTCATGCAACCATATACCCCATTTTTGGGCTATGGGGTCCTACATTTTGCCCTAAACCTTTTATAAAAGGGCACTTTCCATATGGCCCCAAAAACGGCGTCGCTTTGTCAACTTCAATAGTGAAAGGTTATTTTGGTTGTCTCGTGTCCGGTTGCCAAAATGGCAAAATCAATCGCAATCTATATGGAAACATTCTCAATTCATGCACTCACCTTTTTAACTTTATGGCCAATTGTAAGAGACCACCCATTAGAGTCCTATCACCATTTCTTAAGATTGTAATCTTAAAATTGAAAAGAATTAGTTTTCTGTATTTTACTATATAGTTGATATTCCTATTATGTTATGAAAAATAGTATTAACATATCAATTATATGGTTGATATCCCCTAAGTTGAAGAAATGGAATTTATCACACTAAATGAATTGACATACTTCAAGTAGAGCGTATCTTTTTAAATTTGTGTACGGAATAAACAAAGATATGAGCTAACAAATAAAAATTTATTAAAAATATTATGAAACAAAATACATAAGTTTGCATAAGATAGAGTAATGTTATATCAAATGTAAAGTATATCCAGGTATATTATGCTATACCAATTGGATATACTATTAGTTTAGTTCTTCATTTTAGCATTGCTATAAATATGTTTGCATTCGTAAGTTGCATTTCACTTTATACCCACCTTTAATATAAAAGGTTATGTTTCTTTTCTTCAATAAAGTAAAGTAAAATTGGTTACTTTGGTGAGCTTTAATAATAATAAAGAAACCAGCTATGTGGATGGCGACTTATTTTTAATCAAACTCCTACTTGTCCCTAAGATGAACTCTCTACTTGGTCTATAGACTTGGACGATGAATGATTAGAGTAGGTAGACACCATTTTTTTTTATTAGTTCAAAGAGGAAATATTGCAGCCAAGTCTCAATTTTTTACGGTCAAATTTTAGCTTTTCTTTTTTTTCAATTCTAACCAACACAATTTTAAATCTATAATCTTTTGGTTATTAAATGGTACAAAAGACACTGAAACATCGAAGGAGCAATGTCACAATTGATTTTCGAATTTGGGACCTTGAGAAGAGCATACCTTCAAAACCCAAGTGTTCAATCACTGTGCCACCCCTTGGACACTATTATTTATGTTTGAGATGAAGAAAATGATTATTTATGTTCAGGTAAAGAAAATAATTATGGTAAAAAAACAATCAATATGATAAAAGTAAAAACAGTGATATGATGTATAAAAGTCGTTGTGGGAAAAATAAATAATAGTTTGCAGGAGAAAAAAAAAAAGGTGATTTTAGAAAACACAATTGTAAAGAGAATAATTGCCGGCTCAGGAAGCATCTACATTCTCATTCTCCTAATTTATTTTTAGTAGCACAAACACACTATAACTTACAAACTCGTCAATTACCTTAATTGAAATGGAGTAAAAAGTGTTAATAATTTTTTGGAATTTTTCTTTTTAGACATCAAGCTCTAGCCCTTCCCCTTATTTAACAATATTCAATTTTTTTTTTTTGAACGTAAAAATATTCAATTTTTAATTCTACAACAACGATGAATAAAGTTACGAGGAAGAAGCATAATATTATAGGTCTTCGATAAGTTCGAATTTGTTTCCGAATAGATAATTGAACTATTAGATGTAGATAGTTACTTAATTTGTTTCGGTTTCAATTGTTTTATCAAGAGTAGAAAGATGGGAACACATCTGAAACAGTTGCAAATTATTTTGTTACAATTTAAGAAGACTGCACTTTGTTGATAAGAGAGAGAAGAAAATGAGAGATGAAAGAAAGAAGGATTGAGGCAGAATTTATTTATTTCATTTCATCAAATTTTTATGAAAAGTTACTCTTATTATTAATGGAAGGAAATAGGGGTTGATAATCTGAATAATCCGAGGTAACACAATGAGTAAAATACATTTTTAGATTAGGTTATATTCAAAATCATAAAATTTTTATGAGTTGGATTGAGTAACAGTTAACCTAAAATTAACCAAATTCAACCCGACTAACCCAAATTTATTATTTAATTTAAAATTACTTTTTTTACATATGACATAATTGTTATTATGTTATTTAATTATTTATATTACATGTATATTTATTTTATTTAATTATTATTGTTAGATTTTTTACTTTCCAATACTTTCTAAAGTTCTTATAATCTATCTATATAAAAATATAAACTAAAATTATTGAATATTTTACATATTTAAAATTTATATTCATTTCATTAACTTGATACGATAATTATTAGAGATTATATTTTGTCTATGTATAGTGTATGACTAATTTCATAAAAAAATATTTGTATTATTATGAACCCAAACCCAACTCAACCCAACCCGAAAATCTAAAGGTTGAATTGTCTCTTTAATTGAGTTGAGTTGGAAAAGTGACCAACTCAAAAATTTGGGTTGGATTGAAAATCTTCTTCAACCCATGTTGACAGGAACCATGCATTTTTTTGTTTTGTTTTTTTTTAATAAATTGAACCATTTGAAAATATAAAAATAAAAGATGGAATAAATCTTATAGTATAAGAATTTAAATTTGACATTTAAAAATTTAAGACTAAAATGAAACAAATATCTCAGTTTTGAGATCAAAATGATATTTTATTTGAAAAAAAAAACTTCTCGAAGCTAGGCAGTCTTCAAATCTTGCATGAGTGACAAAAATCAAAACCATCTTCCCAACTTCCCGTTTGTAACATTAGATCACCATTTTTCATTTCAATTTTTTGTATCATAGATCATTGTCAGTTAACTCAATAAAGTTATTCTCAAAAAAAAAAAAAACTCAATAAAGTTAAAATTTTCTTAACGTGCAAAATGATATATTAAAAAGTATATAAGGTGACTTAATTGGTTAAATATGGTCTTAAAATGATGGGTTCAATCTCTTTGATCGCCACCCACCTAGAAATTAATATATTTTAAGTTACTTTTTTTTTAATTCAATTTGAATCGTAAGAGAGAGTTTTAGCAATAAGAGCATTTATAAAAGTAGTGAAATGCTTTAAATTTTTTCACCAAATAATACTAAAGCTCTAAACCTAGGATCGTTACTAACTCATCCGTAGATTGTTATCTTACCATTGCTTCCAGACACTTAACCACTACTTGCCCAAAGTGTGGACCAGTGACTATAATTTTAAATTGAATTACCGTCAAATAATGAAACAAAACAATAGTCGTGGTAAAATGTATATGTTCAATTCGAATAACTACTTCAAATTGTAGTTAAGGAAACTTCCAATATTTACATGGTCATAAAACACAAATATATTTATCGAAGCTGGTGGTGATACAGGCCAAATATATGTAACCTTCTAAAGCTGAAAAAACACAGCTCAAAAATAGGATGGAAACAAACATGCAAAAACCCAACAAAAAAAGGGAGAAAAAAAGAAAAAACTATGCAAAATCTATGATGTTGACCGGAAAAAGAAAATACTAAGTTCTTGACCGATGCTTCCATTTGGGTCTCTCAAATGAAACGATTCTGAATTCCCCGACGCCGCACAAATTCTATCGAAATTCGCTCTCAAATACATCAAACAATCATCTCCACCGTCCATTTCCTTCCCGCCGGCGATAACTCCGGCGCCTTCCACCACCCTCCCCATCCGCCGCAGCGTCTCCACGTCCGCCGCCGTAGCCCGCCGCCTCACAGCGTACCCAACTTTCCTCCCGTTTAAGTACATACTCCACGCCGGCGATGACAAAACCGACGCTCCGGCGTCGGCGGCGGTGGACTCCAGGGCTATTCTGACGACGCCGCCTCTCATTTCTCTGGCGAGAATTGCGGTGGGGACCGCCAATTCGAGGAGGAGAATTGGGTTGGTTGACTTGGATTCTGTTTGGATGCAGAAGTTGACTTTTCCTCTCCGGTAACCGAATATTGTGCCGGTGACGGAATTGGCGGCGGCGGCGGCGGAAGAGGGGAATATGGGCTTTGGGGAAACATCGGCGAAGGCGCAATTACAAGTGGGGATGAGGAATTTGATGAGGGATTGGAAGAGC
Source organism: Sicyos edulis (assembly GCA_036507275.1). Classification (NCBI taxonomy): domain Eukaryota; kingdom Viridiplantae; phylum Streptophyta; class Magnoliopsida; order Cucurbitales; family Cucurbitaceae; genus Sicyos; species Sicyos edulis. The sequence goes on along the minus strand of CM071855.1, from coordinate 6,147,916 downwards.
TGCCATGAACGGACTTGTTTCTGGCAGTCCACGGCGGCGATGTCGACGGCGGGGTAAGTGTCCATTGGTGGCGGTTAAGTGACTTAAGAAGAAAGATAGGATTTTTAATTTTGATTTGTTGAAAGGGGAAATGGGTGTTTAAATAGTGAAGCCAAATTGCAAAAAAGGGACATTTCAATTTGTAAAATGCCCCCACGTTCATATGAACTTTTGTGAAAAAAAATCCAAGGGCTAATGCCTCACCGTCTAACTTTTGGGTTACAAAAAAAGCTGTTTTTTTTTTTAAATTTTAATGTATATAAAAAGATAACTTTTTTGTTTTAAAAAAAACAACTTTTTATTTTTTTATTTTGGAGCAACTTGTTTAAAATTGGCTTGATGACTCAATTAAATGGTTTTTGATGAAACCACGTCGGAGCTCTAATTGGTGTCCACACATTTTTCGAAGGTTGTCCATTTGATCTACTCGATTCTTTTACCTTTGTGTTTTTTTGCTGTCTATAATTATGGGGCCGTAGTGCCATAATTGTTGATACTCTTTTTGGTGTTAAATTGTTAATTGTAAATTTGTAATTAGAAGAGAGTAGAGTCTGACCTGATGAAGCAAACGAGGGTTAGACAACCATCAACGCAAGATTAACAAAATTAGTTCGTATGGGAGAAATATGGTTCTCTATAACAATGCCTTTCATTTTAATTTGTGTGTCATTTTATAAATGTAATGATTTTGCATTTGAATGTATAATATTTGCATTCAATATCGTCAATTAATTGGTCCGTTATGATTGACAACAACTACAAATAAAAATATCTTTAGTTGATGAAAATTTCCTCATCATAAATGCTTCTTACACTAGGGTGTTTATTGTGGAGATATAGGATGTTTACTTGAGTTACATCCGGTTAAAATAATGACCTAGACTTTAATTATGATCTCTAGGGTAACTACGCTCATGCTTAAGTCAGGCACCGAAGGACATGAAATAAGCAATATTACATGTGAGTCTCAAATCTGAAACTTTGAAGAAGCATACCTTCAGGTTTAAATTTTTAATCACTGTGCTACTTCTTGGGATGGTACATTCCTATTCTTATTAAAATAGAAAGAGAAAAAAAATCACTTTTCCATCTTCATTTGTGTAAATTTTCAGGTTGCTTGTAGGCAAGAGCACAATATCAAAATGTGGTAGCGATAGCAAATGATACGAAGTTAAGAAGCACCAGTGGAAAGAAAATTACCCAATGCAATCAGCAGAGGAACGGTCCAAGCCACTGCTACCAACCCACGAAGATCCACAGAAAATGTTACCCCCACCAACCTATAGCAACCTGAAACAAAACATCGCCTATAAGGACACAGTTTTTTATATTCATGAGTGTTCGAATCAGCTTATGCAAACTTTGACAATTTTTTTCATGGACAAATTGTTTTAACTCTATAGTATTTGGTTGTCAAAATTTTTTATAAAAAATTAATTTTTAAATAGACAATCACTATGAATTTTGATGTCATATTAAATAATATGATATTTATCTTATTGCTAATTAGTTTTGAGATGATGCTAATGTTATATAATAGGGCTTTTTTCATAAATAGACCCTATTTGAAAAGTATTTGCAAATATATATATATATCTACAAAAAATATTAGCAAAAATAGATTTTGTTTTAATACATTATAAAATCCGAAAATAATGAATTACAATCATACCCTCATATTGGTTGTTTTTTTAATTTTGGAAGAAAAATTTCAAAAAAGGAAAACTATCTCACATTCCAAACCACAAATCACAAATTTATGGGCATTAATTGTAGAAAAACATATCCTCCGAAATCACATTTAATTGTAGAGACATTTCATCTTCCTTTTTTAATACCTTATAAATAAATAAAAACGATCAAATTATTGGTTTTTCATTTGGGGAGTAGAATTTTAAAAAAGAAAATTCGTCTCACATTCCAAACCAGAAATCACCAATTTATGGTGCATTAATTGCGTGGGGCGAGAGTGGCGACAATACATTGTTAGATGTCTTGTGTTGTGATTTACATACGATTATAGTTAAGTAATGTCGTGTTATTTGATTCTAGTAATTTTATTTATAAATAAACCGTATGAGCTGTTGAACGTTCAATTTCGTTGATTGAAACCAGAACACGTTTGATAATCACACAGTATTGAAACAACTTAGTATATACGGTACAACCATTATATATCATGTATCATATCGTATTTTTAAAACTTTGTGTTTTTTTAAAGTGTTTAATTTCTTTGATATGGATACTTGTAGTGTGATTTAATACGTTATGACAAATAACAAGTAATTTTGAATGTACAATACCGTATAGTAAAACATTGAGAAATAACATATTTAATATTTGTGAATTGATAGAGACTCGTACTGTTGGAACAACTTTACACAAAATTACTATTTAAAGTGAGATCAATAGTAAATAAAAAAGGTATCATGGGATACAAAATTGAAATTGAAAGCGTTAGACATAAAAAAAAAGACTGTAATGTAAAATCATCATTGAGTGAATGCGTTCCTCAATATTTATGCGACGCTCTTCAGCTACTTCATGATTATGATACATCTCATTTTTCATCCTACTGACCATTATGTGCAATACAGATTGGGATGCTTGTTGAACCTATAAGGAAAAGTTGTATAGTATTACAAAAATGTCCAAATAATATTGCTCTATATTATAAGTCGTATAATATACATGTATAAACAATACCGTATTGCGGAATTGAAATTTAATGAATAGTAATATGAGTACGAAAAATGTATTATACATGAATAGAATGAATAATAAACCATAAATGTATTGTGTAATTTATACAATATGTATAATGAAATAGTGAAACATATATAAAGTTTTGTATAGTTTATACAGTAATATAACGTACGGTACATGAAAAACTATAGTAGATAATACTCAAGTATACAGGACTTGAACATTTTAGTATGTAGATAATACTGTTCTACATATGATTTAAATACATTTCTAAACAGAAATATTGACATTGTAAAGAACACTATGTGCAATTTCAAATGGAATGATTAATGAACCTATACGGAAAAGATGTACAATATAACTAACATAAAAATATAGTATGAACATACGGTATATAGCCAATTATAAAATTTCTTTGACTATATAGAAATCGAGGACGTGTGAACATACGATTTATACTCAATTATACAGTTTTGTAGATGTATATACAGTCAATTGTACCACAATATGAATTGAAAAGTACGAAGATACTACTGTTCTACATATAAATTTACGACATTTTCTAAACATGATTTTTGACATTCTAAAGATTGGAATATAAATGAATTAAATGTACAAAATTGACATAAATAGAAATAAAACATATCATACTAAACAATCTGAGACATATCGAATCACGACTATATTGAAAATGAACACTAACATACTAATGGTGATGAATAAGTAACAAAAACGTGATACAAATACTGTGAAAAATGGAGATTATTGAGAGAAGATGACTTAACTCGTATGATTATACCATCCGATCGGAGCTTGTGGTCGACGAAAATTTACATTTTACGTGGTGGCCGGGAATGTGAAAAGAGAGAATGAATAGAGCTGAAGAAACGAAAATGGAGGAATGGAGAATGGAGGAAGAAGAGTGAAACGAAAAAGGAAAATGAAGAAAAATGGAAGATAAATGAGAAAATGAATTAAAATCTTTTGCATTAAAAGAGTTGACAATTAAATATGGTATGTTTTAAAAGAATGAGAAGTATGTTTAAATGAGTGTTTTAATTCAAAAATTTAGTATTAAATGTGATAAAGGGAAAAATTGTAAGGACCCGACCCGAATGGGGCACTAAATGGGCCCTTACCCCAATGCATGCATTCAACATAAAGGACATTATTCAAACATGATTTCGGATTCCAATTAAAAACAAAACATTTAAAGATTCAGTTCAAAGCCCGGACAATTTTCCTGAAACCTGTCCTTGTTTCCAAACACCTGTTCCAAGATAAATACATTTCCAAAGTTTACTCTGATCAGAGATTTACTAAAATCATTCAAAACCTGTCGGGATACAACAATGCTGGAATCCACAAAACATTTAGAAAACATCCTAGGGCTCCGTGCCCGGCTACATGCATTCAGGGGAAAATAAAACATAAAGAGTCATAACATAAAATCAGAGTTTGATGACTGGGCCCCATGATCACAGCTCCTCCTTCAGCCATCCTGTCTCGCAACTCGGTTACCTGTGGAAAACCACAATAATAAGGGTGAGTAACGAATTACTCAGTAAGAATCCCCAACCGGGGTACAATACGATATACATGGTCATCTCGATGAGTGTATGCAAGCTATGAGTATAAACACAGAATAGAGCACATAGCTTAGCCCACACTTGGGCCTCGGATGCCAACTTAGGGTCTTAGTCCGGAATGATATCACCACACAAGTCGCCCTATACGAGAAACAAGTCCCGGCCTCAGCCTGTCTACTGTCGACGAAAGGTACACTGGCTCACAATCCCGAGGAGCTCTCCAGTCGGCGCTGTAATGAGCGTAAGCATGCACCGCGTGCTACTGCAGACTATGGGGGGTGTCGGGTCTAGAGGCAAGCTGCCCATGTCCAGTCACCACACCTAACTAAATCTCTGGATCGGTGTCACTGACATAGGGGTGTAAAATCTGGACACGTAAACTATGTCAGCCTGAACCACCGCACCTGGGGCTAAGGAACGGGTCGTGGTAGGCTTACACCAGGAAGCCGTCCTTACCTTAACAGGTGGCAATCAGGGGCTACTGCCAAACATGCTGAGGACATGCTTGTTTGCCGGGACGCGAGGCAATGCCAAGTCATCATCCCGACCGTTGGGGCATTTAACAGTCTGCCACCCTCACCCAAGATTGCAGGGCTTACCGGTAGGGTTAGCTAATCCCTCACGGGGTTCAGGGACGGAGAACTGTCTCGAACGTCCCTGCCATGGATGCAAGATACTTTATGCATCAGGCCCGGATGATGCTATCTACCTGTAACTCTAACCTGCCTTAACAATCAGCAAACAATCCAATAAAATCTAATACGTGCTCAATAAGAATACAACGAGCCTAGCATGATACTACGAAACAAGAACAGATACGAGCATGCCAGAGGAAACAACCTAACATGGATTAACATGAGAAATAACCAGGAAAATCATGCTAATCGGGAATTCAGATTAGAGCACTTAGCTACACATGTCAATAAACACAAACAAGCAATCAATCAGCAATCACATATAATATCGCAGGGTCCACACAACTCCGGTAAGAAATCCTTACCTTAATCGGGGACGATTACACGAAAACCTAGGCTGCGAACGAACCCGAACTAGCTATCGAGAACCTATCAATCACAACAAAAATCACACAATAGGCCTAAATATAATAAAATAAACAGGGCTCAGCTCGGGAGCAACTCACGAGGCGCGACGAACACACGAACGAGTCGATTGCACGAACGAGGCAAAGAATAGGGTTGGTTGGGCGCGCGGCGCGGCTCGTACTGGCGCTGGCGATGCGACGCAAGACGGAGCTGGCGAGGCGCGCGCGCTGTGCCGAGGCGGTCTTGCGGCGCGCGGCTCGGCGGGAGGGCTTCTTCTGGCGGGATCGAGGCCGGCGAACTCGGCGAGTTGGCGCGATGGGCTGGCGATTTCGAGCGAATTGGCGAGCTGCTCCTAGTCGGCCCCTCCTAGCTAGCTGCACAAAAACTCACACACTCACACCTCACTCTCTCTCGGCCAGAAATGGGGAAATCAGAAATAGGGGAGAAGGGGAAGGAATTTGGGGAGAAGAAGAAGGAAGGGAGCTTACCTGCTGCTCGGGACAAGAAGCGACCTTGAATTTGGGGAAGAAGGGCTTGGAATTGGCTAATCGGTGAGGGAGAATCGCGAGGGGGAGTGCAGTCGGTTGGAGAAGAAAGTCGCGAAGGAATGGGGAAGAAGAAGGAGAAGCTCGGGCGATTTTGCCTTTAAATCAAAACTCACTTCAAACAGGCTTATATACAAGCTGGTGCAATTAGATTAACAAGAGTGCTCAGTGGCTCAATTGGCATTGACACTCGACTAGCTTCCCACGCAACCCTAGCTCGAATCTCACTCGACGCGCTATTTAGTTTTCTATTTCTTTTCACCTTTTACCAAGCCCAAATACCTTCACCAAGCTTCCCGATCCAATTCAAATCAACTCATAATTTTTTCGGCAATTAGCAAAGACATAACCGGCCCTGTCGGCCCTACCAAATTACCAAAATGCCCCTAGGCAACCCGGGAAGACCGGGATGAAATTCCGGGCCGTTATTATATTCCCTCTTATAAGACTTTCGTCCTCGAAAGTCCCTTAAGACTGGAACAGCTCGGGATAATGCAATCTCATCTCATCTTCCCGCTCCCAAGTGGCTTCCTCTGAACTCGGACTCTTCCACTGAACCTTTACCAAACAAATCTCACGGTTACGCAACGCCTTTGCCTCAAAGGCAAGAATCCCCACTGGCTTCTCCTCGAAGCTCAAATCCTCATTCAGCTGCAAAGGCTCAAAATCCACGATGTGAGACGGGTCCGGCACGTACTGCCTCAACATCGAACATGAAAAACACCGTGTACCGCTGACAATGATGGAGGCAAGGCTAATCGATAAGCAACCTTGCCAATCCTCTCTAGAATCTCAAACGGACCAACAAAACGGGGACTCAGCTTTCCACGCTTGCCAAACCTCAAAGCACCTCGCATCGGTGCAACCTTCAGGAACACATGCTGACCAACCTCAAACTCCAAATCCCGACGCCGAACATCGGCGTAACTCTTCTGTCTGCTCTGAGCTGTCAACATACGACCTCTAATCTTCTGCACGGCACCATTAGTCAACTGCAGCAACTTGGGACCCAAAACCTGTCTGTCACCAACTTCTTCCCAGAACACAGGAGATCGACAACGCTTACCATACAAAGGCCTGAATGGAGCCATCTGAATCGTCAACTGATAACTGTTGTTATAGGCAAACTCCATCAGATACAGATACTGGTCCCAACTGCTCGAGAAATCCAACACACAAGCCCTCAACATATCCTCGAGAATCGATTCACCTCTCGATCTGTCCATCCATCGGCCCGAGGGTGAAAAGTATCTTTGAAAGCGCACTCAGCGCCTAAACCCTTCTAGAGCGCTCTCCAGAAACGAGAAGTGAACCTCGAATCACGGTCAGACACAATCCTCACAGGTACACCGTGATAACGAATGATCTGCTCCAAAGACAAGCTGCGCCTTTGTTCCACGGTATAAGTGTCTCTCACAGGGAATGAAGTGTGCGCTCTAGAATCAATCGATCGACTATCACCCGAGATGAGAGAGAACTTCTCTGAGTCCTCGGCAAACCGAAATAAAGTCCATGGAGATCTCTTCCCATTTCCACCGAGGCACATTCGGTGTTTGCAATAAACCGGTGGTCTTCTGTCTGGCGCCTTCACTTGCGACAAGTGAGACATCGACTGACAAATTCCGCAACATCTCTTTTCATACCCGTCCACCGAATGTCTCGATTAAGATCGATACATCTTGGTACCCCCGGGGTGCCAAGCAAACGGAGAAGCTGTGGGCCTCAAAGAGCAACTCGCTCGCAATCTGCAACATCGGAACACACAACCGGCCTCTCGTATGTCGCCCTTTATGCGGTGAATATATAAAGTCAAAATCTCCGTCAAGCACTAACTCTCATCAACCAATCTCTTAAGTGCGGGATCGCCTCGGTGGCTATCAATAATCCACGCCTAATCGATGGTCGAATCATCAATCGAGCTACTCTGGAAGCAACCTCACCCAACAACATCGCAACCTCGGCCCGCTCAAACTCTCACTGCGCAACTGGGTGGGAACTCTACAACACCGCATGAGTGCGACGTCTTCCTACTCAAAGCATCAGCTACAACATTGGCTTTACCCGGATGGTACAAAATCTCGCAATCATAAACTTTTACCAACTCTAACCATCTCCTCTGCCTCATATTCAACTCCTTCTGAGTAAACAGATACTTGAGGCTCTGGTGATCGGTAACATCTGAATCCGCTCACCATACAGGTAATGCCTCCAAATCTTCAGTGCGAACACCACTGCTGCCAACTCCATATCATGAGTCGGATAGTTCTGCTCATATGGCTTCAGCTTGCGGGAAGCATAAGCAATGACCTTTCCCGTGCTGCATCAACACACAACCTAACCCAAACTTGGAAGCATCACTATAGACCACGAAACCACTTGTCCCCTCTGGGACCGCCAACACTGGTGCTGAAGTCGAACTGCGCTTGAGCCTGGCAAAGCTCTCATCACACTTACTGTCCCAAATAAACTCGACACCCTTCCTCGTCAGATGAGTGAGGGGCGAGGCTATGGCGGAAAAGTCCTTAACAAACCAACGGTAGCAAACTGCCAACCCAGAAAGAAACGGCTCTTACAAGCAGACAACCGAAGGACAGAGAGCTCCACATACACTCACTGTCTTGCTCCACTAAAGCAACAAGATCTAAATCTCACGGGGTAGCAACAGGGGTCCACCACGGACTGAACCTCCAAATGCCAACGGGGCAACTCTCAACCTCCTAAAAACAGGAAGACAACCAACAGGGCACGAACCATTCGCCCCACGAGCAAAACTGACTTCTAGCAATTCCAATCCACACCTTGGTCAACAGCAAGCATCAACTTGTCACCACACCGGAACCAATCCGGAATCTACTCCAAACAAGCACCAGCTTGCTAGCTACTAAGACTTCCAGTAACTCACCCGAGGCTACAAACTACACGGCTCCAACTTGCCAACTGAAACTCACTACCTGGGCCTGACTGAGCTCTAGAGAGGCTCTCCGCAATCTAGGGTTCTCCGACAACCCTCGACACCCACTGCCAACTAACGGACTAACAGCCAACTGCCTGAGCAAACAACAACTCCATTTCCCAACATCATAACCATGCTGGCCGACTCCAACTCCTTGGGAACCAGGAGGACCCGAAACGCTACAGAATGCGTCATCCTCCTACTAAGACATCAACCACAACATGACTTCTACCCAAGGAAGGATCCGAACAACTCTCTCAGTCATGACGATCAACAAGAAGATCCGCCAACCAAGCTTAGGTCCAACTTAACAACTCTTACCTAAGCAACAACCTGATACCACGAACATGGTATCCTTACCACCTCACTAAAGCCTTACAACATCCACTTGGAGTCCAACTTCTCCAAGAACTGAGTACCAGATCCCCAAAGCAAACCCTACATGGATCTGAAACTCTTGCCACAGAACGAACCGCTCAAAACACACTTGTGTGCACAACTCCCAACCTTCATTTAGAGATCCAAGACTAACAAGCGTTTTTCCCAAAAAGCAACACTAGCTCCTGGCAGAGATACAATCAATCAACGGAACACCCAAACTTCCATCTCCACACGATGCTCGAAGCTGTGACAACCTTGCTCTACCAAAGCATAACCATGCCAAACCGAACTTACTTTATACCATGCCTCTACTAAGGGTGCTTACCCACAAGGCATCCAACTTCTCTCACAAGGCATCCTACTCACCTCATAGGCATCCAACTCATGGTCCCTCAACTGGACCCAAACTTGCTTCTACGATGCTCAACTCTCCTCAGATTTAGGCACTCAAAGGTAGTTGACCGCACTACCAACCACAAAGATCTCTTGGCCTTAACACTAGCGTGAGATCCACGCGCACTAACACTTACCAACCGTCAACCTGCTGACTTACTCAACCTCCAGTAACACTGGGAAGAGGCTCCGGCTCCTCTCGAACATCATTTCGCTTGAAGTCCTTCGATTACCACTGAACTAGCCCTCTTGCACGACCTAAACAGGTGCAACTGCCACAAACGTAACCAAAGGCTAAAGAAGTGTGCTGAACTCCGGACGTCATAGAACCATCTGCTATGCCCATGCCAAACTCAGGCCTGAACCAGACTTAGTGCCAAAGCGGCACACCAACCAATGCACCTCAAGTGCCACTACTACCAAAACCACATTTTACTACAAACGGGGCCAACAAGGTCACAACCTCAAGTGACACGAACTCTGGCTAGGCATACAAGGGCACAACTCCAACAACCATGCCTAAGGCATCTCATCAAGCTGAAGGCTCACAGCCTACTCTTGCATCCCCACATGATGCTCAACAAACTCTGGCCGGCTCTCTCATCATGCAGCAGCTAGCCCTACCCTAGGGGCTTACCAAAAGAAGAGTGTTCAACTCTACCAAACAACTGAGGAAACCACCAACGGATCCAGTCCGAAGGAAACACTGCTTGCTGCACCCTTAACCATAGGGTTTCGGCTTACTGGCTGCAACCAACAACACTTTACAGGAGCACAAAGATGCCTCATCGATCTCCTCGAAGGCTACCAACTCTGCAGCCACTCTCTGGGCAATCAAACAATCTACTAAGGCTCAAGATCAACACTTGAGCTACCCAGGCTAGTCCACACGGGGACCTGCTCCACAAGCATCCACATAGGCACAACCATAGCTAACTCCTCTCTTGGAGTAGTACTCCCAGGCAAAACACCTCCACCCTCTCACTAGGGGAAAACCAACAACTAGGCCACAAGTGGCCTATGGGAGTCCAATCTCTGCCTTTCTCTGGAACGATGTTCCAGGGGCATCCGAATCTATCTGGATACCTCAACAAGCCACAACATACATCACACACTGCGGGAAGTTGGCATGATGGCGCTCTAAACCCAAACCAATAACGAGTCAGAACCTGCTCGTCTCCTCTCCACAACACTACACAAGGCATACACTAGATGACAGGTATTGTAAATTCTTAACCCTTTTTCTACAAGAAATAGTAAACTTAGGCGTACCTGATGACTGTCGGAGTGCTAGTGATCATGGGAAAACGACCTACAACAAAAGGTCAATCTACAGAATCTATGACTCTGAGCTCTGATACCAACTGTAAGGACCCGACCCGAATGGGGCACTAAATGGGCCCTTACCCCGATGCATGCATTCAACATAAAGGACATTATTCAAACATGATTTCGGATTCCAATTAAAAACAAAACATTTAAACATTCAGTTCAAAGCCCGGACAATTTTCCTGAAACCTGTCCCTGTTTCCAAACACCTGTTCCAAGATAAATACATTTCCAAAGTTTACTCTGATCAGAGATTTACTAAAATCATTCAAAACCTGTCGGGATACAACAATGCTGGAATCCACAAAACATTTAGAAAACATCCTACGGCTCCGTGCCCGACTACATGCATTCAGGGGAAAATAAAACATAAAGAGTCATAACATAAAATCAGAGTTTGATGACTGGGCCCCATGATCATAGCTCCTCCTTCAGCCATCCTGTCTCGCAACTCGGTTACCTGTAGAAAACCACAATAATAAGGGTGAGTAACGAATTACTCAGTAAGAATCCCCAACTGGGGTACAATACGATATACATGGTCATCTCGATGAGTGTATGCAAGCTATGAGTATAAACACAGAATAGAGCACATAGCTTAGCCCACACTTGGGCTTCGGATGCCAACTTAGGGTCTTAGTCCGGAATGATATCACCACACAAGTTGCCCTATACGAGAAACAAGTCCCGGCTTCAGCCTGTCTACTATCGACGAAAGGTGCACTGGCTCACAATCCCGAGGAGCTCTCCATCGGCCATTTGTAATGAGCGTAAGCATGCACCGCGTGCTACGCAGACTATGGGGTGTGGGTCCAGAGGCAAAGCCGCCCATGTCCGATCACCACGCCTAACTAAATCTACGGATCGGTGTCATTGACATAGGGGTGTGAGACTGGACATGTAAACTATGTCACCTGAACCACCGCTTTGGGGCTAAGGAACGGTCGTGGTAGGCTTACACCAGAAGCGTCCTTACCTTAACAGTGGCAATCGGGAGCTCTTGCCAAACATGCCGAGGACATGCTGAATTGCCGCGGGACGAGGCAATGCCAAGTCATCATCCCGACCGTTTTGGCATTTACGATACCGCCACCCTCACCCAAGATTGCGGGGCCTACTGGTAGGGTTAGCTAATCCTCACGGGGTCCGAGGGACGAGAAGCTGCATCTTGAACGTCCCCCGCCATGGATGCAAGGTACTTTATGCATCAGGCCCGGATGATGCTATCTACCTGTAACTCTAACCTGCCTTAACATCAGCAAACAATCCAATAAAATCCAATACGTGCTCAATAAGAATACAACGAGCCTAGCATGATACTACGAAACAAGAACAGATACGAGCATGCCAGAGGAAACAACCTAGCATGGATTAACATGAGAAATAACCAGGAAAATCATGCTAATCGGGAATTCAGATTAGAGCACTTAGCTACACATGTCAATAAACACAAACAAGCAATCAATCAGCAATCACATATAATATCGCAGGGTCCACACAACTCCGGTAAGAAATCCTTACCTTAATCGGAGACGATTACACGAAAACCTAGGCTGCGAACAAACCCGAACTAGCTATCGAGAACCTATCAATCACAACAAAAATCACACAATAGGCCTAAATATAATAAAATAAACAGGGCTCAGCTCGGGAGCAACTCACGAGGCGCGATGAACACACGAACGAGTCGATTGCACGAACGAGGCAGCAATAGGGCTGGCTGGGCGCGTGGGCGCGCTGGCAGCGCGAGCGAGGGCGCTGGCTGCACGCGGACGGGCGCTGGCGATGCGACGCGGCACGGAGCTGGGCGAGGGCGCGCGCGCTGGCGCGAGGCGGTGCGCGGCGCGGCTCGGCGGAGGGCTCTGTTTCTGCCAAGCCCAAATACCTTCACTAAGCTTCCTAATCCCATTCAAATCAACTCATAATTTTTTCGGCAATTAGCAAAGACATAACCGGCCCTGTCGGCCAGACCAAATTACCAAAATGCCCCTGGGCAACCCGGAAAGACCGGGATGAAATTCCGGGCCGTTACAAAAATGGTATTAATGAAAAATTAATAATTACGAATTTTAATAAAAAAATTAACTTTGCAAAAAAAAACTTGGACGCTTATATTTGCAAATACTTTTTGGATGTGCTCTAGTTACTATAATTTCCCTATATAATATGATATTTAACTCATTAAATTTAAATGAATATTTGATTGAATAAAAATGAATTAAATTTGGAATTGATTAACTCAAAATGATGACATTATGTTGAGAATCCAATCTTAATAAAATTGATAGGTTAGGAACCGTTTGAAATATCCTGATATCACAACTTAAGCACGGGCAGTAATGTCCCATGTATGGAAAGTGAAAATCGGATTTCCCAATTTTCAAAAAAAAAAATTGATAGGCAATTTTATACCATGTAATAAAAATATGATCATTTTCTTTGACTTAAAAAAAAAACAAAAAGAACTTTGAGTCAATAATTGATTTGATCATCTTTCTGTTGATATTTTCTCCAATAAAAGAAAAAAGAAAGAAAAGAAAAAGTAATTGTTAATGTTTCTGCTTTTATTGGATAATTAGTTATATATTTATTTGTGTATTTTAATGATGTCTTTCTTTACAACAAAGTGTGATTTAACAAAAGAAATATGCTAGTTAGTAGTTTTTTTTTTTTTGAGAAGATATGCTAGTTAGTAGTTACCTTGCTTTGATATTGTTTAAAAAAAAATTACCGGGTTATGCATAATGCATTTGAACCTAATTCATACCCTTTTATTTTCCAGGTTATACTCAATGCATGTTGAACTTAGTTCTGTTGGCAAAAAAAAAAAAAAAAATTACTCCACTTTAGTATATCTTTACAACTCTTTAAAATATATTTTAAATTCTTATTCAAATAAAAAATTTAAAAGTTTTGCTTAGATTTTTTTTTTAAATGTTCTTAAAATAAAAAATAGCTATAATTTTTTTTTTTTTTTAAATGCATAGGGGTAATGCTTTTACAATCTTAAGTTAGAAAAAGAAATGGTTATGAAAGGAGAAAAAATAGAGATTAAAGTATACTCTAAAAGTAAACTAAATTAAAAAACAAAAGTTTAAAACAAAACCAAAACCACTGACGTATATTATATTATACGATAAAATACAAAATCCAGCCTAAGTTTACAAGGTTGCTTCCATTAAAGATCTATTATTAGATTCCTCATCCATAAAAAAAGAAAGAAAAAAAAGAGAGAAGATTCTTAGGAATGGGGATTCCGTACAAGAAGAAGAACATTATAATGTAATGATTAGCGATATAGAAGACATTGGTACACAATTCCAAAATAATATGCAACTGTTTAAGTACACCTTTATTATTAATTTGACTACTCTTTTTATTTTTTATTATTAAAAGAACAAAATTGTAAAAATTGTGAAGAAAAAGAAAGAAATAAAAAAAAAAAAAAAGTGGGTCTGCACATACACCCATAAACCAAGCACTAGATTTTCCTGCTTTGTTGTTTATGGAAATAAAAGATGAGAGACATAGACTATTTTAGCAGGATATAATTCATTTCTTTCACCTTTGTAATGCTTTTTTTTTTCTTTTTTTTTCCCTCTACCAATCTTTTCAAAATACCATCAATTTCATACAGTACTCAAACACCCACATTTCCTTATCCATTTTCCTTAACCTGATGCTCTTAGAGGCTATTTGGATGACGGTTTTCAACATGATTTCAAAATGAGATTTTGAATCACTCTCCAAGAAACTATATTCAAACGAGCTATTATAATCACCCAAAAATGAAAATTTTAAAATAAGGTTTTTAATGAGGTTTTCAAATTAAAATAATAATTTAATCAAGAATATTTTTTTTTTCAGTTGACATTCTATATATTTTATTTAAAAAATGAAAAATATAATTTTTCAAAAAAGATTGAGGGCTATTTATTTTTATTTAAAAATTTTCTATTCTTTACTAAAATTTAATTAGAATTAAGGCTAAATTATCAAACGTATCCTTGAATTATGGTGTTTGTGTTAAATATGTCCCTGAATTTTGAAAAGTTTCAAAAGTATCCTTGAACTTCGAAAAATGTTTGAAAAATACCATTGTTGTTAAAGATTTTTTTTTTAACCTCAATTTTAAAGAAGTTTCAAAATCTCTCTTGACCTAAAAAAATGTTTAAAACATTTTTAAAAAAAAAAGTTTAAAATTTATTTTCCAATAAATATGATTTTTTTATAACAAAATGTTAAAATTGTGTTTCAAATATCCTAGCTATTTAAAATTTTAAATTCAGGGTAAAAAGTTAATAATTTTTTTCATTCTTTTTTTTTTAGAATATCTTAAGAGTTTCTAGGAAAGATTATGCTTATGAATTTTAAATTTCTAGAACTTATTTCATCAATTTAAATTATGGTATTATTTTTTATTAAATTTATTACAAAGATATTTCAAATGTTGATAATAGACTAAATCATTAATTTCAGATTCTGGTGAATTTTATTTTTTTAAAGAAATATTTTTATTTCACGGTATTTGAAACATAATTTAATATATTTATAAAACATTGATTGTTAAATATTTTCATGTTGATATTTTCAAGACCAAGAATATTTTTAAAAATTCTTTAAGTTAAAGTTGAGAGACATTTTTTAATCAAAACTTGAACAATTCGTGTGAAACATTTTTCAAAATTTAGGAGTAGTTTTAAATTTTTTCAAAATTTAAGGGTGTATTTAATACAAACTTCATAGATGTATTTAATACAAACTTCATAGTTATCTATGTTTGATACTTTAACCTAAAACTAAACATGCAAAGAATATCGTTTTAACATTCACTAGTAGAAATTTTCCTATAGACGGCGGGCTAAAAAGGAGAGGTTTAAAAAACACGGATGAAAGATGGCGGGCCTGGGCATTGGTGGC
The DNA here is from genome assembly GCA_036507275.1 of Sicyos edulis. Classification (NCBI taxonomy): domain Eukaryota; kingdom Viridiplantae; phylum Streptophyta; class Magnoliopsida; order Cucurbitales; family Cucurbitaceae; genus Sicyos; species Sicyos edulis. The sequence goes on along the minus strand of CM071855.1, from coordinate 6,132,018 downwards.
GGGTGAAATTGGGACCGCCTCCTTTATTTATTGGTGGCGGGCCCAAGCCCGCCTTTAAAAGTTTTTGGTGGTGGGCAAGGCCCGCCCGCCACCTTTTCTGTTTGGAGGCGGGCCTGGGCTTTTTGGGCCCGCCTCCTTTAGCTTTTGATGGCTGGCCCAAGCCCGCCTCAGAAGGGCTTTGGTGGCAGGCATGGGCCGCCTGCCACCTTTTTCATTTCCTCCTTTTCTTTTTCTTTCTTTCCTTTTCTCTCTCTACCTGAGCCATTTTTCTCCTTTTCTCTCTTCTCTTCTCTTCAACCAAACCCTACCCTCACGCCGGCGCTGCCACTTCTCCGATCATTTCCCGGCCATTTTCCAACCATCAACGCCGCCGGCGCCACCATTTGGTTTCCCTTTCTCAAATTTGTGTATTTCCTTCCCAAAAACTAGGTAATTTCTAGTCCATTTTCATTTTCTAAAGAAAAAGAGTTTTTTTTTTAAGGAAATTTTTCATGGATGCATTTTTGTAATCTTTCCATATATGTTTCAAATTTGTTCATTTGTGCTTCAAATCTCATCTATGTCTCAAATTTGTGATAATGTGCTTCAAATCTCATCTATGTCTCAAGATGTGCTTCAAATTTGTTTGTTTCGTATATGGACATTTTTTATATAATTTAAGAAACTTTTGTTTCCAAAGTTAGTTTAAGAAACTTAAATTTTCATTGTGCCTTTTGTATTAGTTTAGTTTTGTATTATTAATGCATTATGAAAAATCTTTCCATGCATGTGTTGGGTGTTGGGATATTTATAAACAATGCAATACGAGTGAGATGTGTGACTCAACTTTACCTTTTTGGAAAAAATTTGTAGGTTAAGTTTCTCTAATTGACTAGAATTACTAAAATGGCTATGAATAAGTCGTGGATGTTTAAGGATCGAATGTCACTGGAATACGAATTGGGTGTTGAGATATTTATAAACAATGTCATATGACATTCGAAAGGATTGAATGTCGTTTGTTGTCCATGTTTGAAATGTGTGAATGCCAAGTACCAAAATGTGAATGTAATAAGAGACCATTTATTTTGTAATGGTATCGATCAAAGTTATAACACATTGATTTGGCATGGAGAATTAGTTTCAAGAAAAAGAAATAGTGAAAGTGTTCCAATAGATCAAGTTGTAGATGAGAATGTGGTTGACCCGGATGACCTAATAGGGATGTTTGAGGCTGCACAAAATTATTTTAACGAAAAATCCCCTTTATTTGAGGAAGCATTAGAGGATTCCAAGAAACCATTGTACCCAAATTGTAAAGATTTTACCAAGATATCAACACTGATTAAGCTTTATAATTTGAAAGCAAAGTATGGGTGGAGCGATAAAAGTTTCTTAGAGCTGTTAGAATTATTGAGTATGTTGTTGCCTAGTCCTAATGAAATTCTGATATCCACCTATTATGCTAAAAAGATTTTAAGTACCTTAGGGATGAAGTATGAAAAGATCTACGCATGCATCAATGATTGTTGTTTGTATCGAAAAGAACTTGTCGATGCAGAACTGTGTCCTACTTGTGGAATATCGAGATGGAAGGTTAAGAAGAATAAGAAAGAAGGAGTGAAAAATATTCCAGCAAAAGTCATGTGGTATTTCTCTCCTATTCCAAGATTTTAACGAATGTTTCGAAGTAAAGAAACTGCGAGATTGTTGACGTGGCATGCTACGGACCAAGAATGCGAGATGGGTGCATACGACATCCAGCCGACACAATTTCATGGAAAGAAATAGATGAAAGGTGGTCTGATTTTAGTGGAGAAACGAGAAACCTTCGCCTAGCCCTATCAACAGATGGAGTCAATCCACATGGTGACCAAAGTACTAGATATAGCTGTTGGCCAATTATGTTGGTTACTTATAATCTACCCCCATGGTTGTGCATGAAGCGTAAATTCTTAATGTTAAATTCATTAATCTCAGGACCCAAACAACATGGAAATGACATAGATGTTCATTTAGCTCCGTTAGTCGACGATCTGAAGATGTTATGGAACACGGACATTCAATGTTTTGATGCCCATCGGCAAGAACACTTCACGCTCAAAGTTATTTTGTTGTGGACCATTAATGATTTTCCAGCATATGGTAACCTGTGAGGGTGTACTACAAAAGGTTATAAAGCATGTCCTATTTGTGGAGACAAAACATCATCAAGTTATTTACCTAGCGGAAAAAAGAATGTGTATCACGGACATCGAAAATATTTACCAATCGAGGACTCATTTAGAAGACAGAAAAAAGCATTTAATGGAGAACAAGAATATGGAATACCCCCTGAACCTCTAAGTGGTGAAGAGATTCTTGCACAATTGAATAGTCTTCACTTTACGTATGGCAAAAGACAACAACCTACATAATCTTATTGGAAGAAGAAATCGATCTTTTTCGAATTGGAGTATTGGAAGCATTTTCATGTGCGACATTGTTTAGATGTCATGCACATTGAAAAAAATGTTTGTTCGAATATTATCGGAACTCTACTTGATATTCCTGGAAAAACAAAAGATGGAATAAAAACTCGCGACAACTTGGCTAAATTAAGACCTGAGTTAACCCCAATTAAGAATGGAGATAAAAAGACATTCCTGCCTCTAGCATGTTACACACTATCGAGAAAAGAGAAGATGAGTGTGTGTAAAAGCTTATCTGAACTTAAAGTGCCTGAAGGTTATTCATCCAACATAAGTAAATTAGTTTCGCTTATTGATTTGAAACTTTACGGGCTTAAATCGCATGACCATCACGTTTTGATGCAACAATTGCTACATGTAGCAATTCAAGATGTTTTTCCTAAACACGTTAGATATGCGATCATTCGGCTATGTTACTTTTTCAAAGTTATATGTAGTAAGTCGATCGATTCATCTAAGTTGAAGATATTGCAGGATGATGTAGTGATCACTTTATGCTTATTAGAAAAGTACTTTTCACCAGCATTTTTCACAATCATGGTTCACCTTGTGGTGCATCTTGTAAGAGAGATTGAATTTTGTGGACCAGTTTATTTGAGGTGGATGTATCCATTTGAAAGGTATATGATAAGTTCTGAATAATTATATTTATTGAATCTAATTTTCCTATATTTGGGTTGTTTATTGTGGTTAAATATTAGTATTATGCCTTATTTAATCTATATGGTGAATTGCTAAAAAATTGTTGAAGTAAGCTTAAATGTATATTTTAGTTTGAATTTGGAAAAAGAGTGAAATAGAAAATAAAAATTATTTTTAAAAAGAAAAAAAAAATTAAATAAATATGAAAAGGAAAGCAAGTGGCCTCTGCCACTTGCACATTTAGAAAAAGAAAAAAAAATACATTAAAAAAAAACAAATATGAAAAAGGAAACAATAAAAATCCTATGAAAAATAGGAAATTAAACTTGGGCTCATTTGAGCCCATTGATTTTTAAGGATTTTGTTTTCTATTTATATGTGCAGGACTACAGTGAAGACGGGAAGAATAAACCGCAAGGAGATTAGGGGCAGCAAGCGTTGGAGCTGTGGAACGAGTTTGGAGAGGAAGCAAACATGATGGTGTTTCTTTCTTTAATTTAATTTTATTTCCATTCTTTTTATAGTATTTTTATTTCTTTTTTCTAGTTAGGTTTTACTTCCAATTCAAGGTTAGTTTTATTTCAATTATAATTTTGTGAGGCTTGGGACCTAATTGATATTTTCTTTTAATTCAAAGATTATTTGTTTCTTGTTCTTATTTTTATGATTGTTTGTTAGTAAATTGAATTGACGACTTAATTTATTATTGATTGATCTATGCTAAACATGATTTTGTGATAAGTAATTGTTTTGAATGATTGAAAATTGTAGCAAGGGGTTGGCTCATGTGTGTGTGATTGTGGTTTTTCCAAATTACATAGCTTGCATGATAGGCCCTAGGGAAACAAATAAACAAAATTAATTAATTTTGTAGTCGTCTCGGTTAGTTAATTTTGGTTTAGTCGTTCTCATAAATTTTAATGCTATTATTTAATTGGTATGGAACGCTATCGTGCCCAATTGATTAGATAATAAGATTTGGTTTTGATGCTACGTTGGAGTCAATAAAGTAGGAGAACAATTATCTATTGTGGCTTTTCCAAGTAGGTAGACTAATTCTTTGAACCTAAGAAAATTAAATATATTTTTGTAGCCTATGATCAAAATTACAATTGGATTAAACTAAACCATTGAATTGGAATTTTTCGTAAATTGTTTATTTTATTTATTTATTTATTTTACGTAGAGTTTCATTAAAATACTCAAAACCCCCCTTTTAATTTATTTTTAAACATTGAGAAATTAATTCATAGCTTCTTTGGGATTCGACCTGGTTCCACTATTTCTACAAGTTAGAGTTAGTAAATCAGTTTTTATTTTGGCGGGCTTCGACAACCCGACCAGTATATGAAAGTTTTGAAAAGCTATGTTCGAAATAGAAATCGTCCAGAGGGATGCGTTGGAGAAAATTATATATTGGAAGAGTCGATAGAGTTTTGTCTTGAATTCTTACAAGGAGTTGAATCAGTAGGGTTGCGATCATCGAACAAAATGATAGATTCAAATATCGATCGACCATTATCTGCCTCCAATTAAAACACAACTAAAGATATGATTGATCAAGCACATATGTATATACTTCATAATGTAGATGAAATGCTTCCATACATAGATCAACACATGGAAATGTTGTCTAAAGTGAATCCTACTAAGTCTAAAAATAAAAAATGGCTTCAAGATGAACATAATCGTACCTTTAGCAGTTGGTTGCATGAACGTGTTGGGTTGGCAATAGGAGTTCGAATACATTCTATATCATCTACATTAAGGTGGATATCACATAGACCTCGTTCAAAAGTTACCACTTATGAAAGTTATATGGTTAATGGTATTCAATATCAAACAAAAAAAATGTGATGATCTTAGAAGTGTGCAAAACAGTGGAGTTATGATAACAGCTCAAACTATGCAAATTTATAGTTCGAAAGACAAAAATCCAATCATGTCAGACATGACCTTTTATGGCATAATACAAGAAATTTGGGAGCTTGATTACAATAGTTTTCAAGTCGTTTTATTCAAATGTGATTGGGTTGAAAACAATTGTGGAATTAAAGTAGACGACATGAGATTTACGACTATAGACCTTAATCGCATTGGACATAAATCCGACTCCTTCATTTTAGCCACTTAAGCCAAACAAGTATTCTACATAAAAGATCCAATTAACCCTCGTTGGTCAGTGGTGCTAGTGCCTTCACAGAGAATAGTTGTAGAACACGGTCATGATGAAGTTGATATTGGCCAAGATTGTGGGTATGGAATCATAGAATCCCTACCTAATATTGTTGATGATGACTCAAACACCTATATTAGAATTGATTGTGATGGTATATGGATTCATAAATAGGTTTGTGCTATTATTTTTGTGATTATTTAACTCATATTCTGTATACAATCTATTTGTAATTAACATAAATTCTTTCTTATGCAGGTTTACATTATGTCTCAGTCGGATAGCGATCATGTCGATGATGTTCCCAATGCCAGATGGACTTCTCGAAACCGAAATACAAGAGAAGTTACAGTATTACGCGAGCTTGCTCAAGACCGGATGGCAGGAGAGCGTCGCACTGTACAATACAACTCAATGGGCCAAGATATCGGTGAGTCTTCAACCAAGTTGCGTAGTTATATTGGTATGTGTGTTAGGGCCCAAATACCTATCACATACGAAGATTGGTATGCTGTTCCTGATGCACTAAAAGAGTTGATCTGGGATTCTATAGAGGTAACTACATATCATCTAAATTTCATTATGCATTTCAATACTAAATTATTAATCTAACTTATTCTATTGTTAGCAGATGACGTTTCAAGTTGATCCTATGTCCTAACATAATGTCATGATGTGTATGTCGACGACGTTCCGAACGTTTAGATACAATCTAAACAAGAAGTACGTCCAACCATTTCTAGACCAACTCGAGAGATTAAGAACACCACCTGTTAAATACACTGCGATCACACAAAAGCAATGGGATCAGTTTGTAGACATCAGATTGTCAGAAAACTTCAAGGTAACTATTTTTTTATGAGTGTAATGTCTATAACCTTCAATATATTCATATAATTATATGTTATACAGAAAGAAAGTGATGAGAAAAAAACATTGCAAGCTAAACAAAAGTATCATCATCGTACGGCTCGAAAGGGATATGCTCAACTCGGTCATGAACTAGTAAGAAACTATCTACCCTAAGAATTTATGTTTCTTATCATGTATTTTCTACTTTACTAAATCTCATGTGCTATTAATTTTAATTCTAGCATATAGATATCAAAATTAATCCATCAGGTCGTGCTGAATTATGGAAAGTAGCTTGAAAGGGAAAGAATAAAGAGTACGTTGACGAAGACATAATTGAAACGGTCGAAAAAATTGTAAGTTGTTGTATCATTTCTTTTGTATATTGTTTGGGTTCAACTATTTGAATGTGAATCTAAAATATTTTTCAACAGGATAACTTGGAACGTACAAATGAAGGTCAAGATATTTTGGCTGAAGCATTGGGAACGCCGGAACATCGTGGGCGTGTAAGGGAAGCTGGTCGATTTGTAACTCCATCAGTTTTATTTATGATATCTCATCCAAAGTCGAATATGGGTGAACGACCAACTCAACCAGACCCTCAAGTAGATTTCTCTCAACGATTTAACTCTCCGTGTGAGGGAAGCAATAGAGATGGCATAAAGGGAAGAAAGTCAAATTCTTCAAGGGGTCGACATCGTTGAAGAACAAATTGATCATCCTAATGATGTCCCAGTTGATTTCGGAGGAGTAAGTATTATATTATTGAACTTTAATAATATAGTTGAATCATTGTATGTTAATTATGATCTTTTTTTAAAGGGTATGGTATGTAAACTAGCCGTTGAACATTAAGGTGACATTGTTGCATTGGTACATTGTATGAATCGAGCGACTTATCTGATAGGATACATGGTATGCCTTTAGGGAAATTCAATGCGCGTGTCACGATCGATTTGATACTTGAAGGCAACGAGGACCTATACTTGCACATCCCTTTAAACGAGGAGATGCAATACCTCAGACAAGCTTGGAACACTTTCGTGCCATGGCCAAAATCATTAATTAAGACACATACTGCAACAACGGAGGTATATATAATCATACATTATAATAATTTAATATGTAACACATTTATTTTACTAATAATCGAAAATGTTTATTGTCAGCCATCTAAACCCAAAAAAATGACTAGTAAGAAGTCTATATCAGCTACTAGTAAGAAGACAGTTTCAGATTCGCAATCCCATCAATCAAACACGACCGTTCCAATTATGATCAAGCTAGTATGTAACTATGCTAGAGATCAACTGGGTGTTGGTGGAGTAGTACGTATCCCACTTACCATATCCGGTTTTCTTCCCGATTGTTATATTGCACAAGACGAGATTTTGGAATATTGTAATATGGAAGAAATTGGATATACTTCCATACTTTGTTACATCGGGTAAGTAAACTGTTTTCTTCCTCAAATATTATATTTGCATACTACTCTAATAACGTTTCCATATTTTATTTCAGTTACATATGAGAAATTTGCGATAAAGAGATACTGGCTAACTACATACTAGTAGACGGTGGCGATTTTGCGATGGTTTCGGCGAAACAAAATCTAGAAGAACCAATTGAACGTGTAGTTGATAAGTTTAACACGTTGGTTGATATGAATCAGCGAATATTTTTTCCCTTCAATACTGGGTATGTGTTCTACATTTTGGATTTTTAATACTTATGATTATGTTTATATCAAACTGAATATTGGTTAATTAATTTCTATAGACACCATTGGATTTTGGTCGTCATCATTCTTGCAGAACATACGGTGTACATTTTCAACTCGTTGGGCGAAATTCCAGTCCATGAGAATTTATACCAAATCATAACTTCGTAAGTTTCTAAATAGAAAACTTTTGGACTTTGAATTTATATTTAATCATTCTAATGTTTAGAATTATTAATATAGTGCTTACCGAGTTTGGCATTTAAGACACAATTTGAGGTCGAAAAAATTATATTGGAAATGGGTGAAGGTAAAGTTAAATCAAATTCGTTTGTTTATAGTCTTTTTTTTTTGTGATGTTGATCAATTATCGTTTACTAAGTATATGTAACTATTTTTTCCCTAGTGCCCTCAACAAATTAGATCAATAGTATGTGGATTCTCATCCAAATATTCATACGGAAGATGATATTTAACACATCCACACACGTATTCAGACTTGTAAGTTTTATTTACATGTTAAATAGCATCATATATAACATATACTAATTTGGTGTTTTTATTTATGTCTAAATACTTTGTAGTTCAAGACTGGCCCAAATACATTCACTCAAGCGGATATTGATGAGGTACGAGTTGAATGGGGAGAGTACATAGGTCGACATATGATACAAAATTAGTGTTTATGTATGGAGGGATGAATTAGTTGTAGTTTAAATGTTATTTGAATAGCTAGATGCATGTTAATAGATTCTGGAAGGACAAAAGTCTCATTTGGTGTGTACTGGATTTTTCATTATGTTCATATACAGGTGGAGAGTTTTGTTATATAACAGGTGAAATTTTTTGGGATCGCATTATTTCCCCGTCATGCTGCCGAATTTTCGTGTGTATATCTATTATTGTGTTAAGAACACATGCATATATGTTTAGAAGTTAGAATTCCATATAAGTTAGCGTGTGGGTGATTGATTTCGTTAAAAACTAGAGTTTAATAGGGGATTGGATAGTTATTAGAAAGTTTAGAATTGACTGCATCTATATTCCCTTTTTTAATGGCGGGAGCAATATATATCATTTTTAATAAATTATAGCTATAGTGTCTTTTAATGGCGGGCTCTCTATTTTTCTGATCTTTTTGTTTTTTTTTATAAATATAATGTCTTTTAATGGCGGGCACTCGATGATTGACCATCAAATTCCCGATAATTGACCATTTTAAAAAAAACCCGAGACCCCTTTTGTTAGGGTTTTTTTAAAAAAAAATAAAAATTAAAGGTGGCGGGCATAAAATCCCGCCATAAAACAGTATTAATGGCGGGCAAGAATGCCCGCATTTGAAAATTTTTAATGGCGGGCAAGGCCCGCCTTTGTATTGGTCCATATTGGTGGCGGGCGTGCCTGCCATCTTTTCCCTGCCCGCCACCGAAACGTTACGATGACAGGGGCATTGATGGCGGGCTTTTTCTCGCCATCTATAGTGGAATTTCTACTAGTGATTATTTGAATAATTTAGAAATTTATATAAATTTTCAAACCAAAATAATTAGAAGAGACAAATTGACAAATATTAATAAAAATGAGAGATTTTGTATAAATGAATAAAAAAAAAGATAAATTGTCTATATAAATAAAATATTTTAAAAAATCAACTTATAAATTTTTCTTCAAAATCTTCATCCAGCTATTTCTGCAACTCCTCCTCCAAAATCTCAATCCAAACCAGTTTTTCCCTACAATTTCTCTCTCTCTCTCTCTCTCTATATATATAAAATCTATCCAAACAAGCTATTGCACAAATCTCAATTTTAATCTAATCACTCTCATCTAAACTGTAATAGGTGAAATACACATCATTAATTAGCCCTAGATGAGTTAAGTGTAACTTGGGTTAATTAGAGGGTTAGATTAGTCTAATCATGAGAGATGTGTAGGAGCACATATATAAGCTCCATTTGAGAGTGAGAACTAAACCCTAGACCTAGAGAGAGCCCTTGTACTCTTCAAGCAATGACATTATGATGGTGGATCGATCAAGCTCAATCGATCCATAACAGTGAAGTAGGGACGTTCACAAACCACTATAGATATGGTGTTGTCTCTTCTCTATCCTTCTCTTTTCTATTTGTTAGAATCTATATTTGTGCATTTGTTCTTGGTTTAGCTTAGATTTGGATTTTGCACAACATTTTGGTATCAAAGCTTGATTTATATCCATTCTGCTGCGATTCTGAAATGATATGTCTGTTGTGATTTTTCTGTCCTTCAGAAATTGGTACATCGATTTATTTTTCCCTGCGATCTTCACTTTATAGCTGTGATTTGCATTTTGTGAAATCAATTGCTAATTGAATTAGTGATTTCTGATCTGAATCGGTTGTCGGTTTCGTTTCTTTTCATTTATTCGACAATTGTGACTCCAATTTTGCGTTTACTCCAACAATTCCTTGCCGCTTCACCTGCAATTTGATTTCTTAACGAATTTTTTGTTGAAGCTATTCTGGAAATTGATTATTCTGTCATCGACATTAATTGTGACTGAATCCATGGCGATTTCAACCTTTCATTGACCGATTTGTTCTTCTGGCTGCTTCTGTTGATATGGCAACTAGATTTGTGATTGACAAATTTGATGGGAAAGGTGATTTCAGTTTGTGGAAGAGGAAGATGAAAGCCTTACTTGTGCAACAGAAGGTTGCAAAAGCCTTGGACAACCCTGCTAAATGGCCAGCTAGCATGACAGAAGAAGAAAAAGTTGAGGCATGCGAGATTGTGAATAACACCATTATTCTGCATTTGGCCGATAATGTCTTAAGAAGACTTGGCGAGATTGACGATGTGGCCACTCTGTGGGCCAAGTTAGATGAATTTTATATGTCAAAGTCACTGTCTAACAAGATATATCTGAAGGAGTTGTTGTTTGGGTTCAGAATGGATGTGTCCAAGGGCTTAGAGGAAAACATAGACAAGTTCAACAAAATTTGTGCAGATTTGGCAAATACCGGGGAGAAGCTTGATTCTGAGAATCAGGTAGTGATTCTTCTCAAATCATTACCTGACAAGTTCAAGGAGCTGAAATCAGTGATAAAGTATGGCAATGAGAAATTGACCTTTGACAAAGTTCTTGACTCGCTTCGTTTAAAGGATTTAGAGATGAAAATAGAGAAGAAGGATTCTGAGGCTCTTTATATGAAAGGCAAGTCGGTCAGACTTGCCAAAGGCCAGAGTAGTAAGTCAGGGAAAACCAGCTCGAAATCTGATAAGAAAAAGAAAGAGTCGAACGAGCTGAAAAAGTGTTTTACTTGTAATTACTGGAAGGAAGAAGAACACATCAAGTATAGTTGTCCTGTTTTGAAGAGGATGGGAATGCTCCCTGTCAGGAAGCCCAAACCAGATGTCCATGTCCTTGATGGTTATGATTCATCCGAGGTGCTTATGGCTAGAGATTCTGATGACCGTTATGAGAGTCAATGGATTATGGACTCGGGTTACACCTTCCATATATCCCTTTATAGGCACCATTTTGAAAATTTGACAGAGATTGAGACAGGTAAATTAACTCTGGGAAATAGTCAGCAGTGCGAGGTTAAGGGCACGCATCAAGTTGATCAAAGATGGATGACGCGAGTCGGTCAAAGTACTATCTGATGTTCGGTACGTACCAGGCCTGAGACGTAACCTCATTTTATTAGGGACTTTTGATGCTGCTGGTTATGAGTACAAATCTCGCCATGACTTGTTGATGATCTGTAGAAACAACAAAGTCAAATTGACTGGTAAGCTTGTGAAGGAACTGTATGTTCTTCAAAGTCGAGCTATCCAGGGCGAGGTCAATGTTGTCTCAGAGTTCAATTTGAAGGCTTCGAAGTTGTGGCATTACAGAATGGCTCATATCAGTCACAGAGGACTAGATTGCTTGTGTAAGCAAGGACTTTTGAGAAAGATGAAGATATCAACAATAGAGAACTGTGAACATTGCATTCTAGGTAAGTCCACAAGGTTGAGTTTTCGAGCTTCGCAGTACAAATCAGAGGGGATTTTCATGCTGAAGACCAAAGATTAAACTTTTCAGAAGTTCAAGTAGTGGAAGATTATGGTTGAAAATCAGTCAAGAAAGCAAGTAAAAGCCCTGAGAACAGATAATGAGTTAGAATTCCTTAATCAGAACTTTTATGATTTGTGTAAGCAGTCAGAGATTAAAAGATTTCTACAGTTCCAGGCATTCCTCAGCAGAACGGTTCAACAGAACAATTTTAGAGAAAGTGCGATGTATGTTGTCTTTTGCTGGTTTGCCAAAAGTTTTCTAGGGTGAGGCAGTTAGTACAGCTGCTTATATCATCAACTGAAGTCCGTCGACTGCTTTGAACTTCAAAACTCCTCAAGAAGTTTGGTCAGGTTCTCCACCAAACCTAGATCATCTGAGAGTGTTTGGTTGTGCAACTTATGCACATACTAAGCAAGACAAGCTTGATTCTCGGGCTAAACAGTGTATCTCCATTGGGTATCCTTCAGGTGTGAAAGGATACAAACTATGGTCCCTTAAATCTGGAGATAGAAGATGTTTTGTGAGCAGAGATGTAAAGTTCAATGAAAAGTTGTTCCCATGGAAAAAGAATTATAGTGGTGAAGTTTCAAATAACTAAAAAATTGCTAAGTAGATGACATATGAGATTGAGTTACTTGGTAGTGATTCGAGAGCTGATTTGACATCATCCTCTGCTTCTACTTCGAGAGATTCTTCTGTAGAGCCATCAGTGCATATCAATGATACTGCACATTCTGATCACGTGGTTGTTGCTCTTGAGCTGGAGGATGTTCCTGCTAGTTCAGAGAGTACAGTTCAAGAAATTGCCCCGATTGTGAATTCTGAAATTCAGTCCTACCAATTAGCTAGAGATAGCTAGAGAAGGGTAGTTCGGCCTCCATCGAGATTTGATGAAGCGCAGCTTGTAGGTTTTGCTCTGTACTGTTATGATGAAGAGAGCATTTCTGAACCGAACACCTACAAGCAAGCTTTGAATTCCAAGCATTCAATGGAATGGATGGAAGCGATGGACAGGGAAATGGTTTCTTTGATGAAGAATCAGACTTGGGTTTTGGTGGATCGTCTAGAGAACAGCAAGATCATTGACTGCAAATGGTTGTTTAAGGTGAAATCGGGTATTAAAGGTTTTGCTCAGCCTCGGTTCAAGGCAAGATTAGTTGCCAAAGGTTACACGCAAGAAGAGGGGATAGATTATACTGAAGTTTTTTCTCCAGTTGTCAGACATTCCTCCATTAGAGCTTTACTTGCTATGACAATTCAATTCAACCTTGAATTGGAACAGATGGATGTGACCACGACATTCTTGAATGGAACTTTGGATGAGGACATTTTTATGAAGCAGCCTCTTGGGTATGAATTAGATGGTCAGTCTGGAAAAGTTTGTCATATGAAGAAATCCATTTATGGCCTTAAGCAGTCATCAAGGCAATGGAATAAATGCTTTGACTCTTTCATATCAGAGAATGGATTTGCTAAGAATTCTGTCGGCTCTTGTGTATACAGAAAGTTTGTTAGTGCAAGTTGCTTCATCCTGCTTTTGTTGTATGTGGATGACATTCTGATTGCATCTAGCAGTGTTGTAGAGATTAAGAGGGTAAAGAATCTATTGAACAACAAATTCGAGATGAAAGATTTGGGTGATGCTAAGAAGATTTGGGAATGGAGCTAGTCAGAGACAGAGATAATCATTGTTTGAGTATCAGTTAACCTGACAATTTGGCTGGCATTTTGAAGCACTTTCATATGGAGAGTTGCAAGTCAGTGAAGACTCTATTTGCTCAGCATTGCAAATTATCATCTAGTTAGTCTCCATCTTTTGAGGAAGATATTGAAGATATGAAGGGAGTACCTTATTCTAATCTTGTTGGGAGTACTATGTATGCTATGATTTCGTGTAGGCCGAATTTGGGACACTCGATAAGTGTCGTGAGCAGGTACACGAGTAATCCTGGTAAGCCCCACTAGGAAGCAGCTAAGTGGATATTGAGGTATATTAAAGGCTCAGTCGCGAAGGGTCTTTTATATACAAAATCTGATTATTCTGAAGAATCCATATTGACAGGTTATGTTGATTCAGATTACGCTGCTGACGCCAATAGGCGTAGATCGCTTACAAGTTATGTTTTCATGTTGTTCGGCAATGTGATAAGTTGAAAGTCTAGCTTGCAGACAGTTGTTGCGTTGTGTTCGATTGAGGCAGAATATATAGCTTTGACAGATGTTGTCAAGGAGTCTTTTTGGCTCAAAGGTTTGATTTCTGAAATGCTGGATATAGACTATTTGATTGCTTTGCATTGTAACAGTCAGAGTGCATTGGCGTTTTCCAAGAATCGTACATTTCACAATCGAACCAAGCATATTGATGTTAGATTCCACTTTGTTAGAGATGCTGTTGTTGAGAACAAGTTGTCGTTGTTGAAGGTGAACACGGTTCACAATCCTGCAGATATTCTGACTAAGGCCTTGCCTTCTGAGAGATTTGAGTATCTCTGTGAGTTGCTCGGAATTGGAAAATTCTAAGCCAAGATAGTTTGGTATTCTGTTCTGAGCTACTTAGCTTTGAGTAGCATTCTGAACCAAGTGAGTCCGGCTATTCTGTTTTGATTGTTCAGTTTGAACATGTTTCTGATCCAGGTGTGTCTAGAGCTTCTGATGATCTTGAGATCAATTCTGTTCGCCATGTTTATTTATGATATGTACTTCAAGGGGGTATTTTGTAATAGGTGAAATACACATCATTAATTTGCCCTAGATAAGTTAAGTGTAACTTGGGCTAATTAGAGGGTTAGATTAGTCTAATCTTGAGAGATGTGTAGGAGCACATATATAAGCTCCATTTGGGGGGGGGGTTTTGTTCATTTGAGAGTCAGAACTAAACCCTAGACCTAGAGAGAGCCTTTGTACTCGTCAAGCAATGGCATTATGATGGTAGATCGATCAAGCTCAATCGATCCATAACAGTGGAGTAGGGACGGTCCCGAACCACTATAGATCTGGTGTTGTCTCTTCTCCATCCTTCTCTTTTCTATTTGTTTGAATCTCTATTTGTGCATTTGTTCTTGGATTAGCTTAGATCTGGATTTTGCACAACATAAACATTCCTACAAATCCTCATCCAAACAATCCATTATCATCTTTTATCCTAAAACCCAATTTTACGAATCCATATAATGTCATATTTCATTAATTATTGAAATACATGCCGATGATCATAAATATATAAGTAATCACAATTATCTTCATTCATATGAGATCTTTTGAATGAAATAAAATACAAAGTTGTGGTATATATTTAAAGTGAACAATATCATACCAATATAAAGATTTTGATAAGATCATTTTCATCTTATCTTATTGGTTCGAGAGTCATATCGATTTGTGGTAACTTCGGTGTATTCTCAAGAGATAAAGAATTTGGTACGAAAAAGATGAAAAAATTGATTAGTGATATTCTCTGATAAAAATAAGAGTTAGTCGGAACCCAATCTATCGAATTAGTGGTTTAAGGAAAGGATTATTTGGAGATTCGGGTTAGAGTTGTTATCCTTTCATTATTTTCATACACATATAACACTTTTGTGTATTGATGAATGAAACAACTCAGTGTATGTAGCAGAGAGAGAGAGCTCCAGGGAAAGTAAATACATGATACCATGTTTTGTTTCCAGCCTGTAAAGGGAAGGAGGTACGACAGCAGTAATAAATGGAAGGTATAATGAATTTCAAGAGTGGGCCTAAGGGGCTGTGGGGCTGTTTGTTTGACATATTTAGGTAGTTTTTGGGTTAAAGAGTTATATTGAGAAGTTATATTTGGTAGTTAAAAATTGATAATTGTGTCAAAAACACGTTTGGATATAGTTTTTGTGTAGATGAGTTAGAGTCAAAACCTTGTTTAGATGTAGAGTTAAAAATGAGTAGTTATTTTTAGTAGTTAAAAAAAAATGATTAAAAATGAATGGTTAAAAATGAGTTATTTTGATTGATTTGAAAGGAATGATTAGAAATAAATGGTTAGAAATGATTGAGCAGTTAAAATGAATGATTAAAAATGAATGGTTAGAAATGAGAGTTATTTTTAGAGGAGGAGTTAATAAAAACTCGTTTTGATGTAGATTTTCGAGGAGGAGTTGATAATTCATAATGCTAACTCCTAGTTAAATATATCAAACAAACAACCCCTGTTTGTTTGACATATTTAGGTAGTATTTGGACTAACAATTTATATTGAGAAATTAAAAATTGAGAGTTGTGTCAAAAACTTGTTCAAATGTAGTTCTTGTGTAAAGGAGTTAGAGTCAAAATCTTGTTTGGATTTAGATTTAAAAAATAGTAGTTATTTTTAGTAGTAAAAAAAGAAATAATTAATAATGAATGGTTAAAAATGAGTTATTTTGATGGATTTGAAAGGATGGATTAAAAATGAGTGGTTAGAAATGATTAAGTAGTTATAAATGAATGATTAAAAATGAATTGTTAGAAATGAGAGTTATTTTTAAAAGAAAAATGAGGAGGAATTATCGTTTGGATGTAGATTTTCGAGAAGAAATTAATAAATACTAGAAGTAAATTCTACCTAAATATGCCAAACAAACAGCCCCAATGTTTCTTCTCATTAATTTTTGTTGAAAATTTACCAAGTTATTCAAATTTTAAAAAAATCATTACAAAGGTCACTCTAAAAAGATTTAGTAAATATATTCATTAATGTTAATGAGTATTAATCACATACTTTTTTAAAAATGAGTATTTATAATACAATATTAAATTATATTAATGGTTATTATACAAACACTTAGAGTGTGTTTGTTTTAAGAGGGGTGAGATGAAGTGAAGTGTTGAAGCCCAACACCTTCTTCACATCATCTCATCTTCTCTCTTCTCTTTTTTTTAAAAAAATTAAAAAAAAAATTCATATTTTTATTTATATATATATTTACTTATTTTATGTTTGATATCTTTTTTTTATGATAATATTATTATTTTAATATATCAATATATAATTATAATATTATTATACCAAAGGTTTATTTTAATATATTTGAATTTTTAAAATTAAAATAAATAGATATATATTATCTCTTAATATATGACGTTAAATTTTCATATTTTTATTTATTTTTTAATTGTCTTTAATAACAAAAAAAAGCTATAGAATGTCAATTGTTTAGGAATAAACTATAAATATCATATTTAAAAATTAATAATTAAAAGTTATGTGTTTATTTTTAATATTAACAATAATATATCAATTTATTATTTAAATAATTTATATATATTGAATTTTTATTCATATTTGACCATGGATTTAAAAGTGTGAACTTATTCTTCTAAAAAAAAGTATGAACTTATTTTCAATAAACTTAAAAATATTAAACTTATTTTATTGGTTAAAAAATGAAATTCAAATTTTGTACTCTTGTATTCATCGTTGCACTTTGAAATAATAGTAAGAGTGGATTTTTTTTTTTTGAATTGGTAAATTAATTTAAATAATTTTGAGAGTCTTGTATATACAAAAAACAGCTATAAATTTCAAGACTTGTATGAGTCATAGGGATTGAGATCTATTCTACCTAATAAAAAAACAATAAATTTCAAAATTTGAGGGATATTTTATTACTTCAATGTAATAATTATTATCAAAATGTGACCGAGTTCTCTTTTAACTACAAAAAAACAATAAATAAAATTTTTTAGGGGTGTTTATGGTTAAGAGTATCAATGACTAATAAGATAAATATATTTAATTTATTATTACCTATTAATTAGTGTATTTTATTAACAATTCTTTGACTTTCGGGTAACTATGAATATGAATGTATAAAAGGTATAAGAAAATATAATTTTTTAAATAAAATAAAAATTTCTATCAAGATTTTATAATGATTAGTTTAACCAAATGATTTTTTTATTTTTATTTTTATTATTATTTAAGTCTAACAAATCTTTTAAAAAAAAGTTATTAACGATATACACATATTTTAGATTAGTCAAACTTTATTTTGGTGGTGTGAATTTTTTCTCATAATTTTTTTTAATTAAACAATATTTAAGTATGAAAGATTAGAAGATTTTAACCTCATGGTTATTATGTCGTACATAGTATCATTGAAACTAGGTTTTTTTTAATAAAAACATTAATATCATTAAGGGTGCTTAATATTAAATTTATATTACTTACCTTTTATTTATGATAGTAGCTATATCTACATACTTATTATATTAATAGTTATATCTACAAAGTTATTAACGATTAGTAAAACTTTATTTTGGTGGTGTGAATTTTTTTTCTCATAATTTTTTTAATTAAACAATATTTAAGTATGATAGATTAGAAGATTTTAACCTCATGGTTATTATGTCGTACATAATATCATTGAAACTATTTTTTTTTAATAAAAACATTAATATCATTAAGGGTGCTTAATATTAAATTTATATTACTTACATTTTATTTATGATAGTAGTTATATCTACATACTTATTATATTAATAGCTAAATATTTAAGAATAATTATTTAAAAAAAAAGAAAAAGAAAAATTTTATTGTTAAAAAAAATATAACAGATTAAAAAAAAAAATATATCTTAACATCTCATCTCCTCACCCTTCACCCCAAACAAGGTTTTTCTATCATCTCATCTCATCTCCCTGAACCCGAAACAAGGTTTTTCTGTCATCTCATCTCACCCCAAACAAGATTTTCTGCATCAACATCTCATCTTATCTCATCTTATCTCACCTGCAGCCAAACATCCCCTTAATAATTTAATCATGAGATATTCATTTCAATTTCCCTTTTTTTAATTATTCATTTAAAATCTCCTAAAAAGACTTTTTTATGATAAAAATTAAAAGTTCTTCCCAAGTTGGACAACAACATAAGAACATCGCACAAGTTGTAAAATGTGAATAATCATAATTGCTTGGATGAAGATGGAGGGGCCGTTTGTTTGACATATTTAGGGAGAAGTTAGTATTAGTATTTATTAACTCTTTCTTGAAAATCTATATCCAAACGAGTTTTATTTACTCCTCTTTATTTTTACTTTTAAAAATAACTCTAATTTCTAACCATTCATTTTTAATAATTCATTTATAACTACTCAATCATTTCTAACAATTTATTTTTAATCATTCCTTTCAAATCAATCAAAATAACTTATTTTTAACCATTCATTTTTAATCATTTCTTTTTTAACTACTAAAAATAACTACTCATTTTTAAATATACATCCAAACAAGTTTTTTACTCTAACTCCTCTACACAAAAATTACATTCAAACAAATTTTTTTGCACAACTGTCAATTTTTAACTACTCAATATAACTCTTTAACCTAAAAACTACCTAAATATGTCAAACAAATACCCCCGAGGCTACACAAATACAACAACAGTTAATACTAGTACTAAGCCAATCAAACCTAACGAGCTCATTGGGCCTAGTCCTAACCTTATTCTCTAAACATAAAAAGCACTTACTTAGGTCTCCTTTGATAACCATTTTGTTTTTCAAATTTAAGCCTACAATAACTACTTTATTTACCTTTTTCTTTATTTGGATATTTATATCTTACGTATATTTTAATAAACAAAATTAAAATGTGTAAACAAAAAAAGTAGCTTCAAAAAGCTTGTTTTTGTTTTTGTTTTTGAAATTTGGTTAGTATTCACTACTTTCTTAAGGAAATTTGAACACATCATAGGAAAGATGGAGCACATGATAACAAGTTTAAATAGAAATAAGCTTAAATTTCATAAACCAAAAACAAAAAACCAAATGGTTATCAAACATGGCGTAAACATAATCTAGGAGACACAACGAAAGAGCTAGGTTGGCGGTAGATGACCGTAGTTGGGTTCATCATCTCCAATAAATTTGATAACCATCTCCTTGACCAGCTTTAAAATTTGGAGGAAGGTAAAAGGAATGGCCAACATTTTCACGACATTCACAAGCATTTTAAAAACTTTTGTTGCCTTAACTTTCCAGAAGCAGTCATAGTATTGGTTGATCTCCTCAACCATTCCCTCGTACACTTCCTCAAACTCGTTGATCCTTTGAAAATCAAATGTGGTAATTGGTTCGAGATCGGGATTCTTGAGGTTAGAAATGGAACTCCCAAGTCCGTCGAAGAGCTTCACAACTTGTTCATCATCGTTGCCAAAATGGCTTGTCATGATGATTCCCTTTTCTTTGAGAATTTGTACGTCTTCTGGAGTGCGTATCAAGGCCTTCATCAAGTCTACATAAAGGGAATACACAGGTGGGTTTATGTTAGCCATTGCCTCCAATACTAACAGATTTTCAAGCACTGTTTCTGTAAAAGCATTGATGTTCATGACAGGTAGAATGAATTCAGGTGGCATTTGATTCTCAGTTAATTCACGAGGATCAAAATGGTCTTGCCGAGGAGCGAAGTGCGAAGTGAATCGAACGCCTAGAATTCCGTCATCAATAGGCTGGAAGTTGACAGCAAGTTTATGAAGCTGGGAAGCAGAGGGGATGACATTAGAGGATGTGGTTCTGTGAGCAAAGTAATGATTTTGAAGCATCCCCATAAGTTGTAGTAGAGTTTGGATCAAGCCCATAAGTTCCCTGGCATCGAGGATGAAGCCAATAACAAATTCCAATCTACTAAACCAGTTTTGGAAAAAGGTGAGGGTCAGGGGATACTCATGATCTTCATATTCTCCGGGGTCGGAGACAAACATTACGCGGAATCTGCCCGGTAAGATTAAGATGGACAAGTACATGAAATGCAACAAATGATGAGATTCATCCTTAATTCCATGAATATCATAAATCGAGTTACGAGAGACGAGAGCAAATGGGGAAATTGTTTGACAGAAGTGGTGAAGAAGAAGAGGTAGCTCGACCTCTGTGGTAAGAGATTGGGCTAAAATCCATTGGACAACGAGAAGTGGGATTTGATTATCAATCTTCACAACATCCTTCACCAACATCTCGCGATTCAAGTCGAGCCATTGAAATGAAGCGTCAGAAGGAAGCTCAATCGATACAGAGTTTTCCACCGGAGCTGAGATGTGGAGAAGCAATCCAAGGAGGAACAAGGTATCCACGAGCATAATCCTATCCGAGTTTACGCTATCGATTTCGAAGCCGGTGCCGTAACAGGCTTGGATTCTGAGCTTTAATGTGCTGAATTGGGAGCAGAGTTGGTCGTATTCAGGAAGATCAAGCTGCCTTCGAACCCCATTCGCTATACGAGGAAGTCTGTAGGACTCTATTCGGTTGTTGGCATTGTGAGGCCCCAAAGCGATGAGGCCAGGGAGCAAAACATCTCGGCTGTGCCTGTCGCGGCTCAAAGATTCCGGCAGTTTTAAGAAGAACGGCAAAGTTCTTGTCGCGTCTTCACCTTCTTCGTCTCTCAGAGGGCTTGAACACAGCTCCGTTGATGAATCACTTGCCATCGTCTTTGTTTTGATCTCTTACATTCCCAAATCAGCCTTCTATATTTTCTTATTTATATATAAAGAAAGAAGGTGGTCCTTGATATCTAGCTAGTTGTATTATGCTTTGAACGCATTAATGTGCTATGTTGCATCTTGCATTCCGCACCCACAAACCGCACTGCACAGAGCATTTTGTTTTCGCAGCACGTCCAGGCATCAACATTCTGTTTAATGCTACTGTAATAGGGTTTAATGTATCCATAAATTTTCGTCTCTCTCAATAATTTTGCTCTCCTCGTCTGCTCGTGGACTAGCCAACACATCGTTGGTAAACCACCTAAATTCTGTGTGTTGTTTCTTCTTCTTTTACGTTTATGGTTATCTGTTTTCATATCTCCGTTTATGGATTGTTAAATTTTCTTCTCTCTCAATAATTTTGCTCTCCTCGTCTACTCGTGGACTAGCCAACACATCGTTGGTAAACCTAAATTCTATGTGTTGTTTCTTTTTCTTTCACGTTTATGGTTATCTGTTTTCATATCTCCGTTTATGGATTGTTGATTGATGCTTTCTTAATAAAAATATTTCCCAGCAGCCTAGGCAACAAGACCTCTGCGGAAATTTATATTTTATAGTCGTGTTAGACTTTTCTCCAAGATATAATTAATTAGATTTATTATTAAATGTTTATAAATACAAGTTCAAAATTCATGCTAAAATAAGGTTTTTTTTTTTTTTTTTTTTAATAAAGAAAACATCAAAATGGATCGAGAAAAGATGGTTTAGAAAGATGGAAATTTATTGCTTATATTTATATAAAGAAATCTCAATGTCACAGTCTAACGGGGATTAGCGGTACCCCGAATGTAAGAAAGTGAAGGTTTGATTTTTCATTTTTCTAAAGTGATTTTTTTTACAATCTTGTAAATATTTTTCACAAATAGATTTGGTGACAATAGGTTGATTTTGAGTTCCAATTATTTTTAACAATATTTTATTAGTTAAATGTGTTTTGAACTCAACAACTGTTAAAACAGATGGAATTGAATTCATAATTTTTTTTGTTAAACTATTATTTTTGTTGACATTTTATTAATTAAATTTAGTATAGTATGTTATATTAATTGATATATAATTTTTTTAATTAAATTTAAAATAAATATTAATTATAATGAGTCTCTCTCAAAAAAAAAAAAAATTATAATGATTATATTATGATCAAACAAAATAAAAGTATAGGTCTTATTAAAAAAAATAATAATAAAAGTGTAGGAACACAACCATAAAATATAAATTTATAAATACAAGTTGAAAATTCATGCACAAAAAGAAATGGTTTTTTTATATATATAAATAAGGTAACGAAATGAATTGAAGAAAGATGGCTAAAAGATGGAAAATTCTTAAAAAAAAAAGGGGCAAACTAGTCAAATGTCTAACTCTAACAAAATATTTAGGAAAATATTTAAATGAGTAAAATTTAAAATTCATGTCTAATATTAATTATTTTAAATATATAATTACATTTTTTTAATATAAAATAGTCCAAAATACTCTTATCTTAATTTACAATTATTTAAAATAAGATTATAGTTTAACCTGAGATGCTAATTATTTTAAAACAAACAAATTGATAAAAAAAAAAAGTAATGATGTTGATTTCAAATTTGAAAATCAAATCATAACTATGTTGGTTTTCTTAAAAAAATATTAAATTTTCAAATATGGTTTCAATAAGAAAATTAGATTTCTATTTCAATAAGACTTAGTTTGATAACCATTTAGTTTTAAATTTTTTATTTTTAAAATCTTACTATGTTTTTAAAAAATAAACCAACAATAAAAATTAACTACCAAAAACATATTTTAATTTTTGAAATTTAAACTTACAACAACTATTTTTAGGATTCTAAACTCGAATGTTTGAAGTTCGAAACAATAAAGTTGGTTGTAGTCTGAAAGATGAAGCTCCCCTCGAACCTTGATGGCCATGCAAAGTTTGTAAAACTCCATTTTGTTCTTCTCATTTTGATGGCTCAGATTCGGGCACTTTGTAGATGAATGGTGAAGATTATTTATTGAAGAGCTGGCCATTGTCTTTCTTTTACATTCCCAAATTAACGTATTAATATTCTGTTTATAAGAAACCTCAAAGTTTAAATAGCCCCTGCCTACATCATTCCATTAATTAATTAACACATAGTTGCTCACCAACTCCCTGATCACTGCCTTAAAATTAAATATATAGCCACTATACTTTCATTTTGTGATTATTTTTTCCAATGAATCCTCCTAACTATTTTTTATTTTCTCTTCAACAACTTTTCCTGCATCACATCAATATTTTTCATTCTCATCATTTTTATTATTTTATTTTCCTCACAATCAATACTTTTATTCAAATATAAACAATTATTCTCATCATAATCTAATCAAATCATTCACCTCTCTATTCTCTTCATTTTCATTCTCCTCTTAATCATTACCATTTCCCTTCCCTCAAACACACCCTAATTGAATTCATCAATTCTGAACACAATATAATTTGTAAGACATTTATTTTGAATTCTAAGTCAATTTATAATGTGTTTGAAAAGTTGCCAATAACCAGACAAAATAAAAATAATTTTATGGGAGATATTTAAATCACATATCGCCTAATTTAATGGGTCGGTGACAGTTGGTTATCTTGATTGATGATAATTTATTTCAACTCCACAATTATAGATATTTGGCTCGAGCTCGAAAATCAGTATTTAATTTTCATATTATTAAGAACAGTAATGTCATTTATATATGGTTTGTTGATCTCCTCCCCCGATATCTTTTTTTTGTTAAAGATAATAATTAGAAACATGTACATTGCGAAACATCCATCATATAGTGCAAAAATTAATAAATAAAAGTATTCGTATACCTACCTAAACTTTTAACTTATTTAACCATTGGAGTAGTTAAGGACAATTTTATATAACATCCATTATACAGTAGAAAAATAAATAAACTAAAAGAGTCCAAGTTGAGGGAAAAAAGAATTTTTAAAACAATAGTGGGGGTAAAAAATTTGTTAAATCAACATCCATAAACATTTCTTTTTGCTGCATTTTTTTTTCTAACTTGACTTGACTTTTGGTAATTCCTCTTTCTTTGGTATTTCTTAAATTGACAAGAAATTGGGTGGTTGAGAACCATTGGTTCTTAATTTGATTGTTTTATATATCACCTATTGTAGAGGTTACTAGAAGATGTTGAAGTTCCTTCATACTAAATTAATGATATAGAGGGGATTGATTATATGAGACGCCATTATTTTGGGAGAAGCTTTCATTTCATTAGTGCGAACATCAATATTTGAAAGTTCAAAAATTTGAATATAGTAGTATTTTGTAATCGAGGATACCTATTAATTATTATGAAGCTAAACTTATTTGGGCAACAAGCCTCCATAAGTATGTCTCAAAAAAAAAAAACAAGCCTCCATAAGTACAAGAGAAACAAGTCAATGATCAAAAAGTCACTTTTGACTATGGGTGTTTATCGATAAGTCGGTGTTGATTTTTGGTGAAAATTGACACTGAACCGAATCTATCAGTTTGCTTCAAAATGACACCGAGCCAACTGGTTGGTTAAATTGTTCGGTTAGGTCGGTTAAGTCCGTTAATTCAATTTTTTTTTCTTTTTTAATTAAAAAACATATTCATCATATAATTTTTTAAATAAAATTTTAAAGATTAATTTTAAAAATTTTGAACATTTTAAACAATTTTTTGAAATACATTTAAAGGTAAGGTATCATTTTGGTCTCTAAATTATCATCAAAATTCCATTTTGGCCATAAACTTTCAAAAAGTCAATTTTAGTCCTCCAACTTTGTATAAAGGTTAAAATTAGTCCTTGCGTTAAAAATATTTGAATTTAGAGTATGTACAAATGATCCTTGAGGTGATTTTAGATGGAGAAAGAAAAAGGAATGAAAATCTTTTGGAGCAGATCTAAAAATTAAACAAAATCATCTCATGTAATTCTGCAACTAAAAAATTTAAACACCCAAATAAAAGGAGTTTAGAGAGAGAAACTGGGGACGCTGTAAATTTATTGATCGGAAGAGATCAGCTTTTTATTAAACATTGCAATTCATTATTGTGGAAATTGGGGGTTATATTTAAGATATAGAAGTATGTTCGCTTAATTCTGGTGAAAATAGATGGGTTTAAACCCTCCCAAGTTTCATAATAATGATGAAATATAGTCATTGTTTGCCTTTTACAACTGACACAAGTTGAAATTCAATCAATAACTTTAATCCTGTAATTCATTAAAATCTTGTTTTAGATTCTATTCTAAAAATAATAATGGAGGGGAGAGAAAAAAAGTTCCAAAAATTTTCTCGAAAGTTTCCTTTAAAATCCATTTTCTCTATATAAAACTCATTTTCTCTCTCTAAAATCCCATTCTTCCATCTTTCTCTCTAAAACCAGTTTTTGTTGGGGTGTTTAATTTTTTTATTGCAGAATTATATGAAGTAATTTAAGTTTAACTTTTAAATCTACCCCAAGGGTGTGTTTGGGCCCCCGTTTATGTAAACGGCCGAGTTGGTTATAATAACCCAACCGGTGTTTGCCCCACCGTTTATTATAAACGGTGGTTACCTAAACCTGCGTGTCAGTTTATCTAAACCTACGTGCCCGTTTATCTATACTTTACATATATTACTTTTTGTTACATAACCAGCCCCCCAAACACCGTTTATCATAATCCTTGTTATAATAACTTGCCCCTCAAACACCATTTATAATAACCTACCGTTTATCATAACCCACCGTTTATCATAACCTTCCGTCTATAATAACCAAACCGGTGCCCCAAACGCATCCCAAGAGATTTGTCATTCCACTTTCTTTCTCTTTCTAAAATATCCTTAGTTGTAGAAATATAAAGCAGCAACGGGTTCATTTCTTCATTATTGTGAAAATTGAGAAAGTTTAAATCATTAACGTATTATAATAATATTAAAACTCATTTAACTTTTTTTTTTTAGTACAAAAAAACTCATTTAACTTTTGATCTATATGCGTGACTTTAAATTTTTTATTATTTTATTTTGCGAACCCAGCAACTTCCAAATGGACTGTTAAGTATTTTTAATAGAAGGATAAATTTTAAGCTTTATGCAAAGATGGAAAATTAATATGCAAAGATGGAAAATTAAAATTGAACTTTTAAAAGTTTAGGATCCAAAATGAAACTTTGATGATAATTTATGGACCAAAATAATATTTTATCCCACATTTAAATTTAAGTTAATTTTAGAATAATTTAATCATAAATCTAATTAGTTATATGAAAAATATTAATATTTTATAAATCTAATTAGTTTTTTTCTAACCAACACCGACGGACGGCCCTCAAATCGGTTGGTCGAATCGATTTTCGGAGAATTGATGAACACGACAATGAACTTAGCTTGACCATGGTATGTGTGTTGATGTCATTGGCAATTTTACTAATGATTTCCTTAGGAGAGCAATTTAGGCGATAGCTTAACCTCGCTTAATTTTGAAGTTATTCACGTGAATCAATGAGAACCACACTTTAATTTTATATTTTTAATTTTTTAGAGAATAACAAGATGTGGCGCTCATTAAGCTACATAGGTAGACCTTAAAATTTATGTGATGTTAAGACATCACTTAAATTGCTTTCCTTTCTTAAGAGGTGTTTAAATGAGATTTTGAATGAAAAGTTAGTTTTAAGAGTTATTTTGAGTTAAAAAATTGATCAATGACACCCTTTGGAGTGGATGCTTTGAACAAATTGAACCTGGCCTCCTATTCAAATACAAGATGTCAAAGCAAAACAGAGTACAAATGTTCAAATATAAAGGATGAAGAAGAAAGCAAGGAAAATAGTAATACATTAGAAAACTAGGCCTACATTTACTATCATTTCTCATTCAAATTAAATTCAGATTTAATAGTTCTTAAACCCCTAAAAATTAGTTAAATGATGCAATCAATCTCTAGATTAAATTAGAGGGATTTTAAGAAAGGACAAAATTGTAATTTCAACATCTTGCTTTGCCTTTTCCTTCGCCAAATAAATTGAAGCATGCTTAGTTTTCATAAAACTTCGAAAAAAAAACATTTTGATCAACTTTTGGGTGTGTTTATTTTTTGGACATGAGAAATGGTTAATAACCACTCCTCAAAAGTCTTGGTTTGTTTTTTGTAGTAAACAACTACCATTAAATGCTCTTCAATTCTTTTATCAAATCTCACATTAAATTTTACTAGACTTTACATCAAATTTAACATTCAACTACTATAAACCTCAATCTCCAAACAAGTAGTTGATTACTTCACTATTATTAGTTTCAATCTCAAACGAGTAGGTAACCACTTTTAAGTACGATTAACCACTTCACTATTTTTAACTTTATTCTTTTGTACAAAAAAACAAACACACCCTCTAATGTTTTTAACGGTCTTCACTCTCTCGTGTGATGTAGATCACAAAAAAAACAATAAATTTCAAGAAAAAAAAACTCCTTTTTTTTAAAAGAAAAAACAACTCTCATCAATCATTGAGAAAAAGAACTAGCTAAACCCATCATATCATTCTTCAAATAACAACCAAATTTGACATCCACAATCACGAAAAAAAATGTAACCATCATGGAATAACCTAGTTAGTCAAAGAAGATATTTGGGTGTTTAAGGTGATGAGTTCTATTGATTCCAAAACTTGGTCTCCTAGATCAACAGTAAATGAAACTGGACACCGGTGTGGTGTGAGTCATGCCGCCTCCGATGCCTAAGTCAGTAGGGACAATAGGCAACCACAAACTTTCACATTGATATGATATTGTCCACTTTGGGACTAGGCCCTTATGGCTTTATTTTTTGGCTTTCCCAAAAGGCCTCATACCAATGGAAGTTGTGGTCATCTCATTTATACCCAAGAGCTTTCCCCTTTCTTTCCCATATGGGACATTTGGTTGTAATACCAACAACCTATTTGATTCATTGACCGACCTATTTATAAGTGGTTCGAAGTGACCATTTTAGGTAAATATTTCCATATAGATCGAGCTCCTTTCAGAGTCTAACCCTAACTATACAGAATTGTCAAAAGAGGGTATGACATGCAAAAAGAAGCCCAAATACGAAAATTAGGGCATTTAGGAAATTGAAGCTGGGTCGACTCAACTTGGGCATTTTTTGCCCTGGCAGACCCAATCTGATCTACCCCGACCCGTCAGCCCTAGTAGAGGCAAGGTTTGACCTTGGGCCTAGGCGCCTCTATGCATGTGGGTTGCGCACGCCAAGGTTGTGTGGTGCTTGTGTCGCATGCCTAGGGGGTTTGCGTGGTGTTTGGTTCGTGCCTCGACTTTTTGAATGGATTTGGACCTCTTCGTGCGGTCTTGAGCCTTTCTTATTCGGCCTAACCTCACCTTGAATTAAAAAAAAAAATCAAATAGTTATGAGGTTGATATTAAAAAATAAGAGTTACACCTCAAAACCAATTAACAATAAAGAGAATAACTCATAATTTCTTTTAAATATTTGCAGAACTCTCCATTTTTATGAGGAGAGTAACCAATGGATACTTTATTTTTTTGTTTTGGAAAATTATGTCCGCTTGGATTTATTTGTTGAATAAAAAGGCGTAGGAAGAAGATTGAAGCAAAATCCTAAAGAACTTCGGAATGGGCGCTCCACTAGCCTCCGTCACCTTCCAGGTCTCAATCAGTTTTTTTTTTTTTTTTTTAATCTTCAATCAAAATTCCAAAATATACCCAACAATAAAACATACATATATGGAACTTTGATTTGAAGGTATGCATACTAAAGTATCTATTCCTTTCCCAGTAATAATGTATCAAATGACAAAAACTAACCTGAATCCACATTCAACCAAACAACTTCAATTTACTAAATTTAGGCCCCTTTGATAAACTTAATAAAAGAACCTCCCTTCAACTTCAGAATTTTAAGACCGGCCAAAATAGATTTTTCTTAAGAATGTAACTTTTTAGATAATATAATTCAATCATAAAACCAATTAATAATAATAATAATAAAATAATCCATATATCATTTAAAGATATTGAAACTTCTCACATTTTTAAGGTGGAACAAAGGTGACAGAGTAAGTATCTACAATCGATTATGGACTCGTTTGGCCGAAAGATATAACCGAGTTTAATTATGACCGTCCTCTATACCCATGTTTGGCCGGCTGATAAACAATTTACGGCCATATTTCAGATGTGGATTATACCGGCATCTTGAAGATTGTCCTATTTTACAAACAAGAATTGGGGAAAAATAAAACTCACTTTATTTCTCCATTGGATTAGACTTATATACAGCTAATAAAAATAACTACTAAGTTTGTTTAATAAAAACTGATTTAACAATTAATCTAAACAATATGTACATTTCTAATACTCCCCCTCAAGATGGAAGGTGAACATTTTTCACTCCCATCTTGGACAATAAGGGAAATAAAACTGAAGCTGGTAGTGGCTTAGTGAGCGCATCTGCAAGTTGAGAATTAGAACGCACGGGTAGAAGCTTTAACTGGCCGGAAGTTAGCTAATCTCGTACAAAATGTAGGTCTAACTCGATGTGCTTGGTGCGTTCGTGATACATGGGATTAGTTGCGATGTGAATAGCAGCTTCATTATCACAAAATAATACTGAGGGAGTTAAAGGAACACGAAGGTCCGTGAGCAGGGAACGTAACCAAACGATTTCACAGGCAGTAAGAGCCAATGCCCGATACTCTGCTTCGGCGGACGAGCGAGAAACGATAGACTGTTTCTTGGATTTCCAAAAAACCAAAGCGTTGCCTAAGAAAACACAGTAACCCGTAGTTGAACGTCGGGTATCAGGACAAGACGCCCAATCAGAATCACTAAAAGCCCGAAGCTGGAAAGATTGAGAAGCTGGCAAGAAAATACCTTGTCCAGGCGAGCCTTTTAGATATCGAAGAAGGTGATAGACAGCACCAAAGTGTGTTTTTGTTGGCTTAGACACAAATTGACTCAAACGATTCATTGTGTAAGCAACATCAGGTCGTGAAATAGTCAAGTATAAGAGCTTGTCAATCAATCGTCTATACATGGAGGCATCAGATAGAAGATCAACATCATTATGCTGTAGCTTTAACCTGGGGTCCATAGGGCAGTTCTCCGGTTTACAACCAAGGAGACCAACATCCTCCAAGAGTTGAAGGACATAGTGCCGTTGAGAAATTGTGATGCCAGATGAGTTACGAGCTAGTTCAAGACCAAGGAAAAATTTCAAGGAGCCCAAATCTTTCAGTTTAAAATGATCATGAAGAACACCGCTTTAGAGAGTTTAACAATTCAGAATTAGCCCCGGTAAGAATGATGTCATCCACGTAGACAAGGAGTGCAATAAAAGACTCTCCAGAACCTCGTACAAACAGCGAGTAATCAGCACGAGATTGATGAAAACCAAGACTAAGCATGGTTTGTGTGAATTTAGCAAACCATTGTCGAGAGGCTTGTTTAAGTCCGTAAATAGACTTGTGTAGACGACAAACAAGCTTCTCCCCCTTATTAGAAACTTCCACCTTGTGTTTATAGCCCAAAGGAAAATCCATGTACACTTCTTCCGACAAGTCACCATGCAAGAAGGCATTATTCACATCAAGTTGCATAAGGGGCCAATCATAGGACGCAGCTAGAGTAAGGAGGACGCGTACCGTAACTAATTTTGCAACCGGAGAAAAAGTCTCTAAAAAATCGAGACCCTCCTGTTGAGTATAGCCCTTTGCTACAAGACGTGCTTTATAGCGTTCAATAGTGCCATCAGCCCGATGCTTTATCCTGTAGACCCATTTACATCCCACAGAGGTCTTATGGTTAGGAAGAGGTACAATGCTCCAAGTTCGATTCTCTTCCATAGCATTAAGTTCTGTTTGCATAGCCTCCTTCCAATGATCATGTGAGATAGCTTGGTGATAAAATTGTGGTTCATAGGTGGTGGAAAGAGTTAATGAAAAGACACGGTGGGAGGGAGAAAGTTTGTCGTAAGACAAATATTGATGAATGAGGTATTTAGTGTGAGAAATAGGCAAAGAATGGTTGTGTAGCAATGCACAGTGATAGTTTTGTAGATATGTAGGTGGTTTGATGATTCTGGTGGTTCGACGAAGAGGTACAATGGTATTGGTGTTAAAATTATTAGGGGAAATGGGTTGTGGCACATTAGAAACGGGTTGTGAAACTAAATCCATAGCAACATAAGGAGGAGCAAGATTGGAAGGGCCATCACAAGCTGAAGAATTTGAAATGACAGATGTGTTTAACTGTGTTGGGCTAAGATCAATGTCAACAGGGCTCGGTAAGACTAAGTTTGGAAAGGGATCGGGTTGAGAAATGGAGACCGAGGATGTAGCAAACGGGAAGGTATCTTCATGAAAAACAACATCCCTTGAATTGAAAAATTGCCTCTTCTCAATGTCGTATAGGCGATAAGCTTTCATGTTGGGAGGATAACCAACGAATATGCAAGCCGTAGCTCGGGGAGCAAACTTTGATCGGTGGTGAGGCAAAGTGGATGCATAACAAAGGCATCCAAAAACCCTTAAAGCAGCATAGTCCGGTTCATGACCATGTAGAAGAAAGAAAGAGGTTGACCATTTTAGAATCTTTGAAGGAGTACGGTTGATCAAGAATGCAGCAGTGAGAATGCACTCAGACCATAGGGCTATAGGAACACGAGATTGAAAATACAAAGCACGAGCCACGTTCAACAAATGTTGGTGTTTTCGTTCAACAACGGAGTTTTGTTCAGGCCTATTGACACAAGAGAATTGATGCAAAACTCCATGTGCAAGAAAAAACTTCTCAAAAGCGAGTTCAGGAGCATTGTCAGATCTAAAAGCCTTGATGGTCTTGCCAAATTGAGTAGATACTAGCTGAAAAAACTGAGGTATAATGCTCAAAACATCAGATTTTTGTTTCAACATATATATCCAAACATACCGTGTGCAGTCATCAACAATAGTGAAGAAATATCTATAACCAGAGACAGAGGGAACAACAAACGGACCCCAAATATCAGCATGTATAAGATCAAAAGGATGCATAGACAAATTATTATTGGATTGAAATGATAAACGTTTCTGTTTAGCAAGAGGACAAACAGAACATGGCATAATAGGGGAGGGACTACAACGATCAATATGTAATTGAGACTTTAAAACTTGTAAATGATGAGGGGATAGGTGACCAAGCCTGGAATGCCAAGTCTCGGTGGTAGTCTTAGAAACAGAAGCAATAAAAGCAGCAGGAACATCAAGCAGGTAAAGTCCCGATTTCAGATTACCCTTGCCAATCCTCTTCGAAGTGAACTTGTCCTGAATAACACATTGATCAGTTGAGAAGTTCACCAATACAGAGGGATCTTTTGTAAGGGCACCAACAGAAATCAAGTTGTACTGGAATTGAGGTACGTATAAAGCATTCTGCAGTAGTAAAGAACCAAATAACAATATCGACCCAGCAAAATGTACAACATGACGCGTATTATCAGGGAGAATGACTGCAGTGTGTGTGGGACTCAGGGTTTGAAACAAAGATTTATCATGGCAAATATGCGTAGACGCTCCCGAATCAAGAATCCAACAGTTAGCATCAAGACTATGGTGGGAAGAGAATGAAGAAACACGAGCGATAATACCTGCGATATGAGTGGCAGAGGCAGGAATTTCAGAGGTAGGTTGAGACACTCCAAACTTGCTTTGTAGCATCGAAAGGAGGCTCTGACACTGATTCAACGCATCAGAAGTTAAAAGTGTATCAGCAGATGGAGCATTTACTGCCAACGTAGTGGCAGGTTGAGTAAACCGAGAGGGACCTCGAGCTTTATGTCCAGGCGGATATCCATGGATTTTGTAACAGCGGTCCACAGTGTGACCAGGAATGTTACAATGGGAACAAAAACGATCAAGACGACCTCTGGTTGTGGATTGAAAGCTCGGTGGTTTCATTGAAGCTTGGGCAGTGGATAAGGAAATAGCAGGGGTGGGAAGTAAAGGGAGAGAACGTTGTTGTTCCTCTTGAGAAATAAGAGAGAAAGCCTTGGTAATTGGAGGAAGCAGATCCATCAGTAGAATCTGCGATCTAGCAGGGCCAAATGTTTCATTCAATCCCATGAGGAAGTACATGAGATATTCATGCTGAAGGAAAGTAGCCATTGCTTTGTGACCTCCACAGTTACAAAGTCCACAAGAGCAACATGGCCAATATGTGATGTATTCGTCCCAAACACTCTTAAGTTTCGAGAAGAAAACTGAGACAGTGTCAGAACCTTGTACAACAGTGGCTAGGTCTCGTTTCAATTTGAAAATTCGAGGACCGTTCTTCTTCTGAAAACGATCTTGTAAATCCAGCCAGATTTCACGAGCGGAATCTGTGAACAGAATGCTAGACGAGATGTCCTTAGATACCGAATTCAGAATCCAAGAAACAACTATATTGTTGTTCCGAGTCCACAGATTGAGAGAAGAAGCATCCTCGGGTTGGCGAATCGAGCCATCAACAAAACCTAATTTGTTTCGGATCGAGAGAGCAAGACGCATAGATCTACTCCACGTAACATAGTTCTCATCGCTCAAAGGTTCGGAGACGATTACCAGATTGGAAGTGTCATGGTGCGTCAAGAAATATGGATTACCATGGGAATCAGAGGCGGCAATGGACGGAGAAGAGATGGCGACCGGCGGAGGAACAGCAGAACCTGACGGAATTGTCGTTGTAGAAGAATCAGTCGCCATAACTAGGGTTTCAGAGAAGAAATTTTGGGAAGAAGATGATGGAGAAGAAGAGAGCGCGAAAAACTTGCGGAGAGCGTTTAACGCTCTGATACCATTTTACAAACAAGAATTGGGGAAAAATAAAACTCACTTTATTTCTCCATTGGATTAGACTTATATACAGGTAATAAAAATAACTACTAAGTTTGTTTAATAAAAACTGATTTAACAATTAATCTAAACAATATGTACATTTCTAATATCCTACCATGGTCAAATTCTATCTTTTTATTCTTTATTTTTTTTATTCAACAACAATTAAAGAAGAAATTTCCAACTTGTTAACTTTAATTATGAATTATAAAAAATGTTATTGGTATCATAATTGTTGAATGATCATTTAATCAATTGTATTATTATTATTATTATTTATTTATATATATCATTAATTAATTTTTAAAACGAATATCTAAAATTTGGAAATAAAAACCAAAATTATGACAATACAAATAATACAATAACCTAGAAAGAAAAATATACATCAATTAAATTTAGCAATACTCACAAAGAAAACTTGCCAGAAGTATTCAGCAATACAATACAACCTTAATATCAAATCAAAATTGATATACATCACACGAGAGAGACGATACCGTTCAAGCCCACAAAAATGGAGAGAAACTGATCATTATAATTTTGTTTTTGGTTTTGTGAAAATTAAGCCGACATGGATATTTATTTGTTGCATAAAAAGGCGATTTAATTTTTTTCAATGGAAGCAAAATAAAAAAGCACCTCGGAATGTGCGCTCCAATCACCTCCGCCACGTTTTTCTTTTTTGATACATCCAAATTAGAATGTTGAAAATTGAATTACTTGCTTGTACAAGAAGTCGTTAGAATTTTGTACTTCTTGATTTGTCTCGATCAATTTTTTTAATCTTCCATCAAAATTCCAAAAATATACCCAACAATAAAGCTTTACATATGTGTGATTTGAAGTAATGCATACTAAAGTATCTTATCTTTTTCCAACAACAAGAGAGAAGTCATTGAGTCTTATCTTGTTATTTTCTAATTTAAAAAAAAATATAAAGATAAAATCGTGGATCTCATTGATCTACATATGTGAGCTTCAAATTTTAAGTGCTATCAAAGCATCACCTAAATTATTTTCAATAATAATATAGCAGATGAGAAAACTACCAAATTGAACCAAACAACTTCAATCTATCAAATTTAGACCCTCTTTAGAAAAACTCATTAAAATAACCTCTCTTGAATGTGAGAATTTTAACATCATCCAAATAGATTTTATTAGATAATATGATTCTATTTCATAATAAAAAAAGTAACTCATATATCATTTAAAAATGAGAAAAATTTCTGTGTAGAGGAGTCTTTACATTTATCGTGGGACATCACACAGTTCATTTCCTTTTCTAATATGTTTTAATTATAACATAAATTTTTATGGCACCAAAAGGTATCACATAGGACAACAGCATGTATAGATGAGTTTTTTTCTTTAAAAAAAAATGGTTGAAGGAATATCTTGAGACTTATAGTTATAGTGAATCAATAATTGAGCTACGTTCAAACCCAGACATAGACGAAGAAGGTGAGAAGTTTTATGGAAGAGCTTGAAAACACCATGGGATGTTCGCCATTCATCTTCAAAGTGCCCGAATGTGTGAGCCGCGCCAACCCAGATGCCTTCCTCCCTCGCCTCCTCACTTTCGGGCCTCACAATCCCAACAACACAAACATGGAGTTTTGCAAACTTCACATCGCCAACAAGGTTCGTGAGGAGCTTCATCTTCCTGAATTCCACCAACTCTGCACCCAACTTCGAAGATTACAACTCAAAATCCAAGCTTGCTACGACACCCGCTTCGAAATCGATACCGAAAACATGGCCAGGATTATGCTCGTGGACGCCTTGTTTCTCCTTGGATTGCTTCTCAACATCTCAGCTCAGATGCAAAATTCTGTACCTATTGAGTTTCCTTTGCAAAACTTTGACGATGAGATCAAGTCATTCAACATTGACCACAACATGTTGGTGAACGATGTCCTAAAGCTCCAGAATCAAATCCCACTTCTTGTTTTCCAAGGGATTTTCGCCCAACCTCCTAAGGCAAGTTTCCTGTTCTTCTATACCATTTCTCTCAATCACTTTCCCCTTTTGCTTTAGATCCCTTCATAGGAGGCATGGTTCTATCTGACAATGTCAATCCTGATCTTGCTGCAATTGTGGATGAATCTCATCATTTGCTGCATTTCATGTACTTGTCCATCTTAATCTTTCCGCGCATATACCGTATAATGTGTATCCAGGTGACACATTCATCTAAAGAACATGAAGATTATGAGGATCCCCTGACCCTCACCTTTTTCCAAAAGTGGTTTAGTAGATTGGAATCTGTTCTTGACTTCATCCACAATGCCATGGAACTTATGGGCTTGATCCAAACTCTACTACAACTTATGGGGATGCTTAAAAATCATTACTTTGCGCACAAAACCACATCCTCTAATGTCATCCCCTCTGCTTCCCAGCTTCATAAACTTCCTCTCAACATCCTGCCTGTTGATGATGGAATTCTAGGCATTATCGCTTTTTGGCAAAGCCGTTTTGATCCTCGTGAATTAACGGAGAATCAAATTCCACCCGCATTCATTCTACCTGTCATGAAGATCAATGCTTTTACAGAAACACTGCTTGAAAATCTGTTAGCATTTGAGGCAATGGCTAACATAAACCCACCCGTGTATTCCCTTTATATAAACTTGATGAAGGCTTTGATACGCAATACCAAAGACGTCCAAATTCTCAAGGAAGAAAGAATCATCACAAACCATTTGGACAGTGATGAAGAGGTTGTGAAGCTCTTCCACAGACTTGGGAGTTCCATTTCTAACCTCAAGAATCCCATGAGTAGGAATCTTCAACCCATGACATTTAGTTTTGAAAGGATCAACAAGTATGGGGAAGTGTATAAGGGAATGGTTGAAGAGATCAACCTATATTATGAAAGTTTTTGGAGAGTCAAGGCAAAAAAATATAGGAAAAAGGTTGTGGGCTTTGCCTGGAAAATATTGGGTATTCTTTTTATCTTCTTCCAAATATTGGTTGTGGTCAAGAAGTTGGTTATCAGTTTTATTGGAAATGATGAACCTAATTATGATCAAATACCACCAACCTAGCTCTGGTTGTGTTTAATGGCTTATGTTTTCTTCTCCAATTACATGTATCCTTTTCTGTTTCTTTGCCTAGATGGGTACTTTTAGAACTTGTACATTATTGTTATGGAGCTGTGGATTGTTTTTAGCTTTATTTAGTTCTTATCAATGTGTCTGTTGCTTGTACTGATATAAACTGGCTGTGATTTTGGCTTCATCAATGCTGCTTGAGATTACTTCAATGCTGTTTAGTTTTATATTTTTGAAAATTTAGTCTATGAATGCAACTTCACATGTGGATTTTCTTGGAATGTTATTATTTACTTGGTACATATATTTTCAAAAAACCAAGTTATATTTTGGAAACAAAATCACCAACAATAAACTTAATTTTTGTTGCTCGTTTGTAATTGAATACTCACTTGAATTTAATAGAAGATAAAAATGGTTTTAAGTAGGGTACCAATTAGGAGCATAGAGAAAATCGGCAACCCGAGCAATTTGACTGCTCTATTCAATCCAATTGAACCAATTTTAAGTTGAATTATATGATTTTTGTTGGATTAAGTTCGTTCTTGACTTAACCAATTTTTTACTCATTCAATCCAACTCATCTCTCGAATCGAAAAAAAAAATGTGCTAGCCTAGATTCGAATTTAGTATGATGAAATTTTAATTTTATGAACTATAGAATATTAGCCAATACCGATAACTGAATTAAATTGATTTAAAAAAATTTGTTGAAGTATACAAGGTTGAATGAGTTATAGTTAAAAATTAAAACTAAATTTTTTATAAACTATAGATTATGATATGAGTTTAATTAGTAGATACATGTTGAATTGTAGAAAATAACATTGGTTAGTTGTTAAATGGATGATGAGATACTTAAGAGGTACAATGAAGTGTGATTTGTGTTTCAAGAAAAGTATTGCCAATATTTTGTATCTTGAAGAATTTGTTGATACTGATTATGTTGGAGATCCATATAAAATATCTTTACCTGGTTGGACATTCAAGATCATGGGACATCACCGTAAGTTGGAGGGCATCCCTTCAGTCTGGAGTTGCTTTGTCAACTACAAAAGCCCAGTATATGATAGTGTTTAAAGGTGTTAAAGAAGTCATTTGTTGGAGGGAAATTGTTTGTGAACTTCTACCAACGTATGATGGGCAAATGATAATTATTGTGATAATCAGAGTGCAGTGTTTCTCTCTAACAAAAAAACATATCATGATAGAACAAAACACAATGATGTGAGATTTCATTTTATTCGTGATGTTTTGTCGGAGGGAAATATATGTTAGTGAACAATTTTTGAGAATGTTGCAGATGTCTTTACCAAGGTATTACTATCTAATTATAAGTATGAGATTTGTGCTCTCAACTTTTTTGAATTTGTAGAATAAGTTGTTAAGATGGAGATTTGGTATATTCTAACAAATTATTAGTATTTTATATGCTTTTCATTAAAGGTATTTTTGGCATTGTAGTACAAATCTTCATTTACGTAAATTCTCTACGTAAATGGTGGGCTCAATTCTTAGCGCGTTTGTTGAGAAGCGACATTTGTAAAATAGACTAAATACCTATTGAAGTATCTCCATTCTCAACAGGGTGCTTCATAAACTTTAATGAAAAGTTGTGTGCATTTTCTCTCCTTTGAGATTGTGAGAAATTTTTGCTTACAAGAAATAAGTTGCTCGTGAATTGGTTTTTGAATCAATTAGGCCCCGTTTGATAACCATTTTGTTTTTTGTTTATGAAATTTAAGTCTATTTCTATTCAAATTTTCTATCATGTGCTTCATCTTTCCTACAATGTATCCATATTTCTTTAAGAAAGTAGAAAAATACTAACCAAATTTCAAAAACATAAACAAATTTTTGGAAGCTACTTTTTTTTTTTTTTACAAATTTTGGTTTTGTTTATCAAAATATAGGTAAGATGTAGATATCCAAATAAGGAAAAAAGTATAGTAGGGTAGTTGTTATAGGCTTAAATTTCATAAACAAAAAATGAAAAACAAAATGGTTATCAAACGGGGCCTAAATGTGAGAATTTGCATTTGAAGCTTGCATATCATTAACTAAGGAGAGAGACTAGTGGAATAGATGGCATTTAATCAAACCAATCTGCTTTAAATCCTAGTTTTTTTTAGGGCTTTTGCATGTATATTACAAAATTGCTAAAATATTCCATGAATAGCACAATAATGAAAATATTTGCACATATAGCAGAAAATATAAATTGATAGACTTCCATCACTAGAAAATGATAGATTCTATCAAAGTTTTCAATAAAAAAGATAAATAGAGATTTAAAAAAAATGCAGAATTTACTAAAAAAGAATTCTTTTTAAAAAGTTGTTATAATTACAAACTGTGGTAAAAACGTTGCTATACAACAAATTCTCTTTTGTTTTGGATGTTACTGATTTTATTTATATAATATCGTTTGGTAAAAATGTTTTATCTAACAGCATTAACTTCAAATCTCTAAACACATCAGCTTCAACAACATAGAGGAATCCAAAATCACTGCCCCATTATAATAGGAGTACAAGCTACATACAAACTATTAAGAACAAATAGAGATGAAGACAATCAAAACTTACACAACAAATAATGTACAAGTTCCAAAAGTACTTAATCAGTGAAAGAAACAGAGAGGGGTATAGCTAACAGGACAATCATACACAAAGTAATTATGAGACACAATCAGAACTGGCTAGGTTGCCCTTACGTAATCATAATTGGGTTCATCATTTCTAAAAAAATTGATAACCAACTTCTTGGCAAAAACCAATACTCGCAAGAAGATAACAAGAATACTCACAATTTTCAAGGCAAAATTCACAACCTTTTTCCTATATCTTCTTGCCTTAACTCTTCAAAAACTGTCATAATATTGGTTGATCTGCTCAACCATTTCCTTATACTCTTCCTTATACTTGTTGATCCTTTTGAAACTAAATGTCATTGGTTCAAGATTCTTAATTGTGGGGTTCTTAAGGTTAGAAATGGAACTCCCAAGTCTCTTGAAAAGCTTCACCACTTCTTCATCACTGTCCAAATGGTTGATTATGATTCTTTTTTTCTTGAGAATTTGTACATCCTTGGGAGTGCGTATCAAGGCCTTTCATCAACTCTAGATAAAGGGCAAACACAGGTGGGTTGATGTTAGCCAGTGCCTCAAATGCTAACAGATTTTGAAATAGTGTTTCTGTAAAAGCATTGAAATTGATGACAGGTATAGTGAGCATGGGTGGATTTTCATAGAGAACGAAACGGTTTTGCTCGATAGCGAAATGGCCTTCGGTTTTGGTGAATCTAGTGTCTAGAATTCCATGGACAGTCGACGCGAAGCGGACGGGAAGTTTATGAAGGTGGGAAGCAGAGGGGATCACATTAAAGGATGTGGTTTTGTGACCAAAACATTGGCTTTTAATTATCCTCTTGAGTTTTAGTATAGCCTGGATTAAGTCTTTAAGTTCCATGAAATTCTGGATGATTTCTAGAGCAAATTCCAATTCCAATCTGCTACACCAGTTTTGGAAAAAGGTGGGGACCAGGAGACCATCATCGATTAATCCCGATTGAAGCGTAAGCGTTCTACGAGACATATAGGGGAAGATTAAAATGGACAAGTACATGAAATGCTGCAAATGATGAGATTGGTCCATAATTGCAGCACGATCAGAAATCGCTGCATAAGGATCCACCTTGTTAGATAGAACAAGGCCTCCTTTGAAGGAATCTAAAGCAAATGGGGAAAGTGATTGACAATAATAGTATAGAAGAACAGGAAACTTGACCTTGTCGGCTAAAATCACTTTGGAGAAGGGGCTTACAAATATTTAACTCGTAACCGTGGAGTGGAAATAAATTAACGCTAAACCAGAGAACCAATTACACCATCGACTCATTCGATTTGGATGTAGTTTAATTTCACAATTAAGTCATCGCATGTGAATAAATTTGGTGTGCTTGTGAAGTGACAATAGTTTTCATTAATGTTTGATTGAATTACAATTGATTTTCCAACATGAACAGTTGCTCAGCGACACTAGAGTATGCCCAATGACTACTTAGTTTAGATGATTCAATTCGCAACATCTCAATATATGTAGGTCAATGATACATGTCAATTACGACTAGGTAAATTGAGTTTCAGCTAAATCTAACCATTATATGAGTGGAAGCAACATACACACGCAATTAAATACAAAAGAGAGATGAAGATCACAATCCAAAGCTGCATGAAACTAACGTAAGTTCCAAAAGTAGTGATCCAAGAAAAGAAACACAGAGGTTGACAAAGTAATAGGAGAAGAAAACACAAGTTATGAAAGACGACACAATCAATGCTAGCTAGGTTGCTGGAATTAGATCATTTTTGGGGTTCATCATAATTTCAATAATAATGCTCACCAAGTCCTTTGCCACAAAAAATATTTTGGAGAAGATAACAAGAATAAATAGCATTTTCCAGACAAAACTCACAAACTTTTTCCAATATCTTGTTGCCTTAACTCTCCAGAAGCTATCATAATGTTGGTTGATCTCCTCAACCGTTTCCTTATACACTTGTTCATAGTTGTTGATCTTTTCAAAAGTAAACGTCGTTGGCTGGAGATTTCTAATTAAAGGGTTCTTGAGATGAGAGATAGAACTTTCAAGTCTCTGGAAGAGCTTCACAACTTCTTCATCACTGCCCAAATGGCTTGTGATGATATCGTTTTCCTTGAGAATTTGCACGTCTTTCTTTCACCTTTATAATGAAAAGGGTTTAATAGTTGGTGTGTGCTCAAACATAAATCGAGGTTCTGTGGTTGGGCTTTACGATTTGTTTAAGTGTAATGCGGAAGGATTCGTGATTTGAATTAAGGCATGCTCGAGTGTAATTCGGAAATGACTATCAAGAAGACTCGCATGCGGTACGTACTTTGTTCGAGGGGTGAATTATTGAGAATACAAACAAAGTGTTATAGAATCCCACATTGGATAAATAAGGAGTGGGTCTTGGATTTACAAGGGAAGACAAACATTTTCACTGGTATGAGATCTTTTGGGAGATGCCTAAGAACAAAGTCATGGTTATGCCCAAAATGGACAATATCATATCAATCTCGAGATTCGATAAGTTTGTCATTCCTTAACAATGATTTTGAATCATTAAAAATGAATTATTACGATATCTCATTTGGACGTGATTGTTTGAAAAGAAATAAGACAATCTCATTTATAATATCTGGATGATAATGTCAAACAAACACCGCATGATATATTGAAGAGAAATGTGGGAACTTTACACGTGTGTATTGATGAATGAATCAGCTTGGAATATGTAGTATATGGAGAGCTCAGAGAAGTAAATACATGATAGGGAAATTACCATATTTCCAACCTGTAAAGCTAAGAATGTAAAAATGGTACAACAATTACTAATAAATGGAAGGTACAATTAGATAAGATCAAGTATAACACCAAACGGGGTGTTTGTTTTAAGAAAAGATGAGATGAGGTGAGGTGTTGGAAGCTCAACACCTTGCTTGGCCCAAGATGTTCCTCGCCTCATCTCATATTCTCTCTCTTCTTTTTTTTTTAAATTTAAAATTTTTTCATCTTTTTATTTATATATATATATTTATTTATTTTATTATTTTAATATATCGATATATAAATATAATAATTATACTATGATTATGTCAAATGTTTATTTAAATATATTAGAATTTTAAAAATTAAAATAAATAGATATATATTATCCCTTAATACATGACATTAAATTTTCATATTTTTATTCATTGTTTTTATCATCTTTAGTAACAAAAAAAAAATTATAGAATTTCAATTGTTTAGATATAGACTATAAATATCATATTTAAAAATTAATAATTAAAAGTTATGTGTTTATTTTTAATATTAACAATAAATATATCAATTTATTATTAAAATAAAATTTAAATTTAAATGATTTATACATATTGAAATTTTATTCGTAGTTCACAATAAATTTAAAAGTATGAACTTATTTTCAATAAACTTAAAAATATTAAACTTATTTTGTTTGTGAAAAAATGAGATTAATTCAAATTTTATAATCTTGTATTCAACGTAGTACTTTGAAATAATAGTAAGAGTGAATATTTTTGTTTTTTGAAAAGATAAATAAATTTAAATACTTTTGAGAGTCTTAATTGTATATACAAAAAACAACTATAAATTTCAAGACTTGTCTGAGTCATAGGGGTTGAGATCTATTCTACATAATAAAAAAAAACAATAAATTCCAAAATTTTGAGGGATATTTTATTACTTCCATGTAATAATTATTATCAAAATGTGACCGAGTTCTCTTTTAACTACAAAAAAATAATAAATAAAAAACATTTGGGGTGTCTATGGTTCCTTAGAAGTATGAATGACTAATAAGATAAATATATTTAATTTATTATTACCTATTAATTAGTGTATTTTATTAACAATTATTTGACCTTGGATAACTATGAATATGAATATGAATGTATAAAAGGTATAAGAAAATAATTTTTTTTAAATAAAATAAAAATTGCTATCAAGAGTTTACAATGACTAGTTTAATCAAATGGTTTTATTTTTATTTTTTAATAAATAGAATCTTCGTATTTTTAAACTTTTTTTATTATTTAAGTCTAAAAAATCTTTTTAAAAAAAGTTATTAACGATGTACAAATATTTTAGATTAGTCAAACTTTATTTTGGTGGTGTGAAATTTTTTTTTTCGGATAATTTTTTTTTAATTAAACAATATTTAAGTATGAAAGATTAGAAACTTTTAACCTCATAGTTATTATGTCGTACATAATATCATTGAAACTATGTTTTTTTAATAAAAACATTAATATGATTAAGGGTGCTTAATATTAAATTTATATTACTTACATTTTATTTATGTTAGTAGTTATATTTACATACTTATTATATTAATAGCTAAATATTTGTGAATAATTATTTTTAAAAAAAAAAAAGAAAAAGAACAATTATATTATTAAAAAAAATATAAGAACATATTTTTTTTATAAAAAAAAAACATATCTTAACATCTCATCTCCTCTCCCTCCATCCCAAACAAGGTTTTTCTATCATCTCATCTCATATCCTTGCACCCCAAACAAGATTTTTCTGTGCAGGAAATGCTTGATGTGTTGCGTGCCGGCATGAACATGCAGTAAGAGCAAATTGTGAGGATTGTTGATTGGCCTGTCACAACCATACAAGTGACAAAGGAGGATAATAAATCTACAAGAGCCGAAGTCGCTACAATTCTTCAAAAATTATCACCGCCATTAACCAGTCAACAACGGGTTGTACTGATGAACATCCTTTTAAAGGATCTCGACGAAGCTTCTGCTTTTCTTGGCGTCCCTGAAAATGATCGGGCCAGCTACTGCGATTATCTATTGAACAGACCCAGCTGATGACCTTATCTATACCTTTTTTTATGTCAATGGATGCCTAGAAGATGACCCCACTTCTTATTTTAATTAAAGGACGAAAAAGATTTTTTTTGTTCAACCATCGATTACTTATTGTACGGAGTCGACTTGATTTATATTACCTTTTTTATTATGCATTGAACGTTAATGCATATTTCCTATTTTATTATAAATGGAACGTTAATTCCTTTAATTTATTGCCTACACTTTAAATTTT
The DNA here is from genome assembly GCA_036507275.1 of Sicyos edulis. Taxonomy (NCBI): domain Eukaryota; kingdom Viridiplantae; phylum Streptophyta; class Magnoliopsida; order Cucurbitales; family Cucurbitaceae; genus Sicyos; species Sicyos edulis. Next base: position 6,087,034 of record CM071855.1, on the reverse strand, counting down.
AATGAGAAATAAATAAACATAAACACTTAGATAATATTCTTATGAATGCATGAAAATATAAGTTTGATAAAATAAAAAAGAAGTATTATAATTATTTTTCAAGTTTGATAAAAATAATTTAAATTACTCTTTGTTTAGATTATGGAGCATCGAACGAATTTAATAGTATGGAAGATATTGTACGCGTGGCAAATACAAATGGGAAATGATGTTGGACCTGCTCTCACTAGAGCAATAATGGACGAATCTTCAACTAAATGGTCAAACTTTCAAGATTTAATCGCAGAACGAATGTTTACTAAATGGAAAACCTCATTAAATGAGTGAATGAAACAATTTCATAATGCACTACTTGTAAGTGAATGATCTTATTATTATCTCTTATTTGGTTGAACTGATACTTAATGTATTATGTCTAAATTATAATTTGGCTATCGAATGAATATTGTGTTGTGACAATTTAAAATGAATGGCATTTTATATATTGCCAAAGAAACAACTAAAATAATATTCAAAGCAAACTCAGATTAACAAAATTAAGTTCAGAAACTCAGATTAACTTAATATTCGTACCAAACACAACTTAACTTAATACTCAGCTTAACTTAATTCCTGCACCGAACAACAGTCAGCTTAACTTAATCCAGCTTAACTTAATCTGTCTACCAAAGACAGATTAACTTAATCCCCAGCTTAACTTAATACCCAGCTTAACTTAATACCTCTTAACTTAATCTTAATCCCTGCACCAAACACCCCCTTATTGTTTAAATGTTTTAAATTGTAAGCATGCTAGTAAGAACCATTTTGGAGACCATTTTGAATCCCCAAAAACTTTTTAAAAAAAAATTAAAACTACTTCCCAAGTTGAAGGACAGCATAACGACATTGCACCAGTTTTAAAATGTCAATAATTAGAATTGCAGCAATAAACATGAGAAGAATGTTATTAGCATTGGAAGAACATGAACTCTCCAAATAAAACCTAACACTACGCCCTAAAAAACCCATTGGGCGTAACATTAATATTAACCTCTAATTCCTCATCTTATTCTCTAACGTAGGGAAAGAAACAGAGAGGGATACATGTAAGTGAAGAAGAAAACATAAGCTATGAGGGTACAGAATGAAAGAGCTAGGTTGGTGGTATTGGTATATGATCATCATTTGGTTCAAAAATTTCAACAACACTGCCAAACAACTCCATGGCCACCTTATAAATTTGGTACAAGATGAGAAGAATAGCCCCCATTTTCCAGGCATAACCCACCAACATTTTCCAAAGTCTTGTGGCCTGAACTCTCCAGCAGTTGTCATTGTATTGGTTGATCTCCACGATCATTCTGTTATACACTTGCTCGAACTCGTTGATCTTTTCAAAAATCCACATCTTTGGTAGGAGATTCTGGAATGTGGGGGTGTTGAGGTTAGAAATGGAAGTCCCAAGTCTGTGGAAGAGCTTCACAACTTGTTCATCATCGTCCAAATGGCTTTCGATGATTCCTTTTTCCTTGAGAATTTGCACATCTTTGCTAGTGCGTATCAAAGCCTTCATCAAGTGTATGTAATGGGAATACACAGGCGGGTGTATGTTCGCCATAGCCTCAAATGCTAACAGATTTTGAAACAGTGTTTCTGTAAAGGCATTGATATTCATGGCAGGTAGAGTGAGAATGGGTGGATTTCGATTCCAAGAGGGAATTATATAGCGATGGTGGAAACTGTAACGGCGTTGGGGCTTGGTGAAGCTAGTGCCTCGAATTCCATAAGAAGTAGACTCGAAGTTGACGGGAAGTTTATGAAGGTGGGAAGCAGAGGGGATGACAGGGGAGGGTGTGGTCTGTTTTTTAAGCATCATCCTCATTGTGATTGGCTCTACTAGTTTCTCAATTAAACCTATAAGTTCCATGGCATTCTGGATGAAGTCAAGAACAGCTTCCAATCTACTAAACCACTTTTGGAAAAAGGAGAGAGCCCCGTGATAATCAATTGTTGAGGAATACTTCCGGACTCTCAACCGGTACGTAATGCCCGGAAAGAATAAGATGGACAAGTACATGAAATGCAGTAAATGATGAGATTCGTCCAGAATGTTAAAAATATCAGAACTCGGACCATAACAACGAGCTTCGCGATACAAAATTATGGGTAGTGGGAAGGAACCAAAATCAAATGGGGAAAGTGATTTGGAGAAATGGAATACAAGGACAGGCCACTTGCCCTTGAGAGGACCGGCTAAAATCCCTTGGAAAACTACAAATGGGATTTGATTCTCCAGCTTCACCACATCGTTCACCAACACCTTGTGGTCCATGTGGAGCGAGTTCATTTCAGCGTCAAAATTTGGTAAAGGGGCCGCCACAATCGATGTAGATTTTTTCATGTGACGAAGCAATCGAAGGAGAAACAAGGCATCCACGAGCATAATCGTAGCCAAGTTTTGGGCATCGATTTCCAAGTGGGTGTCGTAGCAGGCTAAGATTCTGAGCCTGAGCGGCCGAAGCCGGGTGCAGAATTCGTGGAATTTAGGGAGGTGAAGTTCCTCACGAACCTTGTTAGCCATGTAAACTTTGTAAAGCTCCATTTTGTTCTTTGCACTGTGAAGCCCCAAGAAGAGGAGGCGAGGGAGGAAGGCATCTGGGTTGTCGCGGCTCACACATTCCGGCACTTTGAATATGAACGCCGAACAACTTATGGCGTTTTTAAGCTCTTCCATAAACTTTTCACCTCCTTCTTCTTCTTCGTCACTCACCATTGTCTCTCTCTTACATCCCCAAATTAACCTCTACCATACCTTCTTAAATAAAAAATAGGAGAGGAAAAAGGAAATTCAAAAGAGAGATAAAGTTGAAGAAAAAGGAAACATGTGTGGGCCCACAGTTAAATATGAGAGTCTTTGACTATGAGAGTTAAAAAGAAACCCCAAAATTCAGAAGCGTAGGTATGCCAAAAACCACATGTAGCCAACGCGCCGGAAGCTTCAGGAGGTGGCGCGTGGAGGACTCGCTACGCGTGAAGACCTACTGGATGGAGCAGCCTTAGCATTGAAAAGTTCTGATGGATCATACCACGTCGTATGAACATCTTGGAATTGGGAGGGGATTAGTTAACTCTAGTTTGATAATTATTTTGTTTTCTGTTTTTAAAATTTAATCTACAACACCTGCCTTAGCATACATTTTTTCTTACTTCGATATCTACATCTTACCAAAACTTTAAGAAACCAAACCAAAATTTAGATATATAAAAATAGTTTTTAAAAGTTTGTTTTGTTTTTAAAATTTAGTTAGCATTCACCTACTTCCTTTAAGGTAAGATGGATACATTATAAGAAGATGAATTAAATTGTATAAAATTTGAGTAAAATTAAGTTTAAATTTCAAAAACCAAAAACTACAATATCAATTAGTGATATTAGAATTCTGCGATGTTCACAATTAGATTGTGGCATGTGAATAAATTTGGTGTACATGGAAAAGTATAACAATAGTTTTTGTTATGAGAATTTACGAAATACTTAGGTGCACATATGTGACATAATTTGGTGTTAGATACATGGTGTCACACATGTGCATGCTAGAGTCTAACTTCATATTAATATATAGGGAAGTATTTCTCTTTCACTATTGTTTAATTTAATTGTCATTGATTTTTACCTTACAATATTGCACTTTTTGCTCATTCTACTAAAAAAAAACACTCACGAATCCTATCAACATAACTTAATTTGATAGGTTAGATTGTCAACATAATTTGGATTGATTCAAACTAACTTAAACTTGATTAGTCAAGATTTATTATCATGTTTTAAAAATTATTGGCTTATCTATAGTATTTTAGAAATTTGTTATAGATAGTCAATTTTTTTTTTTTTGAGAAAATACCAATTCTAAAATCTTTATTTTATTTAAAACATCTATTTAAAAATATTTCAACTTTATTTATTTTTTATACATTGATTAAAGTTATTGATTTAACTTATTAAATACGTTTTGCTATATTTAATTTTTTTAAAAATTTTTTTTGACATCCATAGAATATCTTTACTTTTCTTTTATTATTTATGAAAAATCACCATATATATATGTATAAAAATTTTAATTTTATTATTAATTTTAACAAATATTTAGGTTAGGTCTTAAAAAAATGTTTCAATCCTACACAATTCATCTTATGAACACCCAACTAGAAGTTAATGTATATAAAATGAGGATGTTAGGTTAAAATGGGAATCTAACTTTTTTTTTTTTAAGTTTAGTTTAACAATATTTGAAGTTGAAAGATTCAAGGTTCAATATTGAGAATATATGTTAGGTTAGTTTAGTTCACTTTGACTAAAATATTCAAACAATCAAAAGTTGGTTCAATCCTTGTTAACTTCAGTAATCTCCAAACATCAGCTTCAGCAACATTGATGTATCCAAAATCACAACTCCATAATATCAGTACAAGCTACATACACACTATTAAGAACAAATAAAGATGAAGACAATCCAAACTTCCATAACAAATAATGTACAAGTTCCAAAAGTACTTAATCAGAGAAAGAAACAGAGAGAAATACTGGTAACAAGGACAATAATATTATACAAGTTATGAGACAATCAGAACTGGCTAAGTTGCTTGTATGTAATCATAATTGGGTTCATCATTTCCAATAAAACTGATAACCAACTTCTTGACCACAACCAATATTTGGAAGAAGATAAAAAGAACCCAACATTTTTCAGGCAAAGCTCACAACCTTTTTCCTATATTTTGTTGCCTTAACTCTCCAAAAACTGTCATAATATAGGTTGATCTCTTCAACCATTCCCTTATACACTTCCCCATACTTGTTGATCCTTTCAAAACTAAATGTCATGGGTTGAAGATTCCTACTCATGGGATTCTTGAGGTTAGAAATGGAACTCCCAAGTCTGTGGAAGAGCTTCACAACTTCTTCATCACTGTCCAAATGGCTTGTGATGATTCTTTTTCTCTTGAGAATTTGTACGTCTTTGGTATTGCGTATCAAAGCCTTCATAAACTCTATATAAAGGGAATACACAGGTGGGTTTATGTTAGCCATTGCCTCCAATGCTAACAGATTTTCAAGCAGTGTTTCAGTAAAAGCATTGATATTCATGACAGGTAGAATGAATTCAGGTGGCATTCGACTCTCAGTTAATTCACGAGGATCAAAATGGCCTTGCCGAAGAGCGAAACGGCCTATGACCGTAGTGAATCTAATGCCTAGAATTCCATCAGCAATAGGCCGGAAGTTGAGAGGAAGTTTATGAAGCTGGGAAGCAGAGGGGATGACATTCGAGGATGTGGTTTTGTGAGCAAAGTTTTGATTTTTAAGCAATCCCATAAGTTGTAGTAGAGTTTGGATCAAGCCCATAAGTTGCATGGCATTGTGGATGAAGTCAAGAACAGATTCCAATCTACTAAACCACTTTTGGAAAAAGGTGAGGGGCAGGGGATCCTCATAATCTTCATATGCTCCTGTCTCCTGGATTAACCTTATACGGTATATGCCCGGAAAGATTAAGATGGACAAGTACATGAAATGCAGCAAATGATGAGATTGATCGAGAATCGCAGCAAGATCAGAAATCTCGGCATAAGGATCAATTTTGGTAACGACGACATTGGGTTTTCTGAAGAAGTCTAAAGCAAATGAGGAGAGTGATTGAGAGAAATGGTATAGAAGAACAGGAAAGTTGAGCTCAAGAGGTTGGGGTAAAATCCGTTGGAAAATGAGAAGTGGGATTTGATTCTGGAGCTTTAGAACATCGTTCAGCAACAGCTTGTGGTCGATGTTGAACGACTTAATTTGATGGTCGAAGTTTGATAAGGGAAGCACGAGTATTGGAGAATACTTCATGTTAGTTGAGATGCTGAGAAACAATTGAAGGAGAAACAAGGCATCCACGAGCATATCCCTAGCCAAGTTTTCGGCATCGGTTTCGAAGTGGGCGTCGTAGCATGCTTTAATGTGCTAATTTGGGAGCAGAGTTGGTTGTATTCAGGAAGAAGAAGCTCCCTGCGGGGATTTCTTACAATTTTTTTTTTCTTTTTTCATTTTTTTAAATATTTTTTGGATAAAAAATTCAAAAAATTAGATTTAAAAATATATATATATATCTATAAGTTTCAATTATAATGTTAATTATCAAAGAAAATATTCATATGTATAGAAAATATCATCAACAAAGATATATTTATTTGAAAATTAAAGGAGTAGAATTAAAAAATATATATTAAATAAAATAATCGGGGCGGGGATCGGGGAATCGGGGATGGGGAGTACAATCCCCGTCCCCGGCACAGTTTAGCCAACGGGGATTTTTTCTCCCCCATCCCCGGCCCCGTTCCCCGCATAATCGGGAAGGGGCGGGTCCCCGCGCGGGGACCCGGGGACCCGGCCCCACGGGGAAAATGGACATCTCTACTCGCTTACCGGTTGGAAGGGGGAAGAGAAGAAATGAAATTATCCCAACCCACGTCTATTATTATTATTATTATTATTATTATTATTATTATTATTATTATTGTATAAAACAACTTTTTTTAGTACATATTAGAAGAAATTTAACAAATACTGATTATAAAAATTGAATTTGTGAGATTGGTGTTCAACCCCTTTGCAACCAAACAATCAAACCTTGAGTTTTGTATATAAATATAATAATTTCTTTCAACTCTTCTCACATGTTATCAAATATATTTAATTCTATCGAACTTTATTATAATAAAAAATTAATATCAAATAAAAAAAATTCTCTCTTATATACCAATTTACAAAAAAAAAAAAAAATTTATCATTTCTTTTTCAAAACATCAATATCCAAACAAATCTTTTATCATTCCAAATCACTTCACTTCCTCTTCTTTTCCTCCCAAACTCCAAAATCCAATTAGCCCTCACATAATCGCTGTCCAACTCGCTCAATGTCCTTCAATTAAATATATAGCCACTAACCCAAAATTTTTTATTTTGAATACGAAGTCAATTATAATGTTTTTAAAGATAACTTTTTGTTCGAAAAGTTATCAATAACTTGTGGAAATTAAAATAATTCAGCTAGAGATATTCAAATCACACAACTTCTAAAAAGGAATTGTTAAAACATCTATTCTCAAGAAAACAATAATTAAAAACAATACATTGAGAGACATCCTTTAAATAGTGCAAAACTAATAAATACATTGAGTGACATCCTTTAGATAGTGCAAAATTAATAAATACATTGAGTGACATCCTTTAAACAGCGCAAAATTAATAAATACAAATATATTCATGTTTTTTTATATACGCAACTGTCAAGTATATTTGGACTATTTTCACATAATCTCCTTTGATGTCTTCCAGTCTCAAGCGTAGGGATGGATGTGATTATTTTTGTTTAAAAAGAAATGATTCCACATGGAAAAAAGTAGAAATCATAATAATATATAAGAGATATGAGTTACTTTACTTATGCTCATAAACTCAAATGAATATTCGATCAAATAAAAATAAAAATTGAAATCCAAAACAAAGGTCAAACAAAAAGAAAGAGCAAGTTGAAAGATAAAAGATTTTTTAAACCAAGAGTGGGTGGCAAAAAATTTATTAAATCAACATCCACAAACATTTCTTTGACCTCCATTGTTTTTCATTTCTCTAACTTAATTGACTTTTGGTAATGCCTTCTAGACTTCTACCTCTTCATTGATATTTCTTAAATTCACAAGAATTTTTGTGACTTAGAAAGGTAGTTGAGAACCATTGGTACTTAATTTGATCGTTTTATATATATGACCTATTGTAGAGGTTAGTTGAAGATGTTGAGGTTCTGCAGATTTCATGATTATATGAGATGCCATTATTTTGGGATAAGGCTTCTTTGTCATGCAATTTCAATATTTGAATGTTGAGAAATTTGAATATGAAGGATTAATTATCATTAGGCTAAACTTGCTTTGGCAAGAAGGCTCCACAATATAAGAGAACAAAAGTCAACGACCAAACAAGACACAATGAGCTAGGCTATGGTATGTGTGTTGATGTCATTGATAATCTTACTATAATGATTTCCATAGAGTTATGTTGAATAAGGATCATTTGGAGTGGATGTGAATCAAATATTACAAAACATAGTACAAATGTTGAAATATAGAAGATGAAGAAGCAGGGAAAAGAGTAATACATCCATTTAAGTAATTCCAGAACTATTTCTACATCTACTATCAAATTTAAGTCATTGAAGAGCTAGCCTTATATTTTTTACTAGTTTAACTATACTTATTAAATAAACAGCTATAATTTTAGAGACTTTAAATAAATGTTTAAATTTTAAATTTTAAAAATGATTAAATAATTAAATAGATAGTATTTGACCTTTATATCCTTATTATTAATTATATTTTTTGTGGGTTAGTTAATTTCATTTTAAATTTACCAAAACTACCTATAAAAAATCATAAATATCAAATTTATTTTTAAACAACATGCAAAAGCTGCATAGCGATTGATTTTTATTTTTACTTTTTAATATCCTAGGCTAAAAAATAGTACTGTTTGCTGTTTCAAATTTTGAAACTGGATGACAGTCGATCATACTTACTTTTACATCTCCTTACATATACTACTAAATAAATGCAAAAGAAGCATGCAGCCACATACATGGCAAGATTTAAACCGTTTATTTTTTAAAAAAAAAACTCATTTTTTAAGATTAAAAATAAAATGAATGGTTCAAATTTTACCAAATAGTAGTTGCATGGTGCCTAATACATGTCTGTACATCTCTTACATACTATCAAATAAATGCAAAAATATGTGTTTGCCTTGAAATCTAATATAGAGAGATAATGATTAAAAAATATATCTGACATCCGACCACTTCCATTATTGAATTTGGGTGGAAAACGTGTACAATCTTTAACATCCATTTATTGAAGCTAGAGAACTCATAGGTCTTTCTCATGATTCTCATTTGCTATCTTCTTTAAGAACGACATTCAATGTCGATTTTCCTTACATCTAAATGTGTATATTGAAACGATTTCTGTAAAAATGCAATAGTTGTTATGCATATTGTTTGCAAATTCATTGTATGTCTCCGTCTCTACACAGAAAGATGTGGGCTATCTTTAAACTTTCGTCAATTTCGAGTGTTGTTGCAATTAATTTAATGTCGCATCGTAAATTATCTCATTGTAATTAGGGTAGATATCTCTTTCTTCTCATAAGACCCCAAAAACTAAGGGTGTACATGGTCTGGGTTGGGTAGGGTTGGATGATTTTTTTGGACCAACCCCATTTTTCGGGTTGGACATTTCGCCGACCCGTCCAACCCTATACATAAGCGTAACCTGACCCAACCCAACCCTAGATTTTTGGGTTGGATTAGGTTGGGTTCTCGGGTTATGTTACTCTTCATTTTATCTCTAAGATTCAACTCATAAGTTCATAAATATGTTATTATACTTTACATAAATGAGCATGTGCTTGTTAGAACAAGTGTATCATTCTATTTTTCAAATAAGAAATAAATTATATCATTTAAGAACAAAATTAGAGTGCAGAAGAAAATATGAGAAATCTTCTCAAACTAATGACCATTTAAAGATTAGAAAAAAAAAACTATAAATTCCAACTAATGTTAAAGGAAGGTAATTGCAACTGTATTTAGATAGGAATTGCATAATATATACATAAGGTAATATTATGCTGGGTTGCATACACACATAATATATAATATATACATAATATTCTTAGTTTAGGTTGGGTTAGGTTGAACGAGCTAACCCAAGAACCAACTCAACCTAACAAAAACTATAAAATCATAACCTAACCCAACCCAGCCTTTACGATTTGGGTTGGGTAGTCCGAGTTGCTCGGGTTATTGATTTTTTTGTACACACCTCTACCAAAAACACATTATTTTGAGTTGAACTAGAATTAGAGGAGGGGGATTCGAACCCGACTTCTTAGACATGGAAATACGGTGGGATGCGATTGGTCCCAACAGATACACGATATATAGTAAGCATCTTTATGAAATTTCCACCAATTCTCTTCAGAAATTCCTTTCCGTTTCCTCTATTTGTTGTTTTTGCCCTCTCTTTAAAACGTTTGCAATTTCAACCACACAAACTTGAAACGAAATTAATTTCTAGGTAGGTGGTTACCATAGAGTGAACTCATTACCTTATGCACTCCAAGACCCTCTTTAACCAATAGAGTCATTTCATAATGATTTAGCAAAACCCATTGCAAAGAGTTCATGCAAAAAAGGAACAAATTTTAAAGTAACATTTGTTTACTACACTTTAATTCTCTCTCTAAAGTTGAGATTTTTCTTCTAGGGCTTTAATGAAAGAAAAATCGTATTGGTGTTATTCCAAAAGAAAAAAAAAACAAACAAATTTTATTGGTGTTCTAGAAATTTAGAAAGGTATTGAGTGATGCTATAAATAAATTGGCTGTGACTTTAATTAATAATAATTGGATAAAATTAGCCTAATTGAATTGAAATTTATTTAGGTTAATTAAATACATTTTTAGGTTTACGTTAATTAAAAGATTCATTAATTAATTTGGGATTAATTTTTTTTTTATCTAACCATATGATATTTAATTGGATACATTCAACTACATTAAATCCATGTAAACCGACTTAGTTAATCCTATAAATATTGCATTTTAATGAAAATTCAAGTTAAGCATTTTGTTCTATCATTAAAAGTAAGAGGTTCTTGTTGAATTTACTAATTGGGTTTGCTTTTCATAAATTGGGGAGGAAAAATTAATAAATGAGATTGTATGAGAAAAACATGAGAGAAGGGTATTGTTGGAAAAGAGAGTTAATAGGTGAGAGAAAGAGAAAGTGAGGAAGAAAATCTTCCTTCCCTTTTACGCAAAAGGCAAGTCGAGAGAATCCCAAAAGGGGGTTCTCTATTTCTGTGTTCATGCGATCAAAAGGGAGAGACACTGCCGACCGCTACTACTTCTGGAGCTCCGACGAGGTCATCCGCCACCATTTACATTAGCTCGCCGCCGCCACCATTTGTCTAGCTATTTGCACTTTCAATTTTCATATTTGAGGTAAGAAGATGGGTTGATTTTTGGTGTCTCATTTGGGTTTGTCATGAAAACGACAATCAACAAGCGAAAACGAAGAAAAGACCCACGCTTGTTGACTGGGCAGCGAGACCCCCAACTAACTAATTGTAGGATATTCAACCATTCAAGGCATATCTCAACAAATCTCCACCTTGACTTGAACTCTCCTTCAGATGCAACAGATTGTACCAGCAATATACGAGATGTTCTTGACGAACCATATGAATGACAAATGCATACCAGACTAAGATGTATTCCAGATTAAGATGTATACCAGATTCAGATGTATATCAACTGTACAACAGCCTCATATGCTTCTCTCTCTACCTCGGATGGTCCCCTAGGGACTTCAACAACTGTAAACGTTCAACAAGTCTAAACAATGTTGGAACTTGTCATGTGGTGGTGAACATATCAGCAGGATTATCAGCAATGCCCACTTTCAGTACCTTTATCCTTTTCTCATTTCTCAGAAAATGGTACCTTACATTTATATACTTAGTTTTTTCATGATGAACCTGATCCTTGCAAATGAACCTGATCCTTTGCAAGGCATATAACGCTCAGACTATCACAATATACAACTGCTCGATCATGATGAAGACCAAAATCACTAACTAGTCCTTTCAACCATATTCCCTCTTTAGGAGCTTCTGTCAATGCCATATACTTTGCCTCAATTGTAGACAAAGTTACTATAGGCTGTAGAGTAGCCTTCCAACTAACAACAGAACCACCTAGAGTAAAGACATAACCAGTCATCGATCTTCTACTGTCAACATCTCCAGCATAGTCAGAGTTAGAATAACCGGTCAGTAAACACTGTGTCTCATTCCCATAAACAAGACCAACATTAACAGTACCTTTGAGATAACGGAAATGCTCTTCACAGCCTGCCAGTGTTCTTTTCTAGGTTGGCCCATATACCTACAGCATGGGCGAGGTAAGGTCTAGTGTGAAGCATTAGAATACTTTAAGCTACTGATTGCACTAGCATAAGGAACACATGACATGTATTCTTTCTCTACTTCAGATTGGGGTGCAAATTCTGAGGATAACTGAATATTTGTAGCACTTGGGGTATCAACATGCTTAGCTAATGATGAATCAAATCTTGACAAAATATTATGAATGTAACCTTCTATGAAAAAATGATCATTTTCTTTTCACTTTCTCTATAAATCTCCATACCCAAGATTTTTTTAGCAGCATCCATATCTTTCATCTCAAACTCAACACTAAGCAGGTCTTTCAACCTCTGAATATCCAACTTCAACTTTACAACTATATGCATGTAGGGGTGTTCATGAGATAACTGAAAACCGATCTAATTGACCAAAATAAACCGAATCAACGTCAGTCGGTCGGTTTTGTTAAAAAGTCGGTCGGTGTCGATTTTTTATATGTTAGACCGATTTATTGATCGGTCAGAGTGGCGGGTGAAATTTTTTCCGACCGACCGAAGCATACGTCTCACAAATGAATTCCTGCATTTGTGCAGAAAATGAATGAAAAAAGTGATGTGACTGCACCTTGTCTACTGTGTATGTCATAGGTGTAATTATCATTTGAACTCTACTATTATATTATTACATTATTAAGAATATAAATATTATTATTCATAGCATGTAATTATTACTTTTCATTATAAATAATATTATTAAATGAAAAACACTCATTACTTTTTAAACTTAAATAAATTTATAATTTCAAATATACTTTATAATTTTAAAATATAAATTTTTTTATATTTATCTTTTCTCTTCTCTTTAGACTTTGACTCATCTTCATTTTTTTTTTTCATTTACGTCTTCTTCTTCCTCCTCCATTTTCTTTCCTGTTTTTTTTTTAATATTTTTCATGGCAACTTCATATTCCTTTCACCTTCTTTTCTTTTATTTCATCAAAGTAACACAAATCGACCAAACCGACTGACCGAACTTGCTGTTGGTCAGTCGATTTTTATAGCTCCGGCGAATCGTCGATAACCGACCGACATAAACTGACTGGTCAGTGGTCGGAGTGGGTTTCTTCCAAAAACCGACACCGACCGATGAACACCCCTATATGCATGTCATCTACATATAAAACCAAATAAATCATTGAACCATCTCTACATTTATTGCGATATACAGAACAATCATACAGACTTCTGTTGTAGCCGAGCTCAATCATATAGTTGTCAAATCTCTTGTACCACTATCTTGAAGACTATTTTAGTCTATACAAGGACTTCTTTGGCTTGCATACATAGTCTTCTTTCTTAGGACACTTGAAACCCCTTTGGTTGAGTCATATAAATCTCTTCATTTAACTCTCTATGCAAATTTATAACTTCTTTACCTACTTAAGAATTAATTTTTTTTTAACAAGTGGGGCAAAACTAGTTAATCCATAAGAATAGTTGAAATACGTGTAAATTGGCTAGAAAATAATTTTTTTTTTTAAATCGCTGAAAAAGAACAGTGCTTAATTTTAACTACTTTACAGCCTTCAAACTATTGGTTAAAAACTCGAGAATGGTGGAAGGTAGGTTAATGGGGTATTAATTAAGAAGCAGAGCAATTGGGTGGTACTGTAAAATGCATGCTTCTAGTTAGCCATTTCTAAAGTACAAAAGTGAAGCTTCGAGTTATTGTCTTGTAAGAATGAACAAACAGAGCACAATCACATTATAATGTTAAGAACAAGACATGCATAGTAAATTTACACATGTGTTTTCCTTTTCATTTTTTTATATATAATTCTACTCCCTTTAATAAATACTGTTTTTTATTTCAAAAAATTATGTAAACTTAAATTTCTATGAAAAGAAAATATTTCTATGAAGGAAATATTTGAGTAATAGTTTGAATTGGAGTCTTTCAAATCTATGAAGAATGGAAAAGACTACATCATACCACCCATAAATCTTAGGCTGCTCTATGCAAGTAAATACTAATTCTAAAATTGTAGATAAATGAAAAGTTAATTTAAAAACAAACCTTTCAATGTCAAAGAGTCTAGTAATTTTGAACTTATTAGGCATATTTTTATCCAATTTATGGTAACAAATAGATTATAACAGAAATTTTTCTTAATGTTTAGCAAATTTTGAAGTATAAAAGCCATGTTGACAATGAACTAGTTCTAAATTAATTTTTACACAAATTAAAATTAGTTCATAAAGCCCTATTTCTGTATTGTATCTAAACATGAACTTAAAACAGCTTACATTTTACAATCCCTTTAGATACTATGTTGGTTTCTTGTTCTTTATTTTCTGTTTTTTTGAAAAATGAGTAATGGAAGCGTTGCCAAACAAGTTCTAAGAGTTCTCTACTTCTACATAGTTACTAAAATTTGGCCAAAAGATTATGATAATTTTCTCAAAATTTTAATAAAACCATTTAGAAGCAGCACCAAAGATGAATATATTATTTATCATACAAACTCAAACATGCTTGCCTAATCATGAACTCACCCATAACTCCCTAACCTCACTAGAAAAAGAAAAGGCACCTAAAGCTTAATTGGTAACAGTTTTTTTTTAAAGAAAGATACTAAGCTTCATTAAGGACATGCAAGGAGCAAGCTTAAGAAAAAGTACATCAATAATTTGCTAACAGCTTTTGTTTCTCATGAAATAGAAAATAAGGAACTAGAAATGAACATGAACCATTTTGGAATAAAGAAATCAAATTGAGAGAACAAAAATTAGGATAGCCTTTTTAGGTTTGAAACACCAACAATAATCATTCACTCCATAATTTTATTTTTTCGTAATAGTTTGTTTATTAAATGAGGGCCAAATCCGACTTCAAAGATCGAACTCGTGACATTGATGTGAACTAGATTACTAACAAACAATGAAACCATTAAACATTGTCTTCACTCCAAATAGGGATAATCAATCTCTCAATAATTAATCTCATTCTCTCTATAATCTTTTCCATAAAATGATTTTCTTGGCATCTAAATATTATAAACTTTAACTAAATAGTTAAAGAGCGCGGGAACTAACCCGAACACTCCACTATAAAGAAAAAGGAAAATGTATTTTTAATTTGATACATCAAACTAAATGTGACCCTCTATAGTTAACTTTATTATATGATTGAAAGTTTAAAGGCCTCCACCAGCCATTCCCCTCTCTAACCTACTCACCAACTTGCTTCTAGAAGCCTATAAAGGTACATACAAATCCCCTCCCTCTGAACCTACACGAAAAGCTAAACCGCCATTTTCAGCAATTAAAAAAAGGGTACGTAAAAAACGAAAAATAGGGAGGAAGTTGTGGCTTTGCACAAGATTACTTCACTAAACATTGGTCCAAGTCATGACAACTCTCTTCATTGTGCTCCAAATCCCCATTTCAGACACCAACTATTTGAACTCAAACACCTTAAAATTCTTTCATTTTTCACCTTAAAAAGCACAGACAGAAAAATAGCATTACTTCACTTCCTCGTCAAACAACTCCTCAGATTCGAAGGGAAAAAATATTGAATAAACATAAATTCAAACAATCTCAGATCAAAACTGGAAAAAGAAATTAAATATGCAAAATTCGGGCTATCAATAATAGAATGAAGAATCACTAACCTCAGAGCTCAGCAATGTTGAAAAAGCATCCACGATCGAGTACGAAGCATACTTGCCCTAATCTCTTGACCCAAATTTCATAAATACAAAATCGTATGTTGAAGGAAGGAGGTGAATACAAGAGGAAGATGGTGGAATTCGTTGAAAAAGAAGTGTGAATGGCGAGAAGAGAGCAAATTAGGGCAGAAAGCAGAGAAAGCAGGCGTCGATTGAATCAGAGAAAATAGATTTGTGATGGACGTTGCTGGGCGTCGATTCGTTTTTAGGGGTTTTTTATGTTGGGTTTGATTCGGTTTTTTATCGGTTTTTCATACAAAACCGAACCGAACCAATAAAAATTGGTTTTCTACAAATTAAAACCAACTGATCCATTATATGTATAAAACTCCTACATTCCTAGCTCGAACACATGACCTAATGTATTTTTTACTACTCTAAAATGTAATCATAAATTTTATAAAATGAAAAAACGGGCATTTTCACCTATTATGACATATTACCTTTCTCTTTCTTGCAAAATGGAAAATAAAAAGTGACATTGTATGTGGGATTTGTAGTAGTGAGAGTTGGTTGTAGTCTGGAAGGTGAAGCTCCCCTCGAACCTTGGTGGCCATGTAAAGTTTGTAAATCACCATTGTTTTGTTCTTAGCATTTTGATGCCCCAAAGTGATGAGGCGAGGGAAAAAAACATCTGGGTTGGGGCGGCTCACAGATTCCGGCACTTTGAAGATGAATGGTGAAGAACTGGCCATTATTTTTTCTTTTGCATTCCCAAATTTATGTATTAATCTTGTTGTTTATAAACAGCCTCAAAGTTTAAACTCCACTTGCCTACTCCATTCCATTAATTAACTAACACATAATTCCTCACCACCAACTCCCTCACTGCCCTACAATATATTATATAGCCACTAACCCAAAAGTTCCATTATATAATTTAACTTTTGTGATTTTTTGTTAAAGCAACTTCTGCCATTTTTTTTTCTTTGATATCTACTCGAATTCACGGGGTTGTTTGTTTGACATATTTAGGTAGTATTTGGGTTAAGGAGTTATATTGAATAGTTAAAAATTTGTTAAATCTTATTTAGGTGAAAATTATAACACTTCATTTCAAAAAAAAAAAAAAAAAAAAAAAACTCACACTTTTTATTCCTCAAAATCTTTAATTATTAAATGAAGTCATCCCACAATAGTTAATATTTGTGATGGAACCTCTTAAATAAGAGAGATTGAAATATCAATTTTGAGGATTAAATTTATGACTGAAGTTGAAATAGATTATCACGAATCAAACACAACCAACCCATTTGATAAATTCATGAATTAGAAGTGTAGTAATATTTGAGTTCTTACTGATAAAGACTAAACCTTCTTTACCCACATTTATGACCACAAATTTAAACTCTACCATTTTCTAAACCAAAAATAGTAAATTGTGAACATAAATAAAGGTAAGGAATATTTGAGTCCTTACGAGTAAGGATCCAAGTATTACTATTCTAAACCTGATATGATTTGCAAGACATTTATTTTTATTACTAAGTCTGTTTGAAAAAGTTGTCTATAACTTGACAAAACAAAAATAACTCAATAGAGATATTCAAATCACATATCTTCTAAAGAATTGTTAAAACATCTGCTCTCAAGAAAATAATAATTAGAAATGTATACATTGCGTGAAATCCATGTGCAAAAATTAATAATTAAAAGTAGAAATTTACTTTAAATAGCCACTTTTAGATGTCTATTATTATAATTGTTGAATATATTTTTTAAAATTATTTATTTATAGAAAATTTTTAATTCGTTTTTTTTATAATTTTAGTTTATCTGTTTTTTTCTTCAAAAACACGATTTTTTTTCTTGAAAGATAAAATAAGATAACTAATCACCACACAAACCAATATAGTCATCCTCCAAAGGGGAGCAAATGTCAGGAGGAGATTCCCCATCCAAAAAAAAAATCTCATCCTCAACAGAAAGTATGGGATCCAACCAACAAAAGTAGTCAACAATACATTTTTTAGCCAAACGGTCAACCATCTTGTTGCACCTCCTATTACATAACTCTCACGATACCTAACGAAGTAATTAAATGTTTGATATCAACAATAATGTTGTTAAATTCAGAAATGTCTGAGGAGCCATCTTCAATAACTTTGATGACACTTAAAGTATCAGACTCTACCAGAACTGGGGGAAGAAAACTCAAACCAACCAGATGATTGAGCCCTTCTCTTAAGGCAATGCCTTCTAAAACTTTAACAGATAAATGTTTGAGCTTAGATCTCCAACCTGCAAGCTTTGGCTGGCCTTTCCAATTACGAACCACCTAGCCAATATCACCCTCACCATCATCAACTTTGAAAGAAGCATCAACATTCAACTTCCACATTCCACAAGGAGGGGCCTCCCAAGAGGGATCCTCTCCAAAACTTGTCATAGCCTTCAAAGGAGTACCTGAACTAAGAAAAGAATTAACATTAATAGTTTTTTCAATAATACTTTGGAGATTGTGGAACTCTAAAGATATAATTCTATTAACAACTTAGTTTCTAAAGTTCCATAAACTCCAAAAAATGATAATTCCTTTGGGAATCCTATCGCATAAACCTTTCCAAACATCTATCCTTTTATCCATTGTACGAAATTGATTTTTGAAGTCAGAGAACCAAGCTTCCAAACGCAAATAGAAACTTAACAATCTTTAATAATATGCAATTTCAATTTCACTTATTTTTTTGGTCAAGCAATACATTGGAGGAAAGAGGAAGAAAAGGCGGAACTAATTAACCCAACAAAAATCACATCAAAATGAATTTATCGCCAAAAAATTAGAATGAAAGAGAAAGTGGCATTGGTGTGATGGGTTGAATGAAAGCTATCAACCGTAAGTTGATTGAAAGTTATCAACGAAAAACTATTAAATGACATTTTAGTAATTTTACGGGGTCATCCCATTTTTATACTATAAAAGTATTCATATATACATTTATTGCCTAAATATTCTTTTATATATATATATATATTCAAATGTCTCAATTCATTTAAGTGTATTTTAACTATTTTTATGGAACGGATTTAAAAAAAACTATTTTTATGGAACATATCATTTAATCTTACGATATTTGAATATAAAAAAAAATCTATAAAATATTATATGACACGTAAGTAGTATTATATGAATGGTATCTATTACCTCTTTTATCTACAATTTATTTAATCATTGAACTAGTTTAGAACAGTTATATATTACATTCATTATACAGTTTAGAAATAAAAAAAACAAAAGTACTTGCTTCCATAAAGCCAAACCAAAGGTCAAACGAAAAGAGTCAACTTGGATAGCACATACCCTTGCAAACTGGTGGATGGACTTAACTTTTGGTAATGCCTTGAAGGCTTCTCTACCAAAAAAAAAAAAAGAACTCAAACAAAACTAAGTTGAATTTATAATTTTTCTTTAACTTTCATCTTTTTTGGAACGTGAACTAAAAATAATATTTTATACATGTGTGGCGTTTTGAATTTGTAAGTAAAAGATAACATATACATTGGTTTTGAATTTGGACAATGATGAACAAGTTGTGAAGCTCTTCCAAAGACTTGGGAGTTGCATTTGTCTCATAACTTGTGTTTTCTTCTCCAATTACTTGTCTCCTCCTCTGTTTCTTTCTCTAGATAACTACTTTTGGAACTTGTACTATATTGTTATGTACACCTTCTCCAATGACCATATTATTTATATATAGATAGTTAATTGTTATAAACTTATTTCATTATGATTGTTAAATTCTAATTTCTTTTTAGTTAAACTACCGTTAGAAAAAGGATAAGTTGAACTCATAACATTTTAATTATGAGAACAAGTTGATATAAATTTTTTGTTTTTCTCAAAGTTTAAAGAACATTAAAATTAACGTACCTAAGTGAACATCCTTCAACTAGTGTCTTTACTAACAACTACACGGTCTATGTTTTTTTTTTCTTTTTTGAGATAAGAGGGTTTATGTTTCGAGTCTCTCAATTCTTATTATACTAAAAGAAAGATCAAATTTAATGTGAATTGTCGAGTATATTTTATTTTAAATATTATGATTCTTATTTCCATTTTTTTAGTTCAAGAACCATTGACATGAAAGATTTAAACTCATAACTTTTTAATGATATATACATATTTATACACGAAGAACTATTATTCTTGTTAGCGGGATTCTCGTGAAAATAGAATTAGGGGTGTAGAAAGAATCGACATGTTGAGCAATTGAACTACTCTGTTCAATCCAACTCAACCAATTTTAAGTTGAATTATAATTTTTGTTCGGTTGAGTTGATTCTCGATTTAGCCAATTTTTTTACTTTGTTCAATCCAACTCTAACTCGAACTCACGAAAACATGCATATTAGATAGATAGTGTAGATTCAAATTTCACTACCGATAACTTAATTAAGTTGATTTAAGTTGTTCTAGTATATGTTAAAAAAAATGTTCTAGCATATACGGTTAAATGCGTTATAGATTAAAAATTCAATTTCATCCAAAAAAACAAAATCCCACAAATTCTATCCAACCAAGACCATGTAAAACGGTTATTAGAACCGGTAAAAGTGGGGAGCTCCAAATTTGGCGGGGAGTTGAAAAGAAATGTCCTAAAATTAGTTAAAATTATGGGGAAAGGAGAATGAAGATTGAAGAAGACATGGATGATTTATAAACTTGGGCACAGCATCCAATTTGGTTACCCTGCGCGCTACAAAGCAGGGGTTCTGTTCAATCCAATATCTCTCTGTTTCCTAAGAACTGATTTAGGATGGAGCAGCCGGAGAACAAAGCTCCGGTCACCGGCGGCGATGTCAAGAGCCCAAAACCCAACCCCCTAGAGGGAGCTCTAACCGGCAATGGAGATGGGAATCCTGCGGTTTCCACGCCCTCTTCCGTGTCCAACAAATCGGGGCGTTGGACCACAGAACTCTCGCCCGATTCGCCGTCCGTTGCTTCTTCGCTTCCTTCCTCTTCACCTTCTTTCAAAGGTATTCTTTCTATTTGTTTCATTTCTGGTTCTGTTTCGTTCATATTTTTTTATGTACTTTTTCGTGAGACGGAGCATGTTGAGGATCCCACAAAGATGAGTTATAAGATGAAGTCTTAAGAGTGTGTTTGGGCCTCCGTTAATATAAACGATCGGTTTGGTTATGATAATCCAACCGATGTTTGCCCCAACATTTATTATAAACGGAGGTTACCTAAATATGCGTACTCATTTATCTCAACCTTACATATATTATTTTTTGTTATATAACCAGCCCCTCAAACACCGTTTATCATAATTCCTATTATAGTAACTTGTCCCTCAAACACCATTTACTCACTGTTTATCAAAACCTACCGTTTATCATAACCAAATTGGTGTTCCTAACACACCCAGAGTCTATTAAACTCAAATGTGTATTCGTCATCCAGTTCAATAAAAAAAAATTGAGATTAAATTCAAGAACCACCATCTTTATAACCAAGTTAAAGAGACTTTCCAACCATTTATAACATATGTGTGTTACTTTTCCCATCATCGATTGGTTTTGAGATGGAGTGTTCGTTATCTCCCAAAAAAATAGATGTCTTGTCAGTTCGTGGATGTAACTAACCCATTACTAACGAATCACATGTTTTTAGTGTTTTCGGTTGATTGTTGTTGCCGTTTTCTTAACATAGAAAAAAAAATGTTAACCATTTGGATGCGTTAATTTTGATCAGAGAGGGTGGATTCTGCATGGACCGTGCTGGGGAGATGGGGGAGGAATGTCGGGGAAGCCACCAGAAAGGCAGAGGATCTTGCTGGAAACACTTGGCAACATTGTAACTTTTCCATTTTTCCTATTGTTTTACTGCTATTGTTAATTAGGCTCGTTTGATAACAACTACTACTTCATCATATATTTTTTGTTACTTTGATATCTACCTCTTAAAAAATCAAATCAAAATTAGAAAATTAGAAAAAGTAGCTTTTTATTTTTAAAATTTGGCTAGGATCATAGTTATTAAATGGGGCTTACTTTATGTCTATATCATTTTAAGTTAATGATTAACTTCATCATATTGCATAGGATTCTATGTCATATGTGTTAGGAATGTAACCAATAAAAAATTGGAAAAAGTTTTAAATAGTAGTCTTATAAGAGAAAGATGAGGTCATTTAACGTCTCAATATGAAGAGAAACATTGCTTGGACTTTCATGACCTTCAGTGCTCGGGTTGGAGGAACAGCCTTGTATAGTTCATTCAAAACTCTTTTACTCTTTTTAGAAAAAGTTTAAATGAAACCTTCGGATTAATTCTTGATATTGTCGTATGGAAAATGTCCTTTCTTTCTTATTGTACTTGATATTATGGTCTTACTATGGAATCGAGAAGAGGGCTTGGTTCACTCATATCTTTTTGAGGATTACATTTGGTTTTCTCTGCCCACCATTTTTTTTTGTCTTGCTATTGTCTTTTGCTTTCATTTATTGTCTACATAATTCTACTCATGTTGTACGATTATTTAGTCGGTAGTCTCGTTGTCCGGTCAGCAAACGGGGATCTAGCTTATGAGAGTGCACTATGTAAACTCTCTTAAAACTCTAGTCTCATCTGATTGACATTTTGTATACGTACTCTCCTTGTTAAAAAAAACGTTCTCTCCTTTGTCTATGGATTAGTTAACACGCTGTTAGTGAACGACGTAAATTCTGTATGTTTTCTCTCACATTGTTGCCGTTTTCATAACAATATCGTTGAAACGTAGCCATACTTTCTGAAATCAGTGAAAACAAGTCCGAGTTTTGCGGATGCTGCTCTGGGAAGAATTGCACAAGGGACAAAGGTATTAGCGGAAGGCGGCTACGAGAAGATATTTCTACAAACTTTTGAAACAGTGCCTGATGAAAAGCTTCAACATTCGTTTGCTTGTTATTTGTCAACCTCTGCTGGTCCTGTTATGGGTGTACTGTATGTATCTACCGCAAAGCTTGCTTACTGCAGTGACAATCCTCTTTCATACAAGGTTGATGGCAAAACAGAATGGAGCTATTACAAGGTAAGCTTTTGTTAATCACCAATTTCTCAAACCAATTCTTTATTATCTTTGCACAACAGCTTGTAATCTGTCCTGTTTCATTCAATAATATACTTTTTAGCCGATGAGATTTCAGGTCTATATCTTCAAAATGGGGTTCTGAAAATTTTGATCTCCACGGATGTTCTTTAGCCATTTAGGCTGAATTTAGGGAGCCGCTCACGTAACGTGGGTTGGGTTATTATAACTCAACAACTCACGTTTGACCCACCGCTTATAATGTGGGTTGCTCAAACTCAAGCCATCAGTTTATGTAATGTCGACTGGCGTTCCACACAACACATGCTCCATTTAAGATTTAACCATTTCCTTTTTCCTATTATAATAACCTACAATCCAAACACTATTTATTATAACTACTATTATAAAACATGCATCCCAAATCAATCGTCATGGAATGGCCTAGTCATCAAAGTGTTAAAAGTAATTAAGAGGGGATGAGTTCAATCCACTACGACCACTTAGAAAATAATTTCCTACAGATTTCCTTCACATTCAAATGTTGTAGAGTCAGATGGTATGTTCCGTAAGAATAGTTGAGTTGTGTGTAAGCTAACTTAAACACATCAAAAAAAAAAAAACGTACACATTGTAACTCTTGTTATAATAACCTGCACCTCAAATATAGTTTGTAATAACTTTATAAACACAAATGCTGCCCCAAACATGCCTTAAGGCCTTATGGTTTTAATTTCATGTTTGTGAAAACAGATAGTTATCCCACTACAGCAACTAAAGGCAGCTAATCCTTCCTCAAGTGGAATGAACCCTGCAGAAAAGTACATACAAATAATCACTGGTGATAACCTTGAATTTTGGTTCATGGGCTTCTTGAACTACAACGGTGCTGTAGAATGCCTGCAACAACTTTCCGAATTACGCCCAATCCAGTCGGTGTAAAACCGCGACGAGGCTGAAACTTCTACACCAATTCTTTACTTGTGCCTCGGAGTGCATCCATTCAATCCAACTTCCATTTGATATTGCTGCTTTTTTAGGCCAAATTTGGAAAAATGATTGAATGTAACATGGTGTCTTTAATGTTCTAGCATTCGTACAAAATGATTCTTTTTCGTACAGATTGTTGCATTCTTCCATGATATTAGTAAAACTGTCTTCTGTCCTAATTTGCGCAAATTAGGTTCAAATTTCCTTTAGGTGATTATTCACTTGCTTGTTCCTCAACCAATAATTGCCCTTATATTCAATTTGCTAGACATGGTACTCTTTTACATGCCGTCTTCTAGAGGTGTAAACGGTTCGGTTCGGCCAGTTCGTTTTGAGGGCAACTAAAATATATCAAGATTTATCAAACCCGAAATCGAACTGTTAATAAACCAAACCGAACCACTCTGAACCGATAAGTATCAGTTCAATCGGTTCGCCGATTGAAGCGATATAAGTCCATTGGGCCAAAGGCCCATCAAATAGTGCTCGATATTTTGGGAGGAGCTTGGCCTGTAGTGACGTTGAATCAAAATAAAACCGACTCAGCGCAAAATCAAACACGGAAGAGATGACTAATGAAGTGCTAACCAACTGAGCCACGAGCATGATTTGAAAATTATTATTTATTTCGAAATTGAATATAAACATGGGAATTTGCGCTGTATAGCAATTTTTTTACTACAGTTTACAATTATAGCACATTTTTAAAAATAATTCTTTTATAGCAAATTCTGTCATTTAAAAAAAATATATTTGCTTTTTTGATAGAAGACTTTGATAGAATCTATCATTCTCTAGTGATGGAAGTCTATCAATTTTATCAGTGATTGATTCCATCGGCTCTTATTGATAGACTCTTAATAGAATCTGATGGAAGTCTATCGATTTACTTTATTTATTAGTAATTAATTCTATCACCATTTATCGATAGAATCTATCAATATGAAGTCTATCAATTTACAATTTTTGCTATATGTGCAAATATTTTCATTATTGTGATATTCATGTAATATTTTATCCATTTTGTAATATACATGCAAAAGCCTCTATAAACATTCGGCTTTTAATATTAATAAACTGAATCCAACCGAAAAAATCGGTTCCAGCCTGAACTGATGTCGGTTTGAGTGGTTTCGACGGTTTTTTCGGTTTTCCCTTACACCTCTACCGTCTTCCGCGATTTACTTTTCACATATTGAAAATATGTGAAAAATACTTGTCTCCGGCAAGCCACTTATTTGGCGCAAAAAATTTTGTTTAACAATATTTAAAATGAAAAAAAATTTGCCGGCACCAAATCGAGAACTTGCTTCTCAAAATATTTTGCATTTTGGGTCTATCATCATCTTACGGTCTAAGGAGATATATTAAGCCCAATCCAATGTTTGCTAAGCCCACCACTTTATCAGGCCCAAGACCATATTTGTCAAGCCCACCACAATTTTGGTTCATCGTCATTTTGTTTAGACTGGTTCATCATCATCTTAAGTTGATGGAGATATTTTTTAAAAAATAATAATAAATAAAAAATAGTCGAAAGCCATAAGTCGGATTTTTTTTTTCTTGAAATATCTGGAATGAAGAAATCAAACCTCTAATCTAGAAGTGGATAGTACAATATATTAATTGAGTTAGACTCCTTACGGTTAATATGCCAAATTTATTCATCGTTAGTGTTCTATAAATTAGTAGAGAGGAAGCCAAAAAGGACATGATATTCTCTCAAAATGAGTGAATTTTTTCATAATCATATTATCATATTCATATTCATATTCATACTACCTTAAAGTGTGGCTTAAGAAAAAAATCATTTTTGGACGATTTTACCTTTAAGCCACATCCTAAATTACAAACATGTCATAATCTTCTATTCCAATATAAAAAGAAATACAAATATATTTATAATATTATTTAGATTATTTAGATATTTAGACTTTCATCATCTAGAAGATAATATATTTTTAGCAAATCTCATAAATTAAGTTAGAAGATAAGAGAATCCGCTTAATATTCTTTATCTTTACTACTTAAAATGTCAATTATTATTATTATTATTATTAATTATTAAAATTTAGTATCTTCAAACTAAATAAGTATAAAATCAAATGGAGATATTGAGTTTTTTTTTTCAAATTTAAAGAAGATCTTAAGTTCCAACTTTTTCTATAAATACCACAAATTTATTGTTATTCAAAATTCAAATTACTAATAATTCTTTTGATGTTGCACAGATGTACATATTTTGTTCAGGTTGGGAGTCTTAGCATTGGTGCACTGAGTTGTGTTCGTGGGAGCGGTTGTCGTTGAAGGTAAATAACAATTTTTTCAATATGTATTTAATTCGTTGTACAAAACATTTTCTTCTTCTTCATTTATTTTTATTTTTATTATGTTTTCTTTGGGTAATTCTATTTATTTTATGCTTCAAATTTAATTTATAATTTTCTTTTAAATTTATGAAGTATTTAAAATTTTGAAGAAGTGTTTATCACATTCTTCCATTAATGAAAGGTAATTTTTTATAATTATTATTTTTTCATATTATTATTATTATTATTTGTTATTATAATAAATATGACATGTAATTTGTTACTTATTATGTGATACGTGATGTCATTGAAGTACTACTCATATTTTGACATACGAAGTAAATTTTATCAATTTTACTAATTATATATTTTTTAAATTTAAATATAAATCTATACACAATTATTATTATTGTAGAGAACAATAGATTTAATATAATATTATGTTTTAAATTAACATTTAAAAAACTTATGTTTCATCAAAATTCGTAGAAGAGGTAGATAATAGATTTTATGAGTTTTTTTTAATTTTTTTTCAATATTTTCTTTATTTTTTATTATTTATAAAATATAAGATGAAATAAGAAAGCGCAAACATGATTTTTAAGATTTTAGAGAGGTGATGGTTTCAAGGTTTTTTTTTTAAGATGGCTTCGATGTTCGTAGATTAAACTAAAATAATAAATGAATGAAAAAAAAAATATTGTTTACAAAATAAGATTTTACCATGGCGAAAACTTATTTCTTAAAGAAGTTTAATTTAGAAAATTATGATACATATATTTTTTTTATTTCACTTTTATTTTGAACTACGTTGTATGAGATTTTTAAATAAAGTAGATAATAAATATTTTACTTACTCATTTAAAATTTATATATATATATATTATTTATAAATATTTTAATAAATAAAAATATAATCTCACATGTCAAAAAAAATCTCTAGTGCAAACCAAGTTCCAAAATTCTAGTAACTTAAAAAGTCCTACAATACCGTCCTAAGTACTCAAATAATAATAATAATAATTTCAAAGGTCTTAATGAAATGTTACTGTACATGATTTAATGATTGTATTTGGCATCAAAGTTCTGTCATCATTATACTTTTAATGAACTATTGAGTTTCCTACTAACGCCTCTCTATGAAACCCTAAATCGGTGCCTACATTTTTTCAATGTAAATAATCATTAGTTTGAATATTTAATCTCTTTTTTGTCCCCAAAAAGAATTTCTTATTTCATCGACCCATTTGCTAATATTATTCTTTTATTTCAATATTTAAGCGGCCTAGAACACTCTCTAGGCAAATTCTCAAAATCAAAAATATTATGAGCTGGTGATTTCATGAATTTTTTCATCTCTAAATTTTATGGGTAGGACGATTTGTCTAATAAGAATGACTTGAACATTTAAAAATATTTTTTAATGAACAGTGAGTAAAAAGAGAATATCTTCCATTAAGATACAAACTAAATACTAGTGGGGGAAGCACTAGAAGCTGTCAACCCCAAATATGGAACCATAAAATTCAACTTTCATCAAACCCTTTATTCTCACCTAATTCTCTCCTAAAACCCACCCACACTTCAAATTCTTCATCTCATCTCAATTTCACAATTAGTCCAAAACTTGCAATGCTAATTGCTTTAAGGTTCATTTAGTTTAAAGAGGGAAAATGAAAAGATAAATAATAATGAATTAATATTCAATGTTAAGGAATATTAGATAAGAAGCTTTATTTTAATAATGAGAATTCATATTTATTGTGAAGGAAAGCAATGTCTCGTATGGTGCCAATGTCAGAGCTAAAGAGCAGAGAGAAATGTGTTTGAGCAGTGACAAATTATTCTCATCTCACCTTCACATTCATGCATAATCTATAAACTATTATCTTAACCTCTCTCTCATTATAAAGTAATTAAGTCTCGAGCTTTGACGATATACTCCTCTCAAAGTCTCAGATTCACCTGTAATATTACTCATTTGATGTCTTTGGTGTTTGATCTTGGGCACAAGCCAGATATTTTTCATATACCACTATAATATTTTTATAATATAATTAAGAAAAGTAGAAGATGTGTAAACACTAGTATACAGATCACATATGCACGATTCATAATAAAATTATAAATATAGTCTCCAAACTTATGTCTATTTGGTATGAGAACTTAAAAATAGACTTATAATTATTCTTTTAACTTTCAATTTGTATCAAATAAATCTATAAATTTAAAAATGGTATAATATATTCTTAAACATTCTAATAACTCCGTGATCTATTTGACAAATTGATATATTTTCCCAACATAAAATTAAAAGTATAGAATTTCTCATTTAAGGGACTTACCGTCTAACTCAACAATATTTGGATGTGAAAAAAAACTCATTGAACCTGTCACCTTAAGCACCGCAAGCTCCTCTTTAACCACTTGAGCCACTCCATGATAATTGTTTTGAAGTTCTTATATCGAGCCACTAAAAAGAAATATGCATTTTGTTAATATAGGTAGAATCTATCAATTCTTTAAAACATTTTTAACCATGACTTGCATATATTGAGAATCTCTTTGATAGGTCATGATTCCATTCCCATGTACGCCTCCTAACTCAATGACTTATTAACCACAACGTAGAATTACAAACCCTAATAAAGTTCATGATATACTAAATATTATTACATCGAAAAGTTAGAATTTTATTAGATAATTTGAAAGTTTAGGGAGATTAAACATACTTCTTTGAGAGATTCATGGTTCGAAACTACTGGAAAGCGCTTAAATTAGAATACCCTTCAAAATATTTCAGTGTCACGGTCTAGGGACGTACTAGTAAAGCCCCGGATACAGCGCAACGAAGCTCCGATTTCCGAATTTAAAAAAAAAAGATACAAATTTGAAAGTTAGTGTACATCTCTCTCCATCTCTAAATGAGAGATGAAAAAGAAAAAAAGGGAAAAAAAAAAAGGAGAGAAGAGAAATGGGGTTTAGTGAGCGAGAAGCAAGCTGGGGGGTGGCAGTGTTTGTTGTGATAAAAGGCTGCAAATTAAAAAGAATATTTCATAAACACAAAATGGAAAATCACTGTCCTTTTGTCCTCTCACTGTCCCACACTTTCCTTTGTCCCTCAATTCTCTTTCCTTTACAATGATTCAATATTATAAGAAAAAGAAAAAGTAGTGTCCTTATTTTCTCATGCAATCTCTGTATTTTAGTGGTTTCCGGCCACCTGACAGAACCCACCACCCAAAAACACACCCAATTATAAAAAATGGTTTGGTTTCGTTCGGTTGGATGTTAGCTGCATTCTCGTCCCATCATAATTAAGCAAGTTAAAAGTATTATAAATAACTGTGAGGAGGTTTTTTTTTTAAAAAAAGAATTAAAAATTAATAAGTACCATTCATAATAACTATTTACAACATAATTTTCTACTTATTTATATATATATATATTTATATATATATATATTAAAAATGTTATAAAGTTATACAGCATGTCTTAGGACAATAATTAATATATACGCAAACTAATTTGAACATTCACATTTATATATATAGATGAGGATTACATTCATGAGAATTAAAGTTGAGTTGTTATAACATATTTCCTATATTAACAAAAAATAAAATGCTCTAGATTTAATCTATGTATTACAATAATTAATTGGTTGGCACAAATTCAAAAAGCCCTTTCACATAATATATATTCTTTTTAGACTAATCACTTCCTTCTCTATTATATATTAATCTTTGTACCGAATGAGTCAATGGTGCAATGATTTCATTATTTGGTTGTAAACTAGTTCAACACCAATGTCGCAGGTTCGAACTCGAGAGTTGGTATTTGTCTCCCAATATGTCCTTAAAAAAAATTATATATTAATCTTTCTTATAAACATTATTTATCATAACTCTCGTTATAATTTCAAAGGTTTCAATCGCGATGCCTTCGGAACGTGAACCCCTCTCCCCACTCATTATTATTGCCTTTGGTTTCCTTCCTCCCCTTCAACCCTCCCATCAATTCCCTTCCTTTTTTTCCTCTTTTTCTTTTTCTCATCATTAAGCAAACGTACATCCACACACAAACATTTTTGTGTTTGCTTTTATGTGGGGGGGAAACTTGTCTGATTTTCTTCAAGCCTTGTTTTTTTTATAAATAAAAAAATAAAATTTACACCCCACTGCCACTTGGTGTAACTTAATAAGCGATGAAGAAAATATATGTTTTTATTTTAGAATTTGCAGTGGCAACGCAATGTAACCAGAAAGCTGATTAGGTCAAACTTGAACGGTCTATGAAAGAAAAAACTTTGAGACTAAAATCTAGTTTTTAAAACTATGAGAATTAAATTTTAATTTTTTCAAATTATTGGGACCAAATTAATAATAAATCATTTAATTAATTACATCACAATTTCAAGAGACATCATGTGTTTTGTCTAACGAGAGTACTAAAATATTTTTACAACAATTTATGATGAAAAATGGGTGTAATTTGGATAAAGCAATTTGAAGACTTACACATATTTCCACTAATTTTTATGAGATAACGGTTTAATTCTACGTTTAAATATTAAAAAAAATGTAGGAAATTAATTGTAAATAGGTGAATATTATAGATTTAATTGATGCCTTAAATCCAATACCTTTGCAACCACTTCAACAATTTGGGTTTTGGCGGATAAACCTCAGTGAAAACAAAGCAATCTAAACACATTTAACTTAGCCAAATTGTCATTGGGATTTCCATTAAAATGGCAGAAAATATTAGATTATCACAAGAAACAAAAAATTGTAAAGACGAAGATTAAAAAAAAAAAAAGAAAAAAAAAGTCCACCTTACTTGAACATGATCTGTTCTATAGAAGGTAGAATTATTGGTTGGAGTGTTGTGGGGTTTAATAAGGTGGACGATTTAATTCCCTCAGTCGTCGGTGGAAAGATTCGGAGATCAATCTGGTTGGTCTCGTTCTTTAAATGGTTTAATAAGTAGCTTTGAACTAAGATAGTTGATAAAGTGATAAAGGACAGTCTAATCATAATGTTGAGATATGCTTTTTCGTATTGCATGCAATTGCATCGCGCATTACAACAATATTTTCTACATGCGTTTCGTGCAATCTGAATTTTTTTTTTGGAAAAAACACAATTTCATTCCAAAGGGCTTGCAAGAAGCAAGCCGAACCATATTACAAAAAAGTTTTCCAATTAAGAGCAATGGAAGCAATATCATAATTTCTAAAAAAGTGAGATTTAGAGCACCATGAAGCACAATTTAAAATAATACCTTCCCATAATACTTCACTAGGCTTATCCACATGCTTGTTTTCAAAGAGCCTAAAATTTCTTTCTTTCCAGACATTCTAACAAATGGTAGCCCCCATACAAGCTTTCATAACCTAGCTTTGAGAAGTGAATCCCTATCCATCAACTATCTGATTTTTTGAGCAACCTAGGCAATCAAAGACATTTGCAAAGTAAAAACAACAGAAGATCTCTACCATAAAGTTTTATAATATGAACAATCTGTTGATCAAATGTTCAATGGTTTCACTTCCTTTTTTGCACATGGAGCACCAGTTTGGATTGAGATTATGGTCATGTCTTCTTCTCTCAAGTGTGTCAGCCGCCCAGCATTACAGAGAGTCAACAAGAACACTTTGACATTTTTTGGAACAACGGTTTTCTAAAACTTTCCAGATAATATATTATGATTAATGTTCAATGGAGAATCAAGCAAAATTGTCTTTAAAAAGCTAACCGAAAAAATATTGTAGACTTCCATAATGCAACATCGTCTAAATTAGAATGTTTTGGAAAAGGCGACCAACGAGCAGCAATAGCTTTCCATTGTTCAATCTCGCGGTCTAATAATGGTTTAATAATCGTTTAATCTGAATTAATAAAAGTGCATATGTAAACTTAAATTAAACTCTAGGCGTACGACGATATTCATTCTATATTCTGTAATTCGCCTTTTCTTAATATAATTATTCTCTCTCTCTCTATCAATAGACTAGTTAACACTATAACCACGCTAAATTTTGTGTGTTATTTTTTGCGTGGGTTGAATGTTATTTCTTGTTATGGTCTGTGTGTGGGTTTTTAGGAAATCAGAAATGAGAACATGGCATTAGTGAAAAAGTGAAATGTATGAAATTGATTAAACCTCATATAAAGTTAGTTGATTTGATGGTAAAATAATGTTTGGATATTCGGGGAAATAATAACAAAAAAAGTGGGGATTCGTAGGAATTAATTAAGAACTAAAATAATTTGCTTTGTATGACAGCAAAGTGAGTGGCTTTGGTTGGTAAGATTGTGACACCTATGCCCCCCACACATCACACCACCGTCTTTTTGTCCCAGTGAAGCGCGTAGTAAACACGCGCCGTCGCTTTGTTCGTGAGTGGACCCCACCTCCGTCAGTTCGTTTCGGGTACGGGAATGCAACTGGACTCTGGAGTTAAGCGCGTTCGCCTCACTTTCTTTTTTCCTAAATATGAATAATTATGTAAAGTTAAGCGAAAGAAAATGAAAATATATACATCTTAAACATGTGTTATGATGTTTTATTACTAACTTTCCTTTTTTTCATAATCATATTCTCTTATATTTTTATTCTATTCGTAATCATTGTCGTAAATATATTCTTACCATTATTTAATCAGATTTCATTTTCCAGTTAGAGAATGGGAATCTTCTAAGGTGTATTTGGAACACTAGTTTGGTTATGATAAACGATAAGTTATTATAAATGATGTTTGAGGAGCAAGTTAATATAACAGAGATTATTATAAACGGTGTTTGAGGGATTGATTATTTAACAAAAAATAATATATGTAAGGTTTAGATAAACATGAAGTAGGTTTAAATAAACGGACACGCAGATTTAGATAACCACCATTTATAATAAACAGTGGGACAAATATCGGTTGAGTTATTATAACTAACCCGGCCGTTTACATAAACGGGGGCCCAAATACACTTAGGTGGAGAGTTAAGAACTTTTGATAAATGCTTCCATAAATTTAATCGAGATATGTAGTTGAGTTTGTATATTTTGTTTATTGGACTTTTAGTCATATATTGTAGTATGGTTTAAAGAGAGCTGCACTTTCATAAAACTCTATTCATGTTTAATCAAACATTTTCATTCTTATATATTATAAGTAGACATTTCTCTCTTTTGCATAGGCACGCAGCTAAACACTACTAATTTAGTAAAGCATATAAATTGATACATTTCATCTGTTTTCTTCATTGTTATTTTTGTTTCTCATAGCAAATTCACATTTTCCTTGACTCAAATGTTTCTTTATTATGGGTTTGGCACTCTAACATCAAGTGAGAAAGAGTAATCAATAATATTCTTTGTTTGAGCTACCAAAAATTACTTCTCGATAATGAATTACTATTCATCTCAATTCTTTTATTCATTATTATTAATGGCTAAATACTCCATTCTCATTCAAATCTTTCATACTCACCATTATTTTCAATTTAAACACAGACAATAATTATGTGCTCTCAAAATTAACGTAGATAATATATCCTTCATAGGATATTAGAGAATATGGGGTTTCACCTCAAAACCAATTGGTGAGGACTACCAATTGGTAATGAGGGGAGTCCTCACCTTATCAACGTGGGATAATTGCACCACAAGTCAGTATCTCCAACATAATAGTTTTTTTTTAGTACATATTGGAGAGGGGAGATAAATACCGATTTTCGGGCTCAAGCCTGTGACGCTGGTATTGAACTAGTTTACAACCAAACAATGAAACCATTGTACCACTGACTCATTCGATTTTCTATATGATTTTTAACGGTAGGTTAAACTTTTGATTATCTCTATGCATAAAGTTGTTTATTTATCAGACATAAAATTAAAATTTATAAGTTTTATAAGATTTATAATCATTATATATATATATATATAATAGATCGATTATATTTATTTTAAAAAAAATCAAATTTGCTATTACCTTACTAGACAGCATAAATTTATCAGACAAAATATACTAGACATATTTAAAAAACAAAATAGACATCTTTTTATTAAAATAAAATTGTATATTTTTTATAATAATTTAAATTTTATCCGAGGAGTGAGTGACGCAGTGGTTTTATTGTTGGGTAGTAATCTACTTCAATTGGTAACAGAGAATCCATATTTATCTCTTGTTTAGGATTTGTGGTTAATCAATTTTTTTTATTTAATTCAACAACACATGACAATCACTAAGAACCAAATTTATAATTTAAGTATAGGGGGTTACACCGGAGCCTTACATGGTTTGGACAAAGAAATGATGAAATATGTTCCTAAGGAGTTGTATAGTGATTAACTACTTCAATGTCTACCGGTTCAATGTCTATCGGTGCCTGGCGTGATTACCCTTATTTCAAAAAAAAAAAAAAAAAAAAAAAGAAGAAATGGCGAAGTATATGAAGACCTGTCAGCAAGGACACATCCTTTTTGTTCACAGACTCGGAAAATAGTTACCCCACTCATCTTGAGCCTCTCACCAATTTTCCCCTTTTTTTTCAAATCCGCTATGGGTTCAGAAGATCACGACGACGACACGGAGATGACGGAACCGGCGAGTTACGACTCAGTCAGCCGAGTCAAAAATAACAAACCCAAATTCAAATTCAAATACAAATACAAATACAGGGAGTGCTTGAAGAACCACGCCGTCGGAGTTGGGGGCCACGCGCTCGACGGCTGCGGCGAGTTTCTCCCCGCCGGCCCCGACGCTCTCCAATGCGCCGCCTGCAACTGCCACCGCAACTTCCACCGCAAGGCCTACCGGGCCCCGCCATCGGGGTATCTCCACGTGGCGCCACACCAGAGGCTGCTGGCTCTCCCCTCCACGTCGTCCGGCGGCGGAGAAACGGGGCGAAAGCGATTCAGGACCAAGTTTACGCAAGAACAGAAGGACGGAATGGTGGAGCTGGCGGAGAGATTGGGGTGGCGGATTCAGAAACACGACGAGCCGGCGGTGGAGCAGTTCTGTAACGACGCCGGCGTCGAGCGGCGCGTGCTTAAGGTGTGGATGCATAATAACAAGCACACACTTGGTATGAAACCCTAATTCAAATTAAACAACACCATAACTTCTACCCATTTAGGGTTTCATTTCAGTCTCTTTTTGGGGGGTTGTTTTCATTAATTGAAATGGGTATCTAATATATCCACTTGTTATTACTATTATTAGGGTTTTATTTTATATTAGTGTGGATTTGTGAAATATATCTTATCTTCTTATTGTTTTTTATAATTTATGTGTATCAAAAACTTATGTGCACTTTAAAAATTCTCTTTTTAAGTACAATACCAATTCCATGAATCGAACGTGATTGTGGAGTAAAAATAGATTAACCTAAATCAGATAATCAATCGTGCGACCAATCCATTCAATTTGAAAATTCTTACTCAACAACTTATGGTGTTAGGATCTCTCACAAATATCCCACATTGGAAAGTGGGAGAGTTCAACGTCAATATAAACAAGATATCAGTTATCCTTGTCATTGTCAATTGATTTTAAGGTGGAACCCCATATTCTCAAATACATGGTTATAGAAAAAAGAATAAAAAAAGCTCTGGAAAGTGCTAATTGCTCCCCTTGTTAATTAATCAATACTTGGTGTTTTATTTAATTAATTAAAGCTCGTTTCATTTTTGTTTCTTCTTTTTTTCAAGAAGTTGACTTTCTTTTTCTGTTTTGTTGAATCTAAAAGACGACTCAACGGGATTTGGGACTAGCGCCAACGTGTGTGATTCTACTTATTTTCTGTTTTTTACGATATTTAATCATTAGGTGCAAAATATTCAAACCAAAATCTGATTTTCTTTCTCTCATTTTTTTTTTATTATTTAACATTAGTGAGTGTCCTTATGGCTTACCTTGCTTTGACCCTAGAATATTTTGTTGTAAAAAAAATTTGTCACATTAATTTCAAAATAGATAATCATGATATCATAATCTTTTATACCTCAATAATCTCTTTGACACTATGACAATAACAACATTCTTAATATATTTTTTTTTAATGTCATCACGTAAGAGGATGTTTCAATGAGAGATAGCATGAGGGAATTAGAAGGTTGAAAATTTTGAGTGATTTTAAAATGAAGTTTAGAATAAGAGTTATGGGAAATACACGCTTGAATGTAGTCGTTTGTAGATTTGTACGGGAGAGAATTTTATTTAATGTTCAACAAAGCTCTTTATGTCGTTTTTTTGTGCATGTTTTTCTTAAAAAGCAAGGCCATGGGCATTGGCCAGGTATCTGCAACTTCTCTTCTCAAACTTTGATCCTTCTTGTAACCCAACTTCCATCTATTAAAGAATATATAGTTCCACCTCAAAACCAATTAAAAATGAAGGAAGTAATCGCATATCCATTATAAAGTTGTAGTAGAATCCTCACTTTTCTAATGTGAGATAATTGCAACAATGTGAGTATCTCCAACATGCTCCTTAAAATGACGGCCATATTGGAAAATGTCATCTTGAATTGGATCCTAATATGTGGACCGAAAGGCTTACTTTTTGCCGGAGTTGGATCTGAACTTTGGGATCAAATACCCATTAAGCTAACGTCCATTTGGGTGGGGTTCACACCCACTTTAAAATTCAAAACATTTTAGGTTGGATCGGAATTCAAGGAACTACCCACTTGAAGCTCTAATACCATATTAGATGATATTGGGTTTCACCTCAAAACTAATTGGCTATGAGGAGAGTAACCCCATATTCTTTATAAGGGTGTTGTAGAATCCTCACTTTTTCAATATGGAATAATTGCCGCAAGATGAGTATCTTTGGTGTAAGAAATTTATGTCCTTTGTTACTTTTTCTTTTTTCCTTTTTTATTCTTTTTTCTCACAGAGTATTATGTGACTACAATTTGATCTAATTAATGTCCCTCTGTCCATTATCATTGTTGATAATATGGTGCTACATTGATACTTCTTGCTCCATTCATTAATCTTTGTCAACTATAAAATTTAATGGGTTTTTCTCTTGAGAAAGAGAGATTATAATTCATATCTTCAGAAACAGGAGAGGGGAGAGAGTTTTTCGGATCAAACATAAAATGGGGTTTTTTCTATATGTTGGATATTATTTGTCGACAGACCTAATGTTTTGGTCTCAACTTTTATTTATGTGTTCTTTTCAAACATGTGGGCATCCAAGCAGCAACATTTGTTCTTAATCTTTTCTTTGTAACCCCCTTGGTTTTTTTTTTTTAATTTTTTTATATTCATTTGTCTTTTTGTTTCTTAAAGCTTAAAGAAAGAAAAAATTAACTTTGGTAGAAGGGACATATTCAGCTTTTGTCTGTAACTTGTAAGTTCATCCTTGCGTAGAATCTCATCATCAAGATTCTTTGGTTCTTTCATTCATCTGTTTCATCAGAAATTCCTCCCATCTTTACACCTTTGAGTTGATCAGTTCTTTTTTCTTTTAAAAAAAAATCCTTCTAATTACGGGTTTACCTTCAAATTTCAATCTAATAAATGTTATGTTTGGATGGAAAATATGCTCCTTTGAAACCTCCTAAAACTCTTTAAAATCTACGGTTGGTTCAAGTATAGGGTTAACTATTAATTCAATAATTTTATCGAAAAAATAAACTATTAATTCAATAATTATCTACAGTTATATCTATGAGTATTCCGCTTTCGGCGTTAGAAGATCTCACATTGGAAAGGTGAGATACCTTCTAGCATTTATAAGATTGGTGAGTTATTCATCATCACTAGAGATGACCATGGGGCAGGGCAGGAACGGGGATGACTTTACCACCTCACCCCCGCTACTCATTTCAATCCCCATCCCCGCGAAATTCATCCTAAAATTTTGCGGGGAACGGAGTAGGGATTCACTGCGAGAAAATCATGGGAATCGGGTTCTCTATTTAGGAATTTACTGCTCCGATGGGGGCGGGTCTCCACGGGGCCCCGACCCAGTGAAAAAGATGGACATCTCTAATCATCACCAATTAGTTTTGAGATAAATATTCATACTATCTAATATGATATTAAATACTACAAAACCCAAAATAATATTCAATCCAATAAAAATCAAATTGAAGATCACGATTTAATTCTCAAGACCCTTAGACTACTAATAGATGAGTCAAAGGTTAAGTCCGTACATGAATTGCAAACTTTAAGTATTATATGTTTTTTTGCGGCTAAGGAGACAAGGCTGTTTTAGTGGTTTGTGGAGTAAAAAGAGCGAAAACTGACAGGAGTTTACTGTTTTATCAAAAGAAAGGAGCATGTTGCAATTGTAGTCCATTAAAAATGGCCAACCAAAAACCTGCATGCAAGAAAGCAATGGGGAGAAGAATTAGTATCGAGAAGAATTAGGGTGAAGTCCGGGTTGCATCCCCATCATGATGTCATCCATCTGGAGTCACACATTCTTCTTTTTAATTTTTTTTATAATAAATATAAAGTTAAAAAAATATATATGAGATGTGTCGCATCCAAAAGTGTCAGCCTTCTTCCCGATCATTAGTATTTATGTGTGGGTCAAAATCAGATGTATACTACAACATACAAAGTTGTTTAAAACAACTAACAAACATTGTTGCAAATCCACTTTTTTTTTTAATTAAGATGTTTTTGGTAAAAGATTCAACATTTGGAAAAACCTCCAAACATAGTTCTCCATTGTATTATTATTGGTATGTTTATTTTCTCGACAGGAATAACCACTCTTCAAAAATCACTCGTTTGTTTTTTGTAGTAAACAATCACGTTAACCACTCTTTAATCCCTCTATTAAATTTCATATTAAATTTTTTTTTTAATTTCACATCAAATTTATTACTCAACTACTATTAGCTTCAATCTCCAAACAGATAGTTGATTACTCCACTCTTAATAAGTTCAATCTTCAAACGAATAGTTAACCACTTTAAATTACTATTAATCACTTCATTCTCTTTCATTCCACTCTTTTCTACCATTTGGTTTAAACTTTTTCTAGCCCCCTCTTATCAATGGACTTCTGATGTATATGAAAAAGGTATCGTTAGTTCAATAAATTTCTACCTGATCTTTATCTATTTCTGAGTTGGTTTGATTTTTTTAAAATTACATATGAACATGAGGCGTGTTGAGAATCCGACATTGAAAATTGAGAAAGCTTCCTAACAATTTATAAAATAGGTAAATTACTCACGTCACCGATTAGTTTTGAGATGGACTCATATTATTTTGCCCCTCTTCAACTATGTCCCTATACCTTTTTGTCTCTTTAAGATTAAAGAACACATAGTTTCTTTAAGGGGGCTCAATCTCAAAGGTGAAATTCGGTTTAAGGGGCCAAATCTCAAAGGTCGATTATTTGTGTGGTCAGGTTTGTTATATGATAATCTATGTTAATTTGAAGGGCATTCAAGTTTTCACTGGACAAGATGAAATGATATCAATGTGAACTTGTTTTGTTTGGGGGATGTAACTTAGGAAGATTTTTTTTTTCTTTTTAATTAACATAATATTTGAAATGCAAGACTCGAATTTACAACATACATGTTATTGCGGCTATCTTAGCTTCTTTAACATGAAGGAAAATAGTTGAAATGAAAAATGGGGATTTAGATTGTTAAGTTCGTTGAATGCTTATCGGTTAAATTTATTCTCAAGTAATTCAATCAAATATCGATTCCAAAGAGATCGAACTCGTGACCACAGTGTTGCACTGGATTTTCACAAAACAATGAAACTATAAGGCTCCCGACCTTTCGGTTGGTTGCCAATTGATAAATGTAGTTCTTACAAAGAAAAATAATAATTTTTTTTTTTTTTTTTAACAGTGAATGCTTCTTTTGAGGTCAATTGATTGGGAAGTTTCAAATGGCCCAACATTGGATGAATCTCTGCCTGGCCCTTTTTCTTTTTTGAAAAGCTGCCTGGCCCATTTTAGAACATTGCTCTGGGTGTTTAAATATTTCATAAAATTACTATGCGTATGTGAAAAAAGAAATATTTCATAAAATTTATACCTAAAATAGATAATACCGATTATTGTAGAAATAAAGGGAAATTTAGATTGTTCTTGACATTTTTTTTAGAATATTTTGAAATTTTGGCAAATGTAATTTCGGTTATATATATATATATATATATAAAATGAAGTGTTGTAAGAAATAGAAAATAGACAAGCATATAGTAGTGTAAGATGTTTAAATTGCACAATTCTACGACGCCAATCCTAAAAACAGTAAATTGATACGTGGATGAAGTCGATAGAGTAATATTGAAAAAATAAAGAAATGTAAAAAATAAAGAGACAAAAACAATTTCTTACGATGTCAAGTCCCCTGTAACTTGGGGGCCCAACATATATTTTTTAGAACAATTTGGATGTACCCAACCATGATGTTATATAAAAAAAAGAAAAGTGGATTGAGATGTGTGGCGCCACATATGTTGACATCATCACTAGAGTGCAGCCACCATTGCACTCAAATTACCCTCTATCCTTTTTCTGTACTTCCATTTTCCAATTTTATAAATTTTAGAGAAAACTCAATTATCGAATCCATTAGCAAAAAATGATATATTTTTTTTAAGTACATATCAAGGAAGAGGGGACAAATATAAATTTTCGGAATTAAATTTGTGACACTGGTGTTGAACTGGTGTACAACCAAACAATGAAATCATTGCGCCACTAACCGATTCGGTGGCACCAAATGATAAACAATTATTAAAATGATTTGCATAGAAAGATTTGGTCTTTGAATTTTGATTAGATATATTTTAACCAGTCCAAAAAATATTTAAAGCTCTCTGCATACAATTAAAAAAAACATCATTTCAAAAAATATTTATATTAAAAAGAAAAACAAGAACTTGGGTTGGCTTAAAACATTGATCTCTGTAGCCCTGGCCCATTGAAATCTTGTGGGAAACTTTTGAAAGAAAAAAGAAGTCCAATTGCGCCAGCCCAATTGTATCCATTTCAAAGTACCAAAATATTGGTTTATATAATTAAGTTTATCTCAAATCATCAGCTTAATTTTTTTATTAATCTGTGAATTAACATAATGCAATATCGTATCATAAGAGAAAATTCTATATTCAAATTTCCTGCGGAAATTAAATTCAACAATAAAGTGAAAAT
The DNA here is from genome assembly GCA_036507275.1 of Sicyos edulis. Taxonomy (NCBI): domain Eukaryota; kingdom Viridiplantae; phylum Streptophyta; class Magnoliopsida; order Cucurbitales; family Cucurbitaceae; genus Sicyos; species Sicyos edulis. The sequence continues at coordinate 6,045,814 of CM071855.1, read as the reverse complement.
ATTCTAACTTATAATTTTTTATTATCATATCAATTGAATACTAAAAAAATATAGGACATTTTTTTCTTCTTTAATTCAATAATATTATGGATTGAGAATTAGAAACTATAACTTTTTAGTCATCATGTCAATTATTTTTTTTTGTTGGCAAGACAGCTCAGTTAAACATCACCTAAACAATATTCCTAATGGCTAATACTGTCATTTTCTCTACTTAGATAAAGTTACAAAATCTCACAAACCTTATAATTAGTGAACAAGTATGCAAGTAAAATAATATGTTAGTATTCAAATAATAGTGAATTTTAGTCTGGTCTCTTCTGAGCATGTGCCAGAAGCATAAAACAGAGGGAAAATACATTTGCTAGTGGGTTTCAATTTCAAGGGGAAGAAATATTCCTTATGCTTCCTGAATAAGCTTTTTTTTTTTTAATTCAACGATATCCAAATGGATGACTTAAACCAGTAACCTCTCTATTATTAAGTCATACATCATATCGACGGAGGAGAATGAATTTTGAGACCAAGAAGAAGAATGGTTTGTTTGAAAAAAGGAACAAGAGCTCATCATAATAGACAGTGGCTCAGTTTGTTTGTTCTGTCTTTTGAAGCTTCAAGATCCAGTTTTTTTAAGGACCCTTCAAAGTTGAAAGCCCGCTCCTTGTCTTTCTAAAAAGCTGAAGAATATACGTATTTTATGGGGGTCTCACGTGCTGTGCAACTGACCATTGTTAAAACTAAAAAAAAGAAACAATTTGTTGATGCAAAGAAAGAGAAAGAAAAGCACTTCTTTTTGTTAGAGCAGAGTCCAGAGAGACAAGGCATTAGTTTTGACACAGTGGAATGGATTCTCCACCAACTTAAAAGCACAGTTTTTGCAGCAGAATGGAGTATGGACTATGGACTATGGACTATGGACCCTCTCATTCCTGCAATACCCCCCCAAGCCAAGACACAAACAGAACTAATTGCATCAGTTTCCCTTTTCTGTTTTTATATTAGTGCGGGGAAACCGTAGCCAACAAGAATATAGCTCAATTGATATACGGTCGTATTTACGATCAAGAGATCATGAGTTTGAATCTTTCACCCCCTCAAATGTTGCGTACTAAAATAACGGTTGAAATCTTATCTTTGCCGCTATTGCTGTATACCTTTATCACATATACACATATTGCTACTTGTAAGCCAACTTGAACATAATTGAATAGTTAAACTTAACATATATTTTCCACTAAGAGATCTGAGATTTAAATCTCTTGCGAACTTCAGGAAAAAGTGCATATATAGTTATGGTAACCCTTTTTGTTATTTCTAATCAACTACAAGTTCAAATCCCTCACCACTATAAGGAATCGAACTATCAACCTTTGAGATGATAATAGGTGTTTTTCTCAACTAAACTATGCACAATTTTGCTTCCTTTTTTAGGTAATTGTGAGTGTTCGAGTCAATTTACACGCAACTTGACTATTATTATGAGATATACTCTTTTGACTCTATAGCATTTGGATGCCGATTTGGTTTTGAATCTAATGGGTTGTATCCTCTTAAAGTGTTGTTTAATATAAATAGTTGTAAATTTATAATGGTGGTCAAATGCAGCTTGGACCTTCTGCAATATCACGTGACATAGGGGCACAATTAGATTAGTTCAGTTAAGTACAAGATGACCTTTTTTTCAAAACTTTACGAGGGAAAAAGGAATCATTCATTAAATCTGTACCGGAAATTCTAAACAAACCTCCCACTTTAATTAATTCCTAAACTTTTCCCAGTTAGCACAAGAATAGCACAAATCAGAATGGAATATATCTTTATTCTTTCCTGAAATTATTTCTTAACCAATAAGATTAAACAAATGCACTTCCCATAAACATAATTACATACTAATTAAGCTAATCAGAATACTCTAATGTTGCCCCTATATTTTAAAAAACTTAGGGACCTATAATTGATACATATAGGGGTAAAACATAAAAAGAAAAATGAAATCTAACCTCATATCATCATATATCTGTAAGAAATGGGATATGAATTATTTGAGAGAACAAAATAATATTCGAAAGGACGAGTGAATTCAAGTGGATACTTACAACATTTGGGACTTGACCCTGCTTAGTTGTCGTTTAAGGTAACTTCATTGTTCTTTAATGTCTGTTGCAAGGCCAATGTTTTAGAGTGGGAGCTTGTCAGTGACAACCATGGCAAGGCAAAGCCTGCTCCACAAGACTTAGTGAGTGAAATGAACAGAGAAATTAATTAAAATCATAAAAGAATTCATGGATTGGCCTCAGAAATGGCAATGGCAGATGAAATTTGAAACTTTCACTGTTTTTGTGCAGTTAAAAGAAAAAAGAAACAAAGGAAATAAAAATCAGTGCAATGAGGAGGCAATATTTCCAATGTTTTTTTTTTACTTCAAAAATAAACATCAGAAACCATTTTTTTTCTTTTTTATATCTTTTGTTTTTGAATCATCATTATATACACATACAGAGTTGGTTTTTACAGAGCAATCCATCCAAGATGTTGACTGGTCAAACACAGAGGAGTTTGACCAAGTGGACCTCTCTTTCTCAATCCCCAAAAACAAACACATATATAATTCCACTGCTCTGCTCTCCTTCCCTTTCCCCACCACACTGTCATACAATAACTCAATTATTTAACCCCTAAAATTAAAAAATACAAAAAAAAAAAAAAAAAATGCTCACTGCAAAAATACACACCACAGCAATTCTCCTCTCTTTCATATTCTTCCTCTTCTGCTTCTTCCAAAACTGGTTCCTTCTTTTACAGTAAATTCTCTTTGTAAAAGTGAATTGAGGATTGGAGCCACAGTTTTCTGCTTTTTGCTGTGCTTTCTAACCCTCTCTCTTTCTCTATCTATCTATCTTAAAGTTCTAATAAATATGAAACATTGTGGAAATTTTCAAGCTTTAAATTTGAAATCATTTTTTTTTCTTTCCATTTTTTAACTAATGGCACTCTTGAAGTAATTCCTTATCCACTTGCCTAAGTTTTATTCACCCTTTTTTTTCACTGTCTGTGAATGGAGTTGGATCATCTTTGGATGATGGTCTGTCTTGTCTTCTTCTCTTGCTGTCTGGACTGTCATGAAAAGAAGAAGAAGAATTACCACATGAACCTGGAGTTAATTCTTCTGTTTTGTAACTCAAACATGTTGCAGCATCCAACACTCCAACAGGGCTCTGAGGAACTGAACCACCACCATTACCATTGCCATTTCCATATAATATATTATTAAGCAATGAAAAATCTCTGATCAGTTCAATACACTTCATTACTCTATCCTGCAAAAAACAACCCACAAACCAAATGTTTAAAATAAAGCAACCCAACAAGAAGAAAAAAAAATAGGGTGTTTGGATAGAGAGTTTTGGAAATGGGAGGAATTATCCATAAAGATAAAATCTTGTTAGGATTAAGGAATTATGAATGATTGTGGTCAAAACTCTGAGAGATTATGAGTGCTTGGGTTAAAAATTCATTCTTTGGATTGAAAGATTATGAGTGATTGAAATTGAAGTGATATTGTAGCTGGAAGGTTTATGGAGATTTTTATGGGAGTTTTTTGAAGGTGCTCCATCAAAAAGTGGGGTTGCAACCCCTAAAAAGGCTCTCATAAAAACACTCTTTGAATTGAAGGATTATAAATAGTCTTGACAAAAAATACTATTTTAAATTGAAGGGCTATGAGTAATCAAGACAGAAGTCATATTCTAATTGGAATGTCTATGGAGGTTTTTAAGGGAGCTTTTTGAAGGTGCTTCATCAAAAAGTGGGTTGGACCAACTCCTAAACAAGCTTTCCCAAACATTCTATTCAAATACACCCATATTGTTATAAGAAAAAAAAAAAAAAGTTAAAAGCAAGTTCTTTTTGCATTACTTTCTCAACATATGGAAAAGAAAGGATTGCTTTATTCATGTCTGGTGCTTGAAATTCTCCTGAAACGGAAATTGCCACAGCCAAAGCAATTTCAGAGGCCTTGAATTCCAAGAAGTCAATGCCTGCATGCATTTAATTTCACAACCACACAACTGTATCAAACACATTAATTCCTGGGGAGCGCAACAGAATTTTTCAGGCAATAAATAGAAAGAAACGGCTTTAAAACACCTTTAATTGTGCTCAGAATGAGTTGTGATGATTTAAACAAGGATTGGCTTTGTACACTCTGCTCAACAGAGTTCTTACTGAGGAAATAATCAATGAATGAAAATGGAGTTATGGCTTGCATCTTCCATTTCAACCTACTTAGAACAAGAAGCTCCATTCTTTGTATAGTTTTTGCTTCAAACACAAACTTAGGTTCCTCAACCTGTAGTTGAAAATTTTAAAATTCATCAACGAAACAGAAAAATTGAAGAAAATTTTAAATCATTCTTTTAATTAACCTGTAAATCTATGGGAAGAGGAACTTCTGTCTCATCCATCTTTGCTGCTAGAGACATACAAGCTACTGACAGCAACTGAACAGTCCAGCTTTTACCCATCTGAATAAAACATATAACAAAATTTTCAGACCATAACAAGAAAAAGAAATTTGTGTTTGGTTTTGGTTTTGGTTTTGGTTTTTGGAACTTACAGGCATGTCATATATAGAGAGGAAACGATCCAAGTAGTTCATAGATAAACAAAAACTCAATGGTCCAAAACTATAATGAGAATGAGCCTGTTCATCAAAGCACATTGAACCAAATTAAACAAGAACTGATTCTTACAAGTTCAAGAAATAATATCAGAAATCAAATCAAACCAAACAAACAGAATCATGAGAAGATCAATTAACCAAATCCCATCATTAGATGTAAGATTAAAACAAAAAAACCAACCTTCCAAATCCAATCAACAGCCTCTTTTCTAAACTTCAAATCCAAATCCCCACAACGGATTCTCTTAAGATAATCATGTCTAGGCAAATGGTCAATTTCTTTCTCAACCATTCCTATAATCCTCTCTTCACTCATCAAATTCCCGGATCCGAAACTCTCAACATTCGGGTCTCGGGTTCTTCTTCGATCGAATTCATTCAAACAATCAAACCCATCAAAACAAGTGCTGGCATTCTCTGTACAGTAAAAACTATCCGCCATTGAAGGGTTTTTCAAAATGGGTACCTTCAAAATCTCAGCTAAAGAATATAAAGAAACAAAAAGAATAGAATTTGGGGATCTTTAAGAAATGGGTATTACGAAAAAACCAAGAATTGTTGCCATTAAACACAAAAAATTAAATAAAAAAAAACAGAGAGAAAAATGAAAGATTGAAAGTGGGGTTTTTGAGAACAGAGTGTTGGGGAAGAGAAGAAGAGGTTTAAGTAGAAGATGGATGAGAGAATACGGAGTTAGGGTAAAGGAGAGAGTACAAAAATACGTAAATACGGAACCATAAAACACAATTTTACATTTTATTTTATTATTATTATTATTTATTTTTTTTTAATTCTCGAGTTATTTTTATTGGTCCATGTGATAAAATATAAGAAAAGGAAAGGAGCGTATGTTTATTCATTACTTGAGATTTTTTTTCCTTAGAGTAATAACTTTTTGTATTTTTGTTTTCTTTTCTAAAGTGCTTTTTTCATTTTGAGTGAATAAATTTTAATCCTTGTTTCAAAATAGAAAAGGGTTTCTAAAAGTTACTTTTATGAAAATTTTAACTTTGACTAAGATTTCAAAACGAGTATGAGAAAGGAAAGAAGACTACTCTAATTTTAGCAAGTTGTGTCAATTTGTATACTAAATTTTTAATTTGCCCCATTATTTTTTATATCATATCATTAGAGTGAACACGCGAACAAGTAATAATTTAACCACTTTATAATGTGATTAATGAATTTCATAGAAAAAATATGACCAATAAATCAGAAATTATATGTTCGAATAATTTCATCTTTGATACTCATGATTAAAAAGTCATAAAATATTTTTTTTAAATGTCATAACCTTATTACTTAATATTCTAAGGGAAAAAAATTTGAAATTTAACCTCTTCAAGGATTTTTTTTTTTAAACCTTCTTTTTAAGGTTCTTTTTTCTTTGTAAAAGTTTATCATGTACTTAGACAACAAGCCTATACTTAAATTTCAACTTTCCATATATAGATAACTTTCAAAGGAAAGAATAAATTGTAATAATATCTAACAAATTATTTTTCTTCACATTTTCTTCCTCTTCTTTTGAAAGAGATAGAGAAAATCCTTAATGAATAATCATATACTTATTTTCTGCCTTAGATTCATCCATCGATAACCCAAAAACATTAATTTTTTTTTTCTTGTATTCATTATTATTTACACGACAACCTACTACTGTCAAAAACAGAGGAAAAAAAACACAACCTACCAAATCAAATGTTTGAATGATTGATTTCAAAAAAAAAAAATGTTTGAATGATTAAAAAAGATAAAAGAAAACAATTTGGTATTCAGTGATGCAAGTAGAATGCTATTTTATTTAAATATATATATATAGAGAGAGAGAGAGAGAGAAACTTAGATAATTAGGTAAATTGTTTTTGAATTTCCAATATCATATAATTACTTTATAGAGCTTTTTTTTAAACTAAAAAAAGAACAATTATTTTTTCAAAAAATATTGTTGTAAGAGAAGAAAATAGGACTCAAATGGAAATCTCTCTTACATTTTGGAAGGGCCCATATCCATTATTAGAGCTGCTCTTTTACGACTCAAATGGCAACTCTTTTGCATTTTACTAATTATATTGTGGAATTTTTTGTGGTTATTTTAACCAACTTAATGTTGAATTAAAAAAAAACCAACATAACATAATGTTACTTATTTAATATATTTTTTTTAATTGTATTTAATATCAATCTTTTTTAGTTCGACAACATTGGGAGACAATTTGGGGGTGAAGAAGATTCGAACCTAAGACTTCAAAGTAATTAGGTAGACATCAATGTTGTTTGAGCTATTACTCTATTGATTTGTGATCAAATGGAATTCAATTATAGTCAAATGTTGTTAAATTAAAAATTTTAAAAATAAAAAATAAAAATTACTGAACTTTCAACTTTGTGTCTAACCCGATCATGGCATATTTGACATTCTTTAAAATTAACCGATCTGTTAAATATAAAATGAAATTTGTGTATGGAATACAAACAATTGAATTTTCAATTTGTACATAATAAATCCGTAAGTTTTGAAAAATTATTATATGTCAATGATCTATTAAATAAAAATTTGAAAGTTTAAGAATTTATCACATAAAAATGTGAAAGTTTAAGAATGACTTGCTAAATTATCTAATTAGAAAAGGAATGCCTTTCTAAAAAGTTTTCAAAGATATTAAACACGAACATGAAAGCGTAAATTGACCATTAAATTATTCTTATCTAAAAATGAAACCTTTAAATTATCCTAAGTTTGAATCCTTAATATCCTATGTTTGAATTGTAGTATTAAAAATCACTTTTATAGGAGAAGACTTTGATTGAAGGATTAGCTTTTAAAAGTTCAATGCTTTTAATTAAAAAAAATTATAAGTTCAATTGATCATAAAAATTCATTCAATTTTTTTTTTGGCAGGAACATCTCCTTTTTTTTTATTGATTAGGTCTCACTTTTGTTTTTATTTATTTTTTTTTTTTTTTTAATTCAATCATATTTAAGATTGTTTAATGGTAATCTAGTTCAACATCATGGTCATAAATACAATTCTGAAAATTAGTATTTAACTCACATTTATTTGAAAGTAGTTTACTAATCGAACTTGTGTTTGATATAAATATTAGTACATGTAGGGTTTGTAGTCTACCTTCCCAAATTTATACTTTTAAAAAAAATATAATAGGGGGATTTAAACTTTAATTAATTACTAGATGATACCCAATGTCAGTCTAAATATGCATGATTGATATTAATTAGTTTTCACTTTTTTAAATTTAACAATATTTTATGAATTAGATAGATCGAACATATAGCCTTTTAATTACTAGATTGTACATAATACTTTCATAGGTATACTCTTTTGTGGGTTCTTTTTTAATAATGATAGATCAACTACATTTAAAAAAATATGCCAGAAATATACCAGAAAACATTTCAAATTAGGACGAAGAAAACTATATCGTAATTCTAAGAAAAAAAAGGAGATTTAGAACATCAAAGAGTGTTGAATGATTGTCTTGAAGATTTGTAGTGTTTCTTGATGACATTAGCTAGCTCTCACTTTGGCTTCTAACAAAAAGAAATTACCAATCTGAAAAATTCAATTAGTCTCCCAACTTTTAAATGTTCGGTTAGCATATGTACAAAAAAAAAAAAAAAAAAAAAAAGTTCGGTTAGCAATTTTTTTTTTTTGTAATACTTTGTTTAAATGACTTAAAATATAGGATCATGATTAAAAAATGATAAGTTCAAATTCGTACTTACCATTTTTCTTAAATTTATTATTTTTTTTTTTTTTTAAAAAAAGAGGAATTAAATGGTAAGTTTAGAGTTCGTTTAATAATGTTTTCATTTCTAGTTTTTCGTTTCTATTTCCTATTTTTTTGAGAAACATGCTTATTTGATAACTATTTTCGTTTCTTGTTTCTGAAAATAAAATAAAATAAACGCTTCATAAATTAGGTCGAAAAATGAGAAATTACTAAAACTTTTTTCCATTGTTCCGTTCTTTTTATTTTCTCCTGAAATCTGTAACTATTTATTTTATATCAACGTATTACTTATTGTTAACAATTTGTGGTCGTGGCTTAATGGTGGTGTTTGTGAACTTATTGTCTCATTTTATTCAAATGATTCACGCTTCGAATCTTATTTTGAACTTTTTAAAAAAAAAAATTAATTCTTTTACTTTTTTAGGTTTATGTACTGTTTTAAATTTAATTTTTTTAATTTAATAATTTTTTATTGTACAAATTTAATGTTTGCCTTACGTAATATAATTTAAAATTGTTTGATTCTAAAATCTATTTTTAATATATTTGAACCCGTAAAAGTTTTAATATTATAAAATTTTTGTTCATTAAAATATCATTCTTTGTTATTATGTACAAAGAATCCTAAACTTTTGTACTGCCTACTTCACTAATTCGTAGGAAGATACTAAACTTTTGTATTTGAATTTTTTTTTAGGAGGAATGATCCCTGAAGTAGATGATGGTTGATAGAGTAATCATATTTGATACTATATTAATATTTTACAAACAATTTCTAAAAAAAATTACAAACAAACATTTTCAAAGTATGTCATTTATGAAAAATGATTTAGGTGAAAATAACCTAAAATAATTTCATATTAAGATTTTCTTTTATTATTATTATAAAAGATTCATTTATAGTAAAACATATCTCTTATATTTTTTTTAAGAAACAAAAAATAAAAGTAGCTATCAAACAAATTAATGTTTCTCATTTTCAAATAAGAAACAGGAAATTAGATGGTTATCAAATGAGTTTTTGGGGACGTCAGAGATAAATGAAGTGAAAATGTAGAAATTATGTGCATTCCCATATATTTTTTTTTTACTTTTAAAAAATGAAAAATCATGGGTTGGTAAGTGGGTGTGTTTGTTTTTTGGACATGATAACCACTTCTCAAAAACCCTCGTTTGTTTTTTTGTACTAAACAATCATTGTTAACCACTTTTCAACCCATTTTTTAACTCCTTTATCAAATCTCACATTAAATTTTATTAAATTTTACATCAAATTTATCATTCAACTACTATTAACCTCAATCTCGAAACAAGTAGCTAACCACTTCTAACTACTATTAACCACTTCATTATCTTCTGCTTCATTTTTTTCTATAAAAAACAAACACACCCTATGATAAATAAACTGAAATTAAAGGGGTAGATGCGTCATAATGGAAATTTTATTTTTAAAAAAAGTACCCATAAGAGTTGGGGTTTGTCATTTTGTTGGTTTTCAGTAGGTCGCATGCTCTGCTCCTACTAAGATGACCAAACTCTTAACCGTTTCCTACAGAACTCTAATTTCTCATCATTACTTTCACTCTCCATTTTTACATTATTCTTTTTCCCAAAATACCCCCTCCATTTTCATTTTTTTTTTGTTTGTTTTTTATAATATAAATTAGGAGTGAAAAGACCATAAATCTATTGCAGAAGGTAATTATAATTTCAAATAAATAAAAATTACATATCAATTTTGAACATTGAAGTCATAATTATAGTCACAAAGAAGAACTCAACATGCTAGCAATATATATCTACTCTTACTCTGTTGAGTTCTTCTTTGTGCATTGTAACCCTATTGAGGAGTTCTTACCGAGTATTCATTTATGCTCACCCTTTCTGTGGTTATTTTCTTTCCACAAGTAATCAAATGACACCACCTAGACGGTTAGCTGGGAGATGTTGAAGTGATCATGGGTGGAGCTGCTGCATTCTCTGAGTTGTTGATAGGATAGACGTCATTTTCTTCTTGTGTAGCATGCAATGTTTAAACTCCTGTTATTTTTATTAATTGTTGGCATGGATACCTTTATTTGTATTTGCCTAACTATTTATTGAAACATTTTTGTAAACACCTTGGTCAAGGGCTTGTAATTACTTATTATTATTTTGAAATAAAATCAACAGGAGCAGTTAACTGTTTTGAGTCAACATGATGTGGAAAACATAATTTGAAATTACGGGTCCTCACACCACCTATGGCTCGCTTTTTGTTCGCCTTAAGAAAGGATGCGACAAAAGTGTAACCCAACCGTAATCGCTAGGTGGTGCTTAGTCTTTCACATTATTAAAGTTAGAGTTAGGGATAACCTACTTACTAGTAACATGCTTAATACTTGATTAAATCGCAAACTCACTAGTAATGTACTAGTGGGTTACTGTAAAGTGTTCCAGAATGGAGCTTTAAGTAAAAGTATAACATGGAACAATCTTCTTACCATCATATATCATGAAGTTATTTTTAGTCACTTTCTATTCTGTCTTCTTGCTTTTAATTTACTTATTAAGTTCTAGTCTACGAAACCGAAACCAAACCCCAAATTGAAGTTGTTTATTATTCTGTACCGACTCTTAAGATAACAATTATTAATTACCAATCCCTTGTGGTGAACGATAAAATAAATATTTATCACTTGTTGCATATTCAACTATGTATACTTGCGTATTAATGCGATTCGAATGCATAGGACTTAGTCTCACACTTTGAGTTACTCATTTGAATATTTATACATCACAATCGATTCACACTAGTCCCTTGCGACTTGACCACGTTAACAACTAGCTTTCATCGCTACTAAGAATGAAAACTGTCCCCCACAAACCAACACTAACATTTTCAACATGTTTTGTCTTTACTCACATGCATCCTAGAAAAATTTCTAGGAGGCCACCCAACCAAGGACACTACTCAAAGTTAAGCACGTTTTAACTATGAAGTTTCTTAGATTGAGCCGCTGAAAAGAAAGTGGCACCCTTGTTGGTACTCACATTGCATCCTAGGAAAATTTTTAGGAGGTCACCCAACCAAGGACTACTTCAAATTAAATATGCTTAAATGTCAAGTTCCTTAGATTGAGCCATAAAAAATGGAGGTGCATCATGTTGGTATAAGTAGTACAAATCATTTTCTTTGAAACCCTTTCATTCAGATGTTGGTTCACTCAGGTGTTACACATTTTATATTATTATCTCTTTAACAAAAATGTTCTCTCTTGTACCAGTAAACATAGCTAACACACCGTTAATGAAACACGTAAATCGTTGTGTTTTGTCTCACGTTCTTTATTATTTTTCCTTAATTGTTGTTTCCGATTTCATAACTGATGGAAGGAATATGATTCATAGATGTAAAAATGATGCAATTCATGAAAGAGACAATTATTTATTTAACCTCTTGTTAAATTGGGCTTAACTTATGAATTCTTTTTAAAATAATACTAAATAGCATATATTCTTGACTTAGAGGTTGTCTATTTGAATCCCAAGTTTCAAATATGGTTATTGTACTGAGAGAGAGAAAAAGAAAAAAAAAATCTTTAAAATGGAAGATTTAATCTCTATGTCCTATAGATTGGTAATGGTTGTACTACAAAATTGAAAATGTATACTTTCTTAATTCTCAAAAAAAAGAAAAAAGAAAAAAGTATGTTTTCTTAGATTTAACACGCCTTTTTATTGACAACATTTCATCCTAATTTGTAATTTCATTTTCGTGGGGATGTTATATAAATTTGTGTCCATCATTTTGACACATGCGCAGCTTAATTAAAATATGATATCCAAAGTTTGTATAGTTTTTATTGAGCTAATTATTGCACTAAGAAATCTGAGATAATTGCTTATGTTTTATTCAAAATTCTCTAAATGATAGAGAATTAATAACCATAGTGTTGAATAGATCGACTGCTAAAATTTGAATTACGCAAATCTTTTTTTCTTCAATTAGGGATATAATTAAAACATAATTTGAGAAACGTGCTAGATTTTATTGTCTTTGTTTAGTTAGAACAGGCATGCTAGAATATTTATGATCTTCTAATTTATTGTATATAATTGGAATAATCCTTTTCTATGATTTTTTCTCTTTTCTTTGCGTATAATATAATATAATTTGATAATGTCATATCATCTATCGTAAAACATAATAAGTAGATCAATGAAGCATTTAGTGTATTATGTGTTTAGATTTAATAGTGATTCAATATCTTTATTTTCTTGTTTTTGATAACATTACTTATCATCCTTTATTATTATTATTTTTTAACTCAACCATAATTAAGAGCGAAGAATTCAAACCTATAAAATCTGGTTACGAGTTTACATTAATACTACTGAGTTATTATATTGTTACATTATTTATGGCCTCGTTTGATAACTTTTTTTTTCGTATTTTGTTTATAAAATTTAATCCTACAACAACTACGTTACTATACATTTTTACTTATTTAGATATCTACAGCTTACCTGTATTTTAATAAACAAAACCAAAAAATTTGGAAACAAAAAAAAGTAACTTCCAAAAGTTTGTTTTTGTTTTTGAAATTTGGTTAGTATCCACCTACTTAATTTCTTAAGAAAATATGGATACATTGTAAGAAAGATGAAGCACATGGTAGTAAATTTAAGTAGAAATAAGCTTAAATTTTATAAACCAAAAACAAAAAACAAAATGGTTATCAAACGGGCCTTAGTTTTTTTTTTTTTTTGGCTTTTGAAATTTAATCCTACAATAACTATCTTACCATATATGTTTTTTAGATATATACATTTTAACTATATTTGTAGAAACCGAACTAAAATTTGAAAACAAAAAAAAGTAACTTTCATAAACTTGTTTTTTATTTTAAAAGATGGCTAACATTCCTGTATTTTTTTTTTAATGAAAGATGGAACATTGTAGGAAATGTAAAACACATTGTTGGAACTTTGAGTAAAAGTAAGCTAAAATTTCAAAAACAAAAAACTAAGACCCCGTTTCATAATCATTTGATTTTTTGTTTTTGGTTTTAAAAATTTAAACTTAGTTTTACTCATATTTCCTACAATGTTCCTCCATCTTTCTTAGAATGTATATAACTTTTTTTAAAGAAAACACGTAAATTCTAACCAAATTTCAAAAACAAAAAAAATCTTTTGGAAGTTACTAATTTTTTGTTTCTAAATTTTGATTAGGTTTCTACAAATATAGGTAAGATGTAAATATGTATGTAGAAGAAAACATAAACGATAGTTATTGTAAACTTAAATTTCAAAAATTAAAAACTAAAAACTAACTATTAATGAAATGGGGCTTTAATAATACTATTTCTATATATACAATAATATAGGAAGTAAATTGAATAGAATCCTATTTGACTAGAACTTTACAATATTCACAAAGTAAATTTTCTATTTTCCCGATTGTTTATATTCTATGAGCTGGTAAATTAAAAAAGGCACCTCTATCTCCTTCATAAAAATTGTAGTAAAATAAACATTTACATTTAAGATAACATGGGCAGGGTCAAAGAGAAAGAAGTAAACATCATTTTTTGAAACATTTGCCCATCTTACGAGTACTCCAACCATTTTTACGTGATTAAACAATAATCTATAAAACAATAATATATTATTTTATTATTGAATAGAATCCTATATAGTAGATTTCAAATTCAAGTTTTAAATATTGTTGAATTTAATAAAAAAAAAAAAAAAAAAAACTCCTAACCCTTTTAGATTCAAAGATGATTACCAATAAACTAATCCATAATAATCAAATATCAAAACACTAGAAAAAGAAGCGGGTAATAAAAACAATCCTTTACGTTCAAAGCGGTTGAAAAAGACGCATTTCTAAAATAAAAATTAAAAAAACATTGAGAAATGTGAACCATTGAGCATCAAAATTGGAATAACAAACCACTCAAGCAACCTTAAATTAAAAACCTCACTTAGGATTCCGAATCTTAACATTCAAAATTCAAACAAAAGACAGAACATTTCCAAATAAATATACATAAAATCTATAAACTTCTTTTTCTCATTCTTCTTTTTATGAAAACAAAAAACCCTTTTTTCCCTCTTTTCCTAGAGATGCTCCTTCTCTATCTCATATTAATTTGTATGAGAAACGATGCAATATATAATATTTAAGAATATATATATATATATATATATATATATATATATATATATATATAAAATGAGATTCAGCTTTACAGTGGATCATGGTATATAATCGACCTCTTTTATGGGGTTTGTATTTAAAGAAAGAAAATAATAATTAGGGGGACCGACATTGCAACACTTTACTTCAACAATTCCCAAATCACGTGTACAAAATTACTTAAATAGCAGCCTTATTGGCTTATATGGAGAGAAAAATAAATAAATAGACAAAGGGGTTTATATATAAGTGGAATTAGATAATGTTAACGTAAAAATATTATTGCCTCTTAAACTTTTTCATCTGTTTATTTAAAATGCTTCTACGCTTTTGTAAGTGTTGCAATATATTAGGGTTTTTAGTACAACATTAGTATGCAATATAATTACCCTTGATCTTTTGTAAACATTTCAAAACTATTTATATTGTTGAAATATATTAAAATTTTAGATAGAATGTTCGAGATGGATGTGATCTAGACATTTGTTTGGGTTAAACTCGAAAGAATGATATTTCATTTCACACATCAATTTTCATTCAACATCCTAACAAATTTTTTACTCAAATAGTTTTTGAAAATTTATGGAAAGTTAAGGGTCGTATGACAACTTTTTAACATAATCGATGTATTCTTAAAACAAATATAGGGTAGGTTTTAGTATATATAAATATATAATA
Source organism: Sicyos edulis (assembly GCA_036507275.1). Taxonomy (NCBI): domain Eukaryota; kingdom Viridiplantae; phylum Streptophyta; class Magnoliopsida; order Cucurbitales; family Cucurbitaceae; genus Sicyos; species Sicyos edulis. The sequence goes on along the minus strand of CM071855.1, from coordinate 6,030,509 downwards.
AAAAATAAAAATTATTGAATACACTAATGCAAATATAACTCGACTAGTTCATTGAGTATAGCTTGGTATAAAGTAATGTTTATGATCCAGAGTATTTGAATCTTGACACTTCGAAATATTTTACGTTAAAAATGAAGTATTTGGTTTAAGTCTCTTAATCCAACTCGTTTTTGTGGTTGTGTTTTCAAAAGTATAATATTTTGGGAGGGAAATGGCATAAATATATAAATATAACTTTATTTTAAAATTTGTGTGGTCCAATTACTTATAAAACAAAACAAAAAATAAAAAAGTGAAAAAACAGTCTTTCTAGTTGTTTACTTAACTTGAGATTCGAGCTCCCTCCTTAGTGTGCTTCCTCTTCTTCACTTAAAAACCCTCTGTTAATATTATTATTATTTTTGTAAAAAATTCAAACCGGATGCTTTTGACTCTTTCTTGTGAACCCACTTGAGATTTTATTTCTTTATGAATAAGTTTATTTTTTTAACTTTGGAACATATTTTATCTGAAGTAATTTGCATATATCAAATTATTTTTAGGACAATGTTGTTATTGTTTCATTATCCAGTCATGTGTTCTCTGGACCACAAAGTTTTTAATTGTCATTATTTGGTTTAAGTTTCAGATTTTCCACAACATTTTTCTTCACACCACCAAATTTGGAAACAAATGGTGTGTCTTGTTTTGGTAGAGTTTTTGGTGTTTGTAACTTTTCTTAAGGTATTTTTTTGTTTTTGTTTTTTAGTTTAAAATATATTTGGTGGAGAGATTTGACTCCATGATTTATTTGGTGGTGGGATCATGTACGCTATCACCAATTCTGCTTCCAACATAACATACTACAAATACGATACTTAACACTACATCTGTTTGTATTACACAAATCACAACAAATTTCATGAATCATTGAACAACTTATAATGTCAGTGCACAGTCGGGTCTATACCAACTACGCTACATAGAACAACCATCTCTAATTTAGAAAGAGTATTAATAGCGGGATAAACTTTAAAAAAATGCCTTAACTTTCTCATTTTTCATTGACTTCAAACAAACATATAAAGTTTATCACGATTTGATATCTACTAACAAAATCTAAAAAAATATCCAACAAATAATATTTAACAAATATTTATACTAAATATAGGAATTATATTCTTATAATTCTTAACATGTACTTCCATGCAGGAAAAGAGGAAATTTTATATTTGTGTTTCTGAATTATTGTTCTTCCATGCACGAAAAGATGGAATTTTGTGGATTTTGGGGTTGCTTAAAAAATGTCAAGGAATCAAATATTAAAAAATCATATAGTTTTTTTTCCTTCTTCATATATTAAATAGTTTTATTTTAAAAAAACAAAACTTATTTTTAACTTATTTTTGGAAATGATACAAAAGTTCGTTTAATGGCCCAAAAGTTTTGTAGTCTTGATTGGGTATTTTGTTGGGCTCGTCCTTACGTGGATGGGCCCATTGTCCTGATATCTGTTCAAACCGAAAGATCAATAGTTTTAGTTTTAGTTTTTTTTTTAATAAATAACTACTTTTATTTTTAAAATTTCTTTTTAGAAAGTGTTTAATAGCATTAACATGTTTCTATTTTTGGATTTGGTTTAAAATTCAATTTTTCTTTATAAAGAAAGATACAAAATCATCGTAAAAAAATGCAATAAAAAAACAATTACAATTTTAAAAATCCCAATTATTATCCAACCGAGACTAAAATATTTAGTCTCGACGATTGATTTAGAATAGTTTTCCATTGGGACTAAACAAATAATAAGAAATAAAGCAAGAGAAAATTACAAAAATATTGTTGGAACATTTGGAAAACGTGACTTTTCTTACTCAAATTATTGATGAAGCAATTTGTATCGTTTAAAAGTGGAAAAACAAAATCATGAATAATGCTTGATTTAGAATTATAACGTCATCAACATAAATATTGTTGGAAACAAGAGGAGAGTAGGTTATCAACGAAGTGTACACCCAATAATTAGGATGTTATGAATTCGAAATCTCCTACCATCAACGATGGCAAAACTGAAATAACAGAATAAATATTACTTAACTAAATAAAATATACATTAACAACTAAAATGTTATAAGTTCTATAAGTTCACAATGAGTCTGTGATGTGTTGGATTTATTGTTTTGTGGTAATCCAATTCAACACCACGATCACAGGTTTGATATTGAAAATCGCTACTAACTCTTATTTACTTGTGAACAATGATATCTTCCATAACTAATTTTGAGGTGGTCATCACACCATCAATATTTCCAAATATGAGTTAATTGATTAGTCAATCTAATAGGCTAATCATAAACTCACTAGTTGAATTAATATTCTCAAAACAATAATATTCTCGTTTTGAAATTAGACTCGATTACACATCCACTACACGGTTTATTTTTAATTCAACAAAATTTAGAGTAATTAAATTTGAATTTATATTATTTTTTTTTTGTTGAATTATATTTTCATTGGATAAGAAAAATTTGAAAGACAGTTGCACGTGCTATTTCTTAAAATAAAACATCATTGAAAATTAATCACTTAATTACTGTTTACGTATTTAATCTTTGAATAGTGTAATTGTTATTAAGATTCGTTTAAATAATATATGATGACGTTAGTAAATTTTTGTTACATTACATTATTTTAAGTATTGAATGGCGAACAGGCATAATAGATGTGTTTTGTAATACTTAAATCAAAAAGAAAAAAAATAGTTTTGTAATTTATTTTTTTAAAAAAAAGAGGCATAAATATGTACCATAATTAAAATGCATAATAAATAAGCACAGTTCATTCTTTTTTTAATGTACCTATTAGGATTCAAAACTAAATTTAAATTTAACATGTTGGCCATCAACCTACAATGCCATTTGATAAGTCATAGTTCATTCTAATTAGTGTTAATAATATGTAGGATTCAAATATAACTGGTACATTTAATTGTCAACTAGAATCATAACTCAATTAACACAGTTTATTGCTGAGTAGAAACAATATACCTATAAAAGTACAAATGCACATGCCTTCAATTTATGTCATTGTTATATCAAGTAATTCAAAGCTACTCTTTACAAATTTCTAAAAGAAAAAACTAACAATTTGCATGTACATCAATCTAACTTTTGTTACATAAATCCAGTGTATACAATTTATGATTATCAGTCATACAACTTCAATGATCAACTTTTTGCTTCTTCCAACGGTATGCAGCTTCAAGGATCTTCAAATTTGTAGGCTGTGTTTCATTGGGGGGCAAGTAATCAGTGTGTTCGAACCCAGCCAAACCATACTTGTTCCATGCATAGCAATCTTTAGGCGACCACAGAAGGTACTTCTCATACAATTTTCGACACCGATCTATATTTTCCAACTGCAGTTCTATCTCGATATACTTCTCGAAAATCTTCTCTTTAGGAGCCCTCCCAATTGCATTGCCTAATATTTGTCGAGCAGCTTTAAGGTTCAATTGTCTTAATTCAAATTGGGCAGCTAGCAGCCAAATCTTTGCAAAGGAGAACTTCTTATGCGGAATCAAGCTTAGACATTGCCTATAAACATCACGAGTACGTTCAATGTCTCCCGCATTCAATTCTTCGTACACGGCATAGTTTATCCATAAATATATGTAACGCCTCCAATAACGTTTCTCTTCGGCTGGAGGAACATTGGCTATTGCTCTTTCGTACACTTCTCTAATCCTCTCCGTGTTCCCCGTAGTTTCCTCCAATTGTATATATTCAAACCATGAATCATAATCTAGAGGATTCTTCTTCACTTGTTCCTCGTATTGAAACCTCCTCTTCCCCCACAATAGCATCTTCTGTTTCTGCCTTATTCCCATATTGCATCTCAAATGCTACAAACTTCCTATACATATCCTTCGCCCTACCTTTGGGAATATGATCCAAGGAAAACTTATATATACACCGTGCACGTTCAATTTCCTTACAACTCTCCTCGAATTCAGCAAAGGCAACCAACAGTTCTTCGGCCTCTTCATCATCAACCAACTTCTCAACTGCTCTCTCGTAAACATTCCTTGCTTTTGCAACCTCCCCATTCTTCATCTCAAATTTTGCAAAACCTATCCATGCCCCAACTTTGTTGTGACACAGAACAAAGCGCTCAAATACGCCTCGAGCACGTTCAACCTCATCATATCTCAACTCGAACTTGATGTAAGAGAGCCAACCTTCCTGGTCAGGCATCCAACCCATCCACCTCTCAAAAACCTGCCTTGCACCACCCACATTACCCAACATTTCCTCCATATGTACCACAACTGATCCACTCTAGGCAAGAGGGCGGCCGCTCGATCCCAAACATTCCTCGCATGATTGATAAACTCATTCTTCATCTCAACCTCTGCATACTTGATCCAAAGGGTGTGATTTCGATTATCGACCTCGAGCACACGCTCCCAAACCGAACGAGCTCGATCGAACTCCTTCTGAGACTCTTCCCATCGCGCATACTTAATCCAAACACCAATGTTCCACCTAACACGGCGGACAAGATCCTCGAATTCCTTTCGCTTGCACAAAATATAATCAGCAAGTTCAGTTGAATCAGTAATTTTCCGCTTGGGTGGTCTAATCTCCGCCTCGTGTCGCTCTCGAGCTTCACGAAGGATTTGCTCTGCAGTAATCTGAATTGGCGCTGGATTCTTGTTCTTCACCCTAATGGGTCGCGGCAGCTTCACATTCAGATCGTTTCGAGTCAGGTAGCCAAGGGTTTGATCAGAATCTTTGAACGAAGACATTATTTCAGTGTAATTTAGGGTTTCAACGAACTTAGAAGATCAAAATCGACAACAAAATCAACAAAATAGCAGATAATCAATAGAAATTAGGGCAACAATGTAAGCTTAGAAGATCACAAATCGAAATTAAAGAAAGAAGAACAAATTGAGAAACAAAAAATTAAGCGGTTATGAAATCTGAAGAGACGGTGTTGCGATTTGGAGCTACGCCTTTTCGATTGAGGAAAAGAATAGAATGAAAAATTTGGGGCTTTTATCTCTCTTTTATAGTTTTCCTTTTTCCTTTTAGAATTGGGAATATATATATATAGATATATATATATTCTTTTTTTTTAAATACAAAAAAGTCTATATTTTAACTATTATTGAGATTTTACGATCATTAATTTTTAAATTTTTTTTTAATCTAAATTTTTTATCTGTTGTTGATATCGTAAATTTTATGATATTTAGAATCATAAATTAATATTTTTTTTGAAGATAATGCCTTATCGTAAGGTCTATAATAAGTTTAATCATATATTCTCAAAAAAAAAACGTACATCCCCAAAAATCACCCAAAATATATCTTTTTTTTATAGAAGCATCTTTTTAAGGCAAATTTTAGATTTTTTTTTTTTTTTGTTAGTTGAAGTGGGGGATAATTTTTAGATATTTGTTGGAATTATATATGTATATGCACGCTTAAATGGGTAAATAAATGTGTGAATATTTTGCACGTAATTGAATTTTAAAACGTTGATTTCGAAATTGATCTTACATTCTAAAAGTCCAAAACTGTTTTTCCAAACAACTGATAGTATGTATTTAAAATTTTAACTACCTTAGAATTTTCGAAACTGGCTAATAGTTTTGGGAAATTCTAAAATTTTATTAAAAAGGAATAATTTAAATGTTATAAGATGAAATATTAAATTATTGTTATTTCTTTTTCAGCAAAAATAATTAATTTTATTTCAAAAGTAGTAACAAAATATTATAATGTGATGGAGATTTTGTATGTATAACAAAAATGGCAAAATATTTTCATCCATAACACAAAATCAAAACTAATTCATTCATAGCAGAAAATTCAAATTGAATTCTATCACTAGTTGAGTTCTATTAGTGATAAAATTTAGTCAATGATAGAATCCTTCTATCATTGTTTGAATTTTCTATCGGTGATAGAAATCTAAATTTATTTCTTGAGCGATAGAAATCAATATGCTATAAATAAATTATTTTAAAAATTTTGCTATAAATATAATACACGAGATAAAATGTGTTGTTGACGGTAAATTCTCTAATGGTGATTGTACACAACTCATGCCAACATCAGTCGCTCAAGAGCATCAATCTTCATGATCAAGATGAACAAATTTGAATCTTTTCTTTAACTCAACACAAATGTGGTAAAAATTTATCAATTACATTAAACTATTTTTTAATGAAAATTTTATAGGATTAATCAAATTTAAAAAATAATTATAAATATGGTTGATTAAAAAAAACAATCATAATTATAGGTATAATAATGTACTGTGTTAATTGAGTATTAATATTACATTAAAATATATTAATGACTATGAATATAAATATTTTAAAATTTCACTACAATTATAATTATTTTATTAGAATAGTTTATCGATTACAACTTTTTATTAATTTATAGATTTTTGTTTATATTTTTCAAATAAATAAATCATTCCGACTCGGTCTAGAGATGTCCACGGGGCGGGGCGGGGCGGGGAATGGCTTCCCCGGCCCCGTCCCCTCATAAATTCAATCCCGCCCCGGAAAATCCCCGTTTTTTGGGGATCGAAGTGAGGATTCTCAGGGCACCGCGGGGATCGGAGTTCCCATGGGATTTTTACAATTTTTTCTTTTTCATTTTTTTAAATATTTTTTGGAAAAAAAATTCAAAAAATTAGATTTAAAAAAATATATATATCTATAAGTTTCAATTATAATGTTAATTATCAAAGAAAATATTCATATGTATAGAAAATATCATCAACAAAGATATATTTATTTGAAAATTAAAGGAATAGAATTAAAAAAAATATATTAAATAAAATAATCGGGGCGGAGATCGGGGAATCGAGGACGGGGAGTACAATCGCCGTCTCCGGCACCGTTTAGCCAACGGAGATTTTTTCTCTCCCATCTCCGGCCCTGTTCCCCGCCCCGTTAGGAGCGGGTCCCCGCGGGGAAAATGGCCATCTCTAACTCGGTCACGTGTATATACTCTTATAAAAGAGCGGGTACGCCTGGGCCTCTGCCACGTAAGACGCGTGGAAATTGCACCTCTCCATTACCGTTGATTCCCTTAAATCGATTTTTTTCACCTAAAAAACGATTTTGATTCGTAATTCATCTAATTTTAATTTAGGAAAATTGCTCCAATAGCACTTTTGTGTTACCATATAAAAGTAAAATATTTTTTAAAAAAGAAAATTATATGTAAAATAGATTTAGATAGAATTTTTTTTACTTTTTTAAATTTTGCCCTTAATTAATGGTTATTAGTAAATATAGCAAAGACTACAAATAAATACATTGATAGTTATCAGATGAATTGATTGAAGCGTGAATATTTTAGTCATTTTATAAAAAAATACTCAAGTTTTCGGTGCATAGGTAATTCGATATTTTCTGTTTTTTTATTATACATATAAAATCACCTTTAATTTATGTATTTTCAGAAAAAAAAAAATTGTTTTCATTAGTTTCTCGTCATATATGAGTTATACTATTCCAAAAAAATAGTAGGGTTGAGTGAAAATAAAACAGAAATGACATGTGCCCCAATTTTCTAGTCACATGACCAATAATCGAGCCAAATCCAATGTGCGTGGCCTCCACTTTAAAATTATAATGGGGCTAAGACTGTAATTTGCGATTTTATTTTGGGGGATTTTTTTAGGAATATGGAAAAATATTTAAAATATTGGGTGAAAAAAAGTTAGCCAATCATAATAATTATACGGTATTATCGATAATGATACTATATTATCAAGTTTTAAAACTTATGATTTTAACAAAATTCAAGTTACCTAAAATTGATCTCAATTAATACGAACGATCGAACAAATCTTTTAAAACAACTTTTTTTTTAAGAGAAAACTAAATTTTGCGTTAATTTTTCTGAGGTCCTATCAATAATTTATATATATATATATATAATTTATTAAACACAAACTTAACTTGTTTGATTCAAAAAAAAAAAAAAAAAAAAAAAAAAAAAAAACTTCTTTGATAATTTTTCAAACAAAAGCTACTAGAAAGAAAGGGTTAGAGAACATTTATTAAGGTTTTAATATAACACTTGTTAAATTTTAAGAAAAATGCTCTAATACCTATAAAACATTTAAATACAAATGGATGAAATTGAAGGTTTGGGACAAAAGTTAATGTACTCAAAAAATGAATTGTGTTTGTCTGTGGTATTTAAATCAAGAGCATGCAAATCATCATTTTTTTAATGTACTAACAATCACAATTACCGGAAAGAATTTAGAGAGAGATGCTATAAAGTTGGTTTCTTAAGAGGGAAGCATGTTGTGCATAGCTGTCTTTTGAAAGGCAGAAACTGAAAGTATCAAAAGCAAAACACCAATAACTTAAGAAAGGGCAAATATTAGGAAAAAAGTACAATTGAAGAATGAATTACACATATTTTTTTTAAATAAAAAACAAAAAAAAATTACACATTAAAAATAATAATATGCATGCACAAACACCCATTTTCAGGTACACTTCTGTCATATATGTATCTGATCTGCTCCTCTAATATTAACTTTAAGTATACTTTTATCATGGCTAAAAACATATTCAACATATATTACCGTGACGTTGAACTTGATTTTTATCGAATAATAAAATTATTATGCCACTAATCCTTTTGGTCCCTTCATTTCCTTGTAAAGTTTAACTGGTCACCCAATTCAAAATATGCTCACATTTATAAGACTAATTTTAGGTAAAGTTTCTATTTGAGGTAAAAGTATTAAATTTTAAAAAAAATTTAAAATTTTAATAATGCTCAATCTGAGTCATTATATGTCTTTTAAATTTTCTTTCATCGTTTTTTCATAAACTAAATTCATGAAAGGAACAAAATAAACAAATTATTGATTATTGAAATTTAAAATTAATCTACTACACATTTTGTTACATCACTAACGATTTTATTATTTCAATAATTAAAATCGTATAAACTTTTATACATAAAAATGTTTAATTTTAAAATATATAAACTAAATAAAAGTTTTATTCAAAATTTATGGACTAAAAATATATATTTTGCTAAAATTTATTATTAATTTTGTTTATACTTTATCCATCATAAATTATACTTTTTTTTAAGAGTCATAAGTTATACTTTATGCCTATTACAATTTATTTGAGGGCATAAATACTCTCCAATAATATGAGAGTCAAATATCGATTTGTAACTCAAACTCGTGACGGTAGAATTGAAATGAATTAACATCATATAAAATAATCAATTGCATCACCGATCATTCACTAGTAAAAATTTCCCTATAGATGGCGGGCTAAAAAGAAGAGGTTTAAAAACACGGATGAAAGATGGCAGGCCTGAGAATTGGTGGCGGGCGAAATTGGGCCCGCCTTCTTAATTTTTTGGTGGCGGGCCCAAGCCCACTGTTGAAAGCTTTTGGTGGCGGGCAAGGCCCGCCCGCCACCTTTTCTGTTTGGAGGCGGGCCTGGGCCTTTTGGGCCCGCCTCCTTTAGCTTTTGGTGACGGGCCCAAGCCCGCCTCAGAAGGGATTTGGTGGCCGGCATGGGCCGCCCGCCACCTTTGTTTTTCCTCCTTTTTCTTTTCCTTTCTTTCCTTTTCTCTCTCTACCCGAGCCATGTTTCCCCTTTTCTCTCTTCTCTTCTCTTCAACCAAACCCTACCCTCAAGCCGCCGCCGCCACATCTCCGGTCATTTCCCGGCCATTTTCCGACCATCAACGCCGCCGGCGCCGCCACTTGGTTTCCCTTTCTCAAATTTGTGTATTTCCTTCCCAAAAACTAGGTAATTTCTAGTCCATTTTCATTTTCTAAAAAAAGATTTTTTTTTTTTCATGGATGCATTTTTGTAATCTTTCCATATATGTTTCAAATTTGTTCATTTGTGCTTCAAATCTCATATATGTCTCAAATTTTTGATAATGTGCTTCAAATCTCATCTATGTCTCAAATTTGTGATAATGTCTTCAAATCTCATCTATGTCTCAAGATGTGCTTCAAATTTGTTTGTTTCATGTATGAACATTTTTTATATAATTTAAGAAACTTTTGTTTCCAAAGTTAGTTTAAGAAACTTAAATTTTCATTGTGCCTTTTATATTAGTTTAGTTTTGTATTATTAATGCATGATGAAAAATCTTTCCATGCATGTGTTGGGTGTTGAGATAGCATATAAACAATGCAATACGAGTGAGATGTGTGACTCAACTTTACCTTTTTGGAAAAAATTTGTATGTTAAGTTTCTCTAATTGACTAGAATTACTAAAATGACTATGGATAAGTCATGGATGTTTAAGGATCGAATGTCACCGGAATACGGATTGGGTGTTGAGATATTTATAAACAATGTCATAAGACATTCGAAAGGATTGAATGTCATTTGTTGTCCATGTTTGAAATGTGTGAATGCCAAGTACCAAAATGTAAATGTAATAAGAGACCATTTATTTTGTAATGGTATCGATCAAAGTTATAACACATGGATTTGGCATGGAGAATCAGTTTCAAGAAAAAGAAATAGTGAAAGTGTTCCAATAGATCAAGTTGTAGATGAGAATGTGGATGACCCGGATGACCCAATAGGGATGTTTGAGGCTGCACAAAATTATCTTAACGACAAATCTCCTTTATTTGAGGAAGCATTAGAGGATGCCAAGAAACCATTGTACCCAAATTGTAAACATTTTACCAAGATATCAACACTGATTAAGCTTTATAATTTGAAAGCAAAGTATGGGTGGATCGATAAAAGTTTCTCAGAGCTGTTAGAATTATTGAGTATGTTGTTGCCTAGTCCTAATGAAATTCCGATATCCGCCTATTATGCTAAAAATATTTTAAGTACCTTAGGGATGAAGTATGAAAAGATCCACGCATGCATCAATGATTGTTGTTTGTATCGAAAAGAACTTGTCGATGTAGAACTGTGTCCTACTTGTGGAATATCGAGATGAAAGGTTAAGAAGAATAAGAAAGAAGGAGTGAAAAATATTCCAGCAAAAGTCATGTGGTATTTCTCTCCTATTCCAAGATTTCAACGAATGTTTCGAAGTAAAGAAACTGCGAGATTGTTGACGTGGCATGCTACAGACCGGCAGCGAGATGGGTGCATACATTCACTCAAGTAGATATTGATGAGGTACGAGTTGAATGGGCAGAGTACATAGGTAGACATATGATAGAAAATTAGTGTTTATGTATGGAGAAATGAATAATTAGTTGTAGTTTAAATGTTAATTGAATAGCTAGATGCATGTAATTCGATTCTGGAAGGACAAAAGTCTCATTTGGTGTGTACTGGATTTTTCATTATGTTCATATACATGTGGAGAGTTTTGTTATATAACAGGTGAAATTTTTTGGGATCGCATTATTGCCCCGTCATGCTGCCGAAATTTCGTGTGCATATCTATTATTGTGTTAAGAACACATGCATATATGTTTAGAAGTTAGAATTCCATATAAGTTAGTGTGTGGGTGATTGATTTCGTTAAAAACTAGAGTTTAATAGGGGATTGGATAATTATTAGAAAGTTTAGAATTGACTGTCTCTATATTCCCTTTTTGTTATAAAGTATAATAACTTTTAATGGCGGGCACAATATATACCATTTTTAATAAATTATAGCTATAGTGTCTTTTAATGGCGGGCACTACATTTTTCTGATCTTTTTGTTTTTTTTATAAATATAATGTCTTTTAATGGCGGGCACCCGATGATTGACCATCAAATTCTCGATAATTGACCATTTTTTAAAAACAGCTCGAACCCCTTTTGTTGGAGGTTTTAAAAAAAAAAAAAAAAAAAAATTAAAGGTGGCGGGCATAAAAGCCCGCCACAAAAAAGTATTAATGGCGGGCAAGACCCGCCTTTGTATTGCAAAATATTGGTGGCGGGTGTGCCCGCCACCGAAACGTTACGATGATAGGGGCATTGATGGCGGGCTGTTGCCCGCCATCTATATTGGAAATTGTACTAGTGATTCGATAATATTGGCTAGAAGCCATGACACATTTATGGCCAAACAAATAAGTAGATAGATTTCAACAACAATTAGTAGATAGATTGAATTTATGGCCAAACAATCATGGACACATTTATGATATCAATTTTCTAGAAGCAATGACAGCAGTTTTGTTATCGAAAGGATCGATAGTACGATGATTTCATTGTTAGGTAGAAATATAGTTCAATGTTATGGTCATGTGTTTCATCTCTTGAATCGATATTTGACTCTCATTTATACAAGAGCAAGTATTTTTTTTTTCTTTTTTTAGTTTGTTGGTCCCCCTTCCTCCAATTTATAGTAAAAAAAAGTGTTCGGGGCATCATTAAATTCTGCCTAAAAACATGTCTTTATTCTTCATCATACAGGCGTGATCAAGTCCATATATTGTCTCTCACAAAAGTAAGTTGGGAGAAAAAGCTCATAAGTCCACATATACAAACTTGATATTTGAGGACAGAAAGAACAATTGAAGAAAGTAAAACTAAGTAACTCCATTTTTAATAAAAATAATAATTAATATGGAAATTAAATTATGGAAACAGAAATAATGAAGAAAGTAAATTATGGAAATTAACTAAGAAAAGTAATAAATCAACGACATCTTATTACGAATTAGGAAGCCATAAGTTCAATGCTCAACTCCATTTTTTAATAAAAATAATAATTAATATGGAAATGGAAAATAATTCTTCTTACTTAAGTTTGATGCACCCAGATTCTCAAAAAAAAAAAAGTTTGATCCACCCAAGACCATGCCAACATAGTTACTATTAATCTCTTATAATCACCATTTTTTTTTTATAATTTCATTAACTTATAATCATTTTTCTTTTTTTTAATTAATATTCCTTTTTCACGTTAATATTTATAATTATAAATAATTTAGATATGTTTCAAAAATTGATTATGACTCAGTCTTGTATACACCCTTACTTCCGCTAAATATTGAAATCTCGACCGTTATAAAAGAGCGCGTACGCCTAGGCCTCCGCCACGTCAAACGCGCGGAAATCGCACCCTCTTCATTACCGTTGATTCCTTAAATCTTTCAATGTTATTTCATTTTTCCTAAAATACCATTTTGGTTCGTAATTTGTCTAATTTTACTTCTTCTTTTTTTTAAAAAAAGTAAATTTTAGTTTTTATGATAATATTTTTCAAAAAATAAATCATATTGAGGTATATTTATGACAAAATTATTAGGAGATTTTGGATGTATGATAAAAAATGGAGTATTTCCATTTATAGCATAAAATCTAAATTAATTCATTTGAAGTAATAAATACAAATTAAGTTATGTTTCACCGATTTAGTTCTATCACCAATAGAATTAATTAATCATAGATTCATTCTTTGAGTTTTATCATTGATGAAAAATTATGTCTATGAATTATTTTAGAAATTGTGGTCCAAATATAGTAGAAGAGGTAAATTTGTTACTCACGGTAAATTTCCAAATTAATAATATTATTGAACAAATTTTAAATAATATAAACTTTTCAAGTTTAATACCAAGCAACTAGTAATCGTCGAATATTATCATTCTCTCATCTTAGTCAGAATACAAAACAACTGATTTTAAGTATTTTTTTCAAGAAAAAATAAAATAAAATACTTAAAAATTTCAAAAACAAAATGAAAATGGTATTTTACATGTATAAAAAAACCCCACAATAGCATTTTTTATATATAAAATATTTCAAATATATAAGCAAAAATGGGGCGACCATAGTAAGATGATCAAATTGTCTATGTTTCTTAGTTTTCAACTCTAAATCCAATCAATTTATTCATAGATTTAATTAGTTCATTGATAATCTTCAATGAGTTCAATAATAGTTTTCAATCAATTTGATCATAACCTTTAATTAGTTAGATAATAAATTTCATCTGTTTGCAAGATTAAATGAATAAAATGAAAATTTTTAAAAATGAAATCCAAATCTACTATAAACAAGATAGTTTTAAAAAAATGTTATAATTATAACATGTGACTTAAAGGTTGTTATCCCTAACAATTTCTCAAAATAAAATATTAAATAAGGAAATCAAAATGATATTTTATTTTATTTTTTGGGAATTTGGTAAGCGACAACTTTTTAGTTATCTATTCTAACTGTAATATTTTAGTACATAATTTTGAATACAAAGGAAATTGTAAGGGATTAATAAAATAATTACAAATGTAGTAAAATTGAAAAATATTTACAATCTATTCATAAATAGAGTTCAATATTGTATTATTAATTCTAATTAATAATATAGGATTATGATTGCTAAACTTTTTTTTTTTTTTATAAAAGTGACCATATTTGTAATCATTTTTTGAATTTAATTAATTTGGTAAGTTTTCCTTTGAACATTTTGTTACATGACACTAATGACAATTATACGATTGAAAATGGTATTTATGTTAGACTTTGATTGAATATCATGTATCCATTGATTGAAGATTGAATTTCATCTTTACACTAAATCCGACTCAATATTCTTTTAGGTAAGAATTTTTTCTAAAAACTTAGGTAGGAATTTGTTCTAAAAAAATTTATTCTTTTTTATTATTATACATGAAAAATCTTTTTTTGAACCATTAATCTTGGATCTTCAATTTCATTTTAAAGTTTTCTTTTTCATTTTCTTAATTCGAATTTGGCACCGTCAAAGCCAAACCGTCAATCACAAGGAAAAGGGAAGAAAAAAATAATAGTATATTAAAAAACGAGAAGTAAACTAAAATTCAGTCATTTTTCAAAAAAAAAAAAAAAAAAGAACTAAAATTCAGTCCACTCTCTTTCCCCTTTTCACATTTCTCACTGCTTCTAATTGCTGGGTTTTATTTCCACTATCAAATCGGATTGATGCCCACTTTTCTTCATGGAATTCTGTTTAATGTAGATCCTCACAATCTTAGTTTTACATATGGGAAAATGTTTTAATTCATTCTGTGCTGTTTCAAAACACTGACACTTCGATTTAGTAAGTCGATTCAGAGATGAGGGGTTTTGCTCGTTTCCCTTCCGGCGATCGGAAACTCGGTACCGGCAATGGGTATGGCCAGGACTGTGATTCCGGCTCCGATATGGATCTGTTGTCGGATTCCGGCAGCGATTTTCGAAGCCGGCATTACTCCGTCCCTACATCCCCTCAAGACGACAAAGTTCATAATCGTTTGGATTCCATGAATGGGGTTCAATTGCTCAGTCAAATCAACAATCGTTGTTCTGAAATGGGTCATTCCGGAATCGGGTCGGGTCTGGGTAAGACGTCGGATTCGGGTTTCACTTCGAGTACGGAGGTTTCGTTTGGTCAGTTGAATGACGTTTCTTCTGGTGATTCTGGTGGCTACTCTGCAGCTTTCTATCAGGTTTGTTGTGTTTTGGTTCAGTTCTTAAGTGAATAATCGAAGTAGTTCATTTTTTTTTAGTACAAGTTGGGAGAAGGGGATTACAAGTACAGGATCGAACCCATGACTGTGGAGTGGAAATGGATTAACGCTAAACCAGATAACCAATCCCGCCACCGACCCATCCCATAGTAGTTCAGTTTCTAATTAAGTATCTATTATAAAATTTCAGTGTTACAAGTTTCGATTGATTTCTTGATACATTGCCCAGATGCAATTTTTTAACTTTATGTAGTTCCCTAGGGGGAGTTGGTAGTTGGTAGTTGGCATCTGGGCATTGATGGTGTGCTCTCATCGAGGTCTCAGGATCAAGGGCGGTGTGGGATTTAATTTTGAGGCCGCGGTGGGAATTAATTTCTCAGGCGATCTCAAATTTTGCCTCCATATCTAAGTTGTTTCTTTGGAGCCTGATCTAGAGACGGGTAGTTGCTCTTGGATTTAGAGGAGTGAAGCTCTAAGTCTCGGGTCCTAAAAAGAAAAATATGTGTTTGGGGAGTAATTAGTTCTAATGGGTCTTGTATGAGCAAAAATTCACTTTCTGAAAGCTGTGTGACAGATGAAATCTGGTGGAGGAATAGGGAATACAGTGCATATGAATTTTGATATTCCCACTGCTCCACCATTAAATGTTCGTGATCAAGAAATCAGGGGAATTGAAGATCAAACTTCAACTTGTAATGGATATAGGTCTTACATTTCTACCCCAAGAAATGAACAAATAGAACCAAAAGGCTGTTTAGGCCAAAATGCACAAGCTACAAATATTGGAATTTCCAATGTATCAACTAGGTTAGTGTACTATGCATATTCCTATCAATTTTTTTTTGCATTAGAAAGAGTATGTGATATTAACAAGTACATCTTGATTCAGGAATGCTGCTGGTCCCAGAGTTACAGAACCTTCTCTTTCAGTTCCTGTTCGTCTCGCGAGTTATAGAGTGATGTACTAGAGTAACTTTGAAGCATTGCTGTGATTAAATTGAAATGAAATAATTTTCTCTGTTGAAACCAATAGCTAATGACTGCTGTCTTTACATAATTGTCTATTTTAGCTATAACAACTCATTCTTTCTTATGATGGGTGGATTCAATTATGCAGAGGACAAGGTTCATGGGGTGCTGTCATTTCTTATGAAGCATGTGTTAGGCTATGCCTTCACTCATGGGCTCAAGGTCATTGTACAGAAGCTCCTAACTTCTTGAATGATGAGTGCAAACTTTTGCGCGATGCATTTGGGTAAGTGACTGTTATAGAGACTTCGCTAGAGTTTCGCATTTGTCTAAAAAAAATTTGCTACTCCACAAATTTATAGCCAGGTGCTGGATCTATCAGTTCTTAGTTCAAGTTATAACGTTTCTTCAAATCATCATTCTTCTGATATATTCTGTTTCGTTTGGCTATTATATTTACTTGGTTTCGTTTGGCTACAGTTTACGGCAAACACTACTTCAGCCAGAAGAGGATCTCTTGGCAAAACCTCCTTCAGGGTTGGTCAGTGAGGAAACTGCCCCAAAATCTAAAAGAAATCTTGGAAAAATTAAAGTGCAGGGTATTATACTTGAACTTTGTAATCAATACTTGACCTTTTCAGTATGTCTCAAACTTTGGCTTATTTTACAGTGCGTAGAGTGAAAATGGGACTGCAGTCACCAACCAGCTGTGGTCTTTCATGTATAATGGAATCCACCATCAAATCGAAAACTCTAAATGCACATTTATCCAATGTTAAGCAAACGCTTAAATCCGAATGGAAAGCCAGACAAAAGGTTCAAGTAGCTCATCATCTTCCTGCAAACTCAACTGGTTCTTTCTCTCATCAGAGCTTGGCTTATATGAAAGCTGGCTCTCAGTACGCCAAACAGGTCTTGACAATCTTTAAAACCGGCGCAGTTTCGTTGTGCCACATCTCGCCAACTTATGAAGTAGTTCAAGGTGACTAAATAGACATTCTTGTCATTGCTGGAAAAATGAGATTTACCAGTTGTTGAAAGTTAGAAGAAACATAACAAGTTTTGAATAAATGAATGCTTTATTGAGTTCCTCTTGTTGCTCACAGCCAACGTTTTTCTTTCCTTTTCTTTTTAATGCTTTGAAATGATGCAAAATTGAGTTCCCCTTTCACCTATGACATTCAAACTTCAGCTGACAATCTCTTCCTGTCATCAGAAACATATTCTTGCTTGTTGAGACTAAAAAGCTCATCTGATGATGAAGTTGCTAAAATGCAACCAGCATCTGGTGAAACTCATCTATTGTAAGCTTTTCTTTTCCTTTCCTTCTTCTTTTTGTTTCTTGTTTTGTGTTTTTTTTTTTAATTTATATTTGAGACTAATGCAATCATAATTTGTGCTCAATGGAACAAGCAGCTTTCCTGATAGTCCTGGTGATGATTTAATTATTGAGGTTCAGAATTCAAAAGGACAACACCATGGGCATGCCATAGTTCAAGTTGCTGCAATTGCTGATAATTCAGTATAGCTTTTATCCATAATAAATAAGCTAAAATTTAATTTTATGCCTTCACTTGGAGTTTTAAGTAAAATTGGGTTTCCTTTGCAGGATGAAAATACACAATGGTGGCCTTTGTATCGAAAGCCAGAACATGAACTTGTTGGAAGAATACAACTCCATACAAGCTATTCTACAAGCCCAGATGACAGCAATAGTCTTAAGGTTTGAATAAAACTGAACAAAACCCTAGATTTATATCTTTTATTCTATTGAAAGATCCTCATTTCTTCAACTTTTTAAAAACAAAATTATATAATTATTTTTAAAATAGAACTCAACTAAATTTCAAATTGCAGTGTGGCTTTGTTGCTGAGACTATGGCATATGATATCTTGTTAGAAGTTGCAATGAAAGTCAGCCATTTTCAGCAAAGACATTTGTTGTTAGAAGGACCATGGAAGTGGCTACTAAACAAATTTGCTACTTACTATGGAATATCAGACTCATATACTAAGCTAAGGTAATAAGACAAGTTATCAAATTGATATTTTTGTTATATATATATAGATGGTTATAAAGGGTCCATTACATTAATTTTGTGGATTTTGCAGGTACCTTTCCTATATTATGGATGTTGCTACCCCCACCGAAGATTGTCTCTCTTTAGTCGAGGAGTTATTGCAACCAGTTATAATGAAGCAAAAAGGAAGGGGTTCCTTGAGTCGTCCAGAGGTAAGGTTATTGCGTAAGAAGTTTTGTGTTTCTTTGGCTATGGTACAATCACACTGAATGACTTGTGACATTATCTACAAGAATCGCATGCTCTTGGAGATTAAAGAGCAGATCGAGAAGATTCTTGCTCTCGTCTTTGAGAATTACAAGTCCCTCGACGAATCTTCACCTTCAGGGTTGGTGGCTGTCTTTGGTAACGCAAGTGGCTTTGTGGCTCCTGCATTAACTCGCAGTGTCAACCTGTATGTGCTCCTGCATGATGTACTGCATTCTGAGGCACAACTAAAATTATGCAGATATCTACAAGTAATCGAGCCAAAATTTTGTTGTTACATTCACTATCCTTTTTCTTCTTTTGAATGAATTATAAATGTTAAGTTGACTGGTACAGGCTGCTACCAAGAAAAGATCAAAACTGATACTAACAGAAGTGGATGAAATTATATCAAGCGGTAAAGAAGGCACATTGACAGATTCTGTTATTCTTTCAACTGCTTACCAGAAGATGAAAACTGTGGTGTGGAGTGTTAGAAACGAAGTGATGACTGATATTGAAATCCACCATCAAAATGTGTTCCCCAGGTGAATAAATCACCATATGTTACATTATGAGTTTTTATGTTTTGGTGATTCTAGCTATACTTATAACCTACATTTGCCATTCTGCAGTTTCATAGACTTGCCAAACCTTTCTTCATCCATTTACGGTGTGGAATTATGCAATAAGTTGCGAGATTTCCTCATGGCTTGTTCTCCTCCCGGTCCATCGCCTCCCGTGACAGAACTTGTCATTGCTACAGCTGATTTTCAGCAGGATCTTGCTCAGTGGAACATCAGGTACTAATATTATTGGAAATGCATTATCTCCTGCATAACTTCCTCTCCTTGACTTGCTCCACAAGATCTCCTGCATAACTTCCTCTCCTTGATTTCCTCCACAAAATCTTGTGCATATTTATAGCCATTACTTTTATTAGTTTCCATTTGTTTTATTGATTGTATTGCCTATTTAAGGCCTCTTCTTCCTGTAACCATTGATCAGAAAAATACAGAAAGCTTTTGAACCAAATCTTTAAATATCTCAGTCTGAATCTCCAATGATAAGAAGTGCTATTGGCTTTAATCTTTTGTCTTGATATTATTTCAGTCCTGTCAAGAGTGGAGTTGATGCCAAGGAGCTGTTTCACTCATATATTACACTTTGGATTCAAAGTAAGCGTCTTGCTTTGCTCGACTTATGCAAACAAGACAAGGTATGAACGGTAATAGCATGATTTGAAAGCTTTGTTGTTGTCATGAAACTGGAATCTCTGATGTTATTTTTCCTTTAGGTACAACCGTATGGAGCCAGACCAGAACGCTCGACATTTCCATTTGTTGATGATATGTATGATAGGCTAAAGGAGACAATAAATGAATACAAAGTCATTGTTTGTCGCTGGCCGGAATATGCAAACAGTCTAGAACAGGTATGTGTCCAAAATAGTAACTTATACTACCCCTGCCTCGCCAAGAACTCTTCCAGGATTTAAAATGGTGTTCCTTTTCTTCTCTAGGCAAGTGCAGATATCGAGAAGGCGATTTTTGAATCCTTGGAAAGGCAATACTCTGATGTTTTATCCCCATTGAAGGACAACTCAGTGCCCATTATGGTTTCCAAATATTTCCAAAAGTTTGCCAGACAAGCTGTGGATACATTCTTTATACCAGATGAGGTATATAGCTTGTTCTCTCTGTGTGGTTTTCAAGAAAGGTCACTGAAAAAAGACTTTTTTTTTAACTGAGGAACCATTTTTTTCAGTTGGGAATTCTTTTGAACACAATGAAGAGGATTCTGGATGAGCTCATGCCCCAGATTGAACGCAAACTGAATTCATTGGCATCTTCTTGCATAAATGATGAAGGTTCTGTCAGAGGTGAATATCTCAGCGAAGTAACTTTGGTGCTTAGAGCCAAATTCAGAAGTTACCTGCACGCAGTTGTAGAAAAACTTACCGAAAACGTAAGTTTTAGCCAATATTATCTATGATCAAGATCTCCTCTCGTACCAGCAATACTACCTCGATCGATGATTGCAAAATATTTACCTGTCATAAAACAAACAGCTCTTGATCGAAAAGGTTGTTATTATCCTGTTTTTCATGTGTAATGTGGTGTTTATACATGCAGACAAGGGTCCAAAGTGCAACGAAATTGCGGAAGATAATACACGACACGAAGGAAGTGATGGCAGATTCAGACATACGAAGCAGAATGCAGCCTTTGAAGGATTTACTGATGAGCACAATCCGTCAACTCCACCCGGTTCTCGACAACGGTGTCTTCGTAGCAATCTGCCGACGTTTTTGGGATCGAATGGGGCAGGATGTGCTCCATCTATTAGAGAACAGAAAGGAGAACATGTCCTCGTACAAAGGCTTGCGCATTGCCGTCTCCGTAAGTCGAAAACCAATCTCTGAGCTCGGCGTTTCGAAAATATCTTCGTTGTACGAGTCGAATGAAATAAACAAGAAGATCGTGGATTACCCTTTTTGTTTTGTTGAATGTTGTTGGCTGAATCTGTGCAGGCTTTGGATGATGTGTTTGCAACGGAAATGCAGCGGTTGATGGGGAATGCTTTGGAACAGAGAGCTTTGGAGCCACCAACTTCGATCATGGAAGTGCGTTCAATTCTCTGTAAGGATGCTGTACATTTCTGAAAAAAAAAGGCCATCCAGCCTTTCAATTTTGTGCTTATTTATCACATTAATTATGAGCTAAATATTAAAATTAAAATTAAATTATTTCAACTTAGAAACCATGTTTTCTTTATTCAACATTTGAGGACGAATCTCCTTGAACTTATAACTTCATGGTTACTCAGTCATTTGTAGAGATGTCCATTTTTCCCGTGGGGACCCGCCTCTATAGGGGCGGTGAATCCCCGAATAAGTGGTGAATGGAGAAGTGAGTGGGGATGAAAAATTCCTCGTAAACTAAATGGGGATGGAGACGGAGAATGTATTCCCCATCCCCGTTTCCCGCCTCGTCCATATTTTATGTATGTATATTTTAATTTTTTCTAAATACATTAATAATCATAAAGTAGTAAAAATACTTATTTGGATTAATATTTTCCTTACCTAATTAATTATTTAATTAAAAATCAATAAAGATTTCTTTTAATATTGAAAAAATTATCTAAGATTTAGAGAATTGAGTTAATAGAGAAAGTTTGCAAAAAGTTAAGAATAAAAAAAAGAAAAAAAGAAGAGTTAAATGGAGAATAATTCCCCGTGGGAACCTGATCCCCGTGATTTACCTGAGGTGAATCCCCGCCCCGTTCCCCGCAAAATTTTACGGTGAATTTCGCGGGAATGGGAATTGAAATGAGTAGTAGGGATGAGGACGGTAAAGTCATCCCCGTCCCGTGGACATCTCTAGTCATTTAGAGTTATACTCCTCGTTTCTTATCCTTCCCAACATATTTTTTTACAAAACAAAGTAAAATTGTGATCAAATCTAGAACGTGTATAGTTGAAAATTTTGTATAGTTTTTAATAGCATTTTACTTAAATATCAAAATATTGACGTGTTTTTTTTTTTTTTTGAGACAATAATATTAACGTGTTTTAATAAACTTTAAGATCGATGTTGATACAATAAATTATGATTAGAAAACATAATTGATAGGATGTATAGACGTGTAATTCAAAATTTAAAAGTGCAATTTAAAATATGATTAGAAAATTTACACTTGTGCGATGTTTGAAAAAAAAAAAAAAGGTTTGTGATTTTGTTTATGTTATCTAGTAAAACTTGATTCCCTAGATTTAGACGGTTGATATAAGGTCCATGTTGGTTGAATTAATTATGTAAAAAAGTACAATAAATTATAATTGGTCTCCAAATAAATCAAATAAACCAGCTCATTTTCCCTGGTATTCCTTAAAAAATAATTGACTTTTTAAAAAGTTGTTCCTAACTTCTGTTTTGCATAGATGCAAATAAATGTGAGTTTATGAAAAATAAAATAAATCCTTTAATGAGTCAGTAAATGGATCTTCAAATTTATCTATATTGCAAAATAAAATATTAGTTAAATCACAAATTGAGTTTGTGTCAAATATGTTCATAAACTTAAAAATTTGTATTATAAATTATTGAATAAGTTTCTCAACTTACACTATTTCTATTTTAAGAAGGCATCAAGCTTTTAATTCCGTGGCAGTAACATGTCTCAAAATTTTGAAAAACGAAAGTTTAAATATTGATATTTTCAAAAACATTTTTTGGAGCAATGGTACTTTTGAAATTAAATACAAATGAAATTTTGTAAACTAAAATTACAAATATATATACACATCAGAAGAGGGGGAGGAGTACAAATATCAATTTTCAAGATCGAATTTGTGATGTTGGTATTGAACTAGTTTACAACCAAATAATAAAATTATTGCGTCATTAACCATTATTAAATTTATAGCTGTATATATTTATATGGTTCTAAACGATGTTGTATTCATAAACATAAAAGCGAAAATAAGTTAAAGTCTAGACGTAGTTTATCATAAAAGAGAAGGACAAAGATGCCTAAAGAAAGAGATATTGGCACGTGGGAAATATGCCAATAATTGAAAATATTTATAAAGTAAGAAATAAAATAATGTAACAAATAACATTGCAAATCAAACAAAACGAAAGTGGATGATGGAGATGCCCTTTCATTTTGGTCTCCTAACAATAATTGAGGATTCCAAATAAAATTACACAAACTCAAAAGCCATTGCTTCACATTCCACTCTTATCAATTCAAAACATAAAAGTATCAATTTAATCTCTTTTAATTTCACACTAAATTTAAACTTTATTAATCTTCAATTTGACCCGAAAAGATGCGAACATTTTACTCCAATAGGAATCGTCTGTGAATATATTCTAAGTTCTAGAATTTATGGACCTAAAAACCAAATTTGAAAATCCCAACTTTACTAACTTTTAAAAAGAACATGTAGACTTATTTTACCTCCAAGATGGAAGAGACATATTGATTAGTACTAAAATTTTGTTAGCCTTATCAACTTTACAATTACACTTATCAACTTAGCATTCATTTAATCTTTTTTTGGTTTTGCATAATATGGGAGATGTCATTAGAGCTTTTTTTTTTTTTTTTTTTGTAATATTTGGGATGGTAATCCAAACTAGGGATAAACATCGGTTGAGTTGATAGAGGTTTTCAACCCAACCCAACTTTTCGGGTTCGCCACTTTTCCAACCCAACCAACTCAATTAAAGAGACGACCCAACCCTATATTTTCGGGTTGGGTTGGGTTGGATTATCGGGTTCGTCATTGTAAATAGAAATATCTTTTATCAAATTAGTCCTACACTATCCATAAACACTATCATATTAAGGTAATAAAATTAATATAAGAATTAAATATGTAAAATATTCGAATCAAAAGTCATCATCCATTAATTTTAGTTCATATAGAAGATTCCAACTATAGAACATACAACAAATAAATTAACATAACAAAATGATATAATTCAACTTCCATAAAACAAATAAATTTCCTTTCTTTTAATTACTAGTTGTATAAAATGTCATTATAACTATATTTTTCACACTTTATTATTTTTTAAAGTTCCTAAAACTTTATACAAGAGAGTCAAATATTAATTTTCAAAATCTAACCTATGACTTGAATTGAATTACTATCAAAGAATGAAATGATCATGTCACTCATCGGGTGAGTAAAACTTTATAATATTTTAGTAAATAGAAAAAAATCTTTTGTAGTAATCAAATCATGGAAGAAACACTGTCCAATGATTGTGATAAGAGAAATAGAATAATTATAACTAATTTTTAAATATAAAATTAATAAATAAATAAAGTAACCACAAATCCCACTTGGAACTTTGTCAAAAAATAAAAATAAAAATAAAAAATAATCCCACTTGGAACAAAATGGAATGACCTTATTTCTCTTAATAAAATAACCTCTTTTTATTTATATTATAGGCCAATGTTTTAGTTTCTTATTTTAATCATAACAAATTTTTTAGAAATATTTTAGCAGAATTTTGTGCAATTTATTTTCGTAAATTTCATTATGATTTTCACCCTCATTTGATTAAAAATAATTTGTACAAATTCCATAATTTCTAAGACACTAAAATGTTGGCCTATAATGAATTCTATAATTTCTAAGCTTAATACTTCTCTCGGTTTCACATTCTCTTTGATAGAGATGTCCATGGGATAGGATGAGTTGGAAAATATTTTTTCCGTCCATGTCCCCACTACAAAAATTAATTTTGGTTCCCGCATTTTTTCCCTTCAAAAATCGGGTGGAGATTCTTTATGGGACATCGACTGGGATCGGGATGTGTTGATTTTTTTTTTCTTCTTTTTCATTTTTTATATATTTTTGGACAATAAATTCAAATAATTAAATTTTCTTAGAAAAATATCGATAAATTTCAACTATAATTTTAATCATAAAAAAAAATATATTTGTATGCATATATAATTTCATCAACAAATATATATTTATTTGAAAATTAAAAGAATAAAATAAAGAATATATATGTTTTTAAAGGTAAACAGGGCAGGGATTGGAGAATCAGGGGTGGGGATTCCAATCCCTAGCCTCTTCTCCGATTAGCCAATGGGGATTGTCCGGAGAGAAAATGAACCTTCCTTTTTTATGCTTATCAAATTTATCAATTGCCACTCGCAAAATGTGCTTTATATTTTAAAACCATATAAGATACGTTAAATATACATCTAATATTTTATGAATATTCTAGTGTTTTATTAATATGTTATAATGGAAATATTAATTTAATAGGCATAGGCTTTATTTAGATTTCAGCTATAGCCTTTATTTTGTACATTTACTTGTCAATTGGAACATGGTTTGGTGGATAAAACATCAATTCCAATTTCAATTGCTCAGCTTGTAATAATTCACATGCTTACTCAATGAAGCAAAATAAACAGAAGGCTCTTTAAATGATGCTAGACAGAGTTGTAATTTTGTTCCCGTTCATAAAAGAAAAATGAATTAGAAGGAATAACAAAAACGGTTATTTGTATTTGAGAAAGAGTAATGACTATTTTTTTTAGTAGATACTAAAGGAGGAGGGACAAATACCGATTCACGAAATCGAATCTATGACACAAGTGTTGAACTCATTCGGTAGGAACATTAATGAGCTAAAATGAAGAATAAAATGAATATTTGTCCTATAAAAAGTAATTATGAGATGAGAGCAATAAATCATAGATTTTTCATCTACGATAATATAATATATATGAATAGAAACTTCCCGAAAGAAATGTATGCATAGCAAGGCCGATCTAATGAAAAGACCAGAAGAATCATGCATCTAATAAATTTCAATCAATAGTATAAATAACAGTAAGATCAATGGAATAAATAATTTTCAATCAATACTATAGACACTTTCCAATCAATATAGTTTCTCAACAAGTATCATAAATAATCTTTGATCAATAAAAGAATAAAATCGTATAAGAAAATGTTAAATTAAAAATTGACAACAAAAAAAAAAAAAAATTGCATGTGTGAATAATTGTTGATGTCCGAAAATATGAATACGAATTCTTATTCCCAACTTAATCCCAAACACCCCTGCGTGAAGAAAGGAACAAACAACGAAGAAGTTCAAAAGATTCCCAACTCAAATGAAAACCCACTTTCATAAAAAAACATCTTAATTTAACCCCCAAAAAAGGGCAAAATAAATATTCTCATAAAACTAAATATTAACCATCAAATTCAAACGCCTAAAAATTTATGGAATATATTCTAAAATTTAATAAATATATTAATCGTCATCGTCTTGGATTAAAAATCTTTTAACAGCTTTCGAACCTGTTCCAACGTCACAAACAGCACCACCGTGAACGGCCCCTGCCGTGAGATCGTCGGAATAAAGCCTTTGTAAAGCGCCATCGGCCCCTCCGCCCTAACCGTCTTCAACGCGCAATCCAACGCGCCGGCGTACGGCGGCGCCGCCCCTGCCTCCACCTTCATGTTCATCACCCTCGTTTTGATCACGTCCACCGGATTCGACGCCACCGCGGCCACGAACCCCGCCGCGAAACTCGCCGTCACGTGGGTCCCCAGCCCATCCTTCATCAACTCCTTCGCCAGAATCGTCTCCTTGATCTGATCGTACGATGCCAACTGCGACGCCGTTACCAGCATCGCCCGGTTCACCGTCAACGACGAACCGCGCCACAGACTCGTCACGCCTTCGCCACGCGCCATCTGGGTTATCGCGTCCACCACGCTCTTGTAGTTCCGCCGTTGCGCCGCCGGCAGCCGCCCGTCCGCCTGCATCCGTACCATCGCCACGTCGGCCGGATTCCCAACCGCCGCCCCGATCCCCCCGGCGATTAAACCGGCCGTGATTTTCCTTACTAACGGCATTTTCCCGGTTTCCTGATCCGTCCATTTTTGTTTGAGAATATCATAGAGCCCCATACGGGTAGTCGAGTACAGAGTCTGCCGGAGAACGGTGGCGGAAACGCCGGAAAACAGAGCCGCGACTCCTTCCTGCTGCACGATACGAACACCGACGGCGATTGGACCAACACGCGCCGTCGGAGGAGGCGCGGACGGAGGCGTAGGTAAACGAATCGATCTGGGAGCCGTTGCAGAGGTGGATTGAAAAGAGAGAGCCGGGCGGAGGTTATGAACCGCCGCCGTGGGAGGTTGAACCTCGCCCTGAAGTTGCATTCGGACCTTGATCAGATCCAGCGGGTGGGTCGAACAGCCGGCAACGATCGAAGCGATTCCACCTTCAACAAATCCTTTGACACCCATTTTTTTTTTTTTTTTGTTTCTGGAAAAACAGAGTATTAAAGGAAATTGAGAAAGTGGAATCGGAATTGGGGAAATTGGGATTTAAGAAGAGGAGTTGGGATTGAAGTTAATTATCACTGGAAATCAAGAGATGGGAATGAAGGTTGAAAGCAATGGAGGAATAATGGGGAACGAGTGGTCTGTGAGACATACGCTAACAGAGGACTCTGTTTTTTTACGCAGAGAATGAACGGTGAATTGGGGAAGACGAAGTGTGTGGAAGGGAATTTATAGCGTTACGGCCAAATTTACTTTTCTAACACCTATTCTTTTCAGTATTTACAATTATACCCCCCATTTTACGCGGTTCTATTTTTCCCCCTCCCCTGGTTCTACCTGGAAATATGACAGAAGATTATTATTATTATTATTATTAGAAATAACATAAGCTTATTAGTATATATATGTTAAGATATTATTTTTATCACTGAATTTCAAATTTATTCCATTTTAGTTTAAAAAAATTTATTTTCTCCTATTTGATTCTTAAATAAATCTTTAAATATCTAATATTGATTTTGATATTTTTTTAATATCTAACTTTCATTCATGTATTTTGCAAAAAAATTAATTTTTTAAAAGTAATAGTCTTTAGAAATTTGTTGAGGTTTTTTTTTAAAAAAGAATGTATAAATACGATTTTAGAGTTAAAAATTAAAATTGAAGACAGTTGAGAACTTCAAATTTGAAATTAGATATTTAAAGTAGTAAAATGAAGCAACTATGAAGTTAGTATATAATTATTTACTTATTGAAAAGTTGGTTTATATTTTTTTCACTTTAGTTGTTCAATGCTATTTAAGCACAAATTATATTTTCCTTTTGTCAATTTTTTATTTTTTGAGAATTTTCCTTTTGTCAATTGATATAAATATATTCAAGTATTTTTTTAATTATTTTTAAAATTTAAGTTTTAATATAAAGAATATTTAATTTTTTTATGAGAAGAAATCGTTATCCTTATATTTTTGGTCAATTATATTCTTTTTGTGCTATTTTTACCTTATAAACTCTTCTCTATATAATGAAAATATATCAAATTTTCACTGTACAATTTATTCTTAATTTGACTGAATTTTATTTTTTGAAATATCTCCATTCGTACGGGAGAAGTGTTGTTCAAGTATACACACCTTCCCATAAAACTGGTCGATATTTTAATGAATTAAGCTATGTACATATTAATGATTTCTTTAAAAAATAGATATTAATAATTTTCTCCAATTATAGCTAGCATTTATTTTGAGATAGCTTGATGGATATTTAACAACCAACCTTGTACTGTTTCTTAAAGCATGTATAATTGAATCTATGAGATATTTTGCAAAGTCCAATTCAAATGCACATATCATTCATTACTTACATGATATTTTACCCAATATAAACAATAAATCAACCAACATAAATATAGGTTTATAATAAAAAAAAGAAATTGATTTCATTTTCTACCCTCCATTATTATCGAATTAAAAAAAAACCAATATTTTAAACTATTAAAAAATAAAAAAGAAAGCCATGTATGTCATCTTAATAGTTTGGCTTGGTTGTTATTAATCTGTGTATGGTTAAAAGATTAATAACAACCACCTATTAAGATGAATAACCATATGTTTTTGTTTAAAAGATTTGATATTTAAATATGTCCACCCTCCACACGTTTTTAACTATAAACAAATGGCCAATAGAGCAGTAGCTCAAGCGACATCAATGTACACCTAATGACTTAGAGGTCTTAGGTTCGAGTTTCCCCTATCTCCAAGTGTTGTAATTTCAAAAAAAAAAAAAACTATAAATAAATGGACTATTATAGCATAGTTTATCAATATTAGTTAACCATGAAATTCTTTAACTACTTTACTCTTTGACCGTTTACTCCAAAAATATATATAATAATAATAAAATAAATAAAATCATATTATTCTATATCTATGAACAAATGACTTATTCTCAAAAAAAAAAAAACAAATGACTTTAAATTTAAGCTTTTATTTTAGAATTTATATTTTTTTTAATTGAATTTAAAAACGTTTAAAAGGGAAGATTCTAACATTTAATTTGTAAATTTATACATGGTGATTTAGTATTTATATTTAAATTTAATATAAATATTAAATGGTAGTTTCAATGGGGGCTAGGCCATATGTTCATAATATAGAATAATAGGGTGACTTTGCTACGCCACTTTCTAGTTTCTACTTTACTCTTTGACCGTTTACTAAAACTTTCTATTATTCTATATATATGAACCAATCACTTTAAATTTGTTAGAGTTGATTAGCATCATCAGTATTCTTTGAAGAAAAATAAAATAAAAAAGTTGGTCATATTTATAATTATTTTTAAAAATTTTGGACTAATATTGTAACTTTTTCATAATATTAATATTAGTATTAGTATTTAAATGTTTTGATTTATATATATAAATGTATTAGGTTGTAATGGGTATGAGCTACGATGCAAATCATCTAAAAAATTTAAGTTTTATTTTAGAATCTCATTTTCTTTAATTGAATTCAACAACATTTTAAGTTAGAAATTCAGCATATAATTTATAAATTATAAGTGGTTCAAGATTAATCCTACCTTCACTTTTCAAAACTATGAAATAGTTTTTCTCATTCATAATTGTAATGGAGATTCAAGAGACTCAAATCGTGGCTAAAGCTTCTCCCAAAGAAGAAGATGAACGCAGTGAGCTTTATATAGGAATTTCAATTACATACCTCATATGTGGTTAACAATTAACCATTGAACTAACCCTAAATTAAAGCTAACTTCACCAATGCATTAAAATACAAATGATGTGTAATTCACATTTTACATACACTTCAAACACAATTTAGTGTTTATATTTAAACTTATATGAAATAATTTATTAAAAAAAATACGTTTATTCACTTTGTCACTTATTAAAAATTATAGCGGATTTTAAAGAGGAAAAAAATTATAGAAATGTCGAAATTTTAAAAAAAAATCATATATAATAAAAACTTGCTCAATCACTCTAAATAGACTTCCATATAAAATTAAAAAATTTATATTTCTTTTTTTAATAATTTATATTTCATATTTTTCTATATATAAATTATTTTTTAAACAAATATTATAATTAACGGAAGATACTTTTGTCTATTTCTCATTCAATATTTCGAAAATAAACTTTTCTTTTAAGTGTATTTAAACACACACGTGTATATATATATCCAAAAATAGTGATTTACTAATTACTATCCTTCTATTCTCAAAAAAAAAAAAAAAAATTACTATCCTTCTCTATTTTTCACTATCAAAAATAAAATCACATAATTTCTCAGGTTTCACATATTGTCTTCGTGCAAAATAAAATTACATAATTTCTCAAGTTTCACATATTGTTTTTCGTGCATTCCAATTGCCACTCACAAAGTGCGAGTTTTATAGTTTTTTTTTTTTTTTGAAATCAACGAGTTTTATAGTTAAACCATATAATATAAGTTGAATATACATATAATATTTTATGAATATTCAAATGTTTTATTAATATGTTACAATGGTACTAAGAAAAATGTTACAATGAAAAATATTAATTTAATAGGCATAGGCTATACTATTTACATTTCAGCTATAACATTTATTTTGTATATTTACTTGTCAATTGGAACATGGTAGGGTGGTTAAAACATTAATTCCACTTTCAATTTCAATTCTCTTTCTTCACATTAATTCCAATTTCAATTCTCTTTCTTCACACTTTCTCAACTTGTTTTTTTTTTTTTTTAGTACATAGTGGGGGAAGGGGGACTAACAAATTTTTGGGCTCAAACTCGTGACCGTAGAGTTGAAATGGATTAACACCAGACAGATAACCAACTGCGCTACTGATCCTCGGTACACTTGCTCAACTTGTAATAATTCACATGCTTATTAATGGGGAATATGTTTTTATTATTCATCAAAGATATCATTTTTCCAAACTCAATAAAGCAAAATAAACAGAAGGCTCTTTCAATGAAGAACGTTATCAATTTTTATAATATTTTAGTTTAATTTGACAAAAGTATTTTATAGAGAGAGTTGTAATTTTGTTTCGGTTCATAAAAAGAAAAATATATTGAAGGAAAGTTTTAACACAAGTAAAATAAAATAAGATATTAAATATTTTAAAATTTACCAACGGTCCTTTGATAATCATTATATTCCTTCAAATAAATTGGCTTACCAATAAGTTCTTATCGTTTAAACTTGTTTTTCATAAACCCTTTTAAATCCATAGCAAAATTTTGAAAACTTAAAAAGTAGTCTTTAATTTTTTTTTTTTAATTTATTAAGTTTCCTATATTTTCAAGATCGCGTTCTTAGATTGTTAAACCAATTTTTTAAAATGAAAAAGGTATTGCCCAACAAAATTAAAATAATTAATTTATGGAGTATTTTTTTTTCTTTTGACTACAATATTGTTTTATGAAGTCAAATGTTATAGACTTTCTGGCAACTCTTAAAAAACCTAAAGAAATAAAAGTCGAAGGACATTAAAAATCAGAAGAAGAAAGTCAATTCTCCAGCAAAATTGGAAAAACCAAAAAAAAAAATCTGCTTAAAACAATTCTCTTTCTGATAAAGATTAAAAAATGCAAGTAGATTAAGAAAACTCCCAACTCCACAGCATGATTGCTAAAATATTTGATAAATTTGAAATTTTCACCATCAAGATTAGATTCTAAAATAAGTTTACAAACATAAATACAATAATTATTTACAAATTACAATAGGGTTTAGTAAAAATAAATAAATAAATCAGTTTTATTTATTTTTAATTTTTCACTTTTTTTAATTAAAAAACAATTGAAAATGAAGAAAGATAAAAAAAAAGAAAAAAAAGAAGAAGTAGTATTCTAGTGATATCATGTATTACCTTAATAAATAGTTCATTATAAATATTATTAAATTAAGAAAAATAAAGAGAGGCGAGAATTATGAAATTTTTAGTGTATATATATTTATTTATTGAATATCTTATTAAATGCTTTTTTAAGAACCGAAAATAAGAAATAAAAATCAAACCACCCCTTGACTTATTGACTTTAATAATTGAAAGTATTTGAAATGTCTTAAAAGGTTGGATTAAATTCAAAGAGCATCATCTTTCACAAAAAAAAAAAAAATCAAAGAGCATCATTCAAGATAAAAAATATTATAAAAAATTACAGGAGACAGTGTATTATTATTATTATTATTATTATTATTTCCTAAAGAAAAGGAGGACCCGTCAAATATGGCCTGGCTATTAAATATCAAAACCGAAGGAAATTGCTGATGAAGGAGCGAAATGCGATAGTTGACCCGGTCAAAATTTGGGGCTCTTTGTAAGTCAAAGAAGTTAGTAAACGACGTGTCGTAAAGTGACTTCCCACACGATTTTCCGCCGCACGACTAGTCGTTCATTCTGGGCAAGGTGTTGTATAAGAAATAGAGGGAAATAAAATTTCGTCGCCTGAGAGATTCGAACTCTCGCGGGGAAACCCCATGTACTTAGCAGGCACACGCCTTAACCACTCGGCCAAAGCGACTTTTGTTGATAAATGACGCGATTTTAAGCTTTTGGTATTTTCACTATATTTCATCTTAATTTGTGTGTATACAACTTATAAATTGGCATTATTTTATTTTCCTTATGATAAGCTGGAAGATATATATTGTTTTTATTGAAAGTAATTTATTAATAATATTAATTTTAATACAATAGAGAACATAGTGGAAACATAATTTAAAATTTTATAAAAGGAAAGCTAATATAGAAGTTTTTAAAAATATTTAGCTTGAGTGTTATCCTAAGAACTAATTTAAAGTATATGAACTAAAATTAAACATGTGCATGTACAATAATTAAGAAATTAATATTGAATTTTTTGTAGAATAAAATTAATATTGAATTTTAACATAACTTATAAAAAAACAGTAAGCTTTATTACTTGTCTTCTGTGTTTAAAAAAAATTGCCTATTGTGATTAAAAACAAAAAAAATGTTCTTGCGTTATTGTTTTATACTATTTTTTTTTTGTTGTTGTTTAAATTGCCCAAGTGATTTGGGATTTTGTAATAGCTGATAGTGTTTTGTTCGTATTTAGTTTATAATTATATTGGATACTTATCTAAGTTGCGTAAATGAGTAAATAATTTTATGGCTATTTTCTTTGTTGTTTGGTATACATTTAATTTTATGTCACCATGTAACATTATATATAAATAAATCGAAAGGGTGAATGATGTATTGGTTTGATTACTTATAATTCAATTCAATTTCATAAATATGGATTTGATCTTAAAAATCTATATGAGTCTATCATCTTATTTGAGGATCTCATCTTCAATTTGAATTTTTTTTTTTTTAAAACATTATATATAAATAAAGTGAGAGAAATTTTGAGAAGTAATTTTTTCTACTGATGGTAAAGTCTATGTTTAGGTGGTGTTATATATGGAAAAATAAAAGACTTGTCTCATGGCTTCCTATGCCTAATAATAAAAGTACTATTTTTCCTAGAAACACCGTCGTTAATAATCAACTAAACTACAACACCACAATTCTTTTTTAAAAACTCAACAAGAAATAAAAGCAGAAGAATTCAAACTTAGGTTTGTTTGGCATATTTAGGTAATTGTTTAGTTCTATGATTTATTAACTCCTAAAAAATTTACATCCAAATAATTTTTTATTATCTTCTCCTTATTTTTACTTTTAAAAATAATTTTCATTTTTAATCATTCATTTATAACTACTCAATCATTTCTAATCACTAATTTTTAATTATTCATTTTAAATCAATCAAAATAATTCATTTTTAATCATTTTTTTAGCCACTAAAAATAAGTTATTTTAAATCTACATTCAAACAAGTTTTTTACTTTAATTCATCTACACAAAAATTACATCCAAACGATTTTTTGGCTACAACTTTTCATTTTTAATTATTCACAAACACTCCTTTATTTAAGGATCAAATGTAAAAAAGAAATTCTTATTTTTTATTTTTTTTTATGTTTTTATTATTTTTTTTTTGTTGAGAATGAATTTGAGAGAAATGGAAGTAAAAAAAAGAAATTCTTAATTATGGATACATATTCATACAAATTGAATTATTGGCAGTTGCGCCAAATTTTGATTACTTCAAGAAACTGAAACTCAGCGGATTGTCTTCCTCACTACATAAATTATTCTTGGAAAAAACTACATTTCTTGCCGTCTAAATTTGTCTTCTAACTTCAATTTGGTACATATTTATAAAATTGAATATCTTTATTTTTTATATTTCAATAATACTTATTTTTAATTTTTGAGATAATAAAATCTATAATATTACTTAAGATAATGATTAAACTAATTTTAAATTTTAATATATTAATTAAATGATTATTTTAATTTTCATGTAAATTTAATTTTTAAAAGAAATTAAATATAAAAGTAAGCTACATTAACATATCAAGAATAAAAGTAAACATTATTAAAATGTCAATTATAAAAGTGTTCAATTTTAAAATATTATGGACCAAATTAAAACTAAATTTCAAATTTATAGATAAAAAAGAAAACTTCTTATGACATAAACGAACTCGCTCAAGCCATTACAAGGAATAAAGAAAACAAAACAATAGACAAACACAAAGATTCAAAGTGAACCAAACAGGTAGATCATACGAGTATAATTCAAGAACAAAGCTGTTGATTTGGAGCTTAAAAGTTAAGCAGTTCATTTGGATGAAGGCGGTCATGGCACGGTTGAGATCGGAGGGAGTGGAGGCAAGGCTTCGGCATCGGTTGAATGGTTGAAAGAAGGATTGTCACGATTCACAAAAACATGGTGGTTAAAACGATGTTAGAAATTCAAAAGGTTATGAATTCAATCTAAAGTAACCACCTATTTAAAAAATAATAATTTTATATAGACAATCTTAACTTTTGAATGTTGTATGAACATAAGGTATGTCATCTGAAAATAATGGTGTGTGAAAATAATGGTGCAGGTAAACTCACCCAAACATTCTTTGAATAAAAAAAAATTACAAAAACATTATATTGATCCTTTTTTTGTACATTCATTGTAATGATCTTTTTGAAATAAAGGCATGGGTAATTTTAATATAGAGAAATTGTTTTGTTTCTTTTTTGACATTACAACAATTGACGGTGGGAGCCTCGAACCCAAACACCTCTGGTCATTGGCATACATAGGGATGTCTATTTTTCCCGCGGGGACCTGCCTCTAACGGGGCGGGGAAACGGGGAGAAAAAATCTCGTTGGCTAAACGGGACAGACTGGGATTGTAGTCCCCATCTCTGATTCCCCGATCCCTGCCCCGATTATTTTATTTATTTATTTTTAATATTTTTTTCCTTAATTCTACTCCTTTAATTTTCAAATAAATATATCTTTGTTGATATATTTTCTATGCATATTAATATTTTCTTTGATAATTAACATTATAATTCAAACTTATAGATATATATATTTTTAAATCTAATTATCCAAAAAATATTAAAAAAAGAAAAAAGAAAAAAAATAATAAATTGTAAAAAATTCCCGCGGGGAACCCAATCTCCGCCGGTGCCTCGCGGAGAATCCCCGCCCCGATCTCAAAAAAAAATTGGGGATTTTTTTTGGGATGGCTTCCCCGACCCCGCCTCGTGGATATCTCTAGGCATACACTAGTGTCGTTGAACTGCTCATGTTGAGAAATTGTATTTGATGTGCTATTTTCAAAAAATAATCATAAATATATGTAAATTTTAAAATATTTATATTTATAATCATTAATATTGCATTATAAATACTCATTAATACAATATTATATATTATTAATATATTAAATACAATATTTTCATTAATACTTGTGATTATAATTGTTTTTGTTTTTTGAAAGCCTTGCGATTATAATTGTTAATCTTTTTAAAAGTGACAATATTTATAATTAGTTTTTAAATTTAACTAATTTTGTACGTTGCTCTTTAATATATTTCCTTTCACATAAAATAAAATAAAATAACTAGGGAAGACTACATAAACCAAATAACAATGAAAATAAATTACAATCAGGAAGACTGCATAAACCAAATAACAATGAAGATAAATTACAATCGATTAATTCTAAAAGTAATTTTAGATGTATTCTTTCCATATCAAGTAAAAAAATTAGCGACGTTAGATCAGTTTTCGAGAATTTATGGATTTTTCTTGGTACAACTTTGGGGAAGAGACCATATTTGAAAGATTATATTATAAATTTTTTAATCAAATTTTGTAACTTTGAAGGCTTAGGACGCCATTAACATCTGTTTTATGTTTTATTTAAGTAATTAATTCGATTAACAAATAATTAAATCCACAATATTATTTATCACCAATCATTATTAATTTTAATGAAAATCACTCCCCATTTTATATATGATCAGTAGCTTAGGGCAACAGTATTCATTAAAATGGTTGGTTCGGCCAAGTTGTCAAGATTAGAATAACCCACACTAACTTAGAGAGATTGATGTTTTTTTTTACAAGAGAAAGATTGAAAGGAAAATTAATAAATTTAGGAACAGTTTAGCCTATAGTTTCAAAAATTAAAATATAGTCTCTATAATCTTATATTTTAAAAATTAAAATTTAGTCTATATGATTTTATAAAACTTAAACTAGAGTCAACCATCATGGAATGATCCAATTTCCTATGGGTCAAGATCCGCTCAATATATGAACAACAACAACTTTGATCAAATCATAAGAACTAAATTAGTTTTTAAAAAAATAGGAAGTATATTTTAACTTTATCAAATTGTAAGGACTGAATTCTAAACCTACAACAATTATGAACAACTGTAACTATTTTTTAGGTTTTATCAAACTATAAGAACTAAGTTTGTTTTGAAAAGGTGGGAACAAAATTTTAGCATTTTAAAACTAAGAAAATTATCTTTGTTCGTGCATAGAGACTAAACTTATAACGTACTTAAGATTGAATTAGGGAGGATTTATGAAATGAGAAGAAAAAAAGTCAGCAATTAGTATAATTTAACTTATTATATCACACTAGATGTGTATGAATTAGAGGCAGGATGGTTCTAGGAAGAGCATCACAACTAATTAGGCTAGTAATTATGTTACTTAGAGATTTCTCTAAGAGCCATACTTGTTAGCTATTGGGAGAGGGTTAAGCCAATCACTTTTGGGTTTTCTAGCAATCCATGAAGGCCTTTTCATAACAGCCTCCAAAGCTCTCTTAAGAGCAGCAACAGGTCCTTGTTTAGGGCCCTCCAACCACAAAGCAAATTTGTTCCTTCCACCCACAGTCACCATCTCAGCTCTCACCACCTTCATCTTCACTGCTTTCAGTGCTTTTCCTAACTCTGCCATGATCTCTTGCCTGTCCTCGCAGCTCATTACCGCCTTCACCGTCCCTTCGACGCCGTTGCCGTTGCATTGCTCTAAGCTCAACCTGTCCGCCCCACTAGGAACCATGGCTGCTCTCTTTTCTGACGCAACCTTCTTAAGCTCCTTCACTCTTCGGATTGTCTCCGAAAGCACAAATGCCTTTTTGAACTTGCTCTTCTCTGTCTGTGTTCATAATCATTTCTTTTCGAGTTGAATTGACCATAGATTTCTCAGAAGCACAAACACGAACACGACATAGATACGGAAACATACAATTATTCGAAAATATAGGACATGAATAGGTCAGGGAGGTTTATTATTATTATTATTATTTACTATTAAAAAGATCGAATTAGTTTTTATAGCAACTATGAAAAATAATTAAATTAAGGAGGAACATGAAAATTCACTAGTAAGCACACAATTCTTTAAAAGCCTACTAAAATCCCACGAAACAAAATTATTAGCCTAACTCTTAACAATTTCAAATATTTTAGGTCCCCGTTTAATAACCATTTTGTTTTTTGTTTTTTGTTTATGAAATTTAAGCCTACAACAACTACCTTATTATACGGTTTTCCTTATTTGGATATCTACATCTTACCTATATTTTAATAAACAAAATCAAAATTTGTAAAAAAAAAAAAAGTAGTTTCCAAAAACTTGTTTATTTTTTTGAAATTTGGTTAGTATTCTCCTACTTTCTTAAGGAAAGACGGATATATGGTAGGAAAGATGAAGCACATGGTAGGAAATTTGAATAGAAATAGGCTTAAATTTCATAAACAAAAAACAAAATTAATGGTTTATCAAACGGGGCCTTAGTTTTTGCCTCTTTTCCTTTTTTTTTTCTTTCCCTTTTCATTTTTGTCCATCCATGGACGTAGTTGTCGGCCGCCTC
The DNA here is from genome assembly GCA_036507275.1 of Sicyos edulis. NCBI lineage: Eukaryota > Viridiplantae > Streptophyta > Magnoliopsida > Cucurbitales > Cucurbitaceae > Sicyos > Sicyos edulis. Next base: position 5,991,697 of record CM071855.1, on the reverse strand, counting down.
CACCAACACTACCTTGTTGTTATGTCATGGACTACTCGAAAAAAAAAATTCTTAAATGGTGTGCCCATGACGAAGAGTTTGAAATTAAAAATAATAATAATAAAGGAAGACAAGTAATTTCGAGTGTTGATACCTGCCCAGAAGTATTAGTGTCTAACACAGATAGACTTACGAAAGGAAGTTTGGACTAACTTTGGATATTAGGGTGGGGAGGATGGCACGGAGGGTGGCATATTGGCCGCTGATTCTGTTTCTTCGGTTCTGCTCTGCGAGGCGATGCTTGTGAGCTGCATGCAATTTAGGCTCCTTCCTTGAGAGTGGGCTGTAATGCTTCATTGTTGGAGGATACATTTGTTGCATAGTTACTAAACTTGGGAGGTTCTCAAATGACACTTATGAAGAAGAAGAATTCAAAAGAGAAAAGAATTGATGTGTTTTTTATACTAAAATTCTCTATTTTTAGAGGGTGAGGGAGAAGTAATTAATTAATTACATTGTTTCTTTATGGTTAAGAAGATTGTGCTAAGATTGCTTTGTTTCTTTGTATTTAAGGAAGATTATACAATATCTATCCCATAATTGCTGCCATTTGTTTTTTAAAAGAAAACATAATTGTCATTAACTATACATTTTGATTCTGTATTTATTATAAGATATAGAGACTTTTGGAGACATATCAGAGTATCCGCATGATCAAAACTTACAAATATGCATTTTGATTATGTATTTATTATTATAAGATATAGAGACTTTTGGAGACATGTCAGCTATGTGCATGACCAAAACTTACAAATAATTTACTAATAGAAGTAATACAATGTTCATGATATTTGTCCACATTTCAAACTCCAAATTAACAATTCATTATAAATCTTACCTTATAGTTCAAATTGAAGAATGCATAAAAAAAAATATTTTATTATCTTTTTTTTTTTAAATGAAACGATTCCATTGATTAAAAAAATATGGGGTTTCTAAATATATTATCATTGACATTTACATTGTATTTCTAAATAAAACGACATACACGGGTGCGAATTCTAAAAATATTATCATTTTTCATATGTTTTAAGATTTAGTAGTTGATTTTATGCCTGGTAAAAAATAAGCATTTAAGTTGATTTAAACTACAATAACATTCCTTAAGATTTTACCATAGAAAAAAATGGCTAAATAAAATAACTCGGAGAAAGTGCGAATTCTAAACTTTTTTTTTTTTTTTTTACCCATTCTGGTTAGGATTTTATTATTTTTCTACATTGAAAAAGTGGCAAAAAGTGCAAATTTCTAAATATATTATCATTTTTTCGTATTTTAAAATTTAATAGTTTATTTTATGTTGGGCAGAAAATACACGTATAAATTGAAATTTCTAAATATGTTATTATTTTTCATAATTTTCAAATTTATTAGTTAATTTTACATTCTGTAGAAAATACACATATAAATTGAATTTAAATTACAATAGCTTTCTACAGAAACACATTCCGTCACAAAAGTGCCAATTCTAAATATATTATACACATTTTTCCTATTTTAAAATTTAGCAGTTGACTCTATGTTGGGCACAAAATACACATTTAAATTGATTTAAATTACATTCTATTCTTGTTAGGATTCTACTATTGTTCTTCATTGAAAATGTGGAGAATACTCAACTAAATATTGTATAGGTGGATTTAGTGTTGGTTTTTATGAGCAATGAACCTATCATAGCGGAAAATATTCGATTTTACTTTTGAAATCGAACCAACCTTATTCAGTTTATGTCGGTTTGGTTTGGTTTTAACCGATTCTCTATAAAATAATAATAATAATAATAATAATAATAACTAATGCAATCAAAAAAGAGAAGATAAAAGAATATCCCCGAAAAAAAAAAATTATGAGTTGAGAAAAAAGTGTCGACCACATCTAAAAACTAAAGATTGAAATCTAAGATATGAAGGTAAAATAGATGATGTAATATGAAATATGAAAATGAACGTTAGAATAAAGGGGCTTTTGCATGTATATTACAAAATGAATAAAATATTACATGAATAACACAATAATGAAAATATTTGCACATATAGCAAAAATTGTAAATTGATAGACTTCATATTGATAGATTCTATCGATAAAGGGTGATAGAATCAATTACTAATAAATAAAGTAAATCGATAGACTTCCATCAAATTCTATCAAGAGTCTATCAATAAGAGCCGATAGAATCAATCACTGATAAAATTGATAGACTTCAATCACTAGAGAATGATAAATTCTATCAAAGTCTTCTATAAAAAAGGCAAATAATTTATTTATTTTTTAAATAGCAGAAGTTGCTATAAAAGAATTATTTTTAAAAATGTGCTATAATTATAAACTATAGTTAAAAAAGTTGTTATACACCGTAAATTCCCTAGAATAAAAATGTTGCGAAGTAAAACGGCAATGAATGAAATTGGGCTGATTTTGGCAAAAATCAATTAATAAAATGGGTAATGGCAAGAAATGTTTGCTTTTCTAAAGGTTAGATAATGGGTTTAGATGTTTTAAAAATATTTAATAGTCTTGGGTTGTGTAAAAGGCAATTAAAAAAATTGAGTCTCATCCCTATTTTTTTCTTGGAATTAGTGGCCACTTTCATAATTCGAGATTTTTACAAATTGACATTTTGATTACCACGTTCGATGATGTAGAAATGTGAGTTTCATAATTCGAGATTTTTACAAATTGACATTTTGATTACCACGTTCGATGATGTAGAAATGTGAGATACTCGAACATTTTAAGATGCTCGGGTATCTTAGAATCTTATTATGAAAGACATTTAACCTTTTTTTTATGTCCTTTTTACATCGGTGTTGTAGATTTCCATGTAAAGGACATTCGTTAAAAACAATTTTTTCCCTTACTTATTTTTGTATATTACAACATTTTGTTGATAATATATGTCAATTAGTGTTTGGTTAAGTATGCTTATACAATATATTTATATATATTATTAAAAACTTATCAAACATATAAAAATATTGAATATGTTATCAAAACTAGAGTTAAATATATTAAAAACAAAAATTGTAAATATTCATATTTAAATTGAAGTTAAAAATCTTAAATAAATATGAATGAATTGATTAAACAAAATAACATACGTGAGAGTAAAATAAACTGTTTTTTTTAAAAAAAAATTATCTAAATACATAATAGTTAGAGAATTTACCATCAGCCTCCGATTCTACCTCTTGTATTATATTTACAGTATAATTTTTAAATAATTCATCTATAACACATTGATTTCTATCACTCAAATAGTGATAGAACTCAATTTGAATTTCTATCAATAATAGAAAACAGTGGTAGAATGAGTCTATCATTGATTGAATTCTATCACTAATAAAACTCAATTAGTGATAGAACTCAATTTGAATTTTCTGCTACAAATGAATTAATTTTGATTTTATGCTATAGATAGAAATACTTTACCATTTTTTGTTATACATGCAAAATCCCCTTAATAGTTAAGGTTATGTAGATAAGTATGTTATGTAAGTTAAAATGATATTAAATTAATGTAAAAAAAATTCTATGAATATTGTAAAGATATTCTTATAACTTTAGTAAATTTACGTCATTCAAGTTTGATTTCTTCCAAAAAAAAACATAGTTATCTAAATATTGTCAAGTATTCATAAAAAATTATTCCTACAAAAAAAAATACAGTGATCAGACATCTATGATTTCGGACTCTGAAATTTCAGGCATTAAAACATTTCAGTTATTCTGATTATCTCAAAGTAAACGACCCCTAAGTATTTTTTAAAAGTTAAATATAATACTTGGGTAATAGGGTTCGATTTTTTGGTTTTTTGAGATTTTAAACCGAAAACCAAACCAAATTATTCGATTCTATACATATTGACCGAATTTAATTTTACCGAACCAAACCACTCAAATCGGATTGGTTTATCGGTTTGGTTCGATTTTTGCACACCTCTAAGTGAACTACTCTCATTATCTATTAAGTTTGAGATGGATGACCAACTATCTAATATAGTATCATAATTTATTAAACCCAAACGAGTATTTAGGGATCCAATTTAAAATTAGCAAAACTCAAAAGAAACACCATATCGAAGGAATATATTATGATTATACTATTATTCCACATTGGAAAAGTGAAGAGTGTTCTAATAATTTATAAGATAGATGGATTACTCTTCTCACCACAAATTTATTTCCAGATAAATGTTTAAATATCAAATAATTCTTGCCTTGGTTTTGTTTTTTTTTAGTTCAACCTCCATTCCTTTCTAGGTTTGAGTGTATTGGAGTATGACGATTTGAACGTTACTTCAAAATAATAATAATAAGTGGGGGTAAAAGCTCTCGTAGATAATAAATTATGCAGGAGAAAAGGCAGTTTTAACAAAAGATTTTTTTTTTTTTTTTAATATTTGTATCTTGGCCCAACAACATTGTATGGAAATTGTAGTAAATTAATTCATATTCCTGCCATTTAATATTTGTTCTCCGATATTTTCTTGATTACTAATAACTAGTTTTAATTTAAAAGATATAAAATGATTTGTATCGACTCAAAAAATGCATGGACATTTGATGATATTCCTGCAGGGAGTGACATTAATTTTAACAGTTACTGACAATTTGACACGTCAGCTGTCTACCAATACAGATATTTTGCAAAGAGCAATTGAGACAATATAAATTACAATACAACAGCGCCAAAAGGACAACCTCACCCTAAAAAATTATGTCAACACACAGGCCAGGCAGCAGCATGTCAAAGTATATGGCTACCAAAAGAATGGGCATCCACAAGCTTAATATTCATGATCTTACATCTTTCAATACTCCCCCCTTCTCAAGCTCGCCAACAAGATCGCGCAACGATGGGACTTTCATGGCTAAAGTTCTGTACAGCCGAGAATACCGCGCTCGGGTTCCATCTGCAGTTCTTGCCAATGCAAGCAAGCTAAGAGCCTCTGGGAGCTGGGAAAATACTTGTTTGATATCCTCCAAGCTCATGTTTTCTACGACAGATGGTTTTGGAACAACTCTCACAATTTCACCACCTTTCGGTTCCTGAACACGGGCATCGGCTTTAATAACTAATTCTGAATTTGAGTTTGCACCACACTTGATGATAAAGGGTGTTGTCGAGCCTGTGTTGAACTGCAGGACGTTCCACTGAGCTACGTCGGTTTCTGCACCATAACTCGAGTCAACAGACAGTCTGCGGTTGTGTGATGTTGCTTGATAGATGTCATCTTCCTCTGGTGTGAACTGCAGTGAATAAGATAGGGAAAAATGTTTAGATGTATGCATTATATACCAATGCTCTAGGTATGTACTACATGGCAAATAATATTCTTATCTTACATCTGAATTAAAATATATTTTAGAAGAAAAAGGGGAAATTGTTAATCTTGTGAAGTTCTATTTCCAGAATGATATATCTACAGAGGACATTGAATAAGGCTTCTGAGATTAAAAATAAAATTTGTACTGTTTAATTAATAACATTTTAAAACTTGCGATAAAAATAAAATTAAAAAAAAAAAAAAGGAAAGTTGATAATGTGTCGAAATTTAAACTGATAACGCATTCACAATAAAATTAACCACCACTCATGACTCAAGGAAAATAAAACCAAATTTAAACTGATATGGCATTCACAATAAAACTAACCACCACTCATGACTCAAGGAAAAGGGAGTAACAAATTCCATTCAATAAAAAACAATCATGACAATAATTGTCAGCTCAACTAGTCAAGTCATTTACAATTCGACCAAAAGGCCAGAGGCACGAATTACCCACTCTACATGTTGAACTAAAAAGCGCATAGTTCAAAAGAATTCGGCCAAGCTAGTATTTGATTGAATAAATTTTCTAATTTAAATAACTATATCATAATGATAAGTCGAAAATTCCCACAAATCATTGGCAGGATTCACCGCTCTCACCCACTTATTATAAAAATTGCAGATTTCCCACCCTACTCTGTTACCAGCTTTAATAGTTCTCAACACTAGCAAACAATTAATTAACTCGATCTCCAAACTACAAGAGAGTCAATTTGTTAGGTTCTCACAATTATCCCACATTGGAAAAGTGGAGAGTCCAACAAGCATTTAAAAGAGATATGGACTACTTCCTTCATTGCCAATTAATTTTGAGGTGGAACTCCATATTCTCTAATACAATTGAATCGAACATAGATCGAAAAGAAAAATCCCAACAAATTAATTAAAACAAAAAGAAAAGATGTTGTACAAAGTACAAACAACGCAATATACCTCAACTGTCTGACGAGCATCGGTAATTTGCCTCCTAGCACACGGATGATCAATCTCAAGAAGAGAAGGCATCTGTTCTGTCAATTCATCGAGAGATACAAGCAGTGCCTTTTTCTTACTTCTACTCAAGGCATTTACAGAGGCTTGTCTTAGAATTTCCTGTTCATTAAAAATCTTTGTAAATTGCCGTTGACTGACAGAAAAAAAAACAAGAGAAAATGAAAGACTTTAATGTATAAGATTACCTTTACTTGCTTTGAAATGCCATCAAGGGAGATGAGAGAGGCCAGTCTTGCGTCTTCAACAGCAGTAGAGGGATTTTGAATCGGTGAACCACCATCTTCCAGCATAAGTAAAGCTGCATCATTTTTCATTTGTTGCAAAATCTAACAGAAGTTTACGTGTCAGAACATGCTCAAGTATAGCCATATAGGGAGTAAAAAAATTGCATAGATAACATTGACAATTTGGCATTTATGGAAGAAAATGCTAAAATATTTTTTCATTCGGCCTAAAATCTGACAACAGAATTTCACATCAGATCAGAATATGCTAAAATATAACAAATAGACCGAAGAAACATAGATAACATTGGCAATTTAGCATTTTTTTTTGGATGAAGAACGATTTCATTATAACATGAAATATGATGTCCATAGGACAAGTACAAAAGTTACTTTTGGCAATTTAGCATTAACAGCAAATGTTTATTTGCAGAGTAGAATCAACATGAAAGAACAGAGCATGTAGAAAAGGCATGGGAGATGAGTTATTGTTTCTTGCCATCAAACATGGGTATGTACTCTTTACGGTGTTAAACTTCACATGAGTAATAAAATGACTAATTATATAGAAGAGTGTAATCGAAATTATTCCTAATATTTGAATGGCCAATAGAGATATGAAGTACCTTTCTTCTTTTATGATCGACTGACTCAAGAGCTGATCGCAACTTTGTAACTTGAGCAGCATCTTCTGCCTCTTCCATAGCCAAAGTACCAGCAATGTCCTGATAAAACAGAAAAATGTAGTAGAATGTTCAAAATATCATGGTCTGTTCAAGACTACAGGGTGCTAAAAAATCCTATTTTATGTGCTTGGGGGAAACGTAAAACATGTGGTGGTATTTTACCGTGCAGCACTTATGAAAGCGCTTATATTTATATGAAAGAGCAGCATTATTTTTCAAAACAAGACTGCAATTGATATCGGGCAGAGTTTTGTGTACTTCATTTTTCCTCTATACATGTTCTTTTTTTGTAAGTATAAAGAAGAGAGCATTAGTGGCTTTAAACTCAAAATATTTAAGATCATAAGCCGATAAAACTTGAATGAAAAATATCCCAGTTGTATCTAAATGAATTTGAGCCAAGTTTGATTTAAAGATGAATTTGGTAACAATTTAAAAATTGAGGTTTTAGATAGCCAAGCAAATAATGACTTTTCACGACTTAAATGATGGGTTTCCATCCTCAAATATTGAATAGTTCAAAATGGATTACTATTAAAATTGTGTCGATCGATTACAATCCACACTGTTCATGATTTGTCATGAAAAAAGTCAGGCTGCCACTGGATTAAATAACACATTTTTTTACTCAAAGTTATCTTTCAAAATATTTCAATCTAAGCATTTATTCAAAACAATTGACGTGTCAAATCTGTGGCAAGTTTAATAAGTTTTTTTATGGCATTTAATGGCAAGATCAAGGCTGCTATGATTTTTCAAGAGTAGATTCAGAAAAAGACTCATATGCACCTTCAAGTGCTGCAATTGGGAAGAATAGACCCGTTTTGTATACTCGGAGAGAAGCTGGCCAAGAGCATCCGTAGAAGGAGGCATTGCAGCACCAAGTCCACCCATCCAACCATCCATGATTGCTGTTGACAGAAGTTCCAGCTGACCAGTAGCTTCCCCTGCTGCATCATCTCCAGTAGCAGACAAATATTCAAAGTTCTCTACTAGCCATGACCTAATCTGACGCTGCAGCTCACCAGCTGGAGTATGTACAAACAAAGCAGCCAAAACCCTATTTCCAACAGCAAAGCTTTTTGCATCCTCGTTTATTTCTCTCAGCTTTCCAGCTGTCACTTGCAGCCTTGGATAATCCTGTCCAACACAGTTCAAAGTAATAAGCACAACTGTATCGTAATAATACACAATGAACTTCCTCAACGTGTAGAAATGATAAATCCATTCATTTCTTGTGTTAAGTTACTAGTGAAACAGAATATAAACAATTGAGAGCATATTATCCAAGTGGGAACTGGCGAGAGCATGATCTCATGATTATATGCATTACAAAGTGTCTCGCCAAATACTTCCCAAATCGTCTCCTGCCAGCAGCATGTTTACGAGAATGCACATAACAGTTTTTCTTTATCTCTTTTGAAAAGAGAAATTAAAAAGAGGAAGGGGGATGAATTCTTTTTTACTATCACCATGCAATAGATCAGATAGGTGGGAAGATATCAAAACGATGACAAGAGCACTACCTGATCAAGACCCCGAATTTTGGATACAACTGATGAAAACCTGGACTTCTTTTCTGGCCTAAGATTCACTTTAAAGCCTTGGATCTGCTCATCCATATAACGCACAGGAGATCTTCCTGGACTGTTACCCCTGCTGGAGCTTCGACTGCGTCCAGTATTTGTCTTCTCAAGAAAACACTCAACGGGAGAGACCTGCAATAAAAAAGATACAAGGACCATATATGATGCAAAGTCTGAGAAAATGCACTTTGAAGAAGAGAGATAGAAAACGTTAGATTTAGAAACCTTGATGGATTGCAGCTCCGGTGACCTAGCAAGCAAAGATCTTATATACAATATTCTAACTCGAGAAACAAGCATTGTGTCCATCACCCTTCTTGGTTCCATTTTACCAATGAAAGAGAAAACAGCATCTCTGATTTCAGCCAGTATTTCATGCTCCCTAGAAGCACCCGCTTTAATAACTGCAGCTAAGACCTACAAGATTTATTTCCAATCAATTGACTAAAAAGGTCCTCTTATTGTACCCAAATGATCATCATCAGCCATATACCAGAAAGAAAGTAGTTTTGGAATAAATAAATTTTAAAAAAAAAGATAAAAGATAAGGGGACACAAAAAGAACCTTATAAATTATACAGATGTCCATACATGTTTTAATCCCACACGAAACTCTCTAATCCTCAAATAAAAGGTGCATGTACACTTTTTTTTTTTTGAAACCGGAAAATCGGAGCTTCACTCCACTATACTCAGGGTAACCATACTTATCCCTAGGCCAGGCACCGGAAAACATTGAAGGAATGTAGACACGAGAAGTGTCTACAAATTAATGTCACAGGTGAGTCTCGAACTTGGGACCTTGAGGGGAGCACACCTTCAAAACTCAAGTCTTCGACCACCGTGCCATCCCTTGGGGACACAAATATTCATATTGTAAAGGACCACAATTGACAAGTTTCCCCATATTCACAAAGAAACCAAAAAAGAGATTACTAATCATTGGATTTGGCAATGTCCCAGTCCCCTTTAAAATTAAACTTGTATATACCAGCATTAAAAGCTTGTTTGCACCGTCTGAAATAGCAGCAGGGCTGTCATACTGTTCAGGGTCAAATTCATTCAGAGCAGATGTAAGATACTCTCCTGCTGGGGTAGATTTAACTTTATCAGAACCAGCTTTAACTAAGGCAAGATTCCCCTCCGCTTTATCTACAGCTGATGTAGAAGAAACAATAGCCATCGAGGTCCCTTTACTCTTGTCATTTGAATCATTTCTGTTTTAGCAACCAGGGAGTCCAAAGCATTTATGAAATAGCAAGTAATAGAGCTGAAAGCATTTACCAAATTCGGATTTGACAAAATACCTGCCAGGATCCTGAGGTTGAACGTTCCCAGAACCTTGGGGTAATGTTCTTGGCAGCTGGAAATCAAATAAATAAACCACCAACATAACTAGTAGCTACAAAAAGGAACTCCCGTTTCTCTAGGACTTCTTTTATGCACTTATATTAAAGTAGTTTAACTTTAAACCTACATCACCTAGAGGATATATTTACCTGGGGTGATCCAACCAAAGATGCTTTCTCTGTCAACCGATCAAACAACTTTTCATTTTCTTCATGCAATCTCTGTGAAAAAACAGCACCAATTCAGACCCCATGTACAAATATAAAACAACTTAAACTGGAGCATCAGAGTAACAACAAGCCAAGATATTGGAAGTTGAATCCAAACTAGTAAGATATACACCAAAACATGAAAATAGGCTTAATATGGGCACAGAGCTCAAGGAATTCAGCAAGGAAAATTAAAATTCCAAAAGTAAGCACGCCATAGCTGGAAAAAGGCAGTGTGTTATGCTGTTGCTGACCTATTAAATAACAATAATCTTATCCAAGGAGAGTTCAAATTTAGTGGATTACTATCTTTAGAGACATAGTTTGGACAGAGAGAAATATATATATTTAAAGAAAAATGTTAGGCTCCCAGTCACTCAAGGTACTCTTGTAGGGGCAGGAATGTAACAATACAGTAGGGGTAATTCCATCTTTTGGCTGTAAGGGATATTGAATTGCTTAGTTTCAGTAAGTATGAGGCTAAGTATGTTTTTGGGTAAATACCAAACTGGTATATGCAGAGAGAGTGCCACCCTCTTAAATGGGGGTTGCCTTTTGTGACTAAATATATATCAACCTCAACTTATCGTTCGTAACTATTAGTGTGATATTGTGGGTTATGACGAACTTGTTATTGCAGAGTCTCAGCAAAAAAGCAAGCTCTTTAGGAGGAGAGCTTGTATCTCATCAAATATCATATGGCTTTTTCAGGTGTTCTTTCCACAGATTTCAAAAAATTGTTTTACTTTCTTAATAATTTTTTGTTGGGACAACTTCTACTTATGAATTTCTGTTTGGGAGGTTGTTTGGTAATTTAATTGTTTATTCTTGCTGGGGGCGGTATCATACTCCTAAAGGATTTTTTTTTGTTAGTTTTTTTTTTAATTTAAGTGTTTATTCTTGCTGGAGGTGGTGGTATATTTCTCCTAAAGGATGTTTTTTTTTAATTGTTAGTTTGTAACTTTAAAAAATCATAAAAGGTTCTTATCCTTGTTTAAAAGGAAAAATATATTCTTATCATAGGCATCCACCAGCATGGAGTTCCAGAGAACAGACCTCTATAAGAGCATCTCGTTTTTTGAGCTCCTCTTCAAGCTTCTTGGTTACTGCAGAAGAATCCATGCCATCTCCAGTGGCCTTGGATGGTTCGGTGCTCAATGATGATCTAACTTCATTCACTTGTGACTCTATGCTTTTGATCTTAGACTACATTGGAAAATTGAAAGTATAGCATTCTCAACAATTAAAGAATAATGGACTTAAAAATTATCCAGGTCAAGAGTCCTGATATAATCGAGAACCAACCTGCAAAGTCTGAATTGTTGAATCTCGCTGTTGCATCTGCAATTTCTGCTCTTGCTCCAAATGCAAGAGTTGAGCTACTTGATTTTTAAGCTGAGCATTTTGTTCCTTTTCTATCTTGTATTTTTCCTCTAGTGAAATGGTCTCCATCTGCACCGAGTGGAACACAGTTCATCTAAATTACTACTTGAATAAGTGATATGACAAAACAAACATCAACGAGTGAAATTAAAGAAAGAATGCTGCCTATAAGAAAAACTTAATAGAAAAACGAGACTCAAAATAGACCATCATAAAAAAATAAATAAAAGATGGAATGTTCAGGTTCATAAAATGTCAATCAAACCCTTATGAGTAAATGAAAAGGAACTAAAACAGAAGACAGGGTTAAAGCAAAAAAAGGGCTTTAACCTGATGAACAAAAGTATACATGCCTCACCACAAAAAATATACAAGTGAACTATTGGACTAATCTTTTGAAGTCCAGCATTGTCCAGAATCTTAAATAAACTGCAATGGTTTTTTGGAGTAGATCATCAAATGATATAAATGAATGATAAATTATAATATGATTCTCTTTTACCTCCTATGTTTATAACAAGAATTGTGGAATTTGTTAATTTTTGCTTCCTCAGAAAGACATTTTTTAGGAGATAGAACCGGACAGAAAAGGAGAAAATTGTGTATCATATATAGATCCCAAATTAACTCCTTCAAAACCTTCCATATAATAGTTTACATGTAATAAGCAAAGTAGAAAAAGGTTCAACTAAAATCAATGACATTTAAGAAACCAAAAATAAGATTACGTTGAATAATATAACTGTGCAATGAAAATATAGTTAAGAACCTTCAAATCTGATTGCAGAGTAGAAGAAACTTTCCACGCCTTCTGAACTTCATTGAAGAGTAAAACACACTGGTCATTAGCATCTTTAAGTGCATTTTTCAGTTCCAAAACCTCTTGTTTCAAATCCTGAATTTCTTTTTCCTTGTCATATAACTCTTTACGTGCATCATTCGCCTAAAAGAATTAGCATGACATGAAATTGAAAATCAGATGGATGTATTCATGAAGTATTTCCATTTAGAGAACACAATTGCCCTAAATGATTCATGTTTTTTTTTATATCCGCATCTGTCCGGGCCAGCTCGCGCACATCTCGACTAATGTCACAAGACATACTGCCGACCCTACAACATTTGCCCTAAATGATGCATGTTACATCATGTAATTTATTGTATTGGTGACGTAAACAACTTTTTCTTTTATAGCAACCAAGCTTACATTAAGAATAAATGAAAGAATGCAAAAGAAACTTAAGAAAAAACCACCTAACAAAAAGGAGCCAGTAGATGTAAATATCTTGGCTATAGATTAGCAACTTCTTGTCATTTATTAATAATTTAGTGCTCAACAATCATGAGTTGACGTTAACCTAGTGGTCAAGAGGGTCGTAAGGAACTAAAAGATATTGGGTTCAATACTGTTGGTCATCTATCTAAAAATTAATTTCCGACCTATTGTTTTTACAACCAAACGTAGTAGGATCAAGTAGTTGTCCTGTGAGAATAATCGAGATGCACGTAAATTGGTCTGGACACTTATGGATATCATATTTATAGTTTAGGGCTCCAATATGTGTCAATATTGATGACTATAATGAATGGGATAATGATGAGTATTCTCTAGTGTTGGTTGATATAATTAAATTTATCTGAACCCGCCAGTTAAGCTTTTGGGTTGATTGGTATTTCAACATAATTCAACATGGTATCAGAGTAGGAGATCTTGAGTTCGAATCTTTGCCATGTCGTTTCCTCCTCAATTAAAATTAAATTTCACTTGTAGGACATTTCTCAACCACAAGTGAGGGAGAGTGTTGGTTGATATAATTAAATTTACTCCAACCCACCGGCTTAAGCTGGCAGGTTGATCGGTAGCTTAACATAATTCAACATCCTCACTGGTTCCCAGCATATTATTACTGCTCACTGCTAGCAATCAAAAATAGAAGATCTTCTCAATAATCTTTAGAAGCAATATTTAAGACTTCAGATCAGCAGAGGAGCCTAGGCGAAATATAAAAATGAACAAGTTCCCCAATCCTATCGTGTGCCTTGTTTTTATTCCATGTTAAAGTTAACTTATATCTCTCTTCAATGCGAAATCTTCTCTCACAGAAGAATTTAGCAGTTCAAAAATCAAGGTTTAAATTAATACTGAACGGTCCAGGCCAAGCCCATTCCACAAAACTTGGTTCATCCATATTAAAAAGAACTAAGATATCTCGTTCAATAGGTACTGAATATCATCTAACATGTTGCCACATTCAATAAAATATAGTATATGTTCAAACTTACTATATCCCTCCATTTCTTAATTGTATCTCGGTTTCCAAGACTTAGTACAGCATTTCGTGTTCTTGCAGAGAAGTTCAATGATGATAGCGTCTCTGACAGATTTGGAGCATTTGGACAGAGGTGGACGATCATCAAAGTTTTTGAATTCCCACCTGCATAAATTGAACATCTTAAGCAAAGGAAACCAGGTCTAACGCATTCCAGCAGCCTTCAAAAAATGATATAAACCATTAATTGACAAATCAAAAGCAATTAATGATAAAAACGAGCAAACTTTTCTAGCTATTTCAAATTTAATAAATTAATTAATTAATCGTTTTATAGAACCAAGCTAGTAGCAATTGGGCAACAGCGCCCAAACCCTAATAACATGGTTGGTGTTCCTAGCCTACAGAACTTCCTAACCAAAAAAGATTGTCTTACCTATCGAGTCTGCCAGTATTTTTGTGAGCACTGAATTTTCATATGGAACGACTTCCTTCTTAGAAGTCAAAGATGACAAAACATCTCCCAACCTACAAGAGAAGTATCATAATATCTGCAGTGAGGTTATTGCCAGAAGCAAGAATTTGATACGTGTAAAGATCTATTCATTGAAAAGAAGTTGGAATCCACAGATCAACAACCATCATTTCATATTCCTACAAGTAAATTAAATATCAATGTAATTTGAATTTAGGCCGACATTAACTTTAAATCAACTTTCTCATTTAATTTCATATGATGAAAATCACAAGAAATATAAAGCGTTTTAAAAACCAGACTCTTGTTTAATTTCATGAATTGCATTCAAAACATGCTAGAATAACTTAGAAATTAAAATTCTTGAAAGTTGAAAGCAACAAATCCATTGAAAGAAGAAAAGAAAAAATCATTATGGGAAAACTTTATCAAAGCATATTGTTGGAATATTTGGATCGAGCAGAATCGCAGGATCTTCAAAGGAACATCTAATCACTTCGACCGGTTCATAGACAATATTACTTATATGATGGTAACTTGGTGTAAAATGTCTCCATTATTTCATGATTATAGTTACGATATTCTTATTAATAGTTGGAGATCTTTATTATAAAGAACTATGTATTTTGTAATTTCATATTATCAATGAATTTGTTTCTTATCCAAAAGAAAGCAACAAATCCATTCAATTAATCGAAAAAGAATGCTTCAAGGCTCAAACTGCTCATGAAAAGACCCCATGTGCAGTTGTAAAGAAAAGATTACAGTTAAGAAGTTATACATACGCTGAAAGTGATTTCATGACATGCAGCAAATCCGTGACCCTCTCTCCACTATCATCTTCCGTAATTGAACCCTCACTGCCAGCCAAGTCTAAAAGAGAAAGCTTGCTATACGTATTTTCACTTGTGATCAGATTGGTATAATATACATGTATCGTAATGCACCTGCAATAGCCATTTTGAAGCATTGTTGTAAGATGAGGAACATAAGCCGTGAAACTACTGAAAATAAATATAGAAAACAGATAAAAATCGGATATGAAACTAGATTGAGATTTTTTTTTCCCTTTTCCTTATTTTTCGTTCAGAGTGATATTAAAAAGAATTCCAAAGACTTTACATTGCAACCCCTCCACTACAGCAGGTTTTTCTATCAGACTCTCCAGTAGACTTACGGTACGGATGTCTAGAAAGTACTAACAACTAAATATGATTCCTTGTACCATTACATTCTGCAAGTTTAAACATTTTAAATCAAAATTACAAGGTACAATAAATATGTGCATATCATAAAATACAAAATTAGTTAATTGCAATCAACAATTCAACTTGAATATTATCTTTCACATAGTTTAGACCCATCAAAAATTAAAAGTTATATATAATATCGAAATGGCAACAAAAATCCATCTAGCAATAGTAAAGTAACTTCAGTGGGTGCAACTTGAACATTTCTTATTTGAAGAAGGAATTGAAATCAGAACCTAACACGTTTCTAACCGGGAAACATGCAACACTCCATTAGATAATAACCGAGATAGATTTGTTTGATAAGAATCACAGAGATAAAGTTGGGCTCAACTACCTCAACCCAAGAGCAAAGCTCCTCGACCAGGTAAGATCAAACAACCCAAAACATTGCACCATTCAACACACCCAGGACCGTAAATACCAAAAAACATAAGTGGATAATAAATTCAAAAGAAGAACCAGGTTGAAACCATACAAATGAGAAACATTCAACTTCGATGAATCATTTCCCCGTGCACTAAATGCAGCTTTCAAAATTCTTGAGAAGTCCAATGGGTTATCTACTTTTTCTTGCACAAGTCCTGCAAACAACTCCTGTGAATCGACATGGAGATTCGAAGCGGTAACTGATTCGGCTAGCAAATCCCTGATCTTCAAGAACATGAAAGGGGTTCAATAGGGTATTGCATAGAGCTCAAAGAAGAAATCTAAAAGTATAAGCAATTTGAAATGAAATTTACTAAGGAAAAGAACCTGTTCATTATAGAGCTCGTAAACAGTAACAAAAAATTTAAATCGAGAAGTAGATGTTGAATCGGAGTTGGCTAAATCAAACAGCTCCTCAAAACAACGAGCATATAGGCCACGGTCATGGCTGGATCCTTCCTGTGCAAGAAAAATAATAAATTGAAAAAACAAATCTACCAACTCAATAATTCTCAGAAATGGGCTGTGGTAGTAAGAAAACTATACCCATATCTTTTTATAAGGCCATTGTTTAACCTATTTTACAAAAACATAACAAGGAAAATACAATATACAAATTCTAACTCTCAGAAAGTTTGAACATCCAACTTATGATCCTAAAAAGGGGCTTGTGTTACAAGACTATACTCATATAAAACTACATGTGCAAGAAATGATTCTGTTGAATTATGTTAAACCACCAATCAACTCAGAAGTTTCAGCTGGTGGGTTGGGATAAATTTAATCATATAAACTAACAGATTCACCTTCTAAGATTCCTAAGGCTTCTTATTTATAACCAAGATACTCATAAATAATTACCATTATGCCCTAACTACTACTCTACTAAGTGATCCAAGTGCCTCTAGTAATAAACTCTAAAATACGAACACATATTTCCTACGCTCAATCATCCCAAAAAAGGAAACCCTTGCAAGACAAAACATAATCTACAATCTTAGGCATTAAGATGCACATAGTAATTAGCATATAACAGCCCTCGACCAAAAAAACATATTAATTAGCAAATGCCTAATGAAACACAAACAAGTTTGATATTAAATTGTATCTATGTATGTAGGGGAGGGAGTGAAAGGAAGAAATATAAGTCAAATGGCGGGAGATAGGAGACTAACCATGGTGTACGTCTTTCCTGAGAATGTTTGTCCATAAGCCAGGATGGAAACATTATGCCCATCCAAAGTAGACTGTACATAAGGCTGAACATCACAGAACAGTTCAGCTGCACATGTAAATAACAACCCTAGATACATTAATAACACGGCTAATATTTCAAGGAAAACACAAGTTAGACTGGATGAGGTAGGGTGAACACACATTCCTTTCACCTTGTCCAACATGAGGACCATAAACTCTGTCAAACTCAAAATCCTTTTTCGGATTAGAAATGGTATCATCACCAGTGATGATGCGAACTGTGCTTTCGTCGGGAAATTCAACAACAGAAGGACCTTCCTCCTCAAATGATGGTCTAGTCCGACAAAAAACTTTTATGTTCCCTGAAATTGATAAACCAGTTATTGTTAAAACTAATTTTACAGGTTGTCAAATTTATAGAAAGAAACCTCGTGGAAACTGAGTGTACCTTTGGCTGTCAACAAGTCATCAAACAACCTTCTTTTCTCTTCAATTAGTGGACCGATTCTAGCCTGAGTTTCAATGGCCACTCTATCTGATATTCAAATATGGGAAACAATTTAAGGACCACCAATAATTGCACTTGAACAGAAAATTTTAACAATATATAGCTTTTGAACAATGTACGCCAAAATAAAACAGTTGAATGGTTCTCATGACAATTGTCTCAAATTTGAAAGGCTACAAACTACAATGATCTGTTTTATCTTATAACAGTATGCAAGGTATCTACGTGATTTCAAATCTAGAAACAAGGAACTCGACATGGAAAATAAGTGAGCCGAAGAACTCATTGTCTAACCTAGCTTACGGGTCTTCTCTGCAAGAACGCCAAGATATCGAGTAACCCGATCCAGTTTTGCATTTGAATATTCTTGTAGTTCACTTGCTTCTTGTTTCAACTCTAAGTAATCTTCTTTAGCGAGCTGTCAAAATATACAAATAACTTGTTAACGAGTACAAGAGAAGAGACCGATATAGAGGTCCGTATATTATATATAGTCTGAAATGCCACAGAATTTCAAGAACAAAAGACTTCAAGGGACCACATGATCAGGCAAGCCAATATATCCAAATGATTTTAGAATAAATTCGAGATCTAAGAAAACCTTCGATCCGCTTCAAAATTCTTTTTTTTTTGAAGTTTCGCTCCACTATACTAGGGTAATCACACCCGTCCCTAGGCCAGGCACCGGGAGACATAAGAGGAATAGAGACACAGGAGGTGTCTACAAATTATTTGTCACATGTGGGTCTCGAACTTGTGAGTCTGTGACCTTGAGAGGAGCACACCTTCAAACCCTAAGCCCCCGACCATTGCGCCACCTTGGGGATGAATCTGCTTCTAGATTGAGAAATACATCTGACGCATAGCAGAGTCGTATGAGGTGTGTACACAGACAACTCTACGGAGGCAGAACTTCTCCAGCGCTCTAACATCCAATATTTTCTTTAAACCAATTCCTGAAAATGAATAGGAAGTAGAAACCAAAAGCTGCTGAGAATTCCAACTCCACCACGTGTGACCGTCAAATTCATCATATCTCAGCTGACCAATGTGATTACATCGAGCACACACAACCAAACCACGCATGCGTTCACTTACACATGAAATCGCATTAACAAGAGTAATAGCTTAGCAGCATCAATGTGAATTTAATGTTGTCCTTAAGGGGTGACACAGTGGTTGAAGACTTGGACTTTTAGGTATATTCCCCTCAAGATCCCAGGTTCGAGACTCAACTGTGACATTACTCCTTCGATGTCTCCCGGTGCCTGGCCTAGGGACGGGTGCATGGTTACCCTCGTTTAAAAAAAAAACACATGAAATCGCATCGCCTCACAAAGAACAATTTCAGTCAAAAAATGGCCTAAAAGCATGTTACCATATCCCTCGTAGGAGCAATTCACCGAATTCACAAAAAAATGCTCCATTTGACCAAAATTCTTAGCTTAGCAACATGGACGCAATGCCATTTCCGAGCAAACAATTAAGGACTCAATTCAAACGCAATGCGACTTCACAGCATCAAATCATAAACAATTAAGAACAACAACGAGCAGAAAACTCAGAAGAAGAAGAAGTACCTTAAGTTTGTCGTTTAATCGCTGAAGTTTGGCGGCGAGTGAGTGTTTAGAAAGCTCCAAACGAGGAGAAGGTGAAGAAGATGAAGAAATGGAATACCTCCGAATCAAAGGAGCGCCTGGCTTGAACTGATCCTCCTGCTCCGAAGACGGCTTCCTCGGCTCAAACCCGCTCACCTCCCAGTTCCACCGGTTCCTCGGCTCCCCCATTCCGATAACCCTAAAACCTCAAATCACCGGAACCCAAACACGAACTCGCCTCAGCTTCAGCCTCTTCTCTGGATTCGTCTCCTCTTCTTCTTCTTCTTCTTCGTCTAATCCTTGAGCTTTTCTAACCATTAATGGAGGGAGAAGATTTGGTTTTTTCCCGTTCAAGATGTTGCGTTACACGACGCCGTTTCGATGCTGAGAGAACTTTAATTCTTTTTTTTTTATTATTTTCAATTTTTCTGCAATTATTTATAGGACAGAAACGCAACACAGTGCAGCTTTTGAAACCAGCCATTTCATTTTGGCTCACACAAATATTCTGCGCTCGTTATTACTTCACGTCTCGCTCTCATTTGTGATAAGGCGGAGCACGTGATCGCCGCGTGTGGATTGCTGAGCTGGCTAAGTGGGTTCGGGTTTTGGTGGGCCATTTCTTTGGGCTTAATTTATTGTCTTAATGGGTGCGCAATGGAGCCCGATTTAAATCATTCCTTGCCTTTATTTTGCTTCTTTTAGTCTTTTTGTGTTTTTTTTTCTTTGAAAATAATATTTTTAGTCTTTTAAGTTAGAGATCAAGTTTCAGTTTGTTATTTATATTTCAAAATTCAAACTTCTTACTTTAGAAATTTTAATAACTCTCACTTTTAAATCTTGAGATGACAAAATTATTAGTCATATTAACATAATTTCGACTAAATTGATGATTAGATTCATTTTAAATTTCAATATTGATGAAGTGATTATTTTAATTTTTATATGGATTTAATTCAAAATAAAAGTAAATTTAAAAAATACTTAGAGATATCATGAGTGTCAGAATGGTTTTATTGTTTGGTATTAGATTTGAGACCCTAAGTACTAAAAAGTAATTCTCCTCTCCTTATATTTATTGATTTTCATAATTATTATTATTTATTGTTTCCTTTTTGGACGGTGTTACATTTAATTCCCACCCGTTATGTTATTGTTTCCTTTTTGAAATGGGTTTGGGCAATTTTATTTGATTTCTCTCAGCTGTGTGTTTAATGTTCTTTCTTTAGACATACGCTAATTATATTCTGGTTTAAAGATAATTGCATGGTTTTTGTATTTAGTTTTATTCACTTGCCATTTTTAGCTGTTTTTGTCTTCTTTGTTTCATTGGCGCTACGTTTTAGTAAATGACTCAAAAGAATCATGAGTTTGAATATGATTTTTAATTATTATTTAATTAATAACTCCATTAATATTCTTTTGGAGGATTTTTCACAAAACAAAAAAAGGTATTTCTAGGACTAGGTTTAATTGAAAAATATTTACGATATTAGCCAAAATATATATATATATTAACAATCGTAGTCATATCGTATATAAATTGTATATAATATTATATTAATACACAATACTATATTAATAACATACAATATTGTATTAATAATACACAATACTATATTAATAACATACAATATTGTATTAATAATACACAATACTATATTAATAACATATAATATTGTATTAATAATACATACTAATATATTAATAATATAAAATATTGTATTAATACCCTAAATTATACCGTATGATTAATATTAATTATGTTATATATTTGATTATGAATACAAAAAATTTAAATTTTTCTAGATTTACAATTACTTTGTAAAATTAAATTATCTAACACAATTTTCCAACAAAAAAATTATACAAATGTTAAAACTTCAGAAGAAAAAAATCAAATATAGTAAAAACTAAAATTTGAAACAATTAAGTTTCAATAAATTAAATATTTTTAAAAAAGTTGTTATAATTAAAATATATATTAAAATTTACCATCTACAACCCTTTTTTTTTTTAACCAAATATCTGCCGTCCTTAATCCATAATTTGTCGACAAAATCGAATGCTGCAAAATATGTATTTATTTGTTCATATTTGATAGTTTTTTCTTAGGTAATTTGGCTTCAACAGTTACTTCATGAGATTAGATGTATAGTTGATGCTAAACCAATAGTGTGATGTAATAACATAATTGAACCAAACCCATCAAAATCGATGTCCATTTTATTAGAGATCAAATTCTCAAAGATATAAAAATCAGATGCGTTCTAACAGATGAGGAGTAAATTGATTGAGGGAAGATATTAAAGTAAACTATAATTTTTAGCCCAAGGGAAAAACAGCCCAAGTGATTATGAGCCCAATGACTAGCTGGAAAGCTTCTATATACATAAATTAGGATATCTAAGATTTATGTACTAGGCACCATCTATTTTACTATTTTACAAATAGATATGAGCATTAATCAACAAGAATTGCATATAGAAACAAACTTAAAATTAGGATATCTAAGATTTATGTACTAGGCAAAATCTCTAGTAATGATAATAAGAAATAAATTTATAATTATGAAACTTACTTAATGTTTTACTTAGAGGCCACCAAGCTTTGTAGTCACTAGAACACAAGTCTCCAGATTTCTCAAGAGTTAAGAAAGAAAACACGCCATAATAACTTTCCACAAAAAGAAAACTAAATGTGAAAATGCAACAATCTTATTTGAAAACGAATTGATCATAGAAGAAATGTGAAAGAAGTTACCTTATAAACATTTTCAATATATAAGTAAAGTAAAATGAAAAACTATAAATCTCCATCCTAACATGATAATGAGTAAGATTCTAGTTTGAATCGAGAGCTAAAAAGCGTGAACACGCGCCAGATAGGGGTCGAACCTATGACCTTCTGCTTAGGAAACAGACGCTCTATCCATTGAGCTACAAGCGCATATTAATAAAATAATTTATACTTTAGAGATTCTAGTTTAAATCATACAGCTTAAATATTATAGTGTATTAGATTTTTTTAAAAAAATGCATCGTGAGTACGCTTAGGAAACAGACGCTCTATCCACTGAGCTCCAACACACATGTTGAAAATAATTTTGACTTTTTTAGATTCTAGTTTGAATCATACAACCTAAATATTAGAATGTATTGAATAAAAAAAATTACCCTGAGCAGCACATTCTACCGCTTGTATTATATTTATAGTACAATTTTTAAAATAATTAATTTATAAAACATAATTTTCTATCAGTGATAGAACTCAATGAATGATAAAACATAATTTTTCTATCAATGATAGATCTGGACTAGTGATATAACTTAAATTAAATTTGTTTGCTACAAATGAACTAGTTTTTATTTTGTATCGTAGATAGAAATATTTTACTTTTTTGTTGTTATAGATGCAAAATCCTCTAAAAAAATATGCGACATAGTAAATTTTGTTAGCATAAATCAACAATATTGAAGAGAGAGTCAAGGAAGAAAACAAATACGAAGAAAGGGCTGGACAAGGATTATATATATATATATATATATATATATATATATATATATAATAATACTAATAATAATAATAAACACATCAAGTAAGAGTCGAAAAAGATAGGTCAAACCTACAACATTCTACGAAACAAACGTTTATTTACTAAGCTCTAAGCTCTAAGTGCATATTGACAATATTTTCGACTTAAAAGATTCTAGTTTGAATAACACAACTTAAAATATTATTGTGTATTGAATACAAATATGAGCAATTGGTAAATTTTGTTAGCATAAATCAACAATATTGAAGAGAAAGTCAAGGGAAAAAAAAAACAAATATGAAGAAAGAGAAGGGAAGAAAAGGAAAAAAATATATAAAATAATAAACACATCATGTAAGAGTCGAATCTACGATTTTCTATTTAGGTAAAAAAATGCTCTATCCAATGAGCTACATTTAATTGATGATAATAATGATAAACAATTGTTTTGTAGTTACAAAACTCAACTAACCATCAAAGATTGAAAAGATAGAAGTCAAACCTAGAACTTTCTATTTAGAACATAGATGTTTTAAGCATTGAACTACAAGTACTTGATGATATTAATCATAATAGAGAATTTAATAACAACAGCATATTCTATCTACTGTATTATATTTATAGCAGAATTTTTAAAATAATTCATCTATAAGACATTGACTTCTATCACTCATCCAGTGATAGAATTCAATTTGAATTTCTATCACTCACCTAGTAATAGAACTCAATTTGAATTTCTATCATTGATAGAAAACTCAAAAAGTGATTGAATGAGTCTATCATTGATTGAATTCTATCACTAATAGAACTCAATTAGTGATAGAACTCAATTTGAATTTTCTGTTACAAATGAATTAATTTTGATTTTGTACTATAGATAGAATTACTTTGTCATTGTTTGTTATACATGCAAAATCCGCATTATAATAACTAGGTAAAAGATTAGCTAACAATGTATCAGGTAGGAGTCCAACCTACGAATTTCTACTTAGGAAACAGACGTTATATCCACAAATCTAGAAGTGCAATATTAATAATATTTTTTCTTTTAGGGACGGTAAGTTGAATCAAACAACCTCAAATATTATTGTGTATTGAATAAAAAATATAAGTCATGAATAAATTTTGTCATAAGTCAACAATATTGGAGAGAAAGTTAGAGAGAAAAAAAGAAAACAAATATGAAGAAATAAGAGGAAAAGGAAGAATATATATATATATATAAATAATAAACACATCACTTAAATGTCAATCTACGATCTTTATCCAATAAGCTACATTCAGTTGATGACAATAATGATAAACAATTGTTTTAGGAACCAAACGTGCAACTTTCCATTTGCAAAAGGCTCTACTACCAATCACTTGATGACACTAATTATAAACAATTAGATAAAAGATTAGCGGAAGTAACTATATCAAAACGAGTTAGGGTGTGTTTGGGGTAAGGGTAATGATAATAGTTAAGGGAGAAATGGTAATGAGAAGGAGAATAGGGAGAAGAATGATTATGGGAGAAATGGTTATTTGTGTTTGAAGTGAAGATAATGATTATGAGGAGAATGATTATTTGTATTTAAGATGAAGGTAATAATTATGAGAAAAATAAAATAATGAATATGATGTGAGTAAAAAATAGTGATGTGATGTATGAAAAATTGTTGGAGAGAGAATAAAAAGTAGTTAAGAGGAGAATGAAAAAAGAGATTTTTGGAAAACGTGATTATGGGAGGAATGATTCTCGGTGGCCCAAACACCGGGAATCATCTTCATTCCATTATTCCCCTTATTCTTGGTGGCCCAAACATCCTCTTATTGATTGTCATTCCTTGGTATCTAATTAAGCACTCAAGATAACCTTCCCCAAGTACTCATCCAAACGTCATTTCTAATTTAAATGGTACAGTACAAGGAACGTGAGGGGCTATTTGTTTGACATATTTAGGTAAGAGTTAGTTCTAAGATTTATTAACTCCTCTTTAAAAACCTACATTCAAACGAGTTTTTATTAACTTCTCCTCATTTTTATTTTTGAAAATAACTCTCATTTCTAACCACTTATTTTTAATCGTTCATTTATAATTCTTCAATCACTTATAACCACTTATTTTTAATCATTTCTTTCAAACAATCAAAATAACTAGTTTTCAACAATTCATTTTTAATCTTTTTTTTTAACTACTAAAAATAATTACTCATTTTTAAATTTATATCAAAATTTTTTTTAACTCTAACTCCTTTATACAAAAACTACACTCAAATAATTTTTTGACACAACTCTCAATTTTTAATTCCTCAATATAATTCTTTAGCCCAATAACTACATAAATATGTCAAACAAAGAGCGCCGGAGTGGGATGAGAGGGCCGGTAGAAAAACAAAAGGCTGAGATTAGCAGAGCCGTAACCGCGTGAGTGACGAACGGGTGGGTGAGGTTAAGATAGGGTTAGCATATCCTAAAAACAGTCCTACACATTTTTCAGGAACAGATTGGGGCGTAGCCGATTAGGCGCGGCAGGGCATGGTCCTTCCTGACACGCTTACTCTTATTTCCCATAAAAATTAGTATTAAATTCAACTCAGAC
The DNA here is from genome assembly GCA_036507275.1 of Sicyos edulis. Taxonomy (NCBI): domain Eukaryota; kingdom Viridiplantae; phylum Streptophyta; class Magnoliopsida; order Cucurbitales; family Cucurbitaceae; genus Sicyos; species Sicyos edulis. Next base: position 5,966,047 of record CM071855.1, on the reverse strand, counting down.
ATGCCCCCCTTCCTTTAACTTCCATTCATTTAGCCATAGCCAGTTCAACCACCACAGGCTACCACGTACAACCAATGTTATTTGACTCCAAGGACAGACCTTTATTTATCTATACATTATATATATATATATATATATATAAGGACAGACTTTTTGTTTGCAAAATTAAACTCACATGCTAATATTTTAGCTCGTAGAAACATAGATCTTCTTAATTTAAAAAAAAAACTCGTGATAACCTAAATTGACTTTGAAAAAAAAAGGGTTAAATTATCAAACATGCTCTTAAACTATATAGTTTGTATTAAATATGTTTTTCAACTTTTAAAAAGTTCATAAAAAATCTTAATCTAAAGAAAAAGAAAAATGTTTCAACTATTAACTTACGATAATAATCATTAAGGGTGTGGTTGGGCCCCCGTTTATGTAAACGGCCGAGTTGGTTATAATAACTCAATCGATATTTGCCCCTCCATTTATTATAAACGGTTGTTACCTAAACCTGCGTGCCCGTTTATCTACACTTTACATATATTACTTTTTGTTACATAATCAGCCCCTCAAACACCGTTTATCATAATCCGTGTTATAATAACTTACCCCTCAAACACCATTTATAATAACCTACCATTTATAATAACTTTCTGTCTATAATAATCAAACCGGTGCTCCAAACGTACCCTAAAATTTTGTTTAAAAAATATTACTGAATTTCTATAAAATAAATTAAAAAATAACACTTGTATATTTATTAAATACCCTAACATAGCATTGTAAGAAAAAAAAATTAATGCAATTTAACATAAATAGCTAGGTGCAGATTGATTTTAATTTTGAATTATTTAAATAATTTAACTACTTAAACATTTGAATTTAATATAAAACTCTAGATATGAAAATTAAACTCTCATTTATCACACATAAATTTTAAATAAGATTTGTTGAGTATTATTATATCAAAATTAACATTAAAATTTAGTATTTATTTTTAACTCTATAATTTATTGGTAATGAATTAACACCAAATCAAATCAGATAATCAATCAAGCTACCGACCCATTTGATCTTTATATCAATTTTTAATATAACATTAAACAAAATTTAAACTTCGTTACACAATATCTACAAAAATAAATATCAGTTAATTTAAACTAACATTTCTATGATAGATATATAAAATAAATGATAAAAGAATAATTATAAAAAATATATATATATATATTAAAAATAAAATTTAAATCATCACACTAACAATTCAATGAATTAAATTATCACTAACATTGAGATAAAAATAAAGGCAATAAATTTCCTTTACAGTTATGTATAGAGTATTTGAAACCTAACTTTAACATTTTTCATAAAAAATAAATTAACGAGAAATATAGTTATTAATATATTTTTAGGTGAATGGGTGTTCTTTGAACTTTTTAAGATTTAAGGATATTTTAAAAAAAAATTCATAATTCGAAAGAATTTTTTAATGAAACTTTAACTTTAATAAAATGTTGTAGAATTATTTGTAACATTAGTTGAGATGTACGCAAGCTGATCGAGACAGTTAAAAATAATAATTTGAGCAAAATATAAAAATTTTAAACACAAAACTTAGGCAAGATTAGTCCATACGTAAATTATTGAACAAAAGTCTGTTTTTTTTTTTTTTTTTTTTGAAACAACAAAAGTCTGAGTATTTGATTTCTCACCTCCCCTATCTTGAGCTAAATAAATGTAACCAGTTAAAAGGGCAACAATTATTTAATGGTATTTCTATTAAAATGATATAGTTTATTTTGAGTATAAACTCTCATTACTTAATTTTTATTTTTTACCCGAACTGTCTTGCATCAATAAAAATGAATTGTACTTCCTCCTAAACCCAATAACTACCATTTGCTTAACCAATGCGTGAAATTATATTTTATTTATATTCTTGACAATTCTTTCTTCTAATAAAGTATATCACATCCACACTCTTTGTCAAATAGTCATACTTGAGCATACCTTAATTCAAATAACGAATCATTTTGAATTATACTTGAGTTAATCGTAACTCGATCACAAATCCATATAAATGATGTTTTAGCACACAACAACTATTCCTTATTGAGACAACCTCTTCGAAGCACTCATAACTATAACACTTATTTCATAAATAATCCACACTTGAAAACAGATTAGGCGGATCATTTCAAAACTACTTTCTCCTTGCACTAAAGCACATAACATTTACTTATCACCGAGTCAACATTTCAGAAACACTCCATACTATAATACACATTATTAGGTGGCTCAACTGCAAATTTTTATTATGATCAGACATTCATCTGGAGTCTTACAAATACTTTGTTCCATACTCGACATACATGACTAAGTTATGATATGAATAGCTCTTATACTACTTGTTAAGGATGACAACCCGACTCTAGAAAGATCTCCACATTCATACGATAATATTGTAAACTTTAGGCATTAACAAATTTTGTGATTTTGTTTTTGGTTTCACTCCAAATGTCTTATATGAATGAAGATTGATGTCTTTTCCCTTAAACTCCAAGATGTACCTCGTATTTAATTGATGTGAGACTTCATTTTATTTGTACTTCGAACAAAACCAATTATTTTTTTAAATTTTTTTATAGATATTTTACACTTGGTTCTTCAACTCAATAGTTGTCGAGTGAAGTAATTGAGCCATCTATTTCTAGATCAATAATTGACACCTTCACTGAAATTAAGTTTATATAGTGGCAAGTTTGGAGTCCTCTACTAGATATATTTATATTTTGTATGTTGTGGTATTCAAACTTTAACATTATTAAATTAATTTTGAGCTTTTTGAAATTGCAACAGACTTACCTTTGGTATTTAAAGTTTTTATTTTTATTTATTTTTTTGTTTAAAGTTTTATATCTTTTTTTTTTATTGTCATTGATTTATTTTTAATTGATTAAAACATCTTTCACTGTTAAAACACAATAAAGAAAAGGACATGCATATTAGGGCATAACTTACAATCAAAGATAAGATAAAGCCCCCAAAATTTTGAGAATTTCTTATATATAACATATAAAATACTAATTTTGTCAAATAATTGCAGAAGCTTAGTGAATATGGCCCTCCTAAAGATTTTTTTGTGTGAATTCAAAACTAGAATGTAACAAACTCTAGTTTTAGTTTTAGTTTTTTTAAAAAAGATATTTTAGCTTTTTTAAAAAAAAAATCTTTCTACCTTATTTTTTTGGTTCTCTCTTCTTTTTTTTTTTGTTCCTTTCTCTTCTCCTAGTTTTTTTTTCTTTATTCATATCATTTGTACTTTTTACATCTATTAATATGTTTTTATTTTTTACTTCTTTTGTGTTTTATTCATTTTTATGTATTTTATTCTTGTTGTTTTCCTTTATTTTCTTTTGCAAACATTCATTATTATTATTATGATTTTTTGTATTTTTTAATTTATTTTCTCTATTTTTGATAAATAAAAAACTATGATATTATATAGTTGGAAGGTTAAAAATATATTTACATAATGCATTAAAAATTTAAAAATTCATTAATTTAAGAAGGTAAAATCAAACTTTTTATATATTTATAAAATATAATTTTCGTTCTATTAATTATTTTGGTTATAGCTTTTTTTTTTTTAATAAAATCAAAGTTTGTGTTTGTCCAACTAAAAGACTAAGCTTTTAGTTCAAAGAGTTGTCACCTATCTGACTATCAATTTTTTTATGGATTTCATTGATAACAAAATAGTATGGATTTAAGAGATTTGTTTCATAAATTTTTTTGAGATATACCTCAATACACTTAGAAAAAAAAATTTGGCCCCCCAAACTCAAAAAGCTGGATCCGCCCCTGGTAGAGTCCCAACCAAAGTTAGGTTTGTCGAGTGGTTAATCCAATGAGTGCATTTGGACTTCAATTTGATTTTTGTCAAGCTTGGTAAGGGTTACTATCGTTGCTTTATTAGGTTGACGTCAACAACAATAATAATAATAAGTATACTGCTATTAATAATAATTTATTGATATCAAGGTTAAGAGGCTATAATATTCCACATTTTAATCGACAATATATAGGCGCTAAATTGAATCTATTTTGACAAATGTCCATAAGTTATCCATATTTATTATTATTTAAAATTTGAATTTGATGTATAATTGCTCATTTCAAATCAGCAAAAAAGAAAATTTTGAGTTGATGTATAACTATTTGTATTTATATATCTATATCTATATATATATATATATATATATATATATATATATATATATATATATATATATATATTTGGGGTTGTAATGATTGTTCATCTAAATGAAATTTATAACTTTAAATTATTCATATTTCTTTATTTAGATAATATTTTGAATCAATTAAACAATAAAAATACAGTACAATTTAAATAAAATAATAATTTTTATAATTAAAATTTTAGCTACTTATCAAATTTCCTTGATAGCTATTGAACAAAACGAAAAATCATAATTTAAATTATTCTTTTTTCTTTTTTAATAATTATTCATCTTTTCAACATTCTTCATTTAAGTTTTTTTTTTCATTTGTAAATATGTAAAAAAAAAAATTGAATTAATAATTTTGACATATTTTTGTTTATAATTAAAAATTTTCAAATTATAAAAATTATTCAACCAAATGAAAAATTATAAAATTAAGGGAATTTTGCATGTATATTATAAAAGGGTTAAAATATTCTATGAATAGTACAATAACGAAAATATTTGCACATATAGTAAAAAATATAAATTGATAGACTTCCATATTGATAGATTAAATTAATAGAGTGGATAGAATCAATTACTAATACATAAAAAGTAAATTGATAGACTTCCATTATATTTTATCAAACTGTTCCATAAAAAAGCTAAATAATTTTTTTAAAAAAAAGTATGCAGAATTTGTTATAAATGAATTATTTTTAAAAAGTTGGTATAATTATAAACTGGGTCAAAAAGTTGTTATACAGTGTAAATTCCCTAAAATTAAATTATTCATCTTTACAATTAAACTTAGGTGAACAAACCACGAAGGTATTACAATCAAATGTATAAATTTTTTTTTTATTCATTTTAAAATTTTCATATCTAAAACTAGATTTTTTATTTCGAAATCAATTAATAAGTTATGATAATAATTTAATTTGGTGAGAATCGTAATAACAAATTGAAAAATTGTAGATTAAGAAATTCTTTACAAATTTTGACGAAATGATTGATAAAGGATTTGAAAGAAAAAGGAAATATGAAAGATTGATGAAATTTATGGCAGTTGTTTATCATTCCAGACAAAGATCAATGAAATTTGGGACTGTTTGTTTGACATATTTAGATAAAATTTAGGTTAATGAACTACATTAAACAGTTATGTTGAATAATTAAAAATTAAAAGTTGTAGTTAAAAATTTGTTCGTATGAAGATCAGTTAGAGTCAAAACATTATTTTAATATAAATTTAAAATGAGTAGTTATTTTTAGTAGTTAAAAAATGATTAAAAATAAATTATTTTGATTGATTTAAAATGAATGATTATAAATGATTGAATAATTATAAATAAATTGTTAAAAGTGAGAATTATTTTTAAAAGTAAAATTGAAAATAAATTAACAAGAACTCGTATAAATATAAATTTTCGTAGAGATAATAAATTATAGATCTAAATCCTAAAGGGGCTGTTTGTTTGACATATTTAGGGAGGAGTTAGTTTTTTGATTTATTAACTTCTCCCTAAAAACCTGCATCCAAACCAGTTTTTATTAACTCTTCTTCGTTTATAACTACTTATTTTTAAATCTACATCCAAACAAGGTTTTGACTCTTACTCCTCTATAAAAAAATTACATTCAAACGAATTTTTGACATAATTCTCAATTTTTAACTTCTCACAAAAATTACTTAAATATGTCAAACAAACAGTCCCAAATATGCCAAACAAAGAACGGCATAAAGATTTAAGCCGTTCCAATTTTTCTTGTGAAAAGACGGCTTCCACTATTGTTTTTTTTTTTTTTTTTGAGAAAACCACTATTGTTTTACCATAAACAAACACACTCTGATTGAATTATATCATAAAGGGGACGTACAATATTTATCTAAAATAGAATGAACCAAATAAAGTTCTTCTCAAAAAAAAAAAACTGAATAAAGTTGAGAGTTTCAAAAAAAAAAAGTGGGAAAAGCTTTCTTGTTTTCTCTATTTTAAAGATATAGACGACAAGATGGGTGTGGAGCCCCACAAACCACCATTTAAAATACTCGATTAAATCAATATCTGTTGGGGGTGTTTGTTTGATATATTTAGGTATTATTTGAGTTAATGAGTTATATTGAATAGTTAAAAATTGAGATTTATGTCAAAAATTCGATTGAATATTATTTTTTAGTAGAGGAGTTATAGTCAAAATCTTGTTTGAATGTAAATTTAAAATAAGTAGTTATTATTATTAGTTAAAAAGGAAATGATTAAAAATGAGTTATTTTGATTGATTTGAAAGAAATAGTTAAAAATAAGTGGTTATAAATGATTGAGTAGTTATAAATGAATGATTAAAAATGAATTGTTAGAAATTAGAGTTATTTTTAAAAATAAAAATGAGAATAAATTAATAAAAATTCGTTTCGATGTAAGTTTTCGAAAACGAGTTAGTAAGTCATGAAACTAATTCCAACCTAAATGTGCCAAAACAAACGGCCCCGATGGAACAACCTCATCATTATATTGAAATAATCAAGAATCCTTAGGGGCTATTTGTTTGACATATTTAGGTAGGAGTTGCCAACTTCTCCTTAAAACTTACACCCAAACAAATTTTTATTAACTCCTCTTCATTTATACTTTTAAAAATAACTTTTATTTATAACCACTCATTTTAAATCATTCATTTATAACTACTTAATAATTTATAACCACTTATTTTTAATTATTTATTTCAAATCAATCAAAATAATTAATTTTTAATAATTTCTTTTTTAACTACTAAGAATAACTACTTATTTTTAAATCTACGTCCAAATAATATTTTGACTATATCTTCTCTACACAAAAACTACATTCAAACGAATTTTTTACACAACTCTTAATTTTTAACTACTCAATACAACTTCTCAATATAATTCATTAACCCAAAAACTACATAAATATTGTCAAACAAACAGCCCCTTAAGTACGTGTCTTTCGTAATCTACGTAGTTATATATTTAAGAAAAGCTAAATAAATAAATATGCATAATATAACTTTAATAGATACTATTTAAAGAAAGTTAGAACTTGAATTTTTCCGGCAGAAAATTTAAAGTTTATATTTTAAAAAAATATAAAATTGAGTTCACTTAATTTTAGAAATTAGATTTTAGTTTATATAGTTGGATAAAATCTAAAAAATATTTTTTACTCTTTTAATTGTCGCCAAATTAAATGCCTGAAAATTAATTATTCATATGTAATGGAGTTATGAATTAAGTAATTGATATAATAATAAAAAATTATATCATCTATCCATTATTAAGTTTCTATGCCTTTAGGAAGTGATTGGATTTAGTGGTGGGAAGAACTAAGGGATGAAATTATCCCAAGCTCATATTCGTTTTTTTTATAACAGCCTCTATCAACTCCTATTGACATCTTATCAAACATATTTAATTTTATTAAATTTTAAATTAAACTTGATTAGAAAAAAAAAATCTAGCATCTCTTTTCAAAATACAAATCTCCAAAATATTTATAACATCTCATATCCAAAACATTTATCATCAAATAAATACTTCACGTTCCAGATAACTACTTTTTCTTCCTCTCCACACTCAAACTCCAAAATCCAATCACTCTCTTAATATACCCGCGTTTAGGTACGATTAAAAACTTATATATTTTAGGTTTTATAAAGCTATATTTTAATTTTTAAAACCACAAACACTAAATTATAACTTCATTCAAATCATAGGAATTTAAAAAAAAAAAAATTATAGAGATTAAATTATAATTTTTGAAACCATAAGAATCAACTTCAAAACTTTCTTCAAACTATATGAACTGGATTTATATTTTACCAAGTAAATAAAACTTACAAGATTAGTCAAATTAAAAAAATAGTTATAAATATGATAATTTATTAAAAAAAAAATTAGGAGCCATATAATCATATGTATAAATAGTAATATAATATTTTGATTAAAAAAAAAAAAAGACCGTATGTTTAGATAAATGGTCCTCATGTTAAGGTAACCACCGTTTATAATAAACGGTGCCAAATATCGGTTGGGGTATTATAACTAACCCGGCCGTTTGCATAAAATGACCCAAACACACCATAAGATGTCCGATATTCTTACAAAAACTAAAAAATAAATTCATTATTTTTTTTTTTGAGATTACAACTATTAGGGGTGGGGGGACTCAAACCCAAGACTACTGATCATTAGACATACATTAGTGTCGCTGAGTAACTGCTTATATTGGCAAATAAATTCATTAGTTGAATAAGCAATAAAATTTGCAAAATATAAAAAGTAGACAATTATATTTGAAAAATAAATAAAATTAATTATGTATGGTTAGTTATTGATATATGTATAATAATCATATACTAAAAAATAATATATTATTTTATTTTAAGCTACAAACTACTCACAAAATATGAAGAAAAAATAATGATATGAATTGATAAAAATAATTGAAAGAAAAGAGTAAAAATGTCATTTGGGATGCCCTATACATGAGATCCTAAAAACCCATATTGCATGAGGCATCCGAACGTCTTTCAAATGAGCATCTTAAGATGCTCGACATCTCAAAATTTCCAAAATATTTATGATTACTACTAAATGAACGTGGTAATAAAGATGTCCATCCCATGAGAATCGTAAATTTCGAACTAACCCATAAAAGAAAAAATGAAAAAGAAAAATCACATATCACCTATCTAATAATCCCAATTCCCATTACTAAAAAAATCTACAATTTAGTTACATATTACAATTACAGTCTCATCCGAACCTTTTACGGCAAAGTTAAGCTGATGAGTTGGAGGTTTACTTTTCCAGAAATGGAGACTTTCACTTCCTTTCCCAGTAGCCTCATTATTCTCTTTCCCCTCATTGGCGACTTTCCATCTTTCTGAAAAAAAAAAAAAAAAAAACCCTAACCGGTAAGTCTACGCTTGAAATGCCGCATTCATTTCCCTTCCCATTCCAAACACATCTTTCACGCATTTTGATTCTCCTTTTGGATCTGCGTTCATGATTCATTTCCCCCCTTGTTCTTACTCGCTAGCTCCAACCCCTCATTTTTGCCCAAATATGGCAAAAATATGCGATTCTTGAACTCCCTTCTCTTTATTCATTTCCATTTCTGGTTCCATTCCTTCTATTGTTCGCTGGTTATTGCAGGTTCTTATCACGAAAGTGGAAATTTCTGTAATCGGCGCTGTTTTATCTCACTTTTTCTGATTCTCTCTTCGTTTTCTTGATATAGAGTTTGAGTGGATCGGAAATGGCGAAGGAGAAAATCCAGATCCGGAAGATCGATAACGTGACGGCGAGGCAGGTTACGTTCTCCAAGCGCCGACGGGGACTGTTCAAGAAAGCGAAGGAGTTATCCGTTTTGTGCGACGCCGATGTCGCTCTTATCATCTTCTCCGCCACCGGAAAGCTGTTTGAGTACTCCAGTTCAAGGTTTTGATGAATGTTTCTCTCTGCTCTTTTCTTTCTTTTTTTTTTTTTTGAATTTTTGCAGAAACTAGAACTTTAATTGTCTCGATTTTTGAGTTTTTCTGTACCTACGCCCTGTGTTGCTAAAAATGGTGAGAACGAACTATGACAGAAAATAAAGAAATAAATGCAGATAACACATGTATTTGTGTACAACAATCTTACGGAAGAAAAGATACGAACGAAGGAGAAAGTGTTTTCACTAATTTGATGATGGAAATTGATGACTCTTCTTCAAAAGTAGGGCTCAAATTTCTTGTGAACGAACGGCAAAAAGGCTAAGGGTGTGCTTGGGCACCCGTTTGGTTAGAATAGACGAAAGCTTATGATAAATGATGTTTGAGGAAGAGTTATTATAAGAACAATTATGATGAACCGTGGTTGAGCAGCTGGTTATCTAACAAAAAATAATATACGTAAGTTTTAGATAAACGAGTATAGAGTTTTAGGTAAAGGAGCATCTGTAACTACCGTTTATAATAAATGATGGGACAAAAATCGATTGGGTTATTATAACCAACTCGACTGTTTACATAAACGGACTCAAACACACCCTAAATGATAACGATAAATCATGCTTCAAGCTTGGTGAACTGAAACAAACCTCAAGCTTCAATCTCTATCGTAGTTTTTGTTGATGTTTTTATGCACAACTCTTGCTGTTTATACAGATTTGAGTGACAAATATAGAATATGGATTCATTTATCATTAACTTCTTCTCGTTTTTATCATTTTCTTTGCTGAGTTCTATCTCTTTTTGATTTTCTGAAGCATAAAGGGAATTATAGAAAGGCATAATTTGCATTCCAAGAACCTTCAGAAATTGGAACAGCCGTCCCTTGAACTACAGGTTTGGCGTTTTTTTCCCCCTCATTTCTTATCATATCCTTAGCTGATTAAAATGGCATTTCATCTCTCTTACATGGTTATTTTTTTTTTTTTTTTTTTTTTTTTTTTTTGTAGTATTGTATTCTATAAGTATTATTGAAAGATATGATTAATATTGTTATGGACACTGCAAAACAAGGATAATAAGGTTTGTTATTCAAAACAACATTCGGTACAAAGATTTGAACACATAATAAGGTTTACTATATCATTATTGGCTTACTGAAAACGACTTTATTTACATAACTCGATTTTTTTAAAAAAAGTAAAATTAATAGACACTTCATTATTAATATATTTTTATCCTAAAAATTAGAAACCTAATTTCAAAGTAGTTTCAGCAAGCACTGAACTGAATAGAAATATGATATTTTGCTCCTTCAAATCCACCTTTTATTCTGTTTTATTAGTAGCTACTATTTTGCTGTGAAGTATGGTGTTCAGTTGATTATTTTCATACATATCCATCCAGTACATTTCTTTTCTGGAACACGTATGTTTGATTTATTCTGAATTTTTAATCCTTTTCCTTTTCAAGAGCTCAACTTATTTTGTTATCATTGATGTTAGGTGATAAGATTTTAACTTGAGGACTTGGAATATTGTAACACTTGATGGTCCCTTTATTGATTTACTGAAATTTTTGTTTACAATTATCCTTTGTTTCAGCTGGTTGAAAATAGCAATTACACTCGATTAAACAAGGAAATTGCAGATAAAACCCATCAGCTAAGGTATCTAATAAGCTATTTATTGACGAGAAGTTGTTTCGTTTTTTCAAAAATCTTTTTAGTTCAATATATTAATATATATTGGCGGGGGTTTGAACCACAAAAGAATTTAAGTAAAGAAATAAATGTTTTCGCTTGTTGATCTCTCTATTTCTTAACTTCGGAAAAATCTTAATTTACAGTCACTTAGACTCAGATATAAGCGAGTCCATTCTATAATCTAAACTTTATTCAATATCTACAGTTTTTTTTTTTTTTTTTTTTTTATTAATATAAAGGGTTCAATTTCGTTTTTTAAGCTTTTTTAATCATAATAGTGGCTAGGAATTCGAACAGCATACTTAGTACTTGTTAACATGTGACCGATTACGTTATTTTATTTGTAGAGTTGGATGAGATGGTCTTTGTGCTGGTACTGGCTATTTAGTAGTGTTGGATGCTTTTAATTGGTTGGGTTTGAATATTTCATATCCTATTTGATAATTATTTTATTTTTTAATTTTCTATTTCTAAAGATTGTTCATCTATTTTTGCCAATGCATCTGAGTTCTTGTAGCCAAATCCCATAAACACAAATAAGTTTTTTTTTTTTTTAAAAAAAAACTTAAAAAATGGCTTCATGTAATTGACAATTATAAACTGAACACAATGAATTTAAGAATAAAAACAAAACACATCATTAGTTATCATATACAGCCTTGGTTTGTGACCATTAATTTGATTGAATTCATCATTTACACTTTATTGAAAGTCATTAATTATACACGAAAAATGTCATTAGTTTTGTGACCATTAATTTAACCGGATAGAATCTAATTTGTCATATTTTATTTTTTTCTAAAATTTTGACATCCACACTTTTTTTCCTTTGTTTTATTTATTCATAAAAAATTCCTTTTTTATTAGAGTTTTGTTAGTTGAATTTACGAATAATACACTGATTTATGGAACATTTTCTAATCTAGTATTGAGCTATTAATTATAACATTTGGTTGAGTTCAAGTGTTAAAATAGATGAAAACAAAAGTTCATGAATTAGAATCAAGTAAAAAAGATAAACTCCTTTGGTAATCCTTGTATAGACTATCGCTACAAATTAATGTCATAAACAAGTCTCGAAATTGGGACTTCCACACCCTCAAAATTCAAGTCTTCGATTAACCGCAGCATTATTCTTTGGGGACTTTTTTTTTTTCTCTTTTATTCTATGATGTTTAAGCGCTTAGCCAGATTATAATATGACCTCTTCAGACAGAATTTTGTAGCACACTCGGGCTCATATTCACAATCATGATTAAACATGTTTGATCTTTTAGGCAGATGAGGGGTGAGGAGCTCCAATCGCTGAATATAGAGGAACTGCAACAGTTAGAGAAGTCACTAGAGACTGGATTGAGCCGTGTGATGGAGAGAAAGGTATTTCTCCTTTCTTTACATTTCGTAATAAAATCTTCTCTTTTTATTTGATATACAGTTTTCTCTTTTCTGTCATAGGGCGAAAAGCTCGTGAAAGAGATCACTGACCTTCAAAGAAAGGTAATTAACTCTCTAATAGTTAAGACGACTACAGCTCAAAGGATCCATATTAGAAGAATCTATTGCAATCTTTCCTATAATACTTGATGATAATGTTATGTATTTAATTTAAATTATAATCATAAATATTAGACCCCATTTGATAACCATTTGGTATTTTGTTTATGAAATTTAAACTTATTTTTACTCAAATTTCCTATTATGTGCTCCATCTTTCCTATAATATATCCATCTTTCCTTAAGAGAGTAGGTGAATACTAACCAAATTTCAAAAACAAAAACAAGGTTTGGGAACCTATTTATTTTTGTTTCAAAATTTTTATTTTGTTTATTAAAATATAGGTAAGAAGTAGATATTCAAATAAGGAAAAAATATAGTAAAGTAGTTGTAGTCTTAAATTTCATGAACAAAAAACGAAAAATAAAATGGTTATCAAATGGGGGCATAGTAATTCATTTAAATAACTTTTCAAACTTAGTTGCATGTTGTTACATTTGGTGCACCCAAATTAATATAGAAACCTAGCAGACTAGTAAAATTTAGCAAATATGGTTCTTGGTATTGACAAGTATGTCACGTACTTTCTATATTAATTACAGCATATTTACAGAATTAAAATATGTTAATGATTATGTATGCAAATATTTTAAAATTTGACTATTTTTGTAATTATTTTGTAAGAAGGGATCATTCAATACATATTATTCTGATTATTGTAGATGTGTATAGTTCTGTTATTTATTTGCAAATTTGAAGCATATGTAAACACAGTCTTCAAGTGTCGCTCATAATGCATTCTGTGATACTTGTTTAAGGATAGTTTGAAGATAGAAGTAAGGGTGCTTTTAAGGAAATTAGTTATTGAAGTTCTGTTATAAATAATGGGTAGATGAATTGTAGAAGATATGGTATATTTTGGTAAATCATTCTTTGGTAGATTGATTATGAGAATTCTAATCTCGTCTGATGATTGATATTGTGATTTCTGTGTTTATTAGATTTGATTTTATTATTTAAATACCTTGCACATTATAATCAATATTAGTAAAAAACAAATGGTACATTAAAAGATTGTATGATTTGAACCATACACCTGGTAGGTATTTTAACACATTGTAAAGCTAAATTCAGAATTTTATGTGCATGCAGTCGGCCGAGTTGCTGGAAGAGAATAAGCGACTGAAACAACAAGTAAGAATCAACCCTCTTCGCAGCCTTACAAATATGCGTCGTTTACTTACCTTTGCAACTTACAGCTCGCGGTGGTTTGCAGGCAGCGAAGATTAATCGCGTGGTCAGGCGCATCGGCATAGAGCCCGAGATCTTGGTCGTGGAAGATGACCAGTCGTCGAGCTCGGCAACCGAAGCTTGTGTCTCTAACTCCAATGGCCACCCTCAAGATCTGGAAAGCTCAGACACATCTCTGAAACTAGGGTAACCTCATTCTCATTCCATTGGAGTTTATTTCAAATATAGTCAAATAATATATGATTACGTGGTCTGTTTATATTCCATGGTTGCAGGCTGCCGTATTCCGGTTGATCGAGATGGAACAAGAAGATGAACAGTTACCATAGCTAGCATCAGGTAGTATGTAAAAATAATTATACCCTTAAATTTGGGTTTGCATCTCATCTTGATTATCCAATTCATGTGACTCCATTGAAATATGAAAACAAGGTTCCCACTTTTACACCGTTTTGATGAATCTGTAGTTAATATGCAACTGGGCTTGGATTTATAACCTTTGTGTATGCTAGTGGTCACGTTCTATTATGGTTGGTTATTACTCTAGTGGAGGCTTGAAACGACAGCGTTTTCTTGTGTCATTGCCCATGATCTGTATATCAGATTTCATTCATAATTTTAGTTGGTTAAAATGTTTGTTTGGTCCATTTATTTTGGGTTCGTTCAAATTTTGGTTTTCTAATATCTAATATGAATCTATGTGCTTTCCCTAGAGTTTAGAATTTTTTCTATATGAATATGTTTAAATTGATTCATTAATATTACTAATTTATGATAAACAATTAAAATTTTGTAATAAAAAAGAACACAATTTGTACATATTTTGAAGTTTAGAAAGTTATTGAACATAATACTAATGAAACTTAAAAGAAAAGAAATTATTTATTTTTGATTTATTACTCATTTTCTTTATGATATTTTTTTAACTTGTACTAATACAAATGTAACTAAACTCATTTTTAACTTAGAATCAAACTAAGCTTTACACTCACAAAAATATTTTTTATCAAAAGGCCGAGATCAGATTATAAGTAAACTATCCCAAATTGGTCTCCATACACCACATAGATCAAGAACAACCAAAATGGAAGAACTCACGAAAATAAAAGAAATCTTAATGAGATAGCAAGCAACTCCACACCACGATCTCAATATAAAAGGAACGATAACACCATAAGAAAAGACCTATATAAAATAAGATAGTTTCACCAACATGAACTCTTATTCACATTTTCTTTAGAATTTTATTTACCCAACAACTCATTCTTAGAATGCTCATAAAATTATAGAACTCCAATTCAAAATAACTAAAAGAAAGGACAATATTTAAGTATAAAACAAACGACAAAAATTCAAATATATGAGACCCTAAATTCGATTCTAGTCTTGTCTAGTTAAAGTCCAAAAATACCACTCCAAATATGAGTTTCCTCAGTTTGGAAGGGTGCCTTGAGGGACATTCTTATCAAACACAGACCACACGAAATTCAGTGCTTGACGCTCACATTTCCCTACAACATGACGTGTATGATTCTCAATTAGACACATTTGACACCCTATAAGAATGAGCCTCACATTAGACCTATTTTTCCTCAAGTTAGACCCCATCGCCTTCTTTTGTATGCAATTTTTGGAAACCTTTGTTCCGATCAATCTCCGCAACCTTCCACACAACAACAATCATTTTCTCGAAGACTGATGCACCATTGATCGTAACCTGACCCCTCAACACACAACTGTTGTCAACGGTAACCCCACAATAAACCCTAAGACAACTATTTTTCAAAGAACTTACGAACTTACTTCCATCAAGTGGTTCTAGAGAAACGACGACACTGGTCCCACACTGAAACTTACGTTGTGAATCTCTACTGCCCACAACCACATGTTCCACTGATCAACTCTAAACAATACTCCAAACAAGCTCCAACAAATTACACAAAAGTATCAATTCAAATCATTCATAAAGCCCATTTACCAGAGAAAAAAAGCAGAGCCTCGAAAGAAAAAAAAACTCTAAAATTGCTAAAGAATCATACAACCATCACTATTGTTATGAATAATTAAACAACAATAAATAATTAAAGATATATGCGAGACAAAAAATTTAATAATTTACTTGGTTCATTACCCTCTATTAAAGAGCAAAATTTGCAACATAATTGAAGGCATCTCAATAAATATTTTGGTGGAACGTCATCATCAAATATTTGCTTTAGTACCAAGCCAAGTGTAACGATTGATAAAGAAATTCACGTCTTTGTAATAATTAATGATTATAAAAGGGAATCTCTCTCAGACCTCGTAGTTAGGGCTTCATCTGTTTATTTATTTTTAACTCTTAAATGACTTTACTCTGCTTATGCACTTATAATTTATAATTTTTTGGGTGCTGCGTAATCTTACTACTATTGCACGCAACTCTTTTGTTAGATCTATGCCGAGCTTGCAAACACGTGCCATCTGATACTTTTATTTTTATTACATACATTTATTTATTAATAATCTTCTTACTTCATAATTAATAGGCTAATAAATTATTAATGCCCTTGAATTATAGGGTTATTGTCAAAATTGTCCTTCAATTTTGGAATTTTAAAAAAATACCCGTGACCTTTATAAAATATTTTAAAAATACTTTTACCAAAACTGTTAAATTTTTATTTAAAAAAACCCGTTAAACTATCTAAAGTATAAAAATATCATCGATCTTAATATATATAAAAAAATTATCATTAAAGTTTCTTTTATAAAGACCTTAAAGTTTTGTTACAAATAGTGTGCATATTTTATTGTAAGAGAAAATTTCTATCTTTGTATTTTTAACTTTAATTATTTTTATAATAATATTAGTTGTGTTAATTAATTAAATGGTTAGTTTGATGTTTTTTTTTTAGTACATAGTGGGAGAAGGGGGAGTAACAAACCTTACATGGAGAACACAATTACTCTCAAATAATATGAGAGTTAAATACCGATTTCTGGGTTCAAACTCGTGTGGAGTTGAAATGGATTAACACCAGACAAGATAACACAACTGCGCCACTGACCCTCGGTATGGTTAGTTTGATATTGGTTGTTATTTATAATTTATTATTATATATATTTGAATTCTTGTGTATTTATAATTTTATCTTGTATAAAATGTCATCGAAAGTTAGTATCTTTGGGTGATATTACTATTAGTTATTATATTAGTTATCGATAAAAAGAAACCTAAAAATTTAAATAAATCTTAAGGTTACCATTGAACTCTAATTTGAAAGTGATTATGGTCATCGAGAACTTATTGTTCATCTACAAAGTTTCTAACATTAAACTCAAATATTTGGGAAAATAAATTATTTAAATAAATAAATCTAGAAATTGATTTTACGAAATAAAACAATCATAAGTTATTATTCAAATTTAAAGAAGTAAATAAATATATACTTGCACCAACCCAATTTAGATTTTCAAACCCATCCCAACGATAATTTAGTTTTTTTCGTCTCCAAAGAGTTGTTGAGGATGATTATGATTATAAATTTTGAATTTATGATGCTTAGTTGATCAAATTATTATTATGATCTTTCAAGTGTTAATATATGTTTATTCTTATTAATTGTTATGTAGAATATATATATATATATATATATATCATACTACCTTAAAGTGTGACTTAGGAGGAAAATCATTTTTGGACGATTTTACCTTTAAGCTACTCCCTAAATTACAAACATGTCATAATCTTCTATTCAAATATAAAAAAAAAATGCGAATATATTTATAATATTATTTAGATTATTTAGATATTTAGATTTTCATCATCTAGAAAATAATATATTTTTAGGAAATCTCATAAATTAAGTTAGAAGATAAGAGAATCTGCGTAGTATTCTTTATCTTTATCTTTACTACTTAAAATGTGACTTATTATTATTATTATTAATTATTAAAATTTAGTATCTTCAAACTAAATAAGTACAAAATCAAATGAAATATTGAGTTTTTTTTTTCAAATTTAAAGAAAATCTTGGGTTCCAACTTTTTCTATAAATACCACAAATTTATTGTTCTTCAAAATTCAAATTACTCATAATTTTTTTGATGTTTACAGATTTTGTTCGGGTTGAGAATCTTAGTGCAGAGTTGTGTAAAGAACAATTTTTTCAATTTGTATTTAATTCGTTTTACATAACATTTTCTTCTTCTTCATTTATTTTTATTTTTATTATGTTTTCTTTGTGTAATTCCATTTATTTTATGCTTCAAATTTAATTTATAATTTTCTTTTAAATTTATGGAGTATTTAAAATTTTGAAGAAATGTTTATCACATTCTTCCATTAATGAAAGGTAATTTTTTATAATTATTATTTTTTCATATTATTATTATTATTATTATAATTTGTTATTATAATAAATATGACTTAACATGTAATTTGTTGCTTATTCTATGATACGTGATGTCATTGAAGTACTACTCATATTTTGACATACGAAGCTACTTAAATTTTATCAATTTTACTAATTATATATTTTTTAAATTTAAATATAAATCTATACACCATTATTATTATTATTGTAGAGAACAATAGATTTAATATAATATTATGTTTTAAATTAATATTTAAAGAACTTATGTTTCATCAAAATTCGTAGAAGAGGTAGATAATAGATTTTATGAGTTTTTTTTATAAAAAAATTCACTATTTTCTTTATTTTTTATTATTTATAAAATATTAGATGAACTAAGAAAGCACGAACATGATTTTTAAGATTTTAGAGATGTGATAGTTTCGAGATTTTTTTTTGAAAAGATGGCTTCCATGTTCGTAGATTAAATTAAAATAATAAATGAATTAAAAAAAAATAGTGTACAAAGTAAGATTTTAGCACGACGAAAACTTATTTCTTAAAGAAGTTTAATTTATTTCACTTTTATCTTGAACTACGTTGTATGAGATTTTTAAATAAAGTAGATAATAAATATTTTACTTACTCATTAAAAATTTATATATATTATTTATAAGTATTTTAATAAATAAAAATATAACCTCACTTACAAGAAAAAATCTCACGTGTAAGGCATATTCCAAAGTTCTAGTATATATAAAGTGATTAAGAAAACTATTATTTTCCAGTAAGATTTTTTTTTTAAGAAAATGCTTATGAAATATCCTATTATTTAAAATTGTAACATTTTTTTATCCAAAATATAATGTTGGATATATATATATATATATATATATATATATATATATATATATTATTCGTAACTTTTTAAAGTTATTTTTTAAACAAAACTTTAAAAGTTTTGTTTCTAAAAAAAAAAAAAAACTTTAAAAGTTTTTGGTTTCAAATGTTTTATATAGTTTAAGGACAATTTTAAAAAATTTCATAGTTAAGAGTAATTTGACACAAATTCTATAATTTAGGCTCCGTTTGATAATCATTTGGTTTTTTGTTTATCAAATTTAAGTCTATTTCTACTCCAACTTTCCTATCCGTGCTACATCTTTCTTACAATGTATTTATATATTTTTTAAGAAAGCAGTGAATACTAACCAAATTTCAAAAACAAAAACAAGCTTTAGAATTTTTTTTTTTGTTTCTAAATTTTGAATTTGTCTCTTAAAATATAGGTAAGATATAGATATCCAAATAAGAAAAAAATTATGGTAAGATAGTTGTTGTAGGCTTTAATTTCAAAAACAAAATGGACACTTAGAGATTTTTTATATATAAAAAAAATACTCTAATTACTATGAAAAAGTGAAAAATATTTCAAAATATAGTAAGAAAACTATCCCATTTCACCTTAAAGAATATATTAAAACTATGAATAACTTATCACCTCCAAGTGATACATATGTGATTATGTAACTTTTCTTTTTAATATTTTAACTATCTAGGTGAATTTATGCACACATTTTAGTTAGTGTGTGACAACATTTAAATATCAATAAAATTTGTAGGAATTTAATTTCTAAGCAAGTAATTTATCATATATTAAATTTATTACTTTTTAAGATTATTTTGATCATTAGTCTAACAATGGTAATTCAAATTTACTACCTTGAAAGATTGTTAAATTATAAAAATAAATACATATTTGAAATGACATATTTACTAAAAGACAAAAATTACATATTTAATATGCATGAACATGAAACACGCACTCAAAAAGTAAGTTCAAAATCAAATAGCATTCGTCCTTCTATATGTTTGGATGAGACAAATACCAAAATGCCCCACTCCTTCACGTTCATAATAGTGTTATTTTTTCTTTGTAAACTTGTGTTCAAAAGTGTTGTACCTTCCCATCATGTAAATTCTTAAGAACATCTACTATTGTCCTTACAATAATCCAATTAAGCACCGACTAAATCGTTAATGCCAACGTTCGTCCCTACTCAACAAATAGGTATAACTCAATAATTTTGCAATACTATTTCGTTATGCAACCAAAAAAATTATTGACGGACATAGTGTTTGATTTATTTTGAGAGGTTCACTTTTGTTATTGGTAAAATATTTGCTAAACATAAAAATTCGCAAAGTCGGAAGACGATTGAAATCCTCTTCTTGAGAAAGACGAAAGAGGAGGCTGATTCAAGAGAATCAATCACCCAAAAGTCACTGAGACCCAAAGACAGATGGAAGAACTCGACCTTTCAAGAGTCAACAAAAGGAGGAGCCGACTCCCCAAGGGTTAGCTAAATGGAGATCAACACCCTGAGGGGTCGACCCCCATCAAGAGAGACCGTCCCAAGGAGAAACCGACCTTTAGGGGGCAGCCCCCATGCACACCGACCCTCCGAGGGTCGGTCAAGGGGTCGGCCCAATTACAACGATCCTTGAGTGTTGGTCAAAGAGGACTCCGCCCCCTTGAGAATTGTTCTCAGTCGTTTTAAACTCCTCCAAGGTTGTTACGCTTTAAGTCACTCTGACGGTTACAAACGGAATAAAGAGGTAGATGAGTAACGACCAAGAGTTACGAGTACATTTATCTCCGAGTTAATGTAATAAACGTTTTAACCGATTTCGTCATTAATGAGGGCCATAATGCGACATACTAAATGTGTCTAAAGTAGTTACCAATTCGATGACTATATAATGATTAGAAGTCCGACATCCAAAGATAAGCTATTCTAAGCTAATCCTAAGCATTCTAAACTTAGCTACTCTCATACTCTTTATACTCTTATTTTCCAACTCATTTATAACTTAGGAATCGAAGGCTCTGTGGCTCACTCCACAGTCCACACATAGGTGTCTAATACTGTTTATCTTTTTGTAGACTATCTTGTTCCATTAATATAAATATTACTATTGATCTCGAGAAACGTTTTTTCAATATCAACAACTTAGTATAAAATAATAATAAATTTTATAATTTTATAGGAACTATATTTTATATGTATAATATAAACAATACTAAAATATAATTATAATTCTCTTTTTTTATTTGAAATAAGTGGAATTCACTTATCATATAAAAACAACAATTTTAAAATTTAGAAATGTTATCATCTTATGTGTATATTATAAATAATACTAAAATTTAGATGTAGTCAACTTGTATAGATACATTTCTCTTTTAAATTACCCGCTAAATAATACTGAAATATATTCTTAAAAAAAAAAAAACTGAAATATGGATGAGATCTCATTTATATATTTAGAATCCAAGATTTTCATCCATATGGATGATCAATATCTTTTTTTTTTTTTTTTTTTTGAAATCATGGATGATCAATATCTTATATGTTAGAAATAGTATTAAAATATAGATAGAATCTATCTCAATATATTAAAGATGAAAAAACAAATTTCAAAATTTTGAGGCTACACTCCAACTAATTAATAAACTTCTCTAACGAAAAACAACAGTTATAAATCATCTTCTATCCTTTTAATTTGGTGGATGAATTATAAATGAGCATTTATAACTCTCCTAAAAAATTTATATTCAAACTAGCTATTACAACAATTCAAAATAATTATTAATTTTCAATCGCTTAAAATAATTAATCGTTTTAAAACTAGTCATTTCTAATAATTTATTTCTCCAACTCTTTTACAAATCAACATAAAAAAAAAAACTATTTGCTACAACTTCATTACAAAAGTTTACATCAAAGTAACTTATTGCTTACTGACTCCTCTGCAAAAATTTACATCAAAACGAACTATTACTTCAATCTCAATTCTAATTGCTTAAAATAGCTTCTCATCAAATTACTCATCAATTTTTGAATTCTCATTCTCTAAACATAGCTAGATCTTTAAAGAAATCACCTCATACTTATATTTACTAAATATAATTCAAATAACTTAAAATATGTACCCTACAAAGATGATAAAACTTCGAGCAGTCTTTATCCCATCAACTAAAAACCATATATATATATATATATTTCAAGATATTAAACATCGAGATCTTCCTTTAACGAGTGAAACCGACAAGCAACCTTCATTTTCGTAGCGTCAAGATTCAATAACATCGCTCATCCTATGATCGAAATAGAATATTAATTATACAGAGATTAACGAAAGTTCATAGAAAGAGAAAAAAAAGAGTTAGCACAAATCGCAATAATTGCACTCATTTACCAAAAGCTGGTTGTCGGTGCTTGCAGTGGCGATATAAATGAATCCAATAAAGCGTATCATCAACCTCGAAGCATAGGCATATAAGCAACAGTGTCAAATCTTTGATCCAAATCTCGCCTTTGTTTCGTCCTTTTGCAGTTAAAGCAAACACAGAGGCGAAAATTTATTTTCACTCTTAGCTTTAAATCGCCATACCTACCTTTAATCCTTTTGGACCCTTTTTGAAAACGACCCTTTTTTCCTCTCCAATCAATTCATCTGCGAGCTGTATAGATATTCATGTGTGTGAATCAGATGCTTTTGCTCTCGCTTGCCCTAATTTGCCCTTTCATTCTCTCGTAAACCCTTTTTGTTTTCGATTAATTCTCTCGTTTTCTTCGTTGTAATCCATTTCTGCTTCTGGGGTTTGCGTTTTGGGTTCCTATTTGCAAAACCCATTTCTTGGATTTGAGTTTTGTTGATGGTTTTGGCTATGGGGCTCCATTTTCAGTCGAACAGAGCTGGAGCTCTGGCTGGTGTTTTTGTGCTGCTTTTCCCTGTTTTTCTTCCCGGCTTGTTTGGACCTTTGGGGCATGCTTATTCTTCCACATTTTCGGTATTTCTTTCCCTTTTTGTTCTTGGTTTGTTTGCATGATGGGTTTTGAGCTTTTGATCTTGTTTGTTTTGTTTGTGAAATTTTTAGCTACTGTTGGTGGTTTGAGAGAAACTTTTGTGTTAGTGGAGAAGTGGAAAATCTTTTCCTCTAATAAGTTTGGTTTTCGTTTACTCCCTTTTCTTGTGCAATTTTTGGAAGTGTAAAGACATATTTTAGTGGCCTTCTTCATTTATAGAATGTTGGTATGATATTTGATTATGGTATTTTGTAACAGAAAATTAAAATTGGAATGTGTGGTTTATGATTAGTTTAGTTTTTTAGATGAATGATACTCCATTTGGGGAATGTGAGCTAACTCTGGTGAATCCTAACCTGATTAGCAAGGGTTTGAACCTAAAGAAATGGTGAATTTTTCATCTATATTTGTTCAACTTTTCTTCAAAACGCAGTTTCTTTCCCCTGTGGAAATATTTGTTATGGGCAGTAAAATTTGACCAGTGGCTGTATTATGCACAGCAATATTAAGCCTTTTTTTTAATAAGTTCAACAACAATATTTGGGGGTTAGGGGTCTAAGGGTTTCGGACCTGCAACCCCTAGGTCGAAGATGCATGCCAATTACTGCCAGGCTCGGACTGTTTTCGTACAACAATGCTAGGCTTCTTACATGTTCTTAGAATACTAATTAATGATTTAATTGATAACCTCTTGTAGGAATGGAACGCTCCAAAGCCCAGGCACTTGCGTCTGCTGAAGAGTGCTTTACAACGCCAAATTGTGGGTAAAGTTGATTGAGAATATAATTAAAGTTGTTTCTTATATCAACTATATTCTTCTATGACTTTTTTTTTATCAGAATATGTTCTTCTACGAATGAGAATCTCATATTGTTTAATCCCGTTTCTATGGCAGTCAAAACTAGATCAATCTGATTTGTGGGCTCCTTTAGCTGATGAAGGGTGGAGGCCAGTTAAATCTGCAAAAGCTTCTTGTAAGTTTTAACCATGGAGTTGTAGGTCTCAGGAACTTTCCATGATCATTGATGTATTTAAGCATAGGTTTAAATAACTTTTTGGTCCATGAATAGAGAAGAGGCAAAAAAAGTAACAATAAAGAATAAACTAACAATAGAGACCAATTTCAAAATTTATCGTAAGTACACGTTCTTAATTAGGACATTTGAAAGTACATGGACTAAAATGGAATGTAACTCAAAGTACCAGAACCAAAATGATATTTTAACCATGAATATATTTATTACTGAATCACTGATGTATTTCATGCCTGGTTTATGTCCTGCAGCACTACCAGGGCAGTCTGAAGGATATATCCAAGTGTTTCTTGATGGTGGGCTAAACCAGCAAAGAATGGGAGTATGTGTTGCATAAGAACTTGATATTTTTTTTTTCATTAAACAATTGTGGATACATTTTTTTGATGATATAATCTCCAATATTAAAACACTTGCTTGATCTGCTTTCAGATATGTGATGCAGTTGCTGTTGCAAAAATTCTAAACGCAACCCTTGTTATTCCCCACCTTGAGATTAATCCTGTCTGGAAAGATTCAAGGTACTTGGGGAATTTGCTCTGCATGACATTGTTCCTTTTCTCTTACATATATGAACAAATTATCGTGAGCTTTTTCGTCTCATCCGTTTTGTTTTAAATCTGCAGTTCTTTCGTCGATATATTTGATGTGGATCACTTTATTGATGTATTAAAGAGGGACATTTCTATAGTTAAAGAGCTGCCAGCTGAATTTTCTTGGAGTACTAGGGAATATTATGCTACAGCCATTCGAGCTACTAGAGTCAAAACAGCCCCTGTTCATGCCTCAGCCAAGTGGTATCTCGAGAACGTCTTACCTGTACTACAGAGGTTGGTATTGAAGTGTATCCATTCTGAACTTGTAGGACTGCAAGTGCACTTGCTTGGTTTCGTATCTGCACGTACAGTTAATCATTCCATTCATGTAAAAAACAAAAGATGAGTCTCTCGCACGAAACTGAGAAGTGAAAATGGCCACAAGCAATAAGACAGAGAATGGTATGGAAGTGGGGAAAATGATAGGTTCACAAGAATTAACGTTACGGTTTTAAAACGATTATATAACATTGATAATAAACTTTGAATATATGGAATATGGATGTCTGAAAATTTTGAATGGGAGATTTACTATGGTATTGCTGAAATTTGTTACTATCTTGGTTTTACATTATTTTTCTATGTTGATGCAGCTACGGTATTGCTGCCATTGCACCCTTCTCACACCGTCTAACTTTTGAGAACTTGCCTGATGAGATACAAAGGCTGCGCTGTAAGGTCAACTTTCAAGCATTAACTTTTGTTCCCCATATCCGAGCACTAGGAGACGCTCTCATCACTCGGCTGCGGTATCCTTCAAATAAAAGTGAATTAAAGGAGGGTAACTACCTAAGTATGACCACTGATGCAAATGAGCAAGGTCCAAAGAAATTTGTTGTTCTACACCTTCGATTTGACAAGGTATAGCCACCCTTCATTATCTGTAAAATCAAATTTCATGGCTGGAAATGTGGATTAGTGATTGTATACTCTCCGTATTTTATACCATTAGTTTCATACAAAGTTTCACAGCTGCTGATTTCTTTATGTTCAATGTGAAGGATATGGCAGCTCATTCAGCCTGCGATTTTGGTGGGGGAAAAGCCGAGAAGCTTGCGTTGGCCAAATATCGTCAAGTGCTCTGGCAGGGAAGGGTCCTCAATTCCCAGTTCACGGATGAGGAGTTGCGGAGTCAGGGGCGATGCCCATTGACACCGGAAGAGATCGGTCTGCTGCTGGCTGCTTTGGGTTTTGACAACAACACCCGCCTATATCTGGCCTCCCACAAGGTAGCTTCCTTCTCTGTATACAAATAAACCAATTAAGCTTGCTTAAGATCATTGGTTTGAAAGGTGGACATCATCACTAGCTTGGTTGTAACATGGATTAAACAGTCCCCCTGATTCAAAATTATAGCTATGATACCCTTCTAAACCGTTGGAGATCTCTTTTTTAATTTTTAGGGGCTACTTCTCCCTTGTAATTTCATATCTATAATGAAATTGTTTCTTTAAAAAAAAAAAAGATAATTGGTTTGAAAGGTCTCTGACTCCCTAAGATGAGGTGGCTTCGTTGGCAGAGACTTGTTCTAGTCTTTTAGAAGTCTTAGGTTCATAGCTCACAAGTGAGCTTAATTATAAAGCCTTCTGTTGTCTCTCGGATCTAAGCCTTAAAATGGGTGTAGGTGCCTTCAGTATGTAGTGGGGTAAAGTTTTGTTTCCCGATTAGCAAAACTCTTAAAACCTGAAACAACATGGTTTTTCAGGTATATGGTGGAGAAGCTAGGATTTCGACTTTGCGGAGTCTTTTCCCATTAATGGAAGACAAGAAGAGTCTCTCTTCTGGTACTGAACTTGCTCAAATCAAAGGAAAGGCTTCTTTGCTAGCTGCTGTTGATTACTATGTAAGCATGCACAGTGACATTTTTATCTCGGCTTCTCCTGGAAATATGCATAATGCTATGGTAAGTTAACTTCTAGATGATTCTTATTTGTACCAACATTTCTCACATGTGCTCTATTTATTAAAAAGATATCATTCTTGTACTCTTTCTTGATAATTTAACAGGTGGGGCATCGCACGTACGAGAACTTGAAGACCATAAGACCAAACATGGCATTGATGGGTCAGCTTTTCATGAACAAAACCATCACTTGGTCAGATTTTCAACAGGCCACTGTAAATGGCCACAAAAGCAGACAAGGACAAATAAGGTTGAGAAAGCCAAAGCAGTCAATTTACACATATCCAGCTCCTGATTGTGTTTGCCACGCTTGAGAAGTGGTGTTCTTCATGGGATACCACTTTCTGTCACAAAAAACAGACATGGCTTAATGATTCTGCAACTATTGTTTGAGTAGTAATCCGTTGAATAAAACTTACATCACCCGATCTGATGGCCTGATCGCATGATGTTTCGAAACCCAGCTCAAGGATGAACTATGTAGTTTGTATAGATGTGGTACTGAGTAGGCTGTCTTCTGGGTCCGATTAAGTTAATGCATTATGTTGTAGTATGCTAATATTTTTGGATTATTGACTAAATTATCTTAATGTAACGAGTTACTTCTATGTAAAGATATATCATGTTTGGTGCAGTTCTTTTTTTTTTGTTTAATTCGTCTCACAAGCTGGAAAAGAGTTCTTTCTTGAACAATGGGTAAGAGAGACTAGAAATGAACAAGGAATCAATGTCGTCCACTAATAAGCAAATAATGGAACATACAAGAAGAGTTTAACAAAGTATAAAAAATTCGAACAAATTTGAATACTGCCCTTACTACGTTAAAGGTTAAATTAGAAAAGGTTGGTGCTGCTTCACCAACTAAGACCTAGAGTGATTGCTTAACGGGCGAATATGGCGAATCTGAAGCTCTAATTCTTGATTATCAGCTTAACTGTTGAGCTCTCTAAAGGGCGATCTTGCATCGGCCGAGGTTTCAAATCTTTTCATTGAAGGAGAATTCACATTTTCTTTCAGCTCAATCCTTTGGCATTCATTGCCACAAGGTAGCATTACCTTCTCCAGGAGAACCATCAATTCTCTGTCTGCATTCGAAAACTCACTGATATGATTGTCAATGCCCCCTGTGATACTCATCAAGTCTTCCTTTTCTAAAGACAACTTCATCACATCTTCTGTCAAATTAATCTTCTCACTCTTAAGCTCATCAATTAAAACATCAGAATATTTTATCTTTGACTTAAATTGATCAGCCCGTCTCTTCATTTCAGACTCTTTTGTTTCCACATCTGCTTCAATCTTCATGGCTTTCTCTTTTGCATGACCCCCCAATGATGCTTCCTGCAGATTCAGCTTCTGCTGTAGTACATGAATATCATCCTCAAGTTCCGAAACCATCAGTTTCTTCTCTTTAGTTTCAGAAACAGCCAAAATCTGAGCAGTATTAGTCTTCTTCCATGCCTGGTGGACGAGATTAAGTTCTGCTTGCTTATCATCAAGCTCTGATGAAAAAGATATTAAAGAGCTGTTAAGTTTTTGTTCCAGTGAATGCACTAGCTGCTTGAGTTGATCAATTCTTATGTTCTTCTGGATTAGTTTCTCCTTCTCAAGCTCGAGCATACTCTCGGCACCAATATGACATAGCACAGCTACTTCGAGTTCTCGTCTCAGTGAATCTTGCTCCAAAAACTCAACTTCATTTTGTAGTTGTTCTAGCATCTCATCCTTCTCTCTAATATCCTGAAGAGAGCTATCTCTCATCGACTCGAACGAGGTTGCGGACTCCCTTCCTGACAAAGCAGTGGCCTCCAATTCAATTATTTCAAGCCCTTGCTCCAGCAGCATAACCTGTTGCTCGAGACATTCAATCCTCTTGTCTTTCTCATTTAACTTCTTAATAAGGCTATCTTTCTCTTGCTTGACGTTCTCTCCTACATGAACTTCTGCAAGAAGTGAGGCTTCTAACGCTTTCTTTATTCTATGATTTTCCTCGAGATCGTTTTTTAATTGTTTAGCTATAGATCTCCACATATGCATTTCAAAATCAATTTGATTTCCTTCACATATCTTATCATCCAGTTCTGAATTTGCTTCTTCCAAGGCATTACATGCTTCATTCAGTCTATCCATTGCATCAAATTCTATCTGCAACACTTTTTCCTCTAATAGAAGATAATCCCTCGACGATTCTTCAAGTATTTCCATAGACTGATCAAGCTCTTTCAGCTTTGACTTGTACTGCTCTTCAATCAGCTCCATTGATTGAGCTCGAACATAAATAGATTCTTTTTCAGCAAGTTCAGCATTCACCTTTCCTGAGGCATTATGTTTCATTTGCAAACATTGCTCCTCTAAGTGAAGTCGACACTTAGTTGATTCCTCGAGCATTTCCTTGTAACTATCTATTTCTTTCTGCATTAGCTGAATCTGTTCCTCAAAAAGATCCAAGGATTCAACTTTAATGGTTAAAGACGCGACCTTGTTACGTTCCTCTACGACGTCTTTGTGGGCCTTTGCCAGAGCCGCATTCTGCACCTCCACCTGCTTCATCAACAAAGATGTTTTCTCTTCTCTATCTTTGTCATGCATATAAACTTCAGCCATTTCTTTCGTCAGCTTCACTTGAGCCTCAGATATTCCCTGCTTTAATACAAGTAACATGACAGAAAACTCCTCATTTTGTAACTTCAACTGCAATGCTGAAGAATGATGACTTTCCAACGTTGCCTCAAGATCCTTTATTGCTGCTTCTCTTTTGCATAGCTCAGATTTGCATCCATTCAAGTTACTCAAAACTTCTTCCAATTTAGACTTCCATTCAACTTCTTTAGCCCTTAGATTTGCAGTACATTCACCATGGGCAATTTCCAAGCTTTGCATCTTCTTTTGCAGTGCTCTAAAAGAAGGTGAATCCTTTGCTACTTGAATCTGTTCCTCCTGTAGTTCTTTAATGGCGGTTCTCAACTCCTGATTTTCTTCCTCCAACTTCCGTGTTTGATATTCTCTTTCCTTGAGAAATGAATCTTTTGATCCCAATGAACTTCTTAAAGTTGCAATCTCTTTATCCCTCTGAGCAGTCATCTCATCCAGCTGCATTTTTGCACATTCACACTCATCAAGAACACTATCGAAGCGTGTCTCAAGATCCGTAACTCGAATCTGTAAACATTTTCGTCGACTCTCTTCGTGAGCGAGGGCTTGGTTGCACATTTCTAACTTGCTGTTAAGATCTTTTGAGATTAACATCTGAGAATCTAACCTTGTCTGCAGAGAAGAGATCTCATGAAGCAGAGTACTTTTCTCCAACTCAAACTCTTTTTTGGTCACCTTGAATTGATCTCTCACCTTCTCAAGTGCCTCTTCCAGATGTTTGAATTGTTCTGTCTTCCATTTCAACTGATCTTTAAGCTTAGCAGTTTCATTGTTCAAATCAATCAGTATATCATCTCTTTCTCCCCTCTCATTTTGCAACAGTCTTTCTTCAGCTTTTGAACATTTTCTTTGCCAAACCAACACATTCTCTTTGAGCCCTTTAATTTCCTCTCTATATTCACAAATCTCCTGCTCTTGATGCATGCATTTGTTGTTCATATCATCCAAAGTTGATAGCAGATTTCTCTTTTCTTCTTCCAACTTTTCCGATTTCGCATTAGCATCAGCTCGAAGTTTATCATTGGCAGAACCAAGATGCTTTAATGCAGACTCTTTCTCAACCAGACTTTGTTTAAGTTCCTCCAAACGTTTCTTCTCCATACATAGTTCTTCTGTTTTTTCATTTAACTCTTCAGCTTGCTTCTCGATTTTCGAATTCGCCTCCTGCAGCTTTGCAAACTGTTTGCTGTTTTCTCTCTTCAAGTTCTCAGCTAATTCCCCCTTCATCTTGCATTCTGCCCTAAGCTTCTCAATATCAGCTTTTGCTTCATCTAGTTCTTCTAGAATCCCTTCCATGTTCCTTAATTCTAAATCTGAAATTTGTGAAGGGAGAAGAATAGAAAAAGAGAGGTGAATATAAAGCAATTAGAAAGAAATCTGAACATCTACATCAATGAAAGATAAAAACAAATACACCCATTTCTTTTGAAACTTTTTTTAAAAATATTTGCGAGTGTCTAAGTTAACTGGACTATTTTCACGAGACGAAACACTTTTTTTTTTTTTTGTGAAAATTGAGAAATCAGAGCTTTACTGGCCCGTCTCTAGACTGTGGCACCGGGATACTTCGAAGGGTATTCTAGTTTAAACGCTTTCCAGCGGCCTCGAACGTGGGATCTCTCAAGGAAGCATGCCTTGAAGTCTTTAGCCTCAACCGCTGGGCTGGGCTGCCCCTTGGGGACACGAGATGAAACACTTGACCCTATAACATTTAGATATCAATTTGCTTACGTAGGTAGCCACCATAGATTGAACTCATAAGTTCATTACCGCCCCAATTCATTTTGAAACTACTTCAGGAATCTGAGGGAATCCCAGAAGATTGCTCTAATGTTTTATAACATATTCAACTTTGTCCATTTTGTGGTTTATTTTTTTCCATGACCAATTTTCTCAGTAGCCAAACAAGAACTGCGCTCCTAAAAATTCTGATACCATCCCGTAAAAATCAAAAGCTTTGCCAGGAAATATCAATAGAAAAGATCTCTGGGATTCTAAAATATTAAGAAAAGGCCTAAATAAATGAAAAGAGTTAACTCAACCTCGATCTGTTCTAAACCCTAAACTTACAAAACATTATTAAATATTAATTAACAACTGGGTTGAAATAAATCCCAAACATCTTGGGAATTTATAAAATCACTCCCGAGAAATTAATGAATTATGAACTCAACCAAGAAAATATGAGACTGGAAATCCTTTTTCTCATCAAAAAAGACCAGAGGCTTACCAGTCAAACTACAACAGAGTTTATTAGGGCTAAAATTATTGATATTGCAAATTACAAAAAAAAAAACAAAAAATCAACATCTTCAATCCCTTTTGAGCAGAAACCCCAAGAGATCTGACTAACGAGTAAAAAAAAAAAAAAAAAAAATCCGAAGCTATTTTCATGTTTAATTTCACATAAAAGGGAAGAAACTATGAACTGCAACATTATTCCAATAATTCCATAAATGCTCGAAATTTCAAATTCTTAGAAGCTAAAGAAAGTAGAACATACCAGGCACAAAAAGATTTAGATTCAGCACAAGAGCCGTTACAACTTTTCTGGTTATTGTGAATGAACAAGAAGAAGAGAGAAATAAGAGAGAGAAAGTGATTTCTCAAGTAGCCGTTATAAGAGAAGCTTTTTCGGATTTAAACTAAAAATGCGTTGACGGAGAAAGATGATGACGTGCCAGTCCATATTAAACTAGCCGTTGATTATATTGGGCCGAAAGCTGTACATGGGATTCAGCCCAATTTGGATAGTTATTCAGCCCAACTTGGCGAGTGAAAGTTTTTACTTAAAATAAAAAATAAAAATAAATTAGCAAGCAATTTTATTGCTTAGAGTAAAGGAGTGTTTAAAAGTACCCCACAAGAATCAAATTAAGGCTATAATAGATTGTAGAAGAAAAAAATGAAAATTTTGATTTCTTCAAACAAAATGTTATCTCTTTTATATCTTTCGGCTTTCGTACAACTCGACTAATGTTATTGTACCTATCGTCTTACTCTACTATATTTGGATATTAAAAAAATTGAGTTCTATCACATTTTAGTCTCTTAAGTTTTTTTGAATTAGTAAATCACTCTATGATAGGTTACAAATAAAACAAAATTGAAAATTGAAAAGTATCTTTTTTTCCTTTTCTTTTTCTTAACCTATTCATTATCCCTATGAACTTTTGGTAACCTATTCATTATCCCTATGAACTTTTGGTAAGCACTTGAATTGAAATGAAATTTTGTAGTAAAGGAAGTGAAACCGAAAGTGCAACTGGGAATTTGAGAGTTTAAAAAAAAAAAAAAAAAAAAAAAAAAAAAAAAAAAAACCAAGGAATTTGAGTGTATTTGGTAGCTACCATAATGATATGTGGTAAACATTATATTTGGGGTCCCAAGTCCCCCATGCTTAGAGACAATATGCAAATGTGTAGACTGGCCCACCAAGCATTAAACCTAAATATGTAGACTCACAATATGCAAGTCTATAGTTGCTTTAATAACCAATACAACTATAAATATGATGACCAAACATAATTAAAGTTTACAGTTTTTTTTAATCCAACTATATTTAAAAATGGGCTTGTTCAAAAAAAGAAAATGAGTAATTCAAAACGGTTATTCTCTTGATCGAGACAACATGCATGTTAATTATTATTGAATTATACTAACTTTAACTTTTGCTTCTTATTTTATGAAAATCCCTATAAAGAAATAAAAAGGTTTGTTAACTTAAAACTTTTTTTTTTCCAGAAACCTTATAGTTATTAGTTAATACACTTCAACTTTCTTTAAGATGTCACAGATTTAATTTACTTAGCTGGGATGATTTATTAAAAAATTCTTTAGTTTTTTTTCTCTTTTAGAAATTAACTAAAACATAGGGGAAAAAAAATAATCTCTAGATTGTGAGTCCAATTTCCATTTGATCCATATAGTTAATGCTTTTTTATTAAAATTATAAACAAACTAATCTTGAATCATAACATATTGAAATAGTTATTTTAATCTTCGCGTGAATTTAATTGTAAAAATGTACAAAAATAAACTTAAAAGGCATACCATGCATCATTAAAATATCAAAATTAAATATTTAATTTTGAATTTTAGAGACAAAATAAAAGTTTAACCTCAAATCTAGTTTTTTTTTTCTTTGAAACACAAATTTAGAGACTTAAAAATAAATTTTCCTAATTTTTTTTCGTTATTTACAACGTCCCTCCATGAGTGGGTGGAGACAGGGAAGTGGAGCTTTGACAAAAATACTATGTTTTGGTTTCTTATGTTTGCAACTTTTGGACTTTTTGGTTTTACAATACAATTTATTAACAACTTTTGGACAATTTTGGTTTCTTGTAACTCAATGCATTTTTTTTCAGTGACATTATGCAATAAATAGTATAGTAAAAAACTTTTCATCTAAGCAAATTATTTATTTTTTTTGAATTAGACAATTTAAGGTGAGATTTTTTTTATCAGAATCTGAAATTCATCAAATCTTGTGCGTTTCTTCAAAGGTTTCAACCAATGATGGAAGGAGATTCATTGTGATGAGGGTTGAGATTCTCATAGTAATAAATATCCATTATGAAGAAAATGTACATATATTAAGTTCCTCAAGTTTTTTTTTAAAAAAATAAATATTTAATTTTAATTAAAACCACCCTGTTTTGTGTTTGAGAATATAAATATTGGTACATAGTATTTTTAATTAGCTTGTCAGATGTATTGCTATGACTACTATTTTCAATTTAATATTTGCATATAGTCGAATTTATTATTTTGAACTATTTTCAAATGATTTTTTTTTTGTTAACAAAAGTATAATTTGAATTTCATACCTAGTAATTTAAAGATTATAAATTAAAATCTTTTAACTAAAATAGATATATTCATTTTTTTCACACGTTACCTTATTGAGATGCATATAATTCATTTTCAAATTAAAAATTATTTTGCCAACAAAAAGTAGTGTACACATATTAATTATATTCCAATCTCCTTACTCCAATTATTTTAATTTTAAAAAAATATTATAAAAAAGGTTACAAGTTATAAAGATAAATATTTGCTAATATTATTAATTTTTCCTTGTATATTTTAAAGTATCGTCTATTTAATTAAAAATATATATTCATTTGTTCATAGATTTTTTATTATGTTTGTTGGTGCCAAAATTTGGTCTCCGGGATCAACTGTGAATTTGTATTTCGTTGGGCGAATACCTGCAAAACAAACAATAATTAATGGACACCGGTGTGGTGTGAGCCACGTAGCATCCGATGCCTAAATCAGTCGAGGTTCAAAAGTGTAGAGAAATTGTTTCTGGGGTTTAGATATAGGTTACCTCATGACTAATTGACTTATGAATATATAGGAAGCGGGTAAGTGGCCACTTTTGGTAAAAATAAATTATAATTATAGAAATATTTCTTTACGTGAATATTTCTAATTTAGGAAAATATTCTTTCTTGGGCCGAGCCCGTTTTTTAGTCTAGCCTCTTGTAATTGCGTCGGTGAGTTTCATGTTTTTAGCATCAACGAAATACAAATTCATAAAAGTAAGATACGAGAATACCAGTGAAAATTAGAGCAGAAAAAGTGGTTCCGCCCAGGTTTAGTATTCCGGCGTTTTTTATTGAATGAACCGTCAGATCGAGTTAAAATTTTAATATGTTGTTTCCAACACAAATATCTTCAATCTGAACGGTGGAGATTGCATATTGAGATTTCTACAAGAATATTCTAAAATATGAATAGAGCAGCCGTAAGAACAGAAAAAGTGGTTCCGCCCAGGTTTAGTATTTCAACATTTTCGAATTAATAAACCGTCGGATCGACTTGAAATTTTAATATGTTGTTTCCAACAAAAATGTCTTTAATATTAACGGTGAAGATTATGTTTAGAGCTTTCTACAATAAGGTTCAAGAACACAAGTGAAGAAAAATAAAGGGGCGTAAAAGCAGAAAATAAGTTCTGCCCAGGTTTAGTACTTTGACGTTTTCGAATTAATGAACGTCGGATTGACTTGAAATTTTATTTCATTTTCTCACCATAAATATCTTCATTATGAACGGTGGAGATTGCGTTTTGATGTTTCTACATCAACATTCGAAAATAAGAATAAAGTTGCATAAGAGTAGAAAAAAGGGATCCGCCCAAGTTTGGTATTTTGGAGTTTTCAACTGAACCAACAGTTGGATTGAGCCGAAATTTCTACATGTTGTTCGCAACACAAAGAGCATCAATTTGAACGGTGGAGATTGAGTTCAAAAGTTTGAAACATTCTAAAACCAGATTCAAGTACACAAGTAAAGAAAAATAGGGTTGCGCGATAGATTGAAAAAGTTGGGTGCCACAAAGTCCTTAAGGCACCTATGCCACAAGCAAGTCTCATGCACCCAACAACATGCCTCAATGCCCTAGAGCTCATAAAATACTGAAGGATCCCAAGCTCTAACTACGCAGTCTAGTTTCAAGACCAAAAAGATAATCTCAGTCTCAACACGATATCGAGAAGTTGAAGCCTAAGCATGATCATCCAGTAGTACAAGTTGGATAAGGCTAAGTATGAGCTATCCAATGCTACAGAATGAAAAAGGCTAAATGCAAGCTATCTACTATATAATTTGGGTAAGCCTAAGCATGAACATCCAGTAGTACAAGTTGGATAAGGCTAAGTATGAGCTATCCAGTACTACAGAATGGAAAGGGCTAAATGCAAGTTATCTACTATATAAGTTGGGTACGTCTAAACATGAGCATCCAGTAGTACAAGTTGGATAAGGCTAAGTATGAGCTATCCAGTACTACAGAATGGAAAAGACTAAATGCAAGTTATCTACTATATAAGTTGGATAAGGCTAAGTGCGAGCTATCAAATAGCAAGAGTTGGATAAGGCTAAGTATGTGCTATCCAGTGCTACAAGATTGATAAGGCTAGTGCGAGCTATCCAATTCTACAAGTAAAATCAGGCTAAGTGCGAGCTATCAAATAACAAGAGTTGGATAAGGCTAAGTATGAGCTATTCCGTGCTACAGAGAATTGATAAAGGCTAGTGCAAGCTATCCAATAGTACACGAGCTATCTAGGATAAGGCTAGGTACGAGCTATTTAGGATAAGGTTAGGTACCAGCTATCCAGTGCTACAAATTGGAAAACACTTTTAGGAGATTATTAAATCTCAAAAGTGTCCCATTTATAGAAAACATGTTTAGGAGATTATTCATTTAATCCAAAAAATGTAAAATTATGGTAAACACTTTTAGGAGATTATAATTAAATCTCAAAAGTGTCCAAATTATAGAAAATATTTTTAGGAGATTATTTATTTAATCTAAAAAATATAGAATCACGGAAAACACTCTTAGGAGATTATTAAATCTCAAAAGTGTCCCATTTATAGAAAACATTTTTAGGAGATTATTCATTTAATCCCAAAAATGTAAAATTATGGAAACCACTTTTAGGAGATTATTAAATCTCAAAAGTGTCCCAATTATAGAAAACATTTTTAGGAGATTATTCATTCAATCCCAAAAATGTAAAATTATAGAAAACATTTTTAGGAGGTTATTAAATCTCAAAAGTGTCCCATTATAGAAAACATTTTTAGGAGATTATTCATTTAATCCCAAAAATGTAAAATTATAGAAAAGATTATTAAATCTCAAAAGTGTCCAAATTATGGAAAACCTAGATTAATGAACCTACTCTTGAAATTTAGACTAAATATTTTGTCTAAACTCAAGAGTGGGGGCAACTGTTATGGGTGAAATTCATGGTCAAGACCTAATGAAACTCACCAACAAATTACAAGAGGCTAGACCCAAAAACGGGCTCGGCCCAAGAAAGGATATTTTCCTAAATTACAAATATTCACCTAAAAGGAATATTTCTATAATTATAATTTATTTTTACCAAAAGTGGCCACCTACCTGCCTTCTATATATTTGTAAGCCAATTAGTCATGAGGTAACCTAATTCTAAACCATAGAAACAATTCCTCTACACACCTAATTCTAAACCCTAGAAACAATTCCTCTACACACCTAATTCTAAACCCTAGAAACAATTCCTCTACACTTTTGAACTTCGACTGACTTAGACATCGGAAGCTACGTGGCTCACACCATATCTGTGTCCATTGATTATTGTTTGTTTTGCAGGTATTCGCCCAACGAAATACAAATTCACAGTTGATCCCGGAGACCAAATTTTGGTATCAACAATGTTCAATTTTTGTTCACGCAATATGTTGAACTAATTTGTTTTTCAACAACATTTTATGGATAATATAGAATAAAATATATCTCTTTTGTTAAAATTTGCGCTAGTTTTTATTTTATTTAAAAATAAATAAACTAGAGTTTTTTTTTTGAGTACATAAATAAACTAGAGTATCAAAACAAGTTTTCTCAAAAAAAAATGTTTTATTTACTATAAGTAACTATCACATTGTATATATTAATAGTTTTTCTATGTTTGTCCATTCTTAAATATTATAGAGCAATAGTTTTCTAGAGACTTATCCAAATATCTTTTAACTTTTGAAACCTGCCCACAAATATTTGCAACATATTTTAGCCTTTTATATCATCAACAAACAAACCACTTTTTTGTGTGCTCAAATTAGTGAAACATTACTTGCACAATAATGGAATCAAATTTTAAAAATGAATTGTTACCATTACGATAAACTAATATATTTTAAAATACATAGATGTATTAATTATATTTTAAATATTGTTTATATTTACTATTTTTTTTAGTACAAGTGGGAGGGAGACCATAGCCGATATAAATGAGGTATAAGTGTCTTTCAATAAATATCAATTACATAGATCAAATTTGTGACCATGGTGTCTATTTACTAATAAGAATTGGTATGTGTACTATATGTTACATGTTTGATTTTTTTTTTTTTTTTGAGAAATACATGTTTGAATCTATATTCTTTAAATGTTGATGAATAAAAAACATTATTGCGTATATTTAACTTTTGGAGTTTAAAAAAAATTATAATCTTGTATAATTTCTAAATTACATCATTGAAATTACCGGTGAGAGTTTGGAGTTCATATAATTACAATAAAGGTGACTAATGTATTTAACTGCTTAGGTATACTTTTTTTGTCAACATGTCAACAATATTAAGTTATATACTTTGGTTGCCAATACGTCAACATCATTAAGTTACAGATTTTGGTTGTCAATACGTCAACATTATTACATTATAAAGTATACTTTAACAAAATATATGCTAGTTATTATATTAAATGATTAGGTAGAATTCAATATATTATTTACTTAATTAAAATTTATAGTTGCCAAAAAAAAAAGTTGAATTCAAGACTTAATAACCAAGAGACTTGATTGGATGTCGAAGATAACCTAGTAATCAAGAGATTACATGTTTAATAACTCTTTAAAAAATTATAGTCATCATAAACAATATCTCAAACTTATATAAATAAGTGATTATAATAAAAAAAAGTCATGAATTAAAATTATTATCTTCAATTAAGTTTAACATACTTTCTTTAGTACATAAAAGATTGAGAGATTCAAAGCATAGATGGAGTACTTTTTTTAAAAATTTATTTATTGATATTTATGATTGTTACCTCGAATAATGTTACGAGACCGCTTGACTCTACAACATTTAGATGATCACTATAGATTGTATCTATTACTTTAAACACCCATTATCCCTCTTTGATTAATTAAGCCGTCTATGATGGTTAAGCATAGATGTTGTGGTTGTTAGTTCATTCAAATACCAACCAAATTATGTTCGCTTTGTGCATATCATACCTACTTATCAAGCTCTAATATGCTCATAAAATAGGATTAGGCCTAAACTATAAATAAATAAGTAAAAAGCCAAATCTCTCTTATTAATTTTTTTATACGATATTACTCATTAATTATTCGTTGAATTAGTAAATAACAAATCCGAATATTCTACCTACGTAGCATGGAATTTAAAAAAGAATACAAATTTTAAATAATTATATTCAAATGAAAATATTCTCTAGATATCATGATTTGAATATCTTAGATAAAAAAAAAATGTCTAAAAAAACTTCAGAAGCAAAAAATAAAAATATAGCCAGCTAAGTTTGATATAATCCGTCCAATAAAAAAATGATATATATTTTTTTAATGAATAAAGAGAAAACTATTAAATTAATCATACACACAATTTAACATCACTCCTACTTTAGAAGATATTATCAACCCATAATTAAGTGATTTTTCTTGTTTATAAAAAGAAACTTAGTGGTCAAGTATGCAAAAGCATACTATCTTTCGCAAGGACAGATCATACTATTTGGATGGTTCCTAATACTTTTTCACCAATTAAATTAAAACCCAATTCACAATTTGCTTTGTTTTAGTGTTTAAATATTATTAATCAAATTAATTATCCGTGATTGATTGGGTTGGTGAAAGAGCCGAAATCACTGAATCAGCAAAACTTCATCATCAACGGCTGAGATTTTTTCAATAAAATATGAAGCTTCCTATAAATTCACTCCATAAGAACTTGAAAACGAATGAGAAAATAAGAGGGAAAATCACAAATCATTTGAGGGTGAAGCAATCCGCCGATTTCACCATCTCTTTTGATTTCTCCGATTCCGAAAGATTTCAGGAATATCGAAATTTCTTTTGATTTTAGATTTCCCCCTTTTTTTTCTCTCAAAATTCTCCATTTTGTATCGTTTATAAATGAACTCAAAATTCTCCATAAGATTTTGATTGAGTCGAGTCCCAAAATTGTAAGCAAGTTTTGTTTAGATGCTTTCTGGGTTTATGAGAATTTTCGTTTTTTGTTTCTTCTTGAAATTGATCGGTTTTGAATTTTAGCGATTTCTTGTTGTTGACAAAATCGTGGGTTGGAACTGCGTTTTAGTAATTGTAGAAGAAATTTCAGGGAGCTCCATTTTGATCTTTTTGAGATAAAATTTTCTCATTTTCTGTATGGAGATTACTGCATCATACAGGTGCCATCTCCCACTCCTTCCCATTTTGAGATTTTAATCGGAATCGGAGTTTCGCCCCACTACATACCCGAGAGCACCCGCGCCATGGCGGTGTCTTTCAGCCGGTTTTCGTCGTGGTTTTGGAATGGGAAGGGGAAAGAAAAGCCTGTTCCAAATGGGGTTTCTTCAAATTCTTCAACTGAGTTTGGTAATGGATTGAGAGAAGCGGAGAGTGTAGAATTGAACAAGGGGGTGGATTTGGGTTCATCAAGGAAGAAGGATAAGAACCAGAATTTGAAAAGTAAGAAGGAAACAACAAGGATTGTTGATTGGGAATGTGATTTTGTGATGGTGCAAGGTGATGACATTGCTGATGAGGCTGATTGGTCCATTGGCTGGTTGGAGCCTCAGGGTCCTGGCTTTAAGAATGAGGATAGTTTTGCAGTTTTGGTTCCTTCTTATAGCAATCGTTGCAAGGAAATTGTGGAGGGTTCAAACGTGGAGCTTTTGGCTGCAATTCAAAACCTTCAAAATGAATTCTCACCTGGTAAGCTATTTCTGGTGTTTCTTTTACTGTTATTTATTCCAATGCTTTTGTTTGTTTTTGAAGAGCAAACTTGTTGATAGAGACTCGGGAACTCTCCTTCCTCAACTTAAATTTCTTATTGTCTCTCGAGCCTGCACCTCTAGATGAGTGCGGGTGTGGGTAGGAGTGTACATGCTCCAGGCTGGATTAGGTTACGGAGATTTTTACTTAAAGTTTTGGATTGTTTAATTCTCCAAACCATCCAAAGGTATGTATTAGAGTAGCCGAACTCTATATTTTTGGGTTGGGTTGCCTTGGTTTTAATCAATTAGAGTTGGGTTAGGTTGAACGAGATAAAAATTGATAATCTAGAACTATCTCAACAAAAAATAGAAATTCATATCCAATCCAACCCAAATAAAGTTATAACCCAACACAATCTTATATTGGTTGGATAGTTGGGGTTGGTAAAGTTGTCGGTTCTTTTATATACCCTTACTAGTGGGAGACTAATGAGGAACTGGGGAAGCTCTGATTCCCTGTTATCATTTTTTTTTTTTGAGCTATTTGTTTATAGATTTGTTCATGGCCATAGCAGTTTGACTTGCTTGTTCTTACATGATTCTTTAGTTGATTTTGGAAGTGGAAAATATGGAGTGTTTCTTTGTGTTTTTAGTGTGGTTACTGCTGCAATTGGGGGATTGGATGGTTTTTTAAGAGACACGGTCTTGAAATTTGGAGCA
Source organism: Sicyos edulis (assembly GCA_036507275.1). Lineage (NCBI taxonomy): Eukaryota > Viridiplantae > Streptophyta > Magnoliopsida > Cucurbitales > Cucurbitaceae > Sicyos > Sicyos edulis. The sequence continues at coordinate 5,924,270 of CM071855.1, read as the reverse complement.
CATTCATTGGCTGTTTTGGGGCGGTTTTCGGTAATGGTGATCGATAAAAGTGTAAACGTTAAGGTTTTGATTTTCAAAGGAAGAACAATTTTAATTGGTTTAAAAAATAGGCTACGTGGTAGAACAAACTGGGAAATAGGATTTGAAAACAACTTTTAATGGACAGTTACATGCACATTGTTTTTCTTTAATTCTTGTCAAAGAACAGAATGCTTTTGAAAAAAGAGCTCCTAAAAAGTGTGTTTTCTTCCTGGTCTGCATCTGCTAGACTTAAAAGATTTAGCGTAGGAACGAGTTCAATTTTCAGTGGTCACTTATCACGGGATTTTTTGACATTCATATGTTATAGAGTTAGACTGGCAATAGTCAAGGTGATAAAAAAAAATAGTGATTTAATAGCTGCAAGCTTGCAAACAAGTCATTGGATCTCTCTTTCCAGAGACCAATTTTATTTATTTGTTGTGTTTTGAAAAAGGTCTTGCTTAGAGTTATTTGTTTTCAGTGTCCTAAATTAAGTAGAGAGGTCTCTGTATCCCAAAGATGATGCTTTTTCATTATGAATTTACATAATAAAATTGAAGTGAAAATACAGAAACAGAAAAGCTTCTTTAAGTTGTTATGCAGCTGATAATTGATAAATATCTTCAACATCTAAGTTTGAATGTACCTTATCTTATGCAGAGAACAAGATGTATATGGAACTATTGCTTTCTTCTATGCAAAGCACTGAAGCCTGAAATGAGCACCTGCTTATCACCACAAAGATTAGCATCATCTTGACCAGCAATTTATAAAAATAGAATAGCAAATCCAAGTTTTGTTTTGTGCATATCATGTCAAGATCTTCCTTTCCATGCAACTATTTTGTATACATAATTTGATTGATATTCTGAAAACCATTGGAATGGATTTCCCCCCCTTTTGGTATATACTATAATGTACAGTATCCATATTCTAAGTCCTAACTAGTACTTTTATTCAAAATTTTCTAACTCTCTAATTATTTCTTATGGAGTATTTTCATTCTTCTCTCACTTTTGTTAACACTTTTAATTGATTCTCTCTCATTATTCATTATTTCATTATTTCATTAGCATAAAAGGTCAATGGTTGCATGTCTTGTTTCATTGGCTCTAAATGAAGCATGGTGCCATTTGTTTAGAAGATGAATTTAATGTCTGCAATATACATATGATATCATTATTATTTTACATGTAATGTGCAGACCTGTGTGGTGCATCAGCTTCTGACATAACAGATAACACATTCAACTGTTGTCATACACCAAGATAATTTCTAAGTATTAAAGGTAATAAAAAATATGCTTTTAGTATTAAAACGAGACGTGTTAGTTAACCAAAGAACAAGTGGAGAAAAACATTTTAAAATGGAATTCACAAACTTGAAAATAGTATATTGCTTTAGAGATCCAAAAGATTTTAAGTTCAATTTATGATGATCACCTACATAAGAAAACATGTTTTCTCACATCTTAATATTGTAAGAATAGATAGTATGTCCCATAAAAATAATCGAGATGTGTGTTAATTCAACCAGACACTCATAGATTAGATATTAAAATAAAAGTAAAGAGGAGTATCAAATATTCAAACGATAGTAGTATATTGTTATTTAAACATGAGAATGAAGTTCAACGACATGAAAATTATAGCACATTCTTCAAAAACAAACTTTCAAATTCAAGATTTCAAGTTCATGAAAGGTAATAGAATGACACTCAGTGAGGTAATGGAATAACATTACAAATTTAAAACAGAGAAACTTTACCTTTTTTTAATATATATATATATATATATATATATAAAAGTGAATATATAGGTTTCTGATGCTAATTTTACAATATTACCAATTTTAACACCTCTAATTCAATGTATGTATAATCAGTACCTTTTAATTGTTTTTTTGCAGATATTGTCACTACTTGTTGGAATAGAATTTCTTTTATCTATTCTTTAAACTTTGTTTTTCTATTTTTTTTAATTGTACAATGGATAAGAAAGTTCAACTATGCTTGCAGAGGTTCTATGGGCTCCAATAAATATAAGGCTTTCAACAAAACCAAAAGACAGTCATTTCTTTAGAGAAATATTTACATCATGCTCGGACATGATGTATAAAATGATGTCCATCTATGTGGCTCAATGAGCCACAATCTATTTTTGTTTATTTTATTTCTTTTATCTTTTGACTTTAAAATCAAATAAATTGTACTCCACGTTGAACCACTCGGGTGAGCATTATTTTATACATCATGCCATGTAAATATTCCTCTTTTCGTTCTTTTCTTGATGTTGAGAGAAACTTATTTTAAATGAAAGTCAATAATAGATTAAACTATTACACTCTTGGATGGAAAATTGCATTTCTTAAACTCTTGGCTATATAAATTGAAGATCAAAAGTACCACAACCACTTGAATATACAATCACATCCAATGGCGAAAGGTAGGATCTTTTAATTTTTCAAAAAATAAATGTTATAATTATTTACATCGAATAGAATACTGTCACACTTATAATAAATTGGAAATAACAATAATAATGATGAGAAAGAAAGAACATGCTTAGAATTGATGCCCGAAAAATGAAAACAAATCTAAAGACACTACTTGAAAAGACAGCCAACACACCCTTTGGCAGAATCCAAAAATGCGAGGCCACGACAACCTTGCCACAATCGGCAGATGACAACCTTGGCAGAATCGGCAGACGCAAGACCATTGAGAATGTAGGCTAGATTTTCTATAAATAGGAAAAATAATTTGGAAGATAAATGGAAATCTTATATGATTCTTCTTTTTATTTAAAAACTGAATCATGTCGATAAAAAATGTAAATGATTTTTGTTATATTTAAAACTTATAATATAAATGAATGTTACAATGAATACAAACGTTTTGGTTGATTTCGATCTCGAAAACTCAATTAAACATCTTTTTTACCATTTTTCTACAGTTTTGGGGTCATTGGTATTTAGTATGCTTAAGCAAACAATTTATTTTTTTGTTATTTGTTTTTAAAAAAATGTTATTAATTTTTTTTAGAATTTAATAATTTTTAAAAATATAGATATCGAACCTAAAAAAAATTGTTGCATGATTTTATATTTTATTATTATTTTTTAAACTTCATATCTATAGAAGATAATATGGGTGGTGAAGGAGAAAATGATGGGTGAGAATTGATGTTGATCCTTTTCTACCATTGCAATATTGTAGTTGCCCAGTTCCTATTGTCCATTGAATCTTTGCAAGATTGGCCCATGGGCTAGTACATGTCTTGTTTGAAAAGATAAAATGATGATGTGAGTTGGGATTTAGTTTGATTGCTGTTTTAGATTATTGAAATTATCAGTCATATGTATGCTTTATTTATTATATATCTAATATAATTTTTTTTGATTAATTATCAGTTTGTTTCACTAATATTACAATCTATTTTTTGGCTACCATTGAAATCACAAAATAGTATGATTTCAATCAAATAAAAAACTCCATTAGCTGGTCTAGAGAGAAGCGAGGAATATTTATGATAAATGACATTAAACACAATATGATACAATTTTTTTTTTTTTTTGTAAATTTGGTGATACCTTCATTTGAAGATCAACTAACAGAAGATAGTTGTTGATAGTGTTTTTTTTAAATAGTTTTGTTGATTAAATACTTAACATGAACCCTGAATACTCTCTCCCAAAAGTTGTGATTGTTCAATCTTATGTACATAGGCATCAGAGAACGATAGACGCCGAATACAAAATGGTAGGTAGAAGAAAACAACATACTAAATACGAATAGAAAAGGACAACAAGATCAACTAATGGCTGCATAATAAAATAACAAATTAGATCAACATATTATAATTTTCTTCTTCTTCTTTAAACTAGACAAATTACCTAAGAGATCGTGAATGACGAACAAACAACGACAGACAATGAACGACTCCGAAGAATGATGGACACCAAACAATGAATGGCAAACAACAAACAACAAATAGAAAATGGCAGACGATGAATTGAAAATGGTAGACAATGAAGATTGAACAAAGGATAACAAACAGCGAACTGATAACAACCAAAATGTTATTTTAATCAACTTTAAAATACAAAGTGTTGATGACAGCTTGTTTTTACTAACATCTCAATCTATCATTTTGTTACCATTTAATAAAAGCATAGTATGATTTCAACTAAGTAAAAAGTATAGTATGAAGTAGAGAAATATCTCAGATAAATGACATTCAACACAATATGATACGATTTTCTTTATAAATTTGGCAATACTCCCATTTGAAGCATCTGCTAGTAATTGTTGATCAAATCGAGTGTTATTTGAAAATAGTTCCGTTATATAAATGCGGAACACGAACCACGAACGGTCCACTCGCTCAAAAGTCGTCATTACTTAATCTTATTTAGCTAGGCGACGAAGAACGACAAACGGCAGACGAAGAACGACAACCATAGAATGACGAATAGAGAAAACAGAGAACAATATACTAAATACAATATGATTTTTTTGTAAATAGGGGAATACTCCCATTTCTCATTAAATTGAGTATTTTTTTTAAAGTACTCATTGACTAAATAGGAAATAGAATTGTGTATAAGCACTAACCACTCTCTCTTCGAAAAGTCATTATTGCTTGTTGTTATTATTGTTGTCTCCCATATCCTCTTTTGGGGAGAATGTGTTCCTTTTCAACTACCAAAGAGATTCCATTGAAATCCATATTGTTAGTTATGGAAAGAGATTTTGAGTTTGTTGAATGAGAGCAAATTCATAAGAAACTTTGGTTTCTTTATGATATTTGTTGTAGGTTTCTGTAATCTAATCTTGAATATTAATATTGTAATTATTTCTATGATCAACAAGTGTGGGGTGATCTCATTGAGAGAGACTTTACAAAATATGTTCGTTTAAGTCTCAATTTCGAAACTCACTAATGAGAAAGTAAAATTTCTATTTATCTCTCGAATAACTCTAATTTTATTTTATCAAAAAAGTTGTCCACTTAACTACAGAAGAATTTGGGTGATTTAATTCTATTCCAACTTCCAATATATAAATAAGTGTAGAATGAAAATTATATATTACTTTTTTCCAAAAATTATTTGGGTAGGAGAATAGATCGTGATTATGAACAACCTCTACCTTTGCTTGCTGGGTTTTACACAATCTAAGGACGATAGAAAGAAGATTAGGCAAACTTGTACACTTTCAAGTATACTTTATAATATTAGTAGTTAGCGTATAATGTACAAAAATTTGAAGTTTAATGGTGGCAGTTAAGCTATGCTCTTGATGGAAACTGTTTGTAATAATGGTAACATATATAAACATACAAAAGACATTTGCCACAAATGATGAAAATAAAATTAAAGCATACATTTGATTTGAGTCATTTGACCCAACAAAAATGTCAAAGACTTGCGTGTATTATAAAATATTTGGCAAAATAAGGAAACAATAACAACACTAGAGAGATGGAGAAAATAGATAATGGACAAGACAAAATAATTCTTATTCTAACTTTTGAATTGGTGCATCTTCAAATTTTCTCAGATTGTGAACATGAAGATCTAATATTACATGAAATTTGTATATGATGAAAGTTAATTGGGTAGAGTGAATATGAATACATAACCTATGGAGGTCTCAAAAACCTGTCGGGCCTCATCTACCCTTTCCTCTAATGTGAGATGAAATTGTATATGGATTATGATGACCTTCTTTCTTTGGAGGTCTAAATCCTTTGTTTTGGAGTTCGAATTTAACTAAACTACTTGAGAAGCTTAATGGATAATTGTTAGTTAAATTTTGTAATTAGATAGAAATTATTTATCATTGTTATAATCAAAAGTCTATAGCCTACTAAATACAAAGTGTTTATCTCTCATAAAAAAGTCGTAATTTCAATCTCTATTTGGTGTAAAGTTCAACCATTAGTTATTTTTATAACTAGGAAACAATTGTTTATCATTATATCATCAAGCGCCACGAATTTTGTGGATAGAGGGTTTATTTTATAAACATAAATTTGTTAATATATCTTTTTTACTTTTCTTATTTTTTCTTTGTCTTTGTTTTTTCTTTCATTACAATATTGTTGATTTGTCCTACCAAATTTACTCGTAAACTCATATTTTTATTTATTACAACAATATTTGAGATTGTGGGATTCAAACTACAATCTAAACTAAGCACGTTCAGTGGATAGAGCGCCTGTTTTCTAAATAGAGGGTTGTAGGTTTACCTCGCGTTTGTGTATATCTTTTTTATTCTCTTTTCTTCATTTTTTTTATTTCTCTTCAATGTTGTTGATTTATCCTAATAAACTCTTTTTTTTAATACAAAAATAATATTTGAGGGTGTGAGTTTTACATTAGAATCTTTAAAGTTGAGAAACTTTTCATTAAGCGCTTGTAGCTCAGTGGATAGAGCCTTTGTTTCCTAAGTAGAAAGTCGTAGATACCTATATTTATTGTAAATTTATTGTCACCACTTGTAAATACCTATATTTACAAATACTTTTCAAACATGGTCTTACTTGATTGAAACAATTAATTTCATTTAACTTATTTGGATCAATTTTTACTCTATTTGATTTTTTTTTCTTTTTAATTTTGACAGTCATTTTAAAAAAAGAAATTGCTATTCGTAGTAAAAGAAATACTTGATACTTTCCTGGCAAAAACTTAGGACTACCTGAAAGATACAAAAATGCATTAAAAATATATAAACAGAATGCTGATTTGATTAATAAAGAAAAATAATATTTGAAACTGTAAAACATTATATTTTTCATAGTACATACTTCAATACCGAATCGGACGCGAAATGATTCTCATTCGGTGAGAATTTAATTCATAGTCATAATTACAATTTTTTTTTTGAGTACCGAATGACGGTGGACTTGAAATGAATTAACACAGACAATATAACTAACTGCGCTACTGACCCTCGATAATTACAATTTTGATTCTAATAATCAAATATTTAACTTTTAGATATTCAAAAGTAATAATATTTTCTTTATAAAATTTTTTGTCACTCCCTTCCTCCACTAAAAATAAAAAGTAAATACTTCGAAAACTGCATTTTTTTTTATAAGCATTAATTGTTGACCTAGACTTTCATCCACTAACTCATCTTATGTACAAATGAATAAATAAATAACAATAACAAAATATTCTCTGTAAATTTTAAATAGTACCTGTACGGCAACGACGTCGTTTCACAAGGAGCGTCTGCAGTGCAGAGCAGCGATTTTTACCCGCCCCAACAATCATAATCAGAGTTTTTTTTAATCCAAAAACGGACCAATCGCTTCAAATTCTTTCCGGCCATCGTTGATTATCAGTCTCCACCATCTGTACGGTACCAAACCACCGTACCGGAAACGACGTCGGCGCTTCCGTTGTGGACAATCTACGGCGGCGATTGGCCGAGCCGAATCGCGACGAGCTCAAGTTAGGGCACGGGAGGCGGATCTCAGCCGAACTTACAGGAAATGAACGATTAGTCTCTGTGATGGAGATCCTCGAGATCTAATCGCGATCGTCAAGGGTACGTCATTCGTCTTCTCTCCCTCTTCTCTCCCCTGTATCTCGAAAATAGAAATTCCTGTCTGTAATTTTAGTAGCACCAACCAAAACTCGTTCTGCTTTCTTGCATTTTTTTGTTCATAGTCTCAATTCTTGTTGATTTGAATATATCAGATGTTAGAGTATATTATAGTTTAGTTAATTTTAGCATTTAGTATATTAATGTTAGTTAATTTATCCTTTCCATAATTGTGAAGTCCATTAGCCAAACTCTAGCAATAGTTCAAGTAACATCAATGTATACTTTAAGATCATAGTCTGTTTGAATCTGCATTTTTACAGAGGAATATGAGACAAAAAGTTCGTTAAGATGTAAATTTTATATAGATTGAAAAAATGAGTGATTAGAAATGAGAAATTATTTTGAGTAGTTATATTATCTCGTTTGAATATAACTTTTTTAAAAAATTTGTAAAAACTCATTTTCAATAGCTCGTTAAATAGTAAAAATAAACATTTATTTTAAGGATTCTACTTTGAAATTAGGGGAGACTTCACGACAATATGTATAAGAGATATGTGTTATTTCCTCGTGCCAAGTGGTTTCTTATCATAACTTATAAACCCAAACCGAAGATTTGAGACTTGTTAAGAATCTCACTTCAGAGAGAAGGGAGACTTTACCGATAGCTTTCACCTTCCATCTCTAAACCCATTCATCTGATTTAAGAATTTGTAACCAGTGGCTTTTGTTACTTTCCGTTCTTGATTTTACTTGGGGAATGGAATTGAGGAATAGATATCAATAATTTGTTGAATCGAAGATGATTTTAAGTTTGTTGAATGAGAGTGATCCATGGGAACTTGGAAAGTATGTTTTGTTTGTTTCAGGATGGAATTTGTGCCCTTTTTTGTAATCTAATTAGGCTACTTCTCAAATTAACTTTAGTTTCATTTTTTTTTGGATTAAATTTGGGGGCAAGTGTTCCTTTTTGTTAAGATCTCACAAATGTCCTATATTGGAAAGTGGGAGAGTCCAACATCAATGTAAAAAGATATATGAGTTACTCCTCTCATTGTCAATTGATTTTGAGGTGGAACTTCATATTCTCTAATATGTATCAGAGCCCATAAAGCCCAAACGGGGATATCAGTCCAATAAAATGAAATTGAGATTCGATTTAAGATTGATGCCTCCAAAAGAGGCACTATCTTGAGAGGGCATATTAGGACTCGTTTGATAACGTTTATGTTTCCTATTTCTTGTTTCTTAGTTCTTGTTTCTAGTTTTTTGTTTCTTATTTTTTGAGAATAAGAAACAATAATATGTTTGATAACCGTTTCTAATTCTTGTTTCTTAAAAGATATAAAAAACATAAACAAACTTATTTGATAACTATTTCTTGTTTCTTATTTCTTATTTCTTGCTTTTTGTTTATATATATATATATGTATGTATGTATGTATGTATGTATGTATGTATGTATGTATGTATGTATGTATGTATGTATGTATGTATATGTATATATTTAGGCTTCTAACAAAATATAACATGCATTAAAATATGACCATCGAAAGTTTACATTTTCTAGTATAATTAAATCTTTTATAATTAAAAAAAATCTTAATATAGAACTAACCATAAATTTAATATGATATCTCTCACATAAATTATTTGTCACAAATGACCTGTTTAAAAAATGTTGTGAGTGTAAAATATTAAGGTAGTGTCAGTTGTATATTTTAGTGAACAAATTTTTCATGATACCAAATTTTTTACGGATTTCAAGTGTATTATTAACTTAAATAATAAATAAATACACATATACAAAATTTTCAAATCAACCCATAAATTAAAAATACATAATTCCATTAAAAATATAAACAATAAAAGATTACAAAATTTAAAACTAAAAAATAAAATGGTAAAAAAACATACAAAATTAAAAGAATTAAAAATTGCAAAAATGATTTGAAAAAAAATGCAAAATTGGGATTTGAACCATGGACTTGACAAATTCTGGAAAAAAAAAGTTGACAACACAACCATAACACCACAAGTTGCATATTGTGACATTTTTGGAATGCATAATATAAAACTAAAACAATATTGGATTTCAGAAAAGAAAAAAAAACGGAACAAGAGAAACAAGTTTTGAGAGTTTCTCATTTTTTCACATAATTTGAGAAACGTTTATTGTATTTTTGGGAACAAGAAACGGAAACAGTTATCAAACAAGACTATGTTTCAATAAATAAGAAACAGAAACAAGAAACAGGAAACGAGAACGTTATCAAACAAGCCCTTAGGATTTCACCCAATTGATTTTGAGGTGGAACCTCATATTTTCTAATAATTTTCACCTACCCAATCGATTCCATTGGAAATATATATTGTAATTACTTCTTAGATCAACAAAAACTAGATATTATAGAAATTAATGGAATTAAAACTAGATTATTGTTGTTTTCCAAAAAAATATTTAGGGAGGGCTAACTGATCGTGATTATGATCAACAACCGCTATCTTTACTTGTTGGATTTTATAGAATCTAATGAAGAAAGAAAGAAGATTAGACAAACTTGTATATTTTCAAGTATACATTATAATGTTAGTAGCTATATATGTATAATGTACACAAATTTGAAGTTTAATTGTGACAGTTAAATTATATTCTTGATGGTAACTTTATTGTTTAAACTTAGTTATGACAGTTAAATTTGCCACAAATGACAAAAGTAAAATTAAAGCCTACATTTGATTTGATCCAACAAAAAAATGTCACAGATCCGTGAGTGTGATAAAATAGGGGGCAAAATAAGGAGAAAAGAAAGAAAGAAAAAAAAAAAAAACGTTTGAGAGATGGGGAAAATAGATAAAAGACAGTATAATTCTTATTCAACTTTTGAATTGGTGTTCTACGCATTTTCTCTAATTGTGAATATAGTGGTAACAAGATCTAATATACATGAAATTTGTATATGATCGAAAGTTAATTGTGAGAGTGAATAAGAATTTAGTAATACTTTGGTACTCACTAGTAAGTATTTAGTACAAACATTTATTTATAACTTACCATTTATTTATGAGGACTATAATGTACCACATCTTCAAACATTGTTTTTCTTTCATTAATTAAATGCATATTTTTTTTATTTATTCTTTAATGAATTTTTTTTTTATATTCTCTCAAATAAGGGTAAGTTTTTAGTAAGTATCTAACTATTTCTCATATAAGTTTCTAAAAAAAAAAAGAAAGTATTTCTCATATAAATATATGTTATAAAAGTTTCAAAAACTTGTCGACCAAGTTGAATCGTGGATTATGGTGACACTCTTTCTTTAGAGGTGTAAATCTTTGTTTTGGAGATCGAATTTAAACTAAATTTGGTCTTTTGCAACTTGAGAAGCTTAACAGGTAACTGTTAGTTAAGTTTTGTAACTAGATAGAAATTGTTTATCATAGTTGCAATCAAGGTTTATAGCCCAATAAATGAAGCTTTCATTTATTGGGCTATAGACCATGATTGCAACAATAATAAATAAGAGTGTCTATCTTTGAAGTAAAAAGTCTAGGTTCAATCCTTACGGTAAAAAGTCTAGGTTCAATCCTTACTTGAATGCAAAACTCAATGGATAGAACTCATATTTTCAGAATACAAATTTGTGAGTTTGATCTTTTCTACCTCTCATCGGTAGTTAATCTTTGTAACTAAAGGATAATTGTTAATCATTATTATCATCAAGCGTCTGTAAGTTAGTAGATAGAGAAAAAAAATCGTTTTCATATTCTTTCTTTGTCTTTTTATTTTCTTTCATTCCAATATCGTTGATTTATCATAACAAAATTTACTTGTAAACTAATATTTTTAATTAATTCAACAATTTGAAGTTGTGGGATTCAAATTACAATATTAAAGTCGAGATTATTATCATCAAGTGTATGCAGTTAGAGCATCTATTTCTTAACTAGAAAGTCGTAGGTTTCACATGACCAGGTGCTTTTATGTATATCCTTTTTTTTTTCTTTTCTTCATGTTTTTTTTTTAATTCTTTTCTCTTCAATTTTGTTGATTTATGCTAACAAAATTTACTCAAACTCATATACATTTTTTAAATTAAAAAAATAATATTTGAGGTTATCGGTTTCAAACTACAAATTTTAAGGTTCGAAAATTTTATCATCAAGCGCCTGTAGCTCAGTGGATAGAGTGTCTGTTTCCTAAGCAGAAAGTCGTAGGTTCGACCCCTACCTGGCGCGTGTTTTTTGTTTCATTTTTCCTTCTTTCCTTCTTCTATTTAGATCATTTTTCCTTCTTTCCTTCTTCTATTTAGATATTTAAATTTCCATCATCTAAGATAATATATTTTTAGCAAATCTCACATTAAGTTAGAAGATAAGAGAATCTACGTAATATTCTTTATCTTTTATCTTTACTACTTTGTTTTTTTTTTTTCATTTTTCCTTCTTCTATTCAAATATTAAAAAAAAATCAAATATATTTATAAGATTATTTAGATATTTAGATTTTCATTATCTAAGATAATATATTTTTAGCAAATCTCATATTAAGTTAGAATATTTATAAGATTATTTAGATATTTAGATTTTCATCATCTAAGATATCTTTACTACTTTGTTTTTTTTTTCATTTTTCCTTCTTCTATTCAAATATTAAAAAAAAAATTCAAATATATTTATAAGATTATTTAGATATTTAGATTTTTATCATCTAAGATAATATATTTTTAGCAAATCTCATATTAAGTTAAAAGATAAGAGAATCTACGTAAATCTACGTAATATTCTTTATCTTTTATCTTTACTACTTTGTTTTTTTTTCATTTTTCCTTCTTCTATTCAAATATTAAAAAAAAAATCAAATATATTTATAAGATTATTTAGATATTTAGATTTTCATCCTCTAAGATAATATATTTTTAGCAAATCTCATATTAAGTTAGAAGATAAGAGAATCTACATAAATGTACGTAATATTCTTTATCTTTTATCTTTACTACTTAAAATGTGACTTATTATTATTATTAATTATTAAAATTTAGTATTTTCAAACTAAATAGGTATAAAATCAATGAAGATATTGAGTTTTTTTTTTCAAATTTAAAGAAGATCTTGGGTTCCAACTTTTCTATAAATACCTCAAATTTGTTGTTCATCAAAATTCAAATTACTAATAATTTTTTATGTTGGACAGATGTACAGATTTTGTTCGGGTTGGGAGTCTTAGCATTGGTGCACTGAGTTGTGTTCGTGGGAGCGGTTGTCGTCGAAGGTAAAGAACCATTTTTTCAATATGTATTTAATTCGTTGTATAGAACATTTTCTTCTTCTTCATTTATTTTTATTTTTTTATGTTTTCTTTGTGTAATTTTATTTATTTTATGTTTTAACTTTAATTTATAATTTTCTTTTGAATTTATGGAGTATTTAAAATTTTGAAGAAGTGTTTATCACATTAATGAAAGGTAATTTTTTATAATTATTATTTTTTTATATTATTATTATTCGTTATTATAATAAATATGACTTAACATGTAATTTGTTGCTTATTCTGTGATACGTGATGTCATTGAAGTACTACTCATATTTTGACATACGGAAGCTACTTAAATTTTATCAATTTTACTAATCATATATTTTTAAATTTAAATATAAATCTATACACCATTATTATTATTGTAGAGAACAATAGATTTAATATAATATTATGTTTTAAATTAATATTTAAAAAACTTATGTTTCATCAAAATTTGTAGAAGAGGTAGATAATAGATTTTATGAGTTTTTTTTTTGTTTTTTTTCAATATTTTCTTTATTTTTTATTATTTATAAAATATAAAATGAAATAAGAAAGCACAAATATGATTTTTAAGATTTTAGAGAGGTGTTGGTTTCGAGGTTTTTTTTTTGAAAATATGGCTTCCATGTTCATAGATTAAACTAAAATAATAAATGAATAAAAAAAAATATTGTGTACAAAGTAAAATTTTAGCATGACAAAAACTTATTTCTTAAAAAAGTTTAATTCATTTCACTTTTATCTTGAACTACGTTGTTAAATATTTTACTTACTCATTTAAAATTTATATATATATATATATATATTATTTATAAGTATTTTAATAAATAAAAATATAATCTCACATGCCAGAAAAAATCTCTCATGTCAGGCACGTTCTAAAGTTCTAATATTATAAGTGCATGTAGCTTTTTTTTTTTTTTTTTTGAAAAATAAGTGCATGTAGCTTAGTTAGTGGATAGAGTTCTTGTTTATTAAATACAAAGTTGTGGTTTGGTTCTTACTTGATTCACTTCAATATATCTTTTTCCCCTCCCCAATATTATTAATTTATTATAAAAAAAATTTCTCATAAACTCATGTTTTTGTCTACTATAGTCAAATATATTATAAGTGCAAAGTTATAAGTGCACGTATTATTTATTATGGATGAAATTTATTACCTTAAACAAATCTTCTTTGACCACTAAATTATTTCATGATGGTTAATTTTTTTTCATTTTCAACGATTATAGTTATAAATTTTAAATTTATGGAGCTTATTTTATTGTTTTTTAAATTTTATCAAATTATTATTAGGACATTTCAATAATATGTTTGCGGGAAAATATATATAAAGAGAGAAAAAAAAATAGTCATTTTCGAATTAAAATATTTTAAATGTTTTTAAAAAGTCAAGAATACTATTTAAGAGTATTCTTTGTACTAAAAAAAAAAACTATTTAATGATATTTTGATCTTTGTATTAAATTTCCATAATTATAAATAGTCATCATGTTTTGCTAGACACTAATATACATCAATAACATAGATTCATACTTCAATATTGGATATATTTTCTCAAATAAATTATCAAAGAACATATTATTCAAATAAAGTTCCAATACTTTTTTATACACTTTTTTAGAATAATATTTTTTACACCAGACATTTTTCGAAATAATTTTTAAAACTTTAAAATAAATTTTTGAAAATTTTCAAAATTGAGAGACATATTTGAAAAAATTCAGGAACATTTTTTATAATTTAGAAAAAAAAAATAATATTAATTTATTTGCGCATTTTGTTGCTGCCGCGACACCAGGCAGGGACGGGTTCAACATCACTACGGAGACGTGGTTTTTCTCCTTGTATGGCTCTGCTCGGCGACGACGGTCGTGGCTACGAGCTTGCTCGAAAGCTCGAAACCCTAGGAGTATGGCGGACTTGGCTCGGCGATTTCAACTACTCCATCTTCGTCCCCTTCCTCTCCTCCACTACTACTTGGGAAACATTCATGCGAACCGACGATTCCAAATCTAGGGCTCAGATCCAGCTCCAACTTAGGGCTCGGGCCCTCCTCTTCGACAAAGCCACCGTCTCCATCTCCTTGCCTTCTTATTCTGCTGCTCCGAATCCGGTATCGCCTTCTTCTCTCGCTGTTTCCAAGCTCAATCCTAATTGTAAGATTCTTCTCCGATTTGATCGTTTTTTTTGTTGCCTATGGTGATTCTCTACTGCGTTTTTGTTTGAGCTTGGTGCCTTTTTTTGCAGATTTGCAGCTTCATGGTGACGATGTGTATTTTACTTTAGAAAATTCTTCGAAAGATGGGGTTCAGCAGCGGGAGGGTCATGTTTTGTCCAATAAGGCGTCCAACAAGGTTCAATTCTACGCTCCTGATCTATTTTTTTTAGATGCTTTGAAATTGAATTTTGATGCGTAAAAATATGATTTATACTTATGAGTGCTAACCATCTGGATTAGGTTAGTGATCTAGATCGTCGTAAGTAGCTGAGAGTTGGTGGATTCATTCTAGAGTGGCCGCCTACCTAAGAAATAACTTCCTAGGGCTTTTTTTTATAGATAGTATAGGCATCCATTACAAAGCCAATTAGTGATGAGAGGAGTCGAGTAGCCCACTTATCTTATAAATTGCTAGGAGGTCTCTTTACTTTCCAATGTGGGATCCTCAATTTGCCCGATGGTGCCTCTTTTGGGTTCACCAAGCTTGAATTAGATCCTAATTTCATTTGTATTGGACCAAATACCCGTTTCAGTTTAATAGACTTTGACACCATATTAGATAGTGGTGGGCATCCATCTCAAAACCAATTAGTGCTGGGAGGAGTAGCTCGACTATCTTATTAATGCTTGGAGAGCTCTCCACTTTTCCAATTGGAGCAATAGTGGGATGGGATCCTTAATATTCTTGACATCCAAATGTTGTAGCATCAGGTTTTATGTTCTGTGAAAAAGAGTTGAGGTGCACATAAGATTACTCGGATACTTGCGGATATAAAAAAAAAACTTATGAGTTATTGTAAATGTAGTCTATAATTTAGAGTAGCGAATTCCCGAAGTGCAGCATATCTAAATTTTGGGTTGGATATGCAGATTCAGCCAAAAGCAGCTTCAAGTGCTGGGTTAAGATCTAGAGAGTCTGAAATTGGCGATTCATCCCAAAGATTAAAAAATGAACTTCCTGAAACATGGTACACTCAGTTCATTGAGAAGTATAGAGTCAAACAGCCGTATCGTTTGTCGCATGGGAACAATGTTGTGGACAAACGAACATCTGAGGAAATGTCTTCTTACCTTAGATTACTTGAGAAACATAAGAAAAGGCGTATGGTCTTCAAGGATGATCAGCCGACAAATTTTGGAAACTCTGTCTCAGCAAATGCTTCAAGCTCTGTTTTCGACTTTAGTAATTCAGTTGAAGATGATGCAAATTTTTTCCCTGAAATCATGTTTACTTTTAACTGCGTTCCTGAGAGTGCACTTCCACCCCCTGATGATGTGAAAGACAATAGAAAACTGGAACTTTCTGGAGTCATTGATACATTGCCTCAACCTATTACTAGGAATCCTGCCATGATGGAGAGGCTTGGTGTTAAGCCTGATTATCTTAGCACAGAACGAGGAGGTAACGTACACCATGCAAAAAATGGATCTGGAGGGAGCAGGAAAAGTCTTAGTCAAGAGCAATCTTTTCAGATGTCTCAGAAAGTTGTAGCTCGAATGTTGATGAATAGGGGGTTCGAAGGTGCCACAGAAGTTCCGTTGGAGGTTTTCTCCCAGTTTTTGAGTTGTCATATCAGTAAACTTGGTAGTACTTTGAGAGTGCTTGCTGATAGTTACAGAAAGCAGTGTTCAGCTATGGATTTACTCAGGATGTTCCTTAAAACGATGGGATATAGGTAAGTTTGAGTTATTATCATTTTTTTTCATGAGGTTGTTTTGTAACTAAGTGATGCAAGTGAAGACCTGAAGTGTTTCAATCTTTAAGGAAACCGATCGGTGTTATGGTTAACATACTTTCACGTTAATAATTCTCACTATCTCTTCAGGCCATGTTCCTGTTGTCATCATTCCATATTCAAACAATATTCCTTATTTAGTTGCATAATTTTTGGATTATTTTATATGGATGATGACAGTCTATTTGTCTAGAGAACGAATGCTTGCAGAAGAAGGCTATTATATAGTAGCTTTTGATTTTCTGTATTTGATTATAAAAAGAATAAGCTTCAATCTGATTTCAAAACTTGTCAAGGCTACTTTAATCTCAAAGAGATTTGTTAGAGAGCATCTGCATTTATGATTAAGTTAAGTTCGAGCTAGTTTATGACATTTCTTTGGTTGTTTTATCCCACGCAGTAATTTTGGACCCTTGGCAGAAATTGTCAAGGATAGTTCCAGGAATTATGTACGGCAATCCCTGCAAGTTCATGGAGTCCAGCCACAGTTCCAGGCACAGCATCAGAGCCTTCTTCAAGTTCATCAACAAGTGTGTATTCCTATATTTTCTTCTGCATGTTAATTTTTGTTTTGTTTGGCTTACCCTGTTGTATAGGGTCTCTGTGTTTCTTTTCAGTCTCTTGTTGTTTTACAGTGAATATCAAATTCTAGGTAGGAGGTCTCTTGCTGCCTTCACACATGACTCGCTTCTATCCCACATTATTTTCTTGTCACTTTAAGCAACTATAACCATTCATCTCTTTAATAGTTCTTGTTTCACATGCCATCAATATTGCTGAAAAAAATTAATGATGTCCATGATCAATCCTTGAGCTTCGAGGTGGTCAAAGAGGGCCTTGAAATTTAATAGGTGATAGATTCAATCCATGGTGGTCATCTACCTATGAGATAATTTTCTACCGGGTTCCTTGACATCCAACTGTTGTGGGGGTTGGCTGCATGTCCCTTGAAAATAGTCGTGATGCTTGTAAATTGGTCCGGACACTTACGAATTAAAAAAAAAAGAAAGTGTCCCTCCATCCATTTGCCAAGACCTTTGCATCATCTCTATATTTGTTAGAACTGTATAATGCATTTTAGTAAACCATAAAGAAAATTTGTTGGGATCTGCAGGTGCCCAGACAAATGCATCCCCAGATGCAACAAATGCAACAGATGGTTCATCCCCAAAACTTAGCATTTCAGCAGCAGCAGCAATTAGTGCTTGCTGAAAAGATGCGAAGACGACAAGCAGCAACACCTCGCGCTGTTATGGAAGTGAACAAAGACAGACCGTTAGTGCAAGTCAAGCTCGAAAACACAGAATTGCCAATGGATGGTAATGCCTTAAATGCTCTTAACGTCAGACATCCCCAGTTGCAGTTTCGCCAACCGCAAATTGCTGCTATGTCCAATACTCACGCTTCACAAGGAAATCAGTTCAGGCAAATGCCGTCTACGCAAATGCCCCAGATCCAGACACCGTATGAGGATTCTAAATTTTGAAAATAACATTTAACTATTAAAGCCGTGTTTGTGGGGGTTGAGTTATTAACTCAACCAGCAACAACGTTTGGCCCACCAGTTTTAATAACCGGTGGATTGACTGACCCAAACTCAAGTTGTTGTTTCATATAACCCATATTCTGTTTGAAATTAACCATTTTCTTTTTCATATTATAATAATCTGCACCCCAAACACAGTTTACAATAATCTACTGTTTATAACATCTCGTGGTTAATCATGGAGTGGTCTAATGGTTAAAGAGGATTTTGGGGGTGCTTAAAAGAGTTCAATCCATGGTGGTTACCTGCTTAGGAATTAATTTCCTATGGATTTTCTTAACGTTCAAATGTTATAACCATTTTCTTTTTCATTTTCAATTATAGCGTCAAGGAACCTAAAATATATATATATATATATATATATCGTTGTTTTTAAATCTCCTCTTGTGTGCTAAACACGACCTAAGTTTCTCCGCCTTCTTATTGATGTGCAGGAACACGAATGTCATTAGGGCTCCACCAGTGAAAGTTGAAGGCTTCCAGGAACTGATGGGTGGGGATTCTTCATCAAAACATGACTCAGAGGAAGCTAGATTGACCTCCCCTTTAAGTAAATAGTTTAGGAAGTTACTATTTAGTGGTATCCTTGTACATTTATCTCTTTCTGTGTACCAAAATTTCTAATTATATTTATCGTAGCAGTTCTGCACACATTAAATTTCTGAGCATGCTTGACCCATCAAAGTTGCAGTTATTTAGGTACCTTCAGACGTCGTCCAGGAAATTGTTTCATACACCAAAACAACAAAAAAGTCAAGTTAGGTACCTTCATTGTTCTTGCGGGCATGTTTGGATTGGATGGGGGATGGGATGGGATGAGATGGAAAGATAAGTGAGAGTAAGTTTATATTTGGTGCAAAGAAAAGAGAAGAGTTGTGATAATAAATTTATGTTTGATGTGATAGAAAGGGAAGAGTTGAAGTTTTTATTTAAATGAAAAAATAGATATTTAGTAGTTTTTTAATATTTAACTATAATGGAATTAATAAAAAAAATTAGATATTTAGAATAAATCTTTTGATTACAGATATATACAATTAATAAAAAAAAATTATTGAATAAAAATGAATATTTCTAATTGATTATTATTCCATTTTAAAATAAAAAGATACACATAAATAGTGTACAATAAATAAATATAATCAATAATTAAAAAAATACACGTGTCTAGAAACAAAAGGATTTTTTTTAGTTAATTTATTCTTTAAATTAAAACAATTAATATAATCAAATAATTTTAATTTTTAAAAAATTAATAAATAAATAATGAATATTTATCATATATACTTTATTTAAAATAGATGGTATAAAATAAATTTCAAATATTTATCATATATACTTTTAAATAATAAATTATAAAATAAAAAAAAGGAATTTTAAAATTTATATTTTAATTCATTTATTCTTCAAATTATATTTAAAATTGAAACATAAAACAATCAATATGATCAAATAGTTTTAATTTTTAAAAAAATTATACATTGGTAATGACTAGATAATATATTTTAAAATTTTTAAAAAAATGTATTTTAAAAGAAAAAACGATACAAATATATAGTATATAATTATAATCAATTAAGTTAAATGGATGAGTTTGTAAAAAATGTCAACTTTGATGATAATGATTGAAACAGTTGAGGTTTGATTCTTGCTTAGGACAATTTTATTTTGAATAAATAATATAAAAATCTCATTACAAAGTTAAAAATAAATAATTATATATATATATATATATAATTAAATATACAAAAAAAATTATCATAAAAAAAATGATAAGCTGAAATCAAATGCGTAATTAAAGAGGTAAAAAACATTAAATAATAATAATAAATTCGAAAATTAACATTAAAAAAAAAAAAAACCCCTACGGACTTGGGCTGACTTGCCCAAGTCTGCAGGCCAAACATGGGATGAAAATCATCCCATCCCCTCACTATCTCCTCACCCCAAACTGCCCGTAATTTAATAATTGACCATTCGTTGCTTATTTTACGAGGATAGACTTGTCATGTACCAACTATGGGATACATTTATGAGAAATACTTTCTCACACGTGGATCAATAGCAGATTCTTGTTCGTTGCTTATTTCATTCGTTGCTTAATAGTGACAGATTCTTGTTTACACCGTCCAGTGTCCACAAAAAGGCTCAATAGCAGAATAGCTGGTAAAGTGATAGCTGCCATCCAAAGAGACTTCTTTTGTTGGAGATTATGGCATGGTTCAATGCTGGTCCACAACCTATGGGTTTATTTTGTTACTTTTAAGTTTGGTTGGAATTCTGCTTTATTTTTTAGTATTAGGAAAGTGGTTTGTGCTTTATTTTTATTATTATTTAGTGTTAGAAAGGTGAATTTGTTGTTTCGTTCACATTTGGAACTGGTTGATAAAGGTACCTCATTCCAGTGGTTTGTTTGGTCTTTCTGGGGCAATGTTCGGTCTGTTATGGATTCGATCAATCTTTTTTTAACTTTGGTGGAGTCATGTACATCAGTAGTCTATATGCTCCAAGGATTACTCATCAAAGTGCATCAAAATTCTACCTTAAGGGTGTTGACGATGTTAATTTGGCCTTTATTGGATTCTTTGGTTTCCAATTTAGATAAGGTCTTGGGTTGGATTAGACTTGTTGCTGATCAGAGTGAGCTTTATTATTGGTTTTCTATGTGGATTGTCACCTTCCAAGTTGTGGTTTGGGACCTATTTTGGGGGGTTGTCCCTGTTAGTGGTTTGTCCTCATTGGTGAGGTTAGGATGTATTGGTTGTTATGTTTAATTTAAGTGTTGTTGTTTTCAAAAAAAAAAAAAAAGGGCCTTGCATGGTTCTGAGATTTTGACCAATGTTCTTTTATATCCATTTATTTTGAAATGGAACATTACTTTATTTAATAAAGTATCGAATTTGAAGTGAAAATTTGGTCTACAATTTTGGTTTCTTGGGTAAATCCTAAATATGGATTTCGGTTCACAAATTTAAATTCAATTCAAGATCAAGATGGTATCTTTAAAATGACATTGTCTTTAATAAGACATGTTAAAAAAGATTTCATTATCTCATTTTGAAAAAAATTAATTAATAATAAATTAAATAATTTATGTCAACTCAGAATTAATTTTAGGTTATAAAGTTAGTAAATAAGAAATTTATAAACTCTTCTTAAAATATATATATATATAAACTCTTGATTACTAGGTTATATAAATTCAAAACACATGTAAAACTATTCTAGTGATAGTATAGGACTCAATTTTCTAAAATATGTTTCTTTAGATCTTTTTTGGAGTACTAAGATTTTTGTTTAGGGTGCAAAAAAAATTTTAGAGAAAAACTTACCAATTTATTCACTTAAACATTTTACTAGTGGTGCCCCACCATATATATTTTTTAATTAATATTTTTTTGTTTAGGTAAAATGTAGGAATCATGTGAGTTCTTGAAAAACTCAAAGGTGATTGAGTTATAAAAGCATTATAGAAATGATTCCAAACATTGCTAGAATTCATTCCCCCACTCTAAACCTTGAATGGGGTGTAGGGTTCTTGTAGTGGGCTAACTATTCTTCTTCTAGCAATCATTCAACATCTCCACCATTATTCTACATACTCCCATCATCCTGCACCAGAAAACCAAGCTTCCATGGCCATGGACAAGAACAAGAACAATCTCCACATAGTAATCTTCCCATGGCTAGCGTTTGGCCACATGATTCCATATCTCCAACTCTCCAAACACCTCGCTCAAAAGGGTCACCGCGTAACCTTCATTTCAACCCCCAAAAACATCGACCGCCTCCCAAAACCCCCTCCCCAAACATCCCCCTTCCTCACCTTCCACAAAATCCCACTCCCCCGCAATCCAAACACCCACCTACCCTTAAACGCAGAGGCCACCACGGACCTACCCTATGACCAAGTCCAGTACCTTAAACGGTCCTACGACAATCTCAAACAACCCCTTTACCAATTCCTCCAATCCTCCAAACCCGATTGGATTTTCCATGATTTCGCTCCCTATTGGATTTCTCAAGAAATTGGGCCTAATCTTGGGATTAAAACTGCATTTTTCAGCATTGTGATCCCAGAATTTCTTTCGTTTATCGGACCCGTGTCCGGGGATTCCCGCGTTCATCCCGAGGATTTCACGGTACCCCCGGACTGGATCCCTTTCTCCTCCTCCATGGCAATGCGCTTCTTTGAAATCCAAAGGATCATCGACGGCGTCACCGGAAACATCACCGGCGTTTCGGATGTGAATCGGATCAAATTAAGTGCCCATTACAGCGATTTGGTGATCGTGAGAGCCTGCCCTGAATTCAACCAGGAATGGATTCAATTACTCCAAGATCGTGTCTACAACAAACCCATTTTCCCAATCGGGCAACTTCCGACGTCGGAGTACGACTCCGGCGACGAGAATCCCGCGTGGCAGTTGGCGAAATCCTGGCTGGACAAACAACAAGAATCGTCCGTCGTCTACGTGGCATTCGGAAGCGAAGCGAAGCCGAGTCAGCAAGAGTTGACCGAAATCGCTTTGGGATTGGAAAAAACAGAGCTGCCGTTTTTCTGGGTTTTGCGAACCCGGCGTGGAGAATCCGACCCGGAACCGATCGAGCTACCCGATGGGTTCGTGGATCGGGTTAAGAACCGGGGCGTGGTGTGGACCGGGTGGGCGCCGCAGTTGAAGATACTGGGACACGGGTCGGTGGGAGGGTTTTTGACGCATTCGGGTTGGAGCTCTGTTGTGGAAGCGATACAGAGCGAGAAGGCGTTGATATTGATGACGTTTTTGGCGGATCAAGGAATCAATGCGAGGGTTTTGGAAGAGAAGAAAATGGGGTTTTCTGTTCCAAGGAAGGAATTGGATGGATCTTTTAGTAGTGATTCAGTTGCAGAGTCGTTGAAGATTGTAATGGTGGAAAAGGAGGGTGAGATTTATAGAGAGAGAATTAAGGAAATGAAGGGTTTGTTTGTGAATGAGGAAAGGGATGATGAGTTGATTGATGGGTTGTTGAGGTATATGAAAATGAGTATCAATGGGGATGAAGATTGATTGGATGTTCAAAGTTTTAGTAATGTTAATTGGGTATGTTTTGATTAGTTGGATAGTTATTTTGGAGGGTTTTAGATTTAAAGGGTAATGTTGAAAGTTTCACTCTCAAAAGCTTAACTCTACATGTAACTCTTAAGGGAGCTTTCGAGGAGAGTAGGGGAAAATGGAGTGATTTAGATGAATGATTTGTTTGAGAAAGATTGCTGGTACTAAAGTTCGTCGTAAAATTCTTGATTTAAGGGCGAATGAATGGTATTAGATCTATCCAAGTGGGGTTCCACAGCTACTAGTTGGTTAAGATCAAAACTCGAAAGATGCCTTATTATCGATTTTACCTATTTGTGTGGTCATGCTACAACTTGTGGAGATGGACCGGTCTACAATCCCAATGTATGAGAGAGGCTTGGTCATTTTAGAAATTGTTTGAAAATTAATAAAATTATGTCTTTATAGAATAAATAGAGAAATATTTAGGTATAACCTAAAAAATAATGTTCACCCGCGCCACATGATCAAATAATATGTGAGCCACATCCTATTTTTCTTTATTTCATTTTTTATCTATTAAATTTAAAATAAAGTAGAATGTGGTTCACATAGAATTATATAATAGACATTATTTTTGAAGTCATGCTTGAACATGATCTAAATATGTACAAAATTTTATTTGAAAAAAGTTTATTAGGAGAAATGATTGGAGTGTGATGTTGAAGAGGAAATTTTCCTGCACCTGTGGAATTTTTTTGAAACGACTATAAGATAAAGAAAAGTAAAAATTAGCAACTTACTAATGTGTACACTTATACGTACTCTCAATATATGTGAATATAATAATGTAGCAGTACATTTCTATATATATGAGAATGATTTGATTAATAATATATTATTTTTGCTACACATTCTTATCCTCACATATGTTGTGAGGTATATACAAACTTTTTTTTTCTGTTGAGAATCAATATACAAACAAGTTAGAAAGTATATCTCATATAAAAATTAGATTAAATATCTAATTTCATAAAACAAAAATACATACTAATAAATTGCCCGAATGCAAATGTGGGGTTTGTGTTTGACCGCCAAAATAATTTTCCACATAATTTTATTTTTCCATAACATTTTTCTTTTGTCATACTTTTTATTCTAGCAACTAACTCTTATTCTTTATATAATTCCTTTTTATTCTTTTTATACTCACATATTTTATTATCATTTTTACAATTCTTTTCATCCAAATAACTAATAAGTAATTATTTTTTTCGTAATTACATCATCATTAACTCTATTCTTTTCTTAATTTTTATCCACTCCATAATTATTATCATTTATGGTAGATTTATTGGTATTATACTTTTTATTACTTTTTAAAATCAAAATCAATGTTGAATATGATTTTTAAGAATCAGAATTGAAGAAAGAAATAAGAGAGAGATAATTTCAAGAGTTATGATTTATTATTATTATTATTATTTTAGAAATGATTTAAAGAATTTTATGCTCTCTTTTATTTTGACAGACAAAGAATCTTATTCTCTTCCTGTTCAACAAAATATATTCCCCTCTCCTAAAAAAAGAAAAATATTCTTTCTTTAGTTGTGTTTTCAATATTTATTTTACAAGAGTGTAACGAAGGGATTTTATTTGAGTGGTCAAATTTACCTGCCATTCCACTATTTCTTAAGATATTTTGAGTGGTCAAAATTACTTTTCTTATTTCATTAAATCACAATCCATATATCACATATGAAATATGAAAGTATATAGGGGTGTTTGTTTTAAGAGGAGGTGAGATGAGTGAGGTGTTGAAGCCCAACACCTTGTTTGGCCCGAAGTGTTCTTCACCTCATCTCATCTTTTTTTTTTTTTTTTAATTTAAAATGTTTTCATCTTTTTATTTATATATATGTTTACTTATTTTATTATTTTATGTTTGATATATTTTTTTTATAATAATATTATTATTTTAATATATTAATATATAATTATAATAATTATTACTATTATTATATCAAATGTTTATTTAAATATATTTGAATTTTAAAAATTAAAATAAATAGATATATATTATCTCTTAATATATGATGTTAAATTTTCATATTTTTATTCATTTTTTAATCTCTTTAAAAACAAAAATAGGTTATAGAATTTCAATTGTTTAGAGATAGACTATAAATATCATATTTAAAAATTAATAATTAAAATTTATGTGTTTATTTTTAATATTAACAATAAATATATCAATTTATTATTAAAATAAAAATTAAATTTAAATAATTTATACACATTAAATTTTTATTCGTAGTTTACAATAGATTTAAAAGTATGAACTTATTTTCAATAAACTTAAAAATATTAAACTTATTTTGTTTGTTAAAAAAATGAGATTCAAATTTTATACTCTTATATTCAGCGTTGCACTTTGAAATAATAGTAAGAGTGAATATTTTTTTTTAAAGGATAAATTAATTTAAATAATTTGAGAGTCTTGATTGTATATACAAAAAACAACTATAAATTTCAAGAAATTCCAAAATTTGAGGGATATTTTATTTGTAATGGCCCAGAAAATTTCATCTCGGTCTTCCCGGGAGGCCCAGGGGCATTTTGGTAATTTTGGGTCGGGCCGACAGGGCCGGTTTTGAAATTAAATTTGTCGGAATAATTATGAGTCAAGGAATTAAATAGCGCCGAAAGGCGAATCGAATCGAACGGTAGTGTCGCATGCTAGGCGAGAGGGCACGGCCAGTAGAGCCACCGCACGCGCGTTTGTTAATCTAAACGCGCCATCTTCTATGTATGCTTGTGCATCGTCCCTGTTTTGGTTTAAGAGGCAGCTCGCCGAGCCTTCTCCTCATTTCCTTTCTTCTTCTCCTTCGCGATTCTCCTCACCGACCCGGCCTCCCTTCGCCGCCAGGCCAGACTCGCCGGCTCTCCCTCGGCCGATCGATCCCCTCCGGTGAGTTCTCCCTCCCTTTCTCCTCTCTTCTTCTTCTTCTCCTCCGATTTCTCCATTTCTTTCCCTGTTTTTATTTCCATTTTCCTACGTGTCGAGGTGAAACGTTAGGTGGTTTTAGTGCGGTGGAGTAGGGAGTTCATCCATCTATAAATCGGCCGTCGAATCTTCTCCAATCGCCGGAATCGAGTTCGCTTCTCCGATTCTCTGTTCTTCGCCTGCTCGCCTCGCCGCGCGCAGTAAGCGAGCGCTCGCCGAGCCACGCCGCGCATCGCCGCGTGCGCCGCGCGCGTCCTCGCCGGCTCCGTGTCGTGTCGCATCGCGGCGCCACCGAGCCTCGCGCGCTTCGCCCGCATGCCCTCGTGTCGCCGCGCGCCGTCGCGCTCGGCCGAGAGCCCTCGCGCAGCGTGCGGCGCACGCACGCCACACGCCAGCTCGCCCATTCTGCGGCCGGCCACAGCGCCCAGCCCAGCCCGTTCTTTGCCCGTTCGTGCAATCGCCCGTTAAATGCGTTAAATCGTGCCTCGTGAGTTGCTCTGGTGCCGAGCCTCATTTATTTTATTGTATTTAGGCCTATTGTGTGATTTTTGTGTTGATTGATAGGTTCCCGGTAGCTAGATCGAGATTGTTCGCGACTTAGGACTTCGTGCCAAACCGTCCCCGACCAAGGTGAGGATTTCTTACCGGGGTTGTGTGGACCCTGCGATATTATATGTGATTGTTGATTGATTGCTTGTTTGTGATTATTGACATATGTAGCTAGGTGCTTCAATCTGAATTCTGTTAGCATGATTTCTTGGTTAATTCTCATGTTAATCCATGCTAGGTTGTTCCTTTCTCGCATGCTCGTATTCATTTCCTTGCTTCGTAGTATCATGCTAGGCTCGTTGTATTCTTATTGAGCACGTATTGGATTTTATGGAATTGTTTCTTTGTTTGCTAAGGGCGAGTTAGAGTTGCGGTAGATAGCATCATCCGGGCCTGATGCATAAAGTACCTTGCATCCATGGCAGGGACGTCGAGCAAGTCATTCCGTCCCTGGACCCCGTGAGGGATTTACTAACCCGAGCGGTAGGCCCTGCAATCTTGGGTGAGGGTGATGGGTGTTAAATGCCCCAACCGTCGGGATGATGACTTGGCATTGCCTTGTCCCCGATAGTCGGCACGTCCTCGGCGTGTTCGGTAGTAGCCCACGATTGCCACTGTTGGTAAGGTAAGGGCGACTTCCTGGTGTAAGCCTACCACGACCCGTTCCCTTAGCCTCAGGTGCGGTGGTTCAGGCTGACATAGTTTAAGTGACACCGATCCAAAGATTTAGTTAGGCGTGGTGACTGGACATGGGCAGCTTGCCTCTAGACCCGGCACCCCCCATGGTCTGCGCAGAGCACGCGGTGCATGTTTACGCTCATTACAGCGCGCCGGCCGGAGAGCTCCTCGGGATCTTGAGCGGTGTACCTTTCGTCGGCGATGAAGAGCGGCCGAGGTGGGACTTGTTTCTCGTATAGAGGCGACTTATGTATTGGATGTGTGATGATTTTTATTCCGGACTAAGCCACCGAGTTGGCATCCGAGGCCCAAGTGTGGGCTAAGCTATGTGCTCTATTCTGTGTTATATTCATAGCTTGCATACGCTCATCGAGATGACCATGTATATCGTATTGTACCCCGGTTGGGGATTCTTACTGAGTAATTCGTTACTCACCCTTATTCTCGTGGTTTTCCACGGTAATCGTGGTCTTGTGACCGGATGTTCGAAGGAGGAGCCGTGATCATGGGGCCCGATCTTCCAACTCGATTTTTGTATTATGACTCTCGTGTGTTTTTTTGTTTCCCCGAATGCATGTATGGCAGGCACGAGCCCTAGGATGTTTGTAAATATTTGTGGATTCCAAAGATGTTGTATCCGAGCAGGTTTTGAATTGCTTTTAGTAAATCTCTCGATCGAGTAAACTTTGGAAATGTATTTATCTGGAGCAGTGCTTGGAAACAGGGACAGGTTTCAGGGAAAATGTCTAGTTTTTAAAGGGGTTATTTTGAATGTTTTGTTTTAATTGGAATCCGAAATCATGTCTGTTTAAATGTCCTTTACCTTGAATGCATGCATTGGGGTAAGGGCCCATTTAGTGCCCCATTCGGGTCGGTCCCTTACATTATTACTTCCATGTAATAATTATTATCAAAATGTGACCGAGTTCTTTTTAACTACAAAAAAATAATAAATAAAAAATTTTAGGGGTGTCAATGGTTCCCTAGAAGTATCAATGACTAATAAGATAAATATATTTAATTTATTATTATCTATTAATTAGTGTATTTTATTAACAATTCTTTGACATTCGGTAACTATGAATATGAATATGAATGTATAAAAAGGTATAAGAAAATAATTTTTTTTAAATAAAATAAAAATTGCTATCAAAATTTTATAATGAGTAGTTTAACCAAACGGTTTTATTTTATTTTTTAATAAATAGAATCTTGGTATTTTTAAATTTTTATTATTATTTAAGTCTAACAAATCTTTTTTTTAAAAAGTTATTAACTATGTACAAATATTTTAGATTAGTCAAACTTTATTTTGGTGGTGTGAAAATTTTTTTTTCTCATAATTATTTTTAATTAAAAAATATTTAAGTATGAAAGATTAGAAAACTTTTAATCTCATGGTTATTATGTCGTACATAATATCATTGAAACTATGTTTTTTTTAATAAAAACATTAATATGATTAAGGGTGCTTAATATTAAATTTATATTACTTACATTTTATTTATGATAGTAGTTATATTTACATACTTATTATATTAATAGCTAAATATTTGAGAATAATTATTTTTAAAAAAAGAAAAAGAAAAATTTTATTGTTAAAAAAAAATATAAGAACAGATTTTTTTTTTTTTAAATATATCTTAACATCTCATCTCCTCTCCCTCCACCTCAAATAAGATTTTTCTGTCATCTCATCTCATCTCCGTGCACTCTAAACAAGGTTTTTCTGTCATCTCATCTCACCCAAAACAATGTTTTCTGCTATTAACATCCCATCTCATCTCACCTGCAGTCAAACACCCCCATAGAGAATATTGATTATTCATATTTATATTAGTTATATTTAATATAAAATATATCAATAATATAGTATTTATTTCAACAATTTTAAGAGAAAGGATAATTGAATTTCGTGCTTATTAGATTATATAAGGTGTTAGCTAGTATTATAATAAATATACCGATTAATAATTTTATTAAAAAAATTAATAGTTCATTTTAAAAAAACAAGAGTAATAATTCAATGACATAATGTATATTCAATGATCAGTTCAATTCCCCCACCTCAAATTATTCTAATCTCAAAAAAAGAATTAAACAAATAATAATGATTGTATTAAAATAAAGTCTATACTATTAATTGATCTCAAAGTATATACTATTAATATAGTTTTTTTTAAACCTACTACTAATACAGTTTATATAGTTTCAATAATAAAATATTTATGAATATAACAAGAGTATATATGAATATGAGGTATGTATTATTATTGTATTTGCAGACATGCTAGTCTCGAGGGATGATAAATACCCTTAATATTGTGTTTACAGACTTGCTGGTCTCAAAGGATGATAGATGCCCCTAATGTTGTGATTGCGGACTTGTTGGTCCCGAGGGATGATCCATACTTCTACCATTGCTACTGCGGGCTTGTGGATCCCAATGGGAGGGTTAATATCCCATTTAGATTATAGGTTGACTCTCTATGTTGTCATGTTAATTTTTATAATTGAAGATGATGGTTGATATTATAAGTTAGGTACTTGAAGAATTTAAGTTTCTTGTTATGATGTTCTTTAAAGATCTTATTTTGTATGTTTAATCTATGTGTAATACCTTATAATGGGGTCCCTTAGTGAGTATGCAATACTCATCCTTTCCATAAACATATTTTTCAGGTAATGGTGCATATCGTGGTAGCTGATTGAGGAAGGCTGATGAGATCATGGAGACCGTCTTAAGTCAATTTTTTTTTCCGCATTAAACTTATGGCATTTTTATTTTAACATTTTTAATACTTCATTATTAAATTTTGTCTTCATTATTTTCAAGGGATCCCCGATAACTATTTAACTTTATCTAATCCGTATTTAATACTTGTTTAAGAAATTTTTGGTAAAAGTCTTCATTGCTTTGAATTTTAGAATTAAATGCATGCATGGTAATTATTCTAGTTTCTAGTTGGAAAATTAGGATCGTTGCAGAGATATATATTCTTTTTAATCCATGACTGTCTGGGTGAGTTCGCACACATCTCGACTAATGTATTGGACATATTGCATGAACTCTACAATATTTGATTGTGACAAATCATTATAACAAATAAAATTAAAATTAAATTTTTTATGGTAAGTTATAAATGCCCATAAATTTTCAAGGAAGAATGTTCAACTAAGGGTGATATTGGTTCGATTTTCTTCGGTTTTAGGTCAAACCGATAACCGAACCCATCCAATCAATTTGACAAAAAGAGAAATTGAATTAATGTCCAACAAAAGACAAAACCATTAGTTCGGTTTTCTTTGATTTTCAGGCCAAACCGATAATCGATCCAATATCAATTGATTTGACAAAAAAAGGAATCGAACCAATGTCCGACAAATGATAAAATCATTGGCTTGATATTTTAATATTATTTTCCTATAAAAAAAATCTCATAAATTATAATTAAATTAAACAAAAATAATTAGTCATCTACCAATAAAATGTTTAACAAACATATAAAAAGAAAAATGAAAGTAAATAAGTCAATATTGGTTCGATTCGATTTTTATTAGTTTTACAAATAGAAACCGATCCAATCTAAAAACTTTTAGTTTTCTCAAAATAAAACCAATATATCCATTATATGTGAAAAATCCAAACCGATCCAACGACTCGATTTGGTTCGGTTCGATTTTTTCGATTTTCGGTTTTTTTTATCATTCTTAATTCTACATACAATTACATTTTGTGCATTGCAACTGAATATGCATTGTTTGTAGAGAATAACAATCTCATAAATCACTAAGCACCCATGATTCTTGAAAAACTTGCATGTAGGGTTCACAGATGAAGCATTGGGAGGAACACATAGCAACGGAGTAGCCGAGGCATCGCAGAGCTTTGAAGAGATTCTGTCCATAGTTTAGGAGGCTAGAAAGCCAAGAGAGGAGCTTTTATCTAGTTTAAGGAGAGAATCATTTTTGGACGATTTTACCCCTTACGTCATACTCTAAATTACAAACATGTCATAATACAAAAAAAAAACTTAAATGCAAATAACATAGAAGATATTTACAATATGATTTAGATTTTCATCATCTTTTTAACGTATAAAATAAAATATTTTTACCAAATCTCATAGATTTTATTTGACATTTTATATTCTAATTAAAATAATAAATTGAATTTTCCAATCCTAATAAATAGTTCTCTACATTTTGTTTACACGTACACTTTCTGTTTGCTTGAATTTACCTTTCTTTGTTTCTTTTTGTTTTTTGTTTTATAATAAATTATTTTATTTTTGTTCATAATTGTTGTCTTTCAAAAAAAGACTTGGAGATGTAAAAAAAAAAAGTTTGAAGAATGATAAGATTATCATTTGAGATTATAGTGCATGATCTCCTACTCTCTCTATATATATATATATTGTTTACAAACACATTTGAAACTTTCTCTTTGGGTTACCTTTCTTTGTTATCTTATTTTTGTTGGATTATTTACTTAACTTTCATCTAACTTTTCTTTTGTTGCAATAATTTTTGTAGGGATCTTTTGTTTGCTTAATTTTTTGACTTGGAGATGTGGAAAAAAAATTGAAAAATGATAAAATTATCATTTGAGTTTAAGTGAATGAATTCTTTAGGTAAGTTCATAGATGTATACTAATAAATATATTTAGCTTATTTATATTTATAATTATAATAATAATATAACTCTTATAAATTTTATAATTCAAGAGTAATTGGTCTATGAATAGATAAATTGAGAAAAAACTAAAGAGCATCGATTTTTTAAAAATCAGAGATAAAATTTAATTTTAATGTGATAAATTTTACTAAGTCTTTTTTACAAAACTAATAACACCTATTATTTTTTAAGCTCAAAATAAAATATTAACTGTTTTAGCATAAATATAAATTTTAATAAATTTAACTAACATGAAAAAATGGTTATAAAATTCAATATTATATTGAAATTATTATTTGATAATTTAAATTTAGTGCAAAAAAATGTAGGAAACAATTTATAATTATATATATATATATATACTATTTATTGCACTAAATTGACTTATTTTATTAAACACATATATATAATTTATTATTTAAAAAATTATCACGTGCAATATCCGTGTTAAAATTCTAGTATATATATATATATGTGTGTGTGTGTGTTCATCTTTCCTTAAATTTCCACAAATTTTCTAACATGTGTTCTACCTCTCTTACAATGTATCTATCTTTCTTTAAAAGAAAGTAGTAGGATGTTAACCAACTTTCAAAAACAAAAACAAACTTTTGTAAGCTTACTTTTTTTTTATTTCCAAATTTTGGTTTAGTTTCTATAAATATAGGTAAGATATAGATATCTAAGCAATAAAAAATATATAGTAAAATAATAGTTATAGACTTCAATTTCAAAAACAAAAAATCAAATGACTGACTTAACTAACCAGTTTTATCCTCTCCTATTACTATTAATGAATGTTCTTTGATTTCAAAAAAAAAAAAACAAAACAAAACAAAAAAAAAAAACTTTTTATCCTCTCCTCATTCACTGTTATTTTCACAATGATCTCTTTATAATCTCTCTTTTTACTCCAAAAATAGGTGTTCTTGCTCTTCTTTTTTTTTCCCTACTTTTCATCTTTTCCATGATCATTATCATCTTTTATATAGGTGGTATATATATATATAAAAAATCAAAATCAATGTCGAATATGATTTTTAAGAATCAGAATTAAAGAAAGAAATGACAGTGAGATAATTTCAAGAATTATGATTTAAAGTTTTTTTTTTTTTTTTTTTTTTTTTTTTGAGAAGTGATTTAAAGAATCTTATGCTCTCTTTAATTTTGACAGAAAATGAATCTTATTCTTTTCCTGTTCAACAAAATGTATTCCCCTCTCCTAAAAAAAGAAAAGTATTCTTCCGTTAGTTGAATTTTCAATATTTATTTTACAAGAGTGGTATGAAGGTTTTGGTGTGGTGAAATTTACCTGTCATTCCACTATTTTTTAAGATATATATTCAGATTTTAACTGTTTTATGAAATGGTTAAAAAAATGTTTAGAAGATATTAGAGTGGTCGAAATTACTTGTCATCCCATTTATTCATAATCAATCATTCATATTTATATTAGTTATATTTAATATAAAATATAACAATAATATAGGTTATTTAAGAGAAAGGGTATTGGAACCATGCTTATTAGGTTATTTAAACTATCACTAAGGCTAGTGTTAGTATCGATAGCTTTTATTTAGGTATATTGATTAGTAGTTCATATTGAATAATATTAGATATATTAAAATAATAATCGAATAAATTGGTGGTGCATTAATTATCTTGATTGATTGAAGGTAACCTATTTTAATTTCACTATCATAGATTGGATCCTAAAATTTAGTATTTAGTTCTCATACTATTTAAAAATGTATTATGTGAGTAGCTAGTGTCCTAAGTTGGTAGAGATATCAGCGGGATAGAGATAAAAGAAGACTTTTGTTTTGGAAGGATCAGATTTGCAAGAAACCTCCATTTATTATTAATTTTTTTTAATTAAATAACTATTTTCATTGAAATGTTCAAATAGTCGACTGTTTATTACAAATATCTATTAACTTTCAATTATTCAAAGAAAATATTCATTTAAGTAGATAATTTTACAAAAATATTAATCTAAAGATAAAATTCTTAAACTATATATTTTTACCTAATGGGGAAGGTAAACATGAATGTAAATCCATTTCGCTAAGTGTAGGTACAACTTTTTTTTTTATTTATTTAGTTTAAATCCGGAGGGGATTCGAACTCATAAACTTTAATTCAAATCATTGTGAATTATTATTTTTGTTGGCAAAAGATAATTTATACATAAAGCTTAATGAAAAAAAAACATTATAAAAATATATATAAACGACCAAAACAAAAAGAATTGACATGATATATAACTAAGTAATCTAACAAGTTGTTTAATTAAAAAAAAAAGTAAACCAGTTCAACACTAACGTCACAGATTCGATCTTGAGAATTGATATTTATTCCCCTTTTCGCGATATGTACTTAAAAAAAAAGTAATCTAACAAGTTATTTAATTTTAAAAAAATCATGGAATTTATAAAGTCAAATCTGCTCACTTTATATATATATATACCAAAGGATAAATTGTTAAAAGTTTTTTTTTTTAACCTGTTTTTTTAAGGTAAAAAATATTGTTAAATTTACAAATATCTAAAAATTTGATATTTTTTTAGGATAAAATATAAGTTTAGTTCTTGTGTGGAAAGAAAGTTAAATTTTAGTTTTTAGGGTTTTTAAAAGTTAGAAATCTAAAATATAATCTTTATTGTACATAATTTCTATTGTATTAAATACACTAAATTTAACTATTCATGAATAAATTATATATTTTCTTTATTATTTCAGTCAGTTAATTCATCATTTCATTATTAACGCATGAAAATCTTAGCATTATGTATAATTAACGTGTCAAATACTATTGCCTTCAATTACACAGATCAAAATTAAGCATTCATCAATATGGGAAAAAGGAGGCTAAACTCTTACATTCCTGGAGAATCAAAACAGTTGATCCAATATAGACAGACTTTCTGATCTAGAAAAACAGGAACAGAATCAAGGAAGTTTCTCTAAAATGGAGAAATAAAATGATTGGTGTTGGTAGAGAACAATGAGAATCTGCCTATTCTATACTAGGTGGTAGTGTTGGTATTTCTAGGATCTAAAGGAGATGAAGCTCAGATAAATAATATATCTCTCATATTCTTTGAGATGCATGCAATGTCAATGATGCTTCTTGGCCTTGAAATTCATCTGCTGAAACTATTGAATCTTGCAGATACATTCTCTGAGTTACGGCCGACGTCGGAATGCATAACCATTCCGATTTCAGTGGCATACATTCGTTTCTATGAGACAATGGAGAAATATACAGTCTATCCGACGTTAATTGCGAAGAAATATCGATATGAGAAGCCAAGCTTAATTGGCTTCTATGAGCGGGAGCCATATATTGCCTTGCTGAAGAAGAGAACAGGGAAGTTTCAGTTGCCTGCAATGTTTGATTCATACTGTCGTTCAAATGGGAAGTTGCTAGCATGTGTCCCCGTTCGGATGAGTGACACTTGCTATCGATTCTTCGTGATGGAACTGTGCTATCATTTCCAGGGATTATCTGACAAATACTGTCACTAGATGTAGGCGCATATAACGCCTCTGCAGGTAAGACCAAAGCAGGATGAGTTGTTCGAGATGTCTGCGCTATTATGCTATTTGTCAGCGAAGATGGCACATGGGTCCTCTCAGAAGTGGAAGGAAATGAATCAGCTCGCTGGACTTCACTCCAATGAGATTTCTGAGGAATGTAGAGTCTCTCAGATGACATAGCTTGGCTAGCTAAATCTCTATCACCTGTCGAAGGCATAGCAGGAGACAAATCATGGTTGGATATATCCCCCGCTGATGACAAATTAGAAATCAGGGAGAGTCCTCGACCGTGCAAATCCCTCTCTGGAGTTGGCGGAGAGGCGGTGGCTCTTTCATTGACTAAATCTGTCTGAGATATTTGAGGGTTTGCCAGCAGTACAGCATCAGATGTGGAAGGCAATGGGTGTAAACTTCTGTGCTGCCCACCAGGTGAATCTTTCTCAGATGTTGAAAGCAACATTGAAGGTGTAGCACGAGCTCTCAAATGTCTCTCAGATGGTGAAGGAATCGCCATTGAGACCCCAATATCTGGTAAGTTCTTCCACTGTTGAGCCACTCTTTTCAATTGAGTGTAAAATTCCAGGCCTGCCTTATCTACAAATTAAAAACCAAACAATGAGATGAAAAATGTAACAATAAAATAAATGAAGGATAATGTTGCATGACAGAAAAAGAGTCATCAAAGATGTTGAGATATTGAACTCGAAAAAAAAAAAAAAAAAAAAAAAATTAACAGTAGAAAATGACTTCAAACCATTAAAGGAAGATGGCAACGGAACTGGAACAGCAACATTTATACCAACCTGAAATTGATTTAGAACAAATAACAAATATGAAGCAAAATATTGAAGGGAAAAATCCAGTATTTACAGGGTAAAATACGCATGTATAGGATTACAATGTGCAAATCTAGTTTAGCCGTAAACAAAGAAAGAACCTTGAAGTACAAAGGTTTCACTCAGAACTGTGTAATAAACATGTCAAAGAAAAACATATATCTGATCCTACTGGGGTATCGTCCGTCAACCGAAATCTTAATGGATAGAAATTTGTATCGCCAATAAATTTGACTACTAACCATTCCTACTTCCACTTCACTCTGAAACTTCCTCGCATATACACCAGAAGTTGTGAATATGGAAGCTCCATTTCGGTTCCTGCAAGAAATTTGGCAAGAATAGTTCAAACATCTGTCGAGAAAGTCATGACTAACAAAGAGGCTAATTCCCTTGTGCGCTAATTCCCCCTTCTACTCCAACGGGCGTACACGTGTCGGATGGGGGGCCTATCAAAAAGCACTACAAATTTTTTTGAAAAAAAGTTACAATTCAAAATTGATTAAGAAATACCAGAAGGTAAAATGGTTAATGGAATGCAGCACCTCAACTCAATGATTATAATGGTTTAAGTATGTCAGCTAAATCCCAACTCAGTTTAGAAGAGTTAAAAGTAGTACTTGTTTCTGTTTACAATGGCTATAGCCTCCTCTAGGTTGTCAGCCTGCTGATAAAATGAAAAGAAAGTAAGAAAACGTGCAATATTACGAATTGGTAGAAAAACTAGGTAGTACCTGCATACAAAGGAGAACTGGTCCAAAAAATTCTTCCTGTCAACACAAAATATTGCTGTAAAAACTGTGTAACAGAATAATGTCTAAAACTGACAAACATTAAATTCAAGTCTCTTATGCTGAGAGATTTAGATCTCAATTATTGTGTTTCTGTTTGGGAGTTGAGTCTTGGTACTGCCAATACTGTTGAAAGATTGCAAAGGTGAATGTCTTATCTTACTCTTTCTCCTACTTGGTATATTACGTACCAAACAGATGCAGAATGTCAAATACATCTTTTCGTTAATTGTTCTTTTATTGTCAGGTTCTGGATGATTATAATGGAGGCTTTTGATTGGTCCTTACCATAACTTTTCTCTTCGTGATTTTTGTGGGCCACCCATTTCAAGGATCACAGAAGTTTTTATGGCTTTCATTTATTCATGCTTTCTTATAGATTATTTAGGGTGAAAGGAATAATTGGAATTACATAGATGTTTACAAGTCTTTCGATCCAGTCTTAGAAATGATCATTACAACTGTCTATTTTTGGTATAAAGATAAGCACCATCTTTCTCCTTGCCGTTTACCTTATTTTATTTCCAATAGGAAGACATTCTTGTAACACACCACACCTTTAGGGTGTCTGAAGTTTATTCCCTTATTTCATAATATCAATGAGTTCTTCAAAAAAAACTCAATCCATTCAGACGAAGGACGAACAGAGAGAAAAGAATACCTTGTAGCACTCCATGTCAGTTGTTACATCAGATAAAATAGTAGGACCAACAAAATTCCCATTTTCGTATCCTGGGACCTACAAAGTATTGTGAAAAACTTAGAAACAACAGAAAGTTAAAGCCCCGTTTGATAACTATTTGTTTTTTGTTTTTTGTTTATGAAATTTAAACCTAAAACAACTACCTTACTATACCTCTTTTTTTATTTGGATATCTACATCTTACTTATATTTTAATAAACAAAACCAAAATTTGGAAACAAAAAAAAATAGCTTCCAAAAGCTTATTTTTGCTTTTGAAATTTAGTTAGTATTCACCTACTTTCTTAAGGAAATATGGATACATTGTAGGAAAGATGGAGCACATGGTAGGAAATTTGAGTAGAAATAAGCTTAAATTTCATAAACCAAAAACAAGAAACCAAATGGTTATCAAACGAGACCTAAATTATTTATAAAATGAAAACCAGGATCCGAGGTAAAACAGAATATCAAGATTTTATTAACAAACTAATGATTCTAAATCAGTACCACAATATCTCTACCGTCAAGCAGAAGTCTAGCACCACTGTCAATGCCACTTCGAACTAATCTACAAAGATGATCTTTCACCTGTGGATTTTTTTCCAAGCACACCAATTAATTTAACAGTTAAATACGTTTGTGAATAGTAACATAAAGACATGAATGTCCCACTAGAAGAACAGTACAACATGGTTTCTTATAATTGTTTAGAGAGATAACATGAGTTAAACAAGTGTGTTGCAAAACCTATAAGACTACACTCAACATGAAATTAAGTTACATTAAATTGAAGAGAATTCAATGGAAAATCTTTCACAAAAGAATGGACTGTCTGCTTTAATGGCAAGGTTTCAGATCAAAATGATGTTAGAATTTAGCCTTCATCTTAAAGGATCAAAAGTTGTAGAGGTACAAGAATTGTCTCCTACATGTGCATAGACCATATATCCTTTCTGTACATACCTCTTTGGTGATTACAGGACCAAGGTAAGCAAGGGGGTCTGTCCCCACATTCACTTTAAGTGCTTTGGCATATTCCACAAGTTTTTCTTCCCTGGAAAATCATGGTAGAGTACCAATAACTAGAAAACTCGTATGTTGATAGGTTCAAAGACTCTTAGGAGAACTGTAACTGAAAAGATTTTGACAAGTATTAAGGAACAAAACTTGATACGCTATGGTCCATATGCCATCACAAAGTACAAGTATACTTAATTCCCTGACCATCCGAATTTGGTTATTTTCATGGTAGAAAAAGCACTGTTAGTTTGCTATCTTCAAAAGTTCAGTGAAAACCTTACTTGCAAGTAGAAAAAAGGAAGAACATTGTTGCATATTTAACACTTGTACAATTGTTGTGGGCAACATTAATGTACATAAATGTTCTTAAGATTCATAATGAACATAAAGTAAAAAAAACAGATCACTGAACCAGCGAAAGACTTGGTTTCATGATTACGTCAATAGACTTGTGATATCTAATCTTCTTAGATATACTCTCCTTCATAGGAAACCATTTAGCCTAAGCTTGCGGACCCTCAAGTAAATAATGCAACCTCTCTCAAGGTTTTTTGTTTTAACTAGAAAATTGGAGCTTCACTCTACTATATCCGGGACAACTACACTCGTCCCTAGGTCAAGCACCGGGAGACATCGAAGGAATGGAGACATGGGAGGTGCCTATAAATTAACGTCACAAGTGAGTCTCAAACCTGGGACCTTGAAGGGAGCACACCTTCAAAACCCAAGACTCAACTACTTGTGCCACCTCTTGGGGACTTCTCTCAAGATTCTTAAAATTAAAAAAAAAAACTAAAAATCTCAAATTTTTACAGCAAAATAATGTTGATAAAAGAACAAGACGCTGAAGACCAAATCTGACTAGATGGCAATGAACTCAATCAAGAAAAATAATTCCAGAAGAATATGAAGAAAAAAGATCAAAACAAACAAATGAATCACCTTACCATAGAACTGAACTCCCAACAGAGATAACAATGTTGATAGCCATACATGTCTGTCGAGCAGTACCAAATCCCGCATCAACAAGAGCATTTAAAGCAGCCTCCATGTTAGCATCAGGCATAATAATTGCATGACTCTTGCCTCCTAAATTTGACTAAGAAATCAACATAAATATTAGACAAATTATTGGATAGGTGAGCCTAACATCATAATATTTTCACCAAAAGAAACAATCTAGCGGATGAACAAAAATAGGATTCACCTGAACTTTTTTTCCAGTAGCAGCCGCCCTAGCATATATGTTCTTTTCAGCCTTCAAATAAAAAAAAAAATTAAACAAACAACAAACAACAAAACAGTTGAGGAAAAGGAGAAGAAAATGAGAACTTAGAATAGTTAACCAAAACGCACCAAATTTGCTAGAAAGCTTTCCTTTTTAATCATGTACAAGAATGAAATGTATTTGGAAACTGTTTGTCATAAAGAAAAGTACACATAGAATTCAACAAAATGAAAATTGTGTAAGAAGTGATTCATAGAACTAAAAGAACCATTAATTCAAGAGATCTATATGAGCTTGTATCAATTTTGTTTTTGAAACATTGTATCAATTGTTATTTATAAGACCCATTCAAATATACCTAATTGCATTTTGTTATTAGGCATTTCATGTACTTTATTTTTAAACAAAAGCATTTCATGTTCTATCAATAAGGGGAAGAAACTTACCAAACTTGAACTGGCAATAGATATAGCCTTTATGTCCTCACATTTTGTTATTAGGCATTTCATGTACTTTATTTTTAAACTAGAGCATTTCATGCTCTATCAATAAGGAGAAGAAACTTACCGAACTCGAACTGGCAATAGATATAGCTTTTATGTCCTCATCGTCACATATGAAGTTAATCATATCCTGGCCAGAGAATTTAAAACAAAAAAGGAGATATCAAGAATTAGATATTATTGACTTCAAGAGCAATACATTAATCATATCATAACCTTCGATGTCATAAAAACTAGTGATAAATAAGAATTAAAAAAGATAAATATAAAAAAATAATAATAATAATAATAAAATTATTATTATTATTTTTTTATATTTATCTTTTTTATTAAAAATAGAGAAAGAAGAAAAGGTTTTGACCAGTTAGAAATGTTCGATATGACCATTTCATTCACATTCAATTGCACATGCAGTATACAAGAAGGTGCAAGTCCTATAAACATGGCAAGCCTAACAGGCATAGGGTGAATGAAGTAAAGGCTTAAGCAGCATTGTCAGGTTCGATCATAAAATGTGTGATAGCACAAGTTTGATTTTACTACTTATAAGGAATTGAACTGTTTTCTATTCTTAATGAATTGACTAAATAATCAGTGAAATAAAATCAGGATGCCATGTTTCAACTTTTAATTTTGCAGTAAGATACTGGGTTGGTCTACCTCAACATGCTGTCTTTGTTCTCAAGATGCAAAAACCTCAGATCACCTTTTTCTTTCTTTGTGATTTTATGAGAAGGGGTGATTTTTTTTTCTTTTCTTTTAAATACTATGGGTTGTCAGTCTTCGTTCCTACTTGCATTGAAGATTGGCTCATGGAAGCTCTAGATGGTGCAGCCTCAAAGGTAAAACTAGAGTCTTATGGAGCACCTGCGTTAGATCTATCTTAAGGTATCGTTGGAAAGAAGGAATAATAGGACTTTTGAAGATAAGTTTGAGCATCTCTATAGTATTTGTATTCAGTTCAGTACTTTGCTTCTTAGTGGGTGCTATACGAACAACAGTATTTTTTTTTGTAATTATCCTCTTTCATTAATTCTTCAAAATTCAAGGTCCCTTTTTTTTTTAAACCGGGAAATCGGAGTTTCACTCCACTACACCCGGTGTAACCACGCCCGTCCCTAGGTCAGGCATCGAGAGACATCGAAAGAATGGAAACACAAGAATTGTCTACAAATTAATGTCACTAATGAGTTTCGA
Source organism: Sicyos edulis (assembly GCA_036507275.1). Classification (NCBI taxonomy): domain Eukaryota; kingdom Viridiplantae; phylum Streptophyta; class Magnoliopsida; order Cucurbitales; family Cucurbitaceae; genus Sicyos; species Sicyos edulis. The sequence continues at coordinate 5,882,128 of CM071855.1, read as the reverse complement.
ACTTGGGGCCTTGAGGGAGCACACCTTCAAAGCTCAAGTCGACCACCGCGCCAACCCTTGGGGACAATTAAAGACCTATTTTGTAACAAACTCCTTTGGGAGGGTGTTTCTTCTTCCCCCTTCCCTTTAGTGTTGGTCCTTTTCTCCTTTTGTCTATATTTAATATTTATGTCATCTTTGAGGTTTTTTATTTAAAAAATGGAGTACGATAAAACCCATTGAAATTCCAAGACTTACAAAATGGACAAGTTTTCTTATGTTCCATTTGAATCAAAAGTTCTATTTTATGGATATGCTAATTAAATACTAGAAAGTTAAAAGTTGATAATTTATTTAACAAGAAATGACGCCTTTTTCTTGAAAAAAAATGAAAAAAGACCGTTGCTCAACAGGATCAAACTCCTCAATGGAGTGCAAAGAGAACAAAAACGAGATATAAAGATTACAATTAAGTGCTCCGATAAAGAAACAGGCTTGGAAAGATCTTTATGTGGAAGGCTAGGCTGTGTGTTATATTGTTAGGCCTCTAGAGCGAGAGAAATAATAGAATCTTTAGAGGGATGGAGAGATCGTCGAAGGACATTTAGGTCTCATTAGATTTCATGTTTCTCATTCTGTCTAGGTTACTAGACGATACAATTCCTCTAGGAGTTATTCTTCTAGATTGAAGCCCCTTTTATAGGTGGCCTTCCTAGTTTGCTTCGGATATTTTTTTTGTATGCTCTTTGTATTGTTCTTTCATTTTTTTTTTAATGATGAAAGCTTGGTTCATTCTAAAAACAATCTTGCGAAGATCTTGAGACTCGAACCAAATTTGCAACTTGAAAACCCACACGACAAAGAGAAGATGCTGAGGAAACCAAAAGATCCCCTGAATCAACAACCCAATGTAAGGGAAATGAAAAACAACTTTGGAGTGGCCAAGAACATAATCGGTTGGAGAGGAAAAAAGCAAAATGCAGTAACCGGAGAGATGAGGCTGAGAGTGAGCAAATGATGAGGAAAACAAATTGGCTTCTACCTCGTTGGAGAAGACCAAAATCCTTGAAACGTTTTTTTCAACTATATCAGGAAGCAAGGTTTCCTACTCTAGAAAAGAAAGAGATGGAGGAAGCACAATTCTTTAAGCATGGAATAGAGGGTAGGCTTCCATAAGAAAATTATCCACTTAAATTACACTTAAGGGCTTTGAAGTCTCAAGAATCTGAATTTTCAACACTAAAATTTCTACAGTTTAATGTATGATATTATTACACAGGCATTTGGATATGTGAGAGAATTTATGACATGTAGTTAAACAAAATCATAGTTGTCTTCATGAAAGTAAATTTATTTAGTTATAAAAAAAAATAATGAACAAGTACTAATTAATAATCCAATATTGATAATAAATTCAAATTAATATTATTTTAAAAAAATAATAAGTTTTTTTTCTGCGTAATTAACCAAAAGTAATTGGAGACTAACTCTGTAAGAATAATATGCTAGTTAGATGTCAATCAAAAGAAACAACAGCTCCCTTTGAACTATCTTACGTGGGTTCCATGAACAATATTTAGAACACCATCAGGCAAACCAGCCTCCACTGCTAATGCAGCTAGCAACAATGAAGCCCCTGAAACAGATAATATTACTGACTGCTAAAAGCTGTGGCGTGTTGGACAATAAACAAAAAGCATTTCCAGCAAGATTCATGCATGATAAAATTACAAGAAATACAAGGTTAAATAACCTAGGAATTTATGTTGACAGTAAGAAGGCCAAAAAAATTAAACTGAAATGAATCTACGTCTATTTTGCATAACATAACATCAGAGAAATGACATCTACATGAAGCGTGCCAATTTTCATCACTATCACAGTGAACGCCTTTCATGAAGATTTTTGTTGCTGGCAACAGTACAATATCAGAGTTTCCAAATCACATTCTACATGTCAATTAGCTCACCTAAAACTAATGATTATAATAACTACCATGTAACCATACCACGGGCGTGAGGGATGCAGTCTAGTCCATTTACTAATGAAAACGTACTTTTATACCCAACGGTAATGGCCAGTTAGGATCCTAGACTATAATTACAAGTTAAAACGTACAAAAGAGTATGATACAAAACCTAGGTACACTGGATATGACAATTCTAAAAAGAAAAATAGAGCTATGCTGACCAATTTTAAAATCTAATAGCCAACATTATTTCTCGAACTTTATGACACTTATATTGAATCGACTTACCAATACTAACATTTATATTATTTACGCCACAAAGTAGCACCTAACCATAAACTGACTTCAATTGGCAATCAACCAACCATATGTGATTGGTAGGAAAATTATTAATAGGAAAAAAGGGAATTATTTCTTCTTCAAAAGTGGGAACTTCATATATAAAGTTCACAAGAACGAGAAAGATTAGGTTTTGAACATACCTGGGTTCTTTTCACATGGCTTAAGAACAAATGTATTGCCACATGTAACTGCAATTGGAAACATCTGCATTGTAAGGATAACATTCTTAGCACTCAACATTCCAATTTATTTTATAAATTTGTAAAGCAATGATTCTAAGTACAAGACACAACATGTAGAGCGTAAAGCTTAAGTTAAATAACAAGTTTGCTCCTTGAACTTTTGAAGTCGTGCCTATCAGGTCCTTAAATTTTTTACTTTCGGCAGAGACCTAACATAAACTTTTTAATTTTAAGGACATGTAAAGCACAAAATTGAAAGTTAGGAGGCGTACTAGACAGTCATTAAAGTTCAAGGCCAAATTAAAGACAACTTTTTTTTAAAGCACCAATTAAAGACAACTTAGAAGGTTAAAGACCAAATTTGGAATTTAACCTAAAATTTCCAAATGTCCCCAAGGGGTGTGGCGCAGTGGTTGAAGATTTGGGTTTTGAGGGTATGCTCCCCTCAAGGTCTCAAATTCGAGATTCACCTGAGATATTACTCTTTCAATGTCTCTGGTGTCTGGCCCAGTGTTTTAAAAGGCGCGCCCAGGCGAGAATCGAGCACACAGCGCCTCGTCTTGGCGAGGCGAGGCGAAGATACTTAAGCGCGCGCCTATTGGCGATTTTCCAAAAGGCGTTGGTCGCGGCAAGGCGCGCGACTAAGTCGCTTTTGTTTTTTTTTTTTATTTTCTAATTTTAACTCAAAACGACGTCGTTTCGCTCGTTTTTTTTCTTTAAAAAAAATCATCTATCGAACAGCTTAAAACAACAAAAAACAAAACCCTAAAAATACGATTTCTCCTTCTTTCAAACACAGTCCTCTTCACTCTTCTTTCCCTTCTTTTCAACGTCTTCCTCCTTCTTTCATACAATTTATCTTAGATTCTCGGTGGCCATGCTCCTTCGTCTTCCTCTCTATTGTCTTGCGATTCTCTGTGGTTAAAGTAAGTACGATTCCTTTTCTTCATTCACAGTGATGCACACCATTTCTATTTCTTCTTTTTTTTCGTTTTCCTTCTCCTGTTATTTTTTTGTTTCTTTTTCTTTTTTTCATTCACAATGATAAGAATGCTGAAAAATCATAATAGTGACTACAAAACCACTTAATCATCCTTGACAAACCATCAGCTGCCTAGGGTAGGGAATCAGGGATGATTTTGATTTCTTTCACTTTCATTCACTATCATATTCATAGTGATGAACTCACACTTTATAGACTATAGTTAGATAAATATTGAGTTTTAGAAGCTAGTTGATTTATGGCTGGCTGATTTTATATTATATAATCAGATTGTCAATCAACTTTTTATTATGACTGAGGAACGAAGTCAGAAAAAAGATCCAGCTTGGAAGTATTCTCGTTTGGTAAAGCCCGAAGACGTAAATACTTTCATATGTAGTTTTTGTGATAAAGTAACAAAAGGAGGAGTGTATAGAATGAAACAACACCTAGTCGGGTGTCATAGAAATGTAACGGCATGTAGAAAATGCCCAGAACATGTAAAGAACGAACTTTAAGCATATATGTCAAATAGAAAGGAGTTGAAAGAACAAAGAAATTTGATCATTCCTGAAAGTGATTATACACTTGAAGAAGAAGATGAAGATGAGGATAGTATTTATTGTTTTTCTGGAAACAAGAGATCGTCGACGTCATCAACAAGTTCAACCGCTGTAAAGAAGGCGAAACAAAAGGGTCCGATGGATTCTTTTTTTGCTCGAAATCCAAAAATTGTGATTCAAAAGGATGAAAAAGGAAAACAAACAACAATAAATGCTGCTTACAACAAGGAAATGAGGGAGAAAACCATCCAAACAATTGCTAGATGGTTTTATGATTCTGGAATACCATTGAATGCTTGTAATAGTAGTAGTTTCGGACCTATGATTGAAGCAATAGGCCAATTTGGTCCTGGATTGAAGCCGCCTACATATCATGAACTACGAGTTCCATGCTTGAAAAAGGAGTTGAAAATAACAGACGATTTGTTGAAAAATCATAAGGAAGAATGGAAGAAAGTTGGATGCACCATCATGACGGATGGATGGACAGATCGAAGAAATAGGACTTTGCTAAACTTTTTAGTTAATAGTCCGAAAGGAACAATTGTTAGATGATTTTGTTGAAAAGATTGGAGAAGAGTATGTGATACAAGTTGTTACAGATAGTGCCTCTGCAAATGTGATGGCAGGTAAGAATTTGAATAATGTACTCTTATGTCTTATCTTCTTGAAAGTTGATTAATGTATTTAACATTTGTCAATTTTATAAACATGTGCTTTGTTTATTATCTATTAGGGAGATTATTAGAAGCAAAACGACCGCACTTGTTTTGGTCACCATGCGCTGCTCATTGCTTGGATTTGATGTTGGAGGATATCTTCAAGATCTCGAATATCCGAAGAACACTAAAAAGAGCAATAGAGGTTAGCAATTTTATTTACGGTCGTCCTGGATTATTGAACATGATGAGGCAATACACTAATGGACAAGAGTTGATAAGACCGGCCAAGACTCGCTTTGCAACAGCTTGTATTACGTTTTCGAGTTTGCGTAGAGTTAAACTAAATTTGAGGACAATGTTTACATCAGAAGATTGGAAAAATAGCAAATGGAGTAAAGAACAACAAGGGAAAAGAGTTGTTCAAACAATCTTGATGGCAAGCTTTTGGAACACTATCACATTTGCTCTTAAAGTCTCATGTCCTCTGGTTAAAGTTCTTCGGTTAGTCGATAATGAAAAAAAGCCGGCCATGGGGTATATTTATGAAGCAATGGATAGGGCTAAGGAAACCATAGAAAAGAGCTTCAGTAACAAAGACAAATACGAAGAAGTATTTGCCATCATTGACAAGAGATGGGATCATCAGTTGCATCGACCCTTACATGCAGCTGGAATTTTTCTAAACCCGGAATTTTATTACTCAGATCCTAAGATTGAAAGTAGCGTTGAAATTGCAAAGGGGTTTCATTCTTGTTTGGAAAGAATGACTCCTTCTATAGAAATGCAAGATAAAATTCTTCAAGAACTCAAATTTATATAAGAGAAGTGAAGAATCGTTTGGAACCTCGATTGCTATTAGACAAAGAAACAAAAGATCTCCAGGTAAATTCTAAACTTGAATACAAGTATTTTATGGTTAGAAAGTGATTAACATCATTTTTAATCTTAATCTACGTAGTGGAATGGTGGGATGATTTTGGCAAATCAAGTCCAAACTTGCAAAAGTTCGCAATAAGAGTTTTAGGTCTTACACCGTAGTTCTTACGGATGCGAGCGCAATTGGAGTGTTTTTTAACAGGTTAGATAATTAATTAAATTCACCACTCCTAGAGTAACTTGTTTAAGGTTTAAAATATTGAATTGTCATGGTTCTTCTTTAATTATGCAGCTTCATAGCAAAAGGAGGAATAGACTTGATCAACGTCGTCTCAATGATTTGGTGTTCATAAAATACAATAGAACATTGAAACGTCGATTTAATATTAAAGATGTTGCAGACCCCATCTCTTTAAAAGATATTGATGAGAGTAACGAGTGGTTGGTGGGAAGATTAGATGATGATACTGACGATGATAGAGATCTTGTATTTAACGACGACGATGACGCACTAACATGGGGTGATGTTTCAAGAGCATCTGGTTCAAAAGAAGTTGCTTATTATTCTAGAGCCACGTCTAAAAACAAGGATAAAGCACCATGTTCATCATCCACGCAACCAATATCACGATCTATAGTCCCATGTCCATCACGAGCACGACCCGCACCTATACCACTAGCTTTGCATGATTTGGATACCGACACTGATGAAGAAGAAGATGCAAGTGCTTATAAATCTAATGATGTAGAGGTCGAGGGTGATGAGATATTTAGTGATGATGAAGATGAGGATTTTGATCTTTAGGACTTTAGATTCTTATGCTTTTACTTTTGTAGTTTTGGTTGCATCTTTTAGGTTGTTTTGATTCTTGAAGCATCATGTATTGAAATTTAACTTCAGTTATTTATATATCATATATGTTTGAACCCTTTTATTGCTATGAAACTCCATTTATTGGGCATATAAACCACATATATATAATTTTTTGTGTTTTTTTTATATAATGTGCCTTAAGTAAAAAAGCCCTCGCCTTTTGGTGCGCCTTGCGCCTCAGGCTCTAGAGGGCCATTGCGCCTTAGTGCGCCTTGCGCTTTTTAAAACACTGGTCTGGCCTAGAGACGAACATGGTTACCCTTGTTTGAAAAAAAAAACCTAAAATTTCAAAATACAATAAATGATGCAATATGAACAAAATCGCTATATGTCCATTTTTCTCTTTTTATTAGAAAGAAGGGTTAAGATTTTGGGTTAAAGATTTCATATCATGTTCAAGGTCATCTATCGGTTCATAAACCTCACTTAACTGTCTCGTTAAGATACTTTCACCTAAGTATTATTAATGAAAACTTAGTTCTTTGAAAATGGCATTGTTCTCCTTTCATAAGTTATACTTGTAGCATGCTTGCATCGTTTGTCTTTCATAAGCTATACTCGTTCATGCTTGCATCTCTTTTCTCTCTCTCTAAGAGTGGCTTTCTTGTGAACGTTGTTCTCATGCACCAAATTTCCTTTATATCTTTAGTTTAAAAAATTTCATGTACATTAGCATCAAAAAAATTTAAGAGTAGATTTTCCATTTTATTTATGCATATAAACTAGTCACGTTGTTTCTATAACTAGGATGGAACTTGTAAGGCTCTACTCTTTGCATTATACTCCATGACCCACCTCCAATTGCTAAGGAATCTTCAACTACTCAAGACCATTTTCAAGAGACGCAAGGGTTCTAAGTTTAAAGTTTTCATATTGTCCCCTTAAGGGCAACTCAAAGCATCCCAAGCCAGCACAATATGTATGAGGTGGGTATAAGAAGAAAACAAGTATGTATAAGAAGAAAACAAGTATGTATATGCCAAGCATTTTGTTTCGTACTTCAATAGATTTCCAAAATATTAATGCATGTCAATATGCTTCTCCTCCACAATTTCTCTAAGATCCTGACTCTTAAATAAGGATTCACATAGACATATGATAGAACACTATCAATGTACCTGCAAACTTAACGTAATCTCAAGGAGAAGTATGACAAATCGAGGAATTAACCCAAAATATGAGTAGATTGATGGGGAAATCAGTAACAAAATATAGAAGCGCATCCACTATTCGAGAGGGTGGGACTCTCCTTGAACTACCCTAGTTAATTCCTTACTAAACACAAAGATTGACATGCCTTCTCCTCAAGGCTCTTCCCCCTTAAATACAAAAGACAACCCCACAAAAGTACATGGTAATAAAATATTAATAGTGCAGCTAATCTCACTATCCTGCCGCTGGGTTGCTTCTCGAGCCCCTTCTTGTATAAACCTGTCTAATCGGGAGTCTATCAACATCATCCTCTCCTTCCAGTCTTCATCAAGATCCATACATCCGGCATTAGACCTACATTCGCTCCACTAGTTATCATCTGAGATGATCTTCTTCCTCGGGAAGTATGGGTTACATGATCTCATCCGGGTTGCTACTGTTATCTACAATGGTAGCACTCCCCTCTCATATTCCTCGATCCCCATTTGCGCCGTTCTGAGCTATTTTCAGGAAGTTCGGGAGGATTTTTGTTTTTGTTGTTATATCCATGGATTTATCTTTAGTTTTTGCTCTATGTTTGGCCACTGTTTTTGGCTTGGTGCTAAGTTATCCAGGTTATAGTTATGAGAACAGGTCGTTCTAGTATATCAATGCAAATACTGTGTAATACATGTACGTCAGGTAAAAATATGAAATAAAGACCGATACGAGAAGAGGAATCCATGTCATTAGGATCAAAGAGAAAGCATAGGGACATACCCATAAAGAAATTGTTGCTGAATGGTTAAAAGAGCATATCCCAGCACAAACACCTATTGGTTCACGAATGCAGTGGTAATCAATTCCATCCGATGCATTACGGATGAACTCCCCCATTTGCATAGTGGCCAATCCACAAGCATATTTAACCACCTCTTCAAGCAGAACCGAAGGCAAATGAGTGTAATCTTTTCATATGTGATCACCTGATGTGATATTGCACCAAGATAAAACAAGTACATATACCAACCTAAACCACAGATGATATCATCTTGAGCATCCTTTAATGGTTTGCCCTGTTCTGAGACAATATTCATCACAAGCTTATCCTAATAACAAGAATTTTTGTCATATCAAAAATCAAGGTCTATATAGTTCGTACCAATAAAAATTAAAATAATAATAATAATAAAGAGAAATACTAACCATGTCCCTGATGATGAGCTCTTGAAACTTGAACATAACATGTTGACGAGTAGAAATCGGTGTGTTTTTCCATGAGGGAAAAGCTCGTTTGGCTGCATTAACTGCGGCCTTAAACTCTTCATAGGTTGTTAAAGGAACATGAGAAACAACTTCTTGTGTCGCCTAACCAAAAGTAGAGTGCACACCATGATTGACATGTAAATCCCCATTTATAAATAAAAAAAACAGTCTGAAATATGGAGCTTACTGGATTAGTAACTTCAACCACTGGACAGTCGCGTGAATCCAAGAATTCCCCTCCAATTAAATTCGGAACCTTAAACAATTCAATCAATTTATTAATACCTTTGAGTCAATCAAATATTTGTACATATACTGATATACATAGAAACCAATCTAATATGAATACAGGGATATCTTATCTACACTATTTTTTTACTGTTTCATGTTGAATCTTACCAGCTGATGCTTTTGCTTGACTGCATCCTCAATGACATGACTACTATTTGCGGGAACTGAACTATTAGGACTCCACGATTTGAAATTTGTTTCTGAAAAAAAAAGGTTAGGATTGCTTAAGAGTCTGAGTTTCATAAAAGCAGCCATACACACTATTTTATATAACAACTTCATGGCTTTAACTCCACAAAAGTACAGAAAGTTAACGTTCTCATTTATCAAATCAAATTGTTTTAAACCAAAATTGGATGTACTAGAGGAGTACAAATAACCATAATAAGAATTAAGAGCTTAATACTCATTGTAACAAGATTCTATCACCAATAAACTAAAATTGCTCCTCTAACTTAAAATTTGGATGGGATGCATCCAAGAATTATATTCCCCACGAAAATTGGGAGATGAAAAACCAAAACCAACCATGAGTCAAGAATATAGCAATATTAGGATTTAGTTCTAATAATACAACAAACGCCTATGGCACTACAGATCTCTTCTTTTCTTTACTTTTCCTTCTTTTTTTCCTTGCCTCCCAAATTAGCATAGCAACCAATAAATCTGTTTCCAGAAAAGCTATATTCAAGAAATAACCTGATAGATTTCCTTGGCGAATTTTGGCTTTGAGGTTATACAGATGCCTTGGTGTTGACTGCAGATCTGGATTATGTTGCTTGAGGGCTTTAAGCACTTGACGTGGTTTTATACCAGCTTCAGTCATCATTTTTATTTGCCTCACTTCATCCTCAGTAAAACGACGACTGTAAGGATGCTCTGACATGTCATTTAAGGGCTCATGGTTATGGTCCCCATTTTTAATGGTAAGAATCCAGGTATCATCTTCCTTCTTGCCAACTGCTTCAAACGGGCAATTTATCAAGCGTGAGCTTGCTTTCCTTTTGCGCCGACTCTCGTCAATCTTACGCCTGTTACGGTACACACCTCCTCTATCACAACCAAGGATGACCCTTCTATCTTTCCTAGACTTCTTAATTGTTACCACATATCCCTGATCTGCACCAAAATCACGAACATATTTGATGAGGTCTTCACGATCTTCAAATCTTCCAGGCTGAGGCGAAAGCATCTTCTTTTGCGTTATTAATTCATCTTGACTTTGACTTCCCATCTCATAGATAGTAACAATTAAACCTGATAGGAATACAGAACAATAAGAGATACAATGGCTAGGAATGAGAAATGTGAAAAGTTGTAGTCATTAATGTTTTACAAAAAAGAAAAATAAAGAAGAAAATCTCTGGAATAGGACCTAGCTTCTAGACTACACTGCACAAGAACGTATCATTCTTTTGGCCCCAGAGCTTATACACTATAATTTTAGAAGAACGTCAACTTTTTAAAAATGATATGTTTGCCTCCATTATCCATTTTACAGGTGATAAAACCAGAATAAGCTCAAAGGAAGAACTGTAGCTCTAAATTTCTTCCTCGTATGTATTCTATATATTCTCTACTTCCTTTGGCAATGGCCTCCTTATATTCTGATGGTTACTATCTAGAGCCTCAGAAAGTTTACCTGCTTGCAAGATGAGATAAAAAAATAAACACCTTTTCTTTAATTCAACAACATTTAGAACTCAAACTCATTACCAACTGGTTAATATGCGAATGCGACTACTACTCCTATTGGCAATCAAAGATTATCTATGCTAACAAAACGCTACTACTCCAATAAAAGGCTCAACTATCTAATGTATAGATCAAACTTTCTAAGGGAGGTTATAAATAAATAAATAAATATATATATATATATGATGAATTGGGGTAAATTTAATTATAGTTGAATTTAATTTTAATTGGGGAGAAAACGACTTGCTAGGGATTCAAACTCATGACCTCCTGCTCTGATACCATGTTGAAATATGTTAAACCACCCATAAATCCAAAAGCCTAAGCTAATGGATTGGAGTAGATTTAATTATATCAACCAACATATATATATGTATGTATGTATGTATGTATATATGTATGTATGTGTACAAAATATAATGAGAGGAATATTTTTCTGTTTTATCCTTTTATAATAGGTGTTTCTTAAATAGAGAAACCCTTACTTTACAAATAAGGAAACAAATAATACATTAGAATAATATCCTCTACAAATCAATAATATTATAAATACAAGATACTAATCCAATAAATATGGAAACAAATAATTTGAGAATAATCATCAAATAACCAACACTCCCCCTCAAGCTGGACTAAAAATGTCTTCCATTGCCAGCTTGCCAATCATCTTATTGAAATGTCGCTTAGGAAGACCTTTCGTAAAGACGTCAGCCACTTGTTCTGAAGTAGGCATATAGGGGATACATATGGTTCCAACTTCAATCTTCTCCTTTATAAAATGTTTGTCAACTTCAATATGTTTGGTCCTATCGCGAAAGGACTGGATTGTGGGCAATGGAAATGGCTGCCTTGTTATCACAATACACACGTATTGGTGTTGATTGAGTGAACTTTAGCTCCTCCAATAGTCTCTTAATCCATATACTCTCACAAATACCATGAGCTAATGCCCTAAATTTGGCTTCAACACTACTTCTTGCCACCACATTTTGTTTTTTACTACGCCAAGTGACTAAGTTTCCTCCAACAAAGGAGCAATAACCTGAAGTTGACCTTCTATCTGGTGGTACTACCTTGATCCACAAGATCTCTGTGTAGATTTCAACATGAAGATGACCTTGTTTTTTAAATAGTATACCTTTTCCTGGAGTTTCTTTCAAGTATCTTAAAATTCTATTTACTGCTTCAAAGTGAACAGGACCAGGAGCATGCATAAATTGACTAACCATACTAACGGCAAAGGCTATGTCAGGACGTGTGTGAGATAGGTAAATAAGTCTCCCAACAAGTCTCTGATATTTTTCTTTATCCTTTACTTCTTCACATGTTGATGTTTGCAATTTCACATTTTGTTCAATAGGAGTTTCTGTTGGTCTACAACCGAGTAATCCAGTTTCTTCTAGATTACATATTTCCTTTGATTTACTAGAATTCCACTTTTCGATCTTGCAAACTCCATTCCTAAAAAATATTTTAGGACTCCCAAATCTTTGATTTGAAACTCATTAGCTAAATTTTTCTTCAAAATAGTTATTTCCAGATCATCATTGCCAGTTATTATTATGTCATCAACATACACTATCAAAATGACCATCTTGCCGTTTCTAGTATGTCTATAAAATAGTGTGATCTGCTTGACTTTGAAGAAATCCATAGCTTGTAACTGCCTTCTCAAACCGTTCAAACCATGCTCTGGGTGACTGCTTGAGGCCATATAATGACTTATGTAACCTACATACGTTTTTACTTCCATAATTTATTTCAAAGCCAGGTGGTAAGTCCATAAATACCTCTTCTTCGAGATCACCGTTAAGGAATGTATTTTTTACATCAAGTTGATACAAAGGCCATTCTTCATTGACAAAATAATAGCTAGCAATACCCTAATAGAGTTAATTTTGGCAATCGGGGCAAATGTCCATTGATAATCGATTCCATAGGTTTGGGTGAATCCCTTAGCAACCAATCTTGCTTTGTACCTTTCAACACTCCCATCCGCATGACATTTTATAGTGAACACCCATTTGCACCCCACTGTCTTCTTGTCTTTTGGCACTCAACTATGTCCCACGTGTGATTCTGTTTGAGAGCATTCATTTCCTCCATGATTGCTAAATTCCAATTCGGATCATCTAGGGCCTCATGTATATTCCTTGGGACAAACAAAGTTAGTTATCCTAGAGGTAAAAGCCCTATGAGTGTCGATGCGCTTTTTTGTAGGATAAGTAATTCTCAATGGGATATTTGGTACAATTTGGGTTCCTTTCCTATAAGCTATGGGAACATCAAGGTCGAGCCATTGGTTATATTATTTTCGGGGAGGAGAAGAAGTGGAAGGAAGAGTTACTGAGATAAAGTACCGGATTATCGAGGATCGATCGTCGAGTGTCGATTGATCATGCGCGTCGGATTAGCCATCTTGCCTATGTTCTTTTGACTTAGCTTTCTCCTAGTATAAACTTGAAGTTCAGGTTGATTATTCTGTAGTGTTTCTCCCCCTGAGGAGGAACCTTCCATATTGGGCATTGTAACAACCTCAGAGTGTATGAAATTAGGAAGAGGTGAGGTATCCCAAAAATTTCCTTCAAATGTAGATGTCTCCCCCTGAAGGGAATGAGGTTTAAAAAAGGATTGGTGTTCTACAAATGACACATCCATACTTTCAAAAAATCTCTTTGTTACAGGATCATAACATCTATAGGCCTTTTTATGGGAGGTATAGCCTAAGAATATGCATTTACCCGAGGATCTAGTTTGGATTGTGAAGGGTTGGACACATAAACAAAGGCAATACATCCAAAAACCTTGATTGGTAGATCTGAGAAAATTCGAATTGTAGGAAAGGTGGTTCTTAGGTATTCTAGAGGAGTTTGAAAACCTAAAACCTTAGTAGGCATTCGATTTATGAGGTAAGTGGCGGTAAGAATCGTGTCACCCCATAAATACTGAAGGACATTCATAGAGAACATAATGGCCCTAGAAACTTCCAATAAATGTCTATTCTTTCGTTCTGCAATGCCATTTTGTTGAGGAGTATTTCTACAGGTTGATTGGTGATAGACTCCTTTGGTGTGTAAGAACTCAGTTAGATAGGTATTGAAATATTCAGTGCCATTGTCAGAATGTAAGATACTGATTTTGGTTTTAAATTAGGTTTCAATCATGTTATAGAAACGGATAAATACCTCCTTAACATCAAACTTGTGAGTTAAAAGATACACCCAAGTTACACGGGTGTGATCATCGATAAAGGTAACGAACCACCGTTTCCCACTTCGAGTTACTACCTTAGATGGACCCCAGACATCGCTATGAATTAAATAAAAATGTGCAGAAGCCTTATAACTTTGAGGTAAATAAGAAGTGCGATGAGTTTTTGCAAAGGAACAATATTCGCAATGAAAGGTAGAACAATCAATTCCTTTAAAGAGTTCTAGAAACAAATACTTTAAATAGAAAAAACTGGGATGTCCTAATCTATAATGCCAAAGCATCAAAGTTTCCCTAACAGACGGAGAACTAACATTACTTAAACCCTGAACCTTTTTATGACTAGTTGAAGCTTCCTCAAAATAGTAAAGGCCATCAAGCATCCTAGCACGTCCAATCGTCTTCCCCGACTCCTGTTCCTAAAAGACACAATGTGAGTCATAGAAAATAACACGACAGTTAGAATCTATAGAAATCTTGCTAACTGAAAGCAAATTGCAAGCTAATTTGGGAACATGAAGGACGGATTGTAAGGTAAGGTGTGGAGATAACTTAATAGTTCCTTTTCCAGAAATAGAATTGAAACTACCATCTGCTATTCTAATTTGTTCATTACAATATAATGGAGAGCATGACTCGAAGAGTTTTGAGGAACTAGTCATATGGTCAGAAGCTCCAGAATCTATAATCCACGAAGCTGAAGTAAGACAGGAGAAGGCATGAGGGCAATTACCTGTTTGTGCCACGGATACACTAGGATTACCATAAGTCGTAGTGGTCTTGAGCAGCTTCAGGATTTGATCAATTTGCACTTTATTGAATGGAGTTGATTCAGCACTATTGGCACTAGAAGCTGGTGGACGAATACTCTTTTCACCTTATCTATTACTTTTATGATTGGCAGGTTTTCCATGGATCTTCCAACATGTCTCCCGAGTATGTCTCGGTTTTTGCGATGATCACACACACACACGAGGCTTATTGGTCCGATCGGATGCCTTGTTTGCGAGTGGCTTCAACAACTAACGCAGAGCTTTCTTACGTATCAACCTGTTTTTTACCCATCATCACATGTTGCCGACTTTCTTCCTCGCAGATTTGTAAAACACTTCGTTGATATTAGGAAGGTTAGCTTTACCTATTATTCTGCCTCGAACATCAAACTCAACATTAAGTCCAACCAAGAATTTGTAAATTCGACCATTCTGAACAATTTTC
Source organism: Sicyos edulis (assembly GCA_036507275.1). Classification (NCBI taxonomy): domain Eukaryota; kingdom Viridiplantae; phylum Streptophyta; class Magnoliopsida; order Cucurbitales; family Cucurbitaceae; genus Sicyos; species Sicyos edulis. The sequence goes on along the minus strand of CM071855.1, from coordinate 5,866,888 downwards.
TTATAGTGCTTTTGATCTTGGTGGACTTCCATTCATATTTATCAAACAAATCAAGGTCCCGCCAAATTTGCTTGATGAAGTGAAAGTCTTGAGTATGAATTACTTCCCTTGTTTTATGTCACTTAGTTTGAGATTTAGTTCAAACACTTGTGACTGATTTTCTAAGTCGCAATACATCTCGTGACACTATCCCATAATTCCTTAGCCAGAGAGTAACACATATAGTTGCTACTAATGTCTTCCACCATGGAATTTACTAGCCAGGTCATCACCATGGAGTTTTCGGCATCCCATGTAGCAAAAGATGAATCATCTTTGGAAGGTACTACCTTGTCTCCAGTAAGGTACCCAATCTTTCCTTGTCCACGAATACATTCGAACACTTTGTGACCACCGAAGAAAATTGTCACCATTAAGTCGAATGGTTGTGATTTGGATAGTAGGGCTATGGGTTAGAATTTTAGCAACTGATATCTTGTCTTCAGACATTATTCTTCAACAAAAAACAAGATTTTAAGGCTAGATAACTAAAAAAACAGCAGTTTAAATATAGTAAACTGCAGCAGAAAAAAAAAAACAACAGTTGAAAAACCCAATCAGTTGGCCAAAAAACTTGAAAAAATAACCCAAACTTGAGAAACAAGCAAAGCAGCAAGGTTTCCTCGGAGCTGCGACAAAGTTGAATGGACAGGTAGCGCGAAGTTCTCCCCGGAAAAAAGCGATCACCGATGAATGTAAATCGACACCGATGGACAGCAGGTAGCGCGAGTTAAAAAAACGCTTAGGAATGGGTTTTTTTCAACGGACAGCAGCAGTTAGTAAACAACTGGTTCTCGGGCGTGGCGAAGTTCTCATCACCGGATAAGAGTGGACCGATGTTTCGCTCGGCGCGGTGGAGGTAGACAAAGCGTGGCGGCTGAATTGACAACAAGCTGTTATAGGGTTTTGAAAAAATATTTTTATTTCTCTTTTTCTTTGTTTGGCTCTGATACCATGTACAAAATATAATGAGAGGAATATTTTCTGTTTTATTCTTTGATAATAGGTGTTTCTTAAATAGAGAAACCCTTACTTTACAAATAAGGAAACAAATAATACATTAGGATAATATCCTCTACAAATCAATAATATTATAAATACAAGATACTAATCCAATAAATATGGAAACAAATAATTTGAGAATAATCATCAAATAACCAACAGTATGTATGTATATGTACATATGTATGTATGTATGTATATGTACGTATGTATGTATGTATATGTACGTATGTATGTATATGTATGTAAATGTATGTATAAATATGTATGTGTGCATATGTATGTATATATATGTATGTATTGAAGATATGTCTTGAACGCATTAATACCCTGTGATTAGTAGTCAGCACTTCCACACTATGTTGTGCGTTCCGTGTATGCTAGTGCATCCGCATTTTGTTTATGCTTACGCATTCTGTAATAGGGTTTGATGAGAGTGCATATATAAATTCGAATTAAACCCTAGCCGTAATATGACATTCATTCTGTAATCTATATTTTTTGTTCGTCTCTCCTTGATAAAACAACACCCCCTCTCTACCCGTTGACTAGTTAACACTACGTTAGTGAACCACGTAAATTTCTATGTGTTTGTTCTTCTTCTCTCGCGTTTTCTTTATTCTTCGATCAATTGTTGATTGTTGTTTTCATAACAGTATGTATATTTTTAGATTGACTTTTCTTTTTTCTTTTGAAATAAGGATAACCACGTCCGTCCCTAGGCCAATTTCTAGATTAACTTTTCAACCAGTTATTTGTAATTTAGAATCTAGATAAGTCTTTAAAAAAAAAGTCTGATAAAAGTTAAAATCTATTAAACATAGAGCCAGGTGGAGACATAAAAGCAAAATGCACGAGACAGAGCTTTGTCTAACAGTAGAACAAGAAGCATAGGGGAAAAAAATCACCTTCAATGCATACATATACTTCATATGTAATACAAGCCCCAGTGTAATTCAAATTTCCGATGTTTGGTGGTAAGTAGAAAATATATATTAATCTCAAACACATCCTAAAAAATCAATAGACAAAAACTAGGTACAATTATAAACACGGTATTTTTAAAAGCTCATGGTGCACTAAGATGCAATAGCCTATTGAAATTTAGGCACAAGACACAAAAAAAACTAAATTTTTTTTATCTGAGGCACGCTATATATATAAAATAAAATATTTTAATTGGAACATTAAAAAAAATAGGAATGTTTTTAGGAGTAGGCCTGATTAGTAAAATATTTACAATACATATTAAGATACGAATATATTTAATGTTAGGACAAGTACTAGAGACATCAAAGAAGTAATGTTACAGGTGAGTCTTAAACCTGAGACTTAGAGGGGAGCATACCCTTAAAGCCCAAGTCTTCATCCACTGTGCCACCTCTTGCGGACAACCTTAACTTTTATTATGAACCACATGAAGGCGCACGTCATTTTACTTACGTCTCGCCAATTCAAGGCGAGGTGCTAGACCTGAGCTTGGGCACACATGAGCGAGTCTTTCAGAGCAGTGGATATGCATAAATTAAAAGTGTTCATCACAGCCTAGGATAGTAGAATTATACAAACGACGAAACATAAATAATAATCATATAAAATCAATCAAATTAGATATAAATAAACACAAGCAAGCTAAGCTAATACTTGAACTTTAATCCTCCTAGCACCCCGTTATGCAATTCTTAACCACAACAAAACGAATTGAGCTTCACCTGAGAAGACAGTGAAGCTCATTTCTGCACCCTAACCCCATCAATTCTAAGAAAAATAAAATAAAATAAGCACATTTGAATCAGAGCAAAACAACCAAGAAGATTCCACAGCGTTGATTCGAAAAAACAATGAAACAAGGCAAAACTAAATCCAAAATTTCTGGAAATGAGGATAGATCCAACGAACAAGCACTACTTTCAGTGAAGCAATTGATTGAATTTCATAATTGATCACAAATTACTCCAAAAGAATTGGAAATCGAGAAGAGGAACAAGAGAAGCACACCTCATTGCGGGACTGGAAATGGGAAAATATCGGGAACGCCTCTGAGACTTTTTTTTTTTTGTTTTTTTTTTCTTACAGGCTTGGCTTGGGACGCCCTTGCACCGGAGTTTAGAGACGGGAACCAGAACCACGCGATTGATGAGGGCGCGTGTGAACGATGCATCGTGGAATCTGATTATTTGTCAGTGTTTTTCACGCGTCCTATTGGAGAGTCTGGCTTTCTCTTTTTCCCTTTCTTTTTCTTTTCATTTTTGCAATTATCTTATTAATTCAGATAGAGTTTATTCAAAAAAAAAAAAAAAACTTATGGTGGGTATGTTCGACAATTAGGGAGCGTTTGTTTTAAGAGGAGGTAAGATGTCGAAGTTGAACACCTTGTTTGGTTTAAAGTGTTCTTCATCTCATCTTTTCTTTATTTTTATTTTTAATTTAAAATTTTTTCATCTTTATATTTATATATATTTACTTATTTTATTATTTTAATATATCAATATATAATTATAATAATTATACTATTATTATAACGAATGTTTATTTAAATATATTTGAATTTTAAAAATTAAAATAAATAGGTATATATTATTTCTTAATATATGACGTTAAATTTTCATATTTTTGTTCATTTTTTAATTGTCTTTAATAACAAAAAAAATTATATAATTTCAATTGTTTAGAGATAAATTATAAATATCATATTTTAAAATTAATAATTAAAAGTTATGTGTTTATTTTTAATATTAACAATAAATATATCAATTTATTATTAAAATTAAATTTAAATTTAAATAATTTATACACATTGAATTTTTATTTGTAGTTTACAATAAATTTAAAAGTATTAACTTATTTTCAATAAACTTAAAAATATTAAACTTATTTTGTTTGTTAAAAAAATGAGATTCAAATTTTATACTCTTGTATTCAGTTTTGTACTTTGAAATAATACTAAGAGTGGATATTTTTTTTTTTTTGAAAGAATAAATTAATTTAAATAATTTTGAGAGTTTGTATATCTAAAAAACAACTATAAATTTCAAGACTTGTATAAGTCATAGGGATTGAGATCTATTCTACCTAATAAAAAAACAATAAATTTCAAAATTTGAGGGATATTTTATTACTTTCGTGTAATAATTATTATCAAAATGTGAGCGAGTTCTCTGTTAACTACAAAAAAAACAATAAATAAAAAAATTTAGGGGTGTTTATGGTTCCCTAGAAGTATCAATGACTAATAAGATAAATATATTTAATTTATTATTACCTATTAATTAGTGTATTTTATTAACAATTCTTTGACATTCGGTAACTATGAATATAAATGTATAAAAGGTATAAGAAAATAATTTTTTTAAATAAAATAAAAATTGCTATCAAGATTTTATAATGACTAGTTTAACCAAATGATTTTATTTTTATTTTTTAATAAATAGAATCTTGGTATTTTTTAGTTTATTTTTATTATTTATGTCTAACAAATCTTTTTAAAAAAAAGTTATTAACGATCTACAAATATTTTAGATTAGTCAAACTTTATTTTGGTGGTGTGAAAATTTTTTTTTCTCATAATTTTTTTTTAATTAAACAATATTTAAGTATGAAAGATTAAGAACTTTTAACCTCATGGTTATTATGTCGTACATAATATCATTGAAACTATGTTTTATTAATAAAATCATTAATATGATTAAGGGTGTTTAATATTAAATTTATATTACTTACATTTTATTTATGATAGTAGTTATATTTATATACTTATTATATTAATAGCTAAATATTTGAGAATAATTATGTTTTAAAAAAAGAAAAAGAACTATTTTATTCTTAAAAAAAATATAATAACAGATTTTAAAAAATAATAATAAAACATATCTTAACATCTCATCTCCTCTCCCTCCACCTCAAACAAGATTTTTCTGTCATCTCATCTCCCGCCCAACTTTACATATGATATAACTCAATTATATTTTTTGAGTTAGGATCTTCGGTTTTGCTAATCTTTTTTTTTTTTCTCTCAAATTTTTTAAATCAAAATTTAATTTCTCTCTAAAATTCAACTTATAACCCACAAATATGTTAAAAAATAAATAATGCATTGCCTTATAATTAGTTATCTATATATCCTTTTCCACTATGGTAAGTACTCAGTCCACCCAAAAAAATATTATAACTTAACCCTTGGTGATTTGGGTTGAGTAGTATGAATTCTTTCTATTATCGATTATTTTTGTAGGCTCCTACCAAAAACCACACTACTCATTTCATTTTTATACCCTTGTACACTCATTTTTAGGAAAAATAAAAAAAGGAAATTGGTTGTATGGTAAAATCTAGTCTCTACTTTGATTAGCCATTTTTTAAAAATAAAAGAGTCAGATTGGATATAAGAGCCAAATACCAATTTCCAAGCTCGAACTCGCGACCGTGGAGTTAAAATGAATTAACATCAGACAAAATAACCAATTGCGCCACTGACCATCGATACGCAATAAGCATAAGAATTGTATCTAAGCTCTTTTAGTATTGATAAGATATTTAAAAACATCTCCTTTCAAAAATTTGCTATTTAAATTTATAAACTATTTTTTAATACATTAATACTTGGGGCAAATTTGAACCTCCAAAATCTTGATAGGTTAATATCAATTATTAAGTTAAATTAATTTTAGCAAATTTTTATTCTATATAATCAATTTGGTTGATAGGCCATAAACCTCAAATCTTCATTACTATCGTCTTATTAGCGAAATGATTGATCATGTGTTAGCTTTTGTTGATTGTAATTCAATTTAATTTTACTCGCACATAAACACTGAAAATGTGATTTTTCATACTAAAAAAAAAGTGATTTTTCCTATATTTTATGGTGCAATATTTTCAAATCAATCCAATAATTTAAATTAAAAAATTATCATATCTTTTAGTTTCACTACGGTGGTGTTTGAATCTTTCATATTTTATTTTAAAAATAATATAATATCTTAATATTTTTTTTTGAAACTATGTTTTAACAAATTAATATAAGCTCAAATTGCCAATTGGCATTAAATATACTACACATATAATGTTTCCAAAAAAATACTATACAAATGAACTTTGGGTCAGTCACAATAATAAAAAAGAAAAGAAATTAATTGGGCTTACAACTTTGAATAAGATACATTATTGCCTATATTTTCTCCAATCTTGAGAGTATTAATCCATATTGATCATCTTGACATTAGTTTATCGAAATGGGCATAAACTGATGTAAATATTCACGTTTGAGAAAGGAGAAAATCCAAATGAATGAGCTATATTTCTCTTTATTTTGTTTTGAGTTATCAATTTTGTAGTAACTATTTAGAAAAGAATATAGTTGGTATCCGAAAATAATTTACCAAACCAAAATTTTTAGTTTTGTATTTTTGAGTCGTTAATAGTTGACCTTTTTAAAGGAATACTTTTAATTTGATTTCGTAATAGATGTTTTGAACTCTTAAATACACCATTTACGTCTTATTTACTCTATTAATCACTTACATAACTTATTGGATATCATGTTATATACTTCATGATATACGTAGTTGTAATGTATGATCTTCACAATGAAGGATTTTACAAAAACGTGGATTTTAATTTATATTTTTCCTTCAAAATGCTTGTTTTCCTAATTTCATATTAAATCCTTTTTTTTTTAAAATGGCATATTAAAATCTATTTGACTACACATAAATATCCCACCAACTGTCCTACAGTTAGTTGAACTATCAATAACTCTTTAGAGTAAAATATTATTTTGGTCTTCAACTTTGGCATTTATTTCATTTTAATTCTAAACTTTCAAAAATCAATTTTTAGTCTTTGAAAGTGCGTAAAAATTCAGGACCATATACATCGACAGTTTATCAAACACCCCTAAAACATCAGCCAATCATTTGTCGACGGTATTTTGGCACTTGGCCTACATTTTTTTGCTGTCGAACTATACTCTGTTTTTTTTTTGTAATGCGTTGAAGTATGTTACATTTTAATATCCAAACTTTTAAAAGTTCAAAGTTAGTATACTTTCTAAAAAATAAATAAAATATTTTGATCTCCATAATAAATTAGATAAAATGTAAACTTGTTTTTAAAATTTATAAAAGAAATTGGCAATTTAAAAAAAACATACAAAAAAAAATCTAAAGACCAATTTTAGGTTATTTTTTGTTGTGTTTAGAGACGGAAATGGACTAAACTTCGATTAGACTTTTAAAAATTCAAGGATTAAAACGGAACAAACCGCAAAATTCATGAACTAAAATTCAATTTTGGAAAGAAATGAAGTGAATATCAAAGTTTTTAAAAACTAAAATGGAACAATATAAAAGTTGAGGGACCAAAATATTATTTTACCCTAAGTTTTAAACTAAATAATGTAAAGGAAGGGAAAAAGAAAAAGATTAATGCATGAAATCCGTAACTGAATAAACCCTAATTAAAGTCAACTAGAAACAGTGTAGGAAAAGGCCTTGGAAACGGGCACACAAAACGCGTTTTTGCCGAAAGTATGAACCTGCAAATGCATGCATGCATGCAACAACAAACGAAATCCATTAAACAAAAAACGTTACAACGGCAATGTCATGGCCGACGACACGTTCCTTTACCTGTGTACCCAAAATGGATTTCATCTCCACCGTCCATTTCAACCAAAAGAAATATGGTAATTTGTTTCAAGATTCTGAAAAACCACTTACCTTTTTTATACCACTAGACGTACAAAACATTATCGACCGGACATGGTGAAATCAATCAGCTGCAATGCTACAATTACATTCATAATTGAATCATAATATTCCACAACTCACCAAAACTGAAAATTTGTAATCTACTTTCTTTAAGGTAGAAATGTCACAAATGTACATTTTGACACCTCTTAGTTCGAGTATTCATACAATCCCCAAAAATCGAAACCGATCAAATAAATGGAGGTAGTCGATTTTCAAGTATATGTCAATTTGGTCCAATCAATTTTCAAGCATAAGCTCATTTAGTAATTAAATACTTTTCTTTTATAATATTAGTATATTTTTTTTAACTCAGAACTTATTTTTTAATTAACATATAATCATATAATTATTTAGAATTTTTTTTAATCATTGCAAAATTAATTTGCATTGAAACGTGTTTCTAAAAATTATTGAGAGTGACTAATTTATTCTGATTTAAAAATTTTATGATCATATGTTTTTAATATAAACAAATGAATTAACTGATGGAAGGGACTTTGTTTAATCAACCGATTGATATTCAATCTTTATTTTTCCTTTTCGATTACATTTTAAGCAAATTGATTAGTCGGTTTCAATATCAATTTATTGAAAACCAACACCGATCGTCCATGAACAATACATGTACACCTCTACCCCAAGATTAGGATTATGATTCACAAGTCTATTTTCTTTGTGGTTATTGGAAAGTTATTATAACTTGAGTTCGAGTAATAGTTAGTCTAACGTAATTATGATTGGTTGAATCTATCATGGATAACTTACTCATCAATACTTGTAGTATACTTAAGATTTAATTTCATTCGAATATTTTTTACTTCTATATGTCATAGGATTTTTTATTTTTGTATCTATGAATGTTCGAGGTACATCCTTGTGTGTTAAATGCCAATGAACAAGTAGGAAATTATTCTAGATGAAGTTGAAAGATTATGAGCAAATTAATTCTTAGGTTATCCATTATTATTATTTTGTCTTTTATATATATATATATATATATATATATATATATTTTTTTTTTTTTTTTTTTTTTTTTTTTTTTTTGTCTACTAAATTACTCATGGATATTTCAATGGTAGGACATTTCAATAAATTGGTACGTACACTTATGGTAATAAAAAATAAACAATTATTATTATGATTTTCTAGGAAATGTTATTATAAAAGAATAATTTTATCATAACATGACAAGAGAATTATTATAGACGGAGTTGAAATATTATGAGCAAATAATTGCTATAATTCAACATAATTCATCCTTAATTAACCAGAGCTCCAATACCCCCATAATTTGTGAGGTTTTCAATTTTACACTAATTTTGGCACTTTTGTCTTGTATTCTTATAACAATCAGCCGGCAAAAGATTCATCAAATATCACAAACTTATATATCAACAATTCAATTTTTTTTTTAAAAAAAAGACATAATTAGTCCCTAATTTATCTTTATGGAATTTACCTCCCTTGTCTACGGTAAATGGCTGAATTGATGCAAATCGTGCCACTCTTGAACACCATCGCACCCGGCGGCGCTGTCGCCGGAGTTATATCCCGCCGCCGCCGCCGCACCTGCAGTCACCGCCGGCATCGACGTGGCAGCATAAGAATCCCCGAAAAACCACTCATCCGCCGCCGCAGATTCTCCTCCGGCTCCGGCACTGATTCCGGCCACGATTTCTTTCCTTGCAGTATTGAAATCGGACGAATTACAGCCCAAATTCAGAAACGAGCTCGTATTAATTTCTTGGCCGCGATCTTCAATACCGATTGCAGAGGAAACTCCCCTGTTTTTCTCAACGGCGGCGTTGTCACCTCCAAATAACAGAGCCAGCCTCTGCTGCTGCAATTTCCAGTGAAGGTCTTGATTCATGGAGCTCAAAGATTCAATCGAAGACGCCAGATTCGTATCCACATTCAACGAATTGAACCCATTCGTCGAATTAATCAAGAAATTCGAAGGAATTAAACCCCCACCTTGTTCGTACAGACCCGTCGCCGGAGAAACGCGGGAAAACGGCAAACTGCCATTCAATTGAACCGACGAAACACCGTTGAAGAAACCCAATCGGCCAACTTCCGGGTTGGAAGAACCGGGTTCGTCGTTGTTAGTCGGAAACCTGAACGACGATTTGAGCTTCTTGTTTTTCCGGCAGCCGCCGCCTACGGGGACTTTTCGCAACGCGCCACCTCTGGTCCAGTATCTCCGGCAGGATTTGCAGAAATGTCTGGGCTGAGTGAGGCTGTAGTTGTTGTAGTAACAGAATTTGGTGTTGGGCGAATCGCAGCGAGGGCAGTTGAGAGCGGCCTGATGATCCGCCGGCGGTTGGGACTGAGCATTTTTCGGGCGGGAACCGCCGTGGGCCGTCTTCTCCGGCGACATTGGTGATCGGAATTCGAAATGGGAATCGAAAGAGAAGTAAAAAAGGGGAGAAAACAGTTGGGGTTGTTGAATTTCGTAGTGGAAATGGCAAAGGGAAATTAAATTGGGGGAATCATGCATGGGAAACAAGAGAGGGGAGAGAAAAAGGAGGAGGTTGATGGGAGCCTGTGATTTTCATCAAAGTGGAAGTTTCTTTTTTCTGTGATTTTGGAATTAAATAGAAGGGTTTTACGTTTTTTTTTTTCGAACCGAGCTTTACTCACGTATATCCGAAAACAGTATAGACGGAAAATTATAATAAACGGTAGGTAATTATAAATGGTATTTGATGGACAAGTTATTATAATACGAATTATGATAAACGGTGTGATAAACGGGCACGTAAGTTTAGATAAACGGGCACGCAAGTTTAGGTATCGGTTGAGTTATTATAACCGACTCGACCGTTTACATAAACGGACACAAACACACCCTACGATTTGTCCATAAGTTGTGGCATCCATATACTTCAAAGATATTCTAATTTAAGCACTTTTCAACGAACTCGAATCACATATCTCTCAAAAAATCGTATAACTTTCGAGCATGTCCCATGTACCTCTCAATCCTGCTGCTTAGGGGCGAGAATAAATAAATAGGATAAATTATGACATTGGGTCAATAGTTTAAAAATGATAATTTAGTTCATATGATTTCAAAAATTAGAATTTAGTGGATGGTTAAAATTTATTCTTATGATTTTTTTAAATTAAAATTATATTTATGTGATTTGATAATTTTTTTAAAAATTTAGTGTTTTTAATCATTACTAAATTAAATTGAGCAAGTAAAAATTAGTTATTTATATGTTAGTTATGATAGTATAAATGAAGTGATTGATTGGACAAAAAAAATCATATCATTAGCTTATGAATAATTGATTTTCACCGGTATAATTCATAGTGATTAGTGAATAATCTTTCAAATTATAAGAACTAATTTTTAATTTTTTGAAATTACAAAGATCAAACTATAACTTTATTCAAATTATAAAGATTTTCTCTGTTTTAATGCATATATTATTATTGAGTATAAGATATCAAACTATATTTTAGTTTAACCACTTAACCATCCAACAAGGATGCCATTTAGTATATGAATTAAATTTAGTTTTTTCAAATTATATCAACTAAATTCTAATTTTATTCAATTATATGAATATAACTTCATTGGTGACTAACATTAATTGAATCGTCAAATTAAGGTATTAAGTAATTAAGAGTAGTCGTAAAATTAAAATTAAGGTATTGATGATTCTACTTCTTGGTTTTGGTATTAATTGAATCGGGTTGACTTCGAGAACTTGCTTCTTAAAATTGTTTCTGGATTATGCGTTTCAATTAGTAAATTTTTTTTTAAGCTAGCTACATTGTTTTTAGTGTTTAAAATTGAAAACACATATTAAGAAACTAATGGATCATCTTATTTTGTTAAAATTGTAATATGATAGGTTATGAATCATAATATATCATAAAATAATAATAATTACACTAAGTGTCGTCTCCAAAATAAATAGTTTTGCTAAGAAGAGTTCTGAGTTTTTTTCTTCTTTACATGGAAGATGGAAGCTCTAATTTTGAAGAGGATAGTAAAAAATGTTGATTGAACTATATTCATTTTAATTAAAAAAAGTTGAGTTGGACTAAAATGTCTAATTCTCTTTTTTTTTTGTTAATTAAAAAAAGTAATTGTTTTAAATTAAACTAAAAAAATATACACCGAGTATATATTGTTTAAGCTTTGGTTAATAAAATTTAACTCTTAATTCAATATTCAAGGGGCAGCTACCGCTATTTTATTCTTATTATTTATTAATGAAGAGAATTTTATTAAGGTGTGTTTGTTTTTTATAGAAAAGAGTGGAGTGGAAGATAATAAAGTGGTTAATAGTAATTAATGTTTAACTACTCATTTGGAGATTGAGGTTAATAACAGTAGAGTAATCAATTATTTGTTTGGAGATTGAAGAAGTTAATAGTGGTTGAATGATAAATTTGATATAAAGTTTTGTCAAATTTAATGTGAGATTTAATAAAGAGATTGAAGAGCAGTCAACCGTAGTTGTTTCCTACAAAACAAACAATGGTATTTGAGGAGTGATTTATGCCCAAAATACAAACACGCCAAAAGTGTCAAAAAGGCTAAGTTTTTTATTATGTGTATATTATTAAACACATTTTAACAATTTATACTGTGATAAAAGTTTAATTTTCCCAACTAAATACATTTAAAATATTTAAGAATATATAGAATACAAAGTTAGAATCCCAACTCAGTTACTGGTAAAGGTGAGAGTTTTAGAGAGGAAAAATTGTGGGGGGAAATAAAAAATTGTATTGAAGAAGAAAATGGTTGGGTTTGTGCCGCTCTCTATATTTTGAGAGATAAAATTCATTAAATAGTAAAACCATAAACCCAAAACTCTGAGACCTATTGATCTTTACACAATAGAAATTAACATAATACAAACAATTTATAACATCCCCATTTTTTGAATTCAACATTATTTGAGAGTTGAATGACTCGAAATAATAACTTATTGAATTATTTGATCGTACATGATATTAATATAGCTCAATTCTTCTCACTAATAAAATAATAACTTTGGTTCCTTATATCACTACTAGAAAAAGGGCTTTAGATGACACTTCAGACAAATAAAATCTATGAGGGAAAGCAATTAAAGTGTCATAAACAAAAACACGCTTTTTATGACACTTTATTAGAATCATCTATTAAAATAAAATTATCATCACAAAAAAGTGTCATAAATAAAAAATGCGCGTTTTATGACACTTTTTTAGAATCATAAATTTATGAAATTCAGGTATATTAAATTTAGAGAAATAAGTATAATTTTTATATTTTTAAATATTATATATTTTTCTTATATATTTGTCTTTTTAACTACTTCTAAAAAAAGAAAAAGAAAAAATAACTTTTTTAGTTGAAAAAAATTTACAAATTTTTTCCCCTAATTTTTTTTGGTATCGCCGACATCCAATAAAAATAAATTATTTTGTTTTTCATTTAAAATAAAAAAGTGAAACCCATAAAATTATATGAAGTCTTTTTTTTTTTTTTTTTTTTTTTAATTTTGAGAACAAATTATAGGTGGTTTGGATTTAGTTTGTTAGGTTAGAATATTCAAAAAGAGTTTTCTTTTAATATGTGGAGTTTAATTGACTAATGAGAATGGTTTATTTTGCAATTAAGTACAACTTAAGCCCTAGAATTCTTCCTTAATTGTGTCGACAATTCCCCTATGAACGATTCTTTTTTCCCATAGCAACTTTTCCTTCTCCTTCGAATTTCCTATTCCTTCATCCTCGTGGTGATGTAGACGATTATAATCTACTGAAATTTCAGAGATTAAATACTGATGGCCTTTAAAGGCATTTTTTTAAATTTTACCCCTAAGGACCATTTTGCAATTATTATTTGAATTTGGGTTAATTTTTGTTATTTTAGCCACTTAGGGAATTTTGTGGATAATTGGTTTAGTTGGATTTTATAGAAGAAAATAAAAAGAATAAAAGAATTTTTATTATTATTTAATAAGGCATAAAAAGAGAGTTTAAAGGAGAGTTTCTTAAAAAAAAAAAAAAAAAAAAAAAAAAAAAAAAAAAAAAGCTATCCCTCTTTTCCTTTCTACTTTTTCTTCTTCTTCTTCCCTCAACCCAAACCCTAGCCGCCACTCCAACCCCGCCGTCGTTCGACGCCGATCGCCGCCGACCGTCAACTACCCACAACCACTCATGCGCCCCGTCGTGCTCGGACCCACCCGCAAGACGGTGCCTACGCGCGACGCCGCGAGCGACCCTGTCGCGCAGACACGCTCGACCTCAACCTCTCCGCCGTTTCGCTTGCTCGTCTCGACCCACACCACGCACGCGCGTGAAGCCGTTCACGCGACGTCCGTCATCGCCGGTCCGCGCGGTCTCGTCTCGATCGTCTAGCGAGGTAGTCGCGGTCCCAGCCACAACTCGCGCGCAGCGAGTCCCCTCCTCGCCCCTCGTTCTTCGCGACCGGCAAGCACACGTCTCCCCGCGCACACGTCTCCTCGCCCCTGTCGCGCAGCAAGTCCCCTCCTCGCCCCTGTTTTTCGGCCCCTTTAAGGGATATAGAAGAGTGAGGTTTGCGTCGAAGCATTCTATGCTTGTAATTCACCATTACTAGTAACTGTTTTTTTTTTTTCTTTCTTTTTTAGTGTGCTTTGATTCTGGCTGCACTAACCTTTATTTTGTTTTTCATGTCACGTTTGTTTCATAATATAGTCTAATATGGAGCCTATTGCATTGTGTTTTGTGGATTTTGTGACTCCTCCTCCTATGCAAAGAATCGCCATGATGGCATTGCAAGGTGAATTATATTCACATTTCTTCTATATGAGCTTTTGCAGTTCTCTTAGAAGCAATATTTTCCCCTTGTCACTAACACTTCTTTTTACTCCAGATATAGAAAGAAATGGAATTGAATGAATAGTTTTTCTTTGGTAGGACACTGTAACATTTCATTGATGTGATGAAATCTCCAATGGACTACAAAAAAACTTTTCTAGTTGGTCATAAGAGTTGATAAACTATAATTGCAATCTACTTCAGTTGGTCGTGACTTCATGGTGAAGCTTAAGGAGATTATTAGCAGGCACGAGGAGACTTTTGGCAACTTGGGTGCATTTTCGAATCTTTTGGATTGGAATTGTGGACATTGTTCTAATCGTTTTAGGACTCCTTTAAAGTTCTTGATACTGGATATTTTGTAGGAATAAGTCTTAAGAACATACGAAAATAAGTGGTTTTCAAGGTTTTTTCAGGAGGCAATTTGGCCTAAGATATTGCAGGTTTTGTTTGCCTCTTGGTGTGCAGCATTGGGAAGTCTTTAGTAGGTTAAATAAGGGATTGATTTTGTAATACAAGAGAATAGAGGTCCTCAGGTCCAGGTTCGAGACTCACCCATGACATTAATTTGTAGACACCTCCCTTGTATCTATTATTTCGATGTTTCCTGGTACCTGGCCTAAGGACGGGTGGGTTACCCCGAGTACAGTGGAGCAAAGCTTCGATTTCCTGATTTCTGAAAACAAAAAATACAAGATAATTGAGGAAGACCATGGAGTATGGATGAGGGAAAGTTAGGATAAATGCTATTTACATCTACTTGCAGTTTTGTACAAGTGTAGTGGGCTTTAAGCATTCCAGCTTATCAATGAAATTTTGTCTCATATTAAGAAAATATCTAGGTGTATGAGCATCATGTTTAATTCATTTCTCTGCTGTAATTGTTGTAAGTAATTTTCATCATTCATGTAGCAATACTTAGTTTTTGTTGAAAGAATTCATTATAGTGTATAGTCTAACTCTAGATATGCTTTGAAAAACTGTCACGACGGCACAAAGTTATAAAGTGGACGAACAGAATCCCAAATCTACATTCTTGAAATAAAGTTTGCACGTCATCCATCTCAGGTTTATGAATCTGGATCTGCCAGCCAAAGGTGAATAAGCTTTAAATTGGAAACTTTAATTTCATCTTCTGGTGCACATTTACTATCTGCTTCTGCGCTCATTGTATGTTAGATACGCATTTAAGACACCCAAAATTTCATGTGGGATTAGATATTCATAGAGCTTCAATACTCAACTATTCAATTGAATTTTGATGTACTATGCTACTGCTTCAGAATTAGAAGAAGATATATCTAGCAAGATTTTTGTGAACTGTTAAATAATACTTTTGGCCCCAAATATACTAAATGCATTTCCACACACACACACATATATAAATTACCAAAAATTATCTATCAAGAGATCCAAAGTTTTCTTGTAATGATTTCTTTCCACCTAAAGGAAAGTCAAGGTAGTTTATTGGAACAACTTTATTTTGACACTTGGTCATAAATTGCACTTTATTATGCTAGTTGAGCTATGGCTGTATTAAATATCTTTTAAGTTCCCTAGTTATCATATACAAGGAGTGAAAGTAAGTTGTGGGTAAGAACAATACTTGGGTCTTTACCGATAAAGATCCAAGTCTCCTTACCCACATTTATGACTACAAATTTTCTCTTTTTTCTAGTTTAGGAAATGTGGATAAAGTGGGCTTAAATTTGTAGTCATAAATGTGAGTAAGGTAGACTTGGGTCCTTACCGATAAGGATCCAAGTATTGCTCTATAGGTAATATAAATCACAAATGTTGAGGTCAAGAGACAACCGCCAAGCAATGTTATTGAATTGAGTTGTTAAGTTGGTTGTTTTGGTTGGTGATTGAATAAATTTGAAGTATGATAATTTTTAAAGTTTCTCTGATTTTTAAAGTATGATAATTTTTACATGTTTCTTATACTTTTAAAAAGAAAATTTTCTTTGGTTTATCTGTATTGCAGATGGTTGAAGTTCTTTTCTTATTGGTAAGAAAGCTGATATGTTATAGTTAAGTAGTATGTAATATGTGAATATTGTTTGAAACTCAACTTTTTTAGGTTGTGCACAAACTCACTCAAAGGATGAAGCGGTGAAGAAACAAACTTCAAGAATCATCCTTTACTCTTTACTTTTTGTTGTAAAGAACTTGGTGAACATTTATCATAAGTGTAATATTATTATCCTTCTGTTTAAGTGTAAATGTTTACAAAAAATTTAAGTAATCTATGAAATTTTCTTTATTGACACAAGACTTTTACTTGTGAAGTTATTTTGTTGAATAATATTATGTACCTATGATATTAGGTAAGAGCAAAAAAATAAGTTACAAATAGACACAACAAACGTCATGAAATAATATAAATTGAATCATGAAATGCAGTTTGTTGATAATAAATATTTGTCATCAATTGAAGATATATGATTAAAATGAAGAGTCATGTTTGGTTATTGGTGATTAAAAATAAGTGTCAATAAATATTATTTATTGATAATGTTCAGGTGTCGTTAATAATGCATTAATGACCTAATTTATATGTCATTTATTGCTCATTGATGACAAAAAATTAATGTCATCAAATAAGAATTAATGATTGCAGAAAAGTATCTTCTAAAACATTTCAATGACACTTACTACAAAGTGTCATCTAAAGAGAATAGATGATGTGCGATATAATGATTGCAAAAAAGTATCAACTAAAGTGTTTGTGATACTTTTCTGTAATCATCATATCCCCATTTTGTAGTAGTGTATAATGAGTTAATATGTGCTTCATCGCTTAGAGTACCCTCCATAAGCACACCAAAGATCAAACCATTTTTAATGACTTGGGGGGATATATCACTTTTCCATAATTCCCATTTAGTTTTTATGTGTTTCCTTGCCCATTCAAAATCTTAAAAAAAAAAAGGAATAAATATTGCTAAGAACTCATACAAATTTGAGCTAGTAGCATTGACATGGATGGCTAGTTTCCAAACACAAGATATACATCCTAGTTATATGGAGGGATTTGCCTAATTAACATGTTGGTCGAAGGTTTGAAATTCGAAAATTTACTCTTTTTGAAGTCTCAACTTATTTGTGGCATTAAGTTCTCAACAAAAACAAGAAAAATCAAATATTAATTATAGGTAAACTAAATAAAAGGACAGAAATTATTCTAACAAATCCATTAAACTCAGATAAATTAAATGTATTAAATAATCATTCATAACTGACATATAAATAGGTAATTTTTAAGTATTTAATTTGTCAAATGATTACAAATTATATGTACTATGTTTTAGATTTCATCAAATCATAGTACTAAATTTTAATTTTTAAGATGTATTTGGGTCCCATTTATATAAACAGTCGAGTTCGTTATGATAACCTAATCCATGTTTGCTCTATCGTTTAGTATAGTAGTTACCTAAATCTGCATATCCGCTTATCTAAATTTGGGTGCTCATTTATTTAAATCTTATATATATTATTTTTGTTACAATAACCAGCCTTTCAAACACTGTTTATCATAAACCCGGTTATAATAACATGTTCCTCAAACACCGTTTATAATAATTCACCGCTTATCATAACCCACTGTTTATCATAACTCTCTGTCTATCATAACCAAAGCGGTGCTCCATTTTAATTTTTAAAATGGAGCAACAATCATCAAATATAAATGGCAAAATTGTGAAGCAAAGGCAATGACTGGTTTGGGCAGTGCAGAATAGAGACGCTGCCACTCCCAACATCTTTGTCTGTTTCCCTTCCTATGTGCAGTCTCTTTTCAACCCATTATGTGTCCCTCAGCACCTCTTCTATTTATGTTCCTATCTTTTCAACCCAATAATGTCACAATTTTACCCCTTTTTTCTTTTAAATTTAGAGTGCTATTTTTAATGAACATATTTTGAAAGAGAGGAGATTCCAATTGCTAGATTGGTATAATGTTGATGTGTCTTGTAGTGGGTTTTGGAATCATAATGCATATCTATGACATGTTCATTTTGATCCTTGTTCTATGTTTCATTTAGTGCTGAATTTAGATACTGGGTAGAAGAAGAAGAGTTCCAACTTCAATTGTCATTGGCATGCAAGTGTTAGACATGGTTTTTTTTTTTTTTTTTTTTTTTTTTAATTCAACAATAAATATATTGAGTGTTATTTATTTATTTTTTTAATGGAGACTATTCTAGTGATAGGTTAAGTGCTACATGGTAGAGTAATTTTGAACTAATTTCATATGAAATTATTTGACACATGAATATTGTAGGGTGAAATGGTAATTTCCTTAAAATGGCCTGATAGTAACAAAAATAAAAATAAAAATAAAATGTTAAACTATCAATTTTAAACTTTGATCTTTGTTCCATTTTTTTTTCTTAAATTTAAAAAAAATCTAACTTTAGTCCTTCGACTTTCAAGTTTATTTCACTTTGATTCCAAAATTTTAAATGTTCACTTTTAGTCTATCTAGTTTTAGAAAAATTAAATTTTGTTCAATTTCTGTCCCTTAACCCTTACCTTTGTTCCTTTTTTGACACTTAAAAATTCAATTCCAATCCCTAATGACCCGTTTGCTAACCATTTCTTTTCTTATGTTTTTGTTATTGTTTTTACTTTTTTGAAAACAAGTTTGTTTAGGCCTCGTTTGATAACCATTTTATTTTTCGTTTATTGTTTATGAAATTTAAGTCTACAACAACTATCAAACTATACCCTTTTTTTCTTATTTGGATATTTACATCTAACCTATATTTTACTAAACGAAACCAAAATTCTTAAACAAAAAAAAGTAGCTTCCAAAAACTTGTTTATGTTTTTTTTAAATTTGGTTAGTATTCTCTTACTTTCTTAAGGAAAGATTGATACATCGTAGGTAAGATATAGCACATGTAGAAAATTTGGTTAAAAGTTTAAATTTCATAAACAAAAAACAAAATTGTTACCAAACGGAGCCTTAGTAACCAATTTTGATTTTTGTTTTTTAAATATTAAAGAAATTCTAAAAAAAATAGCGTTTAAAAACACGTTTTTGTTTTTGTGTTTAAAAAAAATGAAAAAAAATCAAGAATTACTATTAGAAAACTAAAAAAATCAAAACAAACAATAATTACAAAATATTTTTTTTGGTTTTTAATTTTTAAAAACATAAAATTGAGATCAATTAGGAATTTTGCACTATATAACAACTTTTTTACGACATTTACAATTATAGCAATTTTTTTAAAATAATTCGTTAATAGGAAATTTTGCCTATTTTTTTAAAAATCTCTATCTACCTTTTTGTTGTTGTAGACTTTGATAGAATCTATCATTCTCTAGTGATGTAAGTCAATCCATTTTAGTTTTGATTCTATCAGCTTCTATTGATAAACTAAAAATGAAAAATTATAAAAAAAAAAAAAGATCAAAACGGGGCCCAAACTATAAAAAAAAAAGATCAAATCATATTCATTTTGATTCTTTCAACTTTCAAAATCCAATTTTAATCTATAAATTTTGAAATTTATTCCATTTTAGTTACTAGACTTTAAAAAAAAAACTTAAATTTGGTCTTAGAATTATTTTTTAGTTATTTTTCTATTAAAAAAACCATCTTCATTTATCAATTTTAAAAACAATTTTGATTAATAGGACTAAATTTTTAAAAAAATTATAACTAAAATTAAACTTTTGAAAGTTTATAGATTAAAATAAAATAAATTTCAAAGTTTTGTAACTAAAATTGAACTTTTAAAAATTTAGGGATCAAAGTAAAACAAATATCAAAGTTTTTGGACCAATATTGTATTTTACCCATTTACTATCTTTCTCTATAAATTTTTAAAAAATGTTCACATATTTTTTTATTTGTACTAAATTATTAACGTTTTGGTTAAATTTCAATTAATATAAACTTCAAATTTGTTATTGGAATCAATTTTAAAATATTTTTAAGATTTTAGAGACTAATATCTAGAAGTTTAAGAACAAAAATAAAACAAATTTAAAAATTATGGACTAAAATTAAAATTTTGAATATCTATAAAAAAAATGTAACAAATTTTAAAGTCTAAGGTGCAAAATATTTTTTAAAATATAAATTAGAAGAGATAGACCACAAATTCTATATCCAGATGGACCGAACAACAACCGCACAATAATTTTCAAATAAATGAGAATTAAAATGTTATTTAAACCAATAAAGCCTAAAGACGAAAATTTTATTTAAATCAATAAAATACATTACTGTTCATTTTTGAAGTTTTATCCAAATGATATTTTTTTGTTTTTTTTTTGGGTGTCTACCTCCCAGAGTACGGCTAAGCGTGCTCTGACTCTGACACGGCTAATGAACCGGCCAACCCCCTCTTCCAGTGTGGTCTGGTCGGCCCGGGTTACTGTGTTCATTTTGTCTTTTTTGTTTTATGCTCGACACAAAGCTTATATATATTTAGCATCACACACCAATAAGTTAACACAAAAATATTGACTTCCTATTAAGCAACATATAAGCCATTAACTTTTTATTGTTTTTGGGGCTGTTTGTTCGTCATATTTAATTAAGATTTAATTAGCAGGTTTATCAACTATTTCTCGAAAATCTACGTCCTAACGTGTTTTTATTAACTCGTCCTTACTTTTATTTTTAAAAATAACTCTCATTTTTAGTCATTCAATTATAACTACTCATTGAATGAGTAAGTGACGCAATGATTTCATTGTTTGGTTGTAAATTTGTTCAACACCAACGTTACAGGTTCGATCCCGAGAATCGATATTTGTCCCCCATTTGAAAAAAAATGAAAAATATGTTTATAACTATTCATTTTTAATCATTAACTTCAAATCAATCAAAATAACTCATTTTTAATTAGTATTATTTTTAACTATTCAAACTCATTTTAAAATTTACATTCAGACGAGTCTTTGACTATAAGTCTCGATTTTAACTACGCATAATAACTTCTCAATATAATTCCATAAGTTAAATACTCTTTGAATATGACAAACAAACAACCCTTTGATATATTGAGCTAACAAATCGTCTAATTTTATAATATTTAGTTGCAAAAAAATATATGAAAAATTAGTTCATTAGTTGAGATGTTCACTTTGTGTCTTGTATCCCACAATAAAAAAGTGGGAAATTTTCAAGATATTTTTAATAGATATGAATTACATTATGCGTTCAAACCTCTAAAAATATATTTGAATATCATAATAAAAGATACAATTGTCATATAAAATAAAAATAACTCAAATTTTAAGAGATGTAATTGATGAAATCGATAATTTAAGAATATAACTATTACAAACTCTTAGAGGGTGTTTGGTTGCAGGTGAGATTAGATGAGGTGATAAGAGATAAGAGAGAGGAGATGTTGACACCAGAAAATCTTGTTTTGAGTGCACATAGATGAGATGACAGAAAAACATTGTGAAGAGGGTATAGGAAGATGAGATAAAAAATCTTATTTGAGGTGAAAGGATAGAAGATGAAATGTCACATATTTGATATATATATATTTAAAAAAAAATCTATTCTTATGTTTTTATAATGAAATTATTGTCAAATCTTTAGCTATGACAGAAGTATGGAAATATAACAACTATCATAAATAAATCGTAAGTAATATAAAATTAACATCATACCACTCTTGATCATATTAATGTTTGTATTCAAAAGAAACAGAGTTTAAATAATATTATATATGACCTAATAACTATGAAATCAAATCTCTCATACCTAAATATTCTTGAATTAAATAATATTAGTGAGCAAAAATTTCACACAATAAAAATGAAATTTAACTAATATAAAATATTTTTTAAAATTTGTTATTCAAGATTTGTTACAATTAAATGGTAAAAATAAATGTTAAAAAGACCAATATTCGATTTATTAAAATGCAATGAAATAAAAACAAAAATAAAACTAATTGATTAAACTACTATTTATAAAATTTTGATAGCAATTTTTATTTTATTAAAAAAGAAACTGCTTTCCTATACTTTTTAAACATTCACTTTCACATTTACCAAATGCAAAAGAATTGTAATAAAATATACTAATTAATTTGTAACAATAAATTAGATATTAAAAGTATTTATTTATTAGTCATTTATTCTGATTTTGTAATTTGCTTTCAGGGTAAAATTGAACTTGATAACATCTCGATAATAATTATTACATGGAAATAGATGTAAAAAAAATAAAAAAATAGAGGCTCTCAAGTTTTGGAATTTATTGTTATTGTTTTTTTTAACGTAAAATCGATCTCAATGCATATGTTTGACTCATACTTGAAACTTATAATTTTTTTTTGTATATACAAACAAAACTGTTAAAATTATTTAAATTTACTCTCTTAAAGAAAAAAACTATAAATCCACATCCCTACTGTTATTTTAAAGTCTAGCTTATTACGAGAATATAGAATTTGAATATCTTTTTATAACAAATAAAATAAGTTCAACATTTTTAAATTTATTGAAATAAGTTCATATTTTAAAAATTATTGTAAATTAGAAATAAAAATTCAATGAATCTAAATTATTTAAAATTAATTATTGTTTTAATAATAAAATGATGTACATATTGTTAATATTAAAAAAAAAAAAAAATTATTTTTATTATAAATTTACAAATACGATTCTAACTTTTTTGTTATTCAGAATGATTTAAAAAATAATTTGTTTATAAATAAAATTTATTATTATATATAAAAGAGATAATATATATCTATTTATTTTAATTTTTAAAATTAAAATTTGTATGTATAACAAAAAAAAATGGCAAAATATTTATATCTATAGCACAAAATTCAAAATCATTTCATTTGTAGTAGAAAATTCAAATTGAGTTCTATTACTTGTTGAAATTAAATTAACGATAGACTCATTTCATTACTGCTTAAGTTTTCTATCAATAATAAAATTTTAAATTGAGTTCTATCACTATGTGAGTGATAGAAATAAATATGCTATAGATAAATTTTTAACATTATAACCACAATTATATCAAACTTAAAAATACATAAATAAGAAGATGAGGTTATGAGATAGATATGAAGAACTACTCCGTTTACGGGTGGTTTGGGGAATTTTTCGTGTAATTTACTATTTTGTTTCCACTCACCACTTACCCCCGAAGTAGCGCCGCATAGGGCAAATATTTATAAATGAAACACATCCCAGATCATTGCATTCCAGGTATGTTCTTCGGGATTCTTTCTTCATAACATATCTTTGGATTTATTCCTCAATTCTTCTAGTTTTTTTTGGCGGTGGCTTGGTGTACAAATCGTCTTTTGTGTATTGCCCACTAAGTGTTCGATGAAAAGGCCATATGAATTTTTTAAGACTTTCGTTAATTTGAGGGTCTGATTGAGTTTTTTAGAGGTATTATACTTCAATATGATGAAGGGTTTCTTATCATATGCATGAATTTGATTTGAAGCTATTGCTCTTCGCACCCCTTTTCTCAATTGCAGCTTTCAGGGTTCTCATCGACTTGAATTGACCGTTGAGCCATCTTTTGTGGGATGATTTGCTTGTAACTGTAGAGAATTAACCCAACACTATGGCATCGGCAAAGCCTAGGGCGAGCAGCTTCTCACGCAACGTTTCTTCTGCACATTCATCTCGGACGACGACGCCTGGACTTAAACATGGTCCCAATGGCACCACATTCATCTCATCTGGAATACCAGACCTTGACAGTACTTTCTGCATCTTATTCACTAGTTCATAATTGTTGGGAATTGAGATGTTGAAGAATTGTAATTTATACCCTTATTCTACATTGGGAGTTGGGTCTAGCCTCAATTTGTTCATTTGCTTTTGTTGCAGAGATTCTTTGTGGTGGGTTTCCTTTGGGAAGCTTAGTCTTGGTGATGGAAGATCCAGAAGCTCCTCATCACATGCTTTTGTTGCGGAATTTTATGTCTCAGGGACTTGTTCACAACCAGTCTCTTCTTTATGCTAGTCCATCCAGAGATCCAAGAGGATTCTTGGGTACTTTACCAAGTCCAGGGACATCAAAAGATGATAAATCCCGTGACCATTCTGCTGAACAGGTGTTCCACTTTTTTTCTTTTTGTAAAAAAAAACTTTTGCAATTATTGTGCTCTCAGGTTTAGATGAAAAGATATAAGATCTGACTTGATTCATTTCAGGAGAAGGGGTTAAGGATTGCTTGGCAATATAAGAAGTATTTCGGCGACAGTCAAGAGAACCTCAATGCCTTTGGTAAACTTACTGAGACCTCAACCTAATAGTTTTTGTCTGCTGTCTGATCTGAGTTGAAGAACAACTAATGAATTGTGTCAATTATGTGGCAAAAACTACTTGTGCATATTGTGTTGAAGTTTTCATGGAAAAATTACAACTTTCAGTCTAGCTTTTTGCAGTAAAATATATTTAGTTCATGTTTCTCATGTTCCTTCTAGGTTTTTTAATGAGACTTTCCCCACTTTTTCTTTTGGAAGACCTGTTCTTGTGTAGTATCCAAACACCAAATCGTTGGATCTTGCATTAGAATATGTTAAAAAGTGCATCTTGAAATGAAATCCATTCATTTGTCTCAACCCCCCTATATAATGGTTCTCTTCCTGGCACAAGTTCAATATAGGTGCAACCGTGTAATATTATTCTTATTGGGGATAGTTATTCAATGCTTTTACAGATAGTAAATACGAGTTTTGCAATGACTTTGATTTGAGAAAGCCCTTTGACAGACATTTTTTCAGTCGGAAGAATGTGGAATGTGTTAGTATTCTAGATTCTTCGAGTCTTTCTACTTTTCGTGATCGTTGTGCCACATTCCTATCACAAGTGCCAAGGTAATGTCTGCGTCTATTATCCCCTTCTAAGCTACATCTATTTAAGTCATTGCATTTGCATTATCTACATTAGACTCAATTTGGATTTATTGTAAAAGATGTCTAGCAACCGGTTGTTTGATGCAACAACCGGTTGGCTGGAGATGGAAATAGTGGGATTGAGACCTGTGGTCAGATTTGTATCTCTTCTTTTGTATTTGGAAAAAGTTTGATAAGCCGAAATTGGTTATTCTTATCCACGGTAGAGAAGCTTGGGATTTGGGAACATAATTGGGCTTCAAATTGCATAATGTAGTATTTTCGTGAATGTAGTTTTTGCCAATGGTAACCACCAGAGTTCATGTTCTACCTCCAAATACCAAGTACATGTGTACCTCCAAATACCAGAGCGTGAGCTTTAGGCCAATATGAAATGAACTATTCTATATTTCATCTAGTTTATTCCATTTTCAGATTTGGCATTCAAGAAGACTTATTTGCTAAAGTGTGAGAGGTGTCGAACTTGAATCTATTTGGTATTACTCCTGAATATTGGACTGATTTGATTATTTTATTTATTAATTAAATGTGAATATTAGAGGATATTCTTAGTGCGTGTGGAGGACTTTGTCCCTTGTAGATTGGCATATGAAGTTTTGTTTTCAT
This sequence comes from Sicyos edulis, assembly GCA_036507275.1. Taxonomy (NCBI): domain Eukaryota; kingdom Viridiplantae; phylum Streptophyta; class Magnoliopsida; order Cucurbitales; family Cucurbitaceae; genus Sicyos; species Sicyos edulis. Next base: position 5,840,787 of record CM071855.1, on the reverse strand, counting down.
AAAGACGATATATGGGAAAACAAATTGAGAAAAGACAATATATGGGAAAAGACAATTGGGTGCAGTTTATTATAATTTTTGTTTGCATGCATCATATTTTAATTGTGCACGTTTCTTTGTACTTACATTGATGTCATGTGACAATTCCAGAAATGATGGCAATATAGCCTGTGCTGGCCGTATTGCCATTCAATCATTATGTGCTCCACAATGTGATCATTCCAACATGGTTAGTGAAAAATTAAATTTGTCATTTGACTACCATTGTAATGATTGTTTGCTAAGTTCCATTAAATCGATAAAAGACTTTTTTCTTCGTAATTTTTGATGAAACGACTTATCGAATTAAAAAAACCTTGGTCTGTAACCTAAATTTTAACGAACTCTTTTCCGCCTTTGAGTCCTCATTGTAAAACTTGAGCTGCAGGAATGGGAAATGCTTTCCTTTTTAAGGTCTCTGAAAAGCATGCTAAGGTCCTCAAATGCCGTAGCTGTAGTATCGTTTCCGCCTTCTCTTCTTTTGCCGTCCTTCTCTAAAAGATGGCAGCACATGGCAGATACCTTGCTTTCTGTTAAAGCAATCCCAGGTCTAGACAGCATGTCAATTTTTCAAATTATCTCTGGCATCAATGAAATATTGACTAAAAAATACTGCAGATGAGGATAAGGAATTAGCAAAGCTCCTCACTGGTTACCAAGACATGGTTGGTCTTCTCAATGTGCATAAAGTAGCTCAAATCAATACACAGGTATTGAAAATTCGTGACTTAGAAACGGACCAAATGGTGAAGTTCTTGTTCGAAGTTTTCGTACAATGCTAGTTGCTTCACTGTTCTGCATATCTCTATTCATTTTGATTCATAAATCATACATGTGTGACATGGCTGAATCTGAGAACTATATTCTAGTATTTTATTTTTGGATATCCGTGAGTGTCCGAACTAGCTTACGCGTACCTTGGCTATTCTCAAGTCATATTGCCCAACCTTACAACATTTGAATGTCAAGAAAATTTGTAAAAAATAATTTTATAAGTGGTTACCATAGATTGAACCTATCACTTCTTAGATCTTGAAGAGTGAGGAGTAGCTCTGAATGAATGTCTGGACTCTTAAAGCCATAGACAGCATTCAAATCTGTTTATTCTTTTTGTTCTTGGGTTTGATATGCATCATTATTTATGCTGGTCTAATGTTTAAGGGCATCCAATAGTTGTTTTCATCTCTTATCTTTAGAAAACTCTACTAGTTAACATTTTTTAAAAATATTTCTAAATTGAAATATTTTTCTTCTTTATGATTGATAGATTTTTTAGTTCGCTCATAATCATTCTTATGGATTCAATAGGTTCCAAAGATTCTCGAGGCGACTACATTCTCTATAAAGTTACAAAAGAGAAGGTTTTTAGTTTTAGAATGTCTTAATCAAGCGCCTGTTGATGGCTCAAGCGGGAGTTCATATGGCTCTACTGGAAGTTGTTCTGGCTCCTCCTCTAAGACAGGTTCTCTTGAGTTTTAGTCTTAGTTTCCATGTGATCTTAGCATAGAGAGTTAGAGAGTTGAAAAAAAAAGTGAAGTTTAGGTTGATATTAATTGTTGAATATTTATATTTTTCTCATCTCTTTAGCCTCCATTCTTGTATTTTAAACATCCCTTTTAAGAGTCTGAAACCAGGAAAAATATTTTTGTTTATTAGTATCTTAGTAATATTTTTACATTTGGTTATCGGTATCGTTGTAATGGAAAACCAGGAAAAATCATTGTGTAGTAACATGGTTGAGGAGTTATTTTGAAAAGTTAAAAATTTTAGTTTTTTGTAACCGCTTGTTTGGATCTAGATTTTTATGCAGGAGTTGCAGTACAAGTTTTTTTTTTTTGTGTGTGTGTGTAGAGTTAGAGACAATATGTGACTTTGAAATAATTAATTATTTAGAGTAATTAAAAATAAATGATTAAAAATAAGTAGTTAAAATGAGTTACTTTGAGTAGTTAGAAATAAATGATTAAAAATTAGGAGTTATTTTGAATAGTTAGAAATGAGTGATTAAAAATGAAAGAGTTAATTTGAGTAGTTAGAAAAGAATAATTAAAAATGAGTTATTTTGAGTTATTAGAAACGAAAATAGCTAATTTGGATGTGGTTTTTTAAGGACTAATTCTAATTAAAAGAGGCGCCATGTAAATCTAGTTGAAAATTGACAAACAAACCATATGATTGTCAAAAGGCAAATGTGTTATTTTCCGTTATATTGTGCTCAATCGGTGCAGCCATTACATATTTTTTTTCACATTGAATCCGCATCCAATGGTGACACTTTAATAAATGTAATGTATTTTTAATGGCATCATATAATGTTATTGGTTAATTATTAGTTCGATGGTAATTTGTTCACATAACATATATATAACCTTTAATTCATTATAGTTAATTTGTCTTTTGCAAGTAAAATTAAAAAATCTTATAATCATGTCAAAATTAGCATATCTAAAAATAGTTCTCTTTGTGGACCATTGATTTGTGGTTGGTAAACAAATATTGTTCATTAACATGTGAATAGAATTTATGCTAAAGTTGGCTTGCGCTGAAGTGTATGTATATCTTTTGTCAACTCTCGGACATGATATGCAAAGAATAAACCAAATATTGTTCATTCTCTCTTTGGGGGAAATTTCAACTTGAACATTCATATGCCCCCAAAAAAACGTGAAATTTGAAAAGAGGAAAAGAAACTCATAATGTTCACACATCACATCATGACTAAAACATCAACAATACCATTACTACTTCCTAACATAATAAACAAATGAAAGAACCCAAAAACAGCGAAGTTAAAGCGTTGATATCACATCAACAATGTGGCGAAATTCAAACAAGTCTAAGGTTATTTTATTTTATTTTTCCTTATAAATATTTAAATATAAATGGGAAAAAAAAATCAACTATAACTACGTAAAAGGTAACTCTCAAATAGTATGAGAGTCAAATACCAATTTTTAGAATCGAACACTAATTTAAATATATTATTACCGATCAAAATAACCAATATGTCATCGATACATCCGATGTCAGGAAGTAAATTCTAATACTACTATGATAACTTTTAAAATTGAAATCCGATTTCTAAATTTGCTGGAAAACACATGTAAAAAATAATGAAAACATGAAATAATAGAAGTTCATCTCTAATAAGGGTCTGTTTGGTGAGCCCGGTTGGGCCAAGAAGGGAAAGGAAGGGTTCCCTTCCAAGCGTTTGGCTCATCGGGCTGAGATATCCCGCCTAGGAAGTGATAACCTGGCGCGTGGGCAGAGCCTTTCAGGCGCGTGTTTTTCAATTGCCTCTTCTATTTTTTTTTTATTAATTTTTTATTATATATATTGCTTTCCGTGTTTTTCTAGTATCCCTGTGTGTGCATTTTTTTTATTTTGTTTTACGTTTTTTCACTTATTCTCAAAATTTCTTTTGCTTTGTGGAGTTTCTTTTTATTTAATGGATTTTCATTTTTTTTCCAAACCCTTCCTTTTTTTTCAACTTTCTTTCCAGATTTATTTATGTGTGTTTCTTTTAATAACGTTTTTCTCTTATTTTATTTAGTGTTTTTTATTATTACATTTAAACTGTTTCTTTTTGTTTGTTTGTTTTTTCCTTTTTATTTATTTATTTTTTTTAGTATAAGTTGGGGGAAAGAGAATTACAAATACCGATTACAAAGATAGAACCTGTGACCGTGAAGTGAAAATAGATTAATATCAAACCAGATAACCTAATCGTATCACTAACCCATTCAGTAATAATAATTATTTTTTTAGATATATCATTTTTAAAAAATAATATTTATAATTTTTTTTGCATTTGAGTTGTATCAATAATGTATGATTGTAAAATTAGTTATATAAAAATATATATTAATAAATACTGATTTTATTATTTATCAAAGTTTTCTATATATATATATATATATATATATATATTTATATTTATATAAATCTAATATAGAACTACTCAATAATTAAACTTGCGAATTTTTTTTCTAATGACAATTTATCTTGATTTGAGTTTTTAAATTTAATTTTTATCATAAAATTATGTTGATCCATTTATTTTATTTTTGTAATAATTATCAAATTTAATTATTTAAATATTTTTTATTTCATTAATTTGGTTATTTTGATATTTTAGATTTTAAATTTTATTAAGATAATAAATAAACTAAAAAAATGTTCTTGTATAAATATTATATTAAAAAAAAAAATTGAAAACATTACTTTCTTATCTCATCCCACAAAACACCAATTAACTATCACATCAATTTTCTTCTCATCCCACCAAACACTAATTTACTCTCACTTCCCTTTCTTTCCCTTCCCTTCCTTTTCCTTCCTTTCCCTTCCCACCCTAGCCAAACAAGCCCTAAATTGAAATGTTAACAACAAAAAGTCAACCAAATTGGCAGCTTTCTTTTCCCACCTTTCTCTTATTCCTTGTGGAGATGCCGACCAACACCATCCTATTTTTGAATGTTACTCCAAATACTTTTGGAAATACTATATTTAATTTTTCTCCAAGTATATATTATTAAGAAATTATATTATAATTTTTTTTTTAAAAAAAACCATATGGTTTTTGAGATCTTCGAGTAAAAAGTGTTACACATGTAAAAAATACTAGTATTTTAATAACAATCATACATCACTTATTGATCAGGTGATCATGAATTTCATTCTCAAATGTTATTGAATTAAAAAAATTAAGTGTAGACATACTAAATATTAGATTTAAATGTGATTATAATCAATCATTGGAACTAGATACATGCAGATAATAAATCGATGAATACAAAACAACAGGCAACAAGCAACAATGTCATAACAAACACAACGATAGGAAAGTTTTTTGTTCTTCTCTGTTCTCCATCTTTCTTATTTAAATGGTGTGATTTTTTTTAATGAAGAATAGATATATGAGATAAAAAAAGTAAATGAAAAATACAAATAAGTGGTTACAAAAAAATTACTTAAATGACAAAAACAAATGGATGCTTACAAAAAGAAAATATATAGTTAGTAGATGATTACTAATTATGGACCACTAATTAAATAATTATAATTAAATAAGATTTCATTATGATTCCATAAAAAACTACACAAAAATATTGTTTTTGTAGTTTGCCTTGTATTTTCTTTTTATTATTACATTACAAACTTAATTCCACAACTTTTACATTTCTCTATTTGTTTCTTAATGTTATCAAATTACAAATATAGTCTCAAACTTTTAAATTTTTTAAAATTCATTTAACTAAATTTGTTGGGATAACTACCGAGATCTTAAACATTGATATGATATTATCTATTTTCAACAACTTCCAAAAAAGTTTTATACTAATGAGTGTAACTCAACTACATATTTTACTAATGACTAGACTCATTTATTCACTCAGAATTCGAAGAGATTAGTCAATATAGGCTAAGAGAAATAATTATCCTACTCAAGATTCTCTACATTGATATAATATTGTCAGCTTTAGACATGAATCCTTATAACTTTGTTTTTTGACATAATTCAAAAAAGTTTTATATTGATAAAGGTTGAAAGTTGTTGTCATTTCATTTATATTCGAACTCTTTTCTCTCATTTTCTATTTAGGACAATTGATTACCTTAAGTCATTATCAACAAAATTGAAATTTTAGGAAGAATCTCTTTTAAATAGGGAGATCTTTTATGATAATACTTTATTGGCCAATATTTCTGTATTTAAATAGGGCCATCCGAGTTTTCAAATTGGATACGATGTGTGTGTAAGTTTCAATTTTCTAATAAAAGAAAAACAAGTGTCGTATCATTATTTACCATTAAGTTTTAATGGAATTATTTAAGGAATTTTACACACACATATATATATATATATATATATATATATATATATATATATATATATATATATATATATATATCATCCATAACAATTTTTAATAAAATATTTTATATATGGTACAATGACTAAAATGTCTACGTTTCGGTTAATTTTTTTTTTCTTTTTCTCACCTGTAAGTCTTTGAGCAATTTTCTACCAATAACTTTCAATTCATAGATTCAATTAATTCGTTAATAATATTTAATCGGCTCGAATATAGATTCAATCTATTTGTTTAAAAAAGTAAAAGATGAGAATAAAAAGAATAATAATAAGAAGAATAATAATAATTTGCTATAAACAAAATAATTTTTTTAAATGTTATAATTATAATATGTGGCTTAAAAGTTGCTATCTATATAGCAATTTAGCAACTTTCCCTATTACTTACTCCATTTTATAAATTTAATTTTTTTTTTTGTATATTTTAGAATTCATGTATCGACAAAAGTTACAAGTTGATTATATGATATTTAAATTTTTAGAGAAATAGAATTTTTGGATTGTGTTAACAAATTGTTTAAAATTCAAAAACTTATTAGATATTTATAAAAGTTGATAGACCAAATAAAACTATAAAAAGTGTGGACATTCATCTCACAATCAATTGGTGATAAGTGGAGTAGTTCACTTATTTTTTATATATTGGAAAAGAATTTAGCTATTTTGATCCTTTCATTACTTTAAGCGAGAAAAACATTTATTGGGAAAGACGTGAGTGTATAAACTTATAATTTAACAAAATTATTTTCAAACTAAGTAATCTCTTTTCATTTTTTTTAATTATTATTTTGAATCTTAATGTCTTTTAAATATTCTTTAATTGTCAACATGGACCTCATTAAAACATAATTACCTTCCTAAATCGAAAATTTAAATTTCTCATCCTATTACATATTGTACTTAAAAAGAAAATACGTCCATTAATTGATTTTCAAGAAGAAAAATCATTATTAGCAATTACAATCAGTTTAACTACCACTCACATGATAAAACGTTGATTCGCACCTACTAGACTTATGTTTAAATCAATCCTTTTTAGTCCATGAGACAATTGTTTTTCAAATGCAACCTATACCAAAAAATGCATGCCCATTAGTGATTTAGTGATTTTTTAATGTACTTTTTCTTTTTTGCATTCCCATTAGTGATATAGTTAGTATAACATTTTATTTTTTAAAACATCAATTTTTTTCACATTATTGTATACTTTTTTTCTTGAGAATGATAAGGATGAAAACTCTATCCGAATCTCCACATTGATATGATATTGTCTACTTTGGGTCTAGACCTTTATGACTTTGTTTTTGGGCTTCCCCAAAAGGCCTCATACTTTGTTTGTATCTCAACAATCCTCCCCTCAAACAAAGTTCCACCGAGCCTCTCTGTGGGCTCAACTTCTGATTCGGCACCCGATGATTCAATCCTCCCCTCGAACAAAGACCGAGCCCCCCTCAAATAGTCAATCCGTCTAGATGCAGATAGACTGGATTTTCGCGCCAACTATTATATCCGACCAACTCCTCGTCTTTTGAGAGTATACCGCTAGTCAATTTGTCTAGCTCACATCCAAACCAAACTCCTCTTCTCCTGAAGGTACCCAACCAGTCTGGTAAAGCTACCACAAATTTTTGTCTCCGGGCTCCAACCGTCTTTATTCTACACCGGAGCGATTTATCGATACAATAATGTTTGACGCATGGCTCTGACACCAATTAATAAGTTAATATGGTCATAGTACCAACAGAGAGCTATGGTTTCCCGGTAAGAAAAATAGAGTAAATTATTATTTTGTTTTAGAAAAACATTATTATTCACATTAGCTATTTCGAATTGTATTATAAACAATAAAAACATGATTTTTTAATTAAAAAAAAATTATATTCATGAAAGCTTCAACTAATTTAATAATTAACTTCAACATGCGTCGAAGAATCTGGTGGACTAGTATACAAATTAAATCCAACTACCTATGAATAATTGTAACCAGTCAAGTTGTTTCCACTTTTCAACCATAAACTACTCAATATCAAATTTTCTTACATAATAAAGAAAGATTTAATAAGGTTATAAATGGCCTCTCCAATTTGTATTAAACTTAGAAAACCTAGAAAATAACTGAAGTAATAATATATTGAACCGGCCATGACATTTTAACTTATTAATATCGTTTAACTAATAGATTATCTAGTAGGTGTGATCTTAATTCAATTTTGTCAATTTTATGGAAAATCGACAATCAAACCAATATCCTCGATCTTTCAACAATTAAATCATTGTTTAATAAAATATATATATATAATTATTGGCTCGTGGTTCACTTTGGTTTCGACTCTATTTTTTGTTAATGATTCAATTATAATTTAGTTTATTTTCCAATTTTTTGTCTTTGTTTTCAATTTGATTTCAAGCATTTTTATTTTATCAATAAAAAAACAACATTTTCATGCATAAAGTAATATTTATAATATTTTTACTTCATATTTTACATCTAAATTTTTTCTTCAATCAATATACATATAAGATCATGAGATCTTGGGTTCGAGTCTTCTATCTCCAATTATTTTAATTTCAATTTTTAAAAAATATTAATATGTTTTTATTCTCCTTTAGTATTTCTATATTCGATTCAATTTCATTAAAACCGAAACCGAACCAACATATTTCACTTTTTTAAAATATCAAATTAAGTGGTCCAATATTTAAAAAAAAAAAAAAAAAATCCATAAGATTGATTTAGCTCAGTTTAGTTTGGTTTTTTATTATTTATTTTTAAAAATTTTCCTTACACTGACATATGGGTATGAAAAACCAAAGCACATTTACACAGAAAATTGGATGTGTGAACTGTGAACACAAAAAAGTTACAAAAAGTTTGCAATAAAAAACCGTGGAGGGGGAAAATAGCAAATACAATGACTTTGCCAGGTCTCCTCTCCTAAATTAAATGCCAACCACCCAAAAGGGGCCCCACATCACTTTCCAGCTGACGTCAGCCAATATGTAATCTGAGACCCGACCCGGGCCCAGCCCAGTATCCTGCCCTCTTTATAACCCCACTTCAAAGCAGCAAACAAATCATTTCGCACTGAAAATTTTGCAGTCTGATTTTGCGTAAAATTCCGGCGAAAAAGAGAGAGTAAAAATGGCGAAATCTGCAGATCAAGAACATCCTAAGAAGGCCTTTGGATGGGCGGCCAGAGACAATTCCGGCGTTCTTTCTCCTTTCCATTTCTCCAGAAGGTAATTTCGTTTTTCTTTTCTTTTTTTTTTTCTGTAATTTTTCCTAATCCGAAAGAAAAAGAAGAATGTATGTGATTCTTGCTGTTGCATGTTCATTTGATCTACTGCTGTGTTAATTTTAGAGGCGTTGATGAATGTTATTGATGTTTATATGTTTATGGATTGGGGTTTTTGTTCTTTCTTTTTTAGAATATTTGGATCGGATCTGAATTAGTTTATAAACAGGCAGGCGAATCAAATATCTTCCTAATACCTTAATCTCCTCCAGTACGGAGACCTTCTTCATTTACTCCATTGTTACTATAGTAATATTATGATATTTGTCCACAAGGGATCGCAGACTGGTAGAAATTTGGGTTTTGAAGTACCCTTCTTTTAAGGTTTCAGGTTCGAGTCTCATATGTAATATGCGATAAGAAGAGGGTGGTTACCTTTTTTCAAAAAGAAAAAGAAAGTAATATTATAATATCTTGAATTAGATGCCTTGAGTTATAATATTGAGTTCAATTTATAGAAGCGGTCTATTAAGAAATTAATTTTTTATAAAATTTTTTAATATTTAAATTTTGTAAGATAAAGTGGTACAAAAAAGCTGATAATTGAACAGTTGCGCATATAAAAAACAGAAAAAATGGCAAAAAGTTATGCTATTGAGTAAGGGGAGGGAGGATTTGTCTTATTTGTTTGGATGGGTGCTCATTTTTAGTTTTAGAAATATTTATCAATATCGTATATTAGGTTTGATATAATTTATTTTCTTGAGATATCAAATCACTTTCTTAATTAAAAATTGGGGTTTTTTTAGGAATAGGTAAATTAAAAGGTATTTTGTTATGATAGTCAAACATTCTGTTGGTATCATTAATACATAATATTGTATTAATAATACAAAATATTCTATTTATATTCTAACTTAATGTATATCAATCATACCATATGTTTAACAATAAATACAAATGTCAATAGAGAAGTAGCTCAACGCATTATTGTATCCTTACATTGTATCTTCCCGCCTCTCAATGGTTGTAATCTCAAAAAAAAAAACACAATAAATACAAATATTTTCAAATTTTATTTAGATTTATAATTATTTTGTGAAATTGAACTACACATCACAATTTTCTTTAAAAATATAGTTCCAACATTAAATATTTTGAGAATAGTGAGGTACATTCGTCACCATCATAGATATAAATATATATATATATTTTGAAAAAAATAATTAATTAATTTAAAATATAGGAAATCGTATCACGATTTATATTGGCTAAATCATAATAAATATCTTTGAATTTTGTTATTTATTTGTTTTAGAATTCGAATCCGTGGAAAGAATAAAAAAAAATGCAAGCGATTCTTGCGGTTGCGGTGGCACCGCATGTTCGTTTGAAATAGTGCTATTAATGTTGCTTTTGACTAACTATGAACATTTTTATTTTTTTTAGTTCCAAAATATTTAAAGAGAAATTAAAAAGTGATGATTTGGAATTCTCTATTCCATTTATTATAATCTAAAAAGTTTGATATTGTTAAATTATACATCGTGATACTAAAGCTATGAGGCTGTTTGTTTGACATATTTAGATAGTTCTTAGGTTAAAGAGTTATATTGATGAGTTATATTGATGAGTTATATTGAATTGTTAAAAATTGAGAATTGTGTCAAAAACTCGTTTGGACGTAGTTTTTGCGTAAAGAGGTTAGAGTCAAAACCTTGTTTGGATGTGGAGTTAAAAATGAGTAGTTATTTTTAGTAGTTAAAAAAGAAATGATTAAAAATAAATGGTTAAAAATGAGTTATTTTGATTGATTTGAAAGGAATGATTAAAAATAAGAGGTTAGAAATGATTGAGGAGTTATAAATGAATTATTAAAATGAATGGTTAGAAATGAGAGTTATTTTTAAAAGTAAAATGAGGAGTTAATAAAAACTCGTTTGGATGTAGGTTTTCGAAAAGAAGTTGATAACTCCCACTTCTAACTCCTACCTAAATAGGTCAAATAAACACCCCTGGGATATGCAATGCCATTAATGAGTTTTCTTAATTTTAAACATAATTTTGACAATAGTAGAGTTGGACGGTGGTATCTTGAGAATAGTCTTTTTAATAGTATTTTGAGAATAGTTAATGATAATGCAGCCTTACACTCAACTCAAACAGATAAAAAATAAATAGAATAAAATAAAGTAAATTGTTTAAATTTGTTAAAGAAAGAATTAATTAAATATATAGGAAACCTTGTTTGCCCTTATAAAATAATATCACGTTTTTATTCTTGCTTAGTTATAACAAATATCCTCAAATAAAATATTTATATTTAAGTTGCAATAATTATTTTTATAAATAATTCATGAGAGTTTGAAAATATAAATATTTCAGAAGTGTCTTGGAATACATAAGAATTGAACGAAAAATAAGTCTTTAAACAAGCAAAATTGGACGTTTTTCTTATAATATGGCCTTTTATTATATATATATATATATATAACCACTTCAACAGTTGAAATGTATTTCTAAGTGATATATGTTTATGGATTTCTGTACTGTGCTGTTGATAACAGACCAACTGTGGTTGCAGAGAAACAGGGGAAAAGGATGTGGCATTCAAGGTTCTTTACTGTGGGATTTGCCATTCTGATCTTCACATGGTGAAAAATGAATGGGGCAGTACCATTTACCCTATTGTTCCTGGGTGCGTCCTATTCTTTCCTTTTCCCTTTTTGATCTAAGATTGAGAGCATATTTAAACATCTAAATTCATTTCAAATTCGTAATTGTGTTCTTAGTTTAAAATGTGTTTGTTGTTATTACAAAATTTGTAGGCATGAAATCGTGGGCGAGGTAACAGAAGTTGGAAGCAAAGTAGAGAAATTCAAGGTGGGAGACAAAGTTGGCGTAGGATGTATGGTCGATTCCTGCCGCTCCTGCGATAACTGTTCCAACGACCTTGAGAACTATTGCCCCAAAATGATTCTCACTTACTCTTCCAAAGTCTCCGATGGGAGTGTTACCTATGGAGGCTACTCCGACTCCATGGTTGCAGATGAACATTTCATAGTTCGCATTCCCGACAGCATCCCACTGCATGCCGGGGCTCCTCTACTGTGTGCTGGCATCACAGTCTACAGCCCCTTGAGATACTACGGCCTTGACAAGCCCGGTATGCAAATTGGGGTGGTTGGCCTTGGTGGACTTGGCCATGTTGCCGTCAAATTTGCCAAGGCCTTTGGTGCTAAGGTTACTGTGATTAGTACCTCTCCTAACAAGAAGCTGGAGGCAATCAATCGTCTTGGGGCTGATTCATTCTTGGTCAGCCGCGACCAAGAGGAAATGCAGGTGAGAATTTCAAAGATCACATTAAAGATTTGAATTTGTATGTTTTTGTTGTGTTTTGATTTAATGGTATGATATGTTATTTGTTGGCATAGGCTGCTAGAGGAACATTGGATGGTATTATTGACACAGTCTCTGCTATACATCCCCTCCTTCCTCTGCTTTCCCTTATCAAATCCCATGGAAAGCTTGTTATGGTTGGTGCTCCAGAGAAGCCACTCGAGCTCCCAGCCTACGCTCTTATCGGGGGTAAGTTCTTTATTCTAACTTCAATAGAAAATAAATTATTCTAGGAAATTATGTACAAAATTGTAAAAGTATTTTGTATCTAATAAATTATTGAATGAATGGTCCGACACTAAATAAACGAGTATCACGTTGGAAGCAGACTCGCTTTAAAACTAGTTTTGTACCATCTCCCAAAGGAACAGCATATTCAGGTCTAAATTCCAATCCATTGTACATCACACAATTACTAGTACATCACCCATAGAATTTCATAGACTTCTTTTAAGAATTCCAATCTCAAAATAGGGAATAGAGATAAATTAAAAAATTATATAGAGACAACCTTGAGATAGAAGGAAATTGAAGAAATTCATAATAACTGTGACGTGTATTTTTTTTGGACTTGAATACAGGTAGGAAAACAATGGCGGGTAGTTGCATTGGAGGGATGAAGGAAACACAAGAGATGATGGACTTTGCAGCGAAACACAACATAATTGCGGACGTCGAGGTGATCCCAGTCACCGACGTCAACACCGCCATGGAACGGATGCTGAAACAAGATGTCAAGTATCGATTCGTCATCGACATCGCTAACACCATGAAGCCTAGCAACTAGAAAGAGATCTCTATGATAAACTTCTGAACTCTCTATGCTATTTTTTCTCATTAAATCATGTTTTGGTAATTGGGTTATGATAATATGAAACTGTTTGCTTCTCATTACACTAGTAAACTAGCTCGTTCAAAAACAAAACCCCAACTTACAAGATTGCTACATAAAAAAAAAAAAAAAACAAAGAAATTTTGTTTACTCTACACCTTCGAATCGTATGTAGTCGTACATAACTCCTTGAAAAGGCCCTGCATGTCTTCTCTGTGTAAGATAAATGATATTTTCACCGTTCATCAAATAATAACTGGGAACGTCAAAGTTAAACAGCCAATAAAGCCCATGAATGCCATGTCTAGCAATGGCGTTATCTTTACCGGAATTCCAATACCCGGTCGTGAAATGGGGTTGTTCGGCGAAAGGGTTGTTGAACCGGATATCGACCACGGCTTGAGTAGACGAGGCCAATGCCAACCGGAGCGTATAGGTTCCGGTTTGTTTGTTAAGACGAAACACAATCTGCCACGTGGTTGGTCGGTAGTCCCTGTGACCGCTGGCTCTTGTCACGTGAGCGTAGAACCAGCGGTTACGGTAGTCGTCGGTGTCGACATTGAAGACTAGATCCCGGTCGGGGTATAAATCGGCATAGCGTTGCCAAAGACCGTATTCACGAAACTTATCTTGGGATTGGATTTTGGAATTGTTGTAAAGGTGGTTCATGAGGTTCGGTTCGGGATTCGGGATATAAAACTCGGCCGCTTTCCGGTCTGGGATGCCGATTTCCCATAGAGTTGGGCCTCGCCTCGGAGGGTCGTACATCAGCAGACCGAGACTTGTGGAATTAGCTGATGTGACGATGATCTGGGTGTTGTATTTGTAATCGCCGATTACGTTGGGAACCCATGCGTAGAGATTGTAGATTCCTGGCCTTATGTTTTCAATTGTGAAATGTCCATTTTGGTCTGCTTGTGTCCAGAATTGATATCCCTGTGGATTAAGATAATTGCGGTTTACAATTTGATACTCTTTAATAAAAATAAAAAAAAATAAAAAAATTTAAAGGTTAAAGCTTGAATAACTTAGCCTAATTGCCCTAAACCCTATATATTTTAATAAGGTTACTTTTAAAAGAAAACTCTCTTATTATTTCTCAAAAGTTATTGTTGTCTCTCCTTTAGGGCATCTTGATATTCTCCTAAATTTTTGTTCGCTAACAAAATATCATACTGGTTTACATGTCCAATAACAAGTAAGTTGTTAAAAAATATTTAAAAGGTAAGGAATTGTATAATTATTGTATTAAAAATAGAGACAAATGCCAACAAAAATGTCATTTTAGTGATATATGAACCCAAAAATCGAAATATTATGAATTTAATCTCTTCCCTCCAAATTTGTCTAAAAAAGATAAAAATAAATAGAGATAACTATATTAAACTAATTCATATATAGACAATGAATAGATATCGTACATTTTGAGTATGGACTTGTATTAATATAATCAAGAAGTGTATTGTTCAATACATGCACTTTGCTTATGTTTACTGTCATATTTTTATAGAGCAAACAAAACATGAATCTAACAAACTATCAATCAGGGAAAGAAGAGCATAAGAAAATGAATAAGATATTTCAATTTTAAGAAGGAAAAAATAAAGTTTTCATTTAATAACCATTTCTTTTTTAATTTTTAATTTTTGAAATTTAAGTTTACGATAATTATCTTATTTTATGTTTTTTTATTACTCAGATATCCACATTTTACTTATATATTTTTATTTTAAATTTTGATTAGCATTCACATTGTAGGAACATATCGTATCAAATTTGAATAAAATTAAGTTTAATTTTTAAAAAGAATCTAATGGGCCTAAATAATTTTTTTAGCCATCTAATTATCTTAATTTAAGAAAATAAATGAATAAAGAGAAAAGATGCAAAAAAAAAAAAGAAGTAATGGTTGACCTTGCTCTCTGTTTGCCAAGACCCCAATTCCCCGGGAGCTGCAAGGCCCACAAACGCAGAATCGGCCCACATCAGCGACTTCTCAGCGTATCTGCCAGAGAAACGACGTCGCTTTCACGTAGTGTAATATTAAAAAAACCTTATTTTCGTACCATTTATTAATATTTAAAATAAAAGACAAAAACAAAAGAAAGTAAGGAACAAACCTATCTCGGACCGTTAATTGACCACTCACGCTACCTCTTTCGTCCGAGGTTGGATATTCTTTCGACTCAACAAAGCTGTACGGCCACTTGCTCGTTTCCATCCTCATCTATTTTTTCCAATTATTTCCCATTTATTATCTCAAATAAATCATGATAACTTATAAGCTCGATTAATTTAAAGAAAATTAAAGTTTAGTTTTTATGATTTAAAAAAATACAGTTTGGTTTCTATGATGAGGGAACGTTAGAATTTATTTTATAATTTTAAAAATTAAAATTTAGTATGATAGATAAATACAATTTCTAGATTTTATTGTAATTACTAACGATAACTATTAATTTTTAGATTTTATCCAAACATAATGTCTAAATTCTAATTTTGAAAATTATAGGGATTAAATTTTAAATTTATAACTCTCGATAATAGAGTTATATGGAATGCAAAACCATTTGTTTAGCATTAGAACTACATTTGTGAATGTAAAGATTATCAAGTTGAAACTAGCTTTTGTTATAATAAATTTTAAGGAATCAGAGTTGGAGATTTAAATCGAATCATTTTACTAGTTTAACGCAAGTATTTTTGTTGTTTTCTCATATTAATTTCATTCTCATATTAATTTGTTTCTTACTACTTTCTATTATTCATATATTTTGTTATGTTTTTCAAAAGCATGAACTCAATTTTCGTAAGAGAATTAAATTCTAATTTTTAAAATAGGATTAAACTACAACGTTCTTTCTAACTATATGGACTGAATTTATAATTTAGGTAATAAATAATACCTGGGTTTTAGCATCTTCCCATAACGAACCGGGGGTTGGAGTGTCGGTCGGGTCGGAGTTGAGATAAACGAAGACCGGTCCCAAAACCTTCTTCCATGCCTCTCCCTCTCCAAATCTCAACGAAACATCTTTACCCGCGTAATGATCACTCGCAAACATCTTCATTTTATTTTATTTTTTCAACCGAAAAATATGTTTTAGAAATTAAAACAATTTTCAAATAATAATATAAGGAAATTTAGAAAAATGGGTTTACGCAGAGAGTGGTGGGGCCAACGTGGGAGGTGAGCTCTTGTTTGAGTGGGCCCGCCGTACGGAACTCGTGACTGGGCGTGATCATCCAGAACCCCACGTGTGGGTCCCTTGAAACCCATCCATGAACCTTGTTCTCCCTATTCTCTTGAGAGTACTGGTACTTATCGTCCACCTGCACCGCATACGATCATACATACCTCCATTAATAAAAGAAGAATATTTAGATGATGCCCCGACATGATATATAAAATAATGTCCACATTTGAGCCACAATCTATTTAGTTTTAAACTCAAAAGATAAAAAAATTAAAATAAACAAAAATAGAATGTAGCTCATAGGTAACATTATTTTACACATCATGTCTGGGCATATCTTAAATATTTCTCTTAATAAAATTAAGATCAATGATTAATTTAATCCATTTTAAAATTTAAGATTTTTTTGTAATACATATCGAGAGGGAGAAACAAATAACGATTCTTAAAATCGAACCTATGATACTGGTGTTAACTAGTTTACAGCCAAACAATGAAACATTGCAATATTGACCCATTCGAGTGGACAAATATCGATTCTTATAAATGTATGCATTATAGATTTTTTTTTTTTGAAAAAGTATGCATTATAGATTATAAGTTAAATGATTAATTAGAATAAATGATAAAATGGTCATATTATATGTCTCTAACGAATAGTTAAAATGTGCATAAAATAAGTATGCCACTGGTATACATATATATGTTAAAGACTATTTGTTTTTTAAAGAATTGTGTTTTAAGGTTAATCAAATAAAATGTTGGTTTTTGAAAGATAGCAAGTAAATTATAGCTTCTTTAAAAACTTTAAACTTAGTGTAAGACCCAAATTATAATTTATCATTAATATCTACAATTTTAGTTTGTATATGTACAATTATGAATACCTCTCCTTTTAGGTTGGGGTTCATGGGTTGGGTTAAGTGAACCGCCTCCGGATAAGCCAGAGGCTGCCCGCTCATCCGGTCTCGTTGCGTCGGCATGATCCTCTGTCTATCGTCCGATATCGCCATGTAATGAAATCTGACCGTCCATTACAGAATTATTATTATTTCCCAAACTAAAATGGTATTTATTTTATGAAAAAGAGTCAAGAAAAATATGACGTGGCAGAACTAACTTTTGTCTTTGGACTTTGTAGACCATTCTGATCTGATCCACGTCAACTTGAGGCCATCCATCCAGCCGTTCAAATATGCCGTATGCATAGAACCCAGAATCCCCTCGCCGCAAAATAAACCTAAAACAGTTTATTTTATTTTTAAAATAATTAGTTTTTCTTAGCAAAAAAATTATGAGTTAGTTTAGTAATATTTTGAAATATATATTTAATTTTTGGTTTCTCCAATTTCAGTTAATAAAATTCAGTTCAATAGTGTTAATAATTTTAATACATAATGTGAATTTAAGCTTTATTAGACCGAAATAGAACAAGCTAAAATTTGATTTTTTATAATTAAGAAATTAAATTAATATTAGACTTTAAAAATTTAAAGGTCGAAATAGAATAAATTTCACGTAACAAAGTACCTCTTGTCCATGTTCATAGGGAGGGTTGAATGGTCGGAAGGATCCCAATTTTTGGTAAATGAAAGCTCTATTTGATCACTTGTAGCTGTAATCACTTTGAAATCCGTTGCCCTTACTCTGTAAAATTTATCATTTTAAATAAATAATATATAATATATAATATATATATATAAACTAAATGGGTTTGTTTTTTTTTTTTTAATTATTATTTTGAAAATATAAATAGGATTATTTCATCTTCATTTTTTATTTGATTTTTTGTTTTTGTTTTTAATATTTTTAAAACAGGTTTGTTTAAAATTAATTTTAATTTTTGTTTTCAAAATTTCCAAAATATTAAATGAATTATAAAAGCTAAAAAAGTAGCGTTTAAAAACATGTTCTTATTTTTGTTTTAAAAAAAACCATGAATAAATCAAGAATAAATAGTAAAAAATTAAAAAAATCAAAACAAATGTCAGTTTTCAAACATTTTTTTAGTTGCTTTCAAAAAAAACAAAAACATTTTTTTTTAGTTTTTAATTTTTAAAAATATAAAATTAAAATTAGATATCAAATATACACAATTTTTATTTTTTAAAACAAAAATAAAAAATAAAAAACTATAAACAAAAAATTAAATGGTTATCAAACAACACCTTAGATTTGCATGAAACTGATTTTATTCCAACAATCACAAGATTCGGTTTGAGTTATTTCCATATGATATATACTATACATAGTTTCTATGTTAAAAATTACAGATATTTCAAGTTAATTAGAAAAGCTTAATATATAATCGAATGGGTGGATGACACGATTAGTTATCGATTTTGGAGTTAATCCATTTCCATTCCACAATCATGAGTTCAATCCCTGCAATTAATATTGTAATTCCCTTCTCCAATTTGTACTAAAAAAAAGAAGAGCTTAATATCTAATTAACAATAGACTTCAATATGAATAATTACCCGTCAATGGCGCTGCGTTGATTAGGGCGGTTCCAAACAACGTCCCAATATCTACACAACACGTCAACAATAATAACATCAGTGAAATTAATTATTTATGGATCTCATTTGAGCATACAATTAATTATTTTTAACTATAGAAAATAGAAACAAATTAAATAGTCTCGAATTATTTTATTTCGAATTAAAAAAAAAGGAGAATTTAGAGATTTACCCTCTATTGTAGTGAGGGTTGTGAAATTCGAGTAGATTATCCATATTATTGTATTTTATGCCAATAACATTGCCTTCTGGACGAGAAAAGGTAACTCGGATTAAGCCATTGTCCATTACCACCTGAAAAAAATAATTATTGGTAAATAATAAATAGGTTTCAAAAGAAAAAAGTAAACAATAAATATTAATTCTATGACATCAAATTTAAATAATAATGATAGTAATAGCCATAAAATAAAACCGAAGTACTTGTTTTTAGTACAAATTAGGTGAAGGAGGATATAAATATTGGTTCCAAAGACCGAACTCATAACTATGAAGTAGAAATAGATTAATACCAAACTAGATAATTCATTCAGTTAAAAGAACCCAAGTACTTAACACAATTTAAGATGAAATCATTAAAAAAAAAAAATATCAATATAGCTTTAAAATAATAATAATGGTTAGTAAATTATACTAGTTTTTAATAATACAAAAAAAAAAAAACAAAGTTCTCTACCCAAGTTACAATTTTCCTAGCTATTGAATATATATTTTTACATTAAAAATAACACATATTCCTTACTTTTATTATTTTTACACATATAGAAAAAAAAAACTACAATAAATATAATATATACATTTCTGAAATTTCTTTCAATATAAAATAACCGATATAAATGAAAAAGTTTGTTACTAGATTTATCAGTAGATTGTCACCTGTCCATGATTCTGCAATTCAAGCTTTACGTCGGCTGCCATCATTGAGTTGTTGTTCTCGGCCAAATTTCTTACTATTTTTCTGTACTTCATTCAACCACGAAAAATAAAAACCAACCCAATGTTTGTATAAAGAAAAGAAAACGATTACAAATATAGTAACTTTTAAAACTAAATAATTATATTACAGTATTAAAATATTGATTATGGATATAAATATTTTAAATTTTATTTTCATTCATAATTATTTTGTAAGAATAGAGCATCATAAAAAAAAATATTGATGTTAAAAAGTTTAAAACAATATCAACTGTGCAGAATAAGCTAGCCCAACGTTAATTGATAGATATTCTAATCAATCACTCGATTACAACTCTATTTTCTCCAAAAAAAAAAAAAAAAAAATTGAAATAATCCTTACAGATATATATATATTTTTTTTTAAGTTTTAGAACATTTGAGGTGGAAGACAAATCTATTACTAAAAATCCATTTTCCAGGTGGAGGATGGGGAAATCAAGGGAGACAAAAAGTTCTCTCCCAGCTAAATGAAGATGAGAGGAGGAATGTATATTTTATATTTGTATATAAAAGTATAAATATATTTTATATTTGTTTTCTTTTATTTTTTGATATATAAAAGTATGAATATATTCTTAATAATTATGTATCATTAAAAATTATTATTTTAATATAAATTAAAAGTGAACTATTTATCGAATTGGTCGATGGTGCAATAGTTTCATTGTTTGATTATATTTCAATTCAATACCAGCCTCACGAAATCCTTGCACCTTTCTCTACAAAATTTAAAAGTAAATTTTGTCGAGATCTGGAATAAAAATAGTGATGGGATGGGACACAACCTACCGCCATCTCTATTTCGCCCCGTAAACATCTCTATCTATAATTTTTTGGCACACGTTTTTGGAAGATACAAAAAACTGAATTAGGAAAATCCATTGAGAATTGACGCAATGAAAAAAGATTAGAAGCAAAAAAAAAAAAAAAAAAATCTTACCGTTGAGATGAATCTTGTTGTTGTGCTTTGGCGTTTGATAAAGTGAAGAAAAAGAAAAGGACCGCCATGGCTGAGAACTCAAGCTTCCAATTCCAAAGCTGTTGGCTTCTTCTTTTTCCTTTTTTCTCCATGATTTAATCCTTTTTATTTGAGCAGTTCAATGAACTTCAAAACATTATTATTAAAAATACAAAGAGAAAATTTGCAAAACCACAAGAGGAAAAAGGAAAATAAATGAACGTTGTCTCAAACTGGTTGCAAACCTTTATATAACTTATGGAAGAGGAAATGTGAAATATGGAATGTTATAAATATAATATAGAAATCTTCTTATGTCACGCTAAATGTTTAAGATTGATTAGATATTAGGTTATTTCGATAACAGAAAAGGAATCATATACGAATAATATAATATAAAGAAAATATTATACTTTTTTGAAATTTAATTTCGTTTGTGGGGTTATACCAAATATTTGACAAATATTGGAGAGGCAGGTTCTATAGTTGGCATGCATGTTAGAGATAACATTTGGCAAAGTAAAAAGGGTAGGTAATTGAATTAGGTGACCCTCTAAAATTTCCCCAAAACTGTTCCAATTGGGTTGAGTTATGAATTTTTTTTAGACTAACATGAGTTTCGGGTTTGGTTAATTCGCCAACTCTATGTGTTAAAGTAATTCAATGAAATTCAACCTATATACTCCTACTATTATATTGAAAGTGTATTCTAATAACTAATCTCACACACATATACGATATATTATTCTTAATTCGAATTCAATTGAACTTGAAACAAGTAAAAAACTTTGTTGAGAATTAATTAAACCAAAAGAAAATATAAAATTATAATTCTATCTGATCAAAGAAAGTTATAATACCATTTAACCCTTACAATTTGGGGGTTGGGTTAGATAGTTCTCATTGTCAAATTTTTTGTACACCCTTATGCAAATCTAACATTATTATTTTTCTTTAATCCAAGGCCAATGATTGAGTATCATAATCTATAACTGAGATGATTTGAGATGCAGGAAGAAAATGATGGAAGCCATTAATGGAGGTTGAGAGAAAATATAGAAAGTATATTATTGAGAAAGGATGGTGAAGACACAATATGCCACACACTACTACAACCTTATCACATTTTATATATAGACTACCAAAACTCTAACTTAAGGCCGAATGACTCATACTCTAACACTAATAATCATATTAATCAACATTAATCCTAATCTAATCTAAACACTCTAACAATAACTAATAGTGAAATAACTTAATTTATAGAACATTAAATGAGACCTTAATCTTATGTATTTAATTATACCTAACTAATTAGTTTATATAATTAAGAACTCTCTCCATTTGGTAGACTTGCCAAAGAACTCTCTCCATTAGGTAACATATTGTTATTTTGATAATCACTTGAGTCAATAGGTCAAACCTTTGACAAACCTATCCCCAATTTAAATCCATATATGCGTTATGCTTTGTACATAATAGACCTTCCTTCTACTTTTTTGACCAACAAACAAGAAAAATATTCCAACTTTCCTAATCTAAATTGTATTTTAATCCAACTAAAATTTAATAGTTAACCTACTTTTGCTTGAATTTGAAAAACACAGGACTTTATATTTAATATTGTATGAGTTTTACTAAACACATGGACCAAATGGGGGTATGGAAGTCAATCCAAACCAGATTGACCTATATCTGCAAGCCTAATGTAACCTTAGAAAACTTTTATTTTAATAGTAAATGTAAATATTACTGTGGTAATATAATTATATTATCAAACCATTAATAATATATAGTCATATATATACTCCTTATATTACATACATGCAATAATATTTGGTAGTGAACAAATATATAAAAGTATATTCATCTAATATAAAAGTATAGAGTACATACGATGCAATAGATGTAAAAGTACATGTTTGCAAAATAAATTTAAAAATGTATTAAATTTTTTATAAAAATGAAAGAAAATTTGTGATCGATAGCAAAATTTAAATTCTATATTTTAATTTTAACAACATTTTAAAAATATTTCATACATAACAAAATATAAAATATTTAATATGATTGAAGACTATAAATTTAAGTTTCACTTGATTGAAACTTATTAATTTTACTTCAAACTTTTGAATATTTCTTATTTCACTTAATTAAAAGCTATCAATTTAAAGAAATTAAATAGTTTTTTTTTAATATATATTTGAGTTTTTCTAAAATTTTGACGACTTGCGTTTTTTGTACTCATGTAAAATTCCAAAAACAAAATATATTAAAATTTACATTTTTAAATGTAAAATATTATATACGCCAATATTGTTGGGAGCCGATCCAAATATAGCCCGATGAACTTGTCCGTGGGCAAGCTCACTCTTCAAAAAAGATGACCTATATCCCACCTGATGAATTAATGGGCTGGATTGGATTGGGCCGACCAAACGTTTTGGGCTGCATTTGCATTGGGTTAGGGCCCATATTATTTCGGCCTTAAGGCCACATATAAGTTGAAAAATATCTTGGGAAATAGTAGTAAAATATCTAAACTTTTTAAAACTTTAAATGAGTATTTAAATTAAAAATTAGTGAGATAGATAATTAAAAGATCTCCATAATGTCCTCAGTTTTATTTTCTTTTTAAACATATCTATTAATTACAAAACCTAATTAAACGTTCCAAGAATAACCCCTCAAATCTAGGAGAGAATATCTCCATACAACTAACTCATATATTTGTTTTTAATATCTTTCAATTTTTTATTTAATTTATTTAATATTTTTGTCCATTCTTTTTTATTTAACACCAAGGAATTGCCAAATGTCTTTGATCATCTTCTCCATGGCACACAAATTATCCTTTTATTCATTTTACAATTCATTGCATCAACATTTGTCACATTCTTCGATCGTTCTCACTTCCACTCACACTTTTTGTTCATGATTTTGATTTTTAGATATTGGGGATACAATTGCACACCCAAAATATTTCATGAGTTTTGTTGGATCTCACTTTCGTTGAGTGAAGGTATTCACGAGTTTTTGTTTGATTTTCATGGATTTCTCCATCAATAAAGCGACGCCGATTACAATTGCTTTTAACGGAGTTTGCACGACGCAGATGTATATTCAAATTACACCACAAAATGTGTTGACATCGGATCCACAATATCCCAGTTTTTATCCACGTTCACTCTAGGTCTCAAACTGGATACAAGCCTGAGTGTCTAGCCTTTCTCTGTACAAATATAAAGTGTGATATGTGAATGTAAGATAGAGAAGTGCGGGGTTAGTAAATGGTGTGTACACAAACTGATGCGTTTTGGCTAAAATCATGACAGTATGTTTTGGTACACATTGTATATAACTAGGAACAAAAGATGCAAAAACGATTGAAATCATGACAGTATATTTTGGTACACATGGTATATAACCAGGAACAAAAGACAAATTGGTGCGTTTTGGCTGAAATCGTGATAATATGTTTTGGTACACATGGTATATAACCAGGAATAAAAGATGCAAAAGTGGTTGAAGTCATGACAGTATGTTTTGGTATACATGGTATATAATCAGAAACAAAAGATGCAAAAGTGGTTGAAATCATGACAGTATATTTTGGTACACATGGTATATAACCAGGAACAAAAGATGCAAAACAGGGATGAATATATGTAAATAAATCTATGTAGTAGCATACACCTACAACACCAACGAATTATGCTAAGCATGCATTTTTCGCATCCAACGTTCGTATGCAAGAGATGGTTTGCAGATAAATTCACTTCATATTTTTTATATTTGTTACTTGTTTCAATATTAAAGAATTCCTTCATGTGGACCATGTATACTGTTGAAGATTAAATGTTCATCTCAAATCTTTTGAAAAGTAATTTCAAATAATTAAAAATATACTTTCTTTTTTATCTTTTGAAAATAAATTTAAAATTTTCATCTTTTGTTTAAAGACTTGTTTAAGAATACTATTAAGATTTTTCTCAACGTTGTTACAGTGAAAAAAGGATTTCAAATGATATTTTTATCAAATAATAATAATAATAATAATAATAATAATAATAATTAGTAGAGGAGTATAATTGTCATTTTCTTATTTATAAATTAATAATTAAATTTACAGATTTTAAAAAAGACATTTATTTAAATTCCAAAATATTATAGATATTCTCTTAATATTTATCTAAAATCTAGACATTTGGCTAGTTGTCCCAAATATCTTCCTCCCATAAAAAAGAAAAAAGGGTTAGTTAAAGTATCAAACATGCCCCTAAACTATGGGATTTTTTTTAACATTACCCCTAAATTTTGAAAGTTTAAAAAATACTCATAAACTTTATAACATGTTTCAAAAATATCCTTGCCATTAAAATTGAATGGAAATTTTTGATTCAAAATACCACTTAACTTTAAAAAAGTTTCAAGAATATCTATGACTATAAAAACTTTTATAGACCCTCTTCAATGAGCAATTAGTTAAGCTCTGATCATTCAAAATTCATGACCATAGCTCATATGCCAACACATGTAGTCTAGTTGAAGTAGTACTTCTACTTGGTTTAGAGGGCTAGCTTTTATTGGTCGATTAACTAAAAAAATATTGTATCAAGATTAAAACTAGAATTTCGAGTTCATTTGTAACCTTGTAATATATTTAAAATTCTGAATAGATCTCTTCTACATAAAGCTACGCAATGTAGGTTTTATAACTCATCCCAATAATATTTTATTTAAAAAAATAAATAATAAAAAAAAACTCATTCTAACAACAATGTAATCCCTTTTTCTTTTTTTTTCGGATTTGATTAATAAAGAAATGGTTATGGTGATGAATTGTGAATTTTCTGGAGTTTAATTGATCACTACAATTTTTCAAAATTTAATGGTGAAGATGTTTTATAAAAGTTTTTATATTTAAGGGTGTTTTGGAACTTTTTATAGTTCAAAGAGATTTTTGAAACCAAACTTTATCGACAAGTGTATTTTTGAAACATTTTGTAAAGTTTTGAAACTTTTTAAAGGTCAGGGAAAATATTGACAAAAAGTCCATAGCTCAGGGTATATTTGATATTTTAACCAAGAGAAAAAGTAATAATATTATATAAAAAAAAGTAATAATAATAAATCATAGATTAAAATTCTATTTTTGGCCTTCTTCATAAATTTTAGAAAGTAACTGAAATGGTTGGTGACTTAATGATTTCAGTTTTTGGTTGAAATTGAGTTCAACACTATCCTCTTTGTAGGGTCCAATTTTAATCTTGTCCTTTAAAAATAAAATTTTCGAACATTAATAAAACATCGTTTCAATAATATTAACATTTTTAATACAAACAAACATAAAGTGTGAATATATATAAGACAAAAGGTGAACTTAATTCTAAAATCCATAAAAGAAAATAATATGTATTTTTTAAATGAATAATTAACAAAAAAATTAACTATAACAACTAATTTATAATTTTTTTTAGTATAGATTGGTAGAGAAAGATCAGCAAACTTTATATAAATAACGCTACCGCTCTTAAATAATAAGAGAATTGAATTGAAATTAATTTATAACTTTTAAAACATACATACATATATATATACATACATACATATATACATACATACATACATATATATATACATACATATATATTATTGAACATTTAAAAACTAAAGAATTAAAATAAATTAAAATTTAAAATTGAAGACTAAAATGTTACTTTAATTTTCTCTTGGATAGCTGAACCTATGAGGGCAATCATAAAGAAGCCTTCAACTGCTCATGAGAAAAAGAAAAAGTATAGAATTGTGAGCGAGCTAAGCATGCAAAATTAAGATTGTTGGGATGATAAATTGAAAAGAGAATAATAAATATGGACACAAAAATTCAGAACCATTTATTATTTTTATTTCTTGGGTTACGAAGTTATATGATTTGTTGATCATTGACACCTGTCGAAGCTCGTTTATATGAGCACTAATTAGTGTTAATTAATGCCGAGTCTCCTTAATCAAGGGGCTTAATTATTCATTGGGAATTTCAACCGTAGATCGAATCTTATTGGTCCAACAAAACAGATAGGAATTCGAGTTTGAAGACACTAACAACAACCCTCCATCATTGTTAGTTGCTGCATAGGCCATTCTCCAAAAGACTCAATCCAACTCATCATTTTTTTCATTTTCAATAGAAAAGCCATAAGTTTTTTTAAAAAAGATCAGAAATCGGAGCTTCGCTCCACTATAGTCGGAGCACCATTGATTCGTCGCTAAATTGTGGTACTGAAATATTTCGAAAAGTATTTTAGTTTAAGCACTTTCCAGCGGTCTTGAACCAGGTATCTCTCAGCATGTCTTGAAATCTTTAATATCAACCACAATAAAGTTACATGTTTAATTAATTAATTTTTTAAAATTATAATAGCCAGAAGATGGAAACTAAAATTTATGACCTTATAGTTACTTAGTGTAGACTAAATTTGTTGAACTACTATTTTTATTGATATATGTTTAATTATTAATTTTTTACTTTAGGTCTAATATCACATATTTTGATTATTCTTTCAAAATAATCATTTAATTTTATTACATTTAGCTGTCAATAAATTCTATATGAAATTAATTTTTAAGTATAATATTCTTATAGATTCTTGAATTTATTTTTATAAACACTATCATTTGCAAATGACTTTATTTCACCATTAAGTCAATCCACTATGTTTTGTTTAAAAGAGAATGTTTATTAAGTTCATACACAATTTCGTGTCTAAAAAGTATATGTTGGGTTGATATTCAAGAATTTGTGATTTGTAGACATAATATATATATATATATATATATATATATATAAATATAATAAAACGTTAATACTTTATAATAGACACGATTTGAGCTCTAAAAGTAAGGTAAGATATTCAAATCTTTCCTGTCTATATTGTTTAAACTTTTTTTTTTAATTTTTGTTAAAAAGACTTTTTTTTATTCATCATTTCTGATTTGAATTCGGAACTAAGGAGTTACTAAATACTATTTTTTTGAAACCATACTAAATGCTATATGATGCATCTATAGAGTATTATTCTTTTTGGCATATATTGTTCAAGTTAGCTAGATAAATTGAGATCTTATTAAATTAACATTACCTACAAATATAAATTACCTAATCTTACACCTACCAAAATCGAAATCATTAAAAATATACAACAAGCATGCTTCATCATACTAGATAATCTTCCAAAATTATGTACCTTCTTGGACTCTATTTTGACTTAACTACTATAATTAGGAGCACTATTTATCTATAAATTATGAATTTTATATGGAGTTACAAATATTTTTTTTTAATTCAATAACAATATTTGAGTATGAGATTTGAACCACTACAACCTCTTAAATTGAATATACTGCGTAATTATCTCTCTAAACCCACTATGACAAGAAGTTTATAAATAGCTAGGGATTTTGAATTGGCATAGCTCTATACTCAATTACAAATGAGAATTAAAGTTTAACTCAAGTATTCTCGACCAAGTTATTAAGGGGGATGTTTGAAGCTTAGAGCATGAAAATGGTTATGTGAGACAAGAATTACCAATGATCTCTTGATCAGTAAAATTTACATTGATGTCACTGAACTACTCTCCTTCTTAGTTAAATTTGTTAAATTATGATTGGAGAATCTTTAACTTTATTTTCGTGAAATAGTTACTTGCAAGTTTCAAAAATCCAGTTTTTGGTAAAATTTCTAAGTTCCAAATTCTACTGTAAAAGTGTGGACTAAGATACTCTCAAAATTCTTCCATAGTGTTTTCATTAAACATTCCTTTTTAGGAAACTTTAAAGTTAAAAAAACTTGACCAATTTTTTGTAATTTTTCAAGTTCCCAAACCCAACTTAATCGTGTTGTATCTGACACTCCAACAGTCTTTGTTGCACTAACCAGTGTCCAACCTCAGACCATAAATATAATTCATTCTAAGCCAAGTGGATATATATATATATATATATATATATATATATATATATATATATATATATATATATATATATATTATAAGCTATGGAAACTATAATCTTTTTAAATTTTTAAATAATTTTTTTGTACATTTCTCCTTCATTTAGGGTTCAAACAAATCCAAAGTAAAAAAAAGTTTGGAATGGGTTATTTATGTACTCCAACAGCTCTATGTCACTAACCTTTTTTTTTTTTTTTTTTTTTTTTTTTGAGAAATGTCACTAACCTTTTATTAGTGGAACAGATTAAAATAATTAAATAGAATGCAAATGGCAGGAAAATATACCTAATATTTGTGCACAAGGCATGTCATTCCAATGCTCGTGTTTAGATTAAGATTAATGTTGGTTGATTATGATTATGAGTGTTATCTAAGTTTAATGGGTCTTAAGTTATCGGATGGGTTTTTTCCATAAAATAATTATAAATATAGGCAAATTTTAAAATATTGAATTCATAGTCATCTCTTTAAAAAAAAGAATTCATAGTCATCAATACATAATTTTAATACTCTATTATAAATATTCATCGATATGTTACTATGTATTATTAATATAGTATTATAAGAAAGTATGCAACAATACTAACTAATATAAATTACTATAGTTGCTAATATTCTAATTTAATGCTATGGTCACAGATTCAATCCTGAAAATTGATATTTTGCCTGAGTTTGTTCCCCTACACCAATTTAGAGAAAAAAAAATGAGTAATTTAGATCTTTTAATAACCATTTTGTTTTTTATTTTTAATTTTAAAAAATAAAAATCATACATATTTGATATCTAATTTTTGTTCTTTTATTTTTTTAAAACTAAAAATAATTTTGACAACGGTTTTAATTTTTTTTAAAATCAAATTTTATTTTTTAATATTTAATAAAATAAAATAAATTAAAAATATTATTGATCTAATAAAATTCAAATTTGTGGGTTCGACCTTTACCTAATGTGTTTTTATCATTTTCCTAGCATTTTTTCCAACAAAAAAAAGTTATTATTATTTTTAAATTTTTAGAATTTCTTAATATTTTAAAATAAAAACCAAAATTAGTTATCAAATTAATTTCTTTTTGAAAAAGTTAAAAATAAAAACAATAAACGAAAAATGAAATGCTTATGCACAGTTGAATAATCATTTGGTTTTTTATTTTTCAAATTCAAACTTATTTTTACTAAAATTTCTTATAATATACTCTATCTTTCTTACAATATATCCATATTTCTTTCAATATATCTATATGCGTGAATATTAATTAAATTTCAAAAACTAAAAATTAAATGATTGTCAAACAGAATTTAATATACAAGATGTGGTATATCCCATGACATTAGTCGAGATGCCGAAAGCTGGTTCAGTCAGTCATGAATATCAAAATAATAATAATAATAATAATAATAATGCATATTTTCCACTTACATAAGTACGGACAAGTCGTCAGTGGCTGAATATAATTTTATATATTCTCCATCCCAACTGAATCCCCTTTTACGGTCTTCAGATTGCTCTTTTGTTTTCCAGCGTAAGATCTCCGATGTGGGACACAAGAAGGTAGAAGAGAGGACTAGAGATTTTTGGTTCCAAATCTGTAAGCTTTTTTTTCCTAGCTAATTTGTCAATTTTGTTTCTTGATTATAAAGCAATTATTGGTAATTAATTTTATTTTATTTTTTCTCAGGTAGACTTTGAATGAATTGAAGAAACCCTAAGAAAATGGGTCGAGGAAAAATTGTGATTAAAAGGATCGATAATTCAACAAACAGACAAGTGACTTTCTCCAAGAGAAGAAAGGGACTTATCAAAAAGGCTAAAGAGCTTGCAATTCTCTGTGATGCTGATGTTGGACTCATCGTTTTTTCCAGCTCTGGCAAACTCTATGATTTTTCAAATACTAGGTTCATTTCGATCTCGAAAAATGAATATAGTTGAATTTAATTCGTCACTTGGGTGAAGATCTGAACTTTCAACCCTAACCCAAGAAGTAGCCAATTGTTTTATTGTAGATTTGGTATTGTTGAAATGTTTTGAACTATGTTGCGATTCGGCGGTTGTTCTATTATTCAGTCCATTTGAATCACAAAAATAAATAAGAATAGAATCGAGTCGAGTTGTACTTCATATCATCTAGTCATCGAGCGGGGATCTCTCTGCTTCCCGGGGATGTAGTCTTACTATCTTTTATTCTTTGATTGTTGTTTACGATTTTCATAACAAGTATGGTTAACCTTGCAAAGGCTTTGAGCTTCTCAAATCTATAGTTAAAATTTCTCACTTTCTATCCTTTTTTTTTATGGCTCTATTGAGTTTTATACATAGAACGGTACGGTTTTTGTAAATTATCTTGTGTGTTATTTATTTTTCTTTTGAAGACTGAAAATTTTAATGCAAGTTGATGAGATTGTTTTTTTTTTTACCAGCATAGAGTCATTAATTGAGAAATACAACAAACGGAAGGAGGAAGAAGAACGGCTGTTGAATCCAGCTATTTCTGATGTTAAGGTATTAATCTTGCCACAAAAACAAACTTTTTTTTTTGTTTGAATATAAGTTTGGGCTCGATTTGATAATCATTTATTATTTTTTTCGTCCATGCTATCTACTTTATATATATGAGTTCAAAAACAATTTGAGGATAAGGACTCGATAACTTCTTAATATAGGAGTACATCGATGTTGCTGAATTACTACTCTTTTTGTCAAAATATGTGCAACAATGAAATTAACCATTTGTTTGATAACTATTTTTGACCTATTTATGTTGCTAATGCAAATGATTTTTTTCTTTTGAATTTAACTATAATTGGAGGTGATATTCGAACTCATAATCCCTTTCTTAATAGATTATACATGATATCACTATAGTTATGTTCTCTTTGGCTAAAGGATGATGGATTTTTTTTTCTTTTTCTAATAAGAATTTGGTGAATTATTATTTCTTTTGCATTGGTAGTTATGGCAGAAGGAAGTAGCTGCTCTTGGGCAACAACTACTTAACTTACAAGAGAATAATCGGTAACCACACCCTCTTCTATTTTTTGCATTTTAAAACAAAGAAAAATAAATAAATCTAGTTTACTTGTATTGTATTGGATAGACAGTCAATCTAAAAACTGGGTTTTCAATAGATATTTTGATCTATTTATTTTTTATTAGGATTTTTAGGTTATTGTTTAATAGAATTGTTCAATGTAGCAGATGCTTAAAAATCATCAATGCAATTAATAGTTTTTTTTTTTTTTTTTTTTTTTTTTTTTTTTTTTTTTTTTTTTTTCCTTTTTGTATGCAGGAAATTAATGGGAGAGCAGCTACATGGTTTGTCAATCAAAGACCTAAACAATCTCGAGGCCCAGTTGGAGTTTAGTTTACAAAGTATCCGAATTAAAAAGGTCAGATTTTGATATACTTTTTTTTTCTTCTTTTAAATCCCGTTTGATAATCATTGACTAAGGTAATTGTTGGAGACTTAAATTTCCAAAACTAAAAATTGAAAACAAAATACGTATCCAACAAGATCTTAATTTCTTACCTTTTGAATTAAATTCTAGTGTCTTGCTTTCCAAAAATCAAATGTACATTCAAACTTCTTGTATTTTTTAAATTTTATTTTGTTTAAAATTTAGGTTTGTTGATCCTTAGGTTGAGATACATTGTCTGATTTTATTTTTTTTAAGTATATATTTTAGTGTTGATTAAAACAAAAAAAATAATAATAAAACCTTAGTTTGTGAAAATTGATCGTTGAATCAGTTACATTTTAAAGTAAAATTGCACCAAATTTTTAAACCATTATTTACATGTTCTATCTTTTACCATAAACTTAAATTTGAGTGTGATAAACACGAGTGACTCAAGTGAAATCTTTGTGAGTAGTAGAGTGAGAGTCTAACTAGTGGCCTGAAACCATGTGTAATTCGAGGTAACAAGAGCTAGCTAATTAAAAGCACACATCTCGAGAGGTGCTCGGTTACCTCCAAACACATTAATTATGGAGTAAAGTCTTATATCAATTGAACTATTACTTTTGTTAACATCTTTTATGTTTTTTTTACCTGGTTTTGACATACTTATATTAATTTTAACAAATTAATAACAGACTTTAAATATGTATGAGTGCTAATGTTGCTTGATTATAGATCGGATATAAGAGTATTGAGCATATAGATATTAAATGGAAATAATATGACAAGAAAGAATTAATTGAACAGAAAATTAATGTTCTTTTCCTGATTTTTTTTGGTTTAATATTAATAGGAATCCTTTATGGTACATGCAGGAACAGATATTAAATGATGAAATTAAAGAATTGAGCAGAAAGGTACAAAAATTAATTAAGTTTATGCTATTCGAAGCCTTAAACAAGGGGAAAAAAAAAATCTAATTTAATGTTCATTTTACATTTTCAGGGAAGTCTGATGCACCAAGAAAATATAGAGCTGAGGAAGAAAGTAAACCTTTTTTGTCAAGAAAACATGGAATTGCACAGAAAGGTATATATTCAAACAAAAGTTTAACTATTAAATCGCAAGAAAAAGAAATAGACAATTCTATCGTTATAATATAATATTTAATTTGATTGAAGTCTTTCACTTTTACTGGATTGATTTCTATGAAATTTTGGATGAGAAGTTATCTTTTTTTAATATTTTATACTTAGCAAAACACTAAGATTTAATTTTTTTTAAGAAAATGCTTCATAAATCTAAGATAGGGTTAAGGTTTTGGATGCGAAGTTATTTTGAAAAGTTAAAAATTAAGAATTGTAGTAAAAAAAACTTATTTTGATGTAGTTTTTTTGTAGGAAAGTTAGAGACAATAGTTTGTTTAGACGTGAATGAGTAGTTATTTTGAGTTAGTTAAAAAAAAGAGAGATTAAAAAAGAGTTATTTGAGAAGTTAAATGAATAAATAAAATGAAGAGTTATAAATAAATTATTAGAAATGAGTGTGTTGAAGATATGTCTTGAACGCATTAATGCTTCGTTGCACAAACATTTTTTGCATCCCATATCATTGCTTGGCGTACAACAAGCAATGCATTTCGCATGCGTTTAGCAACCAACATTTTGCAGCGCTAGCACTTCCGCATTATGCTGCGTGTGCTAGCGCATTCACATTCTGTTTAATGCTTACGCATTTTGTAATAGGTTTTGATGAGAGTGCATATATAAACTCGAATTAAACCCTAGCCGTATTATGACATTCATTATATAATCTCTGTAATTTTGTTCGCCTCTCCTTAATAATATCACACTTTCTCTGTTTGTGGACTAACTAACATTACGTTAGTCAACCATATAAACTTTCTGTGTGTTTGTTTTTCTTTTCTCACGTTTTTTTATTCTTCATTTTATGATTGTTGATTGCTATTTTCATAATAGAGTTTGTTAGAAATGAAGAGTTGCTTTTAGTAGTAAAAATGAATAGATTGTTTGAATAGTCACAAAAACTAGTGTGAATGCAATTTTTTCAGAACTAATTCGTAAATACTTATTTTAAATCATCCATAAATTTGACAAATAAACATCCCCGCTGCAGGTTTATGGGCATGACTCGAGGTTAGCGATGAACATAGTCCATGGAAACACCTTGGTTCCTTACGGTATTATCGCCACCGTCGGGCCAGCTGCCGACGACGCCCTGCGTATGCCTATTCATCTTCAACTCAACCCGCCAGAGCAACAAACTTAGTTTTAATTAATTAACTCAACGCCCCCACTGCGACTGATTATAAGAAAGGTACAGATTAAATCTATTATTGGTGTTTTTAACGTTTAAAATATAAATGCAATATAAAACGAAAAATATGAAGGGAAAAAAAAAATGTATGTGGATGGTTAGTAATTTTCTGGATTAAGGATAAAGCTCGATCTCCAGACAAAACAAAGAAGAACAGCCTTATTTTGTTTGATTAATTGCTCTCTAATTTGGACACGTCTCCTATCAAATCTTTTTTTATTTAACGTCAATGAGGATGACAAAGAATCATAATATAGTTAATGAGAATAATAGCAGTTGTTCTTTTTGTGGATAGATCAATTAGGATTACAGGTTCAAGTTTGAAAATCGATACTTAGTTTTCATAGTATTTTAGAACTGTAATACTTTCTAATGTATGGTTTGTTGATCCTCTTTCCCAATTGTACTTTAAAAAAAAATTGTATCAGATTCCTATTGGAAATGAAATGTTATAGATTATCATTATTAGAGATAATAAATCGAAAAGACAAGAAAACTTTGTAATACTTACAAGACATCTGAGCTACTCACGTTATTTAATGAGAGAAATTTATCAATGAAATTCAAAGGGTGTATTTTTTTTTTTTTTTTTTTTTTTTTTTTTTTTTATAGAAAAAAGTGGAGTGGAGTGGAGTAAAGTGGAAGAGAATGAAGTGATTAACTACTCGTTTGAAGATTAAGGTTAATTTTTTTTTTTGAAAAGTGAAGATTAAGGTTAATAGTAGTAGAGTAATCAATTATTTATTTGAGGATTGTGGTTTATAGTGGTTGAGTGATAAATTTGATGTGAAGTTTAATAAAATTTAATGTGAAATTTGACAGTGAGGCTGAACGATTAAAAGAAGTTAAGAGTAATTGTTTATTATAAAAAAATAAAAATAAATAAGAGGTTTTTGAGGAGTTGTTATTAACCACTCCTCATGCAAAAAACAAACATACACAAATTGAACGATCAGAGAGAAATGAGTAAAGAAAATGTCAACAATTTAGGCTCCGTTTGATAACCATCTTGCATATTTTTCGTTTTTTGTTTTTGAAATTTAAGTCTACAACAATTGATATTTTTCTTATTTGGATATCTACATCCTACCTATATTTTGAGAAACTAAACCAAAATTTGTAAACAAAAAAAAAAAGCTTCAAAAAGCTTGTTTTTATTTTTGAAATTTGGTTAGTATTCACCTACTTTCTTAAGGAAAGATGGATATAATGTAGGAAAGATGGAGCATATGGTAAGAAATTTGAGTAGAAATAGGTTTAAATTTCATAAACAAAAAACCAAAAACGAAATAGTTATGAAAATGAGCCTTAATTTTTTAAAAAATAATCAACAACCTCGGTCCATTTTGAAGCTCACACTTAATAAGTAAATATTTATAAAATACTTATCTCGAAGTTGATAAATTTATGTCAAATGTAAAAATGACTAACATTGGCATAATTTAAATGTAATTGACATTTGAGGATTCAAATTTTCATATTGCTATTATATTGAAAAAAATAGTAAAATCGAACATAAGCTGCCTAAATTGAGCAAAACAAACTTATTATTATCTCAAATATCATTAAAATTCTTTTCAAAAAGAAAAAAGGTTTAAAAATACACATTTATAACTGCTTTCTTTTTTTTTTGAAAAGCATTTATAACTGTTTTAAAAAATATTGTTGATTAAATTTTCGCTAGAAATTGAACTCTAGTCTTTCTAGTTCATTATTTGTTTTTTTAAAAAATATTTTGATCCGTTTTAAATCTATTTTAATTTACTCTAAAAAATCTAATATAATTTACTAATAAAAAGATTTTCAAATTTTCAATTAAAAAAAGAAGCATATATATATATATATATTAGTACAAGTTGGGGGAGGGGATTAAAAATACCGATTCCAGGGATCAAATCCGTGATGCTGGTATTGAACTGGTTTACAACCAAACAATGAAACCACTGCGTCATTGACTTATTCGGTTAAAAAGAAGAAGCATATGACTGCTCTTTCTTTTTGATATTAAGAACATAAAATCTTAATCCTCAAAGTTTTTTTTATTAAGAAAAAAAATTGGATTCTAACAGCATTTAGAAATGAATCACTAAATTGTACAAGATACTATAACTACATACCGCCCAAAATTGTAGAAACTAACTTTTTTTTTCTTAATTTAAAAAAACTTATTTCAACATTCTTCAACTGTTCGAATTTCAAAGGGAACAACATTAAATCCATTAGAAATTCATTACAACTTAAAAAACTGAAACAATGTTTTATTAAACTTTAGAAAACAAATTAAAATAAAGTAATCTTTAAAATCTTAATTTATACTTTTGTAATTGAGAAGGTTTGTTGAGTAGGTTTAAGAAAATGAAAAACAGTCACTACTACAAAAAGCACATTCCATGACTATAATTTATAGTCATAAACACCTTCCATGACTAAAATCAAGAGTCATTGTATCCGCTGTCACGGAAGGTTCAACCATGACACTATAATAAAGTGTCATTGTAAAATCAATTATGACACTATATTATAATCATAGATGAACCATTAATGACACATATACACAGCCATTGATAAAGTAATAACGACAATTAACAAGTGTCATTGTAAAACCAGTTTTGACATTTTATTATAGTCACGATTGATCAATTAATGACACATATACATAGTCATGATTGAATAATTTATGACATTGTATTTTAGTCATGATTAAAGCATTAATGACACATATTTATAGTCATTGAAGAAGTATTAACGACGCGTTAATATTGTCATTATAGCTTATATATTGACACTTTTTTATAGTCATCAATTTATGTAATATCACTATTTATTTATGTCAATTTATTAGTTTTCATGACAGTTCTTTACGTCTATAATTTACGACCTATTTTATTTGTGTCTTTACCTGCCAAAAAATATTTACAATATACGGCCAACAAATCTTATTCAACAAAAATTATTTCATATATGACTAAATAATTTGTACATTATACTTTAAAAAAAATCAATATCAATAAACTTATAATTCTTAAAATGTCTACAACGAGTTTGAAAACTAGAAAGTTTACAATATAACAAAGAAGTATGATCTGTTATCCCTTGTGCGAAGTATACGTGGATTGTCCAGTTGCATGATAACGGTAGATGCAAGCAACCCTCACCATAAAGCAATCCTTACCTTGAACAAAGTACCAACATAGTGTAGTAATAAAACTTTGAATTAGAACTTGTATAGAGAATATAAATATTCGTAATATAGAGGAAAAGAGGAAAAGAAGTTCTCAATGCATATGGTCCTTTAGAGGCAACCTCATGATAATATGATAAAAAAGAAAAATGAAGTCGGTGGATGTATCTTCCATTGAAGGTATGACAACACAAGCTACGACACAATACAACAATGAGACGTTTTAAAATGAGAATATAGAGCAAAAGACTTCTTTGAGGCATTTCATCAAACACTTAGAAGATGAGTATTAAAAATGAAGGTTGCACATATACTTAAAAGTCCAAGAGAAGTGTGATGTGGGTCTTTTCCACCTTGATAGTCAACAAAAGGCAAGCATCAAGCGCAAGCTGACTCATCCATGGTTTGTCCCTCTGAAACCTCACATTGGAAATGAATCTATCAAAGTAGTTAACAACAAAAATATAGGTCAAAACAGAGAAAGCGTAGTGATGCCAAACAGCCGAAGTGCTGACATTGTTTTTTCATTTCAATATTTGCAATAACAAGAATAAAAGGAACCAACCGCACCATGAGAAGAAAGCTACATTGAGTTTGGATGCTTTGAAAAGTAAAATTTCATCGGCCATTGGTAGCCAAAACTTAAAAATTAGTAAAATTTAGTTTTGTGGGTCAACAATAAATTCACAAAATCCCAACTTACCATTGACAGAAAAAACTAAAAAATTAATGTCATTTGAAGATATGCAGAGACATAGACACAATATATATTTAGATATATTAAAAACAAAGCAAAACATGATCTAATGATTTTAATAAAGCAGGAAAAAACATCATCAACAATCTTTACTTATTTTAATATAATCTAAAAAGCATTCAAGTAGTAGTTGAAGAAAAAAAAATTGTTAACATTAATTCTAATCTAGATGCAATGCATATACATAAAATAAAATAGACAGAAGTACCTCAAGCATTGAATATGAGGCCAAATCTTGGGCTTGAACTTTCCAATCCTTCCAAGTTGTAGAATTGTTCGATTGAAATTTTCTGTTAAAAAAGTCATTAAAAAGTCTAGCATCGACTATGATTCAATTTCTTTCTATCCTATTTGATCTTTGCCAATTGATTAGAAGTTTGAGATATCAAAATATCACAAAGTAAATAATGGGTTTTAAGACCAAATTTTAGTAATAATACAATGGAGACTAAAGAAAACTCTAATAAAAATGATTGGAACAGATTCCATGTATGGTGAAAGAAGTCTAGTTGTGCTAGCAAATACCAATACATTAAAAAAAAGAGTAAATATAACTAGGATTCTATTGGTACATATACAATTAGGATGAAAAATAAGCATCATAAAATGCAAGTAATAGAAAGGTAGATGAAGAGATGTTACTAGCCATTCAAATACAATTGCATGCCCATATGTAAATACATAACTGTTGAAACCAGCCATACAATTTTCAACAAGAGGCTATTCTACAAGCTGGAAGATGTCAACCTGAAAACAAAATAAAACAAAATTTAATCATTCACCCCATATTTTTTAATATCCATAAACGTTTGCCCATTTATTGACAAAGAATCATTAGTAAATTTTTGTACAGTATTATCCCCTTCATCTTTTTCTTTACTCGGCGGCCTTATGTGCACTGTCACCTTAAAATCACAGCATGATCAGAAAAAGTTCCAATGGCAATCTTAAAGTTGAGCTTGAGAGCTAGAGCAACAAATCCACTTAAATTGAGAGTACATCATCTCTCCTGGTACAAACACTCATATCCTTCATCACAATTGACATAATATTAGAAACTTTTCTCAATAAAAGCCACAAACAAACCATAACATTTGGAAAGACAGTTAAAAATACATGTTAACTAAAAAGTTTCAAGAAAGTGGAAACGAGTCTGAGGAAGCAACTTTAATAGGAAATCCATAAGAGAGAAAAAAAAAAGACATCAACGTATAGAAGCTTACCACCCAATCATCGGAAGTTAATTCCTATCGCAAGAACTTGACC
This sequence comes from Sicyos edulis, assembly GCA_036507275.1. Classification (NCBI taxonomy): domain Eukaryota; kingdom Viridiplantae; phylum Streptophyta; class Magnoliopsida; order Cucurbitales; family Cucurbitaceae; genus Sicyos; species Sicyos edulis. The sequence goes on along the minus strand of CM071855.1, from coordinate 5,800,816 downwards.
TTTGTCACCACTTGAACCACAAGCTCACACGAAATGGCCCAATGAGAACCATCTATGAAAAATTTGGAAGATAATCGGATTCCACTTTGTCGATTTGGAGAACGAAGATTTAACCTAACTCATGTAACTTACTAAATATAAATATATCATTCTTTTACCATAAAAATCAGAATACATAATATAATGAATCTGCTCTAAGTTCCATTAACCCCATAGCAAAAGAACAATGAAAATGGGTACCTTAAAGAGGCTGGCTTCAAGTTCATTTTGGCATGTTTTTTCTTTAAGAGCTTGAACTCTGAATGGTTTGGAATTAACTCTTGTGGGTGATAACCAAAACACACCATTCAACAAATACCATCTAAACATTAAAAAAAAAAAAAACAACAACAACAACAAAAAATGTTGAAAACTGAGTAATAACTTTAATGAACTAAAGCTTTGACAACTTATTCCAAAAAGATCTTCTAAAATTTTAATGAATGAAAAGCTACCTTACATTAAAAAGGCTCTGCCAAGGTTGGAATCCTGTGAATTGCAACAAATGAGAACAAATTAAGATGGAAAAAGGATGGATTCAATATGGATGAATTGCGCTAGCCCTAGATTGGCTTGTGGCCATGGCTGAGAGACTGGTGCACTGGGCGAGAAAAAGTGTGAGAAAATCAAAGGACTGTGAAATAGAGAAAGGCATAGATGACCTCTACACTCTCGAGCTCAAATGACCTCCATACATGAAACATGGTTTGGAATTGCTTACCCCAAGATTCCTTTAAAAGTGCACTGGTATCCTTGAAGGAGATTGAATTTCAAAAGTAGCAGATGCACTTAAAGAAAATGTGGTAAATAGGCTTGACAAAGTAGTGGAGTTCACAATAGTATATCTAATTTAACCAGTGGCAATGTTCTTGATGCTAGAGTTTGTAGAAGCTCTAAAAATGCAGTATGCCTAATTCAACCATAACATTCAGAACCAACGTTCAACTTCATCATTCTAATGTTACGAACTCCATGAATCTAAAAATGAGCTCTCTCTTGCAATCTTAATATTCACATATGGAGCCAAAAACATAGGCAATAAGGAATTTAATTTTATGGTTGTTTTCTTCTATAACTTAAAAAAATTAGCAACTATACAAATCATAAACTCAGACAAACAACACTTACTCTAGAAAATAAGCAAGAATAAAGGACTATGATCAAGGAAAAGACATCATTCAATTCAGAAATTTATAATTGATCTAGATTAGAAATTATATAAAGGAACGATCCCAGAGCCTTACGAATGCCGATCCTTTTCGACTACAGAACAGATGAAAATAGTTAGCTTGTACACAAAAATGAAATCCAGGGTTCTTATTATGAGTCTGTTTTCTAACTGCAAGCTGGATCACTATAATCTATTTAGTATACCATCAAAGCCAGTGATTAAAACAAGATTAGCTTTTATAAAAAAAAACAATTAGCTCAAATTAGTAAAGTATCTGCTTCAGTTATCACTTATTAATAATCAGGTGGAAGCACACAAGACATAAAATGAATATCAAATTTAATAGAGGTTACGAAAAGGCCAATATATATTTTTTTATTAGAGGACATCGTAGCTTCGTTGCACTACATACTGAGGCACATGCACCCTTCCCAAGTACCAAACCCATGAGACAAGAAGGGGTTTTACAATTAAGTTTTCGGTGAATTTGAACTTAGGACCTTCAAGAGAAGGTACTTAGAGATTATAAACCTCTACCAACTAGGCCGCTCTTTGACGACAATATATTAAGCATCCCACTCTAATATATAAAGATGCAAATTGGAATCAGTTAATTCCTATAACATATGAATACCAAATTTAGGTAAAAAAAAAACAATGGGGGTCTCAATAAATTACACAATTTCTAAAATTAACTTGTCAATGTTCTTTTCAATAAACTTTTTTTAATAAAAACGAGTAGTTCCTTTTTAATCTATTTTCAAAGTTATTTTACAAACACGTTTGAACCTTTTTAGCTTGGTGCTTAGGTGAAAAATGAAATTAAACTTGAGTTTTAGGCATATAGTGCAAAAACTTTCTAGAATCCCCCTAATAACTTGTTTGCAACCCCAAACTATCCAATTGTTAGGAAACTAATAAAACATACCATGAAACAACTTAGATGAAACTCATAAGAAATAATATCAGCTACAAAATCGTCCTCCCATTAGTTGTGGAGAAAAAAGAACTCTAAAGAATCAATAAAAATGTTGGGAAACAGACCTACAAAGGCAAAAAATGAGCAACTCTAGTCAATAATTAAAAAATCTTAAGGTTGCCTCGAGGCGTTTTATTATGGAGTACCCTCTTTCATTGTTTTCTTCTTCTAGGCTTTGTTCTTTATTGCAAGTCTATGTTTGGAGCAGGAGAAACTTAGATAAATTCACTATCGGTCCTAATTTACAATAAAGTCTTTTTTATTGACCAAAAGGTCAACTACGACCATTTATCAAACTTTAGGAGACATAATTAATTAAAAAAATATCATAATTTAGGTGTGGTTTGCAATTTTTTTAATACAATATTACTACTAATGAAGCTATCTCTATTCATGCTTTGGTCATGGCTAGCAAATAAAGTAACAATTAATCAAAGAATACTTGAGAGAAAAAGATAAAGACCTCAAATGTAGAAGTTGAATTTATCTTCCAAGCTCCAAAACCTTGCACACACAAAGTAACAATTTATCACTAACCTTTAGCATGACGGTGTTGAGGAAGTTGCCGACATCAGCTCTAAGGTGCAGAAGATAGATGGAATAGAGGCGCTGATGCTGCTGTTGAGTCCGTGTAGATTGAAGGAGAAAGTGTAAAATCCCTAACCTCAATTAATGCAAGAAACTTAAAAAATATCCTTCAAGTCAACCCAAATAAACAAACAATCAATGCCAATCTCAAATCACGACCTAAAACTACACACAATAGTCCAAAAGACTAGAGTCTAACTTACAACATTTAAGTGTTAGTATTGATTAAGAACAAAATTTAACACTTAAAACTTACTAAAACAGAATAAAGTTTGCTGGTTTTGATGTTAAACTATTTTAATCTCAATAATCTAGCCTCCAAACTCAATGTGTTCGAATAAAATCAAAGTCCAAAATATATGGGTTAACTTCCAAACACCAAAACAAACTGAAATTTCGCTGCTAAATCAGAGAGAGAGAGAAGGAACTTGTTGGAAAAGCAAGGGCGAGGATTGATGGTATACGTGATGATGTCGTTAGACAGTGTGACGATGGGGAACACATCTCAATCTAACAAGAAAAAAACATGGAAAACATAGTATGACAATGAACATTACCACAAATTGTTCGCCAAAAGATCTGGCAGTTTTGAGCATGGAAGTGAATGAGACCATGAGAGAACAATGCGGACACCTTCTAGCGATGATCGAAACTGGAGCGGTGGGGAGTGGTTGAGAGGAAGGCGCTAGGGCTCCAAAACTTAGAATAGAGAATAAAAAGAAAAAAAAATTGTAATTTAAAAAATAAAAAATACAAACCTCCGCATTTTAACCTATAATGACACTTCTTTTTTCTTTATTTTTCCTTCTCAACAAAACAAAGGTGGGGTGGGTGTCATGGTAGGGCCAATTTGTAGTAGTGAAAGGCTAAGAAATGCAAATGCATTCAAATAATATTTTATGAAAAGACAATCCACTCCATACCTTCGGGTACTTGAAGAGCAAACAACGTCAACTTATAATAAGTTTTCACATTCAACATCATAGCTAACACTAAACATCAAACATCTTTGAATCCATCCACAAAAATATAACCCAAAAGGAAATTAATGGCATTCAAGAACGAGCTTACTTTTTCAAAGTTGGTCTCTCGAGTTAACCCTTTATCTGGAAAGAATAAACAAACCGTTAGACAATGTTATAAAATACGTTGACATCAAATTTTAAAAGATATTGTGTAACACCCAGGATCCTGCTTAATTAAGATTTTCAACAAATATTTACATTCGAAGACCTATAAGCAATTTAAGGTTCTAAACGCGTATACATCAGACCTGCAAAAGCAAGTACAATCCATTAAACACAAATTGTCTCTTATTTACCTCCCCTAGACTGTGATCCCAAAACCAGTGTGTGAAGCAAGACAATTAAACTAAGCACCCCATTGTTTGTCTTTGAGGAGTGCCTGCAAGAGAACCTTTTCAGAAAAAGAAACTTAACAAACATCAAATAAGAATGAAACTTACTAACAAACATTCATTCTCAATCACTCTCAAACTCCACCTCCTTAAGTCTCCATTTTCCATTCCAACTTCACTCAAACTACCCTCTCTTATTGTTTGAACCCAAGCTTAAACTCTTCTAATTTAATAGCTATATCTCTTCTTTCTAACACTATTCTATTTTGTTGTGCTATGTACACTAGCGCCACTCACAAATAAATCTAAATCAAGTTATATTATGAACTTCCCCTCCATATACTAGCCACTCGGTGAGAAAACGCCTTTCAACTAACATAGGCCTCGTTTAATAACTATTTTATTTGGAATGTGATCCTAATGTATAGAAAGCATAGGGAAAGAAATGACCTTTTTTTGGAATGTGATTCCTAGAGGCTTCAAATCCTTGTTTAATGCATCAATTTTCTTACGAATTTGTACGATTTCTTTTCGGTTGGATCCCCGCTATTGATGTATGTCTAAAATATTTTTCAAAGTTCAAATATATCTAAAATATGTAGGTTTCTTTAATGATTTAACCCCAAAGATTAAACACCTACATTCCATGAAGACTTAAAGGAATGAAACACACCTTTCCGATGTAGTTCGCGAATAAGAGAATTGCCCATTTGCCAAGAGATATTGAGATTTCTCATTGACTTCTTTTGTAGTTGCGAAGAGAAATTGAAACAGACAAATGCCCCTTTTTCATCACCCTTGTAATTTTGACAAACAATTGGTGTCAAACGTTCCCATATTTCTTTTTTTTTTTTTTTTTATATCTCTGGCTGTCTAGCTCAACTAACACGAACTTCAACTATTGTTACGGGACATACGGTTGAATGTGAAGAAAACTATGGAAAATTTATACCTAGTTAGTTTACCATCATAGATTGAATTGATCACTTTTTAGATAATAAACACCTTTTTCATCACTAGGTCATGACCATTATTCCCATGTTTCATAACTATAGTAAAAAAAAATTCCAACTAATTGCAGACTATCTTTTAATCATATAATTACACATACATCAATCATAAATAATTTTTTAAAAAAATGAATGAAAAAAAACCCACTTACAAATCCAACGACGTCGGTCTGTGAAACGCCCCAATTATGCAAAGCAGCAACTGGGTCAGCATAAAGTTGCGGCTGCCCTTCCAATCTAACATAAGTCAAGGGTACAAAGGCGGAATTGAAATAAGGTCGGTTCTGGGAGGGTGCAAGGCCGGATCGGAGGCGGCGACGACGAGGGGAAAACCGGCTGAGGAAAAGGCAGGAAAGAAGAAGAAGGGTTAGGATTCACAATGAGGGTTGAGGTGGGAAATACGAAGGCGGATGATTCCATTGATGAAACATGAGATAAGTGGAATTGAAGGAAAGAGATGAAGAAATTGAGTTGAAGGATTAGAAATTTAGAACTCACAAGTTGGGATTTCTGAAGTTTCTCCAAGGTGAGCACCTTCTGTATCCTTATTGCGTGCAATTAGGTTTAGGAAGATTTTTTTTTTCACTTTTTAATAACTATTTTAAGCTAATTAAATATTTAGAAAACAACAACGTCTCCCCGGATTCGAACACAGAATCTAATGCACTTTTCATGACTCTAAAATATAATCATAAATTAAAAAAAATTGAAAAACACATCTTTTGACCTATTATGACTCTTTTTATTTCTCTTTCTTGCCAAATGAAAAACAAAAGGTGTCATAGAAGGTCAGATTTCTAGTAGTGAGTATAGTTTATTACCAAGGAAAAAACTTGAATGAAGGGAAAATCCAAACTGACCATCGTGTGTTGATCATTAAACTATACTTTAGTTTGATTGATATTTCTTTTTCAAAAAAAAAAAAGTTTGATTGATATTTTATGAATTCTTAGTTTTTTTTTATTCAATCATATTTAAATATAGGAGATACGATCTCATAATTATTAGATTAGACAAAATATTAAACACTTTAAGTTATTTAGGGTAAAGTTGCATAACTACAAAATTAAATTAAGCCGGAGATTACTCCATCATAAATCATTTAGGTTTCGTTTGATAATCATTTTGTTTCTTGTTTTTTTGTTTTTGAAATTTAAGTTTATTCTTACTCAAATTTTCTACCTTTCGTTTCATCTTTACTAATATGTATCTATCATTCCTTAAAAAAGTAGGTGAATGTTAACCAAATTATAAAAAAAAACTTTTGAAAGCATACTTTTATTTGTTTCTAAATTTTGGTTTGATTTTTAAGAATATAGGTAGGATGTAGATATCCAAATATGAAAATACATATGGTAAGATATGTATTATAAATTTAAATTTCAAAAGCTAAAACTAAAAATAAAATGATTATCAATCGGGTTTTTAGTAATTTGGCAATAAAAAGACATTTTGATGAAAAGTCTGAAACCATTTATTAATTTTAGGTGTAGACAGAATTTGAAGAAAAAATCAACTCCTACCTCTTAAAAGTTGTCTATCAACTTATGGTTACCCAAAAAAAACAATGTCCAAAATCGATATTAATTAAAAATACTTAGACTCTTCAAATAAGAAGATAAATCTTCCTTGGGGTATTTGTTTGCCATATTCAAGGAAGATATAGATGAAGTATTTATTAATTTCTCTTCGAAAATTTATATTCAAAAAGAATTTTTACTTATAAAAATTATTCTTCATTTCTAATAATTCATTTATAAATATTCAACCATTTTTAACTACTCATTTCTAACCATTTATTTCAAATCAATCATAATAAGTTATTTTTAATCATTATTCTTTTAATTATTTAAAATAATTACTTATTTTAAATTTACATTCAAATAAGATTTTGATTGACTCCAAACGAGTTTTTAACTACCACTCTCAATTTTCAATTATTCAAAATAACTTATCAATATAATTCAACAAACTAAATCCTTCTTATACATGGTAAACAAACAATCCCTTAAAAAGAAATTTTTTGTTTAAACAATATTAAAAAGAAAAATTAAACTGAACAAGTATATAAGAAGTACTTCTCTTACATAAAAAGTTAAAAAGTAAACAAAGACAGCCAATCAATGCCGGCCAGCTGGCATCTGGGAAACTGTACACAATAAGAATGTTGTTGATTTTCTTCTTCTTCATAGATAGATGATAGATCCAAAATTCATACTTTACATTTCGTAATTTACACTTGTTCATTTCAACTCACAAATCTCAAAACAACCAAAATTAACCAAACAAAAACAAACTAAATTTTTCAAAAAGAAAAAAAAAAAAACTAGGATTTGAGATCTGGATCATCTGGAAATGGAAATCTCATTTTCTTGAATCGGTGTCATAATTACGAGAGCTGCCCTCATCGAAATTCTGTGAATAGCTAACGGCGTCGTATTGGAAAGACAGAGATCTCGTCCCATTATTCACGCTCATCATACTATCCTTCATCCACTTCCTCAGAAGATACCGCCACCGCCAGCCGCCGCTTCTTTTGCTGCCACTTCCGCCGCCGCCGCCGCTTTCGATGCGTGAGTACTCGACGCCGCCTTGGCTGATCGGGAAGCACGGCGGAGAGGCCGCAACGCAGCCGGTGAGGTACGGCAGACGGCGGCGGCGGCCGAGATCTCTGTCCATGTCGCGGCGGGCGAATCCGAAGGGAAAAGAGATTCGGAAAGAAGGGTTAGATTTGTTTGGAAATTTTTGCATATAAATGAAATGGGGAAAAAAATGAGATCCACTTTGACTATAGGCTTCAGCTGCTGGCTTCTCTCCAATGGGTTGCCCCAATTCTGCTTTCGTTTCACCTACTTTATTGGCTTTAAGTTTTATTAAAAAAATTGGAATATTAAAATTGAACTCTTTAAAAATAAAAATAAAAATAAAAACTGTACCTCTCTTTTAATAAAATAATTACTCATCTAACTAAATTATAAAGTGTGTATCTATAATAATTAATATATTTTAATATTTATTATAAATATTTATTAATACAAATATATTGTATCATTAATATTAGTAAAATTCTGTAATAATATTTACTAATATCAATGATCACATTTTTATTTTTTTTAAAGTGACTGTATTTTATAATTTGACTTTGGTAAGTTTTTATTAGAAATATATGGATTAAAATGAAACAAATTAGAACATAGGTAGAGTGGAATAATGAAATTTATTAATTATTATTTTTATTGATTTTTCAGTTCAAATTGAGAGGGACCACAAACTCTTTTGGTGTATTTTTTTTTATTCAACAGTATAATTTAGAGAAGAGAATGACGATTTGTAATCTAATATGGTTAATAAGTTATACGAGATGTTATTATAGTTATGCTCTTATTAATAAAATAATGTATAGTATAGTAACAAAAAATTACATGTTCAAATCCTCTTATCTAATTTATTATAATATTTTAACAATTTTTTTGTCGAAAAGGTTGGTGGCAAGTTGGTTTCATTGTTTGATGATTAATCCAATTCAACAACATGGCTATAGATTCGATCATAATACCCTAGTTTGTCATCCCCTCCTCAAGATCTAATATGATAGTTAAATTTTTTTTTCTTAATTAAACAATAGTATTTGAGATTTAAGAATTTAAATTTATGATCCGTTTATCGAAAATACATGTCAATTTATGGTTGATCTAAGCTTATTTTAACAATCTCTTAATTGAGATAAATTATATCTAATTAAATTTATAAATTTTTTTTATCAAATTAATAGTACTATTTTTCTTTCGAGTATTCTAAAACTTGATGTATTACCTGTTGTTTAGTCTATAAAACTAGATAGAGGACCTTTACTATTCTTACTCGGCCACAAGTTTGGGATACGAATATAAGGGTGCGTGATATGATGACAGAAAATGGCACATGGGATTTGGAGAAGGTGGTGAAGGTGTTATGGGGGTAGATGTTGATGTTGTTTTATTCGTGCCTATTTGTAGAACTTTCCTGCCTGATAGGTAGCTATGGCACTACACTTGAAGTGGTATCTTTGAAATCAGGAGTACTTACAAGCTTTTTTGCTTCGGTGCAATTTGAGGACTCGAGTTCGGGTGAAGGTGCGACAATTTCTTGGTGGAAGAGGCTATTTGATCTTCATATCCTTAATAAAATGAAGATCTTTATGACGGCTTTCTTACAATCAAATCCCCTATGCGAGGAAGTTAGAGGTCGAGCCTTGGTGTATGAAGTGTGGGAGTAAACCAAAGAGCATTGTTCATGTTCTTGCCAAATGTTCGCGTGATGTCTTTGTGTTAAATTTGTTGTTGAAGCTTGGTTGCCTGTCTAATATGAAACAATATGCTTGTTTCTATTTTGATTTAAGTGGGTTTGTTGGACTAGGTTGATATGAAATTGGTTTGTGTTGTCTTAACCCCTCGGAACGATCAGAATAAGCGTCAACTTAGTGAGAGGTTGCATTCGACATCTGACAGCGTAGAGTGGATTTCGTCATATTGGCATGAGTTATGTGAGACTGGTCACGACAATAAAGGCTCGATGGTGTTCGCGTGCAATGCAACAACATGCATTGTGGTTCTAGGAGATTGAAGTTGTTTTTTCGCTTTGTTTTTTTCTATGTCGATTGCCATCCAATGGAGAGAAAATAAGGGAGCTGTCATTCGAGATTGGAACAAATGTCTTGTACTGTTAAGAGTATGTTTGTAGACAGCCGGCTTGATGCAACCTCAACCGAGGCTATGTCGATGATAATAGATTTAAAACTGGCATGTGACTATGAATTACTCAACTTCGTTATGGTCTCGGATGCGAAGATCCTAGTTGATGCGATAGGTTGTGGTGGCTTGTTGATTTCCTCATTTAGAATTCTTCTACATATGGTTAGCACTCTTATGAGCTCCCTTTATTCCCAAAAGTGCAAATTTAGGCCTCATGATTAGAACTAGGTGGCCCATTCGATTGCTCGATAAGCTTACCTTTAACTATCCGTCCTCCTTGTTGGTTGTGGGAGGTGTTACGCCGTGATTTTTTGCATTATAGCCTAATGGGCACTTTGTTGTCATAAATGAAGTGCTTCATTTTTTATTTAAAAACAATCTATAAAAAGTAAATAAACAAAGAAATACTTATGTTATATAATAATTAATAGATGGATTAAAATAGTGTTTCAAAAAATGTATATAATACAAGACTAAAGTAAGAGTCTAAGACAATGAAAATATTTATGAAGAAAAATAGAACATAATTGAAGGTAGAATTGCATTTGCTTTCACAAAAAAAAAAAAAAAAAGAGAAAAAAAGCATTTGCTTTCAAATTTGGTATAATATTTTGATAATGGTCAATAATATGAAAATGTAGTGATCCTTTCTTGAAATATGAAAATTCAAATGCTCAAAATTCTTCATTTAGTAATGAACCCAATAATAGATTTAAATAGAGTCAAATGATGTCTTAATTATAAAAGGAAAATATAATATCTAATCATAAAAAGGAAAATATAACTTAATCATAAAAGGAAAATATTCTACCTAGTTATGAAAGGAAAAGATAGAAAATAATATTTAATCTATTCCTAAAATGAATAAATAATTAAAAAGATGAAAATACAATTTTACTAAACCAACACTCCCCCTCAAGCTGAATTGTATATGGAATACAAGCCAAGCTTGGAGTTAAATTAATCAGAGTTGGTATTTGGATGATGATGTGCCAATGATAATGCGCCAATTGAGATGGTGATGATTCTGATGTTGATGCGAGTGCCAATTGAGAATACTGATTATCAGGACCAATTGGGAATATTGATTGTCAGAAGTAATGGGAATACTGATTGTCAGGACCAATTGAGAATGTTGATTGTCAGGGCCAATTGGGAATATTGATGCCGTTGGGAATGCTTCCAGGATCAATCGAGAATGATGGCAGGACCAACTTGGGAATGCTGGACATGACCAATTGGAAAAGAAGATCCCAGGGCCACTTGGGAAAAGAGATGTCAGGGCCAACTGGGAATAAGAAATGCCAGGGCCAACTGGGAATAAGAGATGTCAGGGGCACTTGGAAAAAATAGATGCAGGGCACTTGGAATAGGAGATGATGTGAGAAAAAAATTCTTTTGAAGAATATTGTAGTTTGTTTGTTTTAAGATGGTAGAATATTGGTAATGAGATTTTGGATTTTCTAGGGTTTTATAAAATGAGAACATAAAGATTTGAAGGAAGAAATTCTTAGAGGATTTGGAGAGAAAGAAGAAGATTTTGGAGAAAGAAAAAGTTTAGGAGGGGAAGAGAAAAAGTTTTGAGAGGATAATTTTTTTTTTAAGGTTTTGAGCTGAAGAAATTTTTTTTGGAGATTTGAGGAAAAGTTTGTTTGTTTTTTTTTTCTAAAAGGGAAGAAGAGGAAAATGATGAAGAAGAAAAGTTTTTTTTACAAAAAGAGGAAGGAGGTGATGGAATACTAGATAAAAATTTTACTCCGATCGAAAGGAAAAATTTGAGGCTCTGATACCATGTTGAAATATGGAAATTCAAATTCTCAAAATTCTTCATTTAGTAATGAACCCAATGATGGGTTTAAATAGAGTACAAATGATGTCTTAATTATAAAAGGAAGATATAATATATAATCATAAAAGGAAAATATTCTCCCTGGTTATGAAAGGAAAAGATAGAAAATAATATTTAATCTAATCCTAAAATGAATAAATAATTAAAAAGATGAAAGTTCAATTTTACTAAAATTAACATAAATCAACCCTCCCCCTTAAGCTGGATTGTATATGGAATACAAGCCAAGCTTGGAGTTAAATTAATCAGAGTTGGTATTTGGATGATGATGTGCCAATGATAATGCGCCAATCGAGATGGTGATGATTCTGATGTTGATGCGAGTGCCCATTGAGAATACTGATTATCAGGACCAATTGAGAATATTGATTGTCAGAAGCAATTAGGAATACTGATTGTCAGGACCAATTGAGAATATTGATGCCATTGGGAATGCTTCCAGGTTCAATCGGGAATGCTGCTAGGACCAATCGGGAATGCTGACAGGACCAATCGGGAATATTGGCAGGACCAACTTGGGAATGCTGGACATGACCAATTGGAAAAGGAGATCCCAGGGCCACTTGGGAAAAGAGATGTCAGGGCCAACGAGAAATAAGAGATGCCAGGGCACTTGGAATAGGAGATGATGTGAGAAAAAATTCTTTTGAAGAATATTGTAGTTTGTTTGTTTGTTGTTGTTTTTTTTTTTTTTGAAGAGGGTAGAATATTGATAATGAGATTTTGGAATTTCTAGGGTTTTATAAAATGGGAACATAAAGATTTGAAGGAAGAAATTCTTAGAGGAAATTTTTTTTTTGGAGATTTGAGGAAAAGTTTGTTTGTTTTTTTTTTTTTTTCTAAAAGAGGAAGAAGAGGAAAATGATGAAGAAGAAAAGTTTTTTTTACAAAAAGAGGAAGGAGGTGATGGAAGACTAGAGAAATTTTTTATTGAGATCGAAAGGAAAAATTTGAGGCTCTGATACCATGTTGAAATATGGAAATTCAAATTCTCAAAATTCTTCATTTAGTAATGAACCCAATAATGGGTTTAAATAGAGTACACATGATGTCTTAATTATAAAAGAAAAATATAATATCTAAAAAGATAACTTAATCATAAAAGAAAAATATTCTACCTAGTTATGAAAGGAAAAGATAGAAAATAATATTTAATCTAATCCTAAAATGAATAAATAATTAAAAAAAATGAAAATACAATTTTATTAAAATTAACATAAACCAACAATGCTATTTCAAAGTGATGTAAGAGAAGGAAAAACAATATTATTGCTCAGTATATATACCACAGTTACTTATTTTAAATTTTTTTAATTGTACTTTGTTTTCGAGTTTCAAGAAAGAAAATTTGAATTTATGAATTCTAATTATTTAACTAACACAAATGTTATTAAACTAATGCTTACTTATTTTAGTGTCTCAAAAAAAAAATGCTTACTTATTTTAAATTGATTGTAAAAAAATATTGGTTGTTATAAAGGAAGAATATTAAATAATTATTGTCACATCACAAAATAATTGATTATTATTTTTATTTTTTTTGAAATCCAAAATGATTGATTATTTATATAATGAATAAATATACAAAAGTTCTCCATAGTTTAATTCGCATTATAACTTTTATTCCCCCATATAATTTAAAGTAATGGCATTAAAATCTTGTTTATTTGATTTCAATAGCTGGCTTTATTTGCTATACCATAATACTAATAACAGATGTCAGGTAGGTGAGGACTCGACAGCTACATATGCAAAGTTTCTGTTAGAAAAAATAAAACCCCAAAATTAAATGGATTACATTTATTTAAAACTATTATTTTGTCATAAAATATCTTCTTTAGTTTTTTTTTCTTTTCTAAATGGTCAAAGAAGGTTTTGAAGTACGTGATGAATTCAATTCATGACAATAGTACTTAATTAATTTCTTATAAATTTTTTTGGCATCCAAATATTGTAGAATTAAATGGTATATTTCGTGACATTAGTCAAGCTACGCACAAACTAGCTTCGACAGTGACAGATATTAAAAAAAAACATCAACATTTTGTTTTAAAATATCTTGATCTAAATGTAATTTATCATATTTTGTCTAAAAAAACTTATCAGATAGAAACTTATCCAAACACTTTTTTGTTGCACTTTTATGTCATCAATTCAGATTTAATAAATTTTAATGGTATTATCAAATGAGTCAGTGACGAAATAATTTCATTATTTAGTTGTAAACTAGTTCAACATCAGTGTCACAACTTCGAGTCAGAGAATCGATATTTGTCTCCTCCCCTAATATATTAAAACAAAATTGTATTTATTAGAGAAAGTAAATGGTTCTATGTACTTTTTTTTATGTAATAAAAGAAGTGGTTATATGATTCAAGTTTAACCATGTGATTTCCGTTAACAACCTCATCTTCGCCGGCTGCACCCGACACAATTCTGGGGGATTTGTTGGTTGTTGTATTTCTAAGCAAGGAGCATTTCCTTGTACACTGAACGGAATAAATAATAAATAAGAATGAATAAATTCAGTATTGTCCACTCTTTTTTCTCTCAATCATTTATTTTCTATTTTATAAATAATGATAGGTTTTTTTTTTTTTTTTTTTTTTTTTTTTTTTTTTTTGTAATTTAACGTCCTCTAATTTATGCGGATAAGTATAGTAACTCAACGGTATTAGTATATAGTTAATGACATGAGTCTTAAATTCGAGTCTCCTTATCCTCAATTATTATAATTTTCAAAAAAAAAAACATTCCTCCATTTCTATCAATATTTACCATAATTGATTCAAACACAAAAAATAATATTTATAAAAAACAAAACTCAGTTGGTTATCAAACAAACAAATTTTTCCAAAATAAAAAATAAAAACACAAAATGAAATGATTATTCATGGCCTTTTTTCTAATGAAATGAAATTATTATTGAACAAAAGTATTTTATAATTTTGGTTTGAATGGTCAAACAAAAGCTGGAATAGCTCAGTTGGTTAGTGCGTGTGGCTGTTAACCACAAGGTCGGAGGTTCAAGCCCTCCTTCTAGCGTCATTTTTTTTCGTGGATTTTTCAATCTCGACTCAAAGTTGCTGCATCTGGATACTCATTCATGGCCCTTGTCTAGTTTTTATGAACATGTTTTTCTCTCTTTTTATCAAAAATAAAATAAAGTATATGTGAAAATTTGTGTACTATCACGTTTTAAAGAACAGTAAACATAGGATAAAGGCTGTATTTTATTTTTTTATAGAAAAGAGTGGAGTGGAATAAAGTTGAAGGGAATGAAGTTGTTAATGATAATTTGAAGTGATTAACTACTTGTTTGGAGGTTGGAGTTAATAGTAGTTGAATGATAAATTTGATGTAAAATTTAATAAATTTAATATAAAATTTGATAATAAAGTTAAACATTGGTTAGAAGTAGTTAAGAGGTTTTTGAAGAGGGATTATTAACCGGTCCTCATATCCAGAAAATAAATATACCCAAAGAGTTGAATAAAAAAAGTTATAAGAAAAAGTTACAAAGAGAAACTTATTTATAAAAAGTGGTGCTATGATGGAAGACTTTAATTTAAAAAGTATGCCATCACAAAATCGGAAGTTCGAAACTCATCCATTTCAAGAAGTAAATATAAAGAAAAACTTGTGGCTGAGGTTGCCTTTTTTATTTAAAAAAAGAAAGAAAGAAAAAGAAGGATTTTTGAGATTTGAGAAGAAGACTATTCGTGGCTTGAAAATGTTCAAATATGGATGGGATTTATGC
This sequence comes from Sicyos edulis, assembly GCA_036507275.1. Lineage (NCBI taxonomy): Eukaryota > Viridiplantae > Streptophyta > Magnoliopsida > Cucurbitales > Cucurbitaceae > Sicyos > Sicyos edulis. The sequence goes on along the minus strand of CM071855.1, from coordinate 5,785,333 downwards.
GGTTCATTTTAATGCGCGGATATATATTTGAAAAAAACAGAAAATAAAAGGACATGTATTATGCCATACAATTTTCCAATAACTATTTGTTTGCCGTAAAATAGATATGTTCTGTTTTTTCAATCCAATAATAATGATGACATTTGAATTCATGAATTCATGAACATACTTATGCTTTAATTACTATGTTTGTTGACTTTGCCGTAAAATAATTGTATAGTCTAGTTACATCACAATATAAACTTAATTAGATCGTTAATCTGAATCTAACTTATTCAATGATACATTAATTATAATTATAAAAATGTAAGGTTGGATCTCCCACTTCGATAAAAATTAAAAAAAAAAAAAAGCAATCAAGTTAGTCCGAATAAAATAAAATTTATGAATTTATACAACTTAAATTAATGATATTATAAAGGGCTATTTTTAAGATTAAACTAAATTAGAAAAATATCTATAGTATTAGGCGGAAAAAAAAACAATTATAGTCATACGTACATAAATTATACGCTATAATTAATACATAATATTGTACTAATAACATGTAATATTATATTAATAATACACAATATTGTATTAATATCCTAAATTATACCGTACTATGAATATTAATTATATCGTATATTTGACTATAAATACAAATATCTTCAAAATTGATCTAAATTTATAATTATTTTTGTAAAATTGGACTATCTACTACAATTTCTCTATTATAAAATTTGAGGACTATTATATAATTTAGGTTTACTATCTGGAAGACAGTTAAATGGTTAACACTTATGACATGATTTTTTTGAGGGATTTGGTTAGAAACCACTAAGAAGCTTAAATTAGAATACCTTGCAATTTTCCACTTTTCAAAAAAATTAGTATAGTCTTACTCATAGATTATCATATTACAAGAGATTTTTATAAATTTAACTATTTAAATTATAGTCATCGTCGAACTAATAAAATAAAATTTTCTAAATAAAAATAAAATTGTGAAACTTTTTAAAATCCAAAAACATAATTTATTATTATTTTTTAATATAATAGGGAAACAACAAACACTGCATAAACAACTAGGGGCTTGTTTGGGTAGGACGGGAAGGGAAGGGAAGGGAAAAGAAGGGAAAGGAAGGGAAGTGAGAGTAAATTAGTGTTTGGTGGGATGAGAAAAGTAGTGAAGTGAAGTAAATTGGTGTTTGTTAAAAAAATAGATATTTAATATTTTTAATATAATGTTTATAATATATCATTTTATATTTATTTTATTTATTATTTAAATAAAATTTAAAAATTTAATAACTTTCATTATCAAAATATATAAATTTCATAATTGTTAAAAAAAAATAGATAAATATAATTTTTTATAATGAAATTAAGTTTAGAAATTCAAATCAAGATAGATGTAATAAAAAGATAACTATTTTAATTATTTTGAGTAATTATTTTAGGATTATTTAAATATATATTTCTATTTATTTTATAAAATGTATAAATTTTAAAAAAATTGATAAATAATAAAATTAATATATATTTGTATATAAATTTTTTTAAATGCATACATTGTCCATAAAAAGTCAAATATATAAACAATTACAAATATTGTTTAAAGAACTTAATATATCTATAAAAAATAATAATAATAATAATTGTTGCATTTTAAAATAAAAAAATATATAAATAGCATATAGTATAAATTTAATCAATTAAGTGGTTCTAAAAAAAAATCCATTAACTTAAATGAATGAATTAGTAAAAGTTAACAAGCTTATTATTTTATTTAAAATAAAGTTTATGATCAAATCAAATGCATCAAATTATAATTATAAAAACATCAAACTACAAATATGTTTTAAAAAATAGGATGTATTTAGAAGAAAAAAATAGATAAATATTGTATTTTGAAAAAACTTGATACTAATAAATAAAGAAAGAAATAAAGGAAAGTTTGTATTTAGAAGAAAAAAAAAATTAAGAAAGAAGGAAAGTTTGTTAAAAGAAATAAAGTAAAAAAAAATAAAGAAAAAAAAACAAGCAGGCCAGCGAAAAGAAAAAAAAAAAGGTGAACAGCCACCTTGTGGTTGAGCAGGTTCTGTATTTGGGTTAACCCGGCCGGAGAAACCGGCCAGTAAACCCGGCGGCCCAAACGCCGGGCAGGGCCCGCCCCTTCCCTTCCCGGGCTGATATGGGCGGGCCAAACAAGCCCTAGGGCTCTCAAATAATATGAAACTAAAATACCAATTTACTAATATCAGGGAAGATAACGAATTGTGGTTGATAATCCAAAAATATAATTAAAACTAAAAAAATGAAGTTTGGGTTTGGGGGCAATTTTATTAATTTGAAAAAAGATTGGAAGATAATAAATGGTTGCATGTTTGGATGAATGTGAGGCATGGATGGAATGGATAGAGAGAGATAACATAAATGGAGGAGAATAAAAGAAAGCAACCGGCGAGCTCAAATGCTGAAATCCCAGCACTGAAAGGATAAACCAAACCACAGAGATTATGGCTCTGGCAATGGCGCTTCGTAGGCTTTCTTCCTCCATTGACACGCCCGTTCGCAATCTTCTCCTTCGCGGCGGCTCTTTCTGCTATCTGGTTCGCTTTCTCTTTCTCTTTCTCTTTTGCATAATTCATCATTCAACTCGAGATGGAGCGATTTCAGTTTCGGAACCGTAGAAATGAACTATTGTTACAGTCTTTAACTGTTTTATTGATTTGATTATTGCTTTTGTTAGTCTTCTTTGCCAAACGAAGCTGTTTATGATAAGGAGAGACAAGTTCCGGTAAAATCGATATGTATCTTCTTCTTTATTTTGTCTATACTAGCATTTTCGTGTTGAATTTAGCTTATAGTAGAGTATGTTACAGTGGCCTAAGCAATTGAATGATCCGCTTGAGGTTGTTGATCCGGAAATCGCGGACATAATCGAGCACGAAAAGGCCAGACAATGGAAGGTAGAATAGTTTTTCTCTGTAGTATTTTGTTAGCCGTGCTGATTTTTTTCTTGTATTGGCTGATGAATTTGATCAAATGAAAACCTGTGGTTCTAGTACTTTTGGAGTCTATTTCATTGGAAGCCTTGTTCAACGGTATACTCAATCTGTTTGAAGAATTTGCTTTTTTCAGGCTTTTCTAGTGAACAAGTACTTTGCCTATTTAGGCTCTTATTAGCTGTTAGGCTGATTGCGGGATGCGGACTATATATAATCAAGAGTATATATATATATATACTCTTGCCTTATATTCGATCAAATTCGTCTTCCATGCCTCTTAGTATATGCTGTTTCTTATATTTTAGATTGTAAGTGCGTTATTTCTGTTTGAAGTTCAATCTTTCAGCTGAAACCATAATCCATTTTTTATTTGAAGGGCCTGGAACTCATACCATCTGAGAATTTCACTTCCGCTTCTGTGATGCAAGCAGTTGGATCTGTTATGACTAACAAATACAGCGAAGGATATCCCGGTGCTAGATACTATGGAGGAAATGAGTATGTGAAAGACATCATCAATTTTATGCTGTCTTTTAAAACTTATATCCTTTTTTTATTTGATGGCCATCGCTTCATGCAGCTAATACCATTTTTTAAATTCTCAATTCTAATCCTTTCCTGGTGAAGAATTGAAGATTTTATTATTATTGTTATGATAAGTTTTCATTTTTACATTGTAGGTACATTGACATGGCTGAATCCTTGTGCCAAAAACGTGCTTTGGAAGTTTTTCGTTTGGATCCAGAAAAATGGGGAGGTATTTAAAATAATTGTGTGGGAATAAGGAGTGTCTTAAATCATTAACTAGCTTATATCGAAAAAGCAGTGCCACACTGCCAATGGTTAATGATGAGAGGTTCACGTATCATAATTTTAATTGAATATCACAAAAAGGATTTTAATTAAATATCATAATTTTATTGTAGTGAATGTCCAATCCTTATCTGGCTCTCCATCCAACTTTCAAGTTTATACCGCATTGTTAAAACCACATGAAAGAATTATGGCACTTGATCTTCCTCACGGTGGACATCTCTCTCATGGTTACCAGGTGCCTATAACTTTCTAGAAAATTCTATGTTGGTATAAGCCTCTTTATCTTTTTTCTTCTTTTAAGTATAATATAATAATATATATATATATATATATACACTGATCGATCAGTTAATGATATACAACCAGAGCAGTGCAATTTTATCCATAAATACCCGTAACATGTGAATATATTGCATACATTTTATCTTAGTTAATCTATAACATAGTTGAAAGTTGAAACCTATCATCTGGCTTTTTCACCCTAAAATGACTTATTTTATGTGATTGTGCAGACTGATACCAAAAAGATTTCTGCAGTGTCTATATTTTTTGAGACGATGCCATACAGATTGGATGAGGGCACTGGCTATATTGACTATGACCAGGTATCATACACTTTATTCTCATGACCCCTTGTAGCTTCTCTAAATGATCTCAAGGAAAATTTTAAATGTATTGTTAACCAAACTTATGATGTGAGTAATCCACTTGAAGCAAGAAATTATAGTTATCTAGAGAATAATAAACAAGATTCTAGCCTTTTCTGCTACTAAATCTGACTTCTCAGATTACATCTTCTTCTGAATCAGAATTTGCCAAGTCTTCATCATTAAATATTTTTGAATGTTTGTTTCAATTTTTTTTTTTGAATGTTTGACCAGCGTGTTTAATAATAGCCTACGCAGTCTATGAAAGTGCAGAATTTGGATCATTCATATAATTCTATTTGGTGGAAATTTTGTGAGTCCTGTCATTGATGCATTGAACTACAAATTGCAGTTGGAGAAAAGTGCTACTCTTTTCCGACCTAAGTTAATAGTTGCTGGTGCTAGCGCTTATGCTCGCCTATATGATTATGCACGTATACGCAAGGTACACTCTTTGACTTTCATAAGTGTAACAATTTGAGTACTTAAATTGTTTGGTAAGTTGTGTTCTTGATCTCAAGCCACATTTTGGATGGTCCAAGGCTGAATCTGCTAAGCATTTCCTCAGGTCTGTGATAAACAAAAAGCTATAATGTTGGCAGATATGGCACATATAAGTGGATTGGTTGCAGCTGGTGTTATCCCTTCACCCTTTGAATATGCTGATATTGTAACCACCACAACTCACAAGTCTCTTCGTGGGCCACGTGGAGCCATGATTTTCTTCAGGAAAGGGGTGAAGGAGATAAATAAACAAGGCCGGGAGGTACTTTTGCTTTGTTTTTTCATAAGTACCAAAGTTTTCCTGGTCATTAGTTGTTTTATTCTATCAATATTCATTATTCTCACTTTAGGATAGTTCCATTTTTGAAATTTTACTGAATTGCAAATAGAAGGCTATTATATGAAGTTGTCACTTACAACTAATAAGGTCAACATCTCTTGCACCCCCCCTGAAGGTGCTTTATGACTATGAAGATAAAATCAATCAGGCTGTCTTTCCTGGTCTTCAAGGTGGTCCGCACAATCACACAATTGCTGGTTTAGCGGTTGCACTCAAACAGGTCGGCTTGATCATAAACATGTTCCACTTATGAATTTTACTTGAAAGTGTTAGTATTTACCTTCTCTTCTGCCCCTACAGTATTGCAACATTATATTGTTGCGCCAACTAGAATGATTTTTTTGGATGAATTTGTTGTGCATATGATTTCATTAAGTGAAAAGATCAAAATGATAATTAATTTCAAGCTAGAAATTTGGGGTACACCTATGGGATTGCAGTTTATAATACAATGTTATCTAAACTTGGTAAAAAGTAACGAAAGATATATGACCACTCCAATATAATCTTTTATGGATGTAGGCAACAACCCCAGAATACAAAGCGTATCAAGAGCAAGTTCTTAGCAATTGCTCAAAGTTTGCACAGGTATCTATATCTACTTCATGAGATGAAACTAAATTGTAACTCAGATTGGACGTTTTCATATCAAATACGAAACTTTATTCAATTCGTGATATTTTGGCTTACTATATTCATAAAATAATGCAGACTCTCGTTGAGAATGGCTATGAACTTGTTTCTGGTGGAACTGATAATCATTTGGTTCTAGTCAATTTGAAGAATAAGGTAAAAGACACTACTTGCATCTATCTAACCACTTGAAGAAGGTTTCTTGTTTCGGGTTTTTCTTATGAATAAGTTTTCTTGCTCCGGCTAATAGAGAACTAAAATTACACGAATAATTTTGTGACTATTTCATTCCCCTTGCCAACATATTTTCTAAAGAATAATTATCAAAACCTCATTAAGAGGTTATAAATTAAAAATATAGAGACCACTTACATAGTTACCTATGAATTAATTTTCTATAGTTTTTTTTATTTTAATATCGGTGATTGTCCGAGCCAGCTAGCTCGCACCACTACTTATGTGATATGAGATACTATTTGATCCTACAACATTTGAATATCAAGTAAATTCATGAAATTAATTCCTATAGGTTTGCTTGGTCACCAAATACATTTGTCCTATAAGAATAGTCTAGGTGTACATAAACTAACCCAATCAGTCACAAATATCAAAAGATATATTTTCTAAAGATCGTTACTCTGCTGTATATATTCTGGACATAATTCTTAAAGTTTCTTTCTTGAAGATGCCGTCAATAAAAATGAAAGGATTTGACTATTAATTTATAATTTCGTACAGGGTATTGATGGGTCAAGAGTTGAAAAGGTGTTGGAATCAGTTCACATCGCAGCCAACAAAAACACTGTTCCTGGAGATGTCTCAGCTATGGTTCCTGGTGGTATCAGGATGGGTAAATTCCAAAATTGAGAAAAATCCCTTTTCTGTACATTACTTTTACTTTAGCTGATGATATCCATTTAACTTTCAGGAACTCCGGCTCTTACTTCCAGAGGATTCGTTGAGGAAGATTTCGCTAAGGTAGCAGAATTCTTCAACGCTGCAGTAAACATAGCCGTGAAGATCAAAGGAGAAACCAAAGGTTCCTAAAGCCTTTTAAATTTAACTTTATGAACCATTGTGTTATGGAATCAATCGAAGATAAATAAAAGTAAAAAAAAGTAAAGAGAAGAAAAACAAACACAGAATTTACGCAGTTCACTAACGTTGTGTTAGCTAGTACACACGAGGGGACACGATTTTATTAAGGGAAGCGAAAATACATAATGAACATCATAGGATGGCTAGGGTTTAATTCGAGTTTATGTAGGCACTCTTATTAAACTTTATTACAGATAAAAGACCCAAAATACATAAAAACCCATCAAATAACAAATACAGATTTCATTTAGGTTTCAGGAGCAAAAATTAGCAACCATAGTCATTGTAGATACATTGTATTAATAATACATAACACTGTATATTAATGAGTATTTATAATACTTTTTTTTTTTTTTTAAAGCGAGTATTTATAATACATTATTAACGACTATGAATGTAAATATTTTAAAATTTGCCAAAACCTATCTAATACAATTTCCCTTATTTATTTTGGCCAATTATGGGACTGATTCTCCTAACATAAGATTTCTTATGTTGTTATACCAGGAACAAAATTGAAGGATTTTTTGGCCACAATGCAGTCTTCTCACTTCCAATCTGAGATTAAAAAGCTACGACATGATGTAGAGGAATACGCCAAGAAATTCCCTACAATTGGGTTTGAAAAGGAATCAATGAAATACAAGAGCTGAAAGATGAATCTTATCTGGTATGTGGTCATTATAGGACAAACATTTTGATCTTGTTTTTTTTTTTTTGTTTCAAGGAAGACTTAGGTTTTGGAAAATTACTAGCTTAAAAGATAACTACAGATTTGATTATCTATTGATCAAATAATCATGAATACATATTTATATCAGTTGAGTTATTATTTGCATTGTCATAAAAGGGTTAACAATTAGGTTTACGTTAATCACCTTTTCAACAAAATAACATAGAGTGAAATCAATTATAGTTATCTATGCTCCAATTGTTGATTTTGAAGTGCTTGCATGCTTGGAACAGAGATGAAGCAGCCAAGAAACTGAAGGGCCATAAATCAAAGTGTATAAGTTGTAATTTATGTTGTGGCAGATTTTGACTGGGCCTGATATGTATATGTATATTGAAGTTATATCTAAGAAAATAAACTGGCCTGGTTCCAGCATTACTTTATTTCTTTCTAAATATTTTGTCGCTATTTAGAATAATGTTATATCAACTCTAGCTTACCTAGATAATTTTGATAATTGAAGTCTTAATTTTTTTGAAACACAAACCTAAAAATAAAACACTCATTGGTAGCCTTGGAGTATAAAGAAATTAGACTGTTCATATGATAAAATGATTTTTTTTTCTGAGTTCTATTCTCTTCAAGCACTACAAGAAAAAAGGGGTTAGCCGACGTTTTTTTATCGTCGCCTAAGAAACGTCGGTTAATAGTAGTTTAACTGACGGCTTTATAAACGTCGGTTAAACTTTATTTTAAGCAACGGTTTTAAAAAACGTCGGTTAAACTTTATTTTAAGCGACGGTTTTAAAAAAACGTCGGCTAAACATATTCTTAGCCAACGTTTTATGGAAACGTCGGCTAAGTTTTTATTTTCCCTCCTAAAATTCATTTTTCCGCTTTTTTTTTTTTAAATAATAGCCGACGTTTTTAAAAAACGTTGTATAAACTTTATTTTAAGCGACGTTTTTAAATAATAGCCGACGTTTTTAAAAACGTCGCCTAAGGTTCTGAATAAAATTCGAGTTCCTCTTTTCTTTTCTTCTTCTCCTCTTTTCTTTTCCTTTTTTCTTTCACTCTCTCCCTCTTTTCCTCCCGTCCGCCGTTTCTCCATCTCCTCCGCCGTTTCTCCACCGTCGCCAAGGGGTCCGCTGCCGCCGCCTCCATTCATCCGCCGCCGCCGTTCGTCTTCTCTCTCGCTCACTTCCAAATCCCTAACTCTAGGTAAATCTTCAAATCCCTAAATTTATTTAATCTTTCTTTTATTAAACTATTTCTTGTTCTTTATGTATGTGAAGTTTGATTAAACTATAAAAGTAAGCAATTTAATTGATTTTTTCTTGTTCTTGTTCATTTGAAGATGGGAGTATTTCTTGGTTTTAGAGATGTTGAGGTGTTGGTTTTAGAGCATTTTTCTTCAAATTAAAGTTCTAATTCTGTTTTTTATATACAAAACACGAGCAACAATTTCCAAGTTGGTTTAAAAAAGAATTTCTCAAAATGAGAGAAAATGGACATAATTGTGATGATTTGTATGCAATGGCAATGGGACCTAGTAATTTGGTTCGATCATTCGAAAAATGCAACTTAAACAATTTCCAACTTAAGTTAATTATATTTGTTTTCATATAAATATTAATACTGATCATCGGTCGATCCAACTTAAACATAGTTTAATTGATCCAACATATTATATTATTGATAAAATAGTCGGATGATTAAGTTTTCACTTCACATGTTGGTTTGGTTGTATCACCTCCAAATTCTACCAAAACAGATTGCATAATAAGTTTTCAAAACTATAAACACACACACACACACACACATATATTAAAAAAAACTAATTCTATTTTTGTTATTCTCAAAAAAAAAAAATCTATTTTTGTTCAACAAAATAATCTTCTCTCAAAAAAAAAAAAACATTTTTGAAACCCCATTAAATTAAATAAACGTAAGAGTTACGACATGAATGTAGAGCGCCAACCGCCGAAGTAACAAGTCACCATTATTCTTTTTAAAAAGAAGAAAGTAAACTCTGTAGGTATACTAAATTATTCTTGAATGAAATTTCAATAAAGAAATTATTCTTTTTTTTGTTTTTTTTTGAGGAAATAAAGAAATTATTCTTGAATGAATTTTCTACTAAATTATTCTTTAATGATTTAAAAAAAATAAAATTTTACATAATTGAATGAAATGAACATTTTTTTTTATTTTTAAATAATGCTTCAAATTATAAATTTTAATGTATTATTTTAGCTCCAACGATTGTTTCCGGACATGAAGGATACAATTTAGCTCCTAATTATATATTAAGGATAATTTTTTCAAGATAATATGTTTGAGGTTGAAGATCCCACATCTGAAAGTACGGAAACCTCAATCATTTATAAGACAGTAGATTATTCCTCTTCATTAATTGATTTTGAGATGAATTGATTTTGAGATGAATGTTCATATTATATAATATATATGACGGTCGTTCAAATAAGTATTTGGTGGAATAAATAAAATTGAGATCTGATACAAAATTGATGAAATAAAAAAGGCACAAATTGGTCAAAGATGGCATGGCCTTGGAGTGCATGTGTACTTTTTTCCATCTCATATTTTAATTTTAGAGGAATAGAGACCACAAGCTATGTATAGAAGACATTATTATTCTCAAATAAATGAGCGGTTAAATATCGATTCTAAGGATTAAATTCGTGACAATAATATTGAATAGGATTACCACCAAATAACGAAACCATCAAACCACCAACCTTTTGAGTTGAGTGTTTGTGTTAATTTAGGCACATTTTTTTGAGATAAATTTTAGGCACATCTAACCTATAGATTTGGTTGATACAGGTAACTATCATGCATGATTAACATTTTTTTTAAGGGTTTTAAGACTCAATTCATTGTCAACTAAATGTATTCTCATATTCAAAAGTTGATGAGTTCGAATCTCACTAATGTAGTTAAACTTAAAAATAAAATAAAATAAAATAATCCCAATTCAATAATTCTAATGATGGTTTATAAATTATTATTTATTTTAATGAATAAATAAGTTCAAACATTAAGGTTACTAAATTGAAAATACTAAATCTGAGTCATTTTCTATTTAAAATTATAAAGGGAATGTGAAATTACAATACTAATCAAATCAATAAAATAATTATAGATTTGGTCACTTTAAAAAAAAATAGTGAATATAGTTGTTGATATTACTTGAGTAGTATCACTATTTTTTTTTATAATATTAATATTAATGAATATTTATAATAGATAATACTTATATTAATGAGTATTTATAATAATTATGATGAAATACTTTAAAATTTTCCTAAGGTTATAATTTACTTTGAGAGAATGATCTACTGAATATAAATTCTCTTTCCTTAATGTCAAATTCTCTTTTCTTTTGTCATTAAAAAACAATGTAACCATTTTGAATTTCATCTTGAATTTCTCTCCTTTTTGGATTATTGTTGAACTTGATAAAGGCATATTTGGAGTTATAAATTTTTTTGGATTGACTAATCCGTCAGCCTATCTAACCCTATAAATTAGAGGAACTCAATTCAAATCAACTTTATATTTATGGGTTGATTTGAGTTTTCGAACTCTATTCCCCTTCTTTTTCATTTATAAGATTGAACTCATAACAAACTATAAATATGTAAAAACAAATGTATGATATATTTCAACCTAAGTTATTTAATTGGTGAATATTTCTTATAAGTATTCTACAAACATGTCTTATTAATGTATCTGACATACACATACATATACATATATACCCATACATTCATATATTATTCTTAATTTTAGTTGGGTTGGATTGAAGGGGCAAAAAATTAGTTAACTTAAAACATACCCAATAAAAATCATAAAATTATAACTCAACTCGACACATTTTTAAATCCTACCTAAAAGAATCAAATCTATGTTAGGGTTGTTAAACTGAAATACCACCAAGAATCAAACCACCTATACTTTCTATAAATATTATCCTAAATTTTATAAACCAAGATTAAAATTTTGGGTTTTAACTTGATTTTACTTTATTAATATTTTCTTTTAAAGAAAAAAAAAAAAATCAATTACAGTTTTCTTGGTAAGGAGAGAGATTGTGGAGGGCATAATAGTTTGGTGAAAATGGTCACCCTGGTCTACTTCTCCAGCACAATCAATTCGCATCGGCTGGTGGAGTCTGTTGAGATTGAAGAATCCATAGCGATTCGCCCTTCCAGATCTGCGTATCTGAGTTTCCGCCATTGATAAATTCTCTCAGTGGTGAACCATGGCGAGGGCTGGAGGAATCACCAACGCCGTAAACGTAGGGATAGCGGTTCAAGCCGACTGGGAGAATCGCGAGTTCATCTCCCATATTTCCATCAATATCCGCCGTCTCTTCGATTTTCTCGTCCATTTTGGTAGTCATCTCCGTTTTTCTCTGTGTTCTTTTGTTTTCGCTTTGATCTATCTCTCAGTCCACTGTTAGGTCTTTTTATCTCGTATTTGAACTTCATGTTCTTAGAAATTTCCTAATATGGCTGTGTGTTTTGTTTGATTTGTTCGAATTAATTGCCTTTTAGAACCGATACACGACTCATAGTCTGATTCTGCAACTTTTGATACCTGCCTTTTGAGATTGAGAATCGAATCCCATTGTTATGAAAATGAAACAACAATCAAAAGAAAAGGGAGCGAAAACACACAAAATTGCTCGGTTCACTAACAGTTTTCTTAAGTAGATAACAAATTACATAATGTCGATCAACTAAGTAATATAGACCCCAGCTTGCTAGACCTCGACTAAGTAATCGTGGAACATCAATTAGTTAAAGCATATATCAACACCCATGTTCTTTTTTATTGTTTTAATGAAGTGAATTGTTCTTTTCTTTTTCGCTTGCTCTTGATTTCTATGAATGTTGCCGGAAATTGATTGGCTGAGCACTAACATGCCCTACGAGTTTTCAACCTCCGGCTATGGTTTTCCGATTAAAATTTATAGACTAATAACTTCCAATTTTGAAGTCAGTGTTGCTGTATTTTACTCAATTGGTTGCTAAGAAAAATATCCAGGTTTCTAACTCATTTTCTTGTTCCATCAGAGGCAACAACAAAGAGCAAGTTGGCATCTTTGAACGAGAAGCTTGATACGCTGGAGCGGCGCCTTGAAACGCTTGAAGTCCAAGTCAGTACTGCATCTGCTAACCCATCTCTCTTTACTACTTAATGTTTGCTCCATCTTGTATAAAAAGAGATAGCTTCTTTGTAACATTTATCTTGTTTTCATTAATGCAAACGAAATATGAGGATCTTGTGTAACCTAGTTTATGTCTTCACGTTGATTTAGTAAAGCCATATATGTCTGGTGCTTTTATACTGATCTACTTGAATTCTGATACGTGTTATGTGCTTGAACTAAGAATATGTACTGTTATGATAAAAGGGAAAAGTATATTTGATGTCAATAAATCAGGATGACTGTGTTCCTTGAGCCGGTTACTAGAGCATTGGTCAAAATAACATTGAAATGTGCATCAGAAGTTAGCACAACTTTTTGAGGATTGTCAGTATAGTTTCTTTGGCTTAACTAATGGCATGGGTCTTGGTGAGAGTTCTTAAAAATACATTAAATGAATAAACTTATCAAGTTGTTTGCTTAATACTTCAAATATAGATATGAAAGTGACCCTGCATTCATTTCTTTTATGAACCCTCCTAGTAAGGATATATTTTAATTACATGTCCTCAATTTTGTGTTGTCCAAACTCAAGGTCGTAGCTGTTATTTTAACTTCGATTTCTCCGAGGAAATAGAATTTTATTTTTTTAGTGCAGGTTCATTGATGTGTGTAGAACTTGGTTTTCCATTACAAGAAAAAAGAGGGCAAATGAAAGAAAAATTCATTCGGAGTAAAATCAGCAATGTGATGTAACACTAGTTCATGTCCACATCCTTGTTTCTTCACGTCCTCTGGTTCTTGGATGCAAAACGGAGAACTAGGTAGAACAAAATCCTATAAATCACAGCCCAACCAAACATTACAAGCACATTTTCCCACTTTATAGCTGAATCGGTTTTGATATGTAGACTTTCCAGTATGTTGATACCAGTAATATCAGTTCCATTTGGTTGCTTCCCGAAAGGAATTGAAGTCTGATACTCATTCATCAAAAGCCCTTCGTACGGATATGTCATTGTGGAAATCTTGTTCATCCACCTCCAGTAAGGAGGAATGTCATGGCTGCTTAAGAAGTACCCACAAAACAAGAAAAAGAGGGCAGTGAAAGCAATCACAGCTGCATAACCCAAGATATAGTTCGGTACTACCGAGCTAATGAACACAACGAATGAGTTTGTTGAAAGAAGGGACATGTAAAGGACTATCAGGAAATATATGAAAGATCCTCGAAGCTTTAAAGCGAACCAAACTATTCCAGCGTAGACGAGAGCTTGCAGGGCAAGAAAAGGAAGATGGGTAATTAGACCAGCTATGGTGTAAGATGAAGCTCTATAGGCATTGTGGGAAGTTTCACGGATGTAAATGAACCGTTCTTGTATGAATGCTGGGACAGCATCATTGGAAGAGAAAAAGAAGAGACAGACCGTAAAGATGAAGAAGCTAAGACGGTCTGTAATTCCTTGAGTATTCTCTTTAGGATTCATGAACATTGTTGCCATCATAAACCCCATAACTGTGAGGACCATCAACCTCGAGAGGAAAAGCTCAGGAGTTCTTGAGATGTTTTTGAAATTTCTACGCATAAGAATCCAGGTCTCGAAGAAGAATGAGTTTGAAACCTTTTTGCTCAGGTTATTGGGAATCGGAGCCGATTTCGAACCGATATTTGATGTCAGGTAGTCATTTTCATTCACTGTGTAATCACTGCTATGAGGTGTTGGTGTGCCATTTAGGACATCAAATGAATATGCATAAGAGGCCGGTGAAGAACTGCATATCAAGAAACACCAGAATTATAGTTCTGTATAGTAGGTTTTGATGCTGTTTTGAATGGATGTTCATAGTAATGTTAATGAAATGCCACTTTTAAGCAATTGAATTGCTGTTGATTGATTCGGCATACCTCATTGGATTACGCAGCTTTGCTCCTTCTTGTTTTCTTTGTGGCAGCCTCAGTGCCTGCATTACCACACTATTATTGGCACTCCATGATCTTGATGTATTATAAGGGCTTCTCAAACTATGACCATAATCATTTATAGCCCGGGAACTAGTTTCCAAGTGAAGCCGTTTTCCGGTTACAATGTTGCTTGTTTTCACACCAGATTGAAAAGACGAAACAGGTGGCGAGGCTTGCATAGTAGATTGTGAAATCTCTTCCTCAGTCAAGTGGGGTGGCTTCATTCCTGTTCTAAAGAACTCAGCTAGTGCCTCCACTCCATATTCGGATTGATCATATGCTCGAATAACATCCATAAGATATTCGATTGGACTTTCTCCTTTAGGTATTTTGCGTCTCATTAGACTGAGATGTTGATTGACATCCTTTGGCGCCCCTTGAAACATAAGCTGCCCTCGAGCAAGGACGATGAGATGGTCAAAGAATGATAGGATTCGAGATGATGGCTGGTGGATTGTTAGGATCACAGTGCTACCGGTGCGAGCTATGTTATGCACCTTTTCAATGACACTATAAGCACTTGTAGAGTCTAGTCCTGAAGTTGGCTCATCAAGGAAGAGCAGTGAAGGTCCATGGATGATGTCCACCCCAATCGACACTCTTCGTCGTTCCCCACCAGACACCCCTCTTGTTCCTTCGTCTCCAATATACGTGTTTCTAGCCGACTACAACCAAACAACCAGTGAACTCATTGGTAAGACATTGAAATAATGCAAGTACAGAAAAAGTAAAAAAAAAAAAAAAAAAGCTAATTGTCTGCTTACAGATAACCCAAGCTGCTCAATCAAGCTCTCCACCCGTTGCATTTTCTCGTTCGTTGGAATTGAACCAAGCCGAAAGTCTGCCGCAAACATCAGAGTCTCGAAAACAGTGAGCTTGGGGAAGAGCCTGTCATCTTGCATGATATATGCAGAAGTTCTTTTAATCAAGCTTGTGCTCATTTCCATGCCATCCAAATAAACTCTACCTTTGAGGCTTCCACTTGCAATTCTTCCAGCCAGACCATCTAAGAAGGTAGATTTTCCAGCACCACTGGGACCTAGCACTGCAGTGACACTTCCTTTTGGTGAATACCCTGAAATTCTATGCAACAAGTCTACTTCTTGCTTCACCAGTTTCCCTTCATGTTCCTTGTCTTTGATCACTGTATAAGTAAGGTCAGAAAACTCAAGCCCACTTATAAACTTTGAGGTCTTACCAATGTCATGCGTTGTATCACGACGATGACTGCCACCGTGGGCCATGTTTTCTGATCAGTGTAGCGTGAGCTTTGTATAGGACGAAAATTAAGAAAGCATTCAGAAAGGGATGTGAAAAACTTTAGGTACTTTTTTTTTTGTTTTCGGGGTCTCCCAATTTTTCGGCTTGAGGAGGCGGAAGAGGAGTTAAATGGAAGCTACAGGCTGGTGGATCAGCGTAGAAGAGGAGCAAAATCCAAAGTTGGTACCAAATTTCATTCCTTGTAGAATCCGTACAGAATGGTATGGATCCCAAAGAACAAGAAACTTTCTAGTTTTTTTCTTCATCGCCTGGTTTTTGGCTTGTGCCTAATGTTTGAGATTTTAGCACAGGAACCCTGTTGTTTTTCATTGGAATCCTTGTTGGGATTGTCATTTTGCTATGTGATCAGTGTTGGAAAAATCTGTCTACATTTACCCCTTTTTAAAAAAAAACATCTTTCTGCATTGGCAGTAAAATAAAAGGAAATTACATTTTACAATTTTAATCAATGAAGTCTTTATTATTTTATTTAATTGATTATTTTTTTATAAGAAACATCAAAGGGGGTATATCTATCTATTCCACAAAAGAAAGAGTCGGCCACTAATAATCATGAAGAGGTTGTTAGTACAAAAGAACTTGACTATATGTTTGATTTGTGATGTAATTACAAAAGAACATGGACATATGTTTGATTGTTTTTTTTATTCTTTTTGAAAATGAAAAAATGTTTTCATCGATGAAAGTGTTACAAGGCTTTAGGTCATGTTTTGAGCCTTTTATACAATGTCTATGAAAGTTGAACATCCAACTTTAAGTTTCGGCATGCACATCTAAAGGATTATTTCATGAAAGTCCCCAAGGGGTGGTACAATGGTTGAAGACTTGGGCCTTGAAGGTATGTTCCCCTCAAGGTCTCAGGTTCGAGACTCAGCTGCGACATTACTCTTTCGATGTCTTATGGTGTCTGGCCTAAGGACGGACGTGGTTACCTTTGTTTCAAAAAAAGGATTATTTCATGAATCAAATGCACTTCTAAGAGGAGGAACTATATGTTGAATTCGTCGTGATTTCACCCAATTCTTACATGATTGGGCATCTCTTCTTGTGGTTTAGATATTGTTGGTTTGTATTGTACCTAAATTACATACTATAGATAAAGCCCACATCAAATATATGACAAATATTATCCAGCTACTTGATGTGACAAAAACAATATTTAAGAAATACATTAAGATGAAGTATAAAACTGCCAGGATATTCCTTCTCGGCTTCTCCAACATGAGCTTGATGGTAAACTTTCCTGTAAATGTATAAGATAAAGGGTATTCATTCAGATAATTAGGTCTTGGGTTTGAATATTCAAAGAGAGGTTCCAAGTCCCTTGGACTTCTGTTTATCGTGGATTTCTTATATTTTAATCTATAAATTTCTAATTTGTATTCTTGTTAGGTATAGTCCTTACCTAATGTTGATAGGAACCTCTAACTTTATTATATACTGCATAGATACACTAAATATGCCTCACATAATGATGAATCCATTAGTAATTGGTGTAAGTATATCCTTGATTTAGAAGTCGTACGTTTGAATTCTTCGATACAAAACAAAAAAAAACATAGATACCCAGCTTCTGGACATCTCTGTTCCTCGATGGAGCAGCTGCATATTGTGGAAGCGCGACCATGAGAGGCAGCGGACCCTGATTGATAGTAACCTTCACGGTAGCGTACTTGCTATAGCTCATGTTAGCAGATTTTGGTTAAATGTTGCCCGAAGGCTGGTTTGATCAGCAATTTGGCTTGGTGTTAGTTTTCTTTCAGAAAACGTAGCTTAGTCGATTGAAATGCTACATTCATTTTTGCCGAGCTCAAACGATAAGGCTCTCCTCTTGGCTACGACCTCCAACAACATCTACTCGTATCTTTGTATTTCTCATGATATTGAGTCTGTATATATCGATTTACCTTTAGAAATTTTCTTATTGATTGGTCATATATATTAGACTTCCCCCTTGCATCTATATAACACTTTTACTTATTCAACAAAAATGTTTTTTATTCTTATAAAAATAAATAAGTTATATAGTTTTTGGCTCTTTAACTGTTTTACCTAAATTTTTAGTTTTGGTCTCTAAATTATTTATTTATGTATTATACTTCCTTGCCAAAAAAGTAGAAATAATTAAAAAGCACCCACAAAAGTAATCATTCAAAGGGTAGATTTATGGGTTCAAATTCGCACTCCAGTGATTGAATTAAAATAAATTGAGTTTTTTCCTTGAAAAAATTGGCCAGTTGTTGCTAGCAACGGAGGGAGGAGTATTACTATTCTTATTGTTTTTTTATCTTTGAATTTTAATGGTTCCATTTTTAATTGAATCTTATATTTAGTACTTGTCATGTATAACTAAAATGAGTATCCTATTTATTATTTAATTGTTATCTCCTTACTAATGTTTTTGTCTATATACACAAAATTTAATGAAATTATGAGAGTTTTACATGCGTTAAGTGACTAAAATAAGAATCGGCTTTAACAAAATTCAAGTGCATAAATATACCTTCAACTACAAGAATAATGTTACTTCTCATTCATGGATCAAAATGAGAGATGGATACAATTCTATATCAAAAGCAAAACTATATGTAAACCTTAGCTTCTCTTACAAGTAGTGTGTTCAACTAAAAAAAAAAAAAACAATAAACAAAATAAACAAACAAACAGCACAGTTATCTCAACCCAAAAACAAAGTTCCAATTCATTTAACAACAATCTTCTTTCTCACATCTTGACTCAAATAGTAAAAAGTCACACAAACTATATAATGTGAGCATACTACTAGAGTTTGTATTAAACATATGTGAGTAAATAATTAGAGAATTTGATTATAAATAGAGATAGGAGAGAAAGGGGAGAAATATGCTTGTATGAGTATTCTATGGCTTGAGTGATCTTAAGAATATAAGGTCAAAATATCTCAAATATTTGGTTATCTCAAATATCATTTCAATCAATACATATCTTGTCATCCTATCACATACAGTTTCACAAGTAACAAAGCCTTACATGTTTTCATCACATTTATACACACTTACAATACCTGAACTGAAATAACATGCTCTAAATCTCCCAAGCTTATTATATGATCACCAAGAGGTATGACCCTTTTTCCATATTCATCTGCCATACTAACATGGTTACAAGGATCCACCAATATGTTGCTTTCCTCTGTTTCCTGTCTCTTTACGTGCAATCGATCGAAACCGATCAGCTGCCTTTGAGGAGTGCCTTTCAAAACTTTTGGGAACTCAGAGAACAGCATCACCACATGGCTCCCATCAAACTCACCAATATTGGTCACTGATACCTTAAAGTAGAATTTAAGCAAATCACAGGATTCTACATCCTCAACTTCCATATAACTCATATTCACTCCATTTTCTACTTGAGGTATTATTCTTCTCCTAGACTTTGCCTCTAAGTTTCCCAAAAGATTCAGCTTCTTTGGTCCTGATAACATCCTGTACTTGAAACTTGTGTAGCTCAAGCCTTGTCCAAATCCATACACTCTATCTCCTGTGTAGAAGCGATAGGTTCTTCCGGGGTAGCCGCGAGATGGGTCAGCCCTCATGTGCATGTCGTTCATTGGAACATTGGTGAATGACTCTGGATACCATGTTACGGGCAACCGTCCACCTGAGATTTTGTCAGGAATAATATATTTCACTACTATGTATAGCTCAACTGGTTAAGGTATATACTGGTTAGAGGTTCGAAAATTCCAGTCCACATGTCATTGAACTCAAAAGAAATATAATAAACTATTTGTAATAGTTGTATTTCAGAATATGGTGGCTAGTGTACTATCTATTAGCAGTAATATTGTCAAAATACAAACCTGGGTTGAAGTCTCCAAAAATGACTTCAGCAAGGGCTTTTGCGCCAGCTTCGCCCGGGTATCCGATCCAAAGAATGCTTGCAACTCTCGAGTCCTTTTTAGCAAAAGATACATCAAGTGGTCCACCGCCGGTTAGCACAAGAATGATTGGTTTCTGACTTGCTGATGCCACGGAAGATACGAGGTCCATTTGTTTACCGGGTAGTAAGAGACTAACTCGGTCTAGATCTTCAGTTTCTTGAGATAAATCAAGTCCAGCCACTACAATGACGAAATCAGCTTTTTTGGCTATAAGAATTGCTTCATTGAATCCATCATCTGATGCACAAGGCACATCAGGGCAACCAGATGCAAAGAATACCGTTTCAACATATTCTTGAAATCCCTCAAGAAGGCTCATTGGGCTGCAGGGAACTCCTGAACAACAAACAAATCAAATATTGTGATTGCTTTAGCTCACCAATATGTGTGATTACTACAGAAAGAACAAAGCAAGCTTATTCTAGTTCAGCTTCCAATTAGTAAACCTTGATGTAGTTAGAAACTAAGAGATACCGGAAATATGAAACATAAATACAGTTTTACTAATACTGGAATTCAACCAAACGTAATTGAAGACTAATCAAGAAAAACCTACCAACATAATCTCCAAGCAAATCGCTTACATTGTTAGCCAAAGATCCAATTACAGCTAACGATGAAATGGCATTCTTTTTCAACGGAAGAAATTTATTTTCATTCTTTAAGAGCACAATTCCTTGCCTTGCAGCTTCAAGAGCCAGTGTTTTGTGTTGTTCAGTGCATACATTTTGTGCTCCCAGCTCCCCAAACTTCCCCTCTCTTGGATCCCCATCAAAGAGTCCAAGACGGATTTGAACCGAAAAAAGATTGAGGAGAGCATCATCCAACTCTTCTTCTTTCACCTTCCCTTGATCGATCGCCGATTTAGTATTCCGAAGCATGAATGTACCACAGTTAATATCCATTCCTACAAGCAAATAAATTTCTTAACATCACTTCTTAATGTTCAAAAACTCCACACTGAGGGTAGCAAATACATCATAGGCATAAGATACCTGCTTTGAGAACATCAGCTATAGCATCCTCACGGTTGTTGGTGTATTTTTGATATTCGAAAACTGTAGCTACTGCATCACAGTCTGAGGCGATGTACCTGTATTTGATTGAAACCATAAAGAAAAATCCAACCCAAAACAACCTTTTAGTTTTTTTTTTATATATATATATTCATCAGTATCCAGGTCAGCTTATGTACACATCGACTGTTCTTACGGGATATATTGTCTAGCCCAACAACATTCCGTCAAGGAAACCCGTAAGAAATTAATTCTTATAATGGTGGTCACTATGGATATAACTCATAAAATTTTGGTTTCTTAACACCCTTTTGACCACTGGGCTACCCCAAAGGTGGTTCAAACTCAGTTTATCTACAAGAGTGACAGATTTCCAAACTTTAAAATCGGACTTCCCCTACTCATAACAAGTTTACAAATTCTACTTGATGAAACTAAAGGGAAGTGTTTACCCTTTGAAGCCCCAATCAGTTCTAGCTTTCTGAAGGAGATCGGGCTTTGCACATGCAGGCACTCCATTAACCGCATTGTAAGAACACATCAAGCAGCTAGCTTTCCCTTGTTGAACACAACTTCTGAATGGTGGCTGATATGTATCACCAAGGTCTTGCTCTGTTACCTACTAAGACTAGAATCAATTAAAGCTAAAACTAACTGTATCAAAGCTCAAATCAGAGACTCTTTATCTCTAAGTCCTTACAAAATATGACTCAAACTTTACCCCAACCCATAAGCTTAACCCTTTAGGTTGATTGCTGATTTAACCATGCTTCAACATGGTATCAAAAGAGGAGGTCTTGAGTTCAAACCCCTGCGAAATCGTTTCCTCCCAAATTCGCAGTAATTTCTACTTATTGAGTATTTTTCAAATTTTCAAACCCACAAGTGAGAAGCGTGTTGATTGAAATAATTAAAATTACCCCAACCGATCAGTTTTAACTTTTGAGTTGATTGGTGAGTTAACGTAATTCAACAAAGATTATAATACTAAAGCAGTTGAGATCATAGTGGGTAGCTTCAATTTTGATCAGCTACCAAAATGCTCGAATGAATTTAGCTAAAATTGGATGATACATTTGGAAAGAAAGCAAATCTTACCACAGAATCAAAGGTATACCTAGTGAAATTCTTCCATTTCTCCAAATCATAAGCAGTAAGATGCTTACAACAAGCAGAAACCATCAAACCATCATCTTCATCTTCCTCGATCCGCCCATTTTCCCCAACCCCACTTCGAATTCCACCCTGCAAACCTCTCACAAACTCAATCGCATAAGCAGAAACCAGCATAGGATCTTCACCAGGACTCTCCTGGCCTCTCCCCCATCTGGGATCTCTAAAAACATTGATATTAGGAGCCCAAATCGTCAACCCACATTGCCCAACATTGAACATAGACCGAACCTCGACCGCAATCGCGGACCCAATGGAGAACCAGAGACTCCGGTTGAAAGAGGCGGCGGCGACGAGGACCTGCGGGAATGTGGTGGCGGAGGTCACGGGGCCGGCGAAGGAGACGCCGGGGCCGTTGGTGGCGACGCCGTGGAGGGCTTCGGACCACCACTGGTACGGCGGAATGCGGAGGCGGGGAATGCCGGAGGCGTTGTTGGAGAGCTGTTGGATTTTCTCGTCGAGGGTTAGAAGGGAGACTATGGAGTGAGCTCTAGCTGTGGTGGAGAGGGATCTGTTGCAGAAGGGGTTAGGGTTAGGGTTAGGGTTTTGGAGAGATGGGTTACATGGAAATTGGAGGTTGGAAGATGAAATG